>JAULJL010000046.1:9255589-10656839 GCA_030761205.1 Fremontodendron californicum
AACACGATACGGATATACGCATTGTCAGGTCTAAATATGGTATCAATATCACATATACTTGTCCAACTTGGCCCGGACCTGAAATATGAATTTCAAATTATGTTCAAGTCTGTTCATATTTGTAAATGGGTAGTCCAATCCCGTTTAGACCAACCCATTTTTTTCCTAAAAAAATTTAAACACATATATTATTTTTAATTTAATTTTTAATATAATATATATTATATAATAAAAACGGGCTGGGCCGGGCTCAGATCTTGATTGTTGGAGCCAAGGTCCGATCCATTTTCTAAACGGATCTCATTTTTTTTGCTCAAACCTATATTTTGAACTTAATATTTTTGTCTAAACTCTTCTAAATAACGAGCAGGCCTTCGAGTTTGGATGAATGACCTAACCCTTGAACAGCTTTAGTTGGAGATTATTTTCATAAAATATTTTTATTATTGTTAATATATTTGTGATTATTTTAATAAAAAGTAATTATTTCATAAGATATATATTTTCTTATTTTTAAATTATTTGAAATTATAATATATCCACAAGTTGAATATTTTATAATTATTTAATAAAAATGATTAATTGATAATAATTTTTTAAAAAAATTTAATTATTTGAAATCATAATATATATTCGTGATTTATTAGTTCATTTGATTGTTTTGAACATATATGAAATTGAAATAACCAACATAATTTTTAAAAAATAACAATAAAGTATAATTTTTTGATGAAATATAAATTATTTGAGTTTTTAACTGGATGATAAGAGTACATGTTTTCTTTTATAAGAATTTGAATCCGAACGTTCTCAATAACATAATAATTGATTAGTAAAATATTATAATTATTTAAAATTATAATATTTTTAATATAAAATAAAAAGATGATCTAAATATGTTTAATAGTATGTATAAATGATTTTTATTTATTCAATTTTTTTTATTTATAATTACTTGAATATTTTAGTTGTTACGCTGGAAAAATATATATGTATATATTGTTTTTCAAAGTATTCTCCTATGAGACTGGTTAATCTTTTTCTTACCTTAAGAATATTACTAAATCATGAAGTAACTTAATTGATGGAGCAAAGAAGACTTTAAACTTAGCTTAACTCAATTGATTAAAGCAATTTTTAAAAGATGAAATTCAATAAATTTAAAATTCGAATATTAATATCTACAACTTTTTTCCAATCTTAGAAAATTTTATTTGAATAAATGAATTATTAAAAAAAAAAAAAGCTCCATCAATATAAATTAATAAAAGTGGACAGAGATTCCATCTAGTTTTGTTCATGAATCGGACCGCGATCTGAAAACTTTTTTATTTCCTTACCCAAGGTTGAGTCGAATTGAACCCAAACCGGCTCGAAAGCTCATTTCACTATTTACAAAGTATTAAAAAATTATTTCTATATTAATATTTATATATTTTATAATTAAATTTAAATAAAAATATTTTTTATTTAATGAATAGTAATTCAAGCCAACCTGATCGAAATTACTCAAATCTTTACGTAAACCCGACCGAATTCGAATCGGCCACCGAATTCGAATTGAGCCGAGCAAGTAACCCGGTCCTTAGATCCATTAAGATAAACTAACAACAAATTAATAAAAAGATATAAAACGAGAACCTCAAAATGACTTGTTTTACATAATAACAACGTCGTTATAATCTAATAACAAATAATAAAATCTTAGCATGTAAATTCGCACATCAAATAAAAATGTTTAATGTTAAAGTAAAAAATCTTACATTTTTTTTTCTTTCTAATTTATTGTTATCTAAAATAAAAGTAAAACTTAAAACTTATGTTTTACTTTTTAATTATCTAAAAATTAAGTAGAACTACTATGTACTGTTACATCCGAAAATTCACCCTCTAGATTTGGTAAACTTTCAGTCAAAGTAATCCATCCATTTTCAGCCATGATTGAACTGTGCAGCATGAACATCAAACAAAAGTAAACATTCGTCTGAATGAACGCAATCTGACGATAGATATTTTTAACTCTATAAGCGAAATTTATACACTTTTGTAACCTTTTATAGGATTTATATTTGTACAAATTAACTATTGATTTAACAATATAATCATACTCATTGTGCACGTAAAATTTCGAATCGATCCGATATCCCTATCATATTGATTAGAAATACTGTTTTTTTCAATATATTTAACGGTCAAAAGTTGTTAATGTTGGAACAAATAATTAAACATTTTAATTTACTCGAAATTCGATGTGCATGATATACGTGAATAGAACACGAAATACGACGGTCGGATTAAAAAAATATAAATCGTAAAAAAACTTACGAAAATGTGTAAACCCTGCTTGTGAAGTTAAAAAATTACACTGCCAATGTATAGGATATAATCCTATATATATAGAATAAATTTAAGATATATAATTATGATAATAAATTTTAAAAAATGATCCAATTTATTTACAAAACATGCAAATTTTTGTTTTTACCCAATATGCATGATTTCCTTACGGTCCCATGTTTGTTGTTGAATACTTAAATCAGTTTTATCAAGGGCGTAAGGCGCGCTCTAGGCACTAGAACCCTTATATTACCTTAGACGCAAGGCGCAAAAAAAACGCTTGCCTGAGTGAAGGCGCAATATGTATATGTGTGTCTAGGGGTGAGCAAAATCCGACTCGATTCGAAAAAACCGAAAAAAATTTCAAATTTCAAATTAAATAGTTTGAATTATTCGAGTTATTCGAGTTTTCGGATCAATTCGACTAAATAATTCGAGTTATATAATTTAGCTCGGACTTGATTTATGCAATTCGAATAAACCGAAAATCCGAATAGTAGTATACCAAACGACGTCGTTTTGGGGGTTAGGTTTTAAGTTGGCGCAGTTGTCTTCCCTCCCGCTTACTCGTCTCCAGCATAACTTCAAACACTCATTTTCCTTTTCTCCTTTTTAGAACCCTAACCTCACTCTCGACAATTGAATAATTTTTTTGAAGAAAGACAATCTTTTGACAACAAACTTCTAGTTGTTTCAAATTTTTAGAAAGCACCTTTAAGTCCCACCTCAAAGCAAACCCTTCTCTCTCCATTCTGTTTTTCTCCTGCTTCGCTCTCAGCTCTTCATCCCAAACAAACTTCGCCTACTCTTTGCTTTCTTCAGTGGAGATTCACCAGCATGGTGATTCGCATGAACCTTCTTTTCTATATCATGCGTGTCATCGGGTGAGGCAAAAGGTGGCCTTCACTTTTGGGCTCTTGTACTTCAAGAACTTCACCTGATTTGTTATTGAATTAAAGAAGCGCTTCACATATTAGAGCAAACAGAGGGTCTCCCAAGGCCTTGCTGTAATCTTCATCACACTTAGACACGGAAGCCATAGTCTGTAGGCATTCTAAATTGGAAAATGTGAGAGTATGTTGATGTGTTAATAGGCTTTCTCCTTTTTGTCATTTGAAATTCGAATGTAGGATAAAAATTTAAGCTGGGTTTCCAACACATTAAGGGTTCGAAGGCTTGGGTATTAGCATTGTTGATCTTTAATCTTTACAGCTCAAGAATTTTGGAGACCTTGTGTTTTAGCTCTAAGGTAAGCTGGGGAGACTAATGTTGAGGCAAGTAGTGACCGAATGAATAATTAATTTATATTGTGTGGTATTATTTCACACTAAATAAGTTTCTATTTTGAATAAAAGGTAGAAGAGCAAAGCAAAAGTATCATTTGCTCTTTAGCCTTTATTAAAGCTTTAGTAAGTACTGGCATAACAATGAGTAGTTGTAGAATTGGGTGAAGATTTGGTAAACTCACATCTCAATTCTTTGGTCTGATTTTTCGTCTTAATTCTTTACTTAAAATTGGATGAAGATTTGGTAAACTCACATCTCAATTAGGATTTTGTCATTTTGACGACAAAAATATTGGTTTTTTTTCTAAAGTTTGCTTAGAATGTGTTTCGAGTTTTGTTGAAATATCTGTTTTGGTTAATGAAATTTTGATCTTGGAACTTAGATCCTTGGAAACCACCTTGAGCCTTTGACAGACCAACAATTAATTGACATATGTAATCTGCAGCAATCCTCTCAACATGTTAAAGATGCCTTGTCACAAGGAATGGAAGCTTTGCAACAATCTCTATAGACACCCTTTCATCTGCATGTTTAGATCCTACTGATTCTGGAAATGTTGCTGACTACATGGGCCAGATGGCAATAGCAATGGGCAAGCTTGCCACATAGGAGAACTTCCTTCACCAGGTAAACGACTTTTTATCCACAATAATCATATTAATCAATGCATTTCTAAGCTTGCCACATTAGATGCAATACAGAATGAACTGTTTAATGCTCTAGTCATGTAAACAGAAAGTAGTAGAGCCTTAATGACTGCCATGTTATTCTTTAGCTTTTTCTCATCAAGAACCAAACTCAATTTATTTTAACTCGAATAAATTTATTCGACTCGATTCGATTCGACTCGAATTTCTTTTCACTCGACTCGATTCGTTAAAATTTCAAATTCAGTTCGGTTGATAAAATAGGACTCGTCAACTCGACTAATCCGAATTTTTTTCACTCGATTCGACTCGACTCGATCGAACGCTCACCCCTATTTGTGTCTATGTGTGTATATATATATATAAATAAGCTTAAGATATATAATTATGATAATAAACTCTAAAACGTGGTCTAATTTATCTACAAAACATGCAATTTTTTTTTTTTGCTGAATATGCATGATTTCCTTATAGTCCCATATCTGTTGTTGAATACTCAAATATTGAGAAGTAGAGAGTTTGGTATTATCTCTTTTCTTACTAGTAAAGGTACATCTAATTAAAAAAGTTAAAATAAAAGAAATTATAGAGAACTTCAATTAGACGGGCTTTTTTTTATGTCTATCACCTTACAGAAAAGCGCGCCTAGGCGCATCAGGCGTGCGCCTGATCAAATGCGCCTTGTCCGAAAGGATCTGAGGCATTTTTGTTATCTAACGCCAAGGCGCAAGGCATAGGCGCGCTTAGACGCACGCCTTGACAACACTGACTTAAATATTGAAAAATCGAGAGTTTGATCCTATCCCCTTTCTTACAGAGAACTTCAATCTGGCTAACTTTTTTTTATGCCTATCACCTTACCAAAAAAAAAAGCATCTACGTGCATCAGGAGTGCGCCTAATCAAATGCACGCCGAAAGAGTCTGAGACACTTTTGTTATTTAAAACTAAAGCGCAAATCGCATGCCTTGACAACGATGAAACAACTTGCAAAATACTTGCAAAACATCTAGATTCTAAGAACATAATCTCTTTGATATTTAATTCTGTAATGGCAACCCGTAAATCCTCCATAGAGATCCAAAAAAGAAAAAAGATGTTCAATCATTCTAAAATTTCCTTGATAAAACAAAATTACAAAAGAATCCTAACCCATGGAAGAGAAAAAGAACACGAAAGGTGGAAAAAAGAAAAAGAAAAAACGAGAATTACCATTTTCTTGATGATAGGTTGATAACTAATTTTCTTCCAGGACAGTTGAAACTCATCAAACCCTAAAGCCTTTGCTGTTCCTTTTTCCTCTAGCCTTCTCAAACTTCCTTCCCTTTGACCGCACATAGGGCTTGGTGTGGCTGTGTGGCACACCAGGAGCCGGTCCGAAGTGCTTCACAGCCTCACGACCATTCTTTGGACCTCGGAGGAGAACCTGCAGATTTTCAGCATAGAATTTGAGTCAATTTTCATCATTCCACAATGTTGATAAGTTTTCAAAAGCAATTCCTTTTGTCAAACCCCTAATTAGAATGTCAACCGAAAGAGAAACAGGGGAATGATGTGTAAGATAGAAATAATTTAATGGGCATAGTATTAAAAATCAAAATATTTCATAAAGGAAGGTGGATTGCATAAAAAAGAAGCTACCGAGATGGTTCTTTCAGCCTTTTAATCACCATGACCCTAACTATAGTCTAGAACACTTAGAATCATGAGTAAAAGAAAAGGAATTAGGTTGAACCCAACATTCTTCAGTTTTAGCAAGTATATTTAAACAGTATAGAAGCAAAGGGCCTGCCCTTACAACTGAATTATCAAAGAGTTCGTAAATATGGAGATCATTTCATTTGATGGTCAGAGGCTCTAATTGAAAGCTAAGCAGTGGTAATTCTAAAGATTCTCCGGGAAAAAAAAAAAAAAAAAAGAGATGTCTCCTATGTTACCCAAAATATGTGGAAGTATCGACGTAATTTCATAGTCATTCGGTCTAAATGACAAAAGAGACAAACAAATAACAGTTGCTGTTTATGTTGCTCCGACTCTTCATTTTTTTTTAAGTAACGTGTCAGACACCCGTGTCCGACACATATTCGGACATGGGTATAGAGATATGATCCTCCAAGAACCTTCCAAACAAATGGAAAAACTTAGAAAAAATTGAACATACCCGTTCAATCACATACTCATATCCGACACACCCAAATCCGAGTAACATAGGTTGGTGTAGCATATGCTTATCAGTTCATGTAACCCTAACACTCAAACCAATGTCTATTTTAGTTAATGGTACCTTGATTAAAACATAAAATAGGAAAAATGGTATCGGGAGAAGATCCTCACTACATGAGTAAGAAGAAAACAGCAATTACTTAAAGATTCATAATATCCCAACAACTAATGATATAATATCCACTGTTATTCCTACCCCTAAACTGGAATATGAATTGCTATGATCATACAGTTAACTATTCAATTTACAGCTGCATGAAGAGATAAAGGCGGTTTATCTTTTCTCTTGAACTCGGATGCCAAATCTCGAAACATTTTTCAATTTTGAGCCATTAGAACTTTGCCACTTCATACAGTTTGAACTAGCAGGTTTTATCATCTATTACCTATGTTCCTCCGGCTCTTAATTTTTCTTGAAGCATCCGTGTCCGATACCCATGTCCGACGCATATTCGGACATAAGTATGAGGATATGACCTTCCAAATACAGAAAAAACTAAATATAACCGTGTCGGACACATACCGGTATCCGACGCTCACACCTGAGTCCGAGTAACATAGTCTATTACCTACCAAAAGCTAGCAAAAACAAGCCAAATATTCCAACCCAAAATCTGATAATTTTGAGTCTCAAGATAACTAGTAAACAATTGCGGAATGCAGACAACTTAAGTAAAAGATTTGGATCATAAAGCATACCGTGTTCTGTCCAAGAGGAGCTCGAAGAGCAAGTTGGTCAAACGTTAAACATTCCCCACCAGCCTTCTCGATCCTTGCCCTCGCTGTCTCAGTGAACCTTAGTGCAGTGACTTTCAGCGCCGGAACTTCATACACACGAATGTCATCGGTGACAGTCCCAACGACCACAGCAATCTTACCCTCCTGGTCGATCAAACATTCATCATATGAAAATTTCAATCAAAACTACCAATCAATAAACATTAGAAAAATCTTTAAAAACTTTGGAAATAACTAGAAAAATTACCTTGCCCTTCATGAATTGAACCAATCTGGAGAGAGACAAAGGAGGCTTGTTGACTTTGCTCATAAAAAGCCGCTTTAAAATCACCGCATTGAATTTGCTGCCAGTCCTTCTTACCAGAAATCTGTAAAGCTGGCCACAGATCCAAACACATATAAAAACATTCAAATTTCCTCCACTAAACAGAAAAAAAAAAATACAACGAAACGACTGGAAAAGAGCGGGAACCTTGACGAGGAGTTTGAGGTAGATATCATCGGACTTGGGAGCAGTTCTCTTTGACTTCTTGCTCTTGCCGCCGGCGACCAAGTCGATACCCTGAAATTGCAACAAAAAAATGTTTAAAAAAGTAGAAAAAAATAGAGAAATGGCTTTGTCTTAGGGTTTCGGAGAGGAAGGAGATACCATTGCTGGTGAAGCTGGTAATGCTGCTTTTGGGGGGGGGGGGGGGAGGGCAGCGCTGCTGAGAGAAGGAAATGGCCTTAAGAGGGAGAAAGCTAGGGTTTTAGAGATATTGCTTTTATTTTGTTAGGGAAAATGGTGAAATTCCGTTTGTTGTTGAGATCCATTGATTTCAATGCGTCCCGTATTTTTGGGCCGTTCGATTTGATGATCCGCTATATCTTGATGATACTTCATTGAAGGGCCCGGCCCGCCTGCTAAAAGGCTGTCGTTATTGTCTTATTGGGCAAATTTGGGTCGTTTCATGGGGTGGAAACATATCTAAATTGGGCATGAAGCGAATCGAACTTGAAGCCCAGAGGCCCAGTTTCAAAATTTATTTGTTTCATTTGTTTAATAATATGCTACCTAATTAATAACTAAATTTTGAAGAAAAAAAATATTTTCCTAAGCTTGACAAATGAAATTAAAAAAAAAAACTATTCCATTATTTTCAAAATCCAATCTTTCACATTATAAAAGGAAAAATACACAATTGTTTTATTACAATTTTATTTAAGTACTGTTTTAACTTTTGAATCATGATTAGAGACATGTCCACAAGTCAAGTTACTTGTCGAGTTGGATCGAGTTTTGGATAGAATTTTTATAATCTAGATCGGTCTGGTCCAATCTAGAATATTATTTAATCAATAAAAAAAATCCTAAAACTTAATTATTAAAATATATAAATATTAATATAAAAATAATTTTTTTTAAAATATTTTAATATATTTTAAATAGTAAAACAAGCATTTGGATCGGTCGGGCTAAGCCCTGTCAAACAAATTTATTTGGTACTCAGACCTAACCCAACTCGACCTATAAACACCTCTAATCACGATAAAAAAATATAATATATTTTATTAATTTACTTCCTTTTTCCTTATTTATTTTTTTTTTAACAAACATATTGTTTGGTCCATGTGCTTTAAATTCTCATTATCATGTGCTTTTGTATGTTTTATTTAAGATTTAGTACCAAAAAAAAAAATTAGAAATCCAACATTTTGGAAAGTGATGAATCAAATCACTTGTTACATTTTTCACATCAAATTAAAAAAAAAAAAAAAAAAAAAAAAGTTAAAATGCTTACCATAGACATTGAATAAATCAGTTGAGTTTGACTACGCTATAAATCCATCCATAAAAGTTGGTTATCGCCCAGCTTTTTTTATAAGAGTTTAATAAGTTAGCAATAGCGATTACATTTAATGAGTACATATAATTAAAACTAAGAATTTTACTAACGAGTGCCTTTAAGATATTTTTTTAAAGTTAGTTAACTTATTAGTAATAACTTTGTATTAAATGTAATAAGTGATAACTTTATTAATCATTTTCAATGAATTGAATGAATATATTACTATAAACGGTAACCTTAAGAGTATAAAGGATTCTATGAACCACTTACGTCATGTCAGTTTATATTACATTCCAATCATTTAAAGCCATTTCACCATTTTTTCCATATCATTAAAACCATGTCTTCTGAAATTTCTCACAATTTTATCCGTGTAAAACCCCAACTCCTAAAATAGTAACGCTTCATCTGCTCTGTTTCAAGAAAAATGTTTGATCTTTCTCCCAGATTTGCATTTGGAACTCTGCAAATATCACCCTTTTTTTTCTTCTCTCTTCTTATATGTGTTCTGGTTTTGTCTATATTTAGTCCTGTAAGAAACTACAAAATCCAATAATAACTTAACCCAAATTCCAAATATAGAGCACAAGAAACAAAATTGAATATCCTTTCTTCAAACATACAATTACAGCAAAAGATTCCAACCACTTTTTGTGCCATATTTACCAGAATCATAACATCACCACCCAACTTCAAATTCTTCAACTTTGAAACCTCAAACTTGGACTCTTACCAGGCTGCATTTGTATGCACATAAAAATAAAACCCATTGAAGGAAACAGAGAGTAAAATTTTGTTTTCAATTGTTTTCGGTTGAGCTTGAAGTACTTAATTATGTTTTCAGTTGTTTTCGGTAGAAGCTTGAAAAAAAAAAAAAAAAAACCTTTTACCATGAACTGCATAATTTGGCAAAATTAAAAGAAAAAAGAATTGGGTTAGGATTGGAGTAGAAATTGGATAAAGGTTATGGGTAAAAAAATAAGCTTGACTGATGGGTTGATGTGTTATGATGTTAAAGTAGAAAGATAAAAAAAAAAAAAATCGTTAGAAATTTTTGTTTTGATGAAGCGTTTCTGTTTAGGGGTTGGGGGTTTTATGCAGAATAAAATTGTGAGAAATTTTCAGAAAGTGATATGGTTTTAATGACATGAGAAAAATGGTGAAATGACTTTAAATGATTGGAATGTGATATAGTTGACGTGGTGTAACTGGTTCATAGAATCATTTCTCCCTTAAAGAGTGTCCTAAGGACACTCGTTAGCAAAATCCTAAAATTAATTAATGATTATAATTATTTGTGTCAAAAAAGTGAATGATTATTAATAAAATACGGTTAACGAGCTACTATAACTTCTTCTTTTTTTGAAATAAAAAATAATTTATCATAAAATACTAATAGCATCTGACATAATTACTTGATGGATAAAATCTGGATAATCTTCTAGTCAAAACAGGTTCTCAGGTGCTCTCAGATTGAAACAAGCTAACTTATGTGCCACTTCATTCCCCTGTCGCCTTGTGTGTTGCACTAAACATTCATCAAAGTTTTTCACCATGCTTCTCCCTTCTATCACAATTGGTTCAATGTTAGAGAAATCATCCTCATCAACCATCAGCTTCTTGATAATTAGTAGTGCATCCCCTTCCGATATGATTCTACGAAAACCCATCCGTTGTGTTACCTCCATTGCCTTAACAGCTGCTAATGCTTCGGCTATACAAGCATCATTAACCTTATTGACTTTTATTGCTGCCTCTCCAAGAACAAATCCTTCTTGGTCACGAACAATCACTCAAACACCTCTTTTTTGAAGATGAGCATCAAACGCCCCATCAAAATTGACTTTGTACAATTGAAATGGTGGTGGTTTCCAGAGAATTCGAGTCACCTTGGCATGCTACCATTTGGTTGTTCATGAGCTTGCCTGTACTTCATAAGCATGAGTTTGGTGTTGTCCACAATCCTTCTCTCAGTCTGTTTCTACTGCCTCTTTATTTCTGAATTCCTTGCGTTCCAAAGTGCCCAGATTATCATTATGAAATCTTCAAAAACCACAAACTGTAATTGTTGACAAGCAGCCTCCAACCACATGACACAACTATCAACTGGGTTTTGAATTAGTTCATTCGGGTAATGGCTAATTTCCAACACTTTTTTGGACAACTCACATTCTTTTAGTGCATGGATATCTGTCTCAATCTCATTCCCATATCTTGTACATCGAGTCTCCAGCCCTTGTATTTTTATTGCAAGTTTAGTAGTAGCTGGGAGAATTCCATGACATAATCTTCACCCAAACAGCTTGACTTTGTAAGGTAAATTGGCTTCCTATAGTTTCCTCCATATGTCTCTATTTTGCCCCAAACCTGCCCTTGGTTCTATTTGACTCCTATATCCGCTTCTCACAGTGTACCGTCCATCTTTGTTGTGATGCCACATAAGCTTATCTGGGAGTCTACTGCTGTACAAATAAATACTGCAGATTGTATGTGCTTTTTCTTGACAAAATTCCTCCTGATTAGTTCTTCTTTCCATTTCATAGTGACTTCCTCATCAGTTTCTTAACCTTAACATCATATGGTAGTCAGCTATTCCCCATGTTTGTGCTCAAGGGTGCATCTGTTGGAAGCCAATTATCTCCCCAAATATGGATTGATTTTCCATCCCCAATTCGCCATCATGTACCTTGTGTCAAAATGTCCTTTGCTGTCCATATGCTTCTCCATAAATATGAAGGTTTAGACCTGATCCTTGACTCCAAAAAGTCCCCATGTGGGAAGTACTTAGCCTTTATCACTTTGAAATTTAAAGAGCTTGTATTATGAAGTAGCCATCCCTGTTTTCCTAACAAGGCCCTGTTAAACAGTTGAAGGTCATGGAATCCTAGACCACCCATAGTCTTCGGCATGCAAAGCTTAATCCATTCGTCCACCAATATCTCCGTATGATGCTATTGAGTTCTTCACATAGCGTCTTTGGTAACAAGAAACAACTCATAGCATAGGTTGGCATGGATTACAAAACAGCTTTGATGAAAAATTCATTATCTCCATAAAATAAGAATCTTCTGCTCCATCTTTGAATTTTGGCTTGTACCCTGTTGGTTATCTCTTTAAAAGCTTTCTTTTTTCCCTCCCAATCATGGTTTGCAATCCCAAATACTTCTCGGGATTCATTGCTACTTGAATACCAAACATTTGCTGTAGTTCGATCTTCTGTGCAGCAGTGGTGTTGGGGTTGAAAAAGAACATTGACTTGTCAAAGTTTATTTGTTGTCCCGAGCTTTCTTCATACATCCTTAGCATGCTCTTCAACTTTTCTCCTTCCCTCTTGTTTGCTTTTGCAAATAGCAAACTATCAAGAAAAGGTGATTAACTCTAGGACCACGTCTGCTTGCTTGCACACCTAGCAGTTCTCCATTCCTTTGAGCCATGGTGAGCAATACCGACAAGCCTTCTGTACAAAAGAGAGACAAATAGGGCGATAGTGGATCTCCTTGTCGGAGTCCTTTACTTGGCCTGAAAGAGTCAGTAACTGTGCCATTAAGGACAACTGAATATGAAACTGATGTTACACAGTGCATAATAAGTTAAATCCATTTCTCCGCAAATCCCAATTTTTTCATCATTGCCCTCAAGAAAGACTATTCAACTCTGTCATACGCCTTACTCATATCAAATTTAAGAGCAAAACAACTTTTCCTTCCTTTTTTCTTTGTTTTAACGTGTGCACAAGTTCATATGCAATCATGATATTGTCAGTTATTAACTACTTGGGACAAACGCTGTTTGGTTTTCACTAATGCACACAGGAAGAACATGTTTCAATCTGTTTACGATAACCTTTGAAATAATCTTGTAAATTACATTGCAGAGGCTTATAGGGCGGAAGTGGGTCATGTTTTTGGGATTCTTGATTTTTGGGATAAAAACAATATTATGTAGTTCAAGTCATGTAGAGTGGATTGATCATTCAAAAATTTTAAACACAAGCTGGTAATGTCAGTTCCTATAATATGCCAATATTTTTGGTAAAAAAGTGCAGGCATACCATTAGGGCCTGGTGACTTGGTGGGGTGCATCTACTTGAGAGCGACCACAATCTCCTAAGCTTTAAAATACGCTAGAAGAAATTCATTCGTTTCTCTTGTGACGCAGCATTTTACTGCTTCTAGAATTGAATCACTTGTCTGTGCCTCATGTGATTCAAACAGAGTCTTGAAATATTTGATAGCTATGTTTCACATATCCGTTTCTGACTCTCTCCATATTCCATCATCATCATCCAGGCCAAGAACAGTATTTCTTCTCCCTCTATTGGATGCTTGAGCATGGAAGAAAACTGTGTTCCTATCTCTGTTATGCAAGCAAGTAACCTTAGATCGTTGTTTCCAATAAATTTCCTCTTTCTCCAACAGCTCATCTAATTCTCTTTTAACATCCATATCTTCATAAGTTGTTTGACCATCCAGATTCTGTTGTTGGAGCCAGCTCAATTGATTGTGTAGTCTATGAATTCTGTTTTTGATGTCGCCAATGTTCACTTCATTCCACTCTGACAGCTTGCCACCAACTTCTTGCAGTCTACTTGGGATATCCTTGTGTTTGCAATATCCTATGACTGAGCAATTATAGCTTTGCACTCATGTTCTTTCACCCAAGTTGCCTCAAACATGAAACGTCTTTTCTTGGTCCTATGTAGTATGGTCTGCCTGCTTCCTATTGTGTTTAACAAGATTTGGCTATGGTCTGATCTCAAGTTTGCTAAATGTTGAACAAGATAATCAGGAAACATATCATACCATTCTTTGGTAACTAAAACCCTGTCTAATCTCTCTCGAACAAGATTAGCCTATCTCCTGTTGTTAGACCATGTATACCAAGATCCTTTAAATCCCAGATCAATTAGATTGCTATCATCTATTGTTGTCCTAAACGCCTCTATTTGACTCTCTGTCCTCAATCCTTCTCCATTTTGTTCACTGCCATTCAAAATCTCATTGAAATCTCCAAGACAAGCCCAAGGCAACGAGAACTGTCCGAACCGCCATCATCTATCCGGACCGTCATCATCTGTCATAGGCGTCACATTTTCATTTGTCACTGCGATTGTTTTGCTGCATGATGTTGTGGTAAGATTGTGATTGTCATGTAAAACAAGAACGTTTTTTCTTCTTCCGTTGCTTTTCTACCTCCTTGTCGCTTCAGAGGCGACGCACGTAACCAATCCCCATATTGCTTGAAAGATGCACTTTGATTTTGGCTTCTGGTATCACCATATGGGCTATGTGAATCACATTCCACATCAACATGCCCAACTCTCCCACAATCATAGCAAAAATTGGGTAGCCTTTCGTACTTCAGTCTTCCCCAATGTTGTTCCCCATCATCCTTTTGTTTCAAGAGAATAGCTCTCCTCAAAGGTTTGGTTATATCAAGTTCTACTCTCGCTTGTATGAATCTGCTCCATCCTCCATCTTTTGTGCTCATATCCAATTCCTTCAAAAATCCCACTTTGTTCCCTAATTTCATTGCCATCTCCTTATTAAGCCACCTTAGTGGAAGGTCGTAGATCCTTACCTAGAAATCTGCTTTGAGAAATAAATAGTCCTTCGCCCGTTGACTAGCAACATACGGTTGTAAGGGCAATATGTGTTTGTTAAAACTCCAAGGACTTCCAGCAATTACTCTATCCCTATCTCCCTCAGTGGAAAATTTGAATAAGAACAAATTCGTATCCACCACAATTATATCGTTTTCCTTAACCAATCTCCAGACTAATTTTCACGTTGCAATCATCGCATCTTTGTTAAATGGCTTTTGGTAAGCAGTTTGCCAACAAGCCATGGTTTGACCCCCTCCTCATTCTGTAGATCAACTCTACCCCCCGTGTCCACCATGTCTCGCTCTGCCTTTGTGAAAGATAACTTCGCTCAAAGTCCCTTTAACTCTGTATCCATGGTAAATAAACTGTTGCGACAACCAATAGTAGTTGCGATCTAAAAATTGACTTATCTCAAAGAAAATCGTCAGGCGCTCTTGAGAAACCACTCCTTGCACGAGGCAAGACTATTGTAGATTTTCATTTACTAGACACTACTCTTTAAGCACTATTTAAAGATAATTCAAAGGGAAATGATAGCAATGGTCAAAATACTTGGGAGATCCCTCTACTATAGTGAAAAGTGCAAATTAGTCCCTTTACTTAAATTAAGAGTAATTTAGTATTTATACTTTTGAATTTGAAGAAAAAAATTAAAATAGATAATGGAAGTAATGCCTACCGTTAAACTGATGATGTGACGTGTTGACGTGGACTTTTAAAACAATTTTTTTCTGAAGTGGAAATTTTTTATATATGATGAATTTTCAATGATACGTGTCATTTTGTCCACGTGTCACCAATTTATTGATTGTAATTTTAGGATAAAAAAATCATGGGAATCCCTGTACTATAGCAAAAAAATGTAAATTCAAACTCCTGTCGAAAAAACAGCCCCTGGTGGTGCATATCGTGGTCCCAGAAGCGGTACGACCACCTCATCCCTCTAGGGAAGCCCATAGCTTAAAGAAGAACTTACAAGCTTCTCACTGACCTCCGTGGGAAAGCTAAGTGCCCCTATTTAGTGTCCTTCTAATTTCACACTGAGTAATTTATTATAAATATTATTAAAATTTATTGAATTTATAAATAAAATTTTTAATTCAATTAAAATATTTTCAATAATTCAATTTATTTGATCAATAAAATAATTTATAAATAATAATTAAAAATTCTATTGAGACTATTTTATTAAATAAATTTATTTGATAATAAGTAAAAAAAAAAAGTTTACATTAGATTTTTTAATTTTTATAAGTTTAATTTGACATTGATATTAAAACCAATAAACTTTATATCAATATATTTCGCGCATAAACCTAATTTTATATGTTAATACAAATTTTTGCCAATGTGTAAATTTCAATTATTTGTATAATATGTAATTATATGTTCAATGAATCAATATACAATTATTATTATTTTAAAATAAATATTAATGTACATGATAAAAAATAAATATTAATTTTAATCCCCTGTGATGTGAGAGTTATATATAGAAATTTAAAAATATATAAAATTAAAATGAATATTGGTTGCATCAATTATTAGAATGAAAATTTTAAATTAAATTAGGGATTAAAGATATTTGATTTTAGTTTAGTAATGGAAACTTTTTACTTAATTATTTTGAAAGTCAAATTTTTTTTTTTTTTTTACTTAAACTTTATTAGCAAACAAATGTTGTTGACACGACTCTATCCATAATCAATTTACAGTTTCTTTGTGATTTTGAGTTATTCTTTTTCAAAGCAAAAGATTAGATAACATTATTATATCATATAAAAGGATCACTTTTGAATTTTTTATTATTGATTATACCTTTTATAAAGAATGGACAAATGTAGAATGTAAAACTATCTTTATATATGTGTGTTGAGCAAAGTGAATGACAAATTGAATTATTTATTTATTTATTATACAAATGGAAAAGTTCGCAATCACAATTTAAATCCCTGAACTACATTGACGACGATTGAATTCTGCCATTTTGCATTTAGGAGTTGTTTTTCTTGTTAAGAGAATCGTATTCAGGAATTTAAATTACGATTGCGGACGCATTTTTAGTCGCTTTATTGTTTTTCATGATTGCAGACATAATAAATACTATCACGGTTAATTATGATGAATATTGACTACAGAAAAAACTAAAATCACAAAATGACTATAACTAAGCGTTGTAATTATTATTTAAATCCCTAATGGTACTACTGTTGCACCCTCTTCCGTTGCTTCCCCTACATATTGTGACCCTGTTCTATCATCCTTAGCCCCAAGTGTTGATTCCACCATCTGTGTCCCCATACCGAAAGCTTCCTCAAAGGAAATTGTTTGCAGACCTAGTAGAGAGTCTTTATATGAGAGAGAGGCTTTCACCCCACTATATTGTTTACTTGGCCCTATCCCATCAGCATCCTTCTCCCTGTTTGGCGAAAAATTATTTTATAGATCCTTCCCACTACGTTTGTAATGATCACAATCAATCAAATTACACTAGATCAAAATTTTCTTCCACGTCATCATTATTATTTTTGTTTTTTTAATTTCATTCTTAATCATTATTATTTTTGTTTTTTTAATTTCATTCTTACGCTATGTTTGGATAGATGCTAGGAAAGGAAAGGAAATAAAAAGAAATGAAAGGAAGGGTTTTTAAAGGAAAGGAAAGAATACATCTTTCCTTTGTTTGGATAATTAAAATGTGCTAGGGAAAGGAAAAGAAAGGAATGTTAGCCACCATCATTTGGTTAAAGTGTGGAAAGAAAAGGAAAAGATAAATTATAATATACGTTTTCAATTATACCATTTCTTTTTAATTAAAATAATAATATAAATATTATAAATCAAATCAAATAAATATTACATTAATATAATATGAATGTAATATAAAAAAAATGATAATAAAAAAATTTTATTATAATTTTTAATGTCAATTACATGAAATATATAAGTTTAGAAATATTGTTTGTAATTTGATAAATGTAGAATGGGTAATATGAATATTTTATATTTAAACATATTTTTTTACTTTCTTTTCCTCTTCTTTTCCACCGATTTGGAGTTTTGAAAAACTGAGTATTTTAAGGAAAGTAAGGGGTGCTCAACTCCCCTAACTTTCCTTTATTAATTTTTTTTTTATCCAAACAAGGGAAAGCAAAGGAAAGATTTTTCGTTCTCCCTTGCTTTCCTTTCTTTTTCCTCTCCCTACCCCTAGGGGTGTTCAAACGATTAATTCAGTTAATAACCGAATCGAATTACCATTAACCGAATTAACCGAATTTCTTTTTGCATTAACCGTTAACCGAACCGAAATGTTATAACGGTTAATTTACCGAACCGAAATTATTTCGGTTAATTCGGTCAATTTTCGAATTAACCGAAATAATTACCTAATTAACTTTGCAACCTATTTTAATACATGATTTTATATCCTAATAATCTATCCAACCAACCAAAATCCAAAAACAAAGCATAATAAAACTATTATAAAATCCAAACATCAAACATATTAAACAACCAAGAAAGCATGATAAAGCAAAAACATAATGAACATTACATAAGTCTCAAAGCAAAGAAGCACTGCCAAACTATGAGACTAAGCAGTAAGCAACTAAGCGGCAGAGGTAAGGGAGTCAGAAAGAGTCGAGAGAGCCAGAGAGGTGAAATCAGAAATGAAAGTTGAAAGGCTTTGCGGTTAAAGTAAGCAACTAAGCGGTAGAGGTGAGGGAGTCAGAGAGAGTCGAGAGATCTAGAGAGATGAAATCAGAAATGAAAGTTGAAAGGCTAAACGGCAGAACCGCAAAAGGGATTAGGGTTTTTTATGATATTTATATTTTGTTTATTTATAAATTAATTATAAAAAAAAAGACTTAAACGGCAGAAGAGATTGCCGTTTACTATAGTTTCGGTTAATTCGTGTAATTCGGTTATCTTCGCTTAACCGAATCGAATTAACCGATAACCGAAATATTCCACAAGCATTAACTGTTAACCGAACCGAACTTTGTTCGGTCAACCGATTAACCGAACAGAAAAAAATTTTGATCGTTTAATTTGGTTAAAATCGAATAGTGAACACCCCTACTTACCCAATCCAAACATAGGCTTAGGGTTTAAGGGTTTATGATTTAGAGTGTAAGGTGTAGAGTCGCGTTTTAAGATTTAGAATCATGTTTTATATTGAAAAATAAATATGACGTGAAATAAAAAATTAATTTATTTTATTTAATTGACTGAAATCATAACTGATTTAATGAGAAAAGTTCATAGTATAATTTTTTCTGTTTGGCCCACCTTAATGACTTTGTCTTTGGCTCATGTACTTGATGAGTTTGCACATTGACGTGGCCTGACTCATTGCTGTTATTCCCCGTGTTTGTTTCGGTTCTTGCTCAGTCTTATTCCATCCAGAGTTACTTGGAATGCATATTGGTTTAGTTTGTAAAACGAGAATTGAAATGTAATTCGTTATTTATTCAAAATTTGGTATAATAAAAGTAGTCTTCTTTGATTAACATGAAAAATAATTATTTTTATATATTTATTATGTTAATTAAAATAATTAATTTTAACCTTTATAGAAAACAACAATTAACTTTTTTAGGACTTCTAATAGTTATGTATAAAAAAAATGTCCCAATACTTAAAATAATATTTGAAAAGTTATAATCAATCCCGTTTGAAATTTAACTTCATTCTTTAATAAATAGATCGATTGATTTTACGAATTAAATTGTTTTCACCATATTTCGGATAATTTGATGGAAATTTGATGCAATTCGTTCGAAAAAATTGTAATCGAATTAGGTAATTCTAGTTCTATCCTAGTTTCAAACTAGTTTTCGACCCGTTTAGAATTGCTTTAGTACAATTTTTTATATCAAAAGTAGCATTTCACCGCAAACGCAGTAATAAATGGGTAAAATATTTTGATTTTTGCGGTTGAAATCATGATTTGACAATTCAAATAAAAAAAATCAAGAAAATAAATCTTTTAAACTTTAGAAGCTAACTTTTTTATAAAATAATTTTATTATACTCACAACTCTAAAAATTTATTATTTTAAACATATGTTTTTTTTTTTATATTTCAATTTTTCACCATATTTTTTCACAATAATACCAAACATTTAAAAATTCTTAAATTATATTTTTTAAACACACTTTTTTTAAGAACTTTCTCTTACCCAAATTTTTCCCACCAAAATATAACCCTTCGTGTTGGGATTTTTTTTTTGGTTTTTCAAAGTATCCTCGAGTTTCGCTCAAAATTAATCCTCTGAGATACTGTCGGACGCCAAGACTAGGATTTCTCTCAAAAAAAAAAAATTTGCTACATCCACAAAAACTAAAAATCAAAATCACTTAAAAAATCAAAATTTCTTCCACTCAGATCAACCTTCCGTGTTGGGAGTTGGCATAATGTGATTGGTTTTTATATTTTTGGCTATAAGTCGGTCGGACCGCATTTTGATGGTTACCTAAAAAAACTTTCGTCTGCCAAACTTACCATATCATTGATGCATCCGATCAACTAAATTATTTTTTGATGAGATATCTTCTAATATTTTCATTATTAAATGTTAGTGTCTCTAACTTATCGACAAACTAATCCAATGATAGAGGTGATAATTCCCTGGTGTCGTCCTATAATTATTAATAAACTAAAATAATGTATTAATTAGTAACCACTTCTATAAAATAAAATGCAACCTAATGTTGGGTTAATGTCTCTTCACGTCTTCGATTACATGAGAACCACTATTTTTGTTTATGGAAAGTATATCATGGAGAAAAAATACAAACTAAAGCTTATTAATTTTCCATTAACTAGTGAAATCTAAAAGATTATTCAAAATCATTCACAACATTTCATATTTATATATATATATATATTCACGATTTTTATTTGTTTAATTCGATCATCGTATTTCATATTCTATTTACGTAAATCATGCATGTCGAGTTTTGAGTAAATTAAAAATGTCTAACTATTTGTTCAATATAAAAAACTTTCAATTATTAAATATATATTGAAAAATACAATATTGTCGATCGATATGATAGATATATCGAATCGATTCAAAACTTTACTGGCATGACTAGTACACTTATATTGTTAAATTCAACGATCGATTTGTTAAAATTTAAATTGTATATCTACCTTTGATTACATATGTCACATTTTTTAATTATAAATATCCATTAAATACTGAATTATATTCATTGAATCAAGAATTTGACAATGAATATATTTAGCGAATTTTGGGATGAGTAATTAAAAGGAAAAGTCTATCAATAATATTGTTAAAGTTAACGGTCGATTTGTTAAAATATTAATCATATATAAAATTATAAAAATATATAAAATTAATTAATTTTATTATATTGATTTCTCATTTTATATATATATATATATATATATTGCATAAATCCTAGCAATAGAAACATCAACAATGAACATAGTTTTTTCTTCAGACACTTAGAAATTAATTCTTTCAATTTTTTAAAATTATATCCATATCCTTTTAGCCACTCCACTTACTTATGTCAATGGTTTATATATATATATATATAAACCCTCTTTTTTTTTTAGAAAAAAAGAATAATAATAAAATACATCCATAAAACTAGGTCTTATATGAAGAGAAAAGATTTAAATTAACATTTTTACGAAGTTGTGAAAAGAAATGGATGGACAGAACAGAACAGAAAAAAGACCAAAGCTTAAATCTTAGGACACGACAAATTAGTTGGTTTTAACGAATTTCCTCAGCAAGTAATAAGAGGTTGGCGAAAGTACAGTTTCAATGTTTCAACATTGGCTGGCTTTGCACTTGATTTGTTTTCTAGAAAAATAAAGAAACAATACGAAAAGTGAGAAGATTCAAACTTCTCTCATTCATTTAGTGTTCGTTGGGCCTATAATTAGTACTTGCGAAAATGAAATGATACAATTCAAAGCATCGTATCAATAAAAAAATTCACCATTTATTGATTTTAATTAAAGATGTTTATGGATCAACTAATTAAATTAGGTTTGAATAATAAAAAAATTATTTGTCCAAATTATTAATTAAAATATATTTTTATAATTAAATTTAAATAAAAAATAATTAATTAAATAGTGATTCGAATTGAATCGAGACTTAAATATTATGTTCTTGGATAAGTCTAATTTCAATATGTGAGGTTATTACTAAACTTGTTCAAGGTCCAGATTATCCGTTTAAGTTCGAAAATCGTTCGATATTTGAGAGGGTTTGGACAAAAATATTAGGCCCGAAATATGAATTTAAGCACAAAAACAAAACCCGTTTAAAAAATGAGCAGAGTCTTGGCTCCAACAATAAAGTCCGAGCCCGGTCCCTTTTTCATTTATATAATATTTTATTTTTATATTTTCATATAAAAAATAAATATATATAATATTATAGTGTAAAAATTTAAAAATATGTTAAGTTATCCATATTTTAAAATTTAATAATAAATAAATAAGATAAATTACTAAAAATTAAATAAAAAATAATATATTTTTTTAGAAAAAAAATATACGGCCTAAATGAGTTTAGACTATATCCATATACAAATATGAACAGGTTTGGACAGAATTTGAAATTCATATTCTGAGTCGAGCCAAACTTGAACAAATATATATGATGTTGATACGATATTTAAACCGGATCTGAACCCGACCCAACCCATTAATACCTCTAGTTATTACTCACAATTCTCCATATCTAACACGTTTATAACAAATACCAGCAATTAAACATGATAAATAAGGGATTAGCAAAAGAAATAAAACTGAGAAGAAAATATTAAGTAAAAAAAAAGTCCTCAGATTATTATAAATAATTTCTTAATTCATATAAGAGAAATCAAGAAACAAATATTACATCATCAAATCTATTTCGTATACAAAAGACAGAGGAGCAAACAAGCAACCAAGTTTTTTTTTTTTTCCAGCCAAGAAAACAAAAATGTTGCCTTTAGGACACCACCGATTCCCATTGAATTATTAGCGGGTTAGCCTTGTTTTACTAATATATTTAGTTCTTCTTCAAGAGCACGGCTCTGAGCTCGGCTACGTCGATCTCGTTGGCACAATTCTCGGGTCTATAAAATCCGGTAACTGGGTCCGGAACCCATGAAACCTTCTCTTTAGCTCCGGCTGCCATTTCTTCGCTTGTTTTCTTCACCACCGCAGTGTTTCTTGCTGCTCCTCCTCTTACTCCACTCGAAGCAACTCCTTGGGTTGCCGCCGCATATCCTCGTCTAAACAAAAACAAAACCGAACATCATTAAATCTTTGTTTCTTTTTCTTAACAAATAAAAAAACAACAGAAAACAGAGCCATGGAAATGAAAAGAACTTATGGGTACCTGGAGATAGCGTTAGAGATTACATTGACAACGAAAGTAGAGAAAAGCTTAGCGTTTGAGAAAGATCGAGTCATTTCTTTCTTCTTTTAAACAAAAAATTAAACTTCGGATTGAGAAATCTTGAACGCTACCGCAGAGAGCTTTTTTTTTTTTTCTTTTTCGAAACCTTCCGCAGCAGCGAAGAAGAAACTCTCTCTTTTCTCTCTAGAAAAGCCTTAATTTATAAAGATGGGTTCAATGAGCGACTATCGTTGCGTTTATATAGAAACGAAAAAGTACTGAGAGACGCGTGAGAGGCGAGAGGAAACGATAAAGTTAAATACGACCCCGTCAACACACGAGTAACGGACCTCTCTTTTGCTGACACCTGGAAGTTATAAGCTAGAGGCGTTTTTTTATTTAATTTATTTTTAAATTGATAAATACATTAGGATTACGTTTAAAAACATGAATTTTAAAAAATAGATTTGAATTTTAAAAGTATTATAAATTGTATAATAAAATATATGTAAATATAATATTGATGATTATTTTTTAAAATTTATAAATTTATTGGATACCTATTTAATGGTGAATTTGAAATATGTATAGTTATTTATGAATTTGAAATTTATATTTTTATACTTTTCAAATATATAATCAATCATATTGAATTTTAATTAATTTATACATAATATTTGTATTTCATTCTCACAATTTTTATAGTAAATGAAATCTAAATTCAAATTTTCAAATTTATATTTTCAAGCATAACATAAATAGATTCAATAACTTTTGACACGAATACAATTTAAAAAAATAATTAAAACACAACACGAAAAGATAATATGAACATAACATGAATAGATCGTATCAAAATCAATATAAAATAAATTATTAATATTTTAAAATTTATATAAATATATAATATTTTAAATACAAATATAATATAAAAAATACAAAAATCCAATACCTACATGAGAAATACGAGATTAGCCCTCGATTGACCGTTAGTTTGCCTTTGCCAAAGGGTCAAATTTTTACGGCTGTGGGGGCGATAAAAAAATGATCGGACGGTTGAGGGACAGCGAGTGATTTTGATTGCGGGCTTTTTTTTCAAATCAAATATGAAGCATGTGAAAATAGAGGGTCTTTCATGGGTAGAACGAGGAAACATCGGGCCGAGTGCGTGAGTCATTCTTTAGTTGACGGATTTGCTGCCGTTGATTAGGGATTGATGGTGACATCACATCCGTTCACGTGTGGAAAAAAAATCATAGTTGGAAAGAGGCGGCGGAGTTTCCTTTCTTCTTAGTTCTTCTGGAAGTAACCATCATCGGCCCTCTTCAAAAGTCCTCAAGGTGTCCCTACCACGTCAAGGGTCATTGGTAAATGGCCCTCTTTAGTCATCAATCTCCAATTTTAGAATTTTGTTAAGTCATTTCATTTTTTAATCTAATCGATTAAATAAATTGAATTAATCGATTTGATCAAAAATAATTTTAAATATATATATAATTTAATATTAAATAAATAATAAATATAATAAATAATAAAAAATTTTGATTTTATATATAATATCAAACCGAACAAGTCACCGATTTCATATTCAATCAATCCGATTTAATTTTTTATTCACTGAGTCATCTTAATTGTTGTTATCAACCAAAAAATAATTGATACATTTCAAGTTACTATATATTTTACGGTTCATTGAATTAATTGATGCGATACGTTTTAATTTTGTTTTTTTTTTTTTTTTTGTTAAAAAAAGCAAGAAATGTTATTACAAAAGAAATACAATCTGCTGTGAAACATAAACAAGCTAAGGACAGTGAAAAGAATTAACAAAAAATGTTTTGTGTAACACTTTTTTTATGTTCATCTTTAAGTTAGTGTCCAAAAAAATGAATTGGGTTGGATTGGATTAATCAATCGAATCGATTTAATTGAAAATTGAATACATGTTCGGTCCGATGAATATTAAAGAATCGGTGATTTAATGGATTGGTAAAAAACATATCCAACAAGTAAAAAATAATTTTATTGTAATTTTATATTATTTTTTTTATTAGTAATGAAATTTTAACTTTTAACATCTTAGTTATATATTAAAGATTATATCATTAAACCAAATGCATATTATTATTAATTATTTATAATATTTAGTATTTAAATAATATATTTAATATTTAATTTATTTTTCAATTGAATCGGTGATTGGAGGTTCATCAATTTAATTTCCAGTCCAATTTTTATCATTGCTTTAAGTATATTGATTCTAAGGTACAAGAGTTGAAGGGGATTTTATAGATGTTTAGGATATTTCTGTTTTATTTTTTCTTTATCTATGGGGTATTTGAGAGATCGAAAAGGAGAGAAAATATAATCAAACGTGATTTTTTTTTATAAAAAAACTAAAAGATTTCAAAGAGATAAAAATTGAACAAAGTGATCACATGTATTCATAGTAGATCTGCTCATGGCCGAGCTGCAGTCTGAAATCTTTTTTTTTTTTACTCAAGTCCGTTTCGAGTCGAGTTCGAAGATCGACTAAAAAGCCTGTTTCATTATTAAAAAAATATTTAAAAATATTTTTATATTAATATTTTTATATATTTTATAACTAAATTTAAATAAATTTTTATTTATTTAATAAATAATAATTCGGATTAGACCAATCTGAATTATCAAAATTATTATTTAAATTCGATTCAATTCACATCGAATTGATAATTCGATTTATAAACAAGTCTACTTCGTAAGTATGAGAAAAAGAAAAGCTCATCTTTTATCTTCCGTTCTCTTTCACCGACTATGCATCTATTTTTTAAAAAATATATTTTGGGTTAACACTTTGACAATAGGTGCACAACTCTAGAATCACAGAAGACCATTGAATAATAGGTCTTTTATGAAGAAAGAATCAAAATGGGAGGGCTGAATGTTATTTAAAATCCTATGGTACCATCATTCTGGAATATGATGTGATTAAAATTATTATTATTATTATTTGTTGAAATAGGATGAAAAACTTAAGATGGTGTTTGTATGGGGTGATCTCTTTAAAATCAAAAGTGATTTAATTACCATGATTAGATCATCGTGTTTGGTAATAACTTAAAAATTCTACGTGACAGTGATCTTAGATCACTAAGAGTGATTAGATCACCCCATTGTAGGATGATTTGAATCCCATAAAAAATGTGAAAAAGTTTTATCACCGAGAGAGAATGATATTAAAAATTATTTTAAGACAAATTTACTTTCAAAGTGATGCCTACCAAAATATGTTTCTTACAAATTTTTAATTTTTATAAATAAATCTCCACTTTTTAATCATCTTATATAAGACAACTTATGTGACCATTAGATATGAATGTGTTAATAACTTTTAATTATATTCATCAATACTAGTTCATACCTTATAATTTTCTATAGAACAATAAATTCTTATTTTATAAATTGTTCATTCAATAAAAATTGAAATTATTGCTTTCATTAAATAATCTTATCATTAATAATAAGTTTATCTTGGATGTTATATATTCAGTAAATTTTTTATGCAATACCAAATACAATTATTTAAAATCACTAGTGATTTATAAAATTATATCAAATATAGTAATTTAAAATCGTCAGTGATCAAATCACTTTGGTGATCTCAAAAATGATACCAAACACTACCTAAGAGGCAAAGAAAGAGATTGATAAAAGAGGAAAAAAAAGAAAAGCAAAACAGAAGATGGACATGCCTCCATTGTTTGGCTAATCTGAAAATAACTAATGTTTTTGTTTACATTGTTTCTTTTGGTTTTGTCATCAACAGAGGAATTTACAAAAATGAAAGGGGAGCTCTTGGTTTAGTTTTTTTTTTTTAATCAAACTCACTTACGTTGTTATAGGCTTTTATTCTTTGTTTTCTAATCTTTGTTAATTGTCAATAATGGAATATTGAGTACGAGATTCTTTTAATTTAGTTTCATGGATGAGTTTTTGATGTACTAAATATACATGCACTTGGTAAGTGGTAGAAAGAGAGAATTTGTCTCGTTTTATTTTGAATGGAAATAAAATGTGAACATGTATTTGCATTAATTCCATAAGATTATAATTGATGGAATTTAAATATAATAATTGGATAATTTTTTATCAGTTTAAATTTTTTGGATAATTGATCATCTAATTTAACATTGTATCAAAATTTACTATCATTACCGCCTGGACAATTAGACACCCAACCCGTAATCGCAGCGACCCAATTGTTATAACTGCTTTCCCCATTAATATTGCTACTCTAATCATTTTTCAGCTTAAACTTTTCTTCTATACTTGGGTCCACATGCAAGTACATTAATCATTAATTTGGTTTGCACGTGAGAGGTGCGTTAAAACTTAAATATAATAGTTGAGTCATTTCCTATGAGTATAAAATTTTTGGATAATTGGTTACTCAATTTAAGAGCAATAATACTGAAAATCTTTATTTATCTCTTTTTTCTTTTAAATCTTTTTTATGCATTTATTAATGAATGGTTTTGTACTTATTTAATGAATTTGGATGATTTATTTGCTGCTTTATTGCATCTAAGTGCATGACTCTAATCCCGGAATGAGTGGCGGGATTTTTTAAGTTTACTCCACTACAAGAATGTTTTGGAAAGCATGACTTGAAAGTTCAGATACAGAAATTGTTAAAAGTCTTTCTTAACCATCCTTGGAACACAAGGGCATCATTTTCTTTCTTTCTTAGCACTTCTCTAGATGTGTTGTCATGTAACTAACATTCATTGCTTGTCACATAGAATTCTCCCAATGACATGTTGTAACATACCTATAACTTTCACTTATCTCATTAACCATGTTTTGTGTCATTTTCACATAACTGACATTTAGATAATTTCTCACTCTCTTTTGTCACTTTTTTTAGTGGATTATAAATAAATGGTCTAATACTTCATTTAGAATCTTTTGGCAAATTGAGAGCTTGAGCTATTGAAATTTATTCCGCAACTTTCTTTCTATTATTATCTCAACCACCGTAATTTTCATCTTCCTTAGTCACCTTTCTTCCTTCGTCACAACCGCTTGCTACTACATTTGTTTTTTAAGGTCTACTCTGATATTCTTCTCCGCTATCTCCCACTATATTTCATTTTATTGATTTGCAATGTTTTCTCCTCTATTTTGGTCAATGCCCCTTGTACCTAATGTGTCAATAAGGCATTAGCATTTTAAAAAAAATGTTGGTATGCCTAATGTGTTGATAAGGCATTAGCATTCAAAAAAAAAATGTTAGTCAACCTATATTTTTGCCTATTATTCAAAAAGTCAATGCCCCTTTTGTACCTAAAAATTAAAATGAATAAAGGAGTACTTCAAAGGATTAGAGATGCAATTAACCGTGTGAAAAAGAAAAAGAAAAAACCTTTCCTAATGACAACTTGAAATCGCTAGCCACAATACCAGAAAAAAAAAAAAAAAATTGAATGGAGAGTCCATTGTAGAGCTATTCAATGGTCGAATTATTCGTTCAATCTAACAAATTCGAATTGTATTGGATCGAATTTGGACAAATATTTTTTAAATTCGATTCGACTCGATCAGGTTTGAATTATTATTTATTAATAAAATATTTATTTAAATTTAATTATAAAATATATAAATATTAATATAATTTTTTTTTAAATTAATATTTTTTAAACAATGATTCAGGCTTACAGACTGATCCGAATCCAACTTAGACTGAACTTAAATAAAAAATTCAAATCAAATCATAATTTAATCCGACTCGATTTATAAATAAATCTAATCCATTGCCTATGCAATTAACTTCGCCTATAAATATAAAAATTAGTACTGCCCTACGAGAAGTTGAAATTGCTAGGCAAAGGCTATCCACTTGTTTTGTTTCATCCTTATCATAGAAAAGGTAAAGATAACGTATTATTGTGATCGTATGTAGACCAAAACAATACGACTTTGTGTTGATCGCAAGAGACCATCGACAGTCAGATTTGCCACCTAATTCTTTCGTAATTAGATTTGATAATTTTAAATATGATATAAAATATAATATGATATAAAAAAATAATATGAACACGATACAAATATACGAATATGTCAAAATTTATATAACATGAATTATTAATGTGTCAAAATTTATATAAATATATAACACTTTAAATATAATTATGATATGAATTATTAAATTATTAATCTGTTATATATAATTATAACACTATAAATATACGAATTATTAAATTTACTCTTTGCAAATTTTTGCAATCCAAGTAATGTAACGTATTATCTTGTTATTTAATTTTTTAAATTAAATATGAGAAGATTCAAACTAAAACTTTTTAAGTAAGAATCAACTTGCATTAACCATTAAGCTACATGTTGGAATCCATCATCTCATTTTTCTTAAGCCGGTGAACTATCTTAATCAGTTTAGATCCAAGGAAAATAAAATATTATGGATTTGTTTTGGATCAAGTGTACCTTTTTCCTTTTCCTTGCCCAACTATTAAGAGAGTATGATCCATAAAATTGGCCTGAATCGAGAAAAGATCACCCATCCCCAGCCCAATATTTGGTTACGGGTGTGCAAATTATTGGTTTACCGAATAAATCGACCGAAACTGATACTATTCGGTTCATTCGATTCGGTTTATTTGATTTCGATTTTGACCAATTAATAAGTTCGGTTTAAACTTATTTATTCGATCGGTTTACGGGTTTTTTCCTAAATCGAATCGACCTAAAAAATCAACATTTAATTAAAAAATAAATAAAATTATTTTTATTTAAACCAAAACCTATAACCCATAATCAATTATAAGAAACCCAATACCCAAACCCATAACCCATTAGTATTTGGTCCCATCCGACCATCCCAACCCATCCATAAACCATAATCGAAAAGTCCAACCCATAACAACAAAAAACCAATTTTGCTCGTCTCAGTCACTGCAATTTGACGGAGATTAGTTAGGGAGAAGAAATTCCTCTGAATATAACTTTATACATCAATAATCTCAACAAGAAGATCAAAATCGACCGCACTTATTTCAACTCTCTAAACAAAACAAAAGGGCTTACATTGCCTTTTCTATTTATTGATATTTTTTTCTTGAATGATGTTTGCAAAGTTGAAGAAATCGTTGCACGCTGTGTTACACATTCAAGATGCTGAAACACAAAGGTCAAGCTTGGGTTATTTCCGAGGATATTAAATTATTAATTCAGCTACCAATGCTTTTAGGCGAATGTAGGGCTTCCCCTTTTACGACAAGGAAATTGTATATGCATTTTTGTAACTTTTCTATCTCTTTGCATAAGATTCAATCAATTTCAATAATCGCAGCCTGAAAATAAGATAAAGGATTGCAAAGATTGTGATTCGAACTCCATACCTGCTGAATATCAATTCTTAAAAGTGATTGCATGAATCAACTGAATTAAATTCCGAATTTTAAAACATCATACTTTTTGCGACTAATAAATAATGAAAATAATGTTTAATTATTTGCTGAGAATACAATACGCAAAGACTAAATCAGATATAATAGATTTTTGAAATATACAAAGTAGTTTTCCACACAATTGTCAATTACAAGCCCATATTTGTTCTATCGCCAATTTTCCGTACATAATCTTCTCTATGAATCTTGTTAAATTCGTGAAGGATATTGGCTTCTCTTTCTGTTACCCCTTTTTGGATACCAGGCGTGGGATTTGTGCTACTGTAGTGGTCTTATTTCATAAATTTTAAATATAATGAATTGATTCCCTTTTTTGTATTAGAAATTTGAATATTGTAGATGTATAATTTACATTCATTACTTCATAGAGAAAAACTTGAACCCTTAGCTCAAAATATGTTTGAACCCATAGTTTAAGCACTGGCTTGTTCTAATGTTGTTTCCTGCTCTATCTATTCAATATTTGAATCCGTAAAAAATAAATTGGATGGTATCGGATATCCAATTATTTATTATTCATTGTCATCCCTATTCATGGCATGAGCAAGAGTCAAACTGAAATTAATCATAGGCTAGCTAATTTGTTTTTGTGTGGGCACTTCTTCGTTACTTTTTTATTTATTAGGTTTACCTACACGTGCGTTGCACGTGGGTGATATATCATGTAATTAATAGTTTTAAAGCAATCTAAGATTTAACAAATAGCAAAGTAAAATAATCAATTCACTTAGCTTTATCAATTGGCATATGACTATGCATAGTAGGAAGTTGACAAAATAGGCAATGATTTATGGATTATACAATCAAATTAATCATGTAATGGTAGATACAGTCACCTTATATTTTGAATTCCCTCTATTGAATAGTTTGAAGAATGATCAATAATAATTCATAATTGGTGCTTATTCCACACCATTTCTGATGAAACTATTCATGTAATAATTAACCACTACCTTAAGATCCAATTTTCATAGTGAAATTGACAATTGATAATATATTTTTTCTAATAACACTAAATTTAAATCTTGCCTAATTCTCCAATCGAAATTTTTCTGAGTATGTGTTAATCGAGAAAAAAGTTGCTCTTAGAAAAACACAAACCAATGTAATACTCCCACAATTAGCTAACTTATAAGTTCGTGAAGTTATATCCTAAGCCTTAATATGATATAATCACTATAGTTAGCATTCTTGATGGAGTTGGTAAGAAATTGAGATTTTCATAGATGCAAGACAAATAGCAAAATGGGCAAACTATATATTTTAGAGACGTAATTGTATTGATATTACAATTTATAGCAAATAATCTCCTCTAATACATGCAGTAAAGCATAATAAAACTCGTTAGAAATTTTGTACTTAAAATTAAACTAATTCAACTTCTAAACCAACTATCTTTAGTGAAATTAAATTATGTAAAGCATAAGAGAAACTGTTTTCACCCGATAACACAAACAAACAATTACATAGACATTAGTTTCTTAAAAAAATTTGCATCAATTATAGAAAAAGTTTGAAACTTTCTGCACACTTTCAACTAGTTTTAAAATGTTAACCATAAAACGAAATCTAAGTTTTCAAGTTTCGTGTGGTTTGAAAATCAACTTTCCTTTTTATGTATGTGATCAGTATATATGCCTATGAATTATCCATTCAAGTAGTACAAATTGGTTAAGCAACATGTCAAAAAAGGAAAATAGCGACTCGCTATTTGTTTTGCACTATATGTACTTGCGAACAAAAGAAAACACATATAACTCTTTAGCAGGGTTCCATAAAAAATAGAGTATAATAGGTTGTTACAAATAGGGTTAGAAAATCAATATAAATTAAAGTTTAGATAGATCATAAAAAAAATAGAATCAGCTTAATATGTAAAAGAAGCATGTTACAAATAAGGTTAAAAAACAGTAGAAATTAAAACTTAGATATAGATCATAAAAGCAATTGAATTAGCTTACTGTGTAAAGAAAGCAATAACGCAATATTAGAATGTTAATGCAGACAAAAATTCAAAAAATAAATTAATCATGACTTTCATCTTTATATACAAATACTTAATTAGGCTTTTTCTATTAACTCTACTTTGATCTTAAAAGAAAATAGTTTAAAAAAAAATTTAATAACCATTATCAAGGATAAAATAGTTAAAAAATTAATAAATCATATTATTATTAATTTTAAAAATTAGTAAGGTATAGTAATACTATTTATTTAATTTTTGTATTTGAAAATAAAGATAATGAATTCGAATTGAAGATCCACGAATCAAAAATGGATCTTTAATGACGATTGTAAACTAAAACAAACAAATAATATAATATCAATTATCTCTTGGTTCGAATTTCAGCATTTGCAATTCTCTTTTTTAATTTCAGATTACGACCTCCTTTATACAAAAAAAAAATAGACTGATTGAAGCCATTTCAAGTCTTAACACAAAAAACTTCAAATCGTAAAATCATTTCTTAACCGAGTGATTATCAGCTAACAAAGAAATATGTGGACTGAATTTTCTTTTTAGCTTCTTCGATAATATATATTTGTCAAAAAGTGTTGACCATAACTATTTAAAGATAAGAATTAGGCCTAAAATGAAAATTTTATGCCCAAATTTATCATAATAGAACTTATATAGGTTTACGAACACATATTTTAACTATATCTAATTAATAGGTTTAGCTACACGTGCGTTGCATGTGGGTGATATATCATGTAATTAATTTTTTAAAGAAATCTATGCTTTAATAAGTAGCAAAGTAAAAGAATCAATTCACTTAACTTTATCAATTGACATATGAATATGCATATGAGGAAGTTGATGGAATAGATAAAGATTTATGGATATTATAATCAAATTAATTATGCAATGGTAGATACAGTCACCTTATATTTTGAATTCCCTCTATTGAATAGCTTGAAGAATGCTCAACAATAATTCATGATTCCACACATTTCTGATGAAACAATTCATGTAATAATTAACCACTATCTTAGGATCCAATTTTTGTAGTGGAATTGGCAATTGATAATATTTCTTTTTAATAACACTAAATTTAAACCTTGCCTAATTTTTCAATCGAAACTTTTTCGAGTATGTGTTAATTGAGCAAAAAATTGCTCTTAGGAAAGCACCAACCAATATAATGCTCCCACAATTAGCTAATTTATATGTTTGTGAAGTTATATCTTAAGCCTTAACATGATATGATCACTATAGCTAGCATTCTTGATAGAGTTGGTAAGAAATTGAGATATTTCATGGATGCAAGTTAGATAGTAAAAAGGGCAATCTATATATTTTAGAGACGTAATTGTAGTGATATTACAATTTATAGCAAATAGTCTCCTCCAATACATGCAGTAAAGCGTAATAAAACTCGTTAAAATTTTTGTACTTAAAATTAGACTAATTTAACTTCTAAATCAACTCATTTGTAGTGAAATTAAATTAGAAAAAGCATAAAAGGAACTGTATTCGATAACACAAACAAACAATTATATATATATATATATATATATTATTTTCTTAAAAGTTTTGCATCAATTATAAAGAAAGTTTGAGACTTTTTGTACATTTTTCAACTAATTTATAAATGTTAACCACAAAACAAAATCTAATTTCAAGCTTTATGTGCTTTGAAAATCAACTTTCTTTTTATCTCTGTGATCAGTATATATGACCATAAATAATAATTAGGCCTAAACTAATTAGGTTTCATTAATAATTGTAGTAGCCTTCAAAGAAAATAGATTTTTTTAAGAAAAAATTAATAAACCATTATCAAGGATAAAATAGTTAAAAAATTAATAAATCATTATTAAGAATAAAATAATTAAATTTTAGCATTAAGGATAAAATAATTAATTTTAAAAATTAGTAAGGTATAGTAATATTATTTATTTATTTTTTGTATTTAAAAATAAAGAGAATGAATTCAAATTGAAGATCCACGAATCAAAAATGGACCTTTAATGACAATTGTAAACTTAAACAAACAAATAATAGAACATCAATTATTTCATGGTTCGAATCCCAACATTTTCAATCCATTTTTTTTAATTTCAAATTATGACCTCTGTTATACAAAAAAAAAAAAAAAGAGATCGATTGAAGCCATTTCAAGTCTCAACACAAAGAACTTCAAATTGTAAAATCATTTTTTGACCGAGTGATTATCAGCCAACCAAAGAAATATGTGGACTGAATTTTCTTTTCAGCTTCTTCGATAACATATATTTGTCAAAAAGTGTTGGCCAGAACTATTCAAGGATAAGAATTAGGCCTAAAACAAAAAGTTACAAATAATAATTTGGCTCAAAATAATTATGATTAATTAATGATTTATAGTAGCCTATAAGAAAATTAAATTTTTATTAAAAGAATTAATAAATCATTATCAAGGATAAAATTGTTAAGAAAATCAATAAATCATTATTAATGATTTGTAGTAGCCTATAAGAAAATTTATATTGTATAAATTAAAAGATAATTATTATTTTAAAGGATAAATTTTAATTATTTTAATTTTAGTAAGGTAATAATTTGTTATCATGAATTAATTGCATTTATGTAATTATTATTTTGTATATATTTGTTATAATTTAATTGGTTATTATTATGCAAGTCATATATAATTGATGAATATTTATTATATATGGCATCATTAAAATATGGATCAGAACCCTTTAAATCATTATTTTAATTTATAAATATTTAAATCATGGTTTCTAGTAATATATGTTTAATTATAAAATTTTAATAATAATAACTATTTGTTAGGATATATGTGCTAGTCTTGAGATAGAGTTCTAAAAAAATTTAAACTCTTTAATTAAAAAATATATATATTCATTTGACATATGTCAATTTATAATTTGTCAAAAAAAATTCATTCTATATAAGGATAACATAGTTAATTTTAAAAATTAATAAGGGTATATATGTCATTCACTATTTGTAATTTTGGAGTTGATGCTTTTATATATAGTATAGATTTTTTTTTAATACATTAAATGTATAAAATTTATTTATGAATTATGAAGTTATATTTATAAATGATGATTAAACTTGTATACTTGTATTGAATAATAATAAATTGAAAAATAATTAAAAGATCTAACCCTATGTTTTCTAGCTGTTCCTCTTTTGTTGAAGTAAAGTCAAATATATGCATCAAAGCATGGTGGACTTTTAGGTTTGTTGGAACTTGAGAAGCATGAGTAAGCTTTGAAAAACTTGTGAAGAAAATGTGAGTGTATGACCAAAATAAGGCATTTATTTACCCCCAAAACCCACAACACGCTAGCAATGATATCTTTAGATTTTTGATGATGACTTTATCTCAGAATCTATGTTCTTCTTCCACAAGACAAAAATGGTGATTTAAGGGTGACACCACTTCGGGCACTTCAGCTCTGCTCTGCTCTATAGATCATCTTACCACTTCTTTTTCTTTTCTTTTCGTTTTTTAGTTTTCTTAAAGACACTGTATTTTACGATATCATTTTTTAAATGCTAAGTTATAGGATTATACTTTTATAATCATATTCAAATATATGTCAAACATAAATGTCGAAAACGAATATTTTAAAATAACTGAAGAGTAGATATAACATAGGTTATAGGGAAAATTTGAGAAAGTAAATTTTGAGGTTGGTGTTTAGTTGTTCAATTATTAATAGTGTGAATTCGATTTTTTTGGTACACTTTTGCTTCATCTTTTTAAAATTTGCACTATTGAATAATATGGGTATTTTTTTTGAATTTGTATTTGATGTATTGTCAGTGTATAAGTTTATATACTGACAGTAAATTTTATAATGATACTTCATTAAAAAATTAATTTATAATCTTAACTACTAATCCCTAACCTAAATTATAACCTTACAATTTAATTTTTAAAAAAATGACATCGTAAAATACATTATCAATATATAAATTTATATACAGTGCATCAAATATAATTTTGTTTTTTGAAACATTGCTTTGCTTTGCTTACATTACATTACATGCATTAAATCCCTGTCATCAAGGTGTTTGAAATTCTATCGAGAGTCTTGATCTATGAAAAAGGGCCATAAACTTGTGATGGGGTTAAAGCTTGTGTCTACCCTATAGAATAGTGAATCATATCAACATAGGAGCCCCCTTCTCTGTTTAAAGAAAAATTTTCTTATAAAATTTTCTTATCACATCAATCATAATTTCAACTAATTAAATTAAAATAAATTTAATTTTTATTTCACGTCATACTTACAATCTGATATTTATTTCACGTCATACTTATTTTTTAACGTAAAACACGATCTTACATTCTAAAACACGATCCTAAATTTTAAATTCTAAACTTTTACATCTTAAAAACGAAATTAAAAAAATAATAATAATAAGGACATGAAAAAAAAAAAAGTGATGTGGTGTAATTAAATTGAGACCGTGATTAAAAAATCTATAAAATAATTTTTTCTGTTTAAAAACAAAAACCTCTTTCTCTTTCTCTCATACCCACCCACACCACACTCGAAAGCTTGCACGTTTGCATCCAACACAGGCAACACGCAAAGCCTACGTGCACTCTTTCATTATTCTCTGCTTTTTGCGCCTACAGGTTCTTCCCCCCACAGACAAATTCAAAAAAAAAAAAAGAAAAAGGCGTGGGGTAGGGTGGGTTTACCCCCACAAAATGGGCCCATACGTGGTAGTGGGACCTAAAATCATGGCACGAGATCCAAAGGCTAGCAATGGTAGGGAGAGGAAGGTTAGCTTTTCTGGTGGTACCGGTGGTATTAGGGATATAAATGATACATTTATATTAGTAAGTTATTCGGGTTCGATTCGAAAAAATTAAAATTCGATTTGGTCATTATCGAGTCGAGTTCGAGTTCGAGCAGCTAGAGTTATTGAGCGAACCGATTTCGAGTATCCTAATGCTTGACTCGAGTAGCTCTTGAGCATAATCATTTTTTTTTAATATATATTTTTGTATTTTTAATTAATATTGAAAAATCTCATTTCGAACTCGAATTCGAGCTCGAACACAAATAATCGAGTTTAAAATTGAGCATGAGAATTGAGCTCATTTTTACTAAGTAAATGAGCCTAACTGAGTAAGCACGAGCAGTTCGATTTTTATCTCGAATCAAACTTGAGTTTTAAAAGTGAAATTCGATCGATCTCAAGCCGAGTTTCGAGCCTCGAATTTCGATTCGAGCTCGAGTTTCTTACAGCTTGAGCTTGGCTCGACTAGATTACATCCCTATGTGGTATTGGTTTCTTATATTATTCGAATTCGAAGATGAGTACTGGATTTTGATATTTTTAATATGGTATGATTACTTTAAAAAAAAAAAATTATATATTTGGATAATCATATTTTATATTCATGTTTAAATATGTGTTGGATACAAATATCGAATAAAAATACATAAAATAAAATAAAAATCCAAATAAGATAACTGACTTCTGGTGGCCGGTGGGATAGGTTTTAGAGTCTTCTGGTTGTCTGTCTGTGCCTTTGAATCTTGCTAGGGAACAAGCAAAGTGGTAGTGGGATAGCTTTTGGGAAATTAAGGCGGACAAAAGCCGCTCGATCTCCCTTAGATATCTCTACTTCGAATTTGTCTGTTTACCATTATGATTGCACGTAATATTGAACACGAAAAAAAAAAAAAACGATATAAATATGATACGATAAAAAAATAAAATTATGAACACGATACGAATATATAAATATCTTAAATTTTATATAATACGAATTATTAACGTATCAAAATTTATATAAATATAAAATACTTTAAACATAATTATGATATAATAAAATATAAAAATATGATACGGATTTACGAATTATCAAGTTTTTGTAGGGCATGGCTTTGCCTTTCTCTCTTTACCAGATATTTCTTTTTTCTCAACTCCCCACCCAGTCCCCAACGTCCAAACACTTTGAATTTCACTCATTGCTCCCTTCCTTAATTTACCCATTGGAATTATTTTTTTTAAAAAAAGGGACAGCTCTGTCTCTCTCTTGCAGTTATAAATACTTGAACTTCTTTATTCATCTCTTTCACATCTCAACTAAAAAAAAAAAAACTCATTCATGGACGTTTTAGCGGGTGAGAAGCTCCTTGTTGGAGAAGCAGGGCACGTGCAAAGTGTCAATCCCTTTTTGGCTTCTCAAATGCCATGTATACCTTGTCTTCTTGCACGTGCTCCCCTTCTCCAACATGGTTTTTCACTCCGTTTGTTATTATAGAAGTCGCAGTTTAAAGATAAAAGAAGATGATGCACATGCTAAAATTTAAATTCGGATTTACTGAATATCATTTTTTAAAAGTGGTTATTGAGTTAAGTCCTAAGTTCCTCTCTTTGGATCACTGATCTCTAATGCATGAATTTGTAAGTAATGGAGTTGCAGATAATATAAATTACTGATCCCCATATACGTAGTCATCATCATATTCTACTTTTTTTTTCCTTTTTTTTTTTTTTAAAATACGTATTCGAGTTTATTCACCATGCTAAACGATTGAAGGAAAAAAAAAACGATAATCAAAGCGCAATTGCAGGAACATATGAATAATCGACGCTACTACACGTCTACACCATGCACATTGGATGTACAAGGAAGAAAATTCAGCAACGTTTTGTGCTCTGTCCGGGGGTTTCAAGCCAGGCTCACCTCTAGCCCTAATGCATGCATGTGTCACGGCCCGCACGTTGCTCCGTGCCCGAGATTGCCAACCGAGCAATTGGACTTGGAAGAGTGCATTCTCAAGTGCCGCATAAGCTTAAAGCTTGAGTCTCGGCCCGTGACACATGTCGTGCCACTCTCTGAGACCGAGATATGCAGATTGCTGTTTTCATATCCAAGTTTCAGAAACTCCATTGCTAGACCTTTTAATTTTATGCCTTGTAGAGTGAATTATAGCAGAAAAAACTAGTTTCAACCTAATCTACATTCTACACAATTTAACGGGCTGCCAATTATATAGTTAACATGCACGACCATCATACTACAATAATTTATATCTTAAGAAACAAAGTAATTATTTATAGCACTCGAACCATTGGCTTAATTAGTTGGTGCATGCTTCCCCCTGCTCAAGAGCAGGGTTTGAATCCCCTTCTCCAAATTATCAACAAAAAAAAACTAATTATTCATGCTTTGGCTGTCAACCAAAGCATATTGTTATAAGTTAGATTAAATTTGAGAGTCACAGTTAAAAATGCTTTTATTGTGTAGCATTAAATTTGTTAAACCCAAAATTTAACACAATTGATTTATGCCGTAACTGAGATGATATACGAATTGGGTTTAAATTCTAACACCTACAATTTTTTTTTTTATCTCCAAACTACGTCTCCTTTGTACCAAATAGAATTTGTTCAAGAGTCAGGAATTGCATGAATTATATGAAAAAATTAAAAGTACTCAAGAAAGCTTCCCTTAACAACATGATGTGCTCAGTGTTTGGGAGTAAATATCAACTGGGTTCATCAAATACTGAAACTGAAGAACTCAGCCAGCTCGTTGAAGAAGGTTTCGACCTACTAGGGAAACTCAATTGGTCTGATCATCTTCCATGGCTTGCTGGTTTAGACATTCAAAAAATCCGGCTTCGATGTTTAGAACTTGTTCCCGCAGTGAACAAGTTTGTGAAACAGAATCATGATCAGGAACATAAACTCCAAACTGGGAGAAGAAACCACGATTTTGTGGACGTTTTACTTTCTCTCAATGGACCTGATAGACTCTCGGACAACGATATGATTGCCGTTCTTTGGGTAAGCAACAAACTTATTGTCATCATAATTGATAAAGAAAGCATTTTATTTTGGATTTATATTTGATACACATTTTTAGTGAACACGTGATGCTATTTTATTAAAAATTAACTTATTTATATTTATTTTTAAAAATTTTTAATAAAATAACATCATATAAATCATTGATAATGTATAGATTTATAAGCATTGGATAACATAAAAGATCAACAAACTATAGAGAGTGATGTTTGAAGGATAAAGAATGAAGAGTTGTTTGTAATTGACGGAGCTTAGGTCCTAAGCTTGTAAAGCTAGAGCATCCTGTGATTGTCAGGTTTACTTATCGGTGTTCATAGGTCCGGTCGGATCGGATTCGAGCAGGATTTATGTATGGTATCAACATCATATATATTTGTCTAAGCTTGGCCCGACCCAAAATATGAGCCTCAAGTCCGTCCATATTTATAAATGGATAGTTCAAACCCTTTTAGATTTGTCCATATTATTTTTTTCTAATTGTTTATTAAAAATATATTATTTTTTAATAATTTTATATTTTTTTATTAAATTCTTAAAAATGGTAACTTAACATATTTTTTAATATTTACACTATAATATTATATATTTAATCTTTATATGATATAAATTACATAATATATATAAAAATAAAATTATTATATTATATAATTGAAAAACAGGCCGAGCCGAGTTCGGGCCTTGAATGTTGGAGTCAAGGGCCGGTCCATTTTTAAATGAACCTCATTTTTTTGTCCAAGCCTACTTTCCGAGCCTAATATTTTTTTGTTCAAGCCTTCACAAATATGGACGAGCTTTCGAGTTTGGACGAATAGTCCGACCCTTGAACAGATCTACTTACCACTTTGAACTTGAAATTTTGCTTGAGCTCGATAGTATTCAAATTGAGTCCAGGAACCACGGAGCAATTTTTTAGCCAAACCAATCTTTTGTCAGCGACTTAGCATTGGGTTCAGAACTCCAACATAAATGTGCAAAATCTATCGTGAAGCCAACGGGCAATCGGTAATTCCTATCTTTCAAGTTCTACACTAATTCTTTATTATATTCAGACCGGGTAAATATCAAATATAAGTATATTTAATTTTTTTTAATTTTTATATATATTTGAAAAATTATATTTTATATTTAAATTTAAATATGTCTGACATATATATCGATCACAAATATTTTTAAAAAAATAAAAAATTCGGATAACATAACTATTTCTAGGTGTCTTAAACGAGTCGAAGGGCTATGAAGCCATTTGGTAACGAGGTTGGGCCATGAGTACTAGGCCAATTTTTAGGTGAAAAGAGGACCTTAAACTACTAGAAGGCAGAAACTAAAACCATATACTTATGAACTCTAGTTTTAGCCCAAACGCAGCCTAAATTCAGATTTCACATGAACTTAAGGTGGGGACGGAAGATGTGAGATCATGAGAGCCTTCATAAAGGCAAAGTCAGAGCTTTCTACCGGGCTTGATCTTTGATGCATATTCATGTCCTTCGTTCAGATTTTATCAGAGTTTTGGTTTATTCATGGAAACAGATTAGGAAATTCGTCGCTCTTCGTAAGATCCTATTTACTTAATAACGTTTCACTTTCATGAATCTCTAGGTTATGTTACTTGAACTTGGATGTAAATATTGGATATGCGTATGTGTTCGGTAAAAGTTTGTTCAATTTTTAAAAAAAATTTCATATATTTGATAGGAATGAGAAAAAAATTGAAAAAAACCGAGAACCGATTAGAACCGTAGTGTTCGGTTTGGTTTTTATAAAATTCGGTTCGAATTCTGGTCGGACAATAATTAAGTTTATTCGATTCGGATTCATAAATTTAAAAATCACAATTATTCGAATTGAACCGAACCGAATTCTAATTTTTAATTAGTTTTTAATTTTTATAATGTAAAAATAAATATTTTATTTATAAATTATTGAAAAAACTTAAAAATATTATAGAAAAAGATAATTTCTTAAAATTTTAAAAATCAATGAACCGAATTCTATCGGTTCGAATCGATTCGGTTTTTGATACTATTCATTTCAGGTTCGGTTTTTAAAAAGTTAAAATACTGCACATTAACCGCAATTTTTTTCAAAACCGAATTGAACCGTTATCACCCTTAGTATTTGAAAGGTCCTTGAAAAATCATATCCTCATACTCATGTTCGGATATATGTCGAACATAAGTGTCAAACACAAATACTTCAAAAATAAATAAATAAAAGAGTCGGACCAAAAGAGATGGAGCAATTTGCTGTAAGGGTAAACTCAGACAAACTAATATAAGCAAACAAAAGAATGATAAATTTAGATTCGAAAACGGGAAATGGGAATGCACAAGGTAATCACTATTGCTGCTGCATAAAAAATAGGGTAAAATGTTATTTTTAGATTCGCAAAGCTCACTGTCAACTAAGCTTAAAAAGGATAAGAAACGTGGAAATTACAAAGATGGCAAACAAATGTCAAAAAAGCGAAACCTCTAAAATCTATTCCAAACAACCTTCATTTGCTGCTGCGGCGGCGACGGCGGCCGCTAACCATATATTGTTTCAAGGGGGAAAAGAGGGAGAGTCCTTTTCCAGTTTCCATGAACAATTATATATTTGATTGGTTTTTTCTGTATCTATAATATGGCAGCTTAAGATGATGAAGCATTGTTGGTCTTGTGGTCACCAAAGATACGTTGCCGGAAGTCTGAAACCATTAGAGGGAGACCCTTTCGGAGGGAGACTTTGGGTTCCCAACCAAGTAGCTCTTTGGCTCTTGAGATGTCAGGCTTCCTCTTGTGTGGGTCATCTTCTGTGTTGGCTCTAAACTCTATCTTAGCATTCGGGTCAATTGTTTCTTGGACCACCTGTAAAAAATACACATGGACAAATCTCAGTACTGTCCAACAAAACTTATATATATATATATATTAAATGTTGCTCCGATTCTTTATTTTTTTTGAAGTATTCGTGTTTGACACCCGTGTTTAACGTATAACCGGACATGGGTATGAAGATATGATCTTCCAAAGACCTTCCAAATACATGAAAATCTTGGAAAAAATTGAACAACCCGTGTTGGACACATACCCATGTTCGACACTCACACCGAAGTCCGAGTAACATAGATTTATATAGATAGTTACAGAGAGAGAACAAGGATGCCATGTGTTCAGCATCTATGTCAGAACAGAGGTTCCATGTCACTCAAGATCTCAAGTTATTAATTCCACAAGAAAAGTAAACTTATAAAGTGCCGTTTCCAGTTAAGGGTAACATTGTTGAATGTCAGTCTTCAAAAGCATAGCAAGACTCTAAATCAAATGAAATCGAATGTGAACACAACTATGTTGTTCCGACTCTTATTTTTTTTAATTATTTGTGTTCAACATTGTATCCGACGCATACTCCAAATACATGAAAATCTTAAAAAAAATTGAACATATCCGTATCAAACACATACTCGTGTCTGACACTCACACCCGAATCCGAGTAACATAAGGAACACAGTATTAAGTTTATGGCACACCCATGATTGTAACTAAAGATCTGAACACTTGTAAATAAAACAACCACTGTCATCATTATTACCAATACATTTTTTAGTAGCTTTATCAGCTTCCCTCGAAATCAATACCGATATTGCATTTCATCAGTTCATAAACAAGATTTAAAGAGTATTATGGTTACCTCAGCAAGCTCAAGCATGGTGAATTCACCAGGATTTCCAAGATTAAAAGGTCCAACATGCTCTCCTTCCATCAACCGCATGAGACCCTCCACCTGTTTCAATCATCACAGATTATTTTTACAAACATGAGCAAGAACAGCTATACTAAGCTAACAATCAAAGTAGAGAGGAGAGGACAGTTGTAATCTTAGCATACTAACAATTCGTGTATTCGTATCGTGTTCGTGTCATAATCGTGTTTAAGATGTTTTATATTTGTATAAATTTTAACGTGTTAATAATTTGTATTATATAGATTTTGACATGTTCGTGTATTCATGTCGTGTTTTAGTTATTTTTCCGTATCGTATATTATGTTGTGTCCAATATGGTCAGATCTTATACCCCAGAGGAGAGGACGGTTTAGATATTAAGACAAAAAAAATGAACAGCATATACCCCCCACAAATCTAGCTACACAGCATTATTAGTAATAATACATCAAGAAAATGTTATATGGGGAAAAGCCTACCCCAGATAATGTAGTACACTCAATAGCAAATACCCACTATTTATCTAAAATGCTGGCCAATCATATAAAACAATACAATAAAAAAAAATCCCAAAAGGTCACTTAAGATATCTTTAAAGGAGGAAGAAGGATACCATATATTAATTCCATTGACAATGAAAAAAACAATTATGCATGCCTCGTACCAAACACTGGGGCAATTAAAATCTATGTTGCTAAGATTTTTCATTTTTTTTGAAATATTCGTGTTCAACATTTGTATTTAACGCACATTTGTACATGAGTATGATAATATAACCCTCCAAGTAAATAAAAAAACTTTTAAAAAAATTAAACATACCCCTACCAGACACATACCCATATCTGACACTCACATTCGAATCCGAATAACATAAATTAAAATTTACTGGTACACTAGGAACATTCATTTGGTACTAGTCACATGGTGTATATTTCTTCAATTAATTTTTACACTCTCCAAAGGAAAATTCAGAACCAGAGAAGATCCTGTCAGTTAAATTTCTCCATTGTACAAAAGGATAAGATTTTTATATTCCCCCTTTTTTTTTTACCATGTAATGTCAGGATGTACTTTTTAAAATCATGTGCACTGCATAGTTTTAGCATCACATGAAACTTCCCACCAAAATCTCAAATTTTCACTAGAAATTACACATTTATACCAGCTAAGAAACATAGGTTAAGAAAATAATAATAATAATAATAATAAAGTAATGTAGTATCATGGCACCAACATTTCAAGCAAAAAGTAAGTATACTTAAAAGCTGAAAAGAGTCATAAAACAATAATAAAGATCAATTACCAGATCGGAAACATATTGAAAACTCCTTGTCTGCTTCCCATCACCATACACAGTCAAAGGCTCCTTCCTTAAAGCCTGCATTGATTATTTAATTATTCACATTAAAAAAACCCGCTGTCATTGGCCATTTATGTTATTTGAATTCTTCATTTTTCTTAAAGTGTATGTGTCCAATATTTGTGTACGTATATTCGGACATGAACATGAAGATATGATCTTCAAAATATATGAAAAAACTTTTTAAAATAATTAAACACCACTCGTGCCGAACACATTTTTATCCGATATTCATTTCGAATACGGGTAACATTACTGACAAATAAAATTTTAAAATTTACTAAACAAACAACAAAAAAAGTACCTGAGCAACGAAATTGCTAACGACACGACCATCATCGATGCACATACGAGGTCCGTAAGTATTGAAAATTCGGGCAATCCTAACCTGAAACAGCAGATTTGGTAAATTACTAAAAATAATAAGATAACGCTGATTAAATCTGTCCAAAGGTTGAGCTACCCGATCAAGCCCGAAGGTTCGTTCATATTTGGAAAGGTTTGGACAAAAATATTAGACTCGAAAAATGGATTTGGACAAAAAAAAATGAGACCCGTTTAAAAAATGTGACGGGCTTTGGCTCCAACGTTCAAGGCCCAAACCCGACCCGGCCCGGCCCTTTTTTAATTAAATAATATATATATTATTTTTATGTATATTATGTAATTTATGTCATATAAAGATTAAATATATATAATATTATAATGTAAACATTAAAAAATATGTTAAATTGTCCATATTTAAGAACTTAATAAAAATATATATATGAAATTAATAAAGATTAAATAAAAATAATATTTAAAAAAAAAAATAGAACAAAAAAATACGGATGAGTTTAAACGGACTTGAACTATCCATTTACAATTATAAACGGACTTGGACAAAATTTGAGACCCATATTTCGAACCAAACCGGATTTAAACAAGCATATATGATGTTGATATTATACATAAATTCAGTCCGAATCCGACCTGACCCAACCTATGGATACCTCTAATGCTGATATATATTTTACTAGCAATTTAAAAGTTTGGTAACAATAGGAATAGGTTAACTAACCTCAACCCCAGCTCCTCTGTGATAGTCCATGGTCAACGTTTCAGCAGTACGCTTTCCCTCATCGTAACAGCTTCGAACACCTGTCATCGTACATTTAAACCAATTTGGCTGGTCCCCTTTTTTAACCCCAAAAATAAATTAAAATAATTGGAAATGCTTTTTCATAATGTAGGTAGAGAAAAGCGCCCAAACAACAACAAACACAACCAGCCAGATCTAAACTTAAAAGGCATTATTTAGCTGGTAAGAAAAGAAAAAAATTTGGATTAAAAAATTATGTTTTAAAAATATGATAAAAAATATAATTTAAAATTTTTAAATATTTAGTATTATTGTGAAAAAGTATTGAAGTAAATCAAAATGTTTAAAAATATATATATATAAAATAATAAAAAATATAAAAATAATAAAGTTATTTCATTTTTGAAAAATGCGATTAAAATATAAAAATCACACATTTTTAACTTTTTTTTTATTTAGATTTCAAAACATGATTTTATTAACAAAATTTAATTTTTTTTTTTACTTGTTTAACGTTACAATGCAAGCAAAACACATCTTAAATTCCACGTTCAAAAGACAAATTTTATAGAGATGTCCCCACCATTGATTAAAAAATCGAATCGGATCGATCGGTCGAATCGATAAACTGAAAACCGGTGGCATGTTCGGTCGGAATAGTATATTTAAATCGAGTATTAATCAAATCGGTAAAAAACTAGATTGAACAGATAAAAAATCAGTTATATATATTTTTTATTTTTTTAAAAAAAATTTATTTGTAATTAATAAGATTTGAATTTTTAAATTTATATTAAAAAACATATCATTAAATCACATGCATATTTTTATTAATTATTAATATATTTAATATTTATTTAGCATTAATCTTAATATTTAAATATATAAAAAAAAATTCATAAAATCGATCGATAATCAAAAATCTGACTGATTCAATTTTCGATATTTTTTTTAACGTTGGTTCCCACCACCTCCTTGTCATTTCCATTTCTATTCCAAAACCAAAAATGCAAATACAAAAGTAAAAGGTTTTACTTTTTTAATCTTTTCAAAACTACCTGTCTGATTCTTTTAGACTCTATTTGGATGGGCGGTGAAATTGATTTCGATGAGATTAAAAACAGCGATCGAGGTGAGATTAATTATTGTAGTAGTGAGATATGTGTTTGGATTCAAATACAACGATAAGATAAATTATAACAAGAAAAAAAATGATCATTAAAGGCATTAGATTAAAATGTGTATATATATAATAAATAATTAAAAATTATTAAATTATATTTATATTAAATAATATATTATATATTATATATTAAAATTATTTTTATATTTATATTAAATTATAAAAATATATATTTATATTAAATAATTATTAAAATTGTATATTTATGTTAAAAATATAATTTTATTAATTTAAAATAATTAATTTAAAATAAAAAAAAACAGTGAAAGGATAAAATGGATATTTATCCCTCCACTAGGGGTCCAGTGGACACACTGAACCCCTGCCCCTTCGGTTAAACTGGAAGGACCAATGGGATTTTAACCCCATCCAAATGCATTCCCTGTGAAGGTGCGTTCAGTGGGGAATTTTCCCCACCCCCACAAATTTGCTTGGATTCCATCGCGTCATAGGCGCGATGGAATCCAAACGGACGCTTAATCTTTTTTTTCCTGAACCTGGTAATAAATACGTGATACGTGTCAATGCGTCCTAGGATAAAAAAGTAAACTTTGTTGGACGCACGATTTTAAGGGACCGCTAATTACGGGTTCCTCGTGAAACGTTAAAAATTCGAACCAGATCTAAAAATTCTAGAGCGCCAACATCCAAAACAGGAAAACAAACGTGTACCAGTAAACCCAAATCCCAGTCCCATCCCCAGATTGAAGACAATTAAAACTACTAGGGAATTTGTAAGTGAAAAGATATTAAAAAAAATGCGAGATCCTAGATTTTCCGGTGACCGGAACTTTCTAGGACGAAAAGAATTGGAAAAAAGAAAGAAACAGGGAGAAAGGGACTAACCGATGGGATTAACGTTGCCCCAGTAAGTTTCCTTCTGAGGATGTTGCAGAGGATCTCCGTACACTTCGCTGGTACTGGTCAATAAGAACCTGGCACCGATTCTTTTCGCCAGCCCTAACATGTTCAATGTCCCCACCACATTCGTCTTGTAAAAAAACCAAAACCCATAATTAAGGAAATAACAATAAGCAAATTACAGAGTTATGGGGGATTTGTTTAAGTATTAAATAAATAAATAAATAAATAAAAGGATATGATAGTTTTGACGGGGTTGAATTTGTAATGAACTGGAGAAGCGGGGCAAGCGAGATGGTAGATCTGGTCAACTTCCAAGAGCAAAGGTTCCACGACGTCGTGTCGGATAAGCTCGAAGTTTGGGTTCCCGAAATGGTGCATCACGTTCTCTTTCCTTCCGGTGAAGAAGTTATCGACGACGATCACGCTGTCTCCTCTCGCAATCAGACGGTCCACGAGGTGGGATCCTACGAACCCGGCTCCGCCAGTTACGACGATTCTCAGTCCCTTGCGCTTTAGCCCCAACGGAATCCTACCGGTCGGATTAGCCGACCCGAACCCGACGCCGTGCGGGTAGAACTTGTTCTGGGTCTCGATGGGGAAGTAGGTGATGGAATCAGCGATCGGGGTGGTAAAGTCGTTGTGGGGAACGAGCGGGGCGCGTGAGGTTGGGAAAACGGTGAAAATCAGAGTGGCTATTGCAATGCCGACGAGCACGAAGATGAGGCGTTGTTCTCGGAGCATGAAACGAATCGGGCGGGTCACGGAGGCCCATGGTTTTACGGGTTTAGGCGCATATGAATCCGAAGCAGAATGGGTCTCATGGCCCCTGTATATCAGCTCCGACCCCATTGCTCTTCAACTTCAAAAAATCAAACTCAAATTATGTGATCAAAAGAGGGGAAATTTGAAAGAATTTGTTAAAGTGAGTCGCCAAGAACTGAGTCTCTGGCGAGTTGAGGGGTGTTGTAAGAAGAAAAGAGGAGATTAAATATAAATAAGGGCTTGGGAAAGGGAGTGGTATTACGCAAACGCCCTGGACGGAGGCTTTTGATTTTTTGTAAAGTTTTTTTTAGTTTGAAAAGTAAACGATTGTCAATTTGTCATTTGATGGAGAATTTACCAAAACTTTTTCCACTTTCTTTTTTTTTCCAAGTCGGTAAATGGCAATTTTGGAAAGGGTTAAGGTTCCGTTTAAGAATATGGTTGAAAAATGTTTGGGTAGAAAAAATTTTAGTTGGGAAATGTATGTTTAAAAAGTTCCGTTTAAGAATTTTTTTGCTTTTGGTCATTTGTAATTTTGGGAACGGAGAGGGGCTGTTTGAGCTTGAATCCCAATTTTATATAGTTTAAAATTTTTTAAGTATTTTGTATTGTTGTAAAAAAATATTGGGATGAATTTAAATGTTAAAAAAATATATATTTGAAATAATAAAAATTTAAAAATACGAGAATAATAAAGTTATTTATCCAAAAATTGATTTACAGATCATAAAAATTTCATTTTTTAGCTTTTTTGTTTGGGTTACTAAATCATAATTTTAATCGCAAAAATCAAAAAAAAAAATATCCATTTAACATTATATTCATGATGAAATATAATTTTTAATCTTAAAAATTGTGTCAATAACAATATTAAACGAATCCTAAAACCCGTTTAGGAATACTTTTGCTTACCAACACAATTATGAATGTGTTATATTTTTTTTTTTCAAAAACTGCTTTTCACAAGTAAAGTCTAACCAATCCAAAAAGTTATGGAAGGGTTGCTTTTGCGGTACCAAATTTATGAGTCGGAAAAGAAATTACCAAAATACTAAAAAAAACAATTCATTATTGACAAAAAATAACCTCATTAATTTAGCTCCATCTGTATTCTTTTTTATTGATGAACCCGTGGTTGGCAGAGGAAAAAGCAAAGCAAGCTACATCTTTCACCCGTGTATTATTTTTTAAAATTTTAAAAAATAAATATTTAAATATTTTATTTTTTTAATTTATGTTTAATTAAAATTTTTAAAAAATAATATTTTCTTAATGAAAGAGAAAGAAAAATTAAGTTTTTTTATTAAGGGTAATTTTGTCTTTACAATATCTTTTATAACAATTTTTAATTGTTTATTTTTTTTAAATAATTTTTATTCATTAAATCATTTAACAATTATTTGTTTATTGAGAGCATGTTTTTAATATTTACCCCATTCTTTTTTCATTCAGACAATCTTTGTCTATTTTTATTTTCTCAGGATTTTCCCTATTTTTTTAATTTTATTTCAAATATATAACATCATATATTAAATTTGTAAAATAGTATATTTGTACGTGACTTTAATATCTAAAAAAATATTTTTTATATATTCAAATTAAATTTCATAATAATTTAAATGAATTATTTAAAATATATATTTCAATATTAAATTATTTGAATAGCATTAAAATTAATTTATTTTTTATTTTTTAACATAACGTTTAAAATAAAAATTTTAACTTTTCGACAACAATGTTAAATATTTAAAAATCTCGAATCATGATTTTTTTAAATAATTTTTAAACACGTATTTTTTCGAACTAAACTTTGTTCAACCGCATATTATTTAAAAAGTTGCTTTTAACAAGGGTGGTAGAGTTGGAAACGGGTTGTAACTTTTAACGGACATTGACTGTTTTTAGAATAAAATACAAATACGATCGATCGATATTTTATCGATGATCGAATAGTTGAATTTCACGACAATATTTTTTTTATTTGCATCGTCTTTATATCCGTATTTTTTAAACGAAATCGATCTTTTATTAGATAAAAAAGCGAATCAAATATTAAAAATAAATAGATATAAAAAAATAAAAAAAATAAATTTGTGACTCGTTATAAAAATAGGAACACGAATAAAAAAAAAATAAGGACATAGAATTTGGATTAGTGCACCTGCACCTGCACCTGCACTTCGGCATTGAAGGTCAACTTTGAAATTCTGCATTACGGGATTGGGTAATTAGAGATCGGCCCAAGTTTTGTTTTAGTAATGGAAGTTATCAATGATACGATATATTTTTGCACCCAAAAAAAAATGATACAATATATTTGTCCAAGAGTGTGAATTGGATTGGATCTACAATAAGATATTTTAGATTTAGGCATATTCGATTTGGTCTGTATTAATTTTAACTAGAAAACTACCCGCAGTTAAAATTTTTTTAAATATATAAAAATTATTTTAAATTAAAATTATTAAAAAATTATTTAACAAATAAAAATAAAAAAATAAAAGATTTAACATTTTTAATTTATATTTAATTATTTTAATACTTTATTTGTTTAACTTTAAAAATACAAAATGATAAATCAATTTCTATAATTATTTTTAAACCATGATTTTTTCTCAGAAAATTAATAAGAAAATGGTAAGAATTAATAGAAATTATTTATAAATTTTTTAATACATAGAAATAAAAAATTTATTTAAAAAATTTAACAAAATATATATTTGTTATTTTTTTTGTAAAAATAATAAATTTTAAAAAATTAAAACAATAATAATAATAATAAAAGAAGAAAAACCATTTTTCCTTTTTTATCTTTATCTTTTTTTCCTTTTTCTTCTTCTGCTTCAGCTGGCCGGCTGCCTGCATCGTCGCTAGACCTGCTCATGGGCCGGGCCACGACCCAATTTTTTTTCAAAATCTTTACCCAAGCCCGGCCCTGGGTCGGGCCGGGCCGGCAGGCCCGAATTCACTGTTCATAATATTAAAAAAAATATTTTATATATTTTTATAATTAAAATTAAATAAAATAATATTATTATAATTAAAAAATACTGTTCCGGGCCGAGTCAGGCCGGCAAAGATTAAAAATATCCTGCACAGGCCCGACCCAATACGGGTCGGGCCTGTCGGGTCGGGCGGGCTGCCCGGCCCATGAGCAGGTCTAATCGTCGCCTGCCAATTGAGGTAGCCGGCCCGCTCCACTCATTCTCCTCCTCCTCTCTCTTCCTCTGTCGGCGACAACTTGCTCTCCTCCTCCCTTTCTTTTTATCTTTTCTTTTTCATTCTCTCTCCTCCATAGTTTTCTCATCCGACCAACCACCCCGTTGATCAAGCATCATCCGACCTCCCCTTCGTCACCCCTCTCTTCTTCTTTCTCCTCACCTCTCATCTCCTTCTCTCGATTGTTCTTTCTTGCTTCTTTTTTTCAATCTTCTTATCAAAAATTGTTTTTGCCCTTAATAAAAAGACAATAAAAAGAAAATATTTTATCTTTCAAAAAAATACCAATTGAGTCCCTAGGACTACATTTTTAATAATGGTAGATAAATAAAGAATTATGTTTTTTTAAATTTAATTATATAAATATTAATATAAAATAATTTTTAATATTTTAAACAGTAAAATAGGTTTTTCGAACTCAATTGGACAATCAATTTTTTTTGTTATCTGGATCTAACCTGACTCGGCTCGACCTATTAACAACTCTATTTTTGGATTTTTTTTCCTTTTTGGTTAAATTCTATTTAATATTAATAGTCTCGATATTTAATTTAATGATTAATACATACATTTTTTACTCAAATTGTTAAATTCTAATCTCTCATTTTCAATATAAAAAGTTTTCATGTTTAAATCTACCATTTGACGTCTAGTAACTAGTAAATAGTAATCTATAGCAACAAGGCAATTACTTTAATTAATTGATGTGATATTAATAGAATCAAATGACTACGAAAGTGAATATGTAATACTTAATAGTAATACTTTTATTATTTAACAACTTTACACGGTTTTTCAATTTTAAATTTATGAAATATATAGCATATAAATATATATTACCGACTTCTGTCGGTAAATTTATATCACCAAGGGAATATTTCGTCGGAAAACACAATACCAACGGAATATTCCGTCGGTAATTTGTGTTTTGAAAAAAAATAATTTAATTTTTTAAATAAATTTTAAAATATATCAAAATATATTATTTTTTTCATAAAAAATAAAGTAAATTATATAATATTATAAATAAACAAATATTTAAACAAATTACAATATTATTAAAAAAATATACTAATATTCAAATGTCGAAGTCTGCAATTTGGAGAAAATGCATCACTCGATACTAAAGTCATCAGTGTCACTGTCTACGTCGCCACTACCTCTAACACCGCCTTCGACAGCACTGACTCCAACACCACTGCCTCTGACAACAACGACTCCGGCAGTACTGAGTCTAGCACCACTGCTTCTGACAGCACAGACTCCGGCAGCACTGAGTCCAACAGCACTAGTTCTGATACCGCCTAATCCAGCTGCCAGCTGTGACTGCAACATTGTACTCTATGTAGTCATGAAATTCTCAATTCTCGCCATTTGCATAAAGAGTTGTGAAACTTCAAATCGTAATGCATTATACCCGTCCTCGGGCTAAGCTGCTGGCTACTGTTGTGCAGTACTAGGATCACATGGAGTGTAGCTGGCTGCATCTGAACTTTGCTGATAGCCGGGTGTATCGAAAATTTACCGTCTCTCCGGTCTTGTTCAAAACCCATAAACATGCGTCCGCGTAGTCTCAATGCTTCCAATAGCATCAGACCAGGACTGAGGATCGAAATCAGGATGCGTAGACGTATTGTCCCCGTATTGAACCGCGTGATTTTTTTTCTTCAGTTTTACGCCCTCCTCGCATTTTATCTGTAACATGAAAATATGAAATTTATTAGTAAATATATCTGAATAGAATATATTATTTGACAGATCCTGCATGTACAAAATGATTAAAAAATATTAACTTTCTAATCATCATCATTCTCGTAGTTCTCACCAGCATCATTGACGCATTTTATTTGCAACATGAAAATATGAAATTTATTAGTAAATATATTTGAATAGAATATATTATTTGACAGATCATGCACGTACAAAATGATTAAAAAATATTAACTTTCGACAAAATTTATCTATTTGTCTTCTAAAAGAATGATTTAAAGGCAAGAACTATCAATGACAATCAAAGAAACATGATTTCTTGCCATAATGCAATCTGAAAGACTTAACTTCTTCCGTACAATAAGGACAAGCTAATCGTCCATGTGTGCTCCATCTTGATCATAAACAAGGAAGTCATTAATTGTCCATAATAATGCAGCTCTTAATACAAAATTTTCTTTCCTATACCCATCCTAAGTCGAAACACCATGATTCCATAATAATTTCAACTCATCTATCAATGGTCTGAAGAAAACATCAATGTTCTGTAATTGACTATTCAGACTCGAAATTACCATATTAATAAGCAAATATGGTTGCTTCATATACATCCATGGTGGTAAACTATATACACAAAGCATTACAGGCCAACAAGAGTATGGTTTCGCTCTATGAGTAAACGGACAGAACCTATATGCACACAAACCCAATCTAACATTTCGAGATTCCACTGCAAAAGATGGATGCATAGGATTGAAGTCTTGCCAAGCTTCACCATCAATAGGGTGAATCAACACTCCATCATCCCTTCGTTTATGCGCATGCCATGTCATATTCTCAGATGTTACCGTTGAACCTTTGAAGTCTCGGAATCAGTGGAAGATAACATAAAATCTTATAAGAAATTTTCTTCGACTTTCTAACACTTGATTTGCTTGGTTTACAACGAAGATGGCCACATACGAACAAAATTCTAAGTGGACCGAGTCATTATAAAACAACATGCAATTGTTGTTGCATGCATGTATCTCTTGATAGTGAAGTCCAAATTTGCCCCTTTTTTTCTTCATTCGATAAAAATTATCAGGTAATTTATCACTTTCTGGCAACATCCTTTTTATCATAATCATCAAACAATTGAAACACAATTCGCTCATGTTAAATTTGGACTTCACATTTAACAGTTGTGACACAGCAGATAAACTTGTGTGTTTTGTACACCCTGACCACAAAGATTCATCTGCTTTGTTCAACAAGGAATAAAAGTTTTTTGAACTTAAATTTGATTGATCATCTTGAACCATTGTCTCATCGACATTGTAATTACCACCTAAATTGAGATTCGGATTTAGAGCATCCATAACCATTCTCGCATAAGGATTATCTCTTTCAACATCACTTCTCGTCTCAACTTCATCATTATGCATCCTTGATGACTGAGCTTGATGACTGACCTTGATGACTTTCACCATGTGCATCCCAAATCAAGTAATTCTCATTAACACTGTGTAATATAAGTAGGGATGGCAAAACCCGATCCGACCGATGGATTTCGAACCGATCCGATCCGAATGGAGAGGTTTTTTTTTTTTTGAACAATGGAGGCGGGGCGGGGCGGGGCGGTTTTTTTTGTCTGAAAGGCGGGGATGGAGCAGTTGTGGTAATTGCCTGCTCCGCACCGCCCCGCCCCGAATAGTGAAATTACAATTTTACCTTTACATATTTAGCTTTTAAATGAATAATAAAATAATATAATTAAACTTATTATTTTTATGTTTATATTTAATTTATTTTTAAAATGCTTTATTATTTGAAAAAAATAAAAATAATTAATAAATATCAAATGAGGCGGAGCGGGGCGGGGCGGTTATGAATGTAACCGACATCCATGGAGGTGGTAGTGGTATTGAAATTTCAACATCCATGGCGGAGCGGGGCGGGGCGGGGCGCGGAGCAGTACAATGGCGGGGCGGGGGCGGATACTGCAAAATCCGCCCCCGCCCCGCTCCATTGCCATCCCTAAATATAAGTGCTTACGCACTACACCAATTTCTGCAAACCGATTATTTTGACACCTAACACAAGGGCATCTAATTCTATTGTCCTTTACGTACTCACTGTGAGCATATACAAAAACTAAGAATTCTTCAACTCCATTCAAATACTCATTACTAATATATTGATTTTTGTCCAACCTCCTATACATCAAAGATTTATCGTGTTTCATTGTCTAAGCCTAAGTAAGCTATCAACAAAACAAGAATACAATAAACACAATTATTAAATAAACAGAATAACACAATAACACAAGAATCACAATGACACAATAACACATTATAAAATTTCATAACTAAACACATTTTATAAAATTTCAAAATAAACATATTATACAATTTCATAATAAACATATATATTATACAATTTCACAATAGCACATATTATACAATTTGATAAATACACTAATAAGTAATTAACAATTAGACAAGTAAAACACATATTTATTTTTAAATAAAAAAAAATTAAATTACATAATATATTTTTATCAAAAATAATAACAACTAAAATACATATTTCCCGAGTAATTAATTTTTCTCTAAATTACTTAACAAATTATACTAACAATAATAATTTAAGACAAAACACAATAACAAAATTTATGAAAATTTTAACAAATATGTTTTTTTGAATATAATTAAATTTTCAAAAATTTTAAATTAAAAAAAATGTAAAACATAAACTTATATCAACAAATTGATAGAGATGGTGCTTCCACAAATTTTCTGCACAAAGAAGTCAAATTCATTACATATATTTCTAAAAAAATATTCATGAAGAGAGAAGAGAAAAGAAGGGAACTTACCACGGACGGCGACAACAAGGGCGACCGTGACGGTGAGGCAAACGATGGACGATTGGGTTGGGTTCGATCGGTAGGGTCGATGGTGAGGGGAGGAGAGAAAGAGAGAAAAGGAAGAAAAGAAAGAAGAAAACAGAAGAAGAGAAAGAGGAAGTCTCGGGCATATTAATTATGCTCGAGACTTTTATCGACGGAATACCGTTTTTACCGACGAAAATTCGTCGATAAAAGTTGTCTCGAAATTCAAAATATCATTTTGTTGGTAATTTTTTTTTTACAATTAATATTAATTATTTTTTTTTAAAAAAAGTTTTATTTTTCATTTTTAAAAATCCCGGATTTTTTTTTACAGACATAATTTTTCATCGGTAAAAATCCTAAATTTGTCGGTAATACTTTTGAGGGAAGCTAAGTCGTTTCCGTCAAAGTACTACCGACGAAAATTATCGACGGAATATTTCGATCGTAAATATTCCCTTGGTAATACTCAATTTTCATCGGTAATGTTCAAAACATTCGTCGGTAATAATAAAAAACATTACCGACGGAATTTCGTCGATGATTCTTGAACTTCCGTCGACAATAAATCCGTCAGTAATTCGATGTTCTCTTGTACTGGTAGTAGTGTTTTAAATTTGTTCCTCTCTCATTAATAAAAAGCTAGAAGATTGTTTGAATTGTCTCTCCTTCCTTGCCTTGGTAGAAAGCCGGTAGGTGATTCAAAATTAGATTTGATAATTCGTGTATTTATGTCACATTCGTTTTATTTTCTGTATTATAATTGTGTTTAAAGTCTTATATGTTTATATAAATTTTGACAAATTAATAATTTGTATTATATAAAATTTAATACATTCATTTATTTATATTTTATTTATATTGTTTTTTTATATTGTATCATATTTTAATTATTTTTTTCGTATTTTATAAAAATATCGTGTTTAACGCGAACACTTTTACTATTTTGAAGGACGAAGAAGAAAGGGTTTTCGGTTTGGCGCTTGGAATGCGGAGCTTTAGGTTTGAACTGGTGTGGGTGGACAAAACATGTGCAAGTGTGGGGTCCTAAAATACAGGACTTGAATTGCACGTTGTTGGAGCATTCCATCTTAAGCAACGTTAACTCGGTTTAAGTACCTACATAATTTTTATATTGTAATGAAAAAATAATTTAATTTTTATACTGTAAAAATAAGTGATTTAGTCTTTATAGAATTGAAATAGATATAAGTAAAATTGATAACGATTTTAATGAAAAATCGTTAAAATACTGACGTAAATTCGTAAAATCTAACAGATTTAGATATATTTCAAGTAATATTTTATTTCAAGTCATTAATTCTGTTAGATTTTACGAGTTCAAATTAATATTTTTAACGATTTTTCATTAACACCATTATCAATTTTATTTATTTGCATCTATTTTAATTGTATAGAAATTAAATTACTTATTTTTATATTATAAGGACTAAATTATTTTTTTCATTAATACAAAGATTATATGGGTATTTAAATCACGTTGACTCTGCTGCTACATGCGGCTCTGAAGGATTTCCCACGTTTTACCCATTCTCTCTGCCATCATCAGCCATCGTCAGAGCTTCAGAGGAGTGCGTACCAATTTACCATACTCAAGTCCTTATTCTATTCTAATGGAAAATTTTGTTTTGGCCGTAACATTTTTTTTTTCCTGGTTTGGTTGGATTGAAGATTAAAATTGGTAACTTTTAGTTCTAAGATTTCATTAGTTTGTATGACTAAGATAAATAGTTTTTGTGGGGACAGAGTAAAAAAATAAAAAATAATGCAAGAACTATAAAAGAAAAGTGATTTGAATTTGTCAAGCACGAAAAAAGATTAGATCATGTTGAAGTTTGAGTTTTGAAATTCTACGATACTTAAATTAATGAAAATTTAAAAGATTTTTATAAGAGACAAAAAGAATTTGAAAGAGAATATTAATATGTCTCAAAAACTTGTTTGGATTAACGTTTACCTATATTTTTTTATTTGATTTTTGAATGTTTATAGACTCGACAAGAAATTAGTTGTCCTGTACGTAGATAGTATTGAACCCAACAAGAACTTAAAAAAAAAGATTTTAGATGGTTTTAGTATGCATCAAATCAAATGTTAACATCTTGATAAACACCAAGATTCGAGTTTTATCGATAGTTTCAATTGGTGGTTGATCTGTAATTAACTATCATTATTAATTTTTTTTGAAACTTGTGACATGTCCTGATCGTGAATTGTAATAACCTCCCCTCACCTAAATATTTTTGTACCAAAAACAAATCAAATGTTGGTTAGTGAAATCTTTAGGAATGATTCAATTAGCTAATATTGAGAATCTTTTTAGTAGTTCAAATGCAAGTATCATGTCGTTCAAATCATGAGAGTAATTATGTTCCATTTTAATGTTCTTTTTTTAATAAATTAATATGCCTCGTAGTCACTTGGCCCCTTCCCCTCCTAAAAGCACGAGGTGGGTGTAGATCATATATATATATATATATATATATATATATATATATATATATATATATAATTACATCTAATTGTCTTATTTATCAGCTTCTACCTTATTATACAATTCTATACTCATTTGGTAACAGTTTTTTTTAATTAATTAATTAAGAAAAATTATTTCATAAGTTTTCGTTAACTTCTTAAATTTCATTAACAAATTAAAAGGTTGGTACTAGAGATGGCAATGGAACAGGGCGGGGGCGGATATTATCTTATCCACCTCCACCCCACTCTTGCATGGATGTTGGAAACATCCACATCCATGGATATCGGTTACATCCATAACCGTTCCACGGTGCTCCAGCTACACCCTAATTTATATTAATTATTTTTAACTTAATATTTTAAAAAATAATATTATCATTTATTCATGAACATAATTTTAGTATATAAAAATCTTTAATATAATATATATAATACATATATACTAAAAGTATAGATATAAAATATTAGTATATATATGATTTTAGTATATATATCTAATATATATTAAAAATATAAGGAAAAATATAAAATATTTTAAAGGATAAAATAGTAATTTCAAAAGTCGGGGCGAGGCGGAGTGGAGCAAGCATTTACCAAAACCGCTCCGCTCCAAAAAAAAACCTCTCCATTCGGAGCGGATCGGTGCTAAATCCATCGGTCGGATCGGGTTTTGCCATCCTTAGTTGGTCATATTTTATTAAAATATATTTAAATGATAATAAATAATAAATATATAATAATATTTTAATTTCATTAAAGTAATATAGAAATAATATTTCATTAATTAAACCGTTAAAAATTCATTTTTTATAGTGTTTATTAATGTTATGCCAAATAATTAATTGAGCTAGAAGCCTAAATTAGACTCAATCCACGATCCAATCTTAATCATTGTCAATTACACAAAATTTCATGTATAAAAAAAATAAGGTAAAGACATTGAACTCTAGATCTTTGTTAGATACTCCAGTAACTTTATTCCCTCAAGTGATGATTATCTATTTTCGTCATTTTTTTTTTAATTTTTGTTGATTTAAACATCGAAACGAATTTAGAACCTTAACTCCAGAGTCCCTTTTGCTATTTACTCTCTTTGCAGGCTCTACTAACTCTCAAACCATCTACTCCTTCCAACTCTCTTCCTACCACCTAAAACCCATCAACATTTATCAAAATTGGAAGCAAACTGTCAATGAAATACTATAATTTGTCTCAATGTGAGAATGGTAAGGTAATCATCTTTCCCTTATATAAACAGAGGCAGTTCTAGTACTAGTATTAGTAGAGTATTACGAGTAGAGATTTAAATAACAATCGCAATGCGATATTATAATTATTATTTTGCGATTTCGATTTTTTTCATCGTCGATATTTATCGAATTTTGGGATGGCAAAATCCGATCTGATCGATGAATTTCGTACCGATCCGCTTTGAATGAAGAGGTTTTTTTTTGAAAAGCGGGGACAAGGTGATTTTGATAAATGCTTACTCCGCTTCGTCCCGACTTTTGAAATTACTATCTTACCCCTTAAATATTTTATATTTTTCTTATATTTTTAGTATATATATATAATATTAATATATATGATTTTAGTATATATATATATTATGTATATTAAAGAATTTTATATACTAAAATTATGTTAATGAATAAATTATAATATAATTTTTTATAATATTAAATTAAAAATAATTAATAAAATTTGAGGTGTAACGAGGTGGAGCACCGTGGAGCGGTTATGGATGTAACCGACATTCATAGAGGTGGAGGTTTCCAACATCCATGTAAAAATGAGGCGGATGTGGATAAGGCAATCTCCGTCCCGTCTCGTTCCATTGTCATCCCTAATTGAATTGACTATAGTAATATTTATTACGTTTATAATCGTAATAAATACGTCGTGATCAAAAACACATCTGTTACCATAATTTAAATTCCTGATTAAAAAAATAAATGTAGTAATAGACAAAGATTGTTCATAAAGGCATAGAAATAAGTAAAATATGATAGATTTAGATATTGAGATAGTAATGTCGGCTTATACCTAAAAAGATCCCATGGCGGCACCGCCCTCCAATCACTATCAGGTTCAGGCCTCTAGCCAGGCTCTATAAGTCTAACCTTCCGAAAACGACTTCCACGAAAATAATTGACGAACGAGATCAAACACAATGTTTCAATTACTGGATTCAGTACTAATTAATTAACATCTGTCCTTGGAGTTTTACCCTGATTCATTCGACATTCATTCATGAGCTGAATTTTCTTGAAATTTACATTGATTCCGACCTCTTTGAAAATTGACTAGAAATTATGAAAGAAATGTTTGCGGTCTCTAGCTAGAGGCAAGTGGGGCTCCAACAATCCCACATTATAATTAACATTTGAATTTGTATAAATCTAAGTCTTCACCACCCAAAATCACGCATTAATTTGCACCGTCCTTGTGTTGCGAAGCAGAATAGAAACCTTGTGCCTTTATTTCTTTATCTTTATTCGTGTTTTCATTCTTGTAAGGAGTTATAGTTTTTTTTTTTATTTTTATGTTGCTTATTTGTTTTCAATTATTTAACGGGGGTTACGAAATACAAATATGATCGATATTTTTTCGATGATCGAATAGATGAATTCTACGACACTACCTCTTTTATTTGCGTCGTCTTTATATTTGTGTGTTTTTTTTTTCAAGCGAAATTAATTATTTTATTAGATAAAAAATCAAGTCAAATATTAAAAATGAATAGGTACGAAGAGAAAAAAAAAACGGACACGCAATTCGTTACGAGAGTAAAAGTATGGATAGAAGCAAGAAAATAAAGACAAAGAATTTGAATTTTGCGAAGCAAAGAACGATCCCACTAAAAATAGGAAAAAAAGGAACGATCTTAAAGGTTTTCTATATATTCAAAGATTGCTTCAGTAGTTTTATCGAATTTAATAAAGCAGTTTCAATCAAGCATATAGAGTTATAATTGTTGGCTGTTCATGGCGGGTGGAACTGAGTTCTAATATTCTCTCTCTATTTTATATATACATAAAATAATACGAGATTAAGTAGATTTAATAATTTATATATGCGTGTTGTGTCTCGTGCTTTTTTTATGTATCAGTTGTGTTAATATAAACATAACACAAATTATTAAATGTGTCAAAATTTTAAATACGAATATGATAAATGTATTAAATATGTCATGTTAATTGTGTTTAAATGCGTCTTATCGTATCGTATTTATTACATTATTTTTATATTTATTATATTGTGTTTTTCTATCATGTCTAAAATTATAAGAACTAGGATTAGGTATTATTTCAATTTTCTATCTTGGAATAATTTATAAAACTGTAATTACATATCTATTAATTTCCCAAGTGGTTCCATTGTTGATGACTACAATGACCATGATAGCATGTTTTACGTCAGCAATCATGATAAACACAACGCGATCGAAAACGCATCCACAACCTCAATTTAAATCCCTGTTCGACCAAAAATTTTTAGAAGGCATAGGAGAAGCAAGAATGTTAGGTAAACATTGGCTTTTTCCATTAGCATTAACCTAAGAATTATTTGACGGAAAAGAAAAGAAAGAAACCAAAAGGTTGAAAAGAACTTGAAATAATAGAGCAGAATTCTGGGTCTTCCCTCCTTGAACTACCATATATCGATTTTAATAAAAGACTGGAAGAGCCTTCTATTTATGAACTATGATTTCTCTGAAGTGGGAAAAGCGAGAGATTGGTGAATATAATAAATTTAAGAAGGTTAAGAACATGTGAAAGCTACGACAGGTGAAAAACTCTCTCGACTCACCTAAGCTGGACTTTCTTGGGTTGAGGATTTTCTCGCTCCCTGACATTTTCTTCACCAAATTTCTTGCATTTTCTTGCAATTTTCTATCGCTACTCTTGCGAATCATCACATTTCACTTGTTTTCAAGTGTTGTCTAGAATTTCTCAAGATAATTGGTCTTTTTGGTGGCTTTTTTCTTTCTGATTGAGATGGCCTCGAAGAAAAAGGCATCTATTCTCAATTCTTGATCTCCCTCGACTGCAAATCCTTCAAGCAAAGGGATTATAAGTGGTAATGGAATTTTGAGCTCCATTAATGAAGAATCTGAGATTGACTTAGGGATTGAGAATGAAGGAATTAGTCGAGCTGAGAAAAAAAAGGAGGCAGTTACAATAGACTCTGCTGATGTGGCACCTCAAGAACACAAAACTGATTGGAGAAATTTGTTTTCTGCTGCTGCTGATCAATCCCTGAACTTTTTTCCTCCTCTTCGTGAAGATGGAAAGGTTTTGGTTGCTCCGCCAAGTGAGGTCTTTGAAGCAGGGGTTCATCATTGGCGAAACTCCCTGGTTGCACAATTCATTGGGAGAATACCTAATTTTAGCCAATTTCAACGATTAGTAAGCATGCTTTGGGGAAATGAGGGAAGTGTGGAAGTGAAACCTGCTGGATCCAACTTATTCATCCCTCAATTTTCCTCTGAGCTAGATAGAGAAAGAGTTTTGGAGATGGGGCTATGGCACATACAGAACAAGCCCATCATAGTAAGGAAGTGGCAGCCAAGACTCAAAACCCTGGAGTTCAACATGAGTAAGCTCCATGTTTGGATCCATTTGAGCAATGTGCCTCTTGAGTTGTTCACCAATGAGGGTTTAAGCTATGTGGCTAGTGCGTTGGGTACCCTTTTGTACATGGACAGCGTTACTGCTAATCAAGAGAGATTAACCTTTGCTAAGATCTGTGTGAAATTGGAAACTCCAGTTAACATCCCAAGATCCATTGAGGTGAGATTACAAGATGGTTCCATTGGATCCATATCAGTGGACATACCATGGATGCCACAATGCCTTCATTGTCGAGTGTTTGGTCATTCTGGGAATTTTGTCAGCAAAAGCCTACAGCTCCAAATACTACGGTCTGGCAGCCTAAGAAGAAAGTTGAAGACAAATCTTCGAAGGGTTCTCTTGTTGACCAAGGCGTGGGCAAGCTGGTGGATGAAGCAAGTTTTCACTCTCAAAAGTTGAATGGGAAAGCAGAATCAAGTAACAGACCTGTTGACCTTGGCTCTGCTCAAAAGGCCAGCTCAACAATTGCTATTCTTGCCTCTGTCCAAGAAGAGGTTCCAGCAGCTTCACCTGTTGAGGAGAAAGATCAGCAGCCTATCAGTAACTCTCATCACTCCCCTAAAAAAGTCAGAGCAGTTGCAGCTGGAGTGGCAGATCTGATGAAGCAGCTAAAAGCACAAAAGAAAGGACCCATTGACAAGGGGAAATACAAAAATAAAGGGGACCAAGTCTCTACTGGAGGTTCATTCCCTTCTCACTCTTCATAAATATCTTAATTTGGAATGTCAGAGGACTTAATTCTCCTCCAAGACAAAAGGAAATAGTAGGTAGAATTAGGAAACTCAATATAACTATTTGTTGCCTAATTGAAACTAAAGTTAAGCAAAACAACATGCAGCAGATCCTGAATAACCAATTTGGTGGATGGTCCATTCTCAATAACTATATTCATGCTCAGAATGGAAGGATATGGATAATCTGGAAGCCGTAGGTGTCTGTGAATTTTGTTTCTGCCACAGATCAAAGCATAACATGCAGTGTTACTTATGGAGCACAAAATTTCACCCTCTCGATTATATATAGGAGCAACTTTGGAACTGACAGGAAAAGGCTTTGGACTCATCTCATTGGCCTCCAGAACTCTAACTCTCCCTAGATTCTAGCTGGAGATTTTAATGTTGTTGCTAACCCTTCTGAAAGCTCTGATTATAATGGATCACAAGTTGCAAATGGTGACATAAAGGATTTCAAAGGAATGCTTACAGGAGCTTGCTATTTTTGACCACCCATATGGTGGTCCCATATTCACCTGGAGTAATCACTCACTGTGCAAGAAACTTGATAGAGTTCTCATCAATCATTTCTGACTTACCAAGTTTTGTAACTCCACTGTTGAGTTCATGGCCCAAGAAGTATCAGATCACTATCCAGCTCTTGTGAGAATGGATGTCCCAAGACAGTTTCCACCCAAACCTTTCAAGTTCTTCAATTTTTGGACAAAACATGTTGCATTTATGAGCATTGTATCAGAGTCCTGGGAAGCACCTGCTAGCGGTAACCCAATGCCCATGTTACATGTTAAGCTTAAAAGGCTTAAGATAGTTCTCAAGCAACTCAATTATTCACATTATGGTAACTTCTGAGAGAGTGCAAAACAAAAGATTGGAAGTTGGAAATGTTTAGCTCGCCATGCTTGCCAACCCGCAGAATGTTGAAATGGTTGAGCAAGAAAGGAAGCTTGCTCAAGAGCTTCAAGTACTGTTGAAAGATGATGAGAGTTTATACAAGCAAAAAACCAAAATCCGATGGCTCTAAGAGGGTGATCAAAACACTGGATTCTTCCATAAAGTTGTGGCTGCCAAACAAAGGCAAAATTCCATCCATATGTTGGTTGATAGTCAAGGCAATAGGTTGGATGCTTTTGAACAAATTTCACGGGAAACTGTTGATTACTTTCAACAACTTCTAGGAACTGCAGACCACACTGTTGGAGGCTGCTCTCAGAGGCTTCTCTCTGACTTACTTCAGATTACCATTCCTGATGAAACTCTCACAATGTTGTCCAGTAGTGTTACAAAAGAGGAGATACAATATGCTCTATTTCCCAGGCCAGTGACAAAGCACCAGGGCCAGATGGATACTCTGTCCATTTTTTCAAAGCTGAATAGAGTATCATAGAAGAAGATTTCATTGCTGCAGTAAGCTATTTTTTTTCAACTGGAGACCTCCTTCCTGCATTCAATTCCACAATCGTGGTTCTTGTGCCTAAATGCCAAGCTCCAGTTCACTTATCAGACTACAGGCCTATTTCTTGTTGTTATGTAGTTTATAAGTGCATATCCAGAGTCCTTGCCAATAGACTCCAGTAACTTCTACCCTCTTGCATCAGTAGTAGCCAGAGTGCATTCATCAAGGGGAGAAGCATCACTCATAACATTCTCTTAGCTTAGGAGATGGTTAGAGGTTATGGTCGCACCACTCTCTCGCCCAGGTGTGCAATGAAAATAGATCTCAGAAAAGCTTTTGACTTATTCAACTTGGATTTCCTGTTAACAACCTTACGAGCGATGGGAATTCCTGAGACCTTTGTCGGATGGATCCGAAACTGCTTAACTACTCCAAGATTTTCCCTGGCCATCAATGGAGGTCTGGTTGTCTACTTTAAGGGAGCCAGAGAGACCCCTTGTCACCCTACCTGTTTGTAATTGCCATGAACGTGCTTTCAAGACTACTGGACACTGCTGCTTCTTTTGGAATTTTCTCCTTTCATCCGAAATGCAAGCGAGTCAAGCTGACTCATTTTTGTTTTGCAGATGATCTACTCATATTCACCAAGGGAAACATGGATTCTGTCTTGGGAATTCAGAGGATCCTTCATCTTTTCTACTCTTTCTTGGGCTTTCAACTTAATAGCACTAAGAGTGAGTTCTTCAGTTCAGGTATTCCCAGGGGTGAGCTAGAGGCCATTTCGCAAGCTACTAGATTCAAGCTGGGTAATTTACCTGTGAGATATCTTGGAGTTCCATTGGTAACTCGTAGGCTCACCATCAAGGATTGCACTCCTTTGATTGAAAGAATTACTGCCAGAATTACTAGTTGGTCAGCAAGATACCTATCTTTTGCGGGCAGACTTCAACTAATCCAATCCGTGTTTTCTAATCTCTACAACTATTGGTTTAGGCACTTCATCCTTCCTCATGAAGTCATTATCCAGATTACTCAACTCTGCTCCAACTTCTTTTGGAAAGGGCAAGTTGGGTCTGCCCATGGTGCCAGGGTCTGCTGGAAAGCCATCTGCACACACAAGTTGGAGGGGGGGCTTAGACTGAAGGATCTTCATTCTTGGAACCAAGTGTGTATACTCAAACACCTCTGGTCCATTTTCACACAAGCTGGGTCACTATGGATCGCCTGGGTCCAAGCATACTTTCTCAAAGGCTGCAGTATTTGGGAAGTCTCACCGTCTCAAAACATCAGCTAGTGCTTAAGGAAGATTTTACAGTTGAGAAGTATTGCTACTAGATTCCTGCAGGAGGTAGAACATGGGGTGATCTGGAAGACTATAGGCACCACTTACTATGCAGCTACTGTATGGGAGGAGATCAGACCGAAGCAAGTGAAGGTTTCCTGGCATCGTCTTATCGGTGTAAACTGCATATTCCTAAGCATGCTGCCATTGCATGGATGACCATTTTAAACAGGCTGCCAACTAAAGACAGGCTTGCCAGTTGGGGGATCTCGGTGGATGGGCTGTGTGGACTATGCAAACAGGCTGTTGAGACCAGAGAGACCACCTGTTCTTTACCTGCAGCTACTCCAAGATGATTTGGAAGCAGGTGTTACACCTTTGTGGGTTACATAGAGTTGTGGCAGATTGGAACTGGGAAATGCGTTGGGCAATAACCAAGTCGAAAGGCAAGGTGTTTATATCTGTAATGCTGAGGATAGCTTGGGCAACCTATATATACTAGATTTGGCAAGAAAGAAATAGGAGGATCCACCAAAGAGATGAGCTTAGTGAAGAACAGAAACTCTACATGATCAAAGAAAATGTCAGCATGAGACTTTCTGGGTTGATGGGTATTGCTGAAGACGATGTTAATAAGAAACTTCATGAAACTTGGGGCTTGCCAACCTCTATTTTTACCAAGGCACATGATGGTTTCATTTAACAGATAATTGTTTTGGTTATTTTTTATTGTTGTTCTGTTTACTGTATATAACAGACATTGTATTGATTGTAGCAGGTCATCCTACGCCTTGGATAATAATACACATCACTTATCCAAAAAAAAAAAGAAGCTACGACAGGTGAGTTACTCATGAATTCGGATGAGATTAGATCTGTTAGCTATCTTCTTTTAATATGAGAAAATGTTAAGGTTAAAATACTAAAAAAAAAGGTCACATCCAGTGGCCTAGAGTTCATATCAGCTAAGTGAAATTAATTTCATAGGTTTGGATTGTACTTATGCTTGAATTGTATAATGGAAACGAATTAAATAAGCAAGTGAGATGACAAAAAGATGTTGAAATGGTTAGGGAAGAGCAAAAAGTCGGATAATCGAATAAATCGATCGAAATTGAAGTATTCGGTTCATTCGATTCGGTTTGTTCGATTTTGATTTGGGTCGGTTAGTTTATTCGGTTTAAATGTGTTTATTTTGTCGATTTACGGTTTTTTATTTTCAAACCGAACCGATCGAACAAATTGATACTTAATTAAAAAAAATTAATATCATTTTTATTTAGACCAAAACCCAATTAACAATTTAACTCAATACAACTCAATCTAATCCAAAATTAAACTAATCTAACAACACATAACTCAAACAAATTAAAATCTATAACCCAAACAAATAAAAAAAAAAAAATGAACGAACCGAACCGATTAAGTTTGGTCCGATTATTTTGGTTTTGAGATATTTTTTCGATCGATTCAATCGGTTTTATAAATTTATTCGTTTAATCAATTTTACGAAACCAAACCAATCAAATCAACCAAATGCTCAACCCTAAAAGTGACTGACACGGAGGAATGTTTGAAAGAAAGTTACCCGTTAGGCAACCCTAGCCAAGGTACATGGTGGGCTGAAAAAAATAACTATTTTAAGTTAATTAGTAGTTACTTTTAGCAGCCATAGTTTTGGGTTCAACAAGAGACTATTTTACCTCTAAGGAAAGGGCGGTCAAATCCTATTTAGTTCAAGTCACATGATTTTATCAAATCAATGATGCAAGAGGACAGCTAGAAACATCAACCTTATTCAGTGATCCCTCCAGTTTTGACATTTTGAGGCCAAATTACAGGTGTATTTTCAGTATTTACATAGCAATGCCTTTCCTAAGATTTTAAAGATTGGTTTGTCATACCTAGACCTCCTCATTTGTCGAGCAGTTGGTCTGGTCTGACAAGTTCAACCCGTATTGGATCGAGTCTGGACAGAAATTTTGATAATTCGGACCGAACTGATTCGGTTCGGATTATTGTTTAACCATTAAAAAAATATTCATATTCATATTCAAATTTAAATTTAATTATAAATATTAATATCAAAATATTTTTTTATTTTTTTTAAACAGTGAAACGGGTCGAAGGACAGACCCGGGCCCGTCCAAACCGAGCTTGGGTAAGGAAAAAAAATACAGGCCGCGGCCCGGCTCGAACCATCATGCCCAAGCCTTCATCATCGGTGAAAGGCATTGCATCTTGGAGCTTGTTGATGAGTTTTTAGGTTGTTAAATGAGAGCTTAGAGGAAAGGTCTCTTTGGAGGTGAGGAGAGTCTCCAAAGAGGAGCAAACAATTAAAGGGCCACTGAAGTTGGAATCTCGAGGCACGCTCCTCAGAGAAAAGAGGAAGAAAAGATAATATGCTAAAGTATTAAAATGTGACCTAAAATTCAATATTTTATCTTATTCTTTTTAATTTTTATACCCGAAATTTTGTGTAACTAAGAATGATTAAGATTTTTATCTTTTGATTCGTACGGTTGAGCGCGCTTTTAGCCCAATTAATTATTGGGGCATAATAGATCTGTTGCAGAAAAAATCTGACCATAACCAATTGGCAATTGCCTGGTAGAAACTCTCTTTGTATGAAAGTTTGAAGTAGGAATCCAAGATACTTATTCTTGAAGAGGATCAATCCAATCATGAGTAGACCTGTCCATGGGTCGGGCCAGCTCATGGTCTAGAAAATTTATTTTTTTCTTGCCCAAGCCCATTCGAGCCAACCCGTATAAGCCCATTTTATTATTCAAAAATATTAAAAAATTATTTATATATATAATTTATAATTAAATTTAAATAAAAAATATTTTTTGTTAATAAATAGTAATTCGGGTCGGGCTGTGCCGTGCCGAATTACAAAATAACTTGTCCAAGCCGATCCAATACGGGCCGGACCTACCGGGCCGGGCGAACTACCCGACCTGCGAACAAGTCTAATCATGAGCATATTTAGGAACAATTTGTAAATTTTATCATCATTTGTACTGCTTATAATTTATCACTATATAAATAAATGGGTAATTTTATTATTTTTCATTAAAATATGAAGAATATAGAATTTCAAGGTCTAATAGAATTTCTACTATTATAAATTTTTTTGACTAAGTTTGGTGTTAGTCAAGCCAATTCATTTAAAAAAAAAAAACGAAAAACCAAATATTAATAATATAAAATTATATATTATAGATATTCATATCTTTTAATTTTTTAATTTTTAAAAAAAGAAATCATCTAATTCTTTCTTAAATAATTATCAACTTTTTAAAAAGCTACCCATAAATAACTTCGTCTTATATTTCAAAATACTTTTTCACACAATTGTTTTCTTCCACCCACCAATACTTTTTCTTTCACAAAATTGCTTTTCTTTCACCCAAAAATTGTGGGTGTATGAGTTTTTAAACTCTATAAACGAGATTAACAAGGTGACATATCTTTTAAGATCTATTAAAAAAATAATTAAAAAAAATAAAACATATGATAAATTTTTAATCCAACATATAAAATTAAAAAATTTCACCATCAATATATAAAATACGAATTCTTAAAAAAAAAAAAAAGACAAATTCCTATGTCATACACCGAAGGGCTAAGGCATTAAGACTCAGTTTTGGGGTTTAAAGCAATTAAAAACAAAATGGGCTCATAGAAAAAACTAAATGGGCTGGAAGCTTAAAAATCAATTAAAATCCTACCCAAGTCATTTGCCCTGTAAAGTATAAAGTATAAAGCATAACTTAGTTTTTTTAGTTACCAAAAGTGCCCTTCTTCTCTTCCAAAACCCAGCCGACTAAACCCTGCTTCTCTTTCCAATCCACGACTCCATCACCAGACTGCGCCGTCTCCGTCTCCCTCCGTCCTTCATAGAGTCTCAGCCATGGCTCGCTTCCATAACGTAAGTATTAACACTGCTTTCTGTTATTTTATCTTTACTCGACTCTTTTCAAGTCCAAAAATATTCTATTCAACTATGAATTTAAGAATTATTTTTTTTTGTTTATTTAGGTTTTTTTCTGTTCTTGTTTTTGGGGTTGCTTTGGTTTAATCATTTTCTGATATCTGAATCAAAAACAGAGAAAGAAGAAGGTTTTCGTGAAGCCAATTGTGAAGAAGAATCAGCAGCAGCAGCAACCCATTGTGGACCATATCACAGGGAATAAAATCCCAAAGAGTTTTGTGTTTTTGAGAGGGAAGCTTCCTGGTCCGCTTAGGCAACTTCAAATGGATTTGAGAAAATTGATGCTTCCTTACACTGCTCTCAAACTCAAGGTAATTCCTTCCTTCCTTTTTTTTTTTACAGAGATTTTGTTGTCTTATAAGTTTTCTACTAAATTAATTATTATTATTATTATTATTTTTGTTAATTTATGGTTGCAGGAGAAGAAGAGGAACAATCTGAAAGACTTTTTGAATGTTGCAGGGCCAATGGGTGTAACCCATTTCCTCATATTATCAAAAACTGAAACTTCACCTTTCCTCAGGGTTGCAAAGACCCCTCAAGGCCCTACTCTTACATTTAAAATACATGAGTATGCATTGGCGGCTGATATTGCACAATCTCAATTGCGCCCTAGATGTCCTCAGGATCTTTTCAAAAATTCTCCTTTGGTAATTCTCTTTCTTTTTATCTTAAGAAATGGAAACTTGTTTTCTCTCTTGTTGGGTTGTTGCAATTGTTAGCTAGTTGTATAACCTAATTTAACTCATTGTGTAAAAATAGACTAGTTTTTTGCTATGTTACCCAGACTCTTCATTTTTTCTAAAGTATACCAGTGTCTGCCACCTAGACACATATTCTGATATGTGTATGGGGTATGATCTTTCAAATATATGAAAAAATTGAGTATATTCGTGTTGGACACATACCCGTATTCGACACTAGACACATACCCGTATAAAGTATACCAGTGTCTGCCACCTAGACACATATTCTGATATGTGTATGGGGTATGATCTTTCAAATATATGAAAAAATTGAGTATATTCGTGTTGGACACATACCCGTATTCGACACTTATCCTTGAATCCAAGTAACATAGGTTTTTTGAAGCGAAATGCTGCTGTAATTTTTGCATTAAAACATAACAAAGAAGAGATGGAAATCTTATGTGTGCACATTAAGCATTTTGCTGGAGTGGTTGAAGTTACATCTTATTTTGTTACTTCAATCTATATTACTCGGACTCAGGTGTGAGTGTCGGATACGGGTATGTGTCGGACGTGGGTATGTTCAATTTTTTCCAAGATTTTCATGTATTTGGACACCTACGTCCGGATATGTATTGGACACGGGTGTCAGACACGAGTACTTCAAGAAAAATTAAGAGTCGGAGCAAGATAGACTTCAATGACATCTTCTAGTCTTAATTTTGAAATATCTCTGGCAGATTGTTCTGTCTGGCTTTGCAGCAGGAGATGAACATTTAAAGCTCACAACTACAGTGTTCAAGAACATCTTTCCAGATATTGATATCAACACTCTGAGTGCTAAGACAATTAAACTTTTGTATCCAAATCGACTTCACTTTCCATTCTTCTCCTTCTTAACATTGGCTTAACATGAATGTTTCAGGTTAAACTTTCTTCATGCCAGAGGATTGTGTTACTCAATTACAATAAAGACACAAAGCTTATTGATTTTCGACATTATTCTATTAGACTACAACCTGTTGGCGTCTCCCGTAGGATCAGAAAATTTGTGCAGAACCATCAAGTACCTGATCTTAGGAATCTTCAAGATGTGAGCGACTTTGTCACTAAGTGAGTATCCTTCCTTATGGGCTATACATATTTATAGTACTGTTCGTATGGATGGAATACTCTTAGTCTATGTTACTCCGGCTCTTCATTTTTCTTGAAGTATCCGTGTCCGACACTCGTGTCCGACACGTATTCGGACATCGGTATGGAGATATGATCCTATGTTATTTGGACTCGGATGTGAGTGTCAGACACGGATATGTATCCGATACGGGTATGTTCAATTTTTTTTCAAGATTTATGTGTTTGGAGGGTTCTTGGAAGATCATATCCCTATACTTATGTCCAGATTTGCGTCAGATACTAGTGTCGGACACGAGTACTTAAAGAAAAATGAAAAGTCAGAACAACAGAGGAATGATCTTCCAAATATATGAAAAAACTCTGAAAAAATTAAGCATATTCGTGACGGACATATACCCGTATCCGACACTCATCTTCGAATCCGAGTAACATAGCTTTTAGTGATTTAGATAGTTTTCCTCACTCCTTTTGTTTTTCTATTTGAAGAGCTGGTTATGGATCAGAAAGTGAAGCAGATGAGGAAGCTGCAACAGTTACTCTGACTAATGATCTTAGTCGAGTTAATCGTGCAGCTACAAAAAGTGCTGTCAAGCTTCAAGAAATTGGACCTAGAATGACTCTCCAACTCATCAAAATTGAGGGTGGACTATGTTCTGGTGAAGTTATGTTCAGTGAATATGGTATGCTCCTCTATCCTAGCAATTTTTATCTTCTTTACCAGTAAATCTTTAAAATATGAAGAAATCACTAACCTTTTCTTCTACATGCTAGATTTATTGTAACACCCTGTCCGGATAATCTACCTAAAATCCGGCAGAGTTTCCTTTCTATCTCAACGATAATCCTCCTGCAAATAACACTCAATTCATATCCTCAACCAGCAATATTCCTCAATACTATTATCACATATATCCATATATATTCAAAAAAAATTTCCATGATCAATTTATGCTCAAATCAAAACATATTGATCTATTGTCTCATATCTTCAAATATATACAATATATCCAAAAGTAAACCTATCTCAGCAAGGTTTACTAGATAAAAACATCAAAAGATCAAGACTTCAATAAATTTTTACTATGATGCCCACCACGTCACAATACTATTTGAAGCAGAGAATAGAGGAAGGTTGCAATCCCAACACCTAACTATCACCTGAAAATGAGAATATGAAATGGTGAGATATATGAATATCTCAGTGAGTAAACAACTTTTAAAACATTTGAAAACTATGATTATAATCCTTTAAAACATAATAGACATTTTCAAAATAAATAATAATAAAATCATAATGAGTAATTCAAAGACGTAGCAAAGTTTTCAAATGTATAACAATATTATAATATTAAATCAATGAATAAAATCTGTAAAGTAAATCAAGTTCCGTATAATTGGGCTCCAATTTTCTGTCCTGCATAAGAGTACATCCATGAAATAACCAAGCAATATCCATGTAGGCATACTAGTAGCCGGCCCCAAAGGCCAATACCACCATAGGACGCCCCAAAGGCATATGTGTCACTATGATGTGCCCCCAAAAGGCAAATATAATGGGATAGGGACTCTGGAGGTGGCTTCCACCACAAAGGCGTAGCACGCAGCTCCCATACCCCAGTATAATATCACGGAATAGGGACTCTGGAGGTGGCTCCCGCCACAAAGGCGTAGCACGCAGCTCCCGTATTCCGGTCTAATATCACGGAATGGGGACTCTGGAGGTGGCTCCCGCCACAAAGGCGTAGCACGCAGCTCCCGTATTCCGGTCAAAGAAATAATCTCATACATTAAGTCAGGTGGAGCCAAAACCATGTACGTCAAATTCTATGTAAAATCATATTTCATAAAATCAACCAACTTACTCGATATAATATTTCTTGAAATAAAACTACTTTAATAACAAATCAATTCATATGATTAAATATCGTATATACCTTTAATAAGTAAAATAAATATATATGCTAAAAAATATATATATAATTATAATTAAAGAAATTTCAAATAACTATAGTTGTCGTCTACTCACAATCCTTGAGATGATCTCACTGTACACCTCGACCTGAAACTTCGGGATCCATAGGTGACGTCGGATCTACGTGGCCTAGAGATTAACAATAATTAATATCTATACATGCTCAAAGCATTACACAATTTTGAATGCAACTTAAGTCTCATAATCTTCCCTCAAGGTCAATACTAATTCCTCATACTCAAAACAATATATCCCAAATTTTTAATATCATTTCCATAATCATTTTCTCCAAATATTTAACTCCATATTCATGTCCTTATCAAATTCCTTTCTAGTATTCCATGCCTTAGAGATTTTCATAATCCATAACCATCAATAGTACTATAATAATCTTAAGCAATAAATTCCTTAATATCAAGTTAGATTAGAAAATCATAACTTGAGTTTGGCACCAATAAGTCTAATTTATGAAGAAAATAACTAACTTATACAATTAGAACAAGATTTTGATCAAATTTGATAAAACCCGAAACTATGCTGAAACAGGGATCAACACAGAACATCCAACTTCATCGAATTTTATCTTTTTAACCGCTGATCGGTTTTGGGTGATTCAAAAACCAAAATTCTCATATTGAAGTCTAGTTTCTAGGAAAAATATCAAAAAAATATAAACCCAACTGTGCCGAACCCAGAAAATCCGAACAGTAAGCATGCTCAGATTCCCCTGTTTTGCTTTTTCTTCCTATTTTCTTGTTCATGCTTTCAAATCCTTTTAATTCTTACCAAGTTGAGTAAAATTCATACTTAATAGATGGATTTCAGACCTTAACATGTTTATGGAGCAAAGATCTTAGCATGCTTAAGTAGAATATCTAAAGAAAATAAAGAATTTATCAAGAAACTAACCTTGGATGTAATTGTTGTTGAGATTATGGTGGAATACTTGAAGAGAAATTTGAGAGAGAGAGAGGATGGGAGTGGCCGGCTGCCACTTGAAGAAGAGAAGCAGAATTCTAGTGTTTTCGGGAGAGAAAAATGAAGATAAGTGATATTTTGTTTTGTTTTTGGGATAATTGCATATTAGTCCCTCAACTTTTTATAAATAACCATTTAGCCCCTAAACTTTTTTAATATGTTCATTTTGATCCTTTCTTCTTTTATTTCCTTCACTTATAACTTCTTACAAATTTCCAAGTTTGTCCTTAAAAAATTTCGGGATTTAACTTTACATGATTATACGTAACCTCGGTTGTTACAACTTACCCCCCTTAGAAAAATTTCGTCCTCGAAATTTACTTACCAACTTGATTGAACAAGTGAGAATATTGAGTCCGCATATCTTCGTCCCTTTCCCATATAGCTTCTTCATATGAATGATTCCTCCAAAGAACTTTCACTAATGGAATAGTCTTAGTCCTTAGAACTTGGTCCTTTCTATCCAAAATCTCAACCGGCTGCTCTTCATAAGTTAAATTTTTCTCAATTTCCATAGGCAAGTCCTTCAATATATGTGAAGAATTGAAAATGTACTTTCGGAGCATAGAAACATGGAACACATTATGAATTCATGACAATTCTTCTGGTAAGGACAATCTATAAGCAACTGGGACAATCTGTTCAATGATCTCATACGACCCTATATATCGAGGATCCAACTTTCCTCGTCTTCCAAACCGGATTACTCCCTTCCAAGGAGTCACTTTCAAAAATATCATATCACCAACTTCAAACTCTAAATCTTTTCTCCGATTATCTGCATAGCTCTTTTGTCAATCTTGAGCTATTTTTATCTTTTCCCGAATTACCTTAACTTTGTCTGTAGTCATCATAAAAATTTTTGGACCTAGTAATTTCCTTTCATCTGTATCATCCCAACACACTGGAGTTCTGCACTTCCTTCCATACAAAGCTTCAAACGGAGCCATGTCGATGCTGGACTGATAACTATTGTTATATGCAAACTCTGCTAGAGGCAAGTGTCCATCCCAGTTTCCTTTGAATTCCATAATACAAGATCTGAGCATATAACAACCGAGGTTACGTATAATCATGTAAAGTTAAATCCCGAAATTTTTTAAGGACAAACTTGGAAATTTGTAAGAAGTTATAAGTGAAGGAAATAAAAGAAGAAAGGATCAAAATGAACATATTATAAAAGTTTAGGGGCTAAATGGTTATTTATAAAAAGTTGAGGGACTAATATGCAATTATCCCAAAAACAAAACAAAATATCACTTATCTTCATCTTTCTCTCCCGAAAACACTAGAATTCTGCTTCTCTTCTTCAAGTGCCAGCCGGCCACTCCCATCCTCTCTCTCTCTCAAATTTCTCTTCAAGTATTCCACCATAATCTCAACAACAATTACATCCAAGGTTATTTTCTTGATAAATTCTTCATTTTCTTTAGATATTCTACTTAAGCATGCTAAGATCTTTGCTCCATAAACATGTTAAGGTCTGAAATCCATCTATTAAGTATGAATTTTACTCAACTTGGTAAGAATTAAAAGGATTTGAAAGCATTAACAAGAAAATAGGAAGAAAAAGCAAAACAGGAGAATCTGAGCATGCTTACTGTTCGGATTTTCTGGGTTCGGCACAGTTGGGTTTATATTGTTTTGATATTTTTCCTAGAAACTAGACTTCAATATGAGAATTTTGGTTTTTGAATCACCCAAAACCGATCAGCGGTTAAAAAGATAAAATTCGGTGAAGTTGGCTGTTCTGTGTTGATCCCTGTTTCAGCATAGTTTCGGGTTTTATCAAATTTGATCAAAATCTTGTTCTAATTGTATAAGTTAGTTATTTTCTTCATAAATTAGACTTATTGGTGCCAAACTCAAGTTATGATTTTCTAATCTAACTTGATATTAAGGAATTTATTGCTTAAGATTATTATAGTACTATTGATGGTTATGGATTATGAAAATCTCTAAGGCATGGAATACTAGAAAAGAATTTGATAAGAACATGAATATGGAGTTGAATATTTGGAGAAAATGATATTAAAAATTTGGGATATGTTGTTTTGAGTATGAGGAATTAGTATTGACCTTGAGGGAAGATTATGAGACTTAAGTTGCATTCAAAATTGTGTAATGCTTTGAGCATGTATAGATACTAATTATTGTTAATCTCTAGGCCACGTAGATCCGACATCACCTATGGATCCCGAAGTTTCAGGTCGAGGTGTACAGTGAGATCATCTCAAGGATTGTGAGTAGACGACAACTATAGTTATTTGAAATTTCTTTAATTATAATTATATATATATTTTTTAGCATATATATTTATTTTACTTATTAAAGGTATATACGATATTTAATCATATGAATTGATTTGTTATTAAAGTAGTTTTATTTCAAGAAATATTATATCGAGTAAGTTGGTTGATTTTATGAAATATGATTTTACATAGAATTTGACATACATGGTTTTGGCTCCACCTGACTTAATGTATGAGATTATTTCCTTGACCGGAATACGGGAGCTGCGTGCTACGCCTTTGTGGCGGGAGCCACCTCCAGAGTCCCCATTCCGTGATATTAGACCGGAATACGGGAGCTGCGTGCTACGCCTTTGTGGCGGGAGCCACCTCCAGAGTCTCTATTCCGTGATATTATACTGGGGTATGGGAGCTGCGTGCTACGCCTTTGTGGTGGGAGCCACCTCCAGAGTCTCTATCCCATTATATTTGCTTTTTGGGGGCACATCATAGTGACACATATGCCTTTGGGGGCGTCCTATGGTGGTATTGGCCTTTGGGGCCGGCTACTAGTATGCCTACATGGATATTGCTTGGTTATTTCATGGATGTACTCTTATGCAGGACAGAAAGTTGGAGCCCAATTATACGGAACTTGATTTACTTTACAGATTTTATTCATTGATTTAATATTATAATATTGTTATACATTTGAAAACTTTGCTACGTCTTTGAATTACTCATTATGATTTTATTATTATTTATTTTGAAAATGTCTATTATGTTTTAAAGGATTATAATCATAGTTTTCAAATATTTTAAAAGTTGTTTACTCACTGAGATATTCATATATCTCACCATTTCATATTCTCATTTTCAGGTGATAGTTAGGTGTTGGGATTGCAACCTTCCTCTATTCTCTGCTTCAAATAGTATTGTGACGTGGTGGGCATCATAGTAAAAATTTATTGAAGTCTTGATCTTTTGATGTTTTTATCTAGTAAACCTTGCTGAGATAGGTTTACTTTTGGATATATTGTATATATTTGAAGATATGAGACAATAGATCAATATGTTTTGATTTGAGCATAAATTGATCATGGAAATTTTTTTTGAATATATATGGATATATGTGATAATAGTATTGAGGAATATTGCTGGTTGAGGATATGAATTGAGTGTTATTTGCAGGAGGATTATCGTTGAGATAGAAAGGAAACTCTGCCGGATTTTAGGTAGATTATCCGGACAGGGTGTTACATTTATCCTCTGAGACATTTCAGTTATAAATAATGAAATCTGTCGTGTACAGTAACTTTTATTTAACTAGCATTGTATATAATTATTCTCTGTTCATCAGGAAATGGTGGCAGTTAGAAAAATCCAGGCAGTCAGGAAGGTAATGAAAGGGAAGACAACGAGAACGATAATGAAATGGCAGATAGTGAAGGGGATGATAATGAGGAAGGTATTGAAGAAAGTGAGGAAGATGATGAAGAAGATTAGTGCTTCAGCAAACTGGAAGGAGTACTTATGTTATTCGAGTCAGACTCGAGTGTGAGTGTCGGACATAAGTATGCGCCTGACACAGGTATGTTCAATTTTTTTTAAGATTTCTATGTATTTGGAAAGTCTTTAAAAGATCATATCCTCATATTCATGTACGAATATGCGTCGGACACGGGTACTTCAAGAACAATGAAAAATCAAAGCATCACAGAAGAGTACAACTACCATTTGCTCATTAAATGACATGACAATTATAATCAGTTATATATGTTCTTTACATGGGAAAGGTGTTCACCTAAAGTGAGAGATCCTCCTTCATTAGAGGATCTGATTAGCTTTCATGCCAGTTAGCATTTTATTTTTCCTTTTTCCTTTCCCTCTTTGTCTTTTCCTCTCAAATTTTTGCTTACATTTGTTGTAGAAAATAAGATCCATAGATTTTGATATGAGAAAGAGATAATCAATGGGTGTCAATATTTTTAATTTCCTCTGGGCAAGTGGGAAGAGTTGTTATGCTATGAGAAGAAATACATCTGACGATATGCAAAACAGTTCCATTCCACCCATATTTGTTCATGGGTCGGGTTGTTGTTCAAAAATTTTATATTTCCTTATCTAAGCTTGATTCGGGTCAAGCTTGAAAGCTCGTTTTATTATTTTAAAATATTAAATATTAAAAAAATATTTGTATATTAATATTTTATAATTAAATTTAAATAAAATTTTTTAATTAATGAACAGTAATCCAAGTTGAATTATATCGGCTCGAATTATAAAATACTTTGTCTAAGCCATTGAACTTGACTTGTTAGGTCGGGCGAGTATCCCGGCTTATGGTTAGGTTTAGGAATCACTTGCTTGTTGAAAGATCATATAATTTCTTTCACTCCAAGCTTTGATACATTGTAAACTGCATAATACTAGAAGGCTTGTGGGGATTTTAAGACATGACACAAGAACATGACATGAGAAATATAAATAAAACACAATAAAAAAAATAACACGAACATAATATAAATATATAAATGTGTTAAATTTTATATAATATTAATTATTAACGTATTAAAATTTATATAAATATATAAAATGATTATGATATGAAAAAAACAACATGATACGTGGATTAGCATGGAGTAGAAAGAAGAACATATTCTTATTCCCCGAACATTTAATAGCCAATGCTTTCTCAGTATAATGGAAACTTATTAACGAGACAAACCCTCGTAAACCAAGGCAAAAGTTGTCACGTAATTTTTTTTTTTTCACTTCGACTAAATTTTTGAGCAGCCAATCAAAATGGTTTTTGCTTGGATGGATGACAATTAATGGACATAGAACAAAGAAAGAGAAAAATCTTCTACCAAGTATCCCAAAATAGAAGAAGCCAAAGGTTTAAACATACCCTTTTGCAGACAGCCTGAATCAAATAAATAAAGTAGTCGTGTCTGAAAATCCCAAATTTATTCTTTTGACTTTCCTGCAGATTTTCTGATGATCTCTTCGGAAGGGATCTCCAGTGTAGCTCCTCCATGCTCCTTACTCGGCTTCACCTCTGCAGCAATCAGCATCAGCGCTTAAAGTTATAACCTTTAACTAAAAGATATACTAATTATAAACGATTGAAACAGTAATGTCTGTCAACAGAGAAAGAGAAAGATATGAAGAAGTGAAAGAGGACCTCAAACAGACAATCCATCGAACATGTGGTAGTCATTGAAAGTAAAATATATAATAACCAAGTTAAAATGAGAAATGGATGTAAAATTGAGGACGCAATCAAATGGTGATAAGATGAAGATGATATAAATACCGTAGCCGCCACGGTCATTGAGCTTGGCTTGAACGATCATGGTGGAAATGAAATGGGATGCCTCACGTGCTTCCTCCAGGAGTCTCTGAATCTCCGGCTCCGATGTCACGTGACGATTCGCATCGAATTTCTTGCGAACTTCGACGGCGGAGGCGTTCAGCATCAGGGTGTCGCCCGCGAATGATTTCCGGGTCGCTCTTAACAGAGCCCTGTACGCGCTTAGTGCCTCTCCTATCACCATCTTTCTCACTCGGAAAACGAATCTTTTTCTAATTCTGCACTTCTGTTTATTACTGTTTGCTAGCTACTAATCTGGCATGCGGTCGTTTTAAGCTATAGACTATATTTTTTTAAAAAGTGGGGTTTTTAAACACCGTCATATTGCATTTTTTAAAAAACATATAATTATTATTATGTATTCATTTTCATCAAATATATTCTTTAACTCTATTTAGCTCTAGTGAATTTATTTAAAATTAATAATTAATTAAAATAAATGAAAATGAATAAATTTAAATCATGATTTATTAAAACTCTTAAACTTAACCTAGGGTTTATTGGAAAAACATATCTTGTTTCTCTAAAGGTAACATTCTTGTTATTTTTCATTCTCTATATATTATAAACTTCTCAAAAGTTTTATTGTATTGTATTGATTTTATTTTTTATATTGATCTTATTTTGCTTATAGATGTTTGATAAAATTATTGAAAAAAAATTATTTGATGATTTAGTTATTGGCGTTTTAATTAATTTATTCATTTTTTATGTTATTTTCATTTGTAAAGTTCAAAGTTAAATTTCGTCATTTGATTACTAATTTTTTAATTAAAAGAGGGTGAGATAAAAAATCACATAACACCGAATCGCTATATGAATCTGATTGCTAGTTCTCAATCAGTCTTGCTTTTCATTTTCTTTTGGTTTGAGGAGATTCTTACAACCAATAATCTGGGTGATATTCTTTTTTGGATCTCATGTCATAAGTTTATTAGGAGGCTTTCTACAAAAGTGGTATCACACAATTATTTGCATTCAAGAATGTTTTCTTGTTCAATTGTCTTGCGTAAATGGATTATATTTGTCAAAAATATGTTAGAAATTTATTGAGACATTTTAACAAACACTAGACAGACATTATCTCGTGTACATAGAAACAAAGCCTTTTGGTGCTTGGGAATTTTGGCAGGGTCTTTTTTTTTCCCCATTAAATACTGGAATTATAACAAAATCAAACAAATTATATAAATGTTATAAACTGAAGCCTTTTAAATTTTTATTAAGAAAATCCATAACTCAATTACATAATGTAAAATGCCAAATATATATATATATATATTAAACATAAAGACTTTATCAGGTTCTCAAAATTTGATGGTAGTTCATCCAAGTGAAAACAAAAAGTAAAAAAAAAAAAACATAAATAAAAGTGAAATTTGTTTGTTAAAATGTCATTCTAAGTTTTAATGGAAAAGAAGGCCTTCTTTTCCATTAATCTTGAGACTTTATCAGGTTCTCAAAATTTGATGGTAGTTCATCGAAGTGAAAACAAAAAGTGAAAAAAAAAAAAAAAAAACATAAATAAAAGTGAAATTTGTTTGTTAAAATGTCATTCTAAGTTTTAATGGAAAAGAAAGCCTTCTTTTCCATTAATCTTGATAACATTTTAACAAAGGGTTAGTTTAGCATTGCTGTTGGAAAAAGCTTAGGTTGAAAAAAGCTCGAGTTGGAAAAAGTGTGTTTATAAAGTGTGGTGAAAAAGTGTGGTTTAAAAACTTTTAAGTGTTTAGTATTGCTGTGAAAAAGTGTTGTAGGAAATTGAAATGTCAAAAAAAGATATGTTTAAAATAATAAAAGTGTAGAGATGTGAGGGTAATAAAGTCATTTTATCCAAAAGCCAGTTTTTAAAGCCCAAAAGCTATATTTTTTGGCTTTTTGGTTTGGCTTTTCAAACCATGGTTTCAATAGCAGAAGCCAAATTTTTTTATCTGTTTAGCATTGCGTTTGCGATGAAAAGCACTTTTGACCTCAAAAGCTGTGCCAGAAGCAATGCTAAACGAGACCAAAATTAGATTGACACAAATTTTAATTGAATTTTACATTTGATTAGATCGTCAATTGTTTTTTATTTTTTTTATTTTTTAATCTTTAACTAGAGTTAAAAAGTGAGTCTTGGAAGGAAAAAAAAAAGTTAAAAAGTGAGTAAATTGATTTAACTAAAAATGATTTCGTGAGGATGAATATATAATAATCATTATATATGTTTTTAAAAATATGATGTGTCATTATTTTATTGGTGCTTAAAAATTTCACTTTTAGGATGATCCCAATAGAAATTATTTTTTAAAAAAAATACTCTTAGAACATTCGTTAATAAAATTCATAAATAAAGAATCACCATATATTATATTGTCCCTTTTTTTTTTTTTTTCCAATTTTCTCTTTTCTAGCTTTTCCCTTTGTTTTTAACTTTCTATTGTTCTTAATTATCCTTTCTCTATAAGAAAAAATAAATAAAATAAAGTTATCAAAAAGCGAAAATATGAAAAGGTTTAGGATGTGATAGATAATAAAAAATTGGATATTAAACATTATTCAATTCGATTTTCATGAATTTGGATATTTAAATTTTGGGTAATTTTCACATTCGAATATTAAATTTATTATCCGTAATGAATTTGAAACGAATTTAGATAAAAACTCTTGGATATTCTATACCCAAATCCCTTCGTATAATAGTGATACTGAAGGCTAGTAATAATTTTAAGGTACAAATTTATTTTTAAAAAAAATATACTTATTCAAGTTAAAAACCAATTTATTCACTGAAAAGCAATTAAATTAAATTTCACTGAAAAAAGCAAATACTTACCCTAAAAAAGCAACTAAATTAATTTATTGAAATGTTAAGTACTTACCCTAATTCAACTATCAACTACATCCTTTGATGCAATCAAACATTTTCTTCATCATTCCAGCCAAATCCACTTCTTGTTATAATCATATCACATATGACATGATACTGTCTCTTTAATGACTTGATCCTTGACTCGATATGTAGGTTGACATTAAGTTACGATGTAGAAAGTTCGATCTCCGATACTTTTTCAAGCTGACTTAGATAGCCTGTCCTATAAGTTCCGTTGTTTCCCTTCCATTTTCAATCTATGAAGACATTGAATCGGAGAGTTCTAGGATAAGCTCTTTAAGATAAGTTTAAAATAGATTTAATTACATATAAATATGACAAAATTATATATAAACATGACAAATTACATATATACATGACAAATTACATATAAACATGATAAATATATCATGTATTTATGCAATTTTTTACATATAAACATGACAAATTATATACAAATATGACAAATTATATATGTAATGGAGCCAACGAAAAACTCATTTTAAGGAGTTTTCTTTAGAATTTTCCCATTGAACTAGTATGACATTCTCCTTTTTTGTCAACTAATGATTACCACAAGAGTTATTAACCCTCGTTGTAGCTACTTGTTTTCTTTTCATTTTGATTTCTCATCATAACACAACACAACATATAACAAAAAAATTACATGTCCATAATCAATTAATTTATCCAACCGAATGAGATGCAAAATTAAACTCACTATTTGTAGTTTTCCCATAACTAAATGAACGAAAAGAAACTCAATTCACATGAGCAGGTAAGAGAATCATGTTATTTGCTTGAAAAATGCTAGGGATTCCCTTATATACATGTTTATATATCTGTTTGTTACTCAATAAACCCTACTTCTCACATCCTATGTGCTTATGTATTTCATTATTTGTCTTGCCAAATTAAAGAATGTTAGTTGATTACCAATCTGAAGCTTTTATTATCCCTTTTTTTTTTAACATTTTTTTTTATTCTGTAACTTAATCATTGAAATAATAAAATTTTCATCTCTATCCCTTTCATTTTTCATATCAAACAAAGCCTTAATATATATATATATATATTTATTATATTTTAAGAATTTATTTTGATACACTGATAATAACATTTTTTTTAACTTTATTTTAATTAAATTTTCATTTTAAGTATTAGCTTTTATGACACATGCAAATGCATATGATATTTCTTCTCTAATATAAAAATTAAATAAAAGACATAAATAATAAAAATGATAAATAAAGTCATAGTGGAGAGAAGGAAGTTAAAACATATAGTAATTTAGTGGAAAAAAAGGAAGTTAAAAAACTATTTTTATGATTTTATCAAGAACTAAATTTATGTTAATAGAAATTTGAGGAGTTTTGTTATTTAAAAACTTAGTTAAAAAATTTTAAATATATAAATACCCTATTTCTTTTTTTGTTGCTATTATTTTGATTTTAGTTTTTTTTGGTAATTTCCTTGACTAAGTTGGTGTCATTTGACACCAACTTAGCCACTCCCTTTATAATAGTAAAAATTATCAAAATTAAATTTACGTTAATAGAAATTTGAGGAGTTTTGTTATATTTGAGGAGTTTTTTTATTTAAAAACTTAGTTAAAAATTTTTAAAATACATAAATATCCTATTTTTTAATTTTTGCTATTATTTTAATTTTGATTTTTTTGTAATTTTCTTAACTGAGTTGGTGTCACTTGACTCGTGACACCAACTCAACCACTCCCTTTATAATAGTAAAGATTACCAATCTGAAGCTTTTATTATCATTTTTTTTTTGTTTACATATTTTTTATTCTGTAACTTAATCATTGAAATAATAAAATTTTCATCTTTATCCCTTTCATTTTTCATATCAAACAAAGCCTTAATATATATATATATATATATTTTATATTTTAAGAATTTACTTTTGATACACTGATAATAATATTTTTTTAACTTTTTTTTAATTAAATTTTTATTTTTTTTAAGTACTAGCTTTTATGACATATGCAAATGCATGTGATATTTCTTCTCTAATATAAAAATTAAATAAAAGACATAAATAATAAAAATGATAAAATAATGTCATAGTGGAGAGAAGGAAGTTAAAACACATAGTAATTTAGTGGAAAAAATGAAAGTTAAAAAACTATTTTTATGATTTTATCAAAACTAAATTTACGTTAATAGAAATTTGAGGAGTTTTTTTTATTTAAAAACTTAGTTAAAAAATTTAAAATACATAAATACCCTATTTTTTATTTTTTGCTATTATTTTGATTTTGGTTTTTTTGTAATTTTCTTGACTGAGTTTGTGTCACTTGACACCAACTCAGCCACTCCCTTTATAAAAGTAAAGATTATCAAAATTAAATTTACGTTAATAGAAATTTAAGGAGTTTTGCTATATTTGAGGAGTTTTGTTATTTAAAAACTTAGTTAAATTTTTTTAAAATACATAAATATCCTATTTTTTATTTTTTGCTATTATTTTAATTTTGATTTTTTTTTGTAATTTTCTAGACTGAGTTGGTGTTACTTGACTCGTGACACCAACTCAGCCACTCCCTTTATAATAGTAAAGATTACCAATATGAAGCTTTTATTATTATTATTTTTTTTTACATTTTTTTTATTCTGTAACTTAATCATTGAAATAATAAAATTTTCATCTTTATCCCTTTCATTTTCATATCAAACAAAGCCTTAATATATATATTTTTATTATATTTTAAGAATTTACTTTTGGTACATTGACAATAACATTTTTTTAACCTTTTTTAAATTAATCTTTTTTTTTTTTAAGTACTAGCTTTTATGATACATGCAAATGCATGTGATATTCTTCTTTTCTAATATAAAAATTAAATAAAAGACATAAATATTAAAAATGATAAATAATGTCATAGTGGAGAGAAGGAAGTTAAAACACATAGTGATTTAGTGAAAAAAAGGGAAGTTAAAAAATTATTTTTATGATTTTATCAAAACTAAATTTACGTTAATAGAAATTTGAGGAGTTTTGTTATTTAAAAACTTAGTTAAAAAATTTTAAAATACATAAATACCCTATTTTTTATTTTTTTCTATTATTTTGATTTTGATTTTTTTGTTATTTTTTTGACTGAGTTGATGCCAGTTGACTCGTGACACCAACTCAGTCACTCCTTTTATAATAGTAAATATATTTTTTATTTTTTGCTATTATTTTGATTTTGGTTTTTTTGTAATTTCCTTGACTGAGTTGGTGTCACTTGACTCGTGACACCAACTCAGCCACTCCTTTTATAATAGTAAAGATAGTAAAGATTATCAAAACTAAATTTACGTTAATAGAAATTTGAGGAGTTTTGTTATATTTGAGGAGTTTTGTTATTTAAAAACTTAGTTAAAAAGTTTTAAAATACATTAATATCCCATTTTTTATTTTTTGCTATTATTTTAATTTTGGTTTTTTTGTAATTTCCTTGACTGAGTTGTTATCACTTGACTCGTGACACCAACTCAGCCACTCCCTTTATAGTAGTAAAGATAGTAAAGATTATCAAAACTAAATTTACGTTAATAGAAATTTGAGGAGTTTTGTTATATTTGAGGATTTTTGTTATTTAAAAACGTAGTTAAAAATTTTTGAAATACGTAAATACCCTATTTTTTATTTTTTGTTATTATTTTAATTTTGATTTTTTTTTGTAATTTTCTTAACTGAGTTGGTGTCACTTGACTCATGACACCAACTCAGCCACTCCTTTTATTATAGTAAAGATACGTTAATAGAAATTTGAGGAGTTTTGTTATTTAAAAACTTAGTTAAAAAATTTAAAAATACATAAATACCCTATTTTTTTATTTTTTGCTATTATTTTAATTTTATTTTTTTGTAATTTTCTTAACTGAGTTGGTGTCACTCGACTCGTGACACCAACTCAGCCACTTCCTTTATAATAGTAAAGATACATTAATAGAAATTTGAGGAGTTTTGTTACATTTGAGGAGTTTTATTATTTAAAAACTTAGTTAAAAAATTTAAAAATACATAAATATCCTATTTTTTATGTTTTGCTATTTAATTTTGATTTTTTTGTTATTTTCTTAACTGAGTTGGTGTCACTTGACTCGTGACACCAACTCAATCACTCCCTTTATAATAGTAAAGATACGTTAATAGAAATTTGAGGAGTTTTGTTATATTTGAGGAGTTTTGTTATTTAAAAACTTAGTTAAAAAAAAATTTAAAATACATAAATACCTTATTTTTTATTTTTTGATATTATTTTTGTAATTTTCTTAACTGAGTTGGTGTCACTTAACTCGTGACACCAACTCAGCGACTCCTTATCTATTACTAACTATAAAAGTTATTCGCTAATTGTATGAGAATGCTCAATTAAGAATTTTGGATCATGGTTTAAGTGACAAATAAGCTTAGGTATTAAGGGTGTTAGGGGGTTAGTTTGGGTATTTTTAATTTTTTTTTTTATGAAGAAGTAAAGAAAGAAAAGAAAGGAAAAAGAAAGAGAGAAAAGAAAAGAAAAAGAAAGGAAAGGAAAGGGAAAAAATGAGAAAAAATTATGTGTTGGTACGTTTTTGTGTTCGTGTTATTTTTTCATGTGTTTAAAATATTATAAATTTATATAATTTTTACACGTTAATAATTTATTTTATGTAAATTTTGATACGTTCGGATATTCGTTCATGTTCATATTATTTTTTGTGTCATGTTCGTGTTATTTTTTCGTGTATTCAAAGTATTATAAATTTATATAAATCTTTACATATTAATAATTCATTTTATATGGATTTTAACACGTTCGTGTATTTGTGTTGTGTTAATGTTATTTTCGTGTCGTGTCATATTTTAATTATTTTTTTCATGTGTTCATGTCGTGTTTTAATTCATCCAAATATTTTACATAGTTTGTCATGGTGATTCCATTTAGAGAAAATTGTGTATGTTTATGTCGTGTCTCAATTCATCCTATATTTTGTATAATTGGTCATAATGATTTGATTTAAAGAAAAAATTTATATTCGTAACATATTTTTGTTGTTTTATAGTGTGTTTAAAGTATTATAAATTTTTACACGTTAATAATTTGTTTTATGTAGATTTTGATACGTTAGTGTATTTGTGTCATGTTCATTTTATTTTTCGTGTCGTATTTTAATTATTTTTTTTTCATGTTGTGTTCGTATTGTATAATCATGTTGTGTCAAAAATTGTCAAGTCTAATTGACACTATTCAAATAACTCCCAAATTTATGTCGCGTGTCTTCATGTTCATGTTGTTTTTTCTATCATAATCGTATTCGAGATATTATATATTTATATAAATTTTGACATGTTAATAATTCGTTTTATGTATATTTTGACACGTTCGTGTATTTGTATCGTATTCATTTATTTTTTTTGTGTCATGTCGCATTTTAATTATTTTTCTCATATTATGTTCTTATCGTATAATTATGTTGTGTTTTAAATTGTCGGATTTAATTGATCATATTCAAATAACTCTCAATTTTATACTAAATATCGTATAAGAATAGAAATTATTTTTTTAAAATTATCATTACTCCTCTTGCTTTTTTATCTTTTAAATTTATTATAAAATATAAATTCAAATTCAATAATATGCTCACAGTGAAACGCGAGCATTTATCTAGTAATAATAAAGATACCCTAAGATATATGTTTCACCTTGAAGTTTGAAGGGTTAATTTGAAAAACATGTTATTTATAATTATTTTATTTTTAAATGGTTTAATATGTTAGAATTATTTATAAAAAAATGAAAAAATTAAAAAATTATTAGAATGGATATTATAAAAATAAAATTGCGAAAAAATCTCTTTTTCCTTTCTCATCTCATTAAAGGAAAATTATTTTTTAAAAAATTTTAATTTTAATTGAAAATAAAAAATAAAATATTTAAATATTTATTTTAATTTTAATTTTAATTTTTTTTTTAAATTTTAATTTTAAAAATATTATTTTTATTATTTTTAATTTTAAAATTTTTTTAATTAAAAAATAAACAAAAAATAAAAATATTTAAATATTTATTTTAAAATTTAAAAAATTATTTTCAAAAAAATTATTTTTTTAATTAAAAAAGTAAATTAAAAAATAAGAGGAGAAGGAAAGAAATTTTTTTTATTAAAGATAATTTTATTTTTACAATTTTTTTAATAATTTTTTATTTTTTTTAAAATAAATTTTATTTATTATATCATTTATTGTATTGTTGGTGGTATGTTTTTTAAATTTACTCAAGTCTGAAACTATCACTTCTCGGCACAAGTTGAACATTTTACTTCGATCCATATTCCCTCTAATCGAGCAGACCAGACAGGTAGTGAAAGAGAGAAATGGCATCTGGTTGGGGAATCAATGGCAACAAAGGCAGGTGCTACGATTTCTGGGTCGACTTCAGCGAGTGTATGTCCCGTTGCAGAGAGCCCAAGGACTGCGCTCTCCTCCGTGAAGACTATCTCGAGTGCCTCCACCATTCCAAAGAGGTAATTCTCTCTCGCCTTCTTCATTCGATTTTAAAGTTTTTAATTAATTTCCTTTCGCTTCAATTCCAAGATTTCTGCATTTAATTTTTGCCTTTGTAATGTTCCCAAAACCCTAATTCTTTTGTATTATTGGAGGGTCCAATTAGTTTTCTTTAACCATTACTTGATCCATCGCGTTATAATTTTAGCTATCATTAATCTGATTCTCAGAATGCATTATAATTTCTGAGATAAATAAATTATTTCTTGTTCCTTGAATTTCATGCTTTGTTAAATATTGATCTTGAGCTAACTGAATTTCACGCCCTGCGAGTCGTCCTCAAGACTTCAAAGTGGGCTGGAATCGGCTCAATTAGTTTATTTTGAGGATCATTTGCAAATGAGTAATGTTGCATTGTTTTGTTTCAATCATAATTCTGAATCCAAGTTACTGCTGTTCGTAGCATGTTTAGATTCTGGCTTTCCCTAATTTGAGAAAAGGGCAAGTTGGATCCATATTGATGAGCCCAGTGTTGATTATGAATCATTTTATGTTACTCGGACTCTGGTGTGAGTGTCGGACACGGGTATGTGCCCGACACGGCTATGTTCAATTTTTTCTAAGATTTCCATGTATTTGGAGGGTCTTTGGAGGATCATATCCCATAACCATGTCCGGATATATGTCGGACACGAGTACTTCAAGAAAAATGAAGAGTCGGAATAGTAGGTGCTTTGTTAATGTCTTAATGCTGCGGCTGGAACCGAATTATGATCCAGTTATAGATAGCTTTCATTAGTTTGAGAATTCATTTACCCTTATTAGGTTATTTTAAACTTTCTGTGGTAATGGGTAATCTGACTCTTAATACTGGCTGATTTTTCCTCATCTAGTGTCAATACTTCTCTACAGAATCACTCTTCATTTCTAATTTCGTTCCTCATATTCATCATTAACTTTCTGGAACCAGAATTGGATAATGTGATTTTTTTTTTTTTCACACTTCCATTTCTTTGTGTACCTTATTCCTTATAGAAGGGCAATCTGCCAAATTCGTTTCCATGTAAATCAGTTTTCAAGAAGAGGAAGTGTAGCATCAACTTAAAAGCAGGGAAAGAAACGGAAGCTATGATGTAATATATCGGATCTTGACTTGTGTATATAAGCTTTACTTGTAATTTAACTCATATAAACTCCAGCAGCATAGAGAGTTCAAATTAAACTTCTTCAGCTACATAGCTAATTCAAAGATGTGGCACACGGTAGAGAGATAGATTAAGGATATCCAGGCCACAATATCATTGGTGGCCTTCAAGAAGGATTCTTGAATTGCTACTATATTTATGTTGTTGCAATTTGCAAATTGATAAATATATGCTTTTCCAACCACATTGCTATTAGTATCCTGCAAACTAGCGTGTGTAGTTCAAAAGGTATATTAGAGCGACAACGCTTGATATCTGGATCAATATGGCTGTGACTTTGAGGCAGTGTTAGGGAATTTGTTAAACTTTGTGTTCATACAGTTTTATGTGTATTTTATGAGTATATTGGAATCATAGCATCTACATTTGTGGTTTTGCTTAAAGGACGTCAATTTTCTGTAACCTATGAAACAGTGTCACGAGAGAAAAATGATGTCAAGTGATTATAGGTGTGATTTATCGTAAAAAAAAGTAGGGGGTGCAAAAAGTCAGTATTCCGAACAAACTGACCGAAACCGACGCTATTCGGTCCATTCAGTTCGGTTTGTTCGGTTTCGGTTGTGATCGGTTAGCAAATTCGGTTTAAAATTAGGTCGGTTTGCGATTTTTTTCTTTGAAACGAACCGACCGAAAAAATCGACATTTAATTAAAAAATAATAATATTATTATTTAAACTCAAACCTATAACCCATTATAAGGAACCCAAACCCATAAGGCCATAAGGCCATAACCATAACCAATTGGTATCTGGTCCCATCCTGATCCGGCCAAACCGAACATATCGACCTAACCGGACCGATTAAGTTCGGTTCGGTTAGTTTGGTTTTAGAAGTCTTTGTTAGTCGGTTTTATATGTTTATTAGGTTTAATCGGTTTTCGAAATTTCGAAACCGAATCGATCGAATGCTCATCCCTAAACAAAAGTCCAATATAGTCTTTACCAAATGGTGTTTTAGTGGTTTTGCAGAGGCAGCTAGTTTGAATACATAATCATGAAGGATAATTGAGCTTGTGTATATTTAGTTCATCTTGCCTTTATCATTCTCTTCTCCGAAAACTTTGTTAGATGTGAGCTTAGGTCAATGGTAAAGAAAATGACATTATTTTTCAGGACATGGCATCATAAATTGAATTTAGATCTTTTGGTTTCATTCCATGATCTTTGGTGTATTGACTTTCATTGTGGTCAATCTTGAAATTTTTGCAGTTTCAACGAAGAAATCGAATTTATAAGGAGGAGCAACGTAAATTAAGAGCTGCTGCACGAAAAGACAAGGAAGGCGAAGATGGTGTTCACCGTCATGCATAGTGATAATTTGATGACCCTTTAAATTTCCAAGAGTAATAAAATGGCATGGAGATTGTTGTGTTTTTGTTGGGATTGGTATTTTAACTCTTTTCTATATTACTTTGGTTTCTCTTTCCTTGGAATGGATATTGTTGTTTTCTATGTTACTCGGATTTGGGTATGAGTATCTGACACGGGTATGTTCAATTTTTTTCAAGATTTTTATGTATTTGGAGGATCTTTTGGAGGATCGTATCCTCGTACCTATGTTCGGATATGCGTTGGACATAAGTATTTTAAGAAAAATGAAGAGTCGGAGCAATATAGGTTGTTTTCAGCCTGGGCAAAGAGGCAATGAGAGAAATTTTAGAATTTGTTTGAGCATAATTTCCTCTTCGGACGATCTTAAGGGTGCATTGGTATAGTACATTCAAAGATTTTACTTTCGAAATATTTTTTACAAGAATCAAACACAAGTTGGCAAGGAAAGGACTCCTCCCTTACCGATTAAACTATCCCTTGTGGGTATTACATTTAACATGCTACTTCATCTTAAATGTAGTTTTGGTTGTTATTAGTATATTAAATGTCTTTAAAAATTAATTGTTACCTTTATTTGAGTTTATACGTACAACTCTCTTCTGCCTCCTCTTTTGTTTTTTTTTTTTGGATTAAGTACTGATTTAGTTTCTCTATTATACATTTTTTTGGTTAGCATGATACTTAAAAAGAATTAAAACTTTCACTTTTATTTTGTTAAGTACTTTGGCTATACTAACATCGTTCAATCAATGAAATTGTGAGACTTGACAAAAATGTGATATCAATGTCACATAATTGGTGTAACGTCAACATAAAAAAAACATTTAGAACTTTTATTAAAAATTCAAACTGAAAAAGAAAAACTCATAACAAAGTTAAAAATTCAAAAAATGGAAAAATTTATTAAGAAAAATCAAAAGAAAAATTTTAAAAGTCCAAATTTTTTAAAAATTAAAAATATTGATTTTCTTTTCAAAAAACAAATGTTGATATCATTTGTAAAACACTATAGCTTAGTGGTGTAAATGAGATACCTATACTCGCAAGTTACTCGAGCTCAGCTGAAAAAAAACTTGAATTCGGCTCTAATAAGAGTCTTAAAAGGAATTTAAATAGTAATCGTAACACGATTTTATGATTCTAATGTATTTTTTAAGGTTCAGAATTTTAAATTCAAAAGTAATTAAAAAATTAAAAAACTATTTGTACTTTAATATTTAATTAAAAAAAACCACTTATATATTTTCATTGTATATTATTATATAAATATACTCGTATTACGTACCTATATCCGTACTTCCTAGGCCATAAGCTTGCTTAAGGGCCATAAGCTTGCTTTTAAGACTCTTATTAAAGTACAAATAGTTTTTCAATTTTTTACGAAATCGTGTTACGAAATAAGGTATATATGAAAAACTTAGACCAACCTTTTAAGACTCTTATTAGAGCCAAAAGCCTTTCAAACAACGAGGTTTTGGACTTTTATTGCTGGCATCCGATGTTGATTTCAATGGAAAAGAATAATGGCCTGTGTTGATTTTCCTTGCTTTTAAGTTGTACTTGTTGCTTTTTGCCGAACAAAGGGATAGACTTTCTGGGAGTTTATCATTCAATAGATGTTAGTTGCAGGTAGACCTAACAATATTTTGCAGGTAGACCTAACAATATTAGACACGATACGATTACACGATACGAAAAAAATAATTAAAAATACGAAACGAATACACATGAATGTCTCAAAATCTATATAATACTAATTATTAACGTATCAAAATTCATAAAAATATAAAATATTTTAAACATAATTATGACATGACAAAATATACGAACACAACATATATACGAATTGTTACGTCTAGTTGCAGGTCCATGACTGTATCTTCAAACTGAGCCAAGTTTACCACTTCCAATAGTGGGATTAGTTCTCCATTTCTCTTAATTTTGTACAAGATTGGAAATGCAATTTAGCAATCTACTTGCAAAGTAGACTAACATAAGAGACCCCCCTGCCTTCCATCAAGTTTCTCCATCTTACCTGCAGGAAATCCTTAAATGAACTTTACGTTACTCGGACTTAAGTGTGAGTATCGGATACGGATATATATCTGACACGGATATGTTTAACTTTTTCTAAGATTTCCATGTACTTGGAGGATTTTTGAAAGGATCATATCCTCATACTCATGTTCGGATATGCGTCGAACACGAATACTTCAAAAAAATTAAAGAGTCGGAATAACATAAAATGCACCAGCCATTAGCTTTTGTTCAGAAATCCAATGTGCATTACAGCTTCCCTTTATCTACTTGCAAAAAATTTAAACAACATAGATAAGAGATAGATCACGGCATCAGCCCGTGATGAGCGAAGGGACTCGTCGATTTCGAGGTTTGCCGGACGGGCAAATTTGCCATAATTTTACAAAAATGGGCAAATTTTATCATCGATTCTTATAGTTTCCTATCATGCCATTGCCAGTCATAAAGTCAGATGCAATCATTTGAAACAAACATGGATAAAACGATTGAAAAGCATTTGCAACCAAACTTTGACTGGATCATCTAAGCAAAATGCCTATGGAGGAAACTCCTTGACCTGTTGCCAGAATCAGAGCTATGTGTAGGATGATATGAACCCCAACCTGAGTCTCTCGACACGGATGGGAAATGAGATAAACGCTCTCTTTCCGAAGCACTATAATGATTTGGAAACGAACTTTCTGATTCATGTAGGTTCTGCCTTGATGAACTTGATGGAGGATAGATATAGAAGCCACCACCTTGATCAAGTTGTGGGACTGCTGGGGCTACTGGGGCCGAACCTCTTCTCGTTCCGGGAACTATAGGAGCAGGCACACCATGTCGATTGAAGCGCTGTTGATTGAAATGATGTTGCTGACGATAAAAGGCAAGAGATGCCTGAATCCGATCATGAGTATGAACACCGCTGCCCGGATGACAGGGAAAAACTGAAGAGACAAACGAACTCCCACCTCTAGAACTGGACCTACGAAGAGCGAACAACCATTTAGTTTTCCAATAGTCAACAGCATGCGCTATAAAAAGGAAAAGGGCAAGTATATATTTTCCAATCATGTTAGGTATTTTGAAGGAAAAAAAAGAGTACTGCATACTTAAAATCCATTGCTGAATTAATCACTTTGGGCTCACAAACAAAGAGAACTTACGTTCAAGGGACTTTTAACACAAGTAAACTTGGGTTTTCTGAAAACATATAACATGATTACATCACAAAACATGTGCTGCTATACCTAAAACCTATGATATTCCGACTCTTCATTTTCCCTAAAGTACTCGTGCCCGACAGCCGTGTCGGACACATATTCGGACATGGATATAGCAGTATGATCCTCCAAATATATGGAAAAACTTAGAAAAAATTGATCATATCCATGTCGGACATACCCGTATCCGACACTCACCCCCGAGTCCAAGTAACATAGCCTAGAACGGGAGAGCAGTACCATGACATTCACACCCCTCCCAATATATATTACGACTATTTTCACATGGAACCGAACTAATTGAACACGACTGTCATGTTTCTGTAATCACTGCCAAATAACATCAGGTAGATATTCAAACTCATCTTAGCTGGTGCCTTACCCATGCTCAAAGGGAAAAGGATGTGGAAAAGATCTGGCTCTACTCAAAGCATCAAGTTCCCCATTAGAAGATCTCAAAGCTGCAGCTCGAACAGAAGCTGAATCAGTATTGCTGATATGGCTATCAGATACGGAGAAATTTGGAGAATGACGGCCCCAGCTCTGATATTGGATACTAATGGTGGGCAGAGCATGGGGGATAAAAATTTCATTCTGTCCGGACAAGCTGTGCCAATGGCGATTAAAGTTCGGATCATCAACACCATCACTAGATCTTAGAGTTGTCGGTGGAAGTGGTCCAACATATGCAACATACGAATGAGCCACGGATGAAGTAGCAGCATGTTCAGCAAATATAGCATGGTGTCCATGTATTTCATGATCTACATGGAGAAGAAATTTCATTTTTCGTGTCACATAGTTGTTGCCTCATTGAATCACCAGAGAAATGGGATGTAGAGAGTGATTTTATTCATAAAATAACTTACATGTAGTTGATGGAGATTCCACTTCCCTGAAAGATATAATAAAGCATCAACATGTCAGAGACAGTAGCAATGTTTTTATCAAAAGGAACTGCCGAAACATTTTCAATAAACAGACACAAGATACTAATATAAGTGCTTTTCCATCTTGTTTCACAGTTCCATCAAGGTGAACACGAGAAATGAGAGATCTGACACCATAAGAAAACAACTGCAGTTGCTGAAACAGAAGTTTATCATAAGTGAAAACTAAAAAGAATACCAATTAACAATCCTGCACAACATTCAACACTACTTATATTATATGTTGCTCCGACTCTTCATTTTTCTTGAAGTACCAGTGTCCGACGCATATCTGGACATGGGTATGGGGATATGATCCTCCAAGGACTCTCCAAATACATGAAAATCTTAGAAAAAATTGAACATACCCATGTTGGACACATACCCGTGTCCGACACTCACACCTGAGTCCGAGTAACATAGCTTATAATCCTTTTACTCAGCATGCAATACTTGTAAATTCCTTGTACTCAGCATGCAATACTTTTTTACTCTACTATTCCTTTAAATGACATTATCTGTCCAAGGAAAATCTATCTACACGATCTCAAACAAAAATAGATGTAAATCCCTTGATTTAAGAGTCCAAAATTTTAGAAATGTAACAAGTTCCAAATAATAGATGGTAATAAAGCAATAAGCTACTGTCTGCAATTTAACCACTTCAACCTTGTTAGCCTAGTTCCTCAAATTCATTAGAAAGAAAAACTTCAACTACAAACAAGCTCGGGGTGAGGAGGTCGTAATTATCTTGTGGGGTAAAAAAGCTAGAATGCTAAAGAAATCAATGCCCATGGAGAGGAGGAACTAGGTAAAGAGGCACCAACATCAGAGAAAAATATTCCAAATATGCAGCTAAATTATTGTAAGCAATTATGCTAACATATTCTTTCAGCAATAAACAACTAGAAATTTTTATCAAAAACAAAAAACTAGAAATTCAAGAGAATATAACCTTAACAGTTGTGCAATCATAGTACAAAAAATAGGTCAAAATGAAATCAACACCACAAAAAGAGAGATCTTGCTCACTCAGATGATGAACCAATTCTTGTAAATTCACCAAACGGACACCATTGAACTCTAAATGGCTGCAAAAACAAAATAAAAAAAGGTGCTAAGAAAGTGTGATCACAAACATCATATCAAGAACACATTGCGAGAAAGAATTTAACCAACATTTTGAAATAGCAAACAAAAAGTGGATTCAAAACGGAAAAACATGAGGCACCTATATAACAAGTTTTGTAATGGAAAAGAAATAAGAGTCCACATTCTTTCATATTATTTTGGTGTTGAAAGGAGTATTAATAGTCTTACTATTATTCTTATTCTTAATTTTAATTTATTCGTTTAACAAAGAAAGGATTCCTATTAAGACTTTAAAAATATCTCTCTCAAAAGAGATAAGTTGCCACAAATTTCCGTAATGAAAAGGACAGGATTAAAACAAATTTGAAATTTCCTAAATTTTTTTATATGTGAAAACTAAAGCCTATATTTATATTTTTTGTGACTAAGAAATGAAGAGCTATGTTGCTCCGACTCTTCATTTTTCTTGAAGTACCCGTGTCCGACTTATATCCGAACATGGGTATAGGGATATGACTTTCCAAAGACCTTCCAAATACATTAAAAAACTTAGAAAAAATTGAACATACCCGTGTCCGACATTCACACCTGAATCCAAGTAACATAATTGAAGAGTACTTTAAAGATGAAAAAAGCATATACAATATTGCAAGACATAATCTGCATCAACCTAAAAGACTTTACCATTTTAAGCACACCACTGGACACAGGTCAATATCTTGAAAAGATAATATCACTTCCAAGTTAAAAATGCAGCTATATTAATTGCATAAGTTGAAGGATGTGTATTTTAAGATAATAAACAACAATACAGGCTAATAGAAAACATAGGAAGTTTTGTTAATACCATTTCAGAATAACCTTGATCATAATAATCATCATCAACATTCCAGTCCTCCATGCTTAGCTCAGGAAGTGATGGAGTGGAGCCATTTGCATACAACCATTGACCTTTATCAACCTTCCGGCAATTCGGGCATTGCATAGCCCCCTTCATATTAAATGCCGAACCGATGCAATCTGCCGAGTATGGGTCATAATAAGCAGCATATTATCAAAACCAATAATAACAGAGACAGAATGAGTGTATGGGTCAAACAAGAAGACAACAAGTGTAAAATGTAAAAGCATGCTTCTAGCAGAAAGCGTAAATGCATGAAGTTTGCTTCATCTAAAAAACTCTTTGACCTTCACCCCTTAGCTTATCGGGCAACCTTCAGACTCCTGCCTAAAAGTTATCAGTCGTTTTGAAAAAGCAACCAATTGATCATTGATTCCCTATATCAAATTGACTAAGATTATCTCCCTAGACTTCTATCATCACAATTTCATTGATAATAACCCAAAATTCGCATAAATCATCAAGTTGTTTAGTTTATTTTGCTTTACAACGAAATCAAAACAGATGAGATGTTAACAAGCAGCAACACAACTCAATATTTAATCTTTTACCCAAATTTTAAAGGTTAACCCCAAAAAAAAACAGCATAATTATGAAGCATGAAAAATACCCAGATGGAATTGATGACCACATTGGAGCTTAGCCCTGGATCTGCCGCCAGTATCGGAAACCAAATCAAGGCAAATCGAGCATGAAACCTCAGAAGATGGAGATGGAGGTACTGCAGCATCCCCATCATGACCGTCCATCAGTTGATGATGATGATGATCATCATCATCATCATGATCAAGATCACGATCAAGATGAGAGGCTTTCGAGCCCACCATGCCCTTTTTCCACCAATCAAAAACGCATACGAAAAAAGCCCAACCAAATTGCAAAAAATAAAATAAAAAATCCGAAAGCGACAAATCCCAATCTCCTCTTTTCTTTCTTTTTGGTTGTCTATCTGGTTTGTGTGTTTGGTTTGGATGTGGGGAAATCTATCCGATGTTTCGATGTCCGACCTGTCAGATTACGAGGTTTGAACTTTAACAGTTTTATTCTTACTGGACTTGAACCAACGTATCTATGTTTCGTTTATTTATTTTTTAATTTTGTTTTTGTTGTTTCCTGTTTATTAAAAATTTTAAAATTGTGTTTGAGTTTTATTGATTTAAATTTGAATGTATTCGTATTTGTTTTTAAATAAACATGTTCATAAATATTAAATGAACATATTTATAAATATATAATTAAAAATATATTTATGAATAATAAATAAATAAATAATTAATCAATTTTAAGTTATTATTAAATATAAATATAATTAAATTTAAGTTATTATTAAATATAAACAATAAAACATAAATATTATTAAATATAAAATAATAAAACATAAATAATGTTAATTATATTATAAGTAAATAAAATAAAATAAAAATATTATTAATTATATTATAATCGAACAATAAATAAGTTTTAAATAATTTATTAATGAATTTTAAATTATCCATAAATGAATTTATTCGTAAATATAAATGAACTAAACATATCTTGTTCGAATTTGTTTTGTTTAATAAATAAATTTTAAAATTGTATTCATAATTATTTATTTAATTTAATAAACGAACATAAATAAACAAAAATCATACTATTAACAAATTATCTCTTGTACATTTACAATCCTATTTATTATACAAGACTTTTGTCTTTAAATTAAAATACTCTACTTTTACTACGCCTCCACCCAAAAAAAAAAAAAATACCGTTTAATTTTTATTTTTTTTTCATTTTTAAACTTAATTGAAATACCATTTAATAATCTGTTTTTTTTTTTTTTCAAACTTAATTGAAATACCATTTAATAAATTTTTTTTTTCATTTTTAAACTTAATTGACCCTCCTTTATTGGCTTATGTTTTTAATGTTTTAAATTTTGTCAGAGACACTGACTCATCAAATTTTAATTATTTATTTTCATAAATAATTTATTTTCTCTCACCATTTTCTTTAAATTTATTAGTCAAGTCGTATTCGTGTTATTTTTTCATGTCATAATCATATATATATATAAGGTGTTATATATTTATATAAATTTTGATACGTTAATAATTCATGTTATATAGATTTTGACACGTTCTTATATTCGTGTTATTTTTCATATCATATCGTATCATATTTTGTATCGTATTTTTTATTAAGAAATAAGTTTGCAATTTGTAAAAAAATATAGAAAAGAGAAAAAATTACAAGGTAGCAGATGAAAATGAAGAAAAATAGAAAAAAAAAATAATAAAAAAAAGGGTAAAGCATACAAAAATTACAGTCACCACTTATTTTCCTATTTTGTTGTCTTTTGTCTCTGTCTCGACATGCTATCAGTCTCACTAAATGAAATATGTGAGCACCAAAGCTACCAACATTAAAATAAAGGCTCATGTTATAGTTAATATACAAATATTGCATATTTGTATAGTTACAGTAATTAAACAATTTAAGCAAATTTTAGATTTAAAAAAAAAAAAAATAGAATCAAATTTCCAATAATCTTGATTCAACCAACATATCATTTAATTTTCACAGCCCAAATTGAACTTTAATTGATAGTAATGTAGTTATGATCTTGTTTAATTTTCAAAAGAAAAACTTTGCAAACAAATTATGTTAAATACATTTCTATTCTATATAGAATTTGTATTTGATATATCGATGGTAGAATTTTTTAATCTAATAAGCGAATTAAAAATTTATCATATGCCTTTTTTTTAAATATACTTTAAAAAAATATGTGTAATTTTACTAATTCCGTTTATGAAATCTAAAAACCTACTAACAGAAAAAAATTATCTATTATATAATACTAAATTCTTTTACTGTACTTTAATTGTTTTTGCACAATAATTTTTCTACCATTGTTCAAATTGACATGCTCTCCCAAATAAAAATGAGAAAAATAAGTGTCGAGGAAGAATTTTACCCTAAATACAGCTAATTGGTCCTCAATGATGAAATTAAAAAAAAAAAAGTATAAAGTTTATTAAAGAAAACAATAATCAAAGAATTTAAGGACTATTGGCTGCACAATGGTGATGCACACATCATTCAGATAATGATGGACAAGATACCACAATGTTTTTTTCTCTAACATTGTATATTGAATTATTGATGGATACTTTAGAGTAATTGACATTTTTTTACTACAATAATTTAGTGTTATGATATTTGGATTCGATATGAATATCAGATACGGGTTTGTGTTTGATATAAGTATATTCAATTTTTTTTTTAAAAAAAATTCATATATTTAGAAGATTATATTTTATATTCATATTTAAATATATGTCGGACATAAATATCGAATAGAACATAAATATCGAATACAAATATTTTAAAAAAAATAAAAAATCGGATAACATAGATTCAATCAAAATAGAAAATACTTCCAAGTAGCTTGACAGTTAAAACTAAAAGAAAATATCATCCTCAAAGCTTACCTTAATTTCTGGGAAATATCCTTACGAATTTACCTTGATGTTATTAGCCAGATCTTGTGGATGGGTTGACACTAGATTTGGGTATGTCTTGAAAAGATTCTAAGAAAAAGCTTCTTCTTATGTGAGGTAAAACTTATAAAAAAAAACATTGTTTGTTGGAACACTAGTCGGATGCTTAAAGAGCTTAGTACGGATTTAAGTTACAATTGTAGACGTATTTTTTATTGCATCACGTGTTTATTGTGATTATAAACGTAACGAATATTATTATAATCAATTATCATAAATATCAACGACGAAAAAAATTAAAATCATAATATAACAACCGAAATATTGTATTATGATTACTATTTAAATTTTTGCATACACCTTTAATGCAAAATTTATGTGCTTTATCATCATATTTTTTAGATTAAAAAAAATGAAAAAATTATCATTTAGGCAAACCAAACCAAACTAAACCTCACCGAAAACGGATCAAACTGCTCCCCATACTTCCTTTTTCTTCTTTTTTTGGCTTCAAACTCTTGAATTTTTCAATAAGAAGAAAATCAGAATCAATCATTGCTAATCTTCCACATCCAAATGACTGCTGCTTCTGTCAGTGCCAAGACCATTGAACTTGAAACACCAACATTACAGATAACAGTTAATCCAGTGCCAGCCAATCAACTCAAAAGGCTGTGAAACCAGATCATTTGTCAATAGTTGTAAGTTTGTTTACGCTGTCAAAGTATTTGAAAGATCTTTATACAATATCATTTACAAACCAGATGATATAATATAATGATCTTTCAAATAGTTTGACCTTGTTTCTACTAATCAGGACAAATTCGTATTGGTTGCCAAATACGTAGCCCTTATCCACTACAATGCTTCAGATATTCTAAGCAAATAGCTCACCACTTTAGGGAACACCCCATTCTACTTCCCCAGATCATTAACTATTGGCTCACCGTTCTCCTGAGGACCTCTACAACTTGCTATGGATTACACCTGCTCAAGGGTTGAGTAGTCCGCGCGATCCGACAAGTCCGGCTCGGATCGAGTTTGGATAACAGTATTTATAATTCGGACCGGACCAAGCCGGTCCGAATTACTATTCAATAATTAAAAATTATTTTTTTTATTTAAATTTAATTATAAAAATATATAAATATTAATATAAAATAATTTTTAAATATTTTAATAATTTATGAATAGTAAAATGGACTTATGGGCCGATCCGGCCCCGGCCAGAAAGGACTTGGACAAAGAAAACTATTTTTTCCGAGCCTAGACTTGGCCCGATCCATAAGCACTTATGGATGTACTAGAGCCTAGAGGAACTATGTCATAATCCTTGAATTCTGTTTTGATTGCCGTCCATCACTCATTTGGCACACATAAACTAGTTTATTAATTCCTCATCCTATTACCCCTAGGCTTCGTTGAAACCTTAGCTTAACAGTCACTCTTCCTGACTGCATCTATTTGAATGACTTGGCCTTGAATATTAGCACATATCTAGTGCATTGGATGTGTTATACCTAAATACTTGGCTTAGATGGTCAAGAGCCCAAACACTCACCTAGCAGACACATGTCTAACACCTGTTAGTTAGACAACTGCATGAAATTAATGTATAAAAGATTAGGTAAGGCACAAACTTAAGGGCATTCAAACATTCTCACTACTATTAAACTTACTCATTTTTTAAATATCAGAACGCATCTCGAAATCTCAACTCCGACGATCGGTGTTCCCAGAATCTCAACTCTAATGACCTTTTGATTGTTTTTTGTGATCAACAAGTCAAGTCAACCTTACCTCCATATCAGCTCCAAACTCAACTAGATCTCAATAGAAAACATGAATCAAACAGCTTCAAATTAGACTTGCTCATGGATTGAAGCACAACCCGATTTCTTTTTCACCTTACTTAGGCCTGACCCGACCCGTCGACTCGGGTTACTGTTTACTGAAAATTAAAAAAATAAAAAATTATTTTTATATTAATATTAATATTTTTATATTTTTATAATTATATTTAAATAAAAATTATTTTTTAATGAATAAACAGTGATCCGAACCGGACTGGATCCTCAAAATCCTATCCAAACCCGATCCAATACGAGCCGGACGAAGAGACTACCCAGTCCATGAACAGGTCTACCTCAAATATCTAATGAAATTATGTCCAACTTAAGATGTTAAACAACCCTTTCCAATTTTGTTGAACTAAAAGCCACCAAAAGTAATCGTAAACAATGATACCAACAGAACTCAAGCCAGGTAGTTTACGATATTCAAATATCCAAGGCAACCCAAGCTTAAATCCAGCAATAGCAGTTCAAAGTTCTTCAAGTAAGATCACTTGCAAAACTATGAACAGAGAAAGAAACAACGAAAATGAACCTAGATTTTCACACGTTTAGTGCCCCTTTCTCTTGCTTCAAACTTGCTTATCATGGATAAAGCACGGATGAAAAATTATTTAAGCACTCGCGTGACAGATTAAGAAGAAAATATTACAATAACACTTGTACAAGCATAATTAAAATATTAGACATCAAATGCATAAGAATATATATAAAATGTGCTTATTTACACCAACATACAAAATTAAGCATTATTGATAGTACAGTGTGCAACATCATGGTTATTGGATAACTGGAAAAAAAATAGCTGCAATCACCGTTGTTCAATTCTTTAATTAAAGGCACATAACTAATGTTTGATCTTAGGCCTCTTCACGATCATCACAGAGCAATGAGCATGATGAGCACAATAATCACTTACACTGCCAAGAACAGCCCTGAAATAGAATATATGATAATTTGTCAAAAGATGTATTGAAATAAATTAAAATTGTGGGAGAAAATTTAGAAAGTTCTGTTTGTTTTTTGAGTGCTTATTCATGCACATGCAAAAAAAAAAAGTTCAAATTTTCAAGGAGAACTCGTCAAAACATATGAGTGAAAGTTCAATGAGAGGAACTACAATAGTGAGAATGATAAGCCAGTTTATAATTTGCAAGATCATATTGCAGAGCTACTCTCAAGTGTCAACGCTGATGATATATCATGATTGTTGTAGAAAAAATAATAGGTTTAGGATTACCTAGTTCCATGCTAATCTGAATTTTCAAAATCGATTTACCGATACTTGCTTTACGAACCTCCAAAAATCTATTTCTTGATTTACTCTTGAACAATTCATTGAACTTTCTCATATATGGGGGTAACCGCTAGAGTTGACCATAAATTTTCACACTCCAAGTCCTAGGATTCTAGGTGGATATCCAAAGATTAGGTAAGAGAGAGTTTATGAGAGAGAACTTTCACTAAAGTAATTGGGATTAACACTTGTTAATTTCCACAAGTATATTTGTCTATATATATAGCACATATCTCAATCCTATTAGGAATAGGCTTCTAATAGCACTTATGTGGAATTCTAAAATTCTAACTCAACTCGTATTAAGAGTTAATGCCTATGTGGATGTACTAATGGGTTTGGGTCCACATGACCCTGTCCATATTCCAACAATTAAATAAGGTCAATGGGATAGGCCTAAAACTAAAATGAAATTGTCAAATTTGCCACTAGCCTTGTGGCATAAGGGCATGCCTCCTTGCATGATGCAAAGTGTGGAGAGAAAACTCAAAAGCCTAGTTTCAAACTCAGGTAAACGGAAGAGGGAAAAGGGGTATAGCACAATAACCTCCTATTGTCTAGCTCGCCCACTAAACCAAAAAATAACAAGAAAAAGAAAAGATCTTATGTATAGATGCACTAGCTCATTTGAGAATTTCTCCCTACAAAACCAAACTAACCATCAATTTTCTGTAAGTAATTGATTTTGAAACTTAATTAATAGACTATAGTAATATTTTACTTGAAGAGAAAGAAAAAAAAAAAAAGTAAATGGCTGATGATAAATTTCCCAAACTTTATCTCAAAACTTAGAGCTTAGACATATGTTTACCTCTTTATTGCTCCATAACCATGGCTGCCAACAACGAGCATTGCGGCATGGTGTCTTTCTACAGCCTCGCAAAGAACATTCCTGGCATCACCTTCCACCACTTCAACTACTGCATCATTCACCTGCATAAAACCTGGAACGGTTAAATTGGCTGCTAACTAAGAAAAATGTATAGCTATTTTACTCGGATTCAGGTATGTGTCAGACACGGGTATGTTTAGTTTTTTTTAAGTTTTTCTATGTATTTGGAAGGTTCTTGGAGGATCATATCCCTATACCCATGTCCGAATAAGTGTCAGATACGAGTGTCGGACACGGGTACTTCAAGAAAAATGAAAGAGTCAGAGCAACATAGATGTATAGTAGAGCTCAACTAATTCATTAGGCTAAAAAGGTAGTTTGAAGTCTGGAGTCTGGAATCTGGACCTTGATACTAAGAGAAAGACCTGGTTTCTCGTTTACTTGATATAGGAGTCATAGAGTTATATCAATGAATTGACTATCGTAATAGGATTTTTTAACCAAGTCAGAGAAATACCAAACATCATAGTCCAAAATAAACTTTATTGACCTCCAATTTATAGGTTTAATCTCAAAATATCAACAATTTTCTAACAACACCTACTGTTCTGTAGACTGTATGATCTGGGTCATACACAACAAAATCAGAAAATTAGCAATTAGCTCTAATATAATCATGAATACCGATTTACTAATGCAGAGTTCCTTGGCCTTTTCTACAACCCTGGCAGCTATCTTCCTCAAATCCGAATCCACATACGGCAAAACATCAGCAGCTCCTACGATAATATGTCAAAATGAAAATTATTGCACACATTAATTAAAAAACAAAACCAAAAAGAATTTGGGGAAATCATAATTGACATACCAGGTCCAGCGAGGCCAACAGTAGAAGAAGCAGAAGGCTTGGCGTGAACAATGAAGAGTTTGAAAGGAGAATTGGAAGCGAAAGGAGCAAAGAAGTGATCAAGCGTCCATTCCAGCGCGTACGTACTGTGCTCGCTATCGTCAATCCCAACCACCAAGGCTTGCTTCTCCGACGTTGCCATTGCAGCTCTTGAGTTCTTTTGTCGAAATTACAGGGTTTTGAATTTGGCTGAAGAAGGGGATTTATTGAAAAGGACAAAAGAAAAACTGTGTGCGCGTAAGGCGTAAGCACTAAGCACGTTAAAATTAGCTTTAGATTTTGGCCAAAAAACAGTTTAATGAGATTAGGTTTAGGTGTAAATAATTTAAACTAGAAAAAGACCCCCGGCGAATTTAAACTAGAAAAAGACCCCGGCTTCGCGGGGTAGTTTTAATTTTTTTTATATAAAATTTTAATTAATTAATAATAATAAATTAATTTCAAATTATATATTTTTAATAATAATTATTTATTTAATCTTTTTATTTTAAAATTGTAATAATTTTAATATAATTATATTTTGTTAATTATGAAAATTAAATTTATAATAATTATTTATTTATAAATTACTTAATATAAATGTTTTTCAAATGTTATTATATATATATTTTTAAAAATATTTAAAATTTATTGTATACTGTGTATTTTATAAGAGGTTAAAATAAAAAATAAAATTGTGATTTATATTTTATTCTCTGATATGATCGATTTTCTCATAAAAGTTAGTAGCAAGTTCATTTTTTCCTTTTTTTTTAAATTTTTTTTCTCGAACGGATCGGGTACGAATCCTAAATCAATCCGCTACTCAACGCACAGACCTACGCCTTTAAATACATCATTTAAAATTTAAATAAAAATAATTAATAAAATAATTTTTTTAGCTTTTTCCCCTAATCGGTTGGATACAGATCCTAAATCGACCACCGAGTCAACGTGCAGATCAACCCCTTTAAAAGCATCATTTAAAATAAAAATAAAAATATTTAATAAAATATTTTTTTTAACTTTTTCTCCAAGTGGATCGGGTACCGATCCTAAATCAACCCGCGAGTCAACGTGCAGATCAACCACTCTAAATTCATCATTTAAAGTTAAAATAAAAATAATTAATAAAATAAATTTATTCTTTAACTTTTTCTCCGAGCGGATCGAGTACGGATCTTAAATCGATTGGCGAGTCAACGTACAAACTAACCACTTTAAATATATAATTTAAAATTAAAAATAATTTTTTTAATTTTTTTTCAAACGGGTCGGATATAGATCTTAAATTGACCTAAAAAACAATATATATTTTTGGAATATATATTTATTAATAATAATATATTTATTTATTTTTTTGGACATTTAAAGAAATAACTTTTGGATCCCTAAAAATTTTTTATGACAAGTCAAAAATACTCATAAAAATGATAAAATAGGACAAAAAAAACCCTTTTAATAAAATTCAATTTTTTTTTATGATTTTCTTGACTCAATTTTCATAATAGATGATTGATTCCCTTCCCTTCCCTCCTCCTCTTTCTTCTTTCTTTTTTCTTTGTTTTACCGTCTGTCCTCTTCTCCTTTTTATGTATTTCTTTCCCTGGTTTTATCCGCCATATTTTTTTTAACTCATTTCTTGTTTCTCTTTTAAAACATGCAAGTAATTTTACCATTTTATCCATAATCATATTTTAATGACATTGATAAGCTGGCATACCATAAATGCCTTTAAAAGTTAAATTCTATTTTGTCATTCAATTGGAGACAACTTTTAATTTGTGGTATAGATTTATCACCAACTTTTTAATTAAATAATTTTATCATTATATTTTAATTTTGATACAAATTTATCATTATATTTTAAATTTTGAATTAATTAAAAAATATTCAGTAAAAACTTCTGTTAGACACAATTTTACATTTCAAAAATAATTTTAAAAAGGGATAATGTTATGAATGATCCTTTAAGTTTATCAAATTTGTCAATGTAGTTCCTGTACTTTAAAAATATCTATTTTGGTACTTAAAATTTACACTCCGTGTGCTATTGTAGTACCTGTCAGTAACACCATTAAAAATTGATGATACGGCTTTTGTATCCAATGAAAACTTGACACGTGACACCATATAACGATGCCACGTGTACAAACTAAAAAATTATTAATTTAATTTTAAAAATATAATGATGACACGTGACATCATATAATGATGCCACGTGTGTTAACTTAAAAAATTTTAATAAAAAAAATTTTAATTTAAAAATTTTAAAAAATTAATTTCATATTTAATTTTTTTATTTTTTAATAAATATTTTTTAAAAGAATAAAAATAATTTCATAATTTAATTTTTGTAATTTTCAAAAATAACTTTTAAATTTTTTTAAAAAAAAATTAGATATTATAAATTATTTAATATTTAATTTTAAAATATTATATATTTTAAAAATAATTTTAGTTAAATATTTTAATTTTGTTATTTTCTAAAATTTTGAATTTAAAAAATAGAATTTAATTTTAAAAAATAGAATTTTAAAATTTTATTATTATTTTAATATAAATTTTTAAGTTTTTTAAAAAGTAGATATTAATTTTTAAAATATTATTTATTTATTTTTAAATATATTTTTCTCTTTTTTACAAAAATTTAGATATTAATTTCTAAAAAATCAGGTGCTGCCACTTGTCATTACCTGATTGGTCAATGCCATATCATCATTTATATTTAACGGTGTTAAGTCAAAGTACCACATTGATACACGGTTTGATAATACAGGTACCACATTGAATATTTTTAAAGTACAGGTACCACATTGACAAATTTAATAAACTTCAGGGACTATTCATGACATTATCCCTTTTAAAAATGATATGACACGAGAAAAAACAACCATAAAGCTAAAATGTGAATGTTTTTTAATGTGAATTTTTACTTTTATCATGATATTTTTTATTAAATATAATACCTCATAATTCAGATTTTTTATTTATTTTTTCTTGTCTCATAATGAATTTTCTATAATATATAATATCACTTATCACATCATAGTTTTTAATTGGTTTTGATCTTCTTTTCTTACCATATTTTTAAAATTATAAAATAGTTTCTAACAAAAAAAAAATTTACTAAATATTTTTTAATTGTTTCAAAATTTAAATATAATGATATATTTACTTTAAATTAAAAATATAATAATAAAATGTACCAATTAAAAAATATAAATAAAATAATAAATTTATATCTTACCCTAAATTTTGTTAGATATCATAGTATATATTAAGTGTGTATATATACGAAATACGTATTCTAATACGTAGGTTGTCGTAGTAAGATACACGGTGTACATTTACGTACACAAATGATATCAAAGTGAATGAGAAATTAGTCTCATTATTTACCCACTTGAAGAGGAAGAAAAGTTGGTTGAAGGTATGTGTGGTAGTCAATCTCACATAGGATTAAGAATGACTTTAGCTTATAGTTTATATAAGCTAAAGTATCATGATGGGTTGGGCCCCAAGAGGCACCCAAGTTTTTGTGGAGGGTGAGGACCTACACAACTTGGGCTAGACCACACGCGCGCGTCGCCGAGCCGGGCTGGGTTGGGTTGGGTCGGGTTTGGGTTTGGGTCAGTAATTAATTTTTTACTACCCAACCGGCTTAATTTTGTCCAAACCGAACCAGCTCAACATCAAGCAGCCGAACCAACTCAATACCAACCAACTTTATGTTGTCCGAATAATTCTTCTTCTAGAATGTGTCTGTTCGGTTCTTTGCCTTTTTCTGTTGTGTCTTGCCTGTTGGATTGAACCGGTTCATTGGAAGAGACTTGTCTTTTGACCGAACCGGTTCCTGTCCAACAAATGTGTCTGACCGAACAGACTTCTCTGTATCTATAAATAGGAGTGTTTGTATCTGTTTCAATTCACTAATTCACCGAAAATATTCTTACCTTCTGAGAGAGAGACTTCAACATTCTTCTGTTAGCTGTGTTGCATCCGGGTGTGCTCTCATTTGCAACGTATATCGAGGAAACCTGGGATACGATTTGCATCGATACTGTAAGCACCTTAGACAGGTAAAAAATGTCTTAAGGTTAGAGGTCCAACCTTGACTCGTTATTGATTTTTTCAAATCAATTCTGTAAGTGTCTTTGTCCGATTTTTGCATATTTATTGTAATCTGCTCGTATATATATATATATATATATATATATATATATATATATATCAAATTCTTCTTTTACTTTCTATTTATATTTTACAGTATATAGCATATATTACTTCCAACATTCTTAAGACGTTTTTTTTTTTGTTTTATTTGTTATATACTGTGATTATAAATTTTGCTACTATTTTCGTAATTTAGATATTTATTTATAAATTGTTCTAAACAGTTGCATATTCATATCACTTACTGTTTCTTGTTCCTCCTTTTATATACTGGATATTTATTTTCATTACTGTTTCGGTCCATAGCTTGTACTTTATGTGAGAGGTTTTTTGAATTCTTTAATTCATTCTTTAAATTGGTTTTGGCATTTAGTGTGTATATATATTTCGTTTTTTTTGTCATATGGTGTTGACACGTTGCTTCTACTTTGTTTAAAGCATATATATATATATATATATATATATATATTCTGTTTAGTTTGATTTTCAATATTTCTTTTTATATATATATATATATTTTTTTGTAGTTGGCAGTATAAATATATTGTTTTCGTTTGTTTCGTTCATACTGTTTACTTTTATAATATATATAGACTACATACATTTATATTATTTGCTATTGTTCGCGTGATTTTCCTGATTTGATTTAGAATATATATATTTGTTTTATTATATTGTGTAAACATATTTGGTTTTATTATATATATTTGTGTTGTTCGATTATTATATATATATATAATATTCTTTTTGTTTGTTGCTTATATTATATATATATATATTTTTGTTTGAATATATATATATATATATAGTATATTCTTTTTGTTTATTATATATTTAGTATATTTGTATATTTTGTATACAAGTTGATCTATTATTCTTGAATAATAGATGGCCGAAATATCTACTGGTATTGCTAGAGCGCCCGTAGCGCCACAACCTCTACATGTAACACATGGTGAGAAACCCGAGAAGTTCAATGGTCAGGACTTCAAACGATGGCAGCAAAAGATGCTATTCTATTTGACCACCCTCAATCTAGCCAAGTTCTTACGGGAGGAGGTCCCGACTTTGAACGAGGGAGAGACCGATACTACAATGGTAGCCTCGGTAGATGCATGGAAGCATTCTGACTTCCTATGCAAGAACTACATCCTCAATGGTTTGGACAACACGTTATACAACGTGTATAGTCCAATAAAGACAGCGAGAGAGCTGTGGGAGTCCTTGAAAAGGAAATACAGAACCGAGGATGCCGGCACAAAGAAATTTGTGGTTGGCCGATTTCTGGATTTTAAGATGGTGGACTCGAAAACCATTATTAGTCAAGTTCAAGAGTTTCAATTGATTCTCCATGAGATCTTTGCCGAGGGAATGACTCTTAGTGAATCATTCGAAACGGCAACTTTGATAGAGAAACTCCTTCCTTCGTGGAAGGATTTCAAGAACTATCTAAAGCACAAACGAAAGGAGATGTCTTTAGAGGACTTGATTGTTCGATTGAGAATCGAGGAGGATAATCGTAGTTCAGAGAAGAGGGTCATGGTCCAGACCATGGAAGCCAAAGCGAATGTTGTTGAACATTCGAAAAAGACCAACAAGAGGAAATTCGTTGGTTCAAGTTCTTCCCAAGCAAAGAAGGGAACAGATTTTAGAAAGTTCACAAGAAATTGTTTCAACTGCAACAAGCCCGGACACCGTGCAAAGGACTGCCGATAGAACAAGAGGAAGAAAGCTCAAGCCAACCTAGTTGATGATTTTGAGCTTGCTGCTGTTGTTTCACAAGTGAACTTGGTGGAAAACCCTAAGACATGGTGGGTTGATACCGGAGCCACTTGTCACGTATGTTCTGAAAGGAAGAGTTTCTCCGAATATAAAGAAGCTGCTAATGATGAGCAACTATATATGGGAAACTCTACGGCTTGCAAGGTACGAGGCCATGGAAAGGTGGTACTCAAGATGACCTTCGGGAAGCAACTCACATTGAACAATGTTGTTCATGCTCCCTAAATCCGAAAGAATTTGGTTTCCGGCTCTTTACTGAGCAAGAATGGGTTTAGGCTCGTATTCGAGTCTGATAAATTTGTACTCACCAAGGGTGGGATATTTGTGGGAAGGGGATATCTTTGTGATGGGCTTTTTAAGCTCAATGTTATGACAATTGTACCCAAGAATAAGATTATTAATAATAATATTTCTTCTGTTTACTTGGTTGAGTCCCCAACTTTATGGCATGGTAGATTAGGTCATGTAAATTACAAGACCTTGCAGAAAATCAGCAATTTGAATTTGCTTCCGAAATTTGTCATTGACAAGAATCACAAATGTGAAATTTGTGTAGAATCCAAATTAGCTAAGGCTTCTTTCTATTCAATAGAAAGAAGTAGTGAACCTCTAGAGTTAATTCACACTGATATTTGTGATTTAAAATTTGTGCAAACTAGAGGTGGTAAAAAGTATTTTATTACTTTTATAGATGATAGCACACGATATTGTTACGTCTATTTGCTAAAAAGAAAAGACGAGGCCTTGGAAGCATTTAAGCTCTTTAAGAATGAGGTTGAAAATCAACTAAGCAAGAAAATAAGGAGTGATGGAGGTGGTGAATATGATTCATTTTTTAATGAATTTTGTTTGGAAAATGGATTAATCCACGCAAGAACCGAACGTTGAAAGAAATGATGAGCGCTTTGTTGATAAGTTCAGGGTTACCTCAGAACTTGTGGGGGGAAGCTATTTTATCAGCTAATTATATTTTAAATAAAATACCCCAGAAGAAGTTAGACAAGACACCATATGAATTATGGAAGGGTCTAAGACCAAACTACATACACATGAAAGTGTGGGGTTGTCTTGCGAAGGTAGCCGTTCCTCCACCTAAAAAGGTCAAAATAGGACCGAAAACTATTGATTGCGTATTCACTGGATATGCAAACAATAGTGCTGCTTACCGTTTTCTTGTATTCAAGTCGGACATTCCCGATATTCATATCAATACGATAATGGAATCAAGGAATGCTTCGTTCTTTGAAGATGTTCTTCCTTATAAGGAAAAACAAGAAAACAAGACTGCAAAGAGAACTCATGAGTCCTCGAGTAGTAATCCACATATGGATGAAGAGGAACAAGAGGAACCTAGAAGGAGCAAACGGGCTAAAGTACCAACTACTTATGGTCCTGATTTTCTAACATTTTTGTTAGAAAATGAACCTCAAATTTTTAGCGAGGCTATGTCATCTCCAGAAACACAATTCTGGAAAGAGGCCGTTAACAATGAAATAGAATCCATCATGCAAAATCATACATGGGAACTGGTGGATCTTCCTCAAGGGCATAAGCCTTTAGGATCCAAATGGATATTTAAGAGGAAGATGAAAGCAGATGGAACAATTGATAAATATAAAGCTCAGCTTGTAATAAAAGGATACAGGCAAAAGGAAGGGCTCGATTATTTTGATACGTATTCACCAGTTATGAGAATAACATCTATTCGAATGTTAATAGCTATAGCAGCTCTTAACAATCTCGTTATACACCAAATGGATGTTAAGACAGCTTTCCTGAATGGAGATTTAGACGAAGAAATTTATATGGAACAACCCGAAGGGTTCAAAGTTCCGGGACAGAAAAGGAAGGTGTGTAGACTTGTTAAATCATTATACGATTTAAAACAAGCTCCTAAACAATGGCATCAAAAATTTGACAATACAATGTTGTCAAATGGTTTTCGTATTAATGAATATGATAAATGCGTTTACGTAAAAGATACGAACAAGGGATATGTCATTGTTTGTCTATACGTAGACGATATGTTGATCTTAGGCAGTAACTATGAGATCATAAAAGCTACCAAAACTTGGTTGACCAGTAAGTTTGATATGAAAGATATGGGTGTAGCTGATGTGGTTTTAGAAATTAAAATTTCTAAAACACAAGATGGCTTGGTAATATCTCAAGATCATTATGTAAATAATATTCTTGAGAAATTCAGTAAGAATGATACCGATATAGCCAAAACACCCGTAGATGTTCATTTACATCTAAAGAAAAATACTGGTGACGCAATATCTCAATTAGAATATTCGCGAATAATTGGTAGTCTTATGTATCTTATGAACTGCACAAGACCAGATATAGCTTACTCGGTCAGCAAATTGAGTAGATTTACTAGTAATCCTAGAGAGGATCACTGGAAAGCCATTGTGAGGGTACTTAGATATTTGAGATACACCTCAAGTTATGATCTGCACTATACAAGATATCGAGCTGTACTTGAAGGGTATACTGATGCAAACTGGATATCCGATACTAAAGATTCTAAATCTACTAGCGGATTTATCTTTACTATTGGAGGAGCTGCAGTGTCATGGAAATCTTTTAAACAAACATGTATTGCCAGATCCACTATGGAATCTGAGTTTATAGCTTTAGATAAAGCTGGAGAAGAAGTAGAATGGCTTCAGAACTTTTTAGAAGATATTCCATGTTGGCCGAAACCTGTGCCGGCAATAAGTATACATTGCGATAGTCAATCTGCAATTGGTAGGGCACAGAGTAGTTTATATAACGGTAAATCTCGACACATTCGTCGAAGACACAATACCGTTAGACAGTTGCTCTCAATTGGAATTATCTCTATTGATTATGTAAAATCAAAGGATAATATTGCGATCCGCTTACTAAAGGTTTAACGAGAGAGCAAGTAAATACATCATCGAGAGGAATGGGTCTTAAGCCTATAAATTAAAGTTACATAGTGGAAACCCAACCTAGCTGACTGGAGATCCCAAGATATAGGTTCAAAAGGGACAACTAAATTATGTGACTGTATGTAAGCACTAAAAGAGTTAAACACTCTTATCCATTCTTATGATGATTTAGTGCTGCCTGCAAGGTAGGATAAGCTATGCTTTAATGATTCTTATAGCTTGATAAATCAAGTGGGGTATCGCAAGATACTCTTAATGAGCAATCACCTATTATGAGTAAGAAACGTAGCCACTTCTATGAGAATTGATCAGGCTAAATCCTCTAGAGTACTCATAAGAAACCAGGAAGTGTCCGAGGCCAAAATGGACACAACCGTGAGAACCGAAGATGTTCGAAAGGAAAATTGTGTGATAATTATTGTCTTGGTTTATACTAAAGGCTGAATAGTTCAAGACATCATGTTCACTTGTTAGCCGAGTAAATCCGATAGTTATTCACTATGGAGGGTTCAAAGCCAAAAGCTACATATCTTGATGCAATTACTCTTCAAAGAAAGTCTCTCTCGTACTCCGAGTCAGTTTGTCATTTTATTCAGACAATTTCCATTCATGTGGGAGATTGTTAGATATCATAGTATATATTAAGTGTGTATATATACGAAATACGTATTCTAATACGTAGGTTGTCGTAGTAAGATACACAGTGTACATTTACGTACACAAATGATATCAAAGTGAATGAGAAATTAGTCTCATTATTTACCCACTTGAAGAGGAAGGAAAGTTGGTTGAAAGTATGTGTGGTAGTCAATCCCACATAGGACTAAGAATGACTTTAGCTTATAGTTTATATAAGTAAAGTGTCATGATGGGTTGGGCCCCAAGGGGCACCCAAGTTTTTGTGGAGGGTGAGGACCTACACAACTTGGGCTAGACCACACGCGCTCGTCGCCGCCGCCGAGTCGGGCTGGGCTGGGTTAGGTTGGGTCGGGTCGGGTTTGGGTCAGTAATTAATTTTTTACTGCCCAACCAGCTTAATTTTGTCCAAACCGAACCAGCTCAACACCAAGCAGCCGAACCAGCTCAATACCAACCAGCTTTATGTTTGTCCAAATAATTCTTCTTCTAGAATATGTCTATTCGATTCTTTGCCTTTTTCTGTTGTGTCTTGCCTGTTGGATTGAACCGGTTCATTGGAAGAGACTTGTCTTTTGATCGAACCGGATCCTGTCCAACAGATGTGTCTGACCGAACAGACTTCTCTGTATCTATAAATATGAGTCTTTGTATCTGTTTCAATTCACTAATTCACCGAAAATATTCTTACCTTCTGAGAGAGAGACTTCAACATTCTTCTATTCGGTGTGTTGCATCCGGGTGTGCTCTCATTTGTAACGTATATCGAGGAAACCTGGGAGACGATTTGCATCGATACTGTAAACACTTTAGACAGGCAAAAAACGTCTTAAGGTTAGAGGTCCAACTTTGACTCGATATTGATTTTTTCAAATCAATTATGTAAGTGTCTTTGTTCGATTTTGCATATTTGTTGTAATCTGCTCGTATATATATATATATATATATATATCAAGTTCTTCTTTTACTTTCTGTTTATATTTTATAATATATAGCATATATTACTTCCAACAAATTTAACATTCAAGTCAAAATTTCCATTGTTGGCATGTACAACTTGGGTTTGGATTGCACAATGAAAAAAATTAAAAAAAATTATTTAATAATATAAAATATGGATTTTTTTTTATATAAAAAAAAGAAAATTATTTGATAATATCATATGTGCGTGATAATTTTTTTTAAAAAATAAAATACGTAAACATCATTAATTATATTTTATAGTATAATTTTAATTTAATTTTTTAATAAATTTATCAATTAAATTAATATTTTATTAACTCGTATCACTTATTCAATCAGGCTTTTTAATAATAGTATAAATGAGGCCGTCTTTTGATAGCTTATGTTCTTGTATGAATTATGATTATATAGTACGTATTTTTTTTAATATATATTTTAAAGGATATAAGATAACCTCTAATCTAACACGTGTAAAGTTTATTGATAAATTTCGCTGCTAATTTTTTTTTTTTTAAATTTACCAATAATACATAATTGTAAATCCTACGCTCAAATATATGTAAGTCATAATTTTTTTTTTTTATATATTAATAGAGAAGTTTTTTTAATTTTATAAGTGAAGTTAAAAATTGACATATGTTTTCTTTTTAATATATTTTAAGTGGTATGTATCATCTTATTAATTTTATTTGTAAAATTTAAAAATTTTATTGATAATAAAAGAGATAATTTCTTATAAAAATATTTATATTTCTTGTATTGAACAAAGAAAAACAATTATATGTGTTGGAGGCAAAGTATTATCGATTGTTCAAATCTAGTTATATGTTTCCTAATTCAAAATTAAAATACATAATAAAATGATCAAAAGAAAATAATTCGATCTTCAAAAATAAAAGCCCACCTTTGACAGTCAAGTGTGCGAGAATATAAATTTTGAGAACGATACGCTCTTTTATTTTGTTATGTAAAGTTTGCTAGTATCTTTGAGAGTAAAATTCATTCATGATTTTTTACCAATATATTATTTTCATTTATAATTTTTAAAATTGTATTTATCATCCACGATTTCATTAATATTTTTATTCTCATAAATGAATTATAAAAGTTGCATTTACCATTTGCGACCTTTGGTTATTATTTCATTTTCATTTATAATTTTTATAAGTTTAAATTTAATGTACCAATATCCACAATCTTTCAAAAAAAAAATTATCGTTCATCCATCCATTAATAAAAAGTTCAAAATTTACGAAATATTCACGTAAATATTAATTGTCAAGTCACATGACACGATGAACACGTGCTAAGACCCATAAAAAAAAAATTAGCATTATGTGTCAATTGTTTTTTGTGTTTGAAAAAAATAACACATTTATTTTTGTTTGGATAAAATTTATTTTGATGTGAAAAAAAAAAGTTAAAAAAAAAGAGAAAAAATGAGAGAAGATGAGTTTGTTTAATAATTTGAAAAAGTTGAAAAATTGGATGAAAAACTAATTTTGAAAGCTTAAAGTCATATAATTTTGAAAAAAATAATTTTTTCAATTTTTATTTTATTTTATGTTTTATATACTCTATATATAACATATTTTTTGGATAAATTTTATCACTATTTGAAAAAAAAATGAAGAGATTTTGGAGAAAAATAAAGATGTCTTTTTTTAATAGTTTGAAGAAATTGGATGGAAAGATTGATTTATAAAAAAATTAGTAGTAAGTCTCGATCAAGTTTTGAAGAAATAAGTTTTATTTTACGAAAATTAAGTATATTAAATATAAAGTATATGCTACATATTTTTTTTATTCAAAAACATAAAAAAAAAATAATTGATCCAACTAACAAAATTTAGTATATGAACTTTGTTATGTGCGCATCAGGCTATGTGATTTGATAATTGGGGTTTACATGGATATTTGTGTTAATTTTTTTTTTTTTTTTTTACTTTTGACTAGAGGTGGTTATAGGCCAGGTCTAAGCCCAGAAAAAAAATATTTTTCCTTGCCCAATCTCGTTTCGGACCATACTCGGGCCGGCCCATAAGTCCATTTCACTATTTATAAATTATTAAAATATTAAAAAATTATTTTTATATTAATATTTTTATATATTTTTATAATTAAATTTAAATAAAAATATTTTTTAATTGTTGAATAGTAATTCAAGTCGGACCTGCCCGAATTACAAGTACCTTAACCAAGCCCGGCCCGGACTTGTCGGGTCGGGCGGGCTATCCGACCCTTGAGCAGGTCTACTTTTGACTAAAGGATGGATGAATAATAAAATCTTTTGAAAGGTTATGGAATATGAATTAGTAAATGTAATTTTTAAAAGTCATAAATGAATAAATGTAACTTTTAACGGTGATGGATGAAAATTAAACATTAATAAAAATTGTGGATAGTAAATACAACTTTTAAAGGCCATTGATGGAAATGAAGCTTTGATAAAATGTTACGCATCACCCGTGAATTTTACTCCATCATTAAAGTTCTTGAAAGAATTAAGTTACTGAATTTCAAAGAGTTATCAATATTTATACTTTATATAAAAAAATTGGTTGAAGTATCATAAGTCAAGTAACACTAACTCAGTAATGGTAATTACAAAAAAAATAAATTATATTTTAATATCAAATAATAAAATAAGAGTATTTATGTATTTTAGTTTTTATTTAATATATATTCTTTTAAATTACCTATACCCATATCTAATTTTTTCTTTTCTTTAAAAGACATGTTTTCTTCCATTATTTTTTTCTTTCACCGAAAATGTGGGTGTGTAAATTTTTAGTCTATACTATATATAAAATATTAAAAGACTTAATTATCCTTGTTTAATTTTTTATTTTAAAATTTTATTTGGTTTTTTAATACTTTTATCAACAAAATTTTAAATAAAAAATTAAACAAGGATAATTAAGTCTTTTAAAAGTATGGTACCCGATCTCCAAAAGCAGCATGAGGCCATGAATGCTCAGGATATCATCCTTAACCTTAGAGAACTGTTCCCTAAGGAGAATCGCACTGAGAGATTTGACATCTCAAAGGAATTGTTCCAAACAAAGATGTCAGAGGGAAGCCCAGTGAGGCCTCATGTGCTTAAGATGATTGGGTATATTAACCGTTTGGAGCAGATTGGATAGGTTATGGATCATAATCTAAGCATTGATCTAATCCTTACTTCATTACCTGAGAGCTATTCTTAGTTTGTGTTGAACTTCAACATGAACCACTTGGAGGCTACCCTTTTTGGGTTGCTGAATATGCTCACACAAGCCGAGCAAATCTATTTTAAGGACAAGTCATCTGTCCATTTAGTTTCTTCCTCTAAACTGAAAGGTAAGAAGAAAAGAAAGACTAGATGGGATGTACCTTCTGCTTCAAAGAGTTTGAAGCCCGATGATGGTAATGTGAAGGAAGCAAAGGATAAGGATAATGCTAACAAAGCTTGCTTTCATTGTGGGAAAACTGGTCATTGGAGGCGCAATTGCAAGGAGTACCTTGAGTCTAACAAGGGAAAGAAGCTGAAACAAGTTTAAACTTCAGGTATAATATGATTCGCTCCTCTTGGTATATGATACCTATTATTTGGTATTAAATATGTATGACATATTGTAGTGACCAAAGCAAAAGAACAGTGAAGCTGGACCATGAAGATGGCAAATGAGTTTAATGCTACATCAGAGCTTGTATATCTTATGGATTTTTAATAAGACATTTTTTTATGATTTATTTAGAAACATTTGATGTTTTATTGGCATTGTGGGCCAATGTTGAGGATATTTACTTATGTTTTCGAAACATATTGCTTTGCTGGCATATGGATGCCATGCTTATTTAGTTTCCTTTTAAATAAATCAGTTGTAGAATTGTTCTATAACATAGTCTTATATTATAAAACTTGCAAAGTATTATGAATACTATTTAGCTTAGTGATATGGAATTCGAATTGTTATTGAATTAATCCCTTAACATCTACATATGTAGGATTTAGTGGGAGCTATTAATAACTCTTTGAATGATAAAAGGTTATGATATTGCCAATTTTTGAAAAATGCAATTAATTGGAAACGTTCCAAGCTTGAAAGGATTGCACATTTATATTAAAGGTTTTTAAGACTAACTCTTTTGTTTTGGCTTGCAAAAGGAGTTATATTTGGATCATTAGCTACTTGCTAATAAGTAGATTCCAATAGTTGTTATAGAAACAACTGAGCCATTTGAATGGAATCTAGGTCTCGTTGTGATCTGAATTATCAACCTTGATATTGAGATTATCATGAATACGACAAAGCATATTCTTAATGCACTTAAGCTATGTCCTTGAAGAGAAACAATTACTAATCAAAAGAGTTCGGCATTGGATGCGTTAGTGATTGGCTTAGTGCAAGTGGGAGATTGTTGGTGTATGCCCTAGAGCCAATCAGATTGAGCATGGGATACACATTCAATAAAGCATACCCTTCACTATGAAGACAGTGATACTAGATTTTCCTTCATGTTAGTACAATAATAAGGAGTTATTAAGTACTAATCGGATGAAACCCATGGAACATAATGGCATTGCAAAGGAATTATAAAGAGTTATAATTATGAGATCCTTATGCATCAAAGCCTTGTTCCTTAAACTGTTCCTGGTCATCGTACTGCCAAGATGGGGCATTGGCAATGCTCAAAAACTAGTATATGTTAAGCCTTCTTACTTGTGAAGTAAGCAATCGATCTCATATAGGTTGAAGTATGGGATACTTGGGATAATATATAGGTTTTTGTCTGTTGACCAAGCTCACTGAACATGACCCGCCAAGAGAATTTCATTTGGTAATATCACTCTAGTGACTATGATAATGTTCTCTTAGTACTAGTCGTGTAAATTAGTCCTCAGAATTGTGATACCAGGTCATCTTGTATGGAGAGTGTCATACTTAGATTCCATCACGAACGGGTCCCAAAAAGAGATGCTTATGGTAGGGTGTTATTGGGTATGACATGGACCATATGAAGATGAATGAGTGATCCAGAGAGGATTCACCACTCCCTGTGATAATGGAGACATATCTCGTTTGTTATTGACTACGATTAACTTGATTAAGTCTTTGGCCAAAGCATGATGAATAAGGGAGAAAGCTGTTTCTCTAAATTCATAAGGTTAATCATAAGTTGCGAAGAACTAATATGGATTGATCATGAGTAGGCACTGCACCATGCTCATGCATTATTCGGGATATATGGTGAAATGACCGTATTACACTGACAGGCTGGTTGCTGAAAGGTTTCTAAAAGGTCACGATGACTTCACAATATTTGGGCAGTCATGATGGGTTGCTAGATCCCGCTCATAATCTATAAAAACAAGTTAATGAGATTAAGTTATGTTCATTGCCAACATATTGGAAACCTAGAGGGTCACATACATAAGAACAGTAATATATGGATTAAACATGGTATTCTATTAAAGTAAAACTTAATAGAATAAAAGATCTATATAGTCGACTTTGACATAGTGATGTACAAGGTGTATTTCGAATGACTATAATATATTGGATTAATGTCATGAGATGATATTAATAGATTAATATCATGAAATGTTCATGAGGAGAAAGAAATTTAATTGAGAATTAAATTACTTTTGTTTAGAAATTAATCTATCCAATAAATAAGCATGAGAAATTAGAATGGGTCCAAAAGAGACTATTCTAATCTAAAACTATCTGCTAAGGTTGGTTGGCCCAACATAAGGCATTAAGGTTGATGGACCATTATTATTATTAGATAATATAATGCCTATTGATCCATCTTAGAATTAAATTGTTTAAGTCCAAGTGGATTAATGAAAATCTTGTGCAACAAGCTACAGTAGTCGGCCAAGCTTAGGGAGAGGGGGTCAGGGTTTGCGCCTGCATATATATCAGATCTAGAAGTTGTAGCTGCCTAAGAGACATTCATTCTACTTGAGATATTCTGATTTTTGCTTGAGAGAAAGTTGGTTTCAAGAAGAGAACCCTAACCTAGCAAAATAAGAAATCGCTACCTCCTTGCAAGTTTTTGGTGTTGCCGCAATTCCTCTTCCTTTGGTGTTTTTTTCGTCGCTTCTCTTCCTTGTTGAATGAGATTGGTTTAGGGAGATAAACACAAGAAATAGATCTTTTGATTGTGATCTTAGGATCAACTTGCTGGCACAAGTGAATCACCATACCTTAGAGAATGATACATCAGCTATTCGTATGGACTAGCTCTAGAGGAAGGACAATTGTGCTTCTTGTGATGTTGTTTGAATTGGATCTTGCACTTCAGAGCAAATTGCGATTTGGATCTGCAACTTAAGGTTATGATATCTTAAGTAGGTAATTTCTAAATCATATGGTGATTTAATTTATTTTGAATGCTATAAACCTATGCTAAACACAAGTCTAAGATCCTGTTGTACTTCGGGTGCTTCTTTGTTTACTTCCACTGCACTTTGATAATTTTGTTTAAGCATGAGCCGTAAAGTAGCATAACCCAACAGTAGCCGCATATGCGAAGAGCCATTAGACTTGGTACATTTTGATTTTGCTTTGAGAGAAAGTTTGTTTCAAAAAGAAAACTTTTCCCTAGCAAAAATACCAAATCGCCACCTCCCTGTGAGACTCTACTTGTTGCCGCAACCTCTGTGTTTGGTGTTTTTTTGTCGCTTTTCATACTTGTTAAGTGAGATCGGCATTGAGAAATAAACACCATAGATAGATCTTTTGATTGTGATCTTAGGATCAGCTTGCTAGCACAAGTGAATCACCATACCTTTGAGAAGGATCCATCAGATGTTCGTGTGGACTAGCTTTAGAGGAAGGACAACTGTGCTTCTAGTGATCTTGCTGGATTCGAAACCTTGTAGATCTCGAAATCGAAAGACGCCTGCTGTTTGGATCTGCAACTTAAGGTTACGAAATCTTAAATAGGTAACTTCTCAATCATATGGGTGATTTAATTGTTTTAACTGCTATAAACCTATGTAAAATGCAAACCATAGATCCTGTTGTACTTCGGGTGCTTCTTTATTTACTTTCGCTGCATTGTTTTGATTATTTATGTTTAAGCATAAGTCCAGAGTTTCCCAACAGTGGTCAGAGCCAAGGTTTTGTCGATTACATGAGGTTTGTGCATGTCAATTCTTGGTGATTAACAAGTTATTGTTTTGTGATTGATTTTAGCATGTTTTGATTTCTAAGTTTATAAAGAAAAGTTGTTTTCTTTAATTCTTTTAAATCTGAAAAACAGCTGCATAATGAGCTTAATCATGTTTAAAATTGTTTAAACGGTAGATTAAAATTGTTTTAATCAACACGGATTAAAGCCATGACATGTCTTAGTAAATCCGACAAGTTTTGATTTCTAAAAACATTGTTTTGAGTCATGTTTTGTGAGCTGATTTGGGGCTGTTAAAAATTGATTTTCTAGATGTTTCAGATCTGGAAATTTTATGTTACATGCTTCCATTGAAGTTACAAAATTGACTTGAGTTTAAAACGTTTAAGCAAAATCGTTTTTGGGCAAAAAACGTTGTTACTACAATGCTAAAATTTTCTGGACTGTTTTGAATGTGTTTGCGTGCCTTAAAATTCAAGCATGAGTGTGGAAACGTTCCACTTGTTTGTTAGGAATTTCGGACAGAATCTAAGGTGAATATGATTCATCAATGATGGCTGGTTTGGGCATGGAACATGGCTGGATTAAGCAGCAATCGTCGCTGCACATGAGCAAGCTGAACCACGACACCAATGAGGCAATAGTTGTCGCATTGGGTGCAGCTGTAAGGGGCGGCCAGCAGCTCCTTTTTGGGCATCTAGCAGCCACTTTAGATGGTGCACAATAGTCTAATCATGGGCTGGCAGCAGTCATTCGATGGCCAAAGAGGTTGCATGCGCCTAGGACACTAAAAGTTAGAGTTCTACTTCAACATGAAAACTATTTCCTAGTGGGAGTGTGATTCCTAAATTTTATGAGAGACTTGTAGTATGATTAGGTAATTTTACCTAATAAGATTTAAGTTCCTAAAGAGTTAGGATAGACTGCAAACTTAAAGACTCGGTTTAAGACAATGAGTTTTCCTAAAATGTTTAGGATTTTGTGCATGCTAGAATGTTTTGTCTAATTAAGACAAGGTTATCTAAAAGATGAGATAATGTCCTAATTAAGACAAGCAAACTAAAAGTTAGGTAATGTCCGATTTTAAGACATCTTTCTTAAATGTTAAGAATTTAATTAGAAGTGTTTTAATAGAAGGAACCGAAATTGCTAAAACGATTTGATAAATTGTCTAAAATGTGTTGGTGACATTTATGCAAATAGTACACAAGATCACCAAGTGATATTGGCTATGCATGTTTCAATTCATGCTTATAATATGATTATGTATGCATGAAGGATGATTATGGACTAGACCTTAGTATGACTAGGGAATGCATGGTTGAATTTTCTTATTGGTATTTTATAAATAGGGTCTGCGCACCCTGCATTCTCTTTTCATTCCGTGGTTGTAAATTCTCTTCTCATCTAACTCCCCTCGAATATAACTCAAGGTTTCTGATAAAGTAATGTAATTGTTATATTCTTTAAAGATTTAGATTTAGGATAGGAAGTTGACTTTATGCAAATTCCAAGATTGTAAGGAGATATGGCGCCAAGAAAAAGTGACCAAGGAGATTACCATCAAAGCTTTCGAAGACTATGAATAATATCCCCTAGGAATTTGACCAACTAATTTCCTAATGGCTCAAGGAAACTAGATTAGAATAAAGTCAATAATCCTCCTGCTAGATAGCATGTGATAGATTTATTTTTGAATTATGTATATATGTGATATATTTAGTTAAAATGAATGCTATACATGCCAATCGAATATGAAAGCAATGAGACCTATCTAAAAATTAAATAAAATCCCTCATTAAAATATATTAAGTCCATGTTACGCATGATTAGTTACCTTCCACCATCATAACAAGATAACCAGAGTTCTTCCATTAGGAGACTTGTTGAGTCATTCAATGTCAAACTAATGTACGAATATGTTTGAGTTATTGAAGGTGGGTCTTACTCAACTAAGTGTTATGTTATCCGGATGTGTCAAACTTGATCACATGACATTTAGAGGCAGTGGTTAGGCAAAATGCATATGATGTATTTAGACAAAAAGTTGTCACCTAACTGATTTAGGTGTTGCATAGAGATGTAATTAGTAAATTAAGTTACCTACTCAATTAGTTTCAACATGGCTTGTTGAGTCACTCAAGGTTATGCTGGAATGAAAGGGGAACTAGCTCATTAAGAAGTTTAAAAGTTAAATTTTCTCGAGATAGTAGATGAGGGCTATTATTTTGTTAAAATAATGAGAATAATCATTTTAGTATTAAAACCTGACATAAATAATTACTACCTGCCTTTTGTTAACTATTAATTGTTTTGGTTCATATAGGATATAAACGCTAAATGGCAAACCCTTTATCGCTGAGAAGCATACTTGATGCTAATAAATTAACTAGGCCAAACTTCTTTGACTGGTTTCGCAATGTCAAGATTGTCTTGATACAGGAAAAGAAGACTTATGTTCTTGATGAGCCCATTCCAGGTAAGCCTGTTGCTGATGCAACTGAGGAGGAGAGGGTTGCCTATAGAGTTCATAGAGATGATCTTGTTCAAGTTACATGTGTGATGTTGGCTAGCATGGCACCCAATCTCCAAAAGCAACATGAGGCCATTAATGCTCAGGATGTCATTCTTAACCTTAGAGAACTGTTCATTAAGGAGAACCGCATTGAGAGATTTGATATCTCAAAGGAATTGTTCCAAACAAAGATGTCAGAAGGAAGCCCGGTGAGGCCTCATGTGCTTAAGATGATTGGGTATATTACCTATTTGGAGCAGATTGGATGTGTCATGGATCATGATCTAAGCATTAATCTAATCCTTACTTCACTGTCAGAGAGTTATTCGCAGTTTGTTTTGAACTTCAACATGAACCACTTGAAGGCCACCCTTTCTAGGTTGCTGAATATGCTCACGCAGGCCAAGCAAACCATTGTAAAGGATAAGTCGTCTGTCCATTTAGTTTCTTCTTCTAAACCAAAGAATAAGAAGAAAAGAAATACTAGATGGGATGTACCTCCTGCTTCAAAGAGTTTGAAGCTTGATGATGGTGGCGTGAAAGATGGAAAGGATAATGCTAGTAAAGCTTGTTTTCATTGCAGGAAAATTGTTCATTGGAGGCGAAATTGCAAAGAGTACCTTGAGTCTAGCAAGGGAAAGAAGCTGAAAAGAGTTTCAACTTCAGGTGTAATTTGATTCATTCCTCTTGGTATATGATACCTTACATTTGGTACTAAATATGTATGACATATTGTAATGACTGTCGATACGTGATCCCGGATTGCGGGGGAACCCGTTCGAGTGAGGGGAAACAGAAGCAGAGGAAAAAACGACTTAATTCTTCTAGATTGAAATAAAAGGTCGAGGGTTTGAAAATAACCTCATAAAAAGACATATCGCCACAAATCTTTTTTAACTAGGTGTGATCGGCCACCTATTAAAACCTGTTTTATATAACATTTTAAAATTAATTAAAACATTTTAAAACCAATTTCAAGTCTGCGTTATAAACCAGAGAAAATCGAAGAATCGGGTTCGGGACTCAGTTACGTGCGGGGAAGGATTAGCACCCCCACAACGCCCGTATAAAACGACACCTTATTAATCATGTGTTATCTCAAGTCTTGGTAAAATGTTAATATTTAATTTAGTATTTCAAGTTAATTCCCAATTTTAAGAAAAATAATTCCATTTTTAATTGAAAATGATCCCGAATTTTATTAATTCAAAATTTTCCTATATTCTCTAACAAAATCGACAAAATATAGAAATTTTTATTCATTTGGAAAATTTTCCAAATCATTCTCGTTTTTTGAAAGAAAGGTATTCCTTTATTAATGATAATTGATGATATTCCCTCCAGCAAACCCCGTAAAGTTAACTCGGGAATATCTTTATTTTTATTGAAAATCATTATCTTTTTCAAAACATTTAAAAAAAATGAACATGAACAAGTACGACATAAATAAAATGACATAGCAAAGTCTAGATAATATAATGCAACCTAAATGATATGACATAATTTAAATGACTTAGTATATTCTAGGTAAAAAAAAATCCTAAGTGTCATGGTATATTCTAAATGAGATAAAATGATTTAAATGACATGACAATTTTAAATGATATGGCATATTTTAAATGACATGGCATATTCTAAATAAAATAACCTAAATGACATGGAATATGATCAAAATAACAAAAAAAAATGACATGAAGCATAAAATAATGCTATCATAAAATATACATGAAAATAAAATAAAAATGCATGAACATAGTATATGCTAAATAATGTGACAAAAATAAATGACTAAATAAAAAATATGGGATATCATGAAATATTCAAAATCATATGGCAAACAATATAACATCATAAAATGTAAATCAAAGTAATAATAATACCATGAAAAATATCATAGCAAAAATCATATATTAAATAAAATGCATGAACATGAAAAATGCAATGCATGAAAATGTATTTTTTTCCTCTAAACAAAGAAATCCGTATATCTAAAAAGATATCTGGCTACCTTAGGAAAATATGTCAAATTATATTTTCTGAAAAAAAAAAACTTTGTGATTCTTTAAAAGTAATTTTGAGGAAAAACTTGAATAAAAATTAAAATCCATACCAAACCCTTTTAAAATTGCTCTAATTTCCTAAGTTTAAAATTTCGGACTTAACCACCCTTAACCCGAGATTTATAAAATCATTTTTAAAGTTTAAAAAGGCTTAGAAACTATCCTAAGACAGTAGCTAAAGCTTCTAACCTACCCCCTCTAAATGCCTTAGCCAAATTCAACCATTATTTCTCTTTTGATTTCAAATCTGCCTCTACTGTCCGGTTTTGACACACGATTTTTTTGCCTATTTTTAAAAATTCAAAAAAATCTAAACAAAAGACTGGAGACTCAGAACATGTAAACTACACGAGACAAAATTGGTTTAATTTTTTTATTAAAGATGGCTTCCCAGAAAAATCGAAGAAGTTCGAGTATTGGGTGAAAAAAAAATTGTTTTGTCAAAACACATTTTTGGCCTTTGATAAATTCATTCAAAAATCAATGTAAAAATTGTTGGAGATCATCCTAAAGACCTAAAGACAATAGCTAAAACATTTAAAAACCTTGGACAAAAATTGACTAAGTAAAAAAAATCACAAAGGTACAATAATCAATTTGACAACTCTTTAATTTTCCACAAGTATGCTCAAGAGAGCAAGACTTTAAGCCATTGATTGGCCTAAGTCATAAATCATGTGGCAATGACATGGAATGCATGAACATATAGCAAATGAAATGTATGGAATGCATGGTCTAAAGCCTAAATGGTAAAGGAAATGCATGACAATTCAAAATAACCTAAATGCCTCGCATGAGTTTGCATGGCAATAAATGCTATCCTAACTTAATATGCATGCAATGCTTGATAATGAAAATATGACTTGGACCTAATATGTTATGAATATGCATGAAAATGCTAATGTAACCTAAGACCTAAGTAGCATAGTAATGCATGGCAATATCAATATGATTTAAGACCCAATATGCATGGCAATACTAATATGGCCTAGACCTAAAATGTAATGAACATGCATAGCAGTACTATGAACATACAATGACCAATGAAACTAATGCCAATGCTAGAACAAACAGAAACTAATACACAATTTCAAGATATGATAATGCGAAGCATGTTACATAAACAAAATGCAAATGCATGATAAGGCAAGGGATGCATGAAGAGGCCGAATGTGGTTACATGATACTCTAATGCAATCCTATCTAGTAAATGACACAAGTACATGACAAATCATATCAAGATGCATAATGTCATGATATTTTCATAAGCATATGACATACTAAAATCAAAATGCGCAAGCTCATGGCATGGAGATGAAAACAAGTCAAGAGGCAAGATGGAAATGCACATGCAAGGCATACTAAATGGAATAGCCGAATAGTAATATACCCCAAATGACGGCATTTTATCATAGCATTTTCACAAGCATATAGCATACTAAAAATCAAGATATGCTAAGTCATGGCATGGAGATGCAAACAAGTCAAGAAGCAAGATGAAAATGCACATGCAAGGCATAGCAACATGGAGTAACTGAATGGCCATGTGACAAAATATAAAAACGCAAACATATGTATAATATAAGACATGAAATATGAAAAATGCACAATATGACTCCAATAGACAACAAGGCCGAATCTTCAAGGAAAACATATTAAGCATGGAAATGAAATATAGAAACAAATATAGCATAGAAAATAATGTAAAGAACATATATATATATATAAAAAAAACATAGACATGCAAAGCAAAGCAAATAACAAGCAAACTAGTAAATAAAACAAGGAAAGTTAAGCTCCATGGTTGGTATAAAATGGAAATAGCCTCTCACTTAACCATAATCACTTGGTCTTGCAAAGATCATGAAGCCTTTCCATTTCAAAAATCAGAAAATAAACCATGCTAAACAGCAAAATTAAGGTAAGCTTCATGGTAGGTAAAAATGGGCATAGCCTCTCCTCTAACCATGGTCACTTGGTTTTGCCAAGATCATGTAGCCATTTCCACCTTTTTTGCTTCATCTTTTTTGTAAAAAACCAGAATATAAAATACTCTAAAAAACCTTCTAAAAATCATTTTTCCTCAACAACATGCAAGGAAGAAAAGAAAAAAAAAAACAAGGCAAGCAAACATGCCATATTCGGCCAAGCATAAAACCATGTAAAAAAAATTTGTTTTCCACCATTTTGATGAAGAAGAAGAGATGAAAACTTAAGTAAACATTTGAAAAACTTTATTTCTATGAAAAATGTAGTAGGAAAACAAGATAGAAAATCAAGAAAACACCATGGAAAACAAGAAGAAAGTCTGCTAGAGCTTGATAGAGATGACTACCTTCAAGCTCTCCATTGAAAACCTTTTTTTTCTTTCTTTCAAAACCTTTTTCTTTGCTAAATTAGCTACTGGCTTCAGCCAAAAAAACCTATGAAAAAATGAAACCAACTCCCCCTCTTTAGCCTTGGCCGAATGGCCTCTCACCCTTGTACGAAAATTGCACTTTTTCTCCTCCAATCTTGGCTTTTAGATTAAGATATTTTGATGACAATATAATAATGTCATCTTTCCAATTGATAAAAGCCCTTAAGATGTGTACTCAGCTCTTGTAGTAACCTCAGCCCTTAGATACAAAAGAGGACCAATCACATGCATTCCCCCTTGAGTGCCTACCCTTGGATAAATTGTGCTCATCTTTTTTCTTCCATTCTTGGCCAATAGATGAGGGTTCTTTCATGACAAATAAAAGTGTCATCTTGGCATTTAAACTTGGCCTTTAGATGGTGCATTCAACTTTCATACAAGGCACCTAAGCCATTGGATGAAAGGGGAACCATTTGCAAGGTGTTAGTGGTAGCATGTGGCTTGATAGTGACTAAGGAATTAAATTGTTCAAGCTTCATTCTTCTCCTCTATGCTGGCTGACCAAGGGAAGAAAAATCCCAGCAATTCCTTCTTCTTTCATATTTTCCTCAATTACAAATTTGCCCTTTTTGGTTTCTTTGGTGAAATGATCTTTTTGCCCCCCGAACCTAAATAAATAGAAAACGGACTCCAAATTCAAATTTTCTTTTTTCAATACTTTTGAAATAATAAAAAATTTAATTTTGAAAGTTTTGAAAAAATTTCGAGTCTATTTGCCATTTATTTCGGATTTATTTCCAAAATTACCTCTTTTATGCACTCGAACTTTACCATTTTTTAAACGAGCTCCAAATCCAGATTTTTCTTCACCAATCTCTTTCAAATAATTTAAAAATGTGATCTGGAAGTTTTCATAATTTTTGGATCTCATTTGCTATTTTTTCGGGATTTATCTTCTTGAATTACTGCATAGGGGACCTGGGTTTTGGCAACTCCGAATCAAGATTTTATTTCGCCACTCTCTTCCAAATAATTTAAAAAATGAGATCTATAAATTTTCAAAATTTTTGGAACTCGTTTGCTATTTTTTCGGGATTTATCCTGTTGAATTTCTACATAGTGGGCCCGGGATTTGGCCATTTTGCAAACGAGCTCCGAATCAAGATTTTCTTTTGCCAATCTCTTCGAAATGATTTAAGAATGAGATTTGAAAATTTTCGAAATTTTTGGAGTTCATTTGCTATTTTTTCCATATTTTCTAATTTTTCTCTTTTGCCTCCGAAACCCGATTTTGCTCAAAACAAGTCCGATTTTTAGATTTTCTTCAAACTGAGTCTTGGGCTATCCTTGTTTAATTAATCCTCATCGGGGCTTTAGTCCTATCGAATCGGGCCATTTCTGTAATTCTTTCAAATTTCACCGAAATCCACCAAAAACCCTAAATGACGGTTTTCTTTCGAATTAACTTTTCTATCAGTTTGTCTTCCAAGTAGCTTCTCCATTACCCGTAGTCAGTGCTTATCTTTCATTTGAGACCTTCAATCTAGACCAATTTGATCATTCAAGCACTTTTCCCAAAATTTCCCGAACTAAAGTTTCTTTTCTACTGAGATTCCGTAACCCAACTTCTGACCTCCATGTCTTTCAATGTAGACCTCGGATTATCAAAATTCTTTCACCATTTTTCAATTGAAACTCAAATCTTGATTCTAAAAGTGGGTTGACTTTTTCAGTAGTTGACTTTTTGGGGTTGACTTTTTTGGGTTTGACTTTTCTGTTTGTTTTCTTAGACTAAGCCTCGGAGTACCGCCTATAGGATGAGAAAAGCATTTTAACATTCTGAAACATCAATTTAGGAAGAAAACGTACCTGATTTAGGGGTCCGGACAAAATTAGGTGTCTATAGCTACCCCTCTTTGGCTATTGCTGAGAATCAGTAATCAGGCAAAGATAAACAAAGACTAATTTTGTCCGGTTAGTGAAATCCATGTGAAGAGAAAGGAAAGGGAGTTTTTTTTTTCTTTTTTTTTCTCTTCGTTGTTTTTAAAGCTGTAAATTGAAGATTTTGTCTTTAAATTGAATTCCCTGACTAATCAATGCTCGACCCGTCTTAAGGAAATGAGTTCGATTTGAAAAAATTGTGCCCGAAAGTCTTCAAAATATTGCTCGGAGGTCTTAAAAATGGTGCCTGGAGGCCTTACCCGTGATTTGAAAAATTATGTTCGAAGGTCTTAAAAATGGTGCCCGAAGGCCTTACCCATGATTTGAAAAAAATATGCCCGAAGGTCTTAAAAATGGTGCCCGAAGCCTTACCCGCATGGATGAAACCGAAAATTGAAAAAGATCTGGATGAAACCAGAGATTAAAAGCATGGGTGAAACCAAAAATTTGAAAAAGATCTGGATGAAACCAGAGATTAAAGGCATGGGTGAAACCTGAAATTTGAAAATGATCTGGATGGAATCAAAAATTTGAAAAGCATGGGTGAAACCGAAAATTTGAAAAAAATCTGGATGAAACCAGAGATTAAAGGCCTGGGTGAAACCAAAAATTTGAAAATGATCTGGATGGAACCAGAAATTGAAAAGCATGGGTGAAACCAAAAATTTGAAAAGCATGGGTGAAACCAGAAATTTGAAAAGATCTGGATGAAACCAGAGATTAAAGGCATGGGTGAAACTAGAATTTTGAAAATGATCTGATGGAACCAGAAATTGAAAAGCATGGGTGAAACCAGAAATTTGAAAAAGATTTGGATGAAACCAGAGATTAAAGGCGTGGATGAAACCAAAAATTTGAAAATGATCTGGATGGAACCAAAAATTTGAAAAACATGGGTGAAACTAGAAATTTGAAAAAGATTTGGATGAAACCAGAGATTAAAGGCATGGGTGAAACCAGAAATTTGAAAATGATCTGGATGGAACCAGAAATTTGAAAAACATGGGTGAAACCAGAAGTTTGAAAAAGATTTGGATGAAACCAAAAAATAAAAAGGCATGGGTGAAACCAGAAAATCGAAAAGATCTGGATGAAACTAGAAATTGAAATGACCTAGAAATTAACCTAAAGGATTTGAGAGAGAATGCAAATGCTTCATGGTGTAAATGCAAATATCTTGGATTGATGCAAATAATTCTTGAAATGATACGGATGTCTTGGATAGATGCAAATGCTTCTAAACGCAGATGCAGATGTCCCTACGAATCATGTTCATGTAAGTGGTTCATGAATGGTGTAATTGCAGCTACAATGAAGATGCAATGATCCTAGAAATGATGCACTTGCTTGAGATGATGCGAATGCAAATATCTATGAAGGATGTACTTGTAAAGATAAAATGCAGATGCTCATGGAATAGTGCAAATACAAATACTCATGAATTGTGCAAATGCTTGCTGACACGGTGCAGATGCAAAGCTTAATAAATAGATGAATGATGCAAATGCCCCTGATCATTTTCTAGATTTTGGCTTAGCCTTTCCAATTCATTTTTTCTCTTCAAATCAGAGTATATCTTCAATTTATTTTTCAATCTTTGGCTATTCTCTTTGCCCCAACAATTTTCAAACTCTTATTGACAGAAGTCTACTTGTCGAGTTCTATTTCTTTTTCTCATATTTGGAAGTCAAGGTTAACCTTAATGGTTTCACACCTTTGAGTTAGAAAAAACCGTTATCTCATGTTAACGTCAAAAATGGGTACTTCAAAAATATTTTTATTTTCCTTTATGAAAAGCAATTTTGCTTATCTAATGACAACTTTTGAGCCAAAAATATTAACCCCACAGTGTGTGATGTATGAATCTTTTGAAGACTGACGATCACTGTTAGCAATTTCCCTAAGTGTTAATCTGAATTTTTCAATTTGAATTGGCAAGGCTTGGAATAACAAGATTTTGGTTGATCGAAGAAAACTTCACAACAAAATGCATGTCCCTTCTAGGCTCACAAATGGAACAGGTTTTATAAATTATGAATTCATTGAGAACTGAACAAATTCAACATTCTTTTATTTTCCATATCAAGGTTTTTTTTTTTTTTTACAAGCATCAAGATTGGTCGGGATGTTTAAACCGGAAAGTTTAATTTTGGAGGAAATTTTTTTTCAGTTTTTGAAGACAATCCTCCGAATGAGAGCTGACAATTTGGGAGGTTCAGAAATTTCTAGATGTTCCTCGATGACCAATTCTTTAAGATGATCTTCTCTTTTGTGGTATCGACACTATCATAGATGGCATAAAAAATTCTCATTTTACTCTAAACCGCCCGTTTTTGGGTTTTCGCCCTAAAGTTCCATTCTCTCCAATTTTTTCCTTTTCCTTTTTCCATTGTTTTATCATGCATTTGAGAATTCTAAATTCTTTCTTAGTGAAATGATAATTCGATGAGATGGGATAAAATCTGAGGAAAAAACCCTTCAAGTTAAATATTCATGCTTGATCAAAATAGACTTTTAAAGCACGTAATGTAGGCCATGGCTCAGGGTTCAGATAGGAAGGATAAATAGGCCCAAAATATGTGTTTGAGGGTAATCAAATCAAGGATCATTTTTTGAGAAGGATTCTCTTTGAAACATTTATCTCTTTTTGCACTTTTCATTCCTTTTTGACTTTTTGCTCTTTTTCTCCTTGCTTTTAGCTTTCATTTGCCATACTTTTTCACATTTTTTCTTTTTGTTTTTCTTGGCTTTCATTTCACCATCTTTTTATTTTTCTTTTTCTTTGACAGAGTGAGCCCGTATTTATTCGGGGCTCCATTTGCTTTTCATCTGTCTTTGAGCTAGGACTCATTTCTCAGTGATCCTTCCTCACATTTACCCCCCAGTGTAGAGGGTAACCCTTGATCAGGGTTTAAAGAAGAAAGAATTCTTTCGGCTCAAAAGGGGTGACTATAGATAATTTTTTTTTGTGACAGGGACATGAAAGATGGCCATTTCTCATGTCAAGCACGAATATTCACATTGAAAAGCAATCCCCAGGGGAAATAGATATTCAGAATTTCATTTTGCACTTTGGAATCATCCGAATTCTCATATGCATGATATCATAATTTTTTTTTCTTTTTTTCTTTTTTTGTCGCATGCCCCAATGATTCATGCGTTAGTCCAACGTTTTTCACCATATAATCATCATTTCCACATATGATGCCCCAGTGTGATTAACCATGAGAATTCGTATAAAAGAGGAACATAGCAAGTCTAGGTCTATTTTAAAAAGGCTGTGTTTCAAATATGAGTTCTTTGAAATGACAAGGAAAATACGACCCAAAAACGGGTTTTATCTGGGACATGGGATAATCTAGTTTAATCATTGTGCCCCAGGGTGTCAATTATGAAGTGATGTTTGGGGTAATTAGTGTTTTACGGTTATTGGTAAAGGTCATGAATGGTTTTAACACAATCTTTACATATATCAATTTACCAAAATCTAGATTCTTGAAAGAATGTCTCATTTGTTTGAATTTCAAGGAATTTGAAAAAATTTCAAAAAGTTCGTTCATTTATTCATGGCTTAGACTAGGATTTACATCTTTGCTTATTCTGCAATAACAATGGTTTATAAAGTTTAATCAATCATATTCCTTGAAGCATAGGTCTTTCAAGTGATCTTAGTTTCAGGGATTTAGACATATAGAAATCCCAAAAGAGTGAAGGTATTGGATCATTTCTAACAACGATCATCAATATTCTCGAGACTATCCATTGTTAGAACCTCTTTAATGCTTGTTTTTGCACATTCAATTTATTGTTAAAACACAACAAACATAAAAACATTCAAATTTCATTTATTTCATAGGGATGTTAACATAAGACAAGTGTTTTCATCATAAGGTATGAAACTAATTACATAAAAACTTCCCCTTGACATGTTCTCCCTAATTCAAACTGGCTATTCCTCAGTACTCTTTTCAACCTTTCCATCTTCTTCCCCTATTATGACATCCACAATGGTCTCATCATTCCCATTCAGTAGATTCTCCCCGCTGTCTGACCTTTGTTTCTTCCCCACATCTAATTGCCCTTTATTGATGAGTGCTTGAACCTTCCGTTTCAAACATCGGCAATTTTTTGTGGAATGCCCCCGAATCCCAGAATGATAATCACAATATGCATTCTCGTCATACCAACTTGGATATGGGGTTGGATAGGCTCCACTGGAATTTTAGTGAGGAGTTGCTCTTCGACCAACTGGGGCAATAGTTCAGAGTAAGACATGGGGAGTAGCTCAAACTGATCTCTTTTTAGTATATTCTTCAGTTTCTTCTGGCTGACAAAAGGTTGAAAATTTACTGGATTCTGAGAGGCCATCAGGTATAAGTATGAATCCTGGGATACATAGTTCGTAGAAGGACAGGGAGGTTGGTATGAAGTAACCGAATATACGTGGCAAAGTCTCCCACAGCTTGGACATCTTCCTCTTTCTTTTTGGGCGTTCTATTTTTCTCTGCATTAACTGTTTTACCTCCTTCGAGTTTCCCAGCCTTGATAGCATTTTCAATTATTTCCCCAGAGATTACCATATCCGAAAAATTCTTCGTGGAGTTGCCAACAAGTCTATCGTAGTATAAGGCCTGTAGTGTATTCACAAAAAAGACAGTGGTTTCCTTCTGAGTTAAGGGCGGTTGTACTTGGGTGGCCATGTTCCTCCACCTCTGAGCATACTCTTTGAAGCTCTCAATAACCTTTTTCTCCATATTTTGCATGGTGAGACGGTCAGACGTCATGTCGGTCACATGCTTGTACTGGTTTAGAAAAGCCCTGGCCAAATCATTCCAAGAGCGAATCTAATCCTTGCTCAACTGACTATACCACCTAATTGCGGACCCGCTGAGGCTATCCTGAAAGCAGTGAATCAAAAGCTTATCATTATCTATGTGACTTGTCATCTTTCGACAGAACATAGTGATGTGGGTTGATGGATCGATCGTCTCGTCATATTTCACAAAGTCAGGGACCTTGAATTTAGGAGGAATGACTAAATTGAAGACCAAGCATCGTTCTTTCGCATCCACACTCCCGAATATGTCTGTATTTTCTACTGCCCAAAATCTTTCATCTAACAACTGATATTTCCCTCGGGAGTCTTTCAACTCAGCCTCGTTCGACTCAACCATCTTCAGTTTTGCTTGTTTATCTGGATCATCTAAATTCAAAATGTTGCTGGGATTAACTGTATTCTGGCCATTTAACATCATGACCTCACTCTGACACTCTTGTGCCTCTAACCCTTCTCTGGCAGCCAAGTTTTAAGTGTATCCCTTTCCCTTGATTACTGCGGACATCAGCTCCATCAATTTAGTCATCTGATCCTTAGATTCTTCTTGAGACTTTGCTAGTTGTTGTCGCAATTCTTCATGTGCCCTTTCCATTCTTTCCATTCGGGCAGCTTGTTTATTTTCCATAGCTCTAGCCTGTATTAAAAGGGTACTCAGTACTTCTTATACCTCTGATTTGGAATGGAAATTCTTTCAAATACTCTTAAAGCCAAGCCAACTTCTGTTTTATTACCCCCAAATGTATGTCATGATGAAGGAGCCATGAATGCAATTTGATGCCCGTGAAACATAAACAATGTGATGTATGGACATGTATAGTGGAAACATGCTAACCATGTATATAATAAATGCAATCACGATGCCAACATGCTGCAAGCAAAGAATAAATAAATCAACGTATGGATATATGAATGAATGACCATGTATATTTCAGTGTATTTCCCTATGGATGATCATATACACTATGAATGCAACACGATGTCAATTATGATGTATGTAAGCAATGAATGATTGACACAGATTATATACAAAGAAAATCATGCTGACTATGTATGTAATAAATGTATCATGATGTTAATATGACAGATTAATGCATGAGCATATCATGATAACTATGTATGCCATGGATGTAATCTAATGCCAACATGATGCGTTTAAAGAATAAATAAATTGATACACAGGTATATACAAATAATGACCATGCATGTCATAAATGTATTTACAATGAATGACCATGCATGCTATGACTGTAACATGATGTCAAAATGATACGTGTAAAGAATAAATGAATTAGCACAAAGGTATATACAATGACCAATGATTTTACAAAATTGGTGGGACCAAATTTTGATTATTCAAAAATCTCACTATGCAAAATTTGCCTCCAAATTTAATCTATGATTTTTTTGAAACATGTTTTCTCTATGAAAAACCACACATTTTATTTTCAAAAGAATTTCGGTGTAGTGGATCCTAATATGGTATAATATGCAAATGTTCATGTAACACTACCGGTTCATAATCATCAAATGAGATTATTACCAACTGTTTATTGCAAAGAATGAGATAAAAAATACAACCATGAATGTACATGCTCTATTCATACATGCATGAAATGTGCAAAATGCAAAAATGTTTTGATATTTTCAATTTTAAAAAGCTAGTGAACACTTGCCCCAATATTATCGACTCATCTAGGCATCACAATGCCTTCAGGGTGGATATTAAACTTATTACGGGCGATGTACGTACATCGTTGCCCGATCTACAACCCTTATTCAGAGTGTAAAATAGGTAACAACAGGTTTAGAAATGTCCCTCCATGTGTTCCTATCTTCGGTGTATCTAATGAAAATCCGGCATGGCTTCGCCTAGGTTCACTATATGAGGGTGAACCGGCTCTAAAGGCCCCGAATTGCTCCTCACTGTCGTCGGTGAAGGCTAGTAAGGCACCCCGATAAAAACGTGTTCAATTCGTTAGAGTATATTTTTCTAAGCCCATACGGAGGATCATCACGAAGGCATTAGATACTTTATACTCCGGAAGTGTTTCACTAGCCCATACAGAGGATAATCACGAAGGCGTAGTTACTTTACTCCCACTTAAAAGGACGGAACCCGGGTAGAGAGTTCATGTTATGCAAATGCAAATGTAGTGTGTGCGGAGGAACATCAAACCTTTCACCACCTATTCTACACCTTATCCTAAATGCCCCAACAATTTATTAAAACAACGATCAAGAATAGTGTAACACATTAACCAACAAGCAATAGTAATATACAACATTAAAATAACTAGAAAATAATAATAAAATGCATGTGAATGAATATGAACATATTCAAAAACATTTTTTTATTTTCAAAATTCTCCTTATTTAAAAAAATGTGGGAATTAAAATTAAATACCAATTAAACCAACAAAACCGAGACTTTGATATCACACGACTAATTTTAGGCCTGACTCTCTAAAATGTCCCTAGTGGAGTCGCCAAGCTATCGATACGTGATCCCGGATCGCGGAGGGACCCGTTCGAGTGAGGGGGAAGCAGAAGCAGAGGAAAAGATGACTTAATTCCTCTAGATTGAAATAAAAGGTCGAGGATTTGAAATAACCTCGTAAAAAGACATGGAGTCGCCACCAATCTTTTTTAGCTAGGTGTGATCGGCCACCTATTAAAATCGGTTTTATAAAACATTTTAAAATTAATTAAAATATTTTTAAAACCAATTTCAAGTCTACGTTATAAACCAGAGAAAATTGAAGAATCGGGTTCGGGACTCGGTTACTTGCGGGGAAGGATTAGCACCCCCAGAATTCCCGTATAAAACGGTACCTTATTAATCATGTGTTATCTCAAGTCTCAATAAAAAGTTGGTTTTTAATTTAGTATTTCAAGTTAATTCCCAATTTTAAGAAAAATAATTCCATTTTTAATTGAAAATGATCCGAAATTTTATTAATTCAAAATTTTCCTATATTCCCGGACAAAATCGGCAAAATATAGAAATTTTTATTCATTTGGAAAAATTTTCGAATCATTCTCATTTTTTTAAAAAAAGATATTCCTTTATTAATTATAATTAATGATATTCCCTCCAGCAAACCCGGTAGAGAACTCATGAATTATTTTAACTTGGGAATATCTTTATTTTTATTGAAAATCATTATCTTTTTCAAAACATTTAAAAATATGAACATGAACATGTATGACATAAATAAAATGACATAGCAAAGTCTAGATAATATAATGCAACCTAAATGATATGACATAATTTAAATGACATAGTATATTCCAGGTAAAAAAAATCCTAAGTGTGATGGTATATTCTAAATGAGATAAAATGATTTAAATGACATGGCAATTTTAAATGATATGGCATATTTTAAATGGCATCGCATATTCTAAATAAAATAACCTAAATGACATGGAATATAATCTAAATAACAAAAAAAAAATGACATGAAACATAAAATAATGCTATCATAAAATATGCATAAAAATAAAATAAAAATGCATAAACAAAGTATATGCTAAATAATGTGACAAAAATAAATGACTAAATAAAAATTATGGGATATCATGAAATATTCAAAATCATATGGCAAACAATATAACATCATAAAATTTAAATCAAAGTAATAATAATACCATGGAAAATATCATAGCAAAAATCACATAATAAATAAAATGCAATGTATGAAAATGTATTTTTTCCTCTAAACAAAGAAATCCGTATATCTAAAAGATATCTGGCTACCTTAGGAAAATATGTCAAATTATATTTTCTAAAAAAACAAAACTTTGTGATTGTTTGAAAACAATTTTGAGGAAAAACTTGAATAAAAATTAAAACCCTTACCAAACCCTTTTAAAATGGCTCTAATTTCCTAAGTTTAAAATTTCGAACTTAACCACTCTTAACCCGAGATTTATAAAATCATTTTTAAAATTTAAAAAGGCTTAGAAACTACCCTAAGACAGTAGCTAAAGCTTCTAACCAACCCCCTCTAAATGCCTTAGCCAAATTCAACCATTATTTCTCTTTCGATTTCAAATCTGCCTCTACTGTCCGGTTTTGACACACGATTTTTTTTTGCCTATTTTTAAAAAATCAAAAAAATCTATAAAAAATACTGGAGACTCAGAACATGTAAAAATACATGATAAAAATCGGTTTAGATTTTTGATTAAATATGTCTACCCAGAAAAATCGGAGAAGTTCGAGTACTAGGTGAAAAAAAAAATTGTTTTGTCAAAACACATTTTTTTGCCTTTGATAAATTCATTCAAAAATCAAAGTAAAAATCGTTGGATATCATCCTAAATACCTAAGGACAGTAGCTAAAACATTTAAAAACCTTGGACAAAAATTGGCTAAGTAAAAAAATCACAAAGGTAGAATAATCAATTTGACAACCCTTTAAATTTCCACAAGTATGCTCCAAAGAGCATGACTTTGAGCCATTGATTGCCCTAAGTCATAAATCATGTGGCAATGACATGGAATGCTTGAACATACAGCAAATGAAATGTATGAAATGCATGGTCTAAAGCCTAAATGGTAAAGAAAATGCATGACAATTCAAAATAACCTAAATGCCTAGCATGAGTTTGCATGACAATAAATGCTATCCTAACTTAATATGCATGCAATACTTGATAATGCAAATATGACTTGGACCTAATATGTTATGAATATGCATGAAAATACTAATGTAACCTAAGATCTAAGTAGCATAGTAATGCATGGCAATATCAATATGATTTAAGACCCAATATGCATGGCAATACCAATATGGCCTAGACCTAAAATGTAATAAACATGCATAGCAATACTATGAACATACAATGACCAATGAAACTAATGCCAACTGGAACAAACAGCAACTAATACACAATTTCAAGATATGATAATGCAAAGCATGTTACCTAAATAAAATGCAAATGCATGATAAGGCAATGGATGCATAAAGAGGCCAAATATGGTTACATGATACTCTAATGCAATCCTATCTAGTAAATGACACAAGTACATGACAAATCATATCAAGATGCATAATGTCATGACATTTTCATAAGCATATGACATACTAAAATCCAAATGCACAAGCTCGTGGCATGGAGATGCAAACAAGTCAAGAGGCAAGATGGAAATGCACATGCAAGGCATACTAAATGGAATGGCCGATACCCCAAATGATGGAATTTTATCATAGCATTTTCACAAGCATATGGCATACTAAAATCAAGATATGCTAAGTCATGGCATGGAGATGCAAACAAGTCAAGAAGCAAGATGAAAATGCACATGCAAGGCATAGCAACATGGAGTAGATGAATGGCCATGTGACAAAATATAAAAACGCAAACATATGTATAATATAAGACATGAAATATGAAAAATACACAATATGACTCCAATAGACAACAAGGCCGAATCTTCAAGGAAAACATATTAAGCATGGAAATGAAATATAGAAACAAATATAGCATAGAAAATAATGTAAAGAACATATATATAAAAAAAATAAACATAGACATGCAAAGCAAAGCAAAGCAAAGCAAATAACAAGCAAAACTAGTAAATAAAACAAGGAAAGTTAAGCTCCATGGTTGGTATCAAATGGGCATAGCCTCTCACCTAACCATAATCACTTGGTCTTGCCAAGATCATGAAGCCTTTCCATTTCAAAAATCAGAAAATAAACCAAGCTAAACAGCAAAATTAAGGTGAGCTTCATGGTAGGTAAAAATGGGCATAGCTTATCCTCTAACCATGGTCACTTGGTCTTGCCAATATCATGTAGCCATTTCAACCTTTTTTGCTTCATCCTTTTGTAAAAATCAGAATACAAATACTCTAAAAAACCTTCTAAAAATCATTTTTCCTCAACAACATGTAAGGAAGAAAAAAAAGAAAACCAAGGCAAGCAAACATGCCATATTCGGCCAAGCATAAAACCATGTAAAAAAAAATTGTTTTCCACCATTTTGATGAATAAGAAGAGATGAAAACTTAAGTAAACATTGAAAAACTTTATTTATGAAAAATGTAGTAGGAAAACAAGATAGAAAATCAAGAAAACACCATGGAAAACAAGAAGAAAGCTTGCTAGAGCTTGGTAAAGATGACTATCTTCAAGCTCTCTATTGAAAACCTTTTTTTTCTTTCTTTCAAAACCTTTTTCTTTGCTAAATTAGCTACTGAATTCAGCCAAAAAACCCTATGAAAAAATGAAACCAACCCCCCTTTTTAGCCTTTGTCGAATGGCCTCTCACCTTTAAATGGAAATTGCATTTTTTCTCCTCCAATCTTGGCCTTTAGATTAAGATATTTTGATGACAACATAAAAATGTCATCTTGCCAATTGATATCATCCTTGTAGTAACCTCATCCCTTAGATGCAAAATAGGACCAATCCCATGCACTCCCTTGCTTGCCCCCTTGAGTGTCTACCCTTGGATGAATTGTGCTCATTTTTTTCTTCCATTCTTGGCCATTAGATGAGGGTCTTTCATGACAAATAAAAGTGTCATCTTGGAATTTAAACTTGTCCTTTGGATGGTGCATTCAACTTTCCTACAAGGCACCTAAGCCATTGGATGAATGGGGGACCATTTGCAAGGTGTTAGTGGTAGCATGTGACTTGATAGTGACTAAGGAATTAAATTGTTCAAGCTTCCTTCTTCTCCTCTATGCTGGCTGACCAAGGGAAGAAAAATCCCAGTAATTCCTTCTTCTTTCATATTTTCCTCAATTACAAATCTGCCCTTTTTGGATTATTTGGTGAAATGACATTTTTGCCCCCCGAACCTAAATAAATAGAAAACAGACTCCAAATTCAATTTTTCTTTTTTCAATACTTCAAAAATAATAAAAAAAAATTGAATTTTGGAAGTTTTTAAAATTTTTTGAGTCCATTTTCTATTTATTTCGGATTTATTTCCAAAATTATCCCTTTTATGCACCCGAACTTTACCATTTTTTAAACGAGCTCCGAATCCATATTTTTCTTCACCAATCTCTTCCAAATAATTTAAAAATGTGATCTGGAAGTTTTCATACTTTTTGGAGCTCATTTGCTATTTTTTGGGATTTATCTGCTTGAATTACTGCATAGGAGACCCGAGATTTGGCCATTTTGCAAACGAACTCCGAATCAAGATTTTATTTCGCCAATCTCTTCCAAATAATTAAAAAAAAATGAGGCCTGCAAATTTTAGGAATTTTTGGAACTCGTTTGCTATTTTTCCAGAATTTATCCTGTTGAATTTTTACATATTGGGCCCGGGATTTGGCCATTTTGTAAACGAACTCCGAATCAAGATTTTCTTTCGCAAATCTCTTTGAAATGATTTAAGAATGTGATTTGAAAATTTTCAGAATTTTTGGAGTTCATTTGCTATTTTTTCCATATTTTCCAATTTTGCCCTTTTACCTCTAAAACCCGATTTTGCTCAAAACAAGTCCGATTTTCAGATTTTCTTCAAACTAAGCCTTGGGCTATCCTTATTTAATTAATCCTCACCAATTAGGGGCTTTAGTCCTACCGAATCGGGTCATTTCTGCAATTCTTCCAAATTTCATCGAAATCCACCAAAAACCCTAATTCTCGATTTTCTTCCGAATTGACTTTTCTATCAGTTTTTCTTTCAAGTAGCTTCTCCATTATCCGTATTCAGTGCTTATCTTTCATTTGAGACCTTCAATCTCGACCAATTTGATCATTCAAGCACTTTTCCCCAAATTTCCTGAACTAGAGTTTCTTTTCTACTGAGATTCTGTAACCCAACTTCCGACCTCCATATCTTTCAATGCAGACCTCGGATTATCAAAATTCTTTCACCATTTTTCAATTGAACCTCAAATCTTGATTTTGAAAGTGGGTTGACTTTTTCAGTAGTTAACTTTTTTGGGCTTGACTTTTTTGGGCTTGACTTTTTCAAAGGGTTGACTTTTTGGAGTTTGACTTTATGCTATCTTAGACTAAGCCTCGGAGTACTGCCTGCATGATGAGAAAAGCCTTTTAGCATTCTGAAATATCAATTTAGGAAGAAAATGTACCTGATTTAGGGGTCCGGACAAAATTAAGTGTCTATAGGGACCAAAGGAAAGGAACAGTGAAGATGGACCATAAAGATGGCAACCGAGTTTGATGCTACATCAAAGCTTGCCGATCTTATGGATGTTTATTGAAACATTTGTTATGATTTATTTAGAAACATTTGATGTTTTTATTGGCATTGTGGGCCAATATTGAGGATGCTTATTTTATGTTGTCGAACATATTATTTTTCTAGAATGAGGATGCCATGCTTATTTAGATTTCTCTTAAATAAAATCGGTTATAGAATCGTTCTATAACATGGTCTTTTATTATACAACTTGTAAAGTATTGAGAATACTATTTATCTTAGTGATTTAGAATTCAAACAGTTTTTGAATTAATCCCTTAATCTCTACGAATGTATAATTTAGTGGGAGCTATTAATGACTCTTTGAATGTTAAAGATTATAATTGAACTCAATAATAAATTGCCATTTCGAACAATGCAATTATTTGGAAACGTTCCAAACTAGAGAGGATTGCACGTTTATACTAAAGGTTTTAAAACTAACTCTTTTGTTTTGGCTTGCAAAAGGAGTTATATTTGGATCATTGGCTACATGCTAGTAAGTAGATTCTGATAGTTGTTATAGCAACAACTGAGCCATATGATTGGAATCTAGGTCTCGTTGTGATCTTAATTGTTTGTTGACCTTGATAATGAGATTATCATGAATATGACCAAGCATATTCTCACTATAATGTACTAAAGCTATGTCATTATAGAGACACAATTGCTAATCGAAAGAGTTCGGCATTCGATGCGTTAATGATTGGCTTAGTGCAAGTGAGAGATTGATGGTATATGCCTTAGAGCCAATTGGATTGGACATGGGATATACAGTTAATAAAGCAAACTCTTCACTATGAAGATAGTGATACTAGGTTTTCCTTCATGTTAGTACGACAATAAGGAGTTATTAAGTACTAATCAGATAAAGCCCATGGAACATAATGGCCTTGCAAAGGAATTATAAAGAGTTATAATTATGAGATCCTTATGTATCAAAGCCTTGTTCCTCAAAATGTTCCTGGTCATCGTATTGCCAAGATGGGGCATTGGCAATGCTCAAAGACTAGTATATGTTAAGCCTTCTTACTTATGAAGTAAGCAACCGATCTCATAGGTTGAAGTATGGGATACTTGGGATAACATATAGGTGCTTGTCTGTTGAACAAGTTCAATGAACATGGCTTGCTATGAGAACTACATTTGGTAATATCACTCTAGTGTCTATGGTAATGTTCTCTAGTACCAGCCGTGTAAAATTAGTCCTCAGACTTGTGATACTAGGTCATCTTGTATGGAGATTGTCATGCTTTGATTCCATCACGAACGGGTCGCAATAAGGGATGCTTATGGTAGGGTGTTATTGGGTATGACATGAACCATGTGAAAATGAATAAGTGATCCAGAGAGGATTCACCACTCCTAGTGATAATGGAGACATATCTCGTTTGTTCTTGACTTCGATTAACTTGATTAAGTATTTGGCCAAAGCATGATGGATTTAGGAGAAAACGATTTCTCTAAATTCATAAGGTTAATCATAAGTTGCGAAGAACTAATATGGATTAATCATGAGTAGACACTACACCATGCTCATGCAGTATCCAGGATATTTGGTGAAAGGATCGTATTACACTGATAGGCTGGTTGCTGAAAGGTTTCTAAAAAGGTCACACTGACTTCACAATATTTGAGTGGTCATGATGGGTTGCTAGATCCCGCTCTTGATCTATGAAGATAGGTTAATGAGATTAACTTATGTTCATTGCCAACATATTGTGAACCTAGAGGGTCACACACATAAGGACAGTAATGTATGGATTAAACATGGTATTTTATTGAGGTAAAACTTAATGGAATAAAAGATCTATGTTTGAGGTCTTAATTGAAGAATTCAATTAAGATTGATTAAGACATAATTGAGATTTGAGAAATACAAAGATGATGTCTTAATGAAACAAGAAGAATCAACTAGTCTTATAAAGACTAGTATTGGCGACTTTGATATTGAGATATACAAAGTGGTATTCGAATGGCTATGCTATATTGGGTTAATGTCATGTGATTATATTAATAGATCAATGTCATGAATTGTTCATGAGGAGAAAGAAATTTAATTGAGAATTAAATTTCTTTTGTTTAGTTATTGATCTATCCAATAATATGCATAAAAATTAGAATAGGTCCAATAAGACTATTCTAATTTAAGACTGTCCACTAAGGATGGTTGGTTGGCCCTACTTAAGGCATTAAGGTTATTGGACTAGTATTACTACTTATAAGTATATTAGGCCTATTGATCCATCTTAGAATTAAACTATTTAAGTCCAAGTGGATTAATGAAAGCCTTGTGCAAGAAGCTACTACTGGCCGGCCACCCCTAGGGAGAGTAGTCAGGGTTAGCAGTTGAATATATATGATATATTCTTGTTGTAGCCCATATGAGAAGAGCCATTAGACTTGGTACGTTCTGATTTTGCTTTGAGAGAAAGTTTGTTTCAAGAAGAAAACTTTTCCCTAGCAAAAACACCAAATCGCCACCTCCCTATGAGACTCTACTTGTTGCCGCAACCTCTGTGTTTGGTGTGTTTCTTGCCGCTTTTCATACTTGTTAAGTGAGATGGGCATTGAGAGATAAAATCATAGATAGTTTTTTTGATTACGATCTTAGGATCAGTTTGCTAGCACAAGTGAATCACCATACCTTGGAGAAGGATCTATCAGCTGTTCGTGTGGACTAGCTTTAGAGGAAGGACAACTGTGCTTCTAGTGATCTTGCTGGATTCGAAACCTTGTAGATCTCGGAATCGAAAGACACCTGCTGTTTGGATCTACAACTTAAGGTTACGAATTCTTAAGTAGGTAACTTCTAAATCATATGGATGATTTAATTGTTTTAATTGCTATAAACCTATGTAAAACGTAAACCATAGATCCTGTTGTACTTCGAGTGCTTCTTTGTTTATTTCTGTTGCACTGTTTTGATTATTTATGTTTAAGCATGAGCCCGAAGTTTGCAACAGTTTTAGGCTAAAGGGTGATTTCCTAGTGGAAGGGGAGTTGGAAGGTGCCGGAGTTAGGACTCCAAGACGCATTCTGATGCTAAGTCAGCAAGGATTCAAGGAGCAGAGAGCAACGTAGCAAGGAAGAATGAGTAAAGCAGAACCTAACCTTTTTTTGTTGCTTACATCACACTTTTTATATTTGTGGTCAAAGGGAATTTGGAGCTGTCCGACTGGTCTGCCCGCTTGCTATCTATTGTAACTGTATGCCTGCATGTGACTTGTATGACCAAGTTGTATAGGAACAGGAGTCATTCATTTAGGAGGTTGTTGCTAGTGGTCTCAATGGCTTCTTGAGCCTGACTTGACATTAAGCCTTAACCTTGTTCAATACGAGTGTAACACTCTCCATTCCAAAAATAATAATTTCATTTCGATCGATGTCACACAGGACATAATAACAAAAACTAGAACAGAGGACAAATCCAAATCCGTCAAAACCCATCGCAAAAATCTCAATTGATTTTATCATAGACCTTCTCCAAATCGATCTTTCATAATCAAGCCACCCAATCTCCCACGCTTCTTGAAAAATGTATGAACCGCCTACTGCATTATCACTATATTATAAGTATAAAACTACATTGTGTCGGAGCAATCAACATAATCATTGTCGTTCAAAGTGTTGAGTTGAATTAAATTGTCAAATATTTTAATAATTTTTATAACGCAATTCGTAATAATAATATAAAAAAACACATTTTAATCAAGTGGGTAGATTGGGATTGCAATTTATCCATGTTTGTCTATATCGTACCGGTATCGATTGTATTGGTCGGTAAGTATCGGTTTTGAAGAAAAACGAAACGGTACTAACATCGTATTATTTTGGTTTTTGTATCTATTCGTACCAGTCGTACCGATCAATATCGGCCTGTACTGGTACATATCGACTCGTACAGGTAAGTACAAGATTTTTATTTTTTTATTTTTAAAATTTTTTTCACTTGATTTTTTTAACCAATTCTTAATACATTTTATTATAATAATTTTTACTTTTTCATAATTTCATTCAAAAAAAATATTTATTAAATTAAGCTATTGAATCTAATTAATAATAATTTATTATATTTTTTAATATTTATTTATTTATAAATATATATGTATGTAATTGAGATATATTAATAAATGTATATAATATATATTTTATTAGAAAACTTGAAAATGAACTTTATAAATATATCTATGAAAAATATTAAGAAAATATCGATAAATTCAAAATGATAAATCAAAATACATTAATATCAAAAAAAGAATAATACGTTAATCAATGCGATAATGACTATTTTGATTTATCCTCTCTTTGGACATTTGTAGAAGTTGGGCTGCAATCACAAGATTAATTTTGAAGTAAAATATCTTTGCCTATATGATCTGACATTGAAAGTTGAAGAACTCGACAACTCTTAGTGGCTTTTCCACTCAAAATATGGCTCATTTTGGTCTAATTAAAAAAGCTAGTATTAAGTAGTATGCTAAATTTCTCATGCCATAATGATGAACATTTGCAGCCTTGCTTAAAATGTAGACTTTGAAGTTTGAATGAATTCTCACAACCACCCATATAGCCGCACTCAAATTTAATTTATACTAAAAAAAAAAAAAAAAACCTGCTTTGTTGGGGTATTTTTAAATTATTTTTATATATTTTTAATTAATAAATAATAAATTAATTTTAAATTATATTATATTAAATAATAATTTTTTATTTTTAAATAATTATTATTATTATATAATTATATTTTGTTAATTAAATTTATAATAATTATTTATTTATAAATTACGTAATATAAATATATTTTCAAATGTTATTTATATATATTTAAAAATATTTAAATTTTATTGTATAGTGTATATTTTTTTATAAGAGGTAAAAAATAATAAATAAATAAAATAAAATTATGGTTTGTATTTTATTCTCTCGTAAGATCGATTTTCTCACATAGGTTAGCAGCAAGTTCGTTTTTCCTTTTTTTTTACGAACGGATCGGGTAAAGATCCTAAATCGACATGCGACTCAACGTGTGGACCTACGCCTTTAAATACAACATTTAAAATTAAAATTAAAATAATTAATAAAATATTTTTTTTAAATTTTTCCCCTAGCTGGTCGAGTACGGATCCTAAATCGACCTATGAGTTACTGTGCGGATCAACCCCTTTAAATACATCATTTAAAATAAAAATAAAAATAATTCATAAAATAACTTTTTTTCCAAGCCAGTCGAGTACAGATTCTAAATTGACTCGTGAGTCAACGTGCGGACTAACCATTTTAAATGCATTATTTAAAAATAAAATAAAAAACTAATTAATAAAATAACTTTTTTTCACATTTTTTCGTGCGGATCGGGTATGGATCCTAAACCGACCTGCGAGTCAATGTGCGGATCAATCCTTTTAAATACATCATTTAAAAATAAAATAAAAAAATTTAACAAAAAAAAATTTAAAATTTTTTTTCAAGCCGATCGATTACGGATCCTAAATCAACTCGCGAGTGAATGTATGGGCCAACCCTTTAAATACATCATTTAAAATTAAAATAAAAGTAATTAATAAATAAATTTCTTATTTTAATTTTTTTTTCTCGAGTGGCTCGGGTACAGATCCTTAATCGACTCGTGAGTCAATGTGCGGGACAACCCCTTTAAATACTTCATTTAAAATTAAAATAATAAAAAAAATATGTGATGAATTGAGATGCAACACAAACATCACATGAAAAAATAATTAAACACGATACGAATACACGAACGTGTCAAAATTTATATAAAACGAATTATTAACATGTAAAATTTTATATAAATTTGTAATACTTTAAGCACACACAAAAATAACACGAACGTGAACATGTCACGAACACACAAAACTTTTTTTTTTCTAAATTGAATCAAAAGTAACAAATTATAAAAAATATATTATGAATTGAGACACTCTTCTCCCAAATTAAATTAACAATCATAAATAAATATAAGCTGAATCATATTAAATAATTATTATTTATTAAAATTTTTTTTTTTATGTTTTAATATCATAAGTAAATGAATTTAGAGTTAAAGTCGAATCACTATGACAAATTATGCAAAATATGGGATGAATTGAGATATGACACAAATGCCACATGAGAAAATAATTAAAACACAACACGACATGAAAAATAACATGAACATGACACGAATATACTAACGTGTCAAATCTATATAAAACGAATTATTAACGTGTAAAAATTTATAAAAATTTGTAATATTTTAAACACACAAAAAAAATACGAACACATTACGAACACGTAATTTTTTTTTTTAAATTGAATTACTATAACAAATTATGTAAAATATGTCATGAATTGAGACACGACACAAACACAAATTTTTTTTCTAAATTGAATCACAATGACAAACTATGCAAAATATGAACTGAATTAAAACACGACATGTACACAGCATAAAAAATAATTAAAATACAACACAAAAAATAATATGAACACTACACGAATACACGAACGTGTCAAAATATACATAAAACGAATTATTAACGTGTAAAAATTTATATAAAATTTATAATACTTTAAACACACACAAAATAATATGAACACGAACACACAAATTTTAAATTTGTATAAATTTGTAATATTTTAAACACACAAAAAAAAAAACACGAACACATTACGAACACGTAATTTTTTTAAAAAAATTGAATTACTATAACAAATTATGTAAAATATGTCATGAATTGAGACACGACACGAACACAAATTTTTTTTTTTAAATTGAATCATAATGACAAATTATGCAAAATATGAACTGAATTAAAACACGACATGCACACAGCATAAAAAAATAAAAAAAACACAACACAAAAAATAATATAAACACTACACGAATACACGAACGTGTCAAAATATACATAAAATGAATTATTAACTTGTAAAAATTTATATAAAATTCATAATACTTTAAACACAAACACGAACACACAAATTTTTATCATTTTTTTTCCTCTTTTCCTTTCATCCTTTTTCTCTTCCTCTTTCCTCTTTCTCTTTTGTTTTTTTTTTTTTTTTCTTCCTTTACTTCCTAAAAAATAAAATGCCACGTATCAACTTCTAAAGAGTTTGTGTAACCAAGTTTATATTATAGCTAGATTCTTGAAAAAAACAAAATGCCACGTACCAATTTCTAGAGAGTTTGTGTACTAATATTTTGAGCACAAATTTAATTTTTGTACTAAAAAAAAGCCAAAAGACACACAAAGACTTTGGACATGGTTGGAATATTGGATGGAATGGAAACGATTAAATGGTGGTTTTGTCAACTTCTTATATATTTGAACTTTGGGTTATCAATGAATATCAGTGACTCTGGTTTATTTTTTTTAATTTTATTACATAATAAAACTTTTACCAATTTATTGTTTAAATTAAAAACAAAAACTCACATTGAATAGTTTTTAATCTTTTTAGCATAAACAAGCATTTTTCCAAGCTCACTACACTAGCGTGGACAAACTTTGTTGGATGATTATTGAAAATAAAGTTATTCATGAGTTAAATTAGATTGGATCAGATTTAAACATTAAAATAATTTACTTATCTAAGACTCAGCTAGATTTTTATAGGTTTTTAAGGTTCATTTCATTTTTTTAATTTTAAAAAATTAAAAATTTTATATTTTAAATATATTTATAATTAAAAGTAAAATAAAAATATTTTAATTAAAAAATAAATTTGGTTGGATCGAACTTGGACTTGAAAAACCTTATTCAGGATCCGTCCTGAATCGGGTTGAATCTATAAAATTAGACAAATAATTTAATTTTTGAACATGTCTAACTGAAAACAATAATTGTAATTATTTTATTTTTAAAAAAAAAATTAATTAGTAGAGAAATAATGTCCATCACAAATCTGGATAAAAAAGTTGTTATAGCTGTTTTTCAATTGCTAACTCTATGATGGTAAGCTTTATTTATTATTATATGTGAACAAATATGAAAAAAAGATCAGAAAGTCAAAATTATTCAGGTGAGAGAGAAGTGAAGGACAAGGAAATTAAACTATCAAGATATAGATATGGTAATTCGTGTATTAATATCGTATTTGTATATTTTTTCCTTTCATAATTGTATTTAAAATATTTTATATTAATATAAATTTTAACGTATTAATAATTTATGTTATATAAATTTTGACATATTCATATATTCATATTATATTTATATTTTTTATATTATATTTAATTATTTTTTTTATATATTGTCAAAGCTGCTTCCTTACTTTGCTTATCTGTAGTCGTCTCGTCGACAAGGATTAAGGATAAACATTAGAAAAAGTAATTACACTCGCGTTAAGTTTTCAAGCCATGGGCCATGGGCGGCAGCGTTGTAGTCTTTGTAACAGTATTATCGTATTGATATCGACTGTATTAGTTGATACATATCGTTTTTAAAGTAAATTAAAATGATATCAGTCTCGTACTATTTTAATTTTTGTATTGATCCATATCGATTGTAACAACCTGTACCGATCAATATCGGTACGTACCGATTGATACAAGATTTTGATTTTTAAAAAAAAAAAAATCACTTATTTGATTTTTTAAATCAATTTTAATATTTTTTGTGTCATGAATTTTTTTTCATAATTACATTTAAAAATAAAATTTGTTCATTAAATTATGCTATTGAACATAATTAATAATAATTTATTATATATATTTTTTAATATTTTAATATTTATTTTATCTATTTGATGTTTAAAAATTTTAAATATTAAATATTTAAAACTTTTATTTGCATAAAAATATATATATACATGTAATAGATATATATTTACATGTGTATATAATATATATTTTATTAAAAATTTTGAAAATATGTTTTGCATATAAATATATAAAAAAATATTTAAAAAATATCAATAAATTCGAAACGATATATCAAAACCCATCAATATCAATATATACTAATATCATAATAAAAATAATACGTCTATCGATTTGTAAAGTAAACGACAGGCTATTTCCCATCTTTCTAGTCGAGCATTGGCCGATCACGGCTCTTTCAGTTTACGTTCTTGTCCCTTTATGTATGCACCGTTGGTTTTAGTTTTAGGCTATGTTGCTTAGGCGCAAACGAAATATCTGTATTAATAAATTATTCGAGTATAGTTAAAAAAAATGAATTGGTTTAGTTATTGTTGAATCGAGTTGAATTTGAGTATTTTAATATTTGATTTGAGTAATTCGCGAGTTTAATTAAATTTTTTTATTTTTAATTAACATTAATAAAATTTCAATTCGAATTCAAGTACAAATAATTGAGTTTGAAATCAAGCATGGCATGAGAATCGAGTTTTTTTTTTTTTATTAAGTAAACGAGTCTAATAAAATGAGCGCGAATAATTTAATTTTTATCTCGTATCGAATTTGAATTTTAAAAATAAAATTCGATCGAAATCAAATTAAATTTTGAATCGAACTCGAACTCAAACATTTTACTGTTTGAGTTTGATCGGACTCGATTACATCCTTAATGAAAATTGGTAATGGCTGTGGTATCTTATGCAATTTTGAGAAAAAACGAGGGGCAATGTCGGCTAGTTATCTTTCTGTGGGCTGTGGGCCTGTGGCTTTAGTTTGGTTGAGCCCCACCGCTACAGAAGCTTCACCTAAAAACGTCACACCATTCCCAATGCGGTAGATAATGGCTTATCATGTGAAGAAGTTTTAGACAGTAGCCTTTAGGTTTAGGTTTATTCATAGTAATGAATAATAAAAAATTAAATATTTAATATTTGCAAAGTTGGATATTATAAATTTAGATAATTTATAGATTCAAATATTAAATTTGTTATTTTTGACGGATTTAGAGCAGATTTAGAATAGAACTCTCGGATATTCAATATTCAAATTCATTTTAGTTTTGATTCAAATAATATTGGATATCTAAATCTATTTTTCGAATTTATTTTACTTATACATATATTTTCTAATATTCAAATTCAATATCCGCTTATATATTTATAAAATATAAAAAAATTTATGCTTATGTAGATATTCGAACTTTGGCATGCAAACTATTATTATCAAAAGTTCAGATATTTAACGGATTCGGATATTCAACAGATATTGCTATCTAATTTTGATTTAGATTCAGATAATAATATTCAGATAATAAATTAATAATAAACGGATTCAAACATCATATAAATTAATTGAATTTAAATTTAAATTTTCAATAATTATATATATATATGACCATCTACTATCTTATTTAAATCCTTAACACAAAATTTAATAAACTTCACCTTATTGTTTTGTTGATTGCCTTTAGGCTAGACTTGTCCACGGTTCGGGTAGCTTACTCGGTCCGATAGGTCCGGTCCATATTGAATCGAGTTTGAATAAGGTATTTAGTAATTCGGTCCGGACCGAACCGATCCGAATAACTATTTATTAAATAAAAAATATTATTTTATTTAAATTTAATTATAAAATATATATTTTTTTTAATATAAAAATAAAATAAATTTTTAATATTTTTGAATAATAAAACGAATTTATACGAAACGGCCCGAGCCTTATCCAAATGGACTTAAGTAAGAGAAAAAAAATATTTTTAAGATCGCAATCCGACCAATGGACAAATCTATTTTATCCTTTTTACCATCTGGATTCAGACAATATATGATCGTCCACGACCTCACAAGGAAAAATGTGACTATTAATTGAGATGGTTAAGTATTCAGTCAGCCCTGGCAGTGACTTTGATTTATTGCTGTTAAAAATAGGTGTACCATTTCACATGATAGTGTTTCAACATCAACTTTTACTCAAAATCTGCTTTTTTTAATGTCATTTTTTTCATGAATACTTATTCATTTTTTCTATTTGTAAGTAGATTGAAAGACCCAACCGTAGCTATTATTGGTTTTAAAGATGAAGTTCTGCAAGAAATATCAAGAGTACATGCAAGGACAAGAGAAGAAACTCCCTGGGGTTGGTTTCAAGAAGCTTAAGAAAATATTGAAGAAGTGTAGGACAGATTTTCAATCCAAGAAAGACGTTAATGGGGTTCTTGACATCCAAACTTGTCCTCACCGTTGCCCAGGTAGAGACAAAGATTGTTTCTAAAACATATCTGGTTTTCATCTTTTGATGATTTTGCTGGTTAAACATTCCTTTTTGTTTTCTGGGTTGTTTTTTTTTTGGGTTATATTTTCTGGTTTTCCTTAGTTTCTTACATGTGCCTCCTTAATTTATGCATGTTTTCTTGAGGATACTACTGTTACCCATGATTTAAGCAATATAAATTGATACTTTGGAGTAGATGCAGCCGAACTTTACCTTAGCAGCAGAGTCGTAGATGCATTTTCGGTTGTATCGTGTTTATCTTGGTTGAGAGATCGTAACAAATGTTATGGCTGTCAATTACGTTGAATATCGTCGGCGAAAAAATCCGAAATCATAAAATAGAGTGTAATATTGCGTTGCGACTGCTATTTAAATCCTTGCTTAACGGTTATACAATGTATGGAGTTATGGTTGTAAGTGAGTTTATGAGACAAAATAAACAGATTCCATGTTTAAAACTCTAGAGTTGATGAAATTGTCATCTCATCAATCTAATAATTGTGTCAGCCATTTTATTTTTGTGATTCAATCAGGGATGATACAATTGGGTCATCTTTATCTTTTACCTCTTCATATTTTTCATTGTTATTCCCTTCTTCATGTGATCTGGATGGCATTTCTTTGAGCTTTAAATTGGTTATTTGAAGTGGATTTCCATAAGGGAAAGAAAAATGAAAAGAAGAAAGACTTTTAGTGCTGCAGAAGCTATTAATTTCTTGTCTATCTGATATATCTATGTAGTCTGATTTTGAACAAAACATAAGTTGTTCCTTATGCGTGTCTATGGACTATGGGGCAGCTTCATAATTTTATTTTAACCGTTTGTTCTCATCTGTATATACTTACGAACTATGTTACCCGGATTTCTGGGGTGTCGGATACGGTTTATAAAGGTACGCGTCCGACCAGGGTATATTCAATTCTTTTAGTTTTTTCATATATTTGGAAGATCATACTATCATACCAACGTCCGAATATGTGTCAAACACAAGTGTCGGATACGGGTATTTAAAAAAAAAAAAAGAGTCCGGGTAATATAGCTTATGACTTAATCTCATCCTAATGGAAATTAATGTCCAGTGTGCGACGGGACCTTCTTTCCTTCCCTTCTCAAGGAAATGTCTGAAGTAGTAGGCTGCTTCAATGAGCGTGCACAGAAATTGCTTGAATTACATCTGGCTTCAGGCTTTAGGAAGTACTTCAATTGGTTCAAAGGCAAGATTCATGGCAACCATGTTGCCTTGATTCAAGAAGGGAAAGACCTGGTTAACTATGGATTGATTAATGCTATTGCAATTCGAAAAATACTGAAGAAATATGATAAGGTATGTTTATTTCACTGTGGAAAATGTACACTTTTCTGGTAGGAGGCTGCAGCCTGTCCCTGACCGAAGAAAAGGTTGCGGATGTTGGAGTTTTAATCACAAATCTGTTGAATGCCACATTTTAAGGGTGACTGCAAGTTTATTTGCTTTCCAATGGAATGCAGGTTCATTACTCCAAACAAGGGCAAGCTTTCAAGTCACAAGCACAAAGTATGCACATGGAAATCCTTCAATCACCATGGTTATGTGAGCTTTTGGCTTTCCACATCAATGTGAGGGAAACCAAGGTTAAATCAGAGAAGACCCCTGCATTGTTTGAGGGCTGCTACCTCACATTAAATGATGGCAAACCATCCTTGTCTTGTGAACTCTTTGATTCTGTCAAGCTTGAAACTGACTTGACTTGCTCTACATGTTTGGTAAGTTACAATATTTCAGCTCTTATAGTGGGACACTTTGTGCACCATCCATCTATTAATAAAAAATAGTAATTTCCTCTCAAAGCTATGTTATTCGGACTCAGATGTGAGTGTCGGATTCGGGTACGTGTTCGACACGGCTATGTTCAGTTTTTTTCTAAGTTTTTCCATGTATTTGGAGGGTCCTTGAGGGTCATATCCTCATATCCATGTCCGAATATGGGTCGGATACAGATGTCGAACACGAGTATTTCAAGAAAAATAAAGAGTCGGAACAACATAGTTCCAAACAAAGTGTAGTAAAGCACATCACTAGCGATTACAGAAGCAAGTTTTGGAATATGTTTTATGGTTTTACAGTTTTGTAAGTAATAGACTTGTCAAATTTAGTACTTTGTCTAGAAGAAAATAAAAAGTACAAAAAAATTCATTATCAAACTGCTTAACTTTTGGCTGCTAATTGGAATATTTTCAGACATTCAGGCTAAGACATAGAGCTTTGGTTTAGAAAATAGACCTGATGTTTTTGCTCCAAGATATAGGATTCTGGCCTAATGGTTGGACTTTGAAATATTAAAAGCTTAATCATTAAATCATAATGGTAATGCTATCTATCTAGAAACATATGAAGAGCATTTTCTTGTGCATTTCAACAAAATTCGTAACAGTCTATATTACTGGGATTTGGGTGTGAGTGTCGGATAAGGGTATGTGTCCGACACGGGTATATTCAATTTTTTCTAAGTTTTTCCATGTATTTGGAGGGTCTTTGGAGGATTATATCCCTATACCCATGTTCGAATATGTGTCGGACACGGATACTTCAAGAAAATGAAGAGTCGAAGCAACATAGGTAACGGTTAAAGCAGAATTTGAGAGAAGAAATCTTCTTAGCAGGATGGATGCTTTATAGGACTCTTCATTGATTTAAGGCATTTCATTTTCTTCCTCAATGCAACAGGATACAGTATTTGATCCAATATCGCTCACTTGTGGGCATATATTCTGCTACATGTGCGCTTGTTCAGCTGCATCAGTGACCATTGTTGATGGACTAAAAGCAGCAGAGCCAAAAGAAAAATGTCCTTTATGTAGAGAGGTGAGTGTCTATGCCCCTTAATTAACTTCTGCTCTAATTTTCCTTCTGTTTTTGTTCATTCCTGGGATAAATGGCTTTCCTTTTCATAACAGAGAACTAAGTTTGTTCATTCTGATTGAATAGCTAGCGAGTCTAATCGAATTTTCTTTTGTTTTTAATTTGTATTGAAAAAATTTTCAATTCGAACTCGAGTTCGAATACAAATAATCGAATTTGAAGTCGAGCATGGAATTAAGCTCGTTTTTTGCTAGATAAACGAATCTAATCTAGCGAGCTCGAATAGTTCGATTTTTATCTTGAATCAAGCTCGAGCTTTAAAAATAAAACTCGATCGAGCTCGAGCTCGAGCTTCTTACAACTTGGTCTCAACTCGGCTCGGTTACACTCCTATATGAGGCCCCTTGTCATACTTTTACTTCTTTACTCATATACCGTTCGCATATATAAAGTGACTGGAGGAATCAAACATCTCCCTCTTGGTATTCCCAGTTTCTTTAGCAAGCTTGAAGAGTGGCATATTGCAAAGCATAGAGTGCTCACTTTTATGTTATGAAAGTAGCAGTGAAAATGAATCTGTAAGGGGAAAAACGATTCTTGTCTTTGTATTGATGATGCACTGAGCAAGAGTTAGCACCCTGAACCTTGAGAAATTATGTTGCTTTGATTCTTCATTTTTTTTTTAAGTATATGTGTCTGACACATATTCGGACATGAGTATGAAAATATCATCTTTCAAAGACCCTCAAAATACATGAAAATCTTGGAAAAAAATTAAACAAACCTGTGGCGGACGCATACCTGTGTCTGAAACTTACACCCGAGTCCGAATAACATGTCAATCTTTGTACCATCAAAAGTAATTATTCTTCATTTTGTAATCTACTTTTTTTCTGACTTCAGGCAGGAGTTTATGAAGGTGCTGTACATTTGCACGAGCTTAGTATATTATTAAGGAGAAGGTGCGTTCCTATTTTTGTACCATTGACCGCCTTCTGTCCTATGTTGCTTCGATTCTTTGTTATTTTTGAAGTACTCGTGTCCGACATTCGTATCTGACGCCTATCCGGACACGAATATGAGGATATGATCCTCCAAATACATGAAAGTTTTGGAAAAAATTGAAAATACCCGTACCCAACACTGACACCCGAATCCGGGTAACATAACTTCTGTCCTTGACTCAGTTCAATGGTTTCTTAACTAGCTCTCCTGTTTCGTTTTTTTTTTTCAAATATATTTGTCTTTGGGAGTGAAGAGTGGGAATGATTGAATATGTGCTGGCAGTTGCACTCTGCTTGTGATTTTGCACCCATTTTTCAGGTTCTTACTCAGATCATGCATTTTTTTTGAACAGCTGCCATGAATACTGGGAGCAGCGACTTCAGGCGGAAAGAATGGAGAGAGTTCGGCAGGCAAAGGAACACTGGGAGTCCCAGTGTCGAGCATTCATTGGCGTCTGATTAACAGTTTTTTCTTTTCCCCTGTAAATCTGTAAGATCTTTCTTATTCTTATTCTTTTTCTTTGTTAAAGTGGTGTAATCCCACATCTGTTAAATCTTGAATTATCTGTGGTTTTAAATTTAAGTTGGGTCTTTCTACCTATCACCAATTGATTTTAGGTTGAATGGTTAACATTTTTATTCTTATATATTCCAAGTGTAAAATTATTCTTCAATAACATTTGCTACCAAGTATTTAAGTTATTGGGATGATGTATATCTGCTCGCAATTTTCAAATACTAATCTGAAAAGAATTTCTTGACATGGATTATTTATCTTGGAGATATATGAATTTGCTGATTACCTTACCAAAACTATGGATTTCACATGATCATCAGCAGAGGTGGCAAAATAAACTCGAATGTGAAAATTCGAATCCGCTTAAATTCAATTTGACCAAATTCAAAAACCCAAATATGAGAAAATCCAAGCTTAAAATGATTCGAACCTTAAATGATCTAAATCCGAATTGATTAGAATTCGAAATTATCTGAATTTGAAAATATCCGAATCTAAAAACACTCAAACCCAAAATACCCGATCTGAACCTATCCAAATCCGCCCAATTACCACTTCTGCTCACCAGTTTCATGGGATTACTTGAACAGATAAAATGGGTATTACTGGGATCGCTTTCTTAGTCCTTCCCAATATCAAATTGGCACTTTTCTTTCCTTTTTGGAACTATTTCTTATCTGCGCCAATATTGAATTAGCAGGTTCACCAATTTCATCTCAAGATACATAACTCTAATAGAAATGCACGTAAAGGGTTAAGAAATCCAAAGCAGGAAAAGTTACCAATGAACTCTTTTAATGAAAATGAAAAATGATATTTTTTTTTTTTTTACTTTTACTTCCTTGCCAAGATGAGAATACAATAATCGGATCCGAACTTTTGATTCAGTTGATTGGTGCATATTTCTTCTTACTCAAGAGCAGGATTCAAATCTCTTTCTCTTAAATTATAAAAAAAAAAAAAAAAAAACAATAATCAAAGTTGGAAGTTGAGCGAGACTACAGGGATCACTGCCTAGCCATCCATACAACATCCTACTATAAATAAAATAAAATAAAATTTATATTTGATACATTATCAGTGTATAGGTCCGACAGTGCATCCTACCATATCATCTGTTAAAAGGTTAGGGTTAAGAGTTAGTGGTTAAGGTTAAATTTTTAATGAAGTATCAGTATAAAATTTACTGTCAGTATATAAACCTATACACTAACAATGCATCAAATATAAATCCATAAAAAAAAAAAAAATGTAAAAGCTATCATTGTTTTTTTGTAACTTCTACAAACTCCCGAGTCCAAAGTTACACTTATCGAGCTAAGAGACATACGGCAAGCAAATATAAAATAATAAATAAATGCTGATCTAGACAAATATGACGAATATTTCGGAATCCGAACTTTCACATCCTTAAAATATTTTCTGTGCTTATCAAATCTAACTAGGGTTGTAATCGAGTCGAGTCGAGCTCGAATACTGAGAAGCTCGAGCTCGATTCGAAACTCGAGGCTCGAAGCTCGGTTCGAGCTAGATTGAGTATCATTTTTTAAGCTCGAGCTCGGCTCGAGATGAAATCGAACTATTCGAGCTCGACTCGATTAGGCTCGTTTATATACTCGAGCTCGAGCTCGAATTAAGGGTTTTTAAGTATGTATATATATTAAGGGTAAAATAGTAAATTAATAATAAAAATATTATAAATAAAAAAAGCTCGATTAGGCTCGCGAGCTGCTCGAATCGGGTATTAAGATACTCGAACTCGGCTCGCTCGATAGCTCGAGCTGCTCGAGCTCGAGCTCGGCTCGATAATGATCGAATCGAATTCGAGTTTTTTCGAGTCGAACTCGAGTAGCTTGCGAACACAGATATCTCGTTTACACCCCTAAATCTAACTCACCTAACTCCGGTGAGCTCACCAGCTTCACCTCCCAAAGGAACTCAACAAATATGAAAGGATTTTTATCTCCAAGCTTATTATATCTCTTGCATAGTTTCTCCAACCGAATGCTGCATCTTGTTTAGTTTTGTATCCATGAACATTGCCTGTAAAATAAAGCATTAATTAGGAAGACTACCAACAGAAGAATTACGGTTAAAGTATATCATCTAATACAAATTAATCACTCTATTATAAAATTGAGTAATTTAATTTTTATTTTTTAAAAATTAAAGCAAAAAAATAAAATTATTAACTGATGTAAGGTGAATCGTTAAAAAAATTAACATAACATTTAACCCGTATTTAATTGATGATTTGAATATTAAATACTGACGTGATATCAATAAAATATATTATTTTAAAATTACATGAACAGAATAAGTATTCAAATTTATTGAAAATCTCATATTAAATTTTTTATTTAATTATTTATGTTATCCATATTATTTAAAAATAATATATTTTATTAATATCAAATTAATATTTGAGATGGAAGAAAATTTGGAGCTTAGCTTGATGACATGAGGGTTTTTCCTCGGGAGAACCACTTTCACCTTAAAAGGAGTTTGGGCTCTTTAGACTTGCTTATTGCTTGTTGATGCTAGTATATTTTTTTACACTAGTTAGTACCTAGCATCTTTGATCCGTTCCAAAATCAAAAGAAATATTTGTATGAAATGATTATTCTATATTAACATATATCTATTTTATTTAAATTATGTGACATAATCAGATTTTTAAAAAAATTAATATTACATGTAATAATTAAAAGAAAATATTAACCAATGCTTAATGGCATTGATTAAGGTGATATATATAAAATATATATATATATAAATATAATTAATGATTTATTTTTTTAAAATTTAATAAAAATAATGTATTAAATATAAAAAAATAATTTAAATTAATAATTAAATAATTTTTAATTGATATTTATAAGCATCGATTAAGAGGATCTATAATTAAATGATAAATATTTATTTCAATAATTCATAAATAACTTTTTGTAATAAATAATTATTTTTTTAAATTTAATTATATGATATGATTTAAATGAAAAAAATATATATTGACATAAAATAATTGTTTCTATAATCTTTGCTCTCAAAACAAAAGTAGCTAATGGGCCAGTTATATAAGGCTAGGCTAACCAGACTTTTGATGATGAAAGATGATGATTTTGAACCGTCCGATATCAGTAATCAAACGACGCTGATGCAATAAAGAAAAATCTAGAAAAGAAAGTACTAGAAGGAACCTTTCTTTACCCACAATATAAAACCAAAGGGCAAAGGCTGTCTGGTTGCTTTGCAGTTTTCTTATTCTTAGTATAAGTAGTTGGCTGTCTTCTAGGGTTTTACATTCTATACTTTCTCCCCTTCATACTTTTTCTTACTAACCATGAGGTAAGCTTAACAATCTTTCTTTTTCTCTTGGTTTTTTTTAGATATGTTGTTTTCCATTTCAGTTTCGAATCTTTGCCCCCCCCCCCCCCCAAAAAAAAAAAACTGATTTGATTGATATTATGTTTTTGCTATTGTTGTCCTTGTTTTTGTTTCAACATTTGTTTTTTGATCTGTTCTTTGAGTATCTCTGTGTAGTAATGGTTGTTGTTTGATTGTTTTCTTTGTTTTTATTCATGTAAACATGGGAAAAAATGGAACTTTTATAGATGTTTGAACATTGTTGGTATAGAAATGCTTTTAAGTCATTAATTAGGTCAGTTAATTAACTATTGGAAAGAAATGCTGTATTGGGGTTTTGATTAGTTTGCCTATCTGGGATTCTTACATAGCCAATTGTTTCTTTTTGGGTAGATTTTGCTTTGAATTGTACTTTATTAACTATGGTTAAAATCTTTTTTTTTTTTGTTTTTAAGTCGTCATCCTGAGTTGAAGTGGGCTGAAAGAGCTGACAAGATTTACATTACGGTGCTATTACCCGATTCAAAGAATGCAAAGGTCAATCTTGAACCAGAGGGAGTGTTTACTTTTTCTGCTACTGCAGGAGCAGACAATAACCTATATGAATTGAAGTTGGATCTTTATGATAAGGTCAATGTGGAGGTAAAAATACTGTTCTAGTAATTACTGAGAGTCAGCAAAACATTTCTCTCATTTGTTAGGGATTTTGAGAGCCTACGGTGTTGATAATGATTGATGATGATCAGTGGATGGTCCTGGTAGGAGCTATGTTACTCGGATTCGGGTGTGAGTGTCGGACACGGGTATGTGTCCGACACGTGTATGCTTGATTATTCAAAGTTTTTCTATGTATTTGGAATGTCTATGGGGGATTATATCCCCATACCCATGTCCAGATATGCATCGGACACGGGTGTTTGACACGGGTACTTCAAGATAAACGAAGAGTCGGAACAACATAGGGTAGTAGTATGCTGCTGATTGGTTGCTTTTAAATGAATTCTGAACATTTGCTAGCTAGCCTATATCTCCTTAGTGTTCATTTCAGGGCTCACTTCTTTCCAAAAGCTGCTAGATTTTATAAACTCAATTTTCAGGTTTTTTAGTATATTTCCTATTAGATTATATGCGTTCAAACACAGGCGTGTAACTTCTAAGTCTATATCTTCCTGGAGATTTTCATAGTGTTGCCTCTGTGCATATGGTGTTTGCAACCGCAAAATGCCCTTGATGTATGCATGTCTTATGATAAACATTCTGCCTTCCGAACACTTGTTAATTTTGATATTGATTTCTAAGCAAATTATCTTCTGATTTTTTTTTTTTTATTGTATGTTTATTGTTTCTTTTTTTTTGGATAAAAGGAAAGCAAAATTAGTATAGGAGTCAGGAGCATAGTCTGCATCTTGGAGAAGGCTGAGAAAGTGTGGTGGAAAAAATTATTGCGCCCGGATGGCAAGACCCCCCATTATGTCAAAGTGGACTGGGACAAATGGGTTGATGAAGATGAAGACAGCGGTAGTAAGTATAGCGATTATCGATGATTCTCTGTTCAGGTTGAATTGTTGTAAATGCTGATACATTTTAAGCTGACAATTTATTGATTGCTAATACTTTTAATTAGGTCCTGCTGATATTGACATGGGAGGAATGGACTTCTCGGTATGAATATATAATACTTTTTATCTACATTTTTTCTATTTTCAGCATTAATTTATTAGTATTTCCTTTCTGACCGAAGAATTGTGGTGTTTTGCAGAGCTTTGGTAATATGGGAGGCATGGGTGATGGTGGGATGGGTGACTTTGAAGACAGTGATGATGAAGGTAAGAATACTGCAAGGCTATGTTGTTCGATTCTTCATTTTTCTTGAAGTACTTGTATCTGACACTCGTTTTCTACGTATATCCGAACATGGGTATGAGAATATGACTCTCCAAGGATTCTCTAAGTTCATGGAAAAACTTAGAAAAATTGAACATACCCGTATCCGACACTCATACCCGAGTCCCGAGTCCGAGTAACATAGTTGCAAGGCTTTCTGAGTAATATTTTGCCTGTGATTACCTTTTCTCTTTGCTTGTTCATTGGTTTGGATGTTGGCTAAACTGATTTTCATCCGTTGTAGAGCAAGAAGTGACAAATCCAGCCGAGGAAGACACTAACAAGGCTGAAGGGGATCCAAAGCCGGAGGAGCAAGGTGCTGGGAGTTTGGAGAGAAAAGAAGCCGCACCAAGCACATGATATCATGTTAGCTGAAGATATCAAATTCTGTTAAACTATAGTTGCAGGTTATATCTTTGTTGGTCTCTTTGATGGGATCAAAGTGTGCTGTTTTTATAATTGTTTGAGCTAAAATTTGCATATAATCTGGCAAGATATATGTTTCTGTCTAATGGAAGGCAATTATCTGTTTGACATGAATCAGGATGTTGTACCTTTGAATCATTTGTTTGATGGTGATAATTTAGAAATGAGATATCTGGATTTCATCCTGGATTGGGTCGATATGTTATAATGTTTTATTTTACTAGGGATGGCAAGAAGTTTTTTTTTTACTTTTGAAAAGTGGGGCGGATTGGAGTTAATTTTTTTTTTTTTTTTTTGAAAAATGGGGCGGATTGGAGTTATAGTTTTGATAAATGTTTATTTCATCTCTTTTTTTTTTTCAATTATTATTTTATCTTTTAAATTTTTTTTATATTTTTAGTATATATATTAGATATATATTAAAAATTATATATATTAAAATTATGTTAATGAATAAATTATAATAATAATTTTTTATAATATTAAAGTACAAACAATTAGTAAAAAAGTGATATAAAGTAGTAGAGTAATTATAAAAAAGTGATATAAAGTAGTAGAGTAATTATGGATGTAATCAACGGAAGTAGATAAGATAATTTTTGTTTTCGTTTTACTCCATTGTATTTCTAACCGAGAAGCAAGAACAAATTTTTAGTGTTAAGTAGAATTGATGATTTTGAACAAGATATGTAAACACGACATAAACATGACACGTTTAATAAACACGAAAATACGAAAATAATGTAATAAATACGATGCTACACGGTTAATATAACATGTGTAATATATGTATCTTGATATAATATGAATACACAAATTATCAAATCTGAAGTCTAGTTATTGGCCCTTCTTGGAATTGGCTTATTTCATTATGATGTTTATAATCAAAGCTGGAACCTGGAAACAAGGTTCACTTCCAAATCTAGCTGTTAACAACAGACTAATTTTGGCAAAGGGTTATAAATTTTGTCATTCAAAGTTTTAAAATCTTTTTTTCCGTGCCTAATCTTGGGTAGGATTTAATATCTTCATAGTGAGATGATATTGTACAAGAACATGAAGGATTTATATGTAGTTTTTAAGTACTGTTTTTGATGTTTGAGCATCTTATCTAGTTTTGGAATCAAAGATTTATATTATAAGTTATGAAACGACAGGTTTTATGAAATACATTTTTTTTGTTTAATCTTTCTGTTTAGTACGTATTATGACTAATTGAGTTTTGATACTATTGTCTAACAATTTAAGGATGGTAATGGAACGGAGTGGAAACGGAAATTCGTCTTCATGAATATCAATTACATCAATAATTGCTTCACACTGGTTTGGCAAACTTTTTATCAGAATCTAATTTAATTTTTATCACAATACGGATGTGATCAATGTGGGAACTTCATTTGGGAAAGTTGGTTTTTTTTTGGAACTCTTTGAGAAGCTCTGGTGTTTGACAAATATTGAGACCTTCGGGTATTTTTATCCTTTATCCATTAATCATGAGGATTTATTTTGGAATTTAAATAGTGATCGCAAAGTGATATTACAGTCGTTATTTTACGATTTCGACTTTTTTTGTCACCGATATTCACGGTCAATATTTATCGTAATTAACCGCAGTAACATTTATTATTTTCATAACCGTGATAAACTTAACGTGATCAAAAATGCATCCGCAACTACGATTTACGATTTTAATATGAGGATTCGTTTTCTGAGATTTGCAAAATATTGGGAGATGGAATCTGCTCTGTTCCCTTTGTTTACAATGGGTGAAATACAATCTCATTTTACTTCCTTAGAATATTCGGAACAAATTAAGGTAAAATCTTTATAAAATAATATTAATTTATAAAAGTTATTTAATTATTAATAAATAAATAAATTATTTATTTATGGATAAATTAATATTTATTAATTTCTAAAGAATTTTATGTTTTCAATCCTTATACATGTATATTATTATTTTCTTTTACTAAAACACAAATGATTTATAAATGAAAAATATTAGATACAGTGATGGAATCATCTATTGATGAAATTATTTACTGATAATGATTAAGATCTAAATAATAGTTGTGCTTTACTAAATGTTTCTCCAACAGAGGCATTTCAAGCAATAATCGCCTTAAATAACTAATGGCTAAAACATGAAAAAAATATACCGAATGTGGTGCGTGCATTGCAAAAAATTAAAAATGAAATTCAGTTTGATTTAGGTATAAAGAAAAACAAATTTTAAATGCATATTTTGAAAAAGATCTTAAAATGAGAAGATAAAAGTTGTTTAGTGAACATTTTCTTATAGTATTATATGAACTTTTATGGTTTTTTATTTTTATTTTTGTTAGATCCAAAAGAATTATAAAAAATTATTATTTTATATATTTAGCGAGAACTGGCCTCTTTGGATTCCATCGAGTTTATGGTGCGATGAAACTTTTAAGAGTTTGTGGGGGGATTTTCTTCCCACTGGGGTGATTCTAGTGGGTTAAACTTCTGCGGACCTCTCCTAACTGGAGAGGTAGGAGTCTAGTGATTTCATTGGATCCCGGTCGAAGAAAAATTCTCTTTTTATCCTTTTTCATTGTTTTTTTTATATAAAAAAAAATTATTTATTTTCATTTAAGTTTTAAATTATTATATTTTTTTTATAACTTTTTTAATATAAATATAATTTTAATAATTTTTAGTTATTATTTAATATAAATATAATTTTAATATATATTTTATTATTTAATATAAATATAAATATAATTTTTAATTATATATTATTTATTATTTATAATATATACACATTTTAATCTAATATACTTAATGATCATTTTTTTTCTCACTATAATTCATCTTACAATTACCGTTGTTTTTTTATCCAAATACATATCTCATAACTGATTTTAATTTCACTACTACAACACTCAATCTCACCGTTATAATAACTAATCTCACCGCTACTACTGTTTTTAATTTTACCAAAACCAATCTCACCGTTTATCTAAATGTAGCCTTAGTAATTAAAGCTTTGACAACCCTGCTCCAAAATGGCTTATATTAACAAATTTCATTCAGAACTAGTGCTTAAACTCTATTTACTGCCCCTTCTAGTGTACGGAATTGGATGGAACAAATGAAGCAAACTTTGAGGATGCTCGTTCATGGATCTAGCAATATTAGACTCTATACGATTACACAACACAAAAAAAATAATTAAAACACGACACAAAAACATAACACGAACACGACATGAATACACGAATTATTAACGTATCAAAACTATATAAATATAAAATACCTTAAACACGATTATGACATGACAAAATACACACACAACACGAATACACGAATTGCGGATCTACTCGTTCGTTAGCATCAGACAGTTGGGACACTAGATCATGTAAGTTAAAAAAAATATAAAAAATCTGAATTTGTTTATAAGCTTTCTGTTACAACTCATTTTAGAAGTTCAAAATTGGAGCCTTTGCTTTTAGCCCCAAGAAACTCATGTTCAACATTAGAAAAGCTAAAACCTTTTTGGGTTTTGCTAATGAGTATTCTTAGGATACTCTTTAAGATTAGTTAATATATTATTTATAATAAAAATATTATATCATATACAAAAATTGACAACTTTATTCATCATTTTCAATGCATTGAATAAAGATATTGCTATATATAGTAACCTTAATGAATGCCCTAAGGACACTCGTTAGCAAAATCCAACCTTTTTTTCACATTTGCTACTCTAGAAATTGGATAAAACAGGCACTAAATTTTATTCAAGATCTTTTACCAAGAAGTCCAATTGAAAGGTTTGCCTTCCTGATTTTGCAGGTTGATTGTTTTGTTGATTGCCACTGTTCTGGAGGAGAAACTTTTATGGGTGATTGGTGGAAGTGGTCATTGGTCATGAAGTCACCATGAAGTCACCATGAAGTCGCAAGAAAATATATTTTTTTTTATACAAAAGAGGTCGGAATCTGAGAACAGAAAAAGAAGTTACAGATACTGAGATTTGAATCTCAAATCTACTAAATATCACCTCTTAACTAAGTCCGAATTCAAATTGGAGCTCTTTAACTTGCATTTCTAGAAGAAAATTAAATAAATTCATTCCACTAGTAGGCAGATAAGTTTCAAGCAAGTTGACAACACAAAAGGCAGAGAGATCATCATTTAACTTGAACGTATAAATTTAACAACAATTTGTCTTACAAACTACAACCTTAAATGACAAACCACAATGCAAAAGATCCTTAAATGAGTTCTGCAATCGTACCTAATATTTGGCACTTAACACAAAATAGCAACGTCACCCCAAAATAAAGCAGCATTACATCAACCTCGACCTCGGCCACCACCTGTCACCAGAATGAAAAACAGCAGTCCATTAGTCTGAATTTATCAAATGTTAAGCCAGCCATAATGGATTATTCAATCAACTGCTGAGCTACAAAACCATTTTGCAGAGTGTTTTCAATGCCAGAAAAACCTATGTTACTCGGACTCGGGTGTGAGTGTCAGACACGAGTATGTTCAATTTTTTCCAAGATTTCCATGTATTTGGAGGGTCCTTGGAGGATCATATCCCCATACCCATGTCCGATATGTGTCGGACATGGGTGTCGGACACGGATACTTCAAGAAAAATGAAGAGTCGGAACAACATAGAGAAAAACACACACAAACACACACACACACTTGTGCAGCTCTTGTTTCAGCAATTTTACCTCTGCTTCCACTAGTCTTTCCACCCAAACCACCCCTGCCTCGACCTCCACCTGCACTCTTAGCACCGTCATCTAGCCCACGCCCAACTCCTTTTGGTTGCCTTCCACCAGGACCATCGTCTCTACCTCTACCTCTGCCACGGCCTACACCAGGAGGCTTCCTATCTGAAAAAGTCAGCAAAATCAAAAAGCCAGGTTAAGAACTCCAGTTTTCAAATGCATAAATCTCAAATGTAATTAACAGTATCAACCTCAAGGGGAAAGTTTCGATACAGTTGGCACCCAGTTCTGAGTGCAGGTTTTTAGATGTACAGAATACAAAGATAACGGAAAATAAAAGAAAAAAAGAAGAAGACGAAAAGCTGGAAGAAGAATTCTATGAAGCATACAAAAAAAATAAATAAATAAGAAACACAGTGGACTATGTAGATAAAAAAATTACATTACTTTAAGCATACACTTATCCAAACATGATTTAAACTGCAACATACATTTAAAGAACATAGTATATATGGCTGCAATGCAACATACTACTTGTACCCAAATGTTTCTACGTCAAATTGAATACTAAGATAATGATCCATCCCTTTTAATAGCTAGCAAGAGAATTAAATCATACCTGCACGACTCTTTTCTTCCTGAACTTTATCAATTACCTGAAATTCAATGGTAAAGTTACTAAGATTAGTAGATTAGCAGAAAAGCTAGTAAAAAGGTTTGAGGGCAGCACAAGAAAACTATAATAAAACCCAGCAACAATATTTACATGAAACCTAAAATTTGGGCAGGTGGAATGGAACCCAAAGGTGATCAAGTAAGAAGACTTAAAATTTTTATTTTTTAGAGATGGCAGATGTTGTCATAAAAAAATCAAATTACCCACTTAGCTCCAGATAAAAGTATACTCCTTTTAACACCACAAAGGACAAAGAAAGCTTCTTCGACAACAAAATAGCTAAAATTCCACTCTATGCTTTTGTGAAGACAACTAAGAATCAAGCATTTATAAATTTGAACAGAGTGAATGAAATTAAAAACGTGATAAATACTCTTATCTATGCAAAGTAAAGCTATATTGCTCCGACTCTTCATTTTTCTTGAAGTACCCGTGTCCGACGCATATTCGGACATGGGTATGGGGGTATGATCCCCCAAGGACCCTCCAAATACATGGAAATACTTAGAATAAATCAAACGTAACCGTGTCGGATATGTGTCCGACACACCCGGATCCGAGTAACATAGAAGTAAAGAAACAAAACAACAACATAGACATGGAGTAAAAGGTACCTCATCAGGAACTCGAAGATACTTGATTGTATTTCCACGGATATAGCATTCGGGCATTCGCCAAAACCTGTCTCCATCCTACATTATATTTCCAATCAAACCCAGACCATAATTTTTTATCAAAAAAAAAAAAAATACAACATCCTTACTTTTATTCCTAGAAGGAAATAAAATAAAATAAGAATCATTGAATGAATTCATATTTGTACCTTTGAAGTACAGATAACTTCACGAAGATGGATGTTCATCCAAGTGTCGCAATTGACCAAATGTCCATTATAGGTCTCCCCATTTTTCAGTTCCACCAGCTGTTAAGAAAAAAAGAAAAAAAACAATTGTTTCAAAAATCAATAACTGAAGCGAAATTTTTGCACAGTAAGTCGAGAACAGGTATGCAAGGGAGCGTAATGCTCTTACCATAGGATGGCCCTGTGCAGTTTTTAGAAGAGAAAGAGGAAGCTGCCCAAGGTTTTACATATAGATAAAAACAGGTTAGCCGAGGAAATAAGATAAAATATCCAAAAACAACTTAAAAAACCAAAATTAACCCAAGAACCCATTGATAGCATATGAAAAGTTGCTTTCTTTTCTTTTTTTCTTTTGTTTCGATTTCACCCCTATTTTCCTGGGGTTTATAAGCAACCAAACAGACAAGCAAGGTAAGTTAAAGAGAGTAGGATACCATCTTTTTCTTTTCTTTTTTTAATCAAGTAGAAACCTAGCGAAGAACAAAAATCCTGCAAGAATAAAAGGAAAAACAGAAAAAGAAATCAAGAACAATGTCAAAAAGAGTAAGAAGAAGAAAAAGATTTAAAAACCTTGGAATTGCAATCTTATTTACTGTAGAACAATTACGCTTTTAAGTCTAAACCCTAGCACGATCGGAGAATAATATACTAATTACTGGTAAATCTAAAAAAGCTTTGTTTTGGTAGAAAAAAAGGGGGAAAAGGTAATCAATCGGCTTAAAACCCTAAATTAAAAAGGAAAAAGAAATCGAAAATACCAACAAGAGAAGAAGAGAGTTGACTGTTCTTCAGTCGATCTCACTGTTTTTTTTATTTTTTATGAATTCGATCTCACTGTTTTTATATAAAAGAAGTTTGCTTTGAGGGCTTTTTTTTTTTCTTCTGTGTACAAGGTTTTAAATGGTTAAAATGTATTTTCTGTGCCAAAAGAAATGGTTAATGTCTTTTTTTGATTAATTAAATATTTAATGTTAAATTGAAAAAACATTTAACTAAAATTTTTATTAGTGAACATTTAATGCCAATATTGGGTATAATCCAGTCGACCTCAAGCGGTAAAAATTTTGAATTTGAGCTTGATTGATTTGAAATTCGATTTGAGCTCGATCGGATTTTATTTTTTTAAATTCGAGTTTGATTCGAGATAAAAATCGAACTGCTCGAGCTTGCTGGATTCTCATGCTCGACTTCAAACTCTATTATTTGTGCTCGAATTCGAGTTCGAATTGAAATTCTTCCAATATTAATTAAAATAAAAAAATATATATTAAAAATAAAAAATAAAAAAACTCAATTAGGCTCGCGAACTACTTGAGTCAAGCATTTGGATACTCGAATTCGGCTCGCTCGGCTCGACAATAACTAAGTAGAATTCGAGTTTTTTTCGAACTGAATCCGAATAATTTACGAGCAGAGATGTCTCGTTTCCACTCTTACCAATACATAATTTAGTAGTATAACTAAAAAGAAATGCATACTATTACTACTAGATCAAATTTAAAAAAAGAAAAAAAGAAATTAGACCTATTAATTTTGGATACAATATGAAAACATGACATAAACATGATACGTGTATTAAATATGAAAACAGTGTAATAAACATAATACGATACGTTTAAATACGATTAATATAACACATTTAATACACATATTATATTCGTATTTAAGATTTTAACAACATTTAATAATTTGTATCGTATTCATATTTACATAATTAACATAAAAAATATACGAATCAGGATATGTATATATGGATTACCAAATATAAAAGAGATTCGAAATCCAAATTTATGTTCTCAATTTGGGTTCTCAATTTGATATGTTATGAGGTTAGAGGTAAATCTGCACTGTAAATGGTTCAACCTCTTGGCGATTACTGATTACGTTCCCAGCAAATATATGGTTCAGCAAAAATTAGTATTTACGTGCAAGTATTTCTAAATTGTCATTATAAACATTTTTTATTATTAATAAGATTTATCTAATTTATAAGTAAGAAATTTAATTTTATTAAAACACTTTCGTTAAATGTATTAATTTGATAATAAATAAAAAAATAAAAATTTATGTAGAATTGCTTTATCTTAAAAATTTTAATTTTTCACTAATCTTAAAAAATGAATTAATTTATTTGATATAAATAAAAATTAAAATTTAGATTAATTTTTTTATCTTCATAATTAGTTTTACATTAATATTAAAAATAATATAATAATTTTATATAATTTGTACATGAAACATATTTTACATGCAAATTTTATTTAATATACATTTTATTATTTTTATTTATTTTTAAAATATATATTTAGATATTTAAAAATAAATAAACCAATAAGCATTCACATGCGAATGCATGTGATAACAAATGTTAGTATATAATAAATAATTAAAATTATATTTATATTAAATAATAAAAATATATTAAAAATATATTAAAAATATATTTATGTTAAATAATAATTGAAAATTTAAAAAATATATATTTATGTTAAAAAGTAAATTAAAAATCTAAAATTAAAAAAAAAAATTTTAAAATTTTTTTAAAAAAATAAAAAAATTAATTAAAAAAAATAATGGAAGAGGTTAAAAGGGAAATTGCCCCTCCACCAGAAATTCAATCCATGACTGATTCCTGGAGCTCCAGTTCGGAGTAGAGGTGCATCCAAATACCCCCTAAGACTATCAAGTCTACCAAATGTTGCATTGTTGGCCGGCCATGTGGATAACTCTCGGATTATAAATATTTTTATCTAAATCCATCCAATTCGAATCAGCCTATTATTTCGAACGAATTCAACCCATTAACAACTCATATCTTAATAAGATTTACGAAAACATTTTTTGGCCACGTATTGGGATTCGTTACAATAACATAACTTTGTATTCTATTAATTTTTTTTTATTATTACAAAAAAAAAAATCTTTTGTAATTAAAATGACATAATGTTTATTGTAAGCATCTACAGCAAATAGAACTATTTATTTTTTACATTTTAATGTTATTGTTACATAAACTATTTCTTCTTCAAATTTTCTTGTAGCTTAATCAATATTATTTTGAAATACCTTTTTTTTTTTTGCTAATTAATATAGCTTATTTTTGGAAAATAATTTCTTGTTTTATATTTTTATTATAGAAACTTTTTGGTTATGGAAAAAATAATTTGAAGTTTTCAAAACATAATTTACTCTTATGCTTTAGAAATATATTGATATCAATAGGAAAAACTTATGATTATACAAGAAAAAATATATTTCCCAAACAAAAATTGCCAAGACAGATTAATTTGTGATCTTACAAAATTAAGTACAAATATCATATAAAATGTTAAAAATAAAAGGCATATTAGAACATAATATATCAACAATTACTATTACTATATAGTAAATCAACTACATGATACAATATATTTATGAATTACTATTACTATATAGTGGATCAACTACATGATACAATATATTTATGAACTATATTTATGAACTGAACTCAAAATTTAATTCATACAATCATCTTTATGAAATGACATTTTGTAAGTCTAAAATTTAAATTAATTCGAATTTCAATATCTACCATCCCTTTACATTATTTTTAGATTGCGAGATATATATATATATATATATATATTCCAATAATGATATTAAAGTAAAAAATACTTGTGTAATAATACAGAATTTTAAGAATTAAAAATGTCTAAATTCGATTACTATCTTTAAATTACTAAATTATTTTAGATTAATATATTTAACTACAATCAATTGTCATTACTTGAAATGACACATCATCACCATAATCATCATCAACAAGGCAAAGACGGGTCTCATTTAAAACTTAATCTGAGCTGAAAATAATTTATAACTGTGTTGGAATGGAACAGTCATTTTCCTCTACTATCAACATTACAAATAATAAGTGAAGCTAAAGCACCGAGCAATGATTTTACCTTTGTTGCTCCGACTCTTTATTTTTTATTTTTTGAAATATTCGTGTCGGACATATATCTGGATATGGACATGAAGATATGACCCTCCAAGGACCCTCTCCAAAGACCCTCCAAATACATACCCGTGTAAGACACATATCCGTATCTGACACTCACACCCGAATCCGAGTAACATAGAATTTTACCACACCTTGGATATAAATCTTCATATTTATTTGAACATTATCAACCAACCTAATGAAATAGAAAAACCACCCAAACATATTATGGACACAAGAATCAGAATGGACCAAAGCGATCTAGGTTTAGAAAGTGCGAAATCTGCAGCCTCTGCAACTCATGGAAACAGAAATTCAGGCTACAACTTCTTAATGGAAATGGTCCAAAGAAGATCAGAATCCGATTGCACCGTGACTTTCTCTCCGATAACTATATTCGATGTGCTTACTAAACCACCGAATCTCATCTCTGTGTTATCTGGAATGAGAAAATAATAATAATAACATTATAACAGTAATGCCACAGCCAACTCTGGGAGAAAACGAGAGAACAGTCGACGACCGGAAAGATGAAACCGATACAGCATAATTCAGGACCATTGCTATCATAGTTTTGCAGCCAAGCTAAGTAGAAAGGAATGGTTCCATATGCTAGCACGTAAGATGCTAAAGAGTTATATATGTGAATACCACAAAATAGAAAAATAAATGCAGCACTAAAACAGCTACATAGAAATAGGACATACTAAGGTTTACATTTACTATTATAGAAATGCAATTTAAAGGATTCACTAGCACACTAGTACAATAGTTCCGATGGTTTCTATCCACGTTACGTGGGTTCCCGGGGCTTTGATTAAAATAAGGGATGTGTATGTGTATGAGTTCCGCTCATGTCAGCCGTCACAATGTGTCTGAATCTATGTTACTCCGACTCTTTATTTTTCTTGAAGTATCCGTGTCCGACACCCATATCACATATTCAAACATGGGTATGAAGGTATGATCCTTCAAATATATGAAAAAACTTGGAAAATTTGAACATGCCTGTGTCGGACACATACCCGTATCCGACACTCAACCCCGAGTCCGAATAACATACGTTTGAATAGATTGGAGAGAAGAGAAAGACAAAGAAACGGTAATAGAAAGAAGCTATTTTAAGTGAAATTCAATATCTATCTCCCTCAACAAAACAAAAAAAATCAATTTCTCTTAGTCGTTCGGATCATAATGAAATGACACAGCGATAAGATGATTTTAAACTTGTATAAGATTTACCAATGTTTTACTAATGAATGTAAGGGACACATAATAAATCATATAGAACTAAATTAGTTTCTTTCTCCACATTGACATACCTCCATTGCTAGAAGAGAAATTATCTTATATACCCTTCAGCACTTCTTCATCTGACTACGTTTGCTATCCATACAAGTATAATTTTCAAGTGAAATTAAAAGAAAAGCAACATAACAAGGCATGCTAAACTGATAACATGAGTAAAGCATGAAATTATATCCATTCTAGTTCAATAGCCAAGTAAATCAAAAGCGAGCACCAGAATAATGTAATCATATACTTACTCAGATCCCACTGAAGCCCAGTTGTTGTACTACTCCTCGACGGCATCCCAAGTGGGATGAGTCCACAGTGTGGGCCCTCAACAGAAGTTTGAATATGTATCTCGTGACGGTGAGTCCTAGGAAGAAGATGCATGAGACTATCATCAGATAAAAGGACTATTCGCAGGGATGAGAAACGACATAGGACATTTAGGTTTCCCATCTCATGGTCAAATCGTCCACCAAGTGCTCCAGCAACAAGAATGCAAAGCTGCCATTAAATCCGGAAAAACAAATGATAAACTATCAATTTAAGCACACACACTACAGATAAAAATGCATAGTGTATGGTGCAGCTCCTGTCCTAATTATTAACAAATACCTGCTTCAAAAACCAATATTCAAGTACTAATGCTTACAAACATAAAATAAAAGCAAAATGAATATTCACAAACTGTAGCTACTAAAAAAAAATCTAGAACATTTAAGTTTAACATACATTAGATTTATCCAAATCCGGAGCAAAGTCCCAAATGTATGTTACACATTTATGTAGATCCGTGGTGTCTTGATCATGAGATTTATCAATAATCTCCGTTCCCTGCACCAAAGAAGCAAGTGAAAATGTCTCAGCAATAAAAATATATGTAGAGAGATGTAACACGTCAAATGCAAGGAAAAAAAGACACTAATGCTCAGAAAAACAGAACAGCACATGCCACTCACATAGTACACAAGACTATACCTAATAAATTTGGACACGACACGAACATGACACGGTAAAAATAACTAAAACACGATACGACACAAAAAATAACACGAATACACGAACGAGTCAAAATCTATATAACATGAATTTTTAACATGTCAAAATTTATAAAAATATATAACACTTTAAACACGGTTATGACACGAGAAAATAGCACAAACATGACACGAATATACGGATTACCAGGTCTACGCAAGACTGGCTAAGAATAAGTGAGAGCAAGCTTAAGCATGGATGGAAAACAAGCTTTAGAATCGAAAAAGAAAACAACATCAACATGATCAATTAAATGGTTCTACAAAAAGAAATTTGAGAACTTACTAGGCTCGTATAAAAGCCGAGTACTTCTGTTCGTATTGAATCCATATCTCCTTCAATTACATCCGGTTTGTATCTGCTATGAAGCAAAGCGCCTATGTTATCACATCACTTAAAATAACAACAAAGAAAGCATTTTCCAGGATCAGCTAGAACAAAAACATCAATTGAAAAAACTAAGATTAGGGAAATGGTTCTCAAAACTACGATAAAGGAAAGAAGCTATGTTTCTAACAATTCATCCATTGCTTGAACCAAATTTTGATTAAACTCAAAGGTTGCTTTTGAAAACATAAATTTCAAAAGATGAATTTGGATTTCAAAATAGTATAAATTGTGTATAAAACACATGTAAGTGTAATATTCATGATTATTTTTCAAATTCATGAATTTGTTGGACGCCTATTTAGCGATCGAATTTGAAATACCTATTTGTGAATTTGAAATTTATGTTTTTAAACCTTTCAAATATATAATCAAATTGAATCTTAACTAATTTATACATAATATATTATATGTATTTCATTCTCACAATTTATATAACAAATGAAATCCAAATCCAAAATTTCAAATTCAAGTTTTCAAACATAGCAAAAATGTTTTTAACTAATATAAGAATTTAAATCACATGATGCAGATAAAGGGAAATTAATGGATTTCAACTGAATTATATAAGAGGATTAAAACTAAACACAAAATCGAAGCGTCAACGTAAATAACAAAAAGAGAGAAAAATAGAAAGAAAAGGAACCTGCGTCGAACATCGGAGGCATCTTCCTGAGGGAACAACAGAGGCATTTCATCGTACACACGGTTGGCGCCACCGTCAGCACAGAGGCGAAGCTGAGCTGCTCTAAACCGAAAGAAAAAAAAAAAGGCAAGAATTAATCCTCAGACAGACATAAATAAAATAATGAGTATTATTAAAAATCAAAAGTGAGGATTGAGGATAAGTACCGTGCTTCCAAAGCAGAGGAGTGAATCTCGGGAGATTTTGGTTAAGAACGACGAGAGCGTAGGTTAGAGAAGGGCGGTGGACTGGGGGAATCATGGGGAGAAGAAAAGTAGAAGAATGGTGCATAAGGTCCATGGCTAACGTGCGCCTGGGGAGAAAACTAGTAAAAGAGAAGAGAAGAGAAGAGCAGAGAAGAGAAGACTCTGTGTTTGGATTGTAGCATCATTCGCCTTAAATAAATAAATGGAAGAAGAATGAAGAAAGAGCCTTTCTCAAATAAAAATTGGCTTTTTCTCCGCTCTTTGCCTCTTTTTTTTTTTTTAATTTATTTATCTATATTTTGCTGGACGGTTCATGAGAATCATGACTACGGAGGCTTCACCGTTCAAGTAGGCTAGGGGCCCCAACAGTCTGATAGCGTGCCGTCAACGAAGAATGGAAACACTTTTTAAAATTATTCTAAAAACACTTTTAACAAAATCCTTTCAGAATTCATATACTTACTATTTACTAACCTATATAAGGTGAATGCTACAGTAATAACTTTTACAGTTGGAACACCGTGAGAATTTATAGGATAAAGAGCCAAAATTATCTTTTAAGAGAATTACAAAAGATGAGAAATATTATTTGTTATTATCATAACAAAAATTTTATTAAAATAAAATAAAATATTATCATTAGATTTAATCATGGATCAAGCTACTTAACAAATTTACGAGTTTGGTCAATTCAAGAATAAATTTGTTAAATTCGACTCAATTTATAATATTATTTTATTAAAAAATATATATATATTTTTTATAATAAATTTAACACATATAGTTATAATAATTTATGTATTCGTATCTTATTCGTGTTATAATTGTGTTTATATTATTATACGTTTATATATTTGGAAATATTAATAATTCTGTGAGCTGAGCTTGACCTCTATTTTGGCGAAGAAAAGTTGCTGGATGAAGCAGATACATTATTTGCAAAACGTAGTCTTCGAGACCCTTCGATTGAAACCGGCAGCGCCCCTCCTAGTTCCTCATATGAACTCTGAAAATTGTACTATAGGAGACTATCACATTCCTAAAGGCACCATGTTGTTTGTCAATGCTTGGGCAATTCAAAGAGACCCCAAATTATGGGATCAACCAACAAGTTTTAGGCCTGAAAGGTTTGAGATTAGTGAAGAAAATGATGGTCATCAGGGTTATAAGTTGATGCCATTTGGGATTGGAAGGAGATCTTGCCCAGGAATGGAACTTGGCCAAGGTGTAGTTGGCTTGGTTTTAGGGTTATTGATTCAGTTGTTTGAATGGAAAAGAGTCAGTGAAAAGGAAATTGATATGGCCGAAGGGAAAGGTTTGACTACGCCCAAGGTTGAACCTTTGGAGGCCATGTTTAAAGCACGCAACATTGCAAACAAGCTGCTATCTTAGAGCTTTTTAAAAGCATTTGGTTCGGTTCATAAAGAATAAGTTTCAAATCCCCTCTATCTCAAATTGAAAAAAAGAAGTTAAAAGTAATAATTAATTAGATTTAATAATTCATGTATTTATTGTATTTGTATTATTTTTCACATATCATAATCTTGTTTAAAGTATTATCTATTTATTAAATTTTGATACGTTAATAATTTGTATTATATAGGTTTTGACACACTCGTATATTCATGTTCATGTTATTTTTCTTGTGTCATGTTTATCGGTCGTGTTATCCGTTCGACAAGACAAGCCCGATCCGAATTGAATCAGGTCGAAGATAAATTTTTAGTAATTTCAATCGATCCGGATTACTGTTTAAATAATAATTTTTTTTTACTAAATTTAATTATAAAATATATAAATATTAATATAAAAATAATTATTTTAAATAATAAAATAAGCTTTCGAGTTTGATCCAGCCTGAACAGAAGCTGAACAAGCAAAAAAAAATTATTCGAACCCGACCTGGGCCATGAGCCCTTCTAGTTACACATCCCCGACCTTTTCATTTAATCATTTCTACTATTTTTTTTAGAAGAAAGAATTGAATCCAACCCTTTGAATACCCTTTGATTATATACATACACTAATTATACTATCGAATCAAAATATCTGTTTTTTTTTTTTTTTTTTTTTTTTTTGGATTCACTTCTTTTTTCTTAAAACTAATTGTAGATGAGCAAGGCAGCCCCTAGGGCCACAAGCCATGCCTCTATTGATATATAGTTTGCAAAATTTTTAAAGACATTTATATCATTTATATATATATATATATATATATATTTTGACCATTTTGCATTAAATAATGGAGTTGCCATTAGGTTATACTTGTTAATTGGTGTAAATTTCTTTTCCCCATTTTAAACGTTTCATGAGCCATATTGAGGCCTTCCTTACACTACAAATAAATTGTCATATAGTGACGGTCCAAAAAGCGTCAGTAAATCTTCAAAATCCGTCGCTAAAAGTCCTAAAACCCTATACCGACGGTCAAAATGACTATTCCGACAAAAAATTAAGCGACGGTGTACACACAAATTTTATGTCAAAAATATGACAAGGAAAATTTGGAGTCAAATAATAATTTTATTAATCAAACTTTGAGGTTACAATCTCTGAATATTCTTAAAGAAAGAAATCATTTGATTCTTTTCTTCAGTAAAATTTTGATCCAAGGGTCTTCACGACTTGATCTTGAATCGGTGAGATCTGCTTCAAGGGTCTTCTAGACTTGGTCTTGAAAAACAGGAATTATCTCCTTTCCTTTGATGAACAAGATCGGAGAGCAGCTTCTTAGAGAATTCTCAAGAACAAGCACCGCGTTCTTAGAATTTCTCTAATTTCTTCTTAAGAATTTTGAGAGGATTTGGCTCTTCAAAATCTTCTTCTCTTTAGGCTTTCTGAATTGTGCATTTGTGTTAAGGGGAGGTCTCTATTTATAGTGGTAGCTAGCCAGGTGAAAGAGAGTTTTAAAAGAACTCATCCTCCTTATTTATTTCTTAATTAATTTAATTTAATTAGAGATAAAGCTTCATTATTTATCCCTTAATTAATTAATTAAATTAGAGATAAAATATTTATTTTTTATCACTTAATTAATTAATTAAATTAGAGATAAAATATTTATTTATCTCTTAATTAATTAATTAAATTAGAGATAAAATATTTATTTTTTATCACTTAATTAATTAATTAAATTAGAGATAAAATATTTATTTATCTCTTAATTAATTTAATTTAATTTAATTAGAGATAAAACTTTATTATTTATCTCTTAATTAATTTAATTTAATTAGAGATAAAAATTTATTATTTATCTCTTAATTAATTTAATTTAATTAGAGATAAAAAATTTATTATTTATCTCTTAATTAATTTAATTTAATTAGAGATAAAAATTTATTATTTATCTCTTAATTAATTAAATTTAATTAGAGGTAAAGTAATTATGACACATGGGTGAAATTTGATTGGATAACCCATGAATCCTTGCAATTTGATTGGTCAAACCATGTGTACATATTTAATTAATTATAAAATAATTAATTATAATATGATATTATCAATTTCACATGGTAATGTATAATTTAATTTAAAATTTCTTAATTAAAAGAAATTTCAATTAACACGTGGCAATTTGTAATTGGTTACAAATTTTCTCCTTCTACAAATGCCCCCTCAAGACTTGGTTACGTACATGACTTTTTTTTTTTTTTTTTAGTGTAGCAAGTGGACAAGTCTTGAAATTTAATTTGCTTTTGATGTCAGAATTTATTTGCACCAATTAATTATCCTCATATAATTCTGTATATGAGACGAAAAAAAAAATAATTTAGCAAATATAATTTTCTATGCATCAAAATGGACCATGAATGGAAGATTGACTCACCCCAAATGGTTTAGCAAAAAAAAAATGGATATTGGGTGTTGGGCCAACATTGGCCTACGTAACAAAAATGGAATAGGGCTGCTGGACTTTAAATATCCTTCAAATTGTTTGATTGGTAAAGAAACCCAATAACCCATGCAAAATATAGTTCACAGTTTGAAGACTTTCTACGGTTCCAAAGAATTTGACTTTGATCTAATCACTTCTTTGCTCAAATTAATTTCAATTAAAACTCAACCTCCAGTTTTAAAGGAATTCTAATGCACTTAGAAGTTCTATTCCTTGACCACATGGGACTTGAATTATTTCCCCTATAAAAGCAAGGCCTTCTCAAGCTAATTTGCATATCAAATTAATTGTCAAAGGTTGCTACGTTGAAGAGCTTAATCAAGTGAGTTCCTTTTTTTTTTTTTTAATTATGAATAAAATCTCTTTTTTTTTTTTTTTTTTGTTATCGTAAAACTTGTAACAAAGCCATCTCGATCGAATCGACGACCCCTCTGCCATCGATTAATATATTCTCCACCCCTCCATAAAAAATCCAAGCCAGACGAGATAGGCCTCGGCAGTTTCTTGAAGATTAGTGTACATGGCCTTCACGTAAATTTCTATAGCAGCTTTGATCAAATCATTCAATATATTCTTTGATGATGTCACCACATGCACTGGGCCCCATCCATATTTGAAAATTAGTGTACATGGAAGAATTAACCCTTAAGTGTAATACTTCAAAAGAATTATCAAAAGCTTGCCTGCCGATGCACTGCACCACATGTAATATATTCTTTGATGATGTCACCACATGCACTGCGCATGTTTGGGGATGAATGCCATCTTCTGCCAGATTCTTCTCCAACAGCTTTGCCTGCCGAAGTTCTTCCCGAGCTTCTGCCAGTTTTCCATCTCTTTTTTTTTTATTTTTTTATTTATTATTATTATTTTTTTTTTTGCTTCTTCATGGCATCCATTAATGAAGCCACTGGCTCATTAAATCAACATGCATGTTGACACCTAGCACCATAATCTTGCATTTATTTCTAAGCCATGCATAATATTCTTTTACTTGTCACCTTTCATATTTATTTGTAAATTACATGCCTTTTGACAAAATATAATTTCACTATGCTTGCTTGCGCCACTTGTTAACTTTTTTTTCAAGCTTTTTTTTTTACTAAGATATATATATATATATATATATTTATATATATATATATATATATTTTAATTCTCTACCTACTTTGACATTTTTTTTGTTTGTTTTTGTTTTTGTAGAATCATCATGGTTTACTTCAAAGATCACAAAGATTATCTTGTGATTCTTTCCAAGGAAGACGAAGACATAAAAGAAGGATTATATCTCTCCATCGACAAGCCCATATCGGGTAGATATAAATCCGCTTGGAAATCATTTGATTTTCCTACCACTTTGGAAGATTGGTCGATAGAACTTTCTCCAACCTCACAATCTTCTCCAAAGGCGAGATCTCTTCAGTCTAATCTTCACGTCAATACTTCTAATCATGAGAAGTTTGACACGTTGGGAAGCCGTATCACTTCCGAAAAATCATATTGGGGATTTTCCTTCAAGATTTTTGGAGAGTTTGGTTACATACCAAAGTACTGGGAATGGACTGAAGATGTGTTATATCACTTCAACAAAAATTTAACGACTATTAGTATATATGATGCAGTTTATGCATCATTATACACTTATGATCACAACAAGGACGTCATTCGCACTTTTTGTGAAGCTTGGTGCCCGGCTACCAACACTCTCCACCTTGCTACTGGGGAAGCTTCCATCTCCTTATGGGATCTTCATAGACTAGGCGGTTTACCTATTCACGGCATATTTTATGATGAAGTCATTCCTTGTGCTGCCGAATTGACTGGCTTTGATAACAAGGGAAGATTCATCCCGAGATGTTGTGAATATCTATTTGCTGCATTCCATCTTTTGAAGCAAGGCAAGGAGGATAAGGTGTCTATTGAGGATTGGATCAATTTTTGGTTTCAAGGGAAATTGCGTTACACCAAACCACCTGCTCGAAAAACAAAGAAGCTTGTTCGTCCAAAAGCTACACATAACCCTACTGGGATTCTTCGAAAATACCAAGGTCGGGGAATGGCAGGAGATGGAGCATTCACTGCACTTGGAATCAAAGACAGTTTAACAACCGACACTTATTTAGCTGCCTTCCTTTCTTGTTGGATTTGTGTTTTCGTTTTTCCAAGTAAAGATTCAGAATTTGTTCGGCCAGAGACATTTAAGATAGCCAGCCTGATGGCGATTGGGAGAACTGTTAATCTCGCGGTCCCGGTGTTAGCCAATATTTACCATGGACTAAACCGAATTACACTTTCTGCTCAAGCGGGCTCTTCAGATGCATGTTTTCCAATTCACTATATTTATGGGTGGCTAAGTTATTACTTCCGGACTCACTTTCAAAATCCAGATGATGTATATGGGCCTTTGATGAGCAAGTTTTCAGGAGAAGGTGGAGCCAAATACTTTGAGGATTATGACGCCCGCAAGTTGATTCATAGTGGCATAGTGTGGAATGCTAACTTATATCCCAGGAATAGAGATGAAGTGATTGTTGATGATGACGCTCTTAGTAAGATCAATCATGGCTACCTTGTTAATGTTCGTTCGAGCTATTTGCCTGCCCGATGTAACCAAGCCATCATTGTGGAACCTTACAGTCCTCATCGATTTGGGAGACAATTTGGGTTTTGTCAAGATATTCCCGGAGCTCTTAAGGAAGACATTCGTTCTGGATCTGTGGATGATTTATGTAGGTTTTGGAGAATTTGCACTCGTTCTCATACAAAGTCTAGATTGATCTCTCCAGCTCGCTCTCTAAATCCTAATGATCATGCAACCACAAGATACATGGAATGGTGGTCGAAAGTTCATGAGCCATATCTTGAGCATTCTATTGATATTTTGATTTCGAGCATCCGTACATCACCGTCAAGGAGAAGAAAACCTCCCAAGGATGTTAAGAAAAAGTCTTTAGAGATTTCGCAAGACAAATCCAATAAAGCCAAAATCTCGTCCACCATAGATTTAACAGAGGAGCATGTGAAGACTTCACAAGAAGTTCCTCGATCAGTGTCATTAGTTGATGAAGGACAAAGGGTTTTACCGAAAGTCATCGAAGGGAAGCATAATGCGATCGTTGAAGATTCAATTGATGAGAGTGATCATGAAAGACATTGGAAGCGAACCAGGCCAAGGAAATCCTTTCAAGGTGATATATCCCCCGCCAAGAGTGAAGCTTCAGTTTCTAGTTCGCATGAGTTCAACAAACTTGCAGCTAAGATCAGGAATAATGTTTCAAGTACCGTTTCCAACCAAGAAGATGCTTGCCCTAATGTGATTGTTAATAATACTTCTCCTATAGTGAAGACTCCCACAGGCCCTCATGTTGAAGCTAGTCATCTCGCCCTTCCAGAATTTTCTAAGTTTAGTGCTGAAAAAGTGATATCCGATAGCCAGTTGAAGCTTGCAACTATTTTGTGGGAAAGTATTCAACCAAGGATTATTCGCGCTTCTTTTGATCGGGTTTCTTCACTTAGTGGTGATGTTCACAAGATCTTTGATGCAATAGAAGCAATCAAGTCCGTTGATTCATCCTTATTGAAAGGCATGGTGGAAGACTACTTTACACAAGTCCAAAAGTTTAATGAGCTTGAATCTTCCATTTCTTCATCCAAGGATAGAATTGAAAGACTTCAAGCACTTGAAATTCGACTTAAAGATTCAATGTTACTTGAACATAAGACTGTTGAGAACCTTAACACCCTGCAGTCGAACTTGGCAGATATAGAGCATGAGTTCATTACTTTGCAACGCAAAAAACATAGACTTGAGTCTTCGCTCCAAGAAACTGAAGATGAACTGAAAAGAAGAAGAACCGACACCTCCAAGATTCGTGAAGAGATGAATTCTATTGAGTCTATTACTACCCTTACTGAGGATGAAGCCAAGAACTTAGATTTGTTGCGAAATATGTTGGAAGCCTCTCGAGACGACTTGAAGAATTTCAAATGGAAGCCCTGACTCCCTTTTGATGTAACTTTTTTTTTTTTTTTCAAATTTATATTAGTTCTTAGGCTTGCTAGTTTTTTTATTTTATTTTTTATTGTAAGTTCTTTTCAAGTTTGAAATGAAGTTAAATTTCTTTTTCTCCATATATCATCTTTCTTTTGCACTTTCTGAAGCATTTTTGCATCATGTATGGACTACAAATTAAATTCCCAAAGATCTTTAATTTGGAAAAGGTTTGTTTTACTTGAAAAATAATTTGAATCATGAAATTTGAATGGAGAATTATCATGATACTTTCAAGTGAACAAAAGATAATATTTGAATCAAATTTTTTTTTTTGTTTGGACTGAACTTGGCAATGAAACCAAGCTGCCTACGTACACTCGAATTTGAAGGATCAAGTCATAACGTAGTTCATCATTTTTTTTTTGTGCCCTAACTTTTGCCTAAGTTGTCCTAGAAAGGATTTTCAACATAGCGGGCTTTTTTTTTTTTTTTTTAATGTGCAGTTTAAGCTCGTGCTTAGGAGCAACATACAACAGTTTAAGCTCTTGCTTAGGAGCAATATCTTCTTTAAGCATAGTAACGCTTCAAAAACTTTCCATTGATCGGTCCAACTTTGACACCATCTTGATCAACGATCGTGTATGCACCATTGGTATAAACTTCTCGAACAACGTATGGTCCATCCCATTTTGAAAGGAACTTGTTGCCAATACGATGTGAAGTATTTATGGGTCTTCTTACAGCAAGGACTAAATCTCCAACTTGGAAAGATCGCTGCTTGACTTTCTTATTAAAAGCTTTGGATAGTCGAGCTTGATAGCACTCCAAGCGTTGTTGGGCTTCCAACCTTTTCTCATCCAGTGCTTCTAATTCTTCCAAACGTAAGCGTACATTGTCTTCACTAGAAAGATCTTCCTGGATTGCAATCCTTAATGATGGAATTTGTCGCTCAAGTGGTAGAACAGCTTCTACACCATAAACAAGTGCATAAGGAGTGGCTTGAGTTGGTGTGCGATATGTAGTTCGATAAGCCCACAGAGCTTCTCCTATCCTTTCATGCCAATCTTTCTTTGAACGGTTAACAACTTTCTTGAGAAGATTGCACAAAGTTTTGTTAAAAGCTTCTGCTAATCCGTTTGCTGGAGCATGGTACATTGAAGACTTATACTGCTTGAAGTCAAACTGTGCACATAATTTGCTCATGTCAAATTGCTTCCCATTATCAGTCATGATGTGACGAGGTACACCATACCGATAAATGATGTTTGTTCTGATAAAAGTTGCAACAGTTTCCTTTTTTACTTCCCTGTAAGGTGCCACTTCTGCCCACTTTGAAAAGTAGTCTGTAGCGGCAAGTATATACATATGCCCTAGTGAACTCTTAGGTAATGGTCCTACCAAATCAAGTCCCCAAGCATCGAAAGGCCAAGATGTGACTGTCGGATGTAATGGTTCAGGAGGTTGATGGATGAAGTTTGCATGAAACTGACAAGCTTGACATTTCTTGGAGTAGTCCATGCTATCCTTTACCATTGTTGGCCAGTAATATCCCATTCTTTTAATTTGAAAGTGCAATTTAGCTCCAGACTGATGCGCACCACAAATTCCTGAATGAGCTTCTTGTAAGGTTTTGGATACTTCATCTTCTCCTAAACATCGAAGGAAGACACCATCAAAAGAGCGGCGATAGAGCGTACCCTTAAAGTAAATAAATCGAGGAGCTCGACGTTTCACTTCTGTTTTATGCCTTGGATCATTGGGTAGCTTCCCATGCTCTAAATAATCAATCAATGGTTGTCTCCAATCTTCTTTTTCAACTTCGCAAACTGAAACAACATTGGATTCCGTATTATTATCTTTAAAATCAACTGGAGGCAAAATCCATCGTTTGCAAAGAGGGACTTTTACTTCTACACTTGGCATGGCAAGAGCTGATGCTAAATTAGCTAGAGAATCTGCTTGCTTGTTCTCTCTTCTTGGTACATGTTCTAAGCTTACATTGTCAAACCATTCCAAAATTTTCTTCGCATAGTCGACATATGGTAAGAGGTCAGGCTTCTTAACTTCATAAAGTGAAAGAAGTTGGTTGATGACCAATTTGGAATCTCCAAACACTTTAAGTTGAGTGATCTTCATATCTACTGCCATTTCCAATCCAATGATCAGAGCTTGGTATTCTGCTACATTGTTGGAACAATTTTCAGTGAGAGTAAATGCTTAAGGCAATACATCTCCTTCTGAAGTGACGAAGACAACACCTGCTCCGGCTCCATCTTGACGGGCAGCCCCATCGAAGAATAGTTTCCATGGCCTGGGAACTTCGATGAAAAGAGCATCTTCATCTGGGAGATCTTCAGAGAATTCCCAATCATCTGGAATCGGATGGTTCGCAAGGAAATCGGCAAGTGCTTGCCCTTTAACGGCCTTTTGTGGAATATAAGTAATATCGAACTCTTGTAGCAAAAGAGCCCATTTTGCCAATCTTCCACTGAGCACAGACTTGGACATGAGATATTTGAGGGGATCTGCTCGCGAAATCAAACGAACAGAATGAGCTTGCAAATAATGCCTCAGCTTTTTAACTGCAAACATCAATGACAAACAAGTCTTTTCAATGGGAGAATAATTTAATTCAGCACCATTAAGAGTTCTACTAAGGTAGTAGAGTGCAGTTTCTTTTCCTTCATCATTCTCTTGTGCCAACAATGCTCCTAAGGAACGTTCCTGTGCAGCAATATAAAGGATTAACGGCTGTCCTGGTATAGGTGCCTTCAGAATAGGTGGTTGTAACAAAAATGTCTTAATGCTATTAAAAGCATTACTGCAGGCCTCATCCCAAACAAAAGGGACATCCTTCTTCATTAGCCGACTAAATGGTTGACATCGACCAGCCAAGTTTGAGATAAAGCGTCGGATATATGCCAATCTTCCTTGCAAACTTTTAAGTTCATGCATATTGCGCGGTTCAGGCATTTTCATGATTGCATCTATTTTTGATTGATCGATCTCAATCCCACGATGTCGCACGATGAACCCCAAAAACTTGCCCGAGGATACTCCGAACGCACACTTGAGCGGATTCATCTTCAATTGGTATCTACGCAATCTTTCAAACACTTGGCGAAGATCAGCAAGATGGTCGGATTTTTTCTTTGACTTCACTACCAAATCATCAACATAACATTCGACATTCTTGTGAAGCATATCATCAAAGATCTTTTGCATTGCTCTTTGATAAGTAGCACCTGCATTCTTTAATCCAAACGGCATAACTTTGTAACAGTATATTCCTTTTGGAGTTCGAAATGTAGTAAGTTCTTCATCTCTTGGAGCCATGCGAATTTGATTATAGCCAGACGATCCATCCATAAATGACAAAGCTTCATGGCCAGTTGTAGCATCAACCATTATTTCTGTTATAGGGAGAGGAAAGTCGTCCTTTGGACAAGCATTGTTCAAATCTCGAAAATCTACACAAACTCGAAGTTGACCATTTTTCTTTCTCACTGGAACAATATTTGAGATCCAAGTGGGATACTTGACTTCTCTAATAAAGCCAGCTTTGATGAGCTTATTGACCTCAGCTTCAATTTGGGAGATCAAGTCAGGATGGAAACGTCGTTGAGCTTGCTTGATAGGTCAGACACTTTTCTTGACAGCCAGATGATGCATAGCTACTTTTGGATCAAGTCCCGACATCTCTTTGTAAGTCCAAGCAAAGATATCTCGATACTCTATCAAAAGATCAAGATAGGCTTTTTCTTCTTCTGGTGGTAAGCAAGCATTAATAAAGACCGGTCGTGGATCTTCACTAGTACTGATGTTAACCTCCTTTAGTTCGTCAATAGTAGCTTGATTTCCTTCTTCAAAAGATGAAGGGGCTTCTTGGGCTTCTTCCTCTTGAGATTTTTCACCAGTTTCCTTTACAGATACATGGTTAGAAGTAAAGATTTCTGTTTCTTCAAGTTCTTCTTCCTCTGAGGATGAGACTGATTTGGTTATAACCACTGTGTGCTTTCTAGCCTTTAAAACTTCACCAGTAGTTACCTTCCATTCGCTTTGCCTTTTCATTCGAGAAGGAATTTTGCAGTGAAAATCTCTTGATTCCTTTAAAGTGGAAGACTTTCTTTTTCGACTACAGTTAACTTCTTCAGAGTACAGACTTCCAAGCCTTGACTGAATGGAAATTGGTTTACTTACAGAAATTTCACTGCATTTTTCTCCCATTCGTTCAAAAACTGACCTTCGTGATGATTGAATGCTCAAACGATCAAACACTGAACGTCGTGTTGAGCGTGCTCCCAAACGATCAAATACTGAAAGTCCTGGTGGCTTCACGGCATCTTCTTGCTCCTCGAGAACTTCCTCCACATTTATGTACTTCGAAGTTTGTTTATGAATCTTCAACTTTAATGGAGAATATCCAAGCCCTTCTCTAGAAGTTCCGACGTGATCAATTTTCTTTTGCCAGATCTGACGGATCTTGAATGAACTTTGCAGCTTTTCTTTGCTAGGCTCTTTTGTCTCGTGAGCCAATTTTGCAACATCTTCTTGTTTATACCCAGCTTTGACAAGCAACCTATAAGCGTTAGGATCAAAATCTTTAGCTCGATGAGTAGGAAGATCTTGATGTTCACAAAGAGGTTCTTCTACTGGCCTAACAAATCCTTGCAGTGGAGTTATAAGGCTTCTTGATTCTTCCAAGTTAGTGAGGGGAAGAGTCAGATCCTTTAAACCTTGAGCAATTTCATCTTCTCCAACTGTGGAAGAAGCCAAATTCTTTCCCCTTTGCTTTAATTCTTGCATCGGGTTGGACATTACTTCTTCGATAAATGTATCTTTGAGATAAAACTTTGCATCTGCGAAATGTGCTTCTGCTATAGTAAATGGCTTAGCGTCTGCAAGGATCGTCTTGACTTGACCGTTTCTGCAATACTTGAGACACTGGTGCAGAGTTGAGGAGACTACACCATTTTGATGTATCCACGGTCGTCCTAACAACATGTTGTATGTCGTTTTGGCATCGATCACATGGAAAAGCGGACTTGACTCCATATCTCCAATGAAAAGTTGAAGTCTAAGTTTTCCAAGAGCTCTTTGTCCCCCTTGGTTGAATCCTTGGATCATTAAGCGGCTTTGCATCAATTCATCCAAAGGAACTCCCAATTCTTTCATTGTCATCAACGGGAGTATGTTGACAGCAGAACCATCATCGATCAAGATTCTATTGATCTTCTGTTCCCGAGTATATCCTACGACGAACAACGGCCGATTATGAGGGGTTGACCCCAGCAACAGATCTTCATCAGAAAAGTTAATTTTCGTAGCACAAGAATGATCATCAACTTCAAATGCTACTGAGTCAATGTTGTTTTCATTTTCTTCATTGCCACTGTTATGGTAACAAGTCATGAAAACCAAATCTTTATCTCTAAGCTGAATTGGCATGAATTCGTTCAAAGTGATTGGCTTCCTTGACTTCCTCCCTACTGAATTTTTGCCCTGAGATGGCAATTTTGCTTCTCGAGGTACATTGGGCTTTGGAGATTTAGATGGTTGTTTGATCATCTTAGTTCTTGTAGGCACTTTCACAACTTTCGGAAGATTCTTCTTTTTGCTTTTTCGGCGTGTGACTAGAGTCCAACCATCGTAATCTTGATTTTGTCTTTGAAGCAAATAGTTGCCCCCACTTCCCTGAAGATCCACTATTGTACTTGTACTTGGAGTCAGTATGATGGGATCAAAAGAGCCAAATTTTATGGTTCTATCCAACAAATTGGATTGAGGAACCATATCGACTGATGCCAAATTTGACGACGCCGTTTCTTCTTCAAACTCGATTTTCCCTTCTTCATAGAGTCGCATGATTCTATCCTTCAAAATAAAGCACTTCTCTAGAGGATGGCTAATCAAGCGATGGTACTTGCAATAATTGGGGTCTTCTACTTTATCAGCTTCTTCAGGTCGCTTCATTTCTGGTAACTGAATCAGCTTAGTCTTTAAAAGTTCTTCAAGAATGCTTGAAACATCAGAATCAGGAAAAGGATACTTCTTTTCTTGCCTCTCCTTCAAGGTGATCTTGCCTTTACTTCTGTCTTGGATAGGAGAAGATTTCGTCTCTTGAGATTGTTTTGACTTGGGAGATATCTTAAGAGGCTTGGTAGTTACAGCCATGGACTGTTTGCTTTCTCCCTTGTTGACAAAGGTTTTGCCCCCTTCCTTTGCGGGTATCTTGTTTTTCCTTGGCTTTCTTTGGCTCTTGCACCGGAGGTTCTTGATTTCCAGCAGCTGTCATACTCAACTCCATATCATGAGCACGAGTGGCTAATTCTTCAAAGGTTTTAGGCTTGATGCCTTGAAGAATGTAACGCAAGCCCCAATTCATACCTTGGATGCACATGTCAAGGGCAGAAGACTCAGACAGTCTTTCTTTGCAGTTAAGGCTCAGATTTCTCCATCTGTGAATGTAATCAATGACTGGCTCATCCTTCCATTGACGTGAGCTTGTGAGTTTGATCATGCTGACTAAGCGACGAGTGCTGTAGAATCGATTAAGGAATTCACGCTCAAGTTGTTCCCAGCTGTCAATCGTCCCAGGCTCAAGATCAGTATACCAATCAAAGGCGTTGCTTTTTAGGGAGCGAACGAACTGCTTCACCATGAGATCCCCATAGGTACCAGCATTATTGCAAGTTTCCACGAAATGTGCAACATGTTGGCGTGGATTTCCTTTTCCATCGAACTACTGAAACTTTGGGGGTTGATAGTTCCCAGGCATCCTCAGACGATCGATCCTTTGAGAATATGGTTTTGCATATGTATATGAAGGTTGAGTGATGCTTTCAACTTGATCTTTGATAGCCTCCTTGATAAGATCCTTGAGCTGACTGGTAGTGACGAGTTCATTGATCTTTTCTTCAGAATCCTTAGCAACTTCCTTGCCAGAGTTCTCACCATCATCTTGAAAGATTGATTGCCAATTTTGGTTTGAAGCCTCGTTCCTTTTTCCAGTGAGACTGGCGATCTTGTCCATCATGGAAGCGATCTGGTTATCCTTCTCTTTGATACTTGCTGAAAGAATTTCAACAGATTTTGCCAGAAGTGCAACTTGTTCTTCCAATGATGTGGTGCCAGTTGTCATGACAGCCATTACTCCAGAACTTGATTTCGGAGCAGATGATGGAATAGGCTTGTTGCTTGAGTAGCTATCTTGTTCTTTGTATGTTAACTGGCGACTTGCACTTGATCCTCGAGGAGAATCAACTTGTCTAGCAGAAACTTCTTCTAAGTCTTGAATTGGAGAAGAAGTGTCATAGAGGGGGTTTTGATTGAGCACCGGAAAAGTTTGCTCATACAATTCAGCAAGAGTTTTGGTCTTGCTCCTAGTGCCATAAGGATGAGCAGGGATATCAATGCTTGACGATGAAGTGGGGTAGACTGCAGGATTAGCTCGAGCAGGCTTGAGAGTTGGTTTGTTAGCAAGGTTCTTCTTGGGAGCCATTGCAACTTGATAACTTGAGTTTTGAAGAAAAGAGATGAAAGGCAGAGATCGTCCCACCGGGCGTGCCAAAATTTGTACACACAAATTTTATGTCAAAAATATGACAAGGAAAATTTGGAGTCAAATAATAATTTTATTAATCAAACTTTGAGGTTACAATCTCTGAATATTCTTAAAGAAAGAAATCCTTTGATTCTTTTCTTCAGTAAAATTTTGATCCAAGGGTCTTCACGACTTGATCTTGAATCGGTGAGATCTGCTTCAAGGGTCTTCTAGACTTGGTCTTGAAAAACAGGAATTATCTCCTTTCCTTTGATGAACAAGATCGGAGAGCAGCTTCTTAGAGAATTCTCAAGAACAAGCACCGCGTTCTTAGAATTTCTCTAATTTCTTCTTAAGAATTTTGAGAGGATTTGGCTCTTCAAAATCTTCTTCTCTTTAGGCTTTCTGAATTGTGCATTTGTGTTAAGGGGAGGTCTCTATTTATAGTGGTAGCTAGCCAGGTGAAAGAGAGTTTTAAAAGAACTCATCCTCCTTATTTATTTCTTAATTAATTTAATTTAATTAGAGATAAAGCTTCATTATTTATCCCTTAATTAATTAATTAAATTAGAGATAAAATATTTATTTTTTATCACTTAATTAATTAATTAAATTAGAGATAAAATATTTATTTATCTCTTAATTAATTAAATTAGAGATAAAATATTTATTTTTTATCACTTAATTAATTAATTAAATTAGAGATAAAATATTTATTTATCTCTTAATTAATTTAATTTAATTTAATTAGAGATAAAACTTTATTATTTATCTCTTAATTAATTTAATTTAATTAGAGATAAAAATTTATTGTTTATCTCTTAATTAATTTAATTTAATTAGAGATAAAAAATTTATTATTTATCTCTTAATTAATTTAATTTAATTAGAGATAAAAATTTATTATTTATCTCTTAATTAATTAAATTTAATTAGAGGTAAAGTAATTATGACACATGGGTGAAATTTGATTGGATAACCCATGAATCCTTGCAATTTGATTGGTCAAACCATGTGTACATATTTAATTAATTATAAAATAATTAATTATAATATGATATTATCAATTTCACATGGTAATGTATAATTTAATTTAAAATTTCTTAATTAAAAGAAATTTCAATTAACACGTGGCAATTTGTAATTGGTTACAAATTTTCTCCTTCTACAGACGGTAAAACCCTCGTCGGTATAGACCTATACCGACGGAAAAGGTGACCGTCGGAATAGGATGTATAACCTATACCGACGGTTTTAGGCGTCACTAATGTTACTACCGTCGGTATAGCCTATGTTGGGGTAGCCCCTTTTACACCTTACCTATACCGACGGATTTTGTATCCGTCGGTATAGATATCGCATCTATACCGATGGCTGTTGTAGCCGTAGGTATAGATACCGTATCTATACCGACGGATTCTGTACCCGTAGGTATAGATATCGCATCTATACCGACGGCTTTTGTACCCGTCGGTATAGATACCGTATTTATACCGACGGATTTTGTAGTCGTAGGTATAGATACCGTATCTATACCGACGGATTCTGTTTCCGTCGGTATAGATACCATTGATATACGTATACCGACGGTTTTTTGTGTGTCCGTTGGTATATATTAAAATGTAAAATATACAATTAACCTATAGCGACCGTTTGTCGTAAATTAACTGACGGTTTACTCCATCAGTATACTATACATTTTTTGTTGTTATGTGAACTGTCAGTATAGAGGTTAGTAAAAATAATTTTTTTTTCATATTTTCAATTACTAATATTGATATATTTATAATTTAATCCAAGATAAAAAATCCATTATAAGAAAGTACAAAAACCATTATAAGAAAGTACAAAATATTTCATAATATTAAAAATAAAATTACAAATAAATTGTCTTAATTATATAACTTTTACAAGCTAAATAGAAGTCGCAAGCTAAAGTCATAATACAGTGAAATAAGCAATCTAAATCTCATGAATATTCCTATCGAGCAACATCTGCATAAAATTGACAAATATTAACCAATGTGCAGCAATTAAGTAATGAAGTCAATATAGAAGAATAAAATAATCAAGTAGTTTACCATCTTCATTTTCATTAACTTGATGACTAGAAGTTGAAGACCTTATTATTGGTGACAAATTTGGAGCACTACCAGCATCAGATACCTAAAAAGTATATGTTCTGTCAATATATATTTATTGAATTAAGCTCAAAAGGTAAAAATATAATTAAATAAAAATAGTAAAAAATTCTTCCTTTTCGATTATATCAATTCCAGACTTTGTCACCTTCTGATCTGAAAAACCCCAAAAAAATGAAGTCATGAGAACTCACATCATCATTAGAAAGAGAGATGCAAAAACTATAAAAGAAAACTATAAAAACTCAGGATACATATACATAACTCAACTACTAATAATAAATTTAACAGCAAGAATATGATGAAGTACAGGTCATAACAGCAAGAAAATCTGTAAGCACCAATGCGGCTTTGAAAACTAAACACGAGAAACAGGAGATAGTGCAGGACACTATAGTAAAGTAAAGAAAAAGAATTGTAGCATTATAAGGCAAAAATAATGATAAGATACTTATCTAATAAGATAATGAGAAAGTAATTAAAAAAAAAAACTCCATCCATTGAACTGATCTGTGTTTACAGGGGAGGATAAAATACTTAGCCAAATGCAAAGCCAAATTCGTGCAAACGCACAATACCTGTAATGCTAAAACTTTTAGCTCCAATTTGTTCATATCAACTACAAATGTATTAACAATTGTGAAGCATCAGATACAAATATTCGTACCTCATGGCGACATTCAGCTCTTTGGCATCAATTGTACCTGGACAGCAAATTCAAACTATAATTTAGTAAAATGCCGAAGATAAGGAGCTTTGTATCTGATGACAAAGAGGTTTACAATCTCAAAACCAAAGCATACAACTTGAAGGAAACACAATTTTCATGTCTTTATAGGTGACAAAGAGGACAAGATAATTAAACTTAAAACAAATTTTTACACATAAGATAAACTTAAGACCAACATATCTTGCAAAGCAAACCTCGGGTAAAAGTAAATGGGTTACACACCGCACATGCAGTTCCTATCAAAAGCAAGTGTTCCAGCTGGTGAACGGCAGTCCTCCTTTTGGACCTCATTCAATAAAAGGTAAAGCTTCACCAATCCCATATCCACTGGTCCAGGTAACAGTCATCTGTGAATCAACTTTCAATTGTATTATCTCCTCAAGAAAGTGTTAGCTCCAAAACAAAATAGTAATATTTAATCAACTTGGTGCAAATTTTGATGTTTGATGTAGTCCATATCTAATCTGGGAATACTACTATCTCGTACATAAATTTTATGATATGAATGAACCAAATGCATTTTGCTGATAAGATGCGATGGCTGTGTATTCATCAAGGCTTCATCATTGACAATTAATCTCATATTAGGTTAATACTTGATACTACATGTTGAACATCTTTGAGATCTCAACAAATGGCTAATTTTCAAATATTTCCTCTGTTGAGAATTACATGTTCACAGGAAAAAAATGTCATTAATAACAGTAATCATAATTCAAGTAAAGACGAAACCACCACACATATAAAACAAGATTTGCAAAGGACTAAACACAATACAAGGATAATACAAGGAAAAACACAGTTGAAAATTTACACAGGTCCCATGAGAAAATCCAGGATCATCATCGTATCATCACATACCATTTTACAAAGAAGAACTAAAGCAAAATGCCTGGTATCCAACAAATCAACCGCATACAGTTAATGAAATCAACAATTGCGTGGGTAACTGGGTACTAACCCAAAAAAAACAAGTTGTTTGAGTAAAAGAGAGCAGGCATCATGAGTCAAGTACTTACACTATCAACCACAATTACATCTACAGATCCACTTTTGGTCAGTGTGTCAACAACACAAAGCAAGTTCTCAGCAGAATCAGGAAATGAAATAAGAAGATTTTGTGTGTTTACACCTATTGATTCTGCAAGTGAAGGGTCCATAGCATTCTCCACATCAAAATATGCACAATACCCTGCCCAAACGATTCATTCAATGAGACAAAAATGAAAGTAGATGTAAAGAAACCAATATGGAACTTTAAAAACATACGAGTGCCCTCCTTTCGATAGAAAAAAGAAGAAGCTGAGAACACATCACTATAGCTTCTAAGTGTTCGTGCTGGGAATATAACTAGGACATTCAATAAAGCATGTTTCTATAGGATTCAAAATAAAAGATAATGTAGAGTATAAGCCCCAATATACAGGCAATTCCCAGCATCATCAACTGAAAACCAGGCAGATGCTACAAATGAATGAGGATCCACTACAAGATGTGTCATTTATAGGAGACTTTTGAGTTAGAAAAGATCATTGCAATCTAGATTTCAGGCCAGCCATGGGATAAATTATTGCAAAAAATATATTTAAATCTTATTCAACATCAAGAGCAATGCAAGAGCAACTATTCAACAACCAGCATCAAGATAATGGGAAATACCAAAATGCTTAATCTTCCTAAAACGTTATCCTCAGAAGAAGTTGAATAAATTGCTTGCAAGTGATTCTGTAATTCATGGTTTAGGGAACTCTCATGACCTACAGATCATAGTTATACAACTCTCTGCTTGTGGGAGGAGGATATGCAAATACTTACCAAAATCACTGGAAAAGTTCTGAAACATTCCATGATTGGTTCTCACGGGTATCATCAAAATTATATTAGCATTACAGAGATAAAATATAATTAGAGGCTAAAAGAAAATGAATCAAAAGTAATGGTATACATGAGTTCTTCCCAAATTCAGGCACAGAACATCAGGCGTTTTGACACAGGCCTACAGGTATAATATGGAAATTTCCAGTTTCTTTTACATTTGCCAATTATAAAATGTTTTTCAGCATTATAAAGCATTTTATATAAAATGTTTATTTTCCAGACATCAGCAAAAGATGGATGATATTGACAGACAACCAGAAATGTAGCCCATGGTCAATAAGCACAATACAAAAAGTAGACTTAAGTGGTAATAAGTTCCCACTGTAATTATAGAAGAAACAAAAACGACAAGTTAATATAAACTAAAAGGAGATCAAGCAAGTAGTAAAGAGTCAAAAATGTAATTGGCAATTTCCACTGTTGAAACTCAGGCGTTTTGACACAGGCCTACAGGTATAATATGGAAATTTCCAGTTTCTTTTACATTTGCCAATTATAAAATGTTTTTCAGCATTATAAAGCATTTTATATAAAATGTTTATTTTCCAGACATCAGCAAAAGATGGATGATATTGACAGACAACCAGAAATGTAGCCCATGGTCAATAAGCACAATACAAAAAGTAGACTTAAGTGGTAATAAGTTCCCACTGTAATTATAGAAGAAACAAAAACGACAAGTTAATATAAACTAAAAGGAGATCAAGCAAGTAGTAAAGAGTCAAAAATGTAATTGGCAATTTCCACTGTTGAAAAAATAGTAGTGTTACTATATGCATATTTAGACACAAAACCATAACTATAAAAAAAAATTGAAAAAATACATGTGATTTTAAATCCGTACAATAGACGTTCTATAAATAATTAAATCCAGGTCAAAGGAAATTTTCCTCTACCTTATCTCTTCCTGCACTTAGCAAAGTCCATCCATCTTCAGACACTGCCATAGAAGAAACTGCTGAGAAATGTTTTTCTAATACAGCAACACACTTATTCGCTAGAAGATCCCAGACTCGTACAGTACTATCATCAGATCCGGAAAAAAGCTACAAAAACAAGGAAAAATGGTCAGTCCAAATTACATTAAAAAAGTATAAACCAATTACTAGCATAAGGGTAAAACAAACAAAAAAGCAGTTCTAAATAGACTTTGAAGTTAGAACTTACAAGGGTTTAGGGTTTTTGAAACAAACATAAAACCACCATCAACATCCCAAACAAGAACTTTCCTATGAATAGAAAAAGGGTTTTTGTTACTTACTTGTTGAAATGATTATATGACTTTCAACTTGCAAACTAAAGAGGAAATTTTGAAGTTTCCTGTGTTTGGAGTCTAAAAAGCCTTGTTCCCTGTGCAACATCAGTGTTTGAGAAAAATATAGGGATTTTAACAAATTACATATCACAAATCACAAATTTTGAAGTTGCAATACCGATTTTAACCTTGGTAGAGACTATTGAGCTGTTGGAGCTTTGCTTTCTTTGTGCCAGAGCTGCCGAAAAAAATATAGATTATACCTAAAACTGTCGAAGGAATAAAACAGAAGAAAGGGGAGAATGAAATCTGTCGAAGGAATAAAACTGAGGGGCTGAAATAAACCCTAAATATAAATTATACCTATACTGACAGTCATAAATTAATGATCCGTCGGTATAGGCTTAATTAAAATAAAAAAATAAAAAATAAATTTCCCCGCCATTTAAAAAAAAAAGCGGGTTTTTTCAAATATACTGACGGAAGAAGAGAAACCGTCAGTAAAAAGCATAGTTATACCGACGGTCATTGAAAAACCGTCAGTATACAGAGTATCTATACCGACGGCCAATGAACTACTGTCGGTATATGGGGTATTTATAGCGACGGATAACAAAGTGTCGGTATATGTTAAACATATACTGACGGTAACAAAAATCCGTCGCAATAGATCATTTATACCGACGGATTTCTACCGTCAGTATAGATAAGTGTCAGTATATGGCAATTTGTTTGTAGTGTTAATTAAAGGAATTGATGCAAGTTTTCCAAACTTAGCAATTTCCTGATTTCGTGTTCTAGTATATTAAGTCTTTATAAAGGGGCCTCAATCCTGAACTGATTATATCTCCTTCCTAGACCTGATAATACTGGACACGACACGATTACACGATATGAACACAACACGGTAAAAATAACTAAAAACACAACACGATCCAAAAAAAATAATACGAACATGACATGAATACACGAATGCCTTAAAATTTATTTAGTACGAATTATTAACATATTAAAGTTTATATAAATATAAAATACCTTAAACACGATTATGACACGATAAAATACACGAACACGACACGGATACACGAATTGCCAGGTTAACATGGAATATATTGAGCTATATTTGGTTATTTTTCATCTTGTCATCCTTGCTATCAAGCTCTTGCATCAAACAAGAAGTAGACACAATTGAATCTCCCACCATGTCCACCAACTCTTCCAATTCTAGGCCATTTCCATCTCCTCAAGGAACATAGTTCAATCGATCCCTCTTCACTCGATCGCAAAAATACGGTCCAATCTTCTCCCTCCAACTTGGTTCACGACTTGCAATCGTCGGATCATCATCATCATCAGCTGTCGAGGAATGCTTCACCAAAAAATGATACAATTTTTGCCAACCGTCCATATTTTTGGGTTGGCAAGTATATTGGCTATGACTATACCACCTTTGGGACGTCTCACTATGGTGACCATTGGCGAAACCTTAGACGCATATATATATGCAAGCTTGAAATATTCTCTACGAATCGTTTGAACTTGTCTACAAGTATTCGAAGAGACGAAATCAAGAATTTATTGCAAAATTTGTATATTGCTTCAAGCCATGATAGTTTTGTTAAGGTAGAGTTGAAACCAATACAATGGTGAGGAAGTAAGTGGGAAACAAGGAGCAACAAAGCTTCATAACCTCATACACCAAATATAGGAGATTTCTTTCCCTTTTTACAATGGGCTGATTTTCAAGGATACAAGAAGAATTTGGTGAAATTAGCAAGAGAAATAGATGCATTCTTGCAAGGTGTGATCGATGAGCATCGAAGAAATAAAAGATGTTTTCGAGAAGGAGAATACTATGATCAGCCATTTGCTTTGTTTGCAACAATCACAAGTTCAGTATTATACGGATGACATTATCAAAGGATTTGTCCAGGTTATAAAGTCACAATTCCTTAATTACTCATCATTCTAATTAGTTCTCTCAATTTGTTAAATTACCTCTAATTGTACGTAATTCATAATTAAGGTTGAAAAGCATGCAATATTAAGAACAAAATCAACTTAAGTGTTTTACCATCATTTCGATATTTCAATAAAATGCTTAATTATATGATTAAAATGATAAAGATTTATGTATAACTTAATATGAGTATTATTATAGCAAGTCTTAAAAAAAAGATAAAATATTCAAAGAATATATATATATATATATATATATATATGTGTGTGTGCATGAAATATTTAAGAGTCCAATAGCTAAAATTATTGGAATAATGGTATTCGGTATTCACACATTGAAAATATTTGAAGTGTTCTATGTGAATCAAACATTGAATGTGAACATTAGTCTTATTTTGCTTTTTATTTCTATATACGATAAATTTTTTTTAAATTTTTTGTTTTTTTTTTAGCTAATTAAGGCCGATAGACACATAATTTTGTTTGAGTAGTTTAAAACAGTTCTTGAATAATAGAACTTAACCGATATTAAATAATTTCTTTCTTTCTTTCTTTCATTCTTAATTTCTTTTTTCAAACTCGTAGAAGCGATCGATTTTTCAAACTCGCGTTGTGACAGAACCATAATTAATCTAATAATTAATGTCTTTCTGTTTTTATTATTATGCAGGATATGTTACTTGGCGGAATCAACACAGTAGTTATAACATTGCAATGGACCCAGTCTCATTTACTCAACAATTTAAATATATTGCAAAAGTGTAAAGCTGAACTAGACTTCCCTGTGGGTCATAATATATTGTTAGATGAAACCGATCTTCCCAAACTATGTTATTTACAAAACGTAATCTCCGAGACTCTCCGATTGAACCCAGCAGTGCCACTTCTAGTTTCCCATGTCTCCTTTGATTATTGTAATATATGAATAAAAATCCTTTGTTCCCATTTCTCTGTCCCTACCCATACCTTCACTCTCGTAACGAGTCGCGAGTCCATTTTTTCGGTGTCGCTTTCTTTCTTGTTTGTTTTCAACTGTTTAACAGGGGCTGCGAAATAAAAATACAATCGATCGGTATTTTACTGATAATCGAATAGGCGAATTTCACGACACCATCTCATTTATTTGCTTCGTCTTTGTATCGGTGTTTTTTTTTTTTTTTTTTTGTGTTTTTAAGGGAAATCAGTTTTTTTATTAGATAATGAATCGGGTAAAATATTAAAAACAAACAGGTACGAAGAGAACAAAAAAAAAGAGACTCACGGCTTGTTACGAGAGTGGGAACACGGATAAGAGCAAGAAAATAAGAGCAGAGGATTTGGATTCGTAATATAGGAGGGTATGACATTTCCGAAAATATCATGTTGCTAGTAAATGCATGGGCAATTCATAGGGACCCAAAGTTATGGGACGAACAAGTTTTAAGCCTGAAAGGTTTGAAAATGGCAAAATTGAGGGTTATAAGCTCCTGCCATTTGGGTTAGGAAGGAGATTTTGCCTTGGAATGGATCTAGGCCAACGTGTAGTTGGCTTGGCTTTGGGGTCATTGATTCAATGCTTTGAGTGGAAAAGAGTAAGTGTGAAGAAAATTGATATGACAAAAGCAAAAGGTCTAAACTTACCCAAAGTTGAATCTTTACAGGCCTTGTGCAAAGCACACAAAATTGCAAAGAAGCTACTATCTTGAACCGTTAAAGTATTCAACTATATCTATCTATCTATCTATATATATATATATATATAATTGTTATCATGAATTTGTAATCTTTTTTATAATGTTTTATCTTCGTTACATGCCCAAAGGTAAACCTTTTAGTGCAAAGCATGCAACATGGAAGTTTACTATATATTGTTTTCTGATTTTGCCACAAAAATAAGAGTAACTAACAATTCATAATAAATCTTGAAAGAAAATCAAAAGATTTCAGTTGCTTAATTATGTCAATAAGCAAACAATCAAGCATGCACATGCATGTCTAACTATGGACCAAAATGTGTGTAGACCAAGCAAAAAATATTGATATATACCATGATATCATCAAATATCATTGGCATCGATATGATTAATTAGTTCATTAATGACTTTTTTGTATTCAAACAAAAAATAAAAGTTTATTATATATGAAAGGAGATTAAATATTGGCAATGAAATTGGATTCAAATAACCATGTATGTTGTTTGTTGAACACTTCTTTTCTTCTATTTTCTTTTGTTTACATAATTAAGATATTGCATGAGCCTTCTTTAAAAGGACTGCAAGTGTTCCATATAGCAAATTCTTTAAGCTTTTTGCATTTTTAGTATGGAAGATAAAGTTGCACTATATTCATTGTTTTTTCTGCTTAGCTCCATATGGTGATCATTGGCGCAACATTCATGAAATACTCTTTCCGAATTGCTTGAAATTGTCTTCGGCAATTCGAATCGACGAAACCAAGATTTTATTGAAAAAATTGTACAGCATTTCTAGCAATGATGATGGTTTCGTTAAGGTAAAGTTGAAATCAATGTTGTCAGGATTGACATTCAATAAGAATGATTGCAGGAAAACAATACAATATTGGGAAAAAAGTGACATGCTAAATGTTGGATATGAATGGTTAATATATGTGTATAAACACAAAATGCGTATATGAAAACGTAGGTTGTTGTAAGTAAATACACGGTATATAATTAAGTTACACAATTGATATCAATATTGAATGAGAAATTGATCTCTAAAATACCCACTTAAAGAGGAAGAAGTTGGTTGATGATTGTGCTCACTATAGCAAATTGGTCTTTCAACGACGTTTTTTTATTTTATTTTTAAGCTTAGGGGCGTTTATAAATGTTGCTAAAACAGTGGAGGCGTTCCAAAAAAACGCCGTAACAAACGCCGGCAAAGACCGAGCCGGGACATTAGGCGGCGTTTGTACATACAAACGCCGCTAAACTAGCGGCCTACATACAAGCGCCGCTAAACTAGCGACGTTTGTAGGTACATTAAAGGCGTTCAAAAACGCCACAATAGACTGTCCAAAAATGATATTTTTAACAGACTTTAGCGGCGTTTGGTGTATGAAACGCCGCTAAATTGATTTATTTAGCGGCGTTTGTGATCTTCAAACGCTGCTAATGCTTAAATTTTAGTGGCGTTTGTGATCTTCAAACACCATTAATTCTTAACTTTTAGCGGCGTTTGTGATCTTGAAATGCTGCTAAATATGCATTATATATTTATAAAAAAAATACTATTTAGTTCGTTTAAACAGTTATATTTATCAATAATACCTGGATTTCTATTTACAGAACTGTCCAACAGGTACACAAACAACACAAATTATATAAAAAACCATAATATAAAAATTTATTTAATATAAAATATCAACCGTACAACGAATGTATTACTTAACACATCAAATCCACTAAAAATTTAAAAAATTACAAGTTACAAATGTTAAAAGTTGGAGGAAAGAAGGACAGTCGTAACAAGAACGTTATATGTGCAGCAAGTTGTTCTCATGAGTCCTACTACAAAAAATTAGAATACATAATTAATATATAAGTTATCAAGTTATAAAAGTAAGATAATTAACAATAAAGATATTATATTACCTGAGATAGAGGATTTTGTGAATTCGTTGAACTTGCTGGAAACTTTTGCTGCACTAAATTCATCAACGACTGAAACTGTGTCTGCAGCTCCTGATATCTTCGTTGCTCTTCTTCTTTCCTTGCCATCTCTACTTCTTTCCTTGCCATCTCTGCTTCTCTCTCTGTTTCCTTCTCCTCAAAACATTTATGCATATTTTGCATTTCTTCTCTCAGCATCTAAACTTCATATGCACTGGAGTTTTGTGAAGAAGAAGTAGTAAATCGTTAAGAACCAAGTCCATAGTAGCTAGATGGTGTCAGACCCATTCCGAGACCTCGAACCCGTACATGTCGTTATTTCCCAGCTACTTTAGTGAATATTTGATTCTCAACATCTTGCATATTCATTGATGTGCCATCCGATGCTCCGGCTTGATACTCAGCAATTTTAATCCGGGCTTTCTCCTATAAAACAATAAAATTAATAAAATTTTGTGTAATATATTTGTAAATAAAAACAAGTTTGAACAAAATATACCACAATATCCCGAGTCTCAACGTTCAAATAGGATCCATCCTTCTTAGTATGAGTTAATTGAAACAATTCAACTCGTCCTATTTTTTTCCCCGCTCAAGTTCCTACAAAATAGTAAAAATTAATACTAAATTGTATTAAAACAATTGACTAAATTAATACTGAAAACTTACTTTTTCATTAGCTTTTCTAGAAAAGCTTTTTGATCCACTGGTGTGATTGTATTTCTATTGATTTCTACTGTGTACCCTTATCTTTTCTCGTTCCTGTACATTGCAGACCAATATTATTAATATAGACATATTTCATACAATTGTATTATGTAAAGTAGTATAAATTAATGACAAAAATAAATTATAAATGATACCTCTCATTTTCTTGAAAACCAGAAGTGAACCAATTTCTCATACTGCTTATACCTAAATTTCTCATTTTCTTGAAAAGTTGTATAAAGTTAGTTTCGATTATAAACAAAATTCTAAAATTGAAATACTAATTTAAAAGGCTTATACCTCAACTTTAACATCTTGACCTTCTCAATATTCGGCACGTCACGCCATGACTCATAATGAATTGGACACTTCATCCCATTTCGAGCAATGAGGCTAAGAAAGCTAGTCAATAGTTGTGCTTCCAGACCAATTGGCTGCTGCTCATTATTTGCTGCGGCAACAATATGCTCTTCAGGAGGTAGTGTTTACGACTACGAGTTCTGCGTTGTCCAGCATTATCAACTATTCAAAAGCAAATATATTAGCAATTGTCCAACTTTGTGTAATTTTAACACCTCTGTAACACGATATCTGTATTCAAGTTCCTATGAACTACAGTTTCTGCAGCCGTGGAGGTAGTAGGATACTCTGTGCTAGCATCTACAGTAGACGCATTAGGCATCTTTGAAGGTGTCACTCTAGTGTTACCTTCATCAGTAGCACCTGCCGGTTCTGAACCGGTCCGAATGATATTGATGTCCGTTAATCTACTCCTCGGCATGCTATCTGCATCAATTTTAAGTAAACAACATTAGTATAAGAATCAAAATACTATAATGTAAAGAACATTAATAATAATATTTAAAGTATAAAAGCATATTATATACATAGTATTTGTGTCAAAATAATCTTACTTAATTCAGTTTTTTCATCAAGCTTCATAAATATCTTCATCAATATCTTCACGAACCCACTGAACATCTGTACTGGTACTAGGGGTATTTTCATCCAAGTTTTGATCGGTAAAAGGCAAGCATTCAGTTCTTTGTTCAATATCATCTCTACATTGATCACCCATATCAAACAAGTCTCAAGGTGTGTTAGAGTACAACATACCAACCCGCATAATTTGGATCTTCAGAATAAAAGACTTGTTTGACTTGAGATGAAAAAACATAAGGTTCGTCAATCAGTTGTTGTTCGGTGTGAATTAATCTAGAGAAATTCACCATTGTAAATCCGAACTGATCTTTTTTAACACCTCTACTAGTATTCACATCAGCCCAATCACATCGAAATAACATGACCTTCCACTTGCCATAATAATCCTACTCAATAATATCATTCAAAATTTCATAATAATCAACATCCCCCTCCACAGGATTACTATCCCTAGCACTATCATAGCTTGTTATTGAAGAAGAAACAACAACTCAACAGTTTTGTGTTTTCCTAAATCTTTCACGGGATTTAGTATGAAATCTAAATCCATTAATGATGTAAGCGTTGTATCTTTTCACTGTTCTATTAGGTCTTTGTGAAAGACACTTAATTTCTTGGCTAACATCTCTTCCACTCCAAACCTATTATAAGAAACGCAAAGGCAAACACTTAACTTTATTTATATATTAAAGAATAGATTGATCGTAATAAAATGACAACATGTTGTGTTACTTACAACTTCTCCTAACAATTCGTGAAATTTTCCGTAAATATCTTATCAAGCTCGCGAAGTTGTGTTCTTCGAGAACGTAAACAACCTCTCAAGTAGCTTCTATACTCAATATCATAAAAAGTACTCATTTTAAGCAAAAATTATTTAAACTGTTTGTTAAATTAAAAATTATACTGAAACTTACGTGCGTAATGATTCCAATGAATCACTATGGAAAAGCACATATCGATGCATTTGTGCCCAAGATTTATCATCTAGCTCAATCACTTCAACTTTGCCGATTGGTTGTCCAAAACTTTCAAATAAGTATGTCTCGGCTAAATTGTTATGTGTGAACCATTATTTCTTCCAGGTCTGTTAAATCTTGTTTCAACATCTTCCTAATATCTTGCACAAAATGTCATACACTCCACCGCTAAATATCCTTCAGCAATTGAACCTTCTGGATAGCGTTTGTTTTAACAATAAGATTTTAACTTTCCTAAAAACCTAAAACAGAATACATAACAATCTTAATATGTAATTAAAAGTTATGTTTAAGATAAAAGTATAATAGGCTAATTAGCAAAGTATACCTCTCTAATGGGTACATCCATCGATAAAAAACTGGTCCACCGACTTTTGCTTCATAAGGAAGATGGATAACCAAATACACCATTATAGTGAAGAATGATGGAGGAAAAATCTTCTCTAAGTGAAATAAAGTTAGAGCCGCTCGATCTTGAAGTTTCTCAGGCTCTTCAACCTTGAAAACTTTGCCACAAATAGCTTTCATTATATTACTAAGTTCAATTATGGAAGAAGTCACTTGCTTTGACATAGAACAACGTAAAGCAACTGGAAGTAAGTCTTGCATTAAGATGTGGTAATCATGTGACTTTAAGGAAAAAAGTTTTCGATCCTTCACATTCACACATCTTGATATATTTGAGGCATACGCATCCGAGACTTTTACATCTTTCAACACCTGACAGAAGACACCTTATCTTTTTTAGACATCCCAAAGCAAGCAGAAGACAACTGTGATTTTCCATTAGAAAGTAATTCCGGATGAAGATCACGGCGAATTCCCATGTCAACTAGGTTAAGCCGACTCTTTAAGTTGTCTTTTGATTTTCTATCCACATTAAGAATTGTCCCGATGATATTTTAACAAACATTCTTCTCTATATGCATCACATCAAGGTTATGATGCAATAAATTATGTTCCCAATAAGGCAACTAAAAAAAATACTTTTTTTCTTCTTCACAAATCCGCCTCATTTGGATCGTCTTCTTCATCTTCCTCCTCATCACTCTGAATATCAACATCACATTCTAACATCTCCCTCGATCTTTTCCTTGACTGTGTGGTACTTGTTTGATTCATCTTTCCATTAGTGAAATTGATATCTTTCAACATCAAGAAGATATCCGATCCAATCATGGTCTCAAGTGCTTCTCTTAACTCTTCAGTGCCATCAAAGACATGTTTTTGGAATCTAAAATCTATGATTTTCATCTAACCACTGACGATGTCCCATATAACTGAATTTCTTTCTGTTATATAACTATTTCGAACATGTTTGTGCAACACAACAAGGACAAGCATAACGACCTTTGGTTCTCCAACCAGATAGATTTGCATAAGCAGGAAAATCGTTTATAGTCCATAGCAAAGCTGCACGCAAATTAAAGTTTTCCCTTCTAGATGTGTCATATGTTTCAACCCCTTCCCGTAACTGCTTCAACTCTTGAATAAGAGGTTGCATATAAATGTCAATATTATTTCCTAGACCTTTCTCTCTAGGAATTATCATGGACAAGATAAAAGAAGATTGTTTCATGCAAATCCATGGAGGCAAATTATAAGGAATCAAGACAACCGGCCAAGTACTATAAGAAGTACTCATTATTTTGAACGGATTAAAACCGTTAGAACCAAGTCCAAGCCTCACATTCCAGGGATCATTAGAAAAAGATGTAAACTTATTGTCGAATGATTTCCAAGCCAAAGAATCTACAGGATGTCTTAATAAGCCATAATCAGTCATTTCATCATGATGGCACCTCATAGAATCAGATTTTTTGAAGACATGAAAATTCGTTGAAGTCTTGGTATTAACGGAAAATACCGCAAAATCTTTGCAGGCATCTTTTAAAATGTGCGTCACAATCGTCCTCATTCATATTCACTTTTGTATTTCCATCCAACCACCGAGATTTACCGCAGACATGACAAAGTTGTTCATTTTTTCTATCACCTAATACAACATACAGTCATTCGGACAACAATGAATTTTCTCATATCCAAAGCCTAGATCCTTTATCATCTTCTTCGAATCCTTACAAGACTGAGGGATTTTTGCAAAAGGAAACATTTCTTTCAAAAATTCTAATAAAAGTGTCAAAGAATTTCTTGTCCACCCGCTTAAGCATTTTAAGTGAAAAAGACGGACACAGAAAGACAATCTTGAATGCTTAGATCCCTCGTAAAGTTCTTCATTCATATCATCAAGCAACTTATAAAACTTTGCCGCTTCTCCATTGGGTTCTTCATCACCCACACCTCTTCCCGAAGTCATTCATGCCAACATTGAACCCATCATTTCCTCTAGGAACTTCTGGTGAAGATGTGTGGAAACTGTGGTTACGCATGTTAAATGCATCCCGCAACATGCGTTCCATGTCATATTGTCTAATAGACTGATGTTGATTGTTAGAATTACTTGGAGGAACTCTAGAAGATGACCTAAAAGTTGCGGACTCTCAATGAAAAAACCATTGTCTGTAACCCAGGAGAAATCCTTCACAAATTAAATGTTCGAAAACAACTTCACACATATGCCAATCAATATTAGCACACCTTGAACAAGGACATAATATCATATTATTTTCGCTTGCATTTTGAAAAGCGAAATCGAGAAAACTATCTACTCCGAGATAGTACTCTTGACTTACTCTCGACTTCTGCATCCAACTCTTATCTATTTCGTACGTAAGTCTAAATTATAAAATAATATATTATAAGTTATACAAAATTTAATTCTATTTCAAGATAAGTATTGAATTGCGATACATGTCCTTCGACACATAAATATATTATTTTTTTAAAATTTTTTCATATATTTAAAAGATCAAATATATATAAAAAAAATTAAATTGTTTAAGATAGATTTCAATTGATAATGTTACACCTCAAACAAATGAGACAGGTGTCCAATAGATTTTAGACCCATATCCGATGGATATAAAACATTTATTTCAAAAAAATAAAAAATTAAAGTAACATAATCCAGGATACTTCCATCTAATAATATTTGAGACTAAGTTCACTATCTTTTTTATAAATTATTATTATGATCTCTTATTCTACCTTCTCATCTACAAAACTTATGGCTCAAACTTCAAAAATTGTATCCCTAGGGTGAAAACCTCATAGTATGAGCCAATTTCATCTTCAAGTGTGTACTTGTATTGGCCTCTATATCTCCATTCAATCCAATATCATAATTATATAGGAAAAGAACTAATGCCAATAATTAAATATCTAACTTAAACACCAAACCGAAATAAGCATAGGCCTTATGCATTTCTGGCATTATATGACCATGTGTATATATATGAAGCAACAACAAACAAACTAGGATAGTCAATGATTGTATTCAGGTGAAAAGCATATTATTAAATTAAACATAAAGTCAAAAAAACTTGCCTGGTTATGTGAGCTAATTATTAAATTAAACATAAGGTAAAAAAACTTGCCTAGTTATGTGAGCACCCAAAAGTCTTGACAAAAATAGTCTTCAACAAAGAATTAAAAAAAATAATCAAGAACTATCTACTAATGCATAAATATAATAATATTAGGAAGTAAGAAAGGGCTTAAGTGCCAATTGCACCCTTATTTAGCTAATAATGATTAGTGTTGTCTTCTTTTGATGAGTAAATCCCGTCTACTTTGCAACCGAGCCTAATTTAGACTTTTGACCCAACTAAATATGGGTATAACAAATATTGGGCATAAAAATCCTAAGAATTGCATACTGAGTTGAAAAAAAAAATTATTTTCTTTCTTCCTTCGTCTTCCTACATGATTTATTCAGACAACAATCATCAGAATCTTGCGCTGCCCTTTTAATTTATTATATCTTCACAGTATATACAATATATTTTTTTATTACTAGTTCTGAATTAATGCAGTAACAATATAAGTTATAAAATATGTAATCTTTTCTCCCATTTTTATACATTCTTTTCTTTATTATATTTTCTGGTGGCTGCATGATATTTTAATTAGTTTATTCATTCCTAGCAATTTCCTAAAGATTTATATATAAATTAACCATATAAATATGACAAAGGATCTTAGAAAAACAAACCTAGGCAGCTGGGTGGGGGCTAAGTTCTAAAACATTATCTAAAAAAAAGAATTGTTTATAAACAGATCAAGCTGCGGGCACCCAAGGGTGCTGGCCACCAGCCAACGGCAACAGCTGCTGCACATCCCATAACCCCCACCTCTAAAATCATTTCTAAACCCTAAACCCTAAAAGAATCCTAGCAAATTTTAGATAAAAACCAATAATAAGATACATTTAAATAACAACAAAAATATGCAAAAATTCACAACAAGCACAACAAAAATCACAAAAAATACCAAAATAAATCAAAACCCTAATAAACAAATTGCAAAAACCCTAAATCCTTACCTTGAAAGGAGATTGTGAAATGAAAATCGAATTCGAATCACGAATCTGATGGAGACCGAGAGAGATCGAGAGAGTGTGTTCTGATTTGGGGGAGGAGGTTGATGTTATTTTGGGTTTAGCGGCGTTTGTTGATAAAAACACCGCTAAAACCATAGGTAAAATGATGCGTTTAAATTAAAAGATTTAATGAAGCATAGTCAGCGGCGTTCATAAGTACCAAACGCCGCTATTTTTTTGAAGTTAGTGGCATTCATAAGTATAAAACGCTGCTATTTTTTTGAAGTTATTGGCGTTTGTTGTTAGAAACACCAGTAAACCAAGAAGCAAAACCTGTGTTTCACTTTGTGGTTTATAGAGTCACATTTAGCGGCATTTATCCTATTGAAACGTCACAACTTGTTCTATTGTAGCGGCGTTTGTAATTTAAAATGCCGCTAAAATACTTATCAAGATGGTGCGTTTCACCTGATAAAAATTGGCGGAATAAAAATTGCCCGCGAGTAAATAAGAACTTTTTAGCGGCGTTTGATTCTCTAAATGCCGCTAGTTTTCATTTTCAGTGGCGTTTATGGGATTAAAACGTCGCTGTTTATAAAAACCATATGACGGCGTTTGTTATTGAAATGCCGCTAAGAAAAAGCCACTGAAAGTCAAATTTGCTTTAGTGGCTTGGTGTAGAATCCCATATTGGAAACTCATTAGCTTATTCATATGTATATATAGGCTAACGTTCAATATGAGGTAGGGCCCCAAAGGGCACTCAAGTTTTTGTGTAGGGTAAGGACCTACACAAACTTGGGCTACCACACACGCGCAAGTTGGGTCGGGTTTGGGTTTGGGTCAGTAATTTATTTTTACTGCTAAACCAACCATTTAAACTTGTCTGTTTAAGACATGTTTATTCGATCCAAACCAAACCGGTACAGCCCAACCTACCAAGTGACCTGTCTGATTAAAAATGAGGTCGATAATCAGCTAAGCAAGAAAATTAAGATAATAAGGAGTAATAGGGGTGGTAAATATGATTCATTGTTTAATGAATTTTGTTCAAAACATGGTATCATCCATCAAACCACTGCTCTTTATTCACCTCAACAAAATGGTATTGCGGAACACAAGAATCAAACGTTGAAAGAAATTATGAATGCTTTGTTGATAAGTTCAGAATTACCTCAAAACTTGTGGGGGAGGTTATTTTAACAGCTAATTATATATTAAATAAAATACCCCACAAGAAATCAGACAAGACACCATATGAATTATGGAAGGGTCGAATACCATCTTACAAATACATGAAAGTGTGGGGGTGTCTTGAAAAGGAAGCTATTCCTCCACCTAAAAAGGTCAAAATATGACCTAAAACTGTTGATTGCGTATACCTTGGATATGCAAACAATAGTGCTACTTATCAATTTCTTGTGTACAAGTCTTACATTCATGATATTCATATCAATACGATAATTGAATCAAAGAATGCTTCATTCTTTGAAGATGTACTTCCATACAAGAAAAAACAAGAAAATAAGACTACTAAGAGAACTCATGAGTCCTCGAGTAGTGATCTACATATGTATGACGAGGAATAAGAGGAACCTAGAAGAAGAAAACGGGCTAATGTACCAACTAATTATGGTCCGAATTTTCTAACCTATTTATTAGAAAATGAACCTCAAACTTTTAACGAAACTATGTCATCTCCAGAAGCACCATTCTGGAAAGTGGCCGTTAACAATGAAATAGAATTCATCATGCAAAATCATACATGGGAACTGGTGGAGCTTCTTCACTGGCATAAGCCTTTAGGATCCAAAGAGATATTTAAGAGGAAGATGAAGGCAGATGGATCAATTGATAAATATAAAGCCTGGATCGTAATAAAAAGATACAAGCAAAAGGAAGGGCTCGACTATTTCGCTACGTACTCATGAGTTACGAGAATAACATCCATTCGAATGTTAATAGTTATAGCAGCTCTTAACAATATCGAAATACACCAAATGGATGTTAAGACAGCTTTTCTGAATGGAGATTTAGACAAAGAAATCTATATGGAACAACCCGAAGGGTTTAAAGTTCCAGGATAGGAAAGGAAGATGTGTAAGCTTGTTAAATGATTATATGGTTTAAAACAAACACCTAAACAATGACATCAAAAATTTGACAATACAATGTTGCCAAACGGTTTTCACATCAATGTATGCGATAAATGCGTATACGTAAAAAATACGAATAAAGGATATGTCATTGTTTGTCTATATATAGACGATATGTTGATCTTAGGCAATAATGATGAAATCATTAAAACTACCAAAGCTTGGTTGACCAGTAAATTTGATATGAAAGATATGGGTGTAGCATATGTGGGTTTAGGAATTAAAATTTCTAAAACACAAGATGACATGGTAATAACTCAAGATCATTATGTGAATAAGATACTTGAGAAATTCAATAAGAATGATACTTATATAGCCAAAACACCCGTAGATGTTAATTTACATCTAAGAAAAAAATACTAGTGACGCGATATCTCAAATAGAATATTCGCGGATAATTGGTAGTCTCATGTATCTCATGAACTGCACAAGATCAGACATAGCATACTCAGTTAGCAAACTGAGTAGATTTATAAGTAATCCTGAAAAAAGATCACTGGAAGGCTATAGTAAGGGTACTCAGATATTTGATATACACCTCAACTTATGGACTACACTATACAAGATATCCAGCTGTACTTGAAGAGTACAATGATTCAAATTGGATATCTGATACTAAAGATTCGAAATCAACTAGCGGATTTATCTTTACTATTGGAGGAGCTGCAGTGTCTTGAAAATCTTCTAAACAAACGTGTATAGCCGGATCCACTATGGAATCTAAATTTATAGCTTTAGATAAAGCTGGAGAAGAAGCGGAATGACTTCAAAAACTTTTAGAAGATATTCCAGGTTGGCCGAAACCTGTGCTTGTAATTTGTATAAATTGCGATAGCCAATCTACAATTAGTAGGGCATAGAGTAGTTTCTATAACGGTAAATCTCGACACATTAGTCAAAGACACGATACCGTGCGACAGTTGCTCTCAAATGGGATAATCTCTATTGATTATGTAAAATCAAAGGATAATATTGCAGATCCGCTCACTAAAGGTTTACCAAGAGAGTAAGTAAATAAATCATCGAGGATAATGGGTCTTATGCCTATAAATTAAGAAAAGTTACATAATGACAACCCAACCTAGTTGACTGGAGATCCCAAGATCTAGGTTCAAAGGGACAACCGAATTATGTTAACTTAGTGTGAGCACTAGACGAGTTAAACACTCTTATCTATTCCTATGGTGAATTAGTGCTGCCTGCAAAGAAGTTAGGATAAGCTATGCTTTTAATGATTCTTATACTAGATAAAATCAAGTGAAGTATTGCAGGATACTCTTGATAAGAAATCACCTATATGAGTATGAAATGTGGTCATTTTTATGAGAATTGATAAGGCTAAATTCTCTAGAGTACTCATAGAAACCAGGACGTGTTCAGGGCCAAAATGACCACAATCGTGAGAACCAAAGATGTTCGAAGAGGAATTGTGTGATACCAATTGTCTAGGTTTACATGAAAGGCTGAATAGTTCAAGACATCATGTTGACTAGTTAGCCAAGTAAATCCGATAGTTGTCACTATGGAAGGTTCAAAGCCAAAAGCTACCTATCCTAAAGCAATTACACTTCAAAGTTATTTTCTCTCATATTCTGAGTCAGTTCGTTGTTTTAATCAGACAATTTTCATTCATATGTGGGACTATTGGATATCAATGGTTAATATATGTGTATAAATATGAAATACGTATATGAATACGTAGGTTGCCATAAGTAGACACACGGTGTATAATTCAGTTACACAATTGATATCACTATTGAATGAGAAATTGATCTCTAAAGTATCCACTTGAAGAGGAAGAAGTTGGTTGATGATTGTGCTTGGTGTGGAATTCCACATTGGAAACTCATTAGCTTATTCATATGTATATATAGGCTAAGGTTCAATATGAGTTGGGCCCCAAGGGGCACCCAAGTTTTTGTGTAGGGTGAGGACCTATACAAACTTGGGCTATCACATGTGCCAGGCCGGGCTTGGGCTGGGTCGGGTTTGGGTTTAGGTCAGTAATTAATTTTTTAATACCCAACCGAACCAACCATTTAAACTTGTCTGTTTAAGACATGTTTATTCGGTCCAAACCAAATCGATACAGCCCAACCGACCAAGTGACCTGTCTGATTAAGATACTTGTTCGGACCGAATCGTTTTGTTTTCAAACGTTCTGTTTGCTATTTTGAATCGAATCGTTCTGTTCTTTTTCACTTCTGACCGAACCGGTTTTTACCAACTGGTGTGTCTTGTCCTAATAGTCCTCTGGTTTCCTATAAATACCTTAGTGCAGTGCCTGTTAATTAAACTGAATTTTCTCTTTGCTCTCGATTTTTCATACTATCTTGTGAGAGAGACCGACTTCATCTTTTCTGATTCGATGTGTTGCTTCGAGTGTGCTCTCAACAGCAATGTGATTGATGAGACCTAGGAGACTAGTTGCACAATCTGTAAACACCTAAGAGACATGCAATAAATCGTCTTAAGGTCATAGGTTCAACCTTGACTTGATCTTCTTTCTTTTCTGTCTTCAATCAAAACAGTGAGTAAATGTACGTTTATTGTAATTCCATGTTCATGTTCATGTTCATATATATATATATATTATGTTATGCTAAATTCAGTTTAGTATTCCAATTTTTTTGTTATTTTATGCTCGTATATTTTATGCAATAGTGAAATTTTAAGTGCCAAATATTTCAAACACTAAATGCATCAATGGATACAATTTTGTCACATGTCTAATTTACTCAACAATCCAAATGCATTGGAAAAGAGTAGAGCTGAGCTAGACTTCCTTATTAGGCAAGAGAAATTGCTAGACGAAGTTGATCTTCGAAAACTAAATTATTTAAAGAACGTAGTCTCTGAGTCCCTTCGACTAAACACGAAAGCACCACTCTTAATCTCCCGTATATCCTCCGATCATTGTACCCTAGGAGGGTATCACATTCCTAAAGACACTATGTTGTTAGTCAATGCATGGGCAATTCACAGGACCCCAAGTTGTGGGAAGAACCAATAAGTTTTAAGCCTGAGAGGTTTGGTTGATCATGAAGCTAACTATAAGATAATGCCATTTGGGCTGGGAGGGAGGTTTTGCCAGGGAATGGTCTAGGTTCTCATGCTGTTGGTTTGGTTTTTGGGTTATTGATTCAGTGCTTTGAGTGGAAAATAGTTGGTGAAAAGAAAATTGACATGACTGAAGGAAAAGGTGTGACCATGCCCAAAGTTAGCTCCACTCATCCGAGTTTTTCCAAATAGTACTTGGAACCTATCGAAATTGCTTTACCTTAGAAGTATATAAAGTTAAAAAGGGTAACATTTTAAAATGTCGTCTTCTTCCCTTTGTGTTGTTTTTGTCTTGCTCTTGAATCACTACATCTATCTGCATATTCCAAAATCAAGAAGCTTGGTTTTGGTTTGGTTAGATTTTACAATTTTGGATATGATACGAACATGATACAATACTAATATACGAATGTGTCAAAATTTATATGATACAAAATTTTGATGTATCAAATTTTTTATAAATATATAATACCTTAAACACGATTATAACACGTGCAAAATATACAAACACTATATAAATATACGAATTACTAGATTTAGTTATGGTGTTGTAACTTCTGCATCTTCAATTTTCAACGCCAACTTGATCATTTGGTAGGCACCTATGGAATCTGAGCAAAGAGAAAAGTTTATGGCTTTGCTTCTTTACTTAGCAACCAAACTTATCGAATAGCATTGAAATTTGGGTAAATATGAAAAACATGCTTACATTAGATTAATTTTTTAATGGTCTAATATCATGACATATTTTGATAAAAGAAAAATAAGAAAGAAGGAATTATTAATAAAGAAATTGTAAAGACCTAAATACCCTTAACCAAATAAAAGGTTTTCCTCTATCAGATGTTTCTTCCCTTTATCATTCTCTATCCCGTCTCTTTCATCCCTCTCGACCCTTCCCGTTCTATCTTCCTTTTCTTTTTCCTCTACAAATTTACTGAGAAGACAGAGAAGGTTTTCATATTTTTCCTTCATCAGCATTCCCTCTCTCCCGACTCTACGATCAACTAGATTTGCAGGAATATCAAGATAAGTTCATGATTAAATCGCTTGAATATCCCGATTAGGGCTTTTCAATTTGCCGTCATGAAGGAAACATCGAGCCACTATCTGGCAAGACTTTTTTCCTATTCTTTTTATTCTTTTCTTGCTGAAGTTCTAAGCTTTGTTTGGAATGGCTTGTACTTTTAGAATCTTGATCATGCCATTTTTAAAATAATAAATTTTTTGCTTGTTTTTATGACATTAATTACCAATAACGTAAATATTAACTCTTCCTCCAGCCACAAGTTGTGGAGCGCCATTTCCATGATCTTTTTCAAAGATATGGAGAAACCAAAGCAGTGGATCTGACAGATAAAGTAAGTGCTTGTTTTCTCTTCTCTTTATTGTCAAGCAAAAATCTAGCATGTGATATAAATTGATTTTACATATCTTGTTTGGAAAATTGTTGTTAAAACCTGCTAGACATAATTGCAAGCTAACCCATATTCCAAATAAAAAGTAATCATTACTTATTTGCATGGCTTGTTCAAATGCACAGATGAAAGAAATGGGGGAAAGGTCGGAGGAAAATGGGGCAGAGAAGGGGAGGTTTATTTTATTAAGGGTAATATTGTCTTTACAATTTCCTTTTTAATAATTTCTAACTTTTTCATTTCCTTTTCTTAAATTATTCTTACCCATTAGACCCTTGAACAATTAATCTACTGTACATAGCATGTTTTTCATATTTACCCTTGAACTTTTGACTTGGGGCATTAAGTGATAATATAATTTTACATTGTAGAGCATCGATCCCCGTGAAAATCAAACAGGTTAGAAAAAATCAAATGAATCAAGCGATCATTTTTGTTCGCTAACCTTGCACCAAAGGAATATTTATTTCATCTCGAAGGAATGACATAATGGTGTGATGAAATGAAATTACAGATAATTACTTAATTCATCAATTTGCTACTCGTAATGTACAGTCAGAGGACATGAGGCCACTGATGACATATTAGAAGATCGCTTGACATCAATACCCTTGAATTTATGGGCTGAAATTGAGGAAAAGAAAGTAGATGACTCTGTTCAAGATGATGAGTGTGAATTTGAGAAAGAGTCTGAGGAGTTCGATGACATTTATAATGTTGTAGAAGATTGCATAGGGTACGTATCAAGTAATTTGCCAAAGTATACTAGAAAAAATAAGAAACATAAGAATTTTAAGTAGGGCAGAAAGAAGGTCCAGTCAAAGAATCCAGTGTGTATTCCTACTCCTAATATGATTCTGGAGAATGATAATTGCATCTCTGATAATGATATTCGACGTGGAAATTCTTTGTATAGAGATGAGCTATCAAAACTTGGGACATTGGAAAACAGCTTGGATTATCTTTTGCAGGTGATAAAGATATCATTATAAATAGATTGATTGAAATGGAACAAAGGGATCGAGAGGACAATGTGAATGTTTAATGGTTTCTAGGTGATTTTTGACTCCCGTAGTGTGGTTGGATTTAAAAGAGATTTCATTGGTGTGGTTGGATTTGTAAAGAGATTGTGTTATTGGTATTGCTGCATTTTATTTGCTGAGAATTGGTGCATTTGAGATAAAGTTACAGACTATTTCCATTGCTTCTCACTTGGATCTACAAAACCTTTTTAATGGGAGGGTGCTCTACTGCCTTATTGTAGGCTCTTTAAAGCTATTTTGATGGCTTTATGAGTGGGGTTTCAAGTCTAGCAGATTATGGACTGCTCCTTGTGGCGCAGGTGTATCTATGTTGGATAGTCCCTATAAGCTGGATGTGTAATTGCTTGATGGTTTATGGCTTTTAAGCTTTTTGCAGGAGTTTATGGGAGTTCTTGTCTTTCGTTATTTATGTTGTTAAGGTGTCTTGGTGTATGAGTTTGTATTCATATTTTTTTGGGTGTTTCTGTTGTTAGTTGGTTGGTTTTAGATGTGATGTGTTAAGAGGGAATTCTTGTAGGAATTTATGTCCTTGCTTCTAGCTCTTGGCTAGTCTTGTAATCTTTTGATTACTGAATAAAAACTTTTGGCCTAGCAAAAAAAAAAAAAAAAGACAATAAAATGGAGCACAACCTTTTTTAAAGAATATTCGATTCAATGTATGCCAATTTCTGCACCCCAAATCATTCTATTTGACAAATATTATGTGTTAATATATGCTCAACTATAGTTCTAAATCGTGGTCGTGGAATTTGTCACGGTTGTGAGTGTCGCGGATGTTACGTAATGCGTCGCATTGTCGTGAACGTGAATTTGGTAGTATTTCAAAGAAATTGATTATATCATGGGCATTATGTAACAGATAAAATACGGTGCGAATATTTCAATTTTCGTTATGTCATGACCGTTACGTTACGTAACAACCACATTTTAGAACTACGTCAACACTCACACACCAAAGAAATCTGGGAGAAAGTTAAACTTCTGAGACTTCAATAGATAATCAACAAAACTAAAAGCTCTAAATATATAATGGTTAAGACCAAGTATGTTACTGATAACTCGTATAATTATATAGTTTTTAGTTATGTTTTATTATTGTTTTGTGTCAAATACGAGTTATTATTGCTTAGTCTACTTGTGTTTATGATCTTTTATATTTTTATGTAATTTGGTGTTTTTCATGAGTTTCTTTGAGTGATTTCAGATTACTAGGTTAAATCAAGAATTAAGGGCAAATCCAATTCAGTTCCAGTTCCGACACCTTTTGCTATATCAGCTATATCTAGAGTTTCACTGAAGTAATAAGGCTGAAATTTTAACAGTGCAAAGTTAAGAGGCATATCTATCTTTTTCATGTTTTACACTTCTTGAAACGGAGTCGTTTTCCCTACCGAAATCAACCATCAAGTTGGCTGATGTGCAATGACGTCTGTTCTGCACCGTTTTGGTATTTTGACTATATCTTCCGATCCACATGAGAAAATGATCTGATTCCAACGGCTATGGATCAGTAACTGATAGGGGCATATTTGTTTAGAAGACCATTTGATCAGATCGAGCCTCCAACATTGACAAAATCGACCATGAAGCTGGCTGATCAGAATTGTCATACAACATGACGAAAATTGTTAGAAAAATGCACCCACCTATTATACCTACCTTTGAAATTTATAAAGCTTGTCTCTTGTCATTTAGCTCTCCAAAATGTGTATAAATAGAGGGCCTTGGATGAGTATTAGAAATACATTATACATTGGTAGGATATTAGCCATTGTAATAAAATTCTCTAAGTTTTCTTTTTCTTTCCTTTCTCTAGTTTTCTTTTTCTTTATTTACTTATGCTTCTTACATTTCTTTTCATTTTATTCATATCTAGTATGTGTTGCTAATCATATTGTTGAGGTGATGAGGTGAAGCTCTTGGTAAATGCTAAGGTTAGTCTCTTAAACATGAGCTAAAATGAATCATCATTTATAAACACTAGTATAGATAATATTTTCTTTTGGTTTAAAATCATACTTGCAAAGTAGGGATCTTGATTCATTATTGACAATGAAAATGGCACAGTAAATGCTTGGTTTCATAACCTTGATTTGTTGTAGACATATACCTTGGCATAAGGAATGCTTGGACTCTTTTTGTGAGTTTTGAGGACACCAAATGAACATAATATCATATGCTATGGACGTTGGACAATTTGGACTGAATTGCTAAACCTTCCGATTGGAATCTCCCTTATGTGTGAATTTCAATTGTGTAATAAAACAAGATTAATCTTAGCATAACACCAAGAGTGGATTCTCTAACCTCAACATCTTTTCTTATTGTTTTTATATCTTGTTTAATTTCTTTTATTTTATTTTGTTTATTTTGTTCTCTAATATCTTGTTTATCTTATTTTGTTGTTGATTCCCTAATATCTTGTTTACTTTCTTTGTCTTATATATTTATAAACTTATACTTACTAATACGCTTCCCTGTGATTCGACCTCGGACACCCGAGAATTTATTACTTGAACATAACCTGCACTTGGGTTTACAACTCTTAATTGAGTCTCCATCAAGTTTTTGGCGCCGTTGCCGGGGAAGCAATACTAAGTATATAAGTTTATAAGTATATTTATTTTTATTGGCTGGTTATACAGCCTATATTTATTTTTATTGGCTGGTTATACCGCCTAATCTTCTATATATTTATATTTATATTGTATATTAACTTTGTTTATTTTTATTGGCTGGTTATACCGCCTAATCTGTATATTAACTTTGTTTTATGCTTGTTTGGCAACGTGATTTTAGATCTCGTCGTTTAGTTAGATTTTATTGTGAAACTTTTTCAGGTAATCTTTCTAATACAACTCCTACCATGGCTGACAATGAAAGTGTTCATGCTGAAGATGAGAACAGACAAGTACGCACCATGCGTGACTACTTGCAACCAACTCGAAGCTCATCACCCACTTGTTTTATTTTTCCTCTCAATGCAAAAAACTTTCGTTTTAAACCAGGTATGATAGCTTTGCTTCCAAATTTCCATGGGTTAGAATCGGAAAGTGCTTACTCGTTTCTAAAAGACTTCGAAGATGTATGTGTCACCTTTAATCACCAACAATGTACAAATGAAATTGTCAAGCTAAAATTATTTCCTTTTTCTTTAAAAGATAAAGCAAAAATTTGGCTTCATAATTTAAAACCAAGGTCAATTGGCACATGGCAAGAATTACAAACTGAGTTTCTAAAGAAATTTTTCCCAGCACATAAAACTACTGCTTTGAAAAGACAGATTCAAAATTTCAATCAAAATCAAAATAAAGCATTTTTTCAGTGCTGGGAGCGTTTTAAAGATTTGTTAAGTTCTTGTTCACATCATGGTTTTGAAAAATGGCGTCTTATTGGTTTCTTTTATGAAAGTTTAACTCCCGAAACTAAACAATTTGTTGAAACAATGTGTAACGGTGAGTTTCTAGAAAAAGAACCTGAAGAAGCCTTTGACTACTTAGACCATTTGGCAGATAACTCTCAAGCCTGGCACACAGATAATTCCTCTGAAAGTTCCAATAGATCTAACCTTTAATGACCAACAATATCTTGTTTATCTTATTTTGTTGTTGATTCCCTAATATCTTGTTTACTTTCTTTGTCTTATATATTTATAAACTTATACTTACTAATACGCTTCCCTGTGGTTCGACCTCGGACACCCGAGAATTTATTACTTGAACATAACCTGCACTTGGGTTTACAACTCTTAATTGAGTCTCCATCAGTTACCTGCTAATGTGCATATTTAAAATCATCCATTTTCAGAGAACAAATGTCAGAACTGCTATACAAGGAAGGCAAAGGTCTATTCTTAGCCACTGTCGAAGCTCTTTCCTATGTTACTCGGATTCGGATGTGATTATCGGATATAGGTATGTGTACGACACGAGTATATTCAGTTTTTTTTTAGGTTTTCTCATGTATTTGGAGGGTCCTTGGAGGATCATATCCCCATATCTATGTCCGAATATGTTGAATTTGATTTTTAACCAATATAGATAGTGAATGTGATTAACATCTCTATGTCTAGTGCATGATCCTAGAAGATTAATTTAGTGTGATTAACAAGTTCATGAATTTTGAAATTCATGAACTTAATTATGTCATTCATGATTTTGTTCATTCATGTACCATGTATGTTCATCTTAATGTACATTCATGTATTAATTTCATTCATGTATGCTTAGGTCCCTAATGTCCTATAAATAGGTGCCTTGATAGGTGGAACAATTCATTCAACAATTGGATCAACAATTCTAAAAGCTCTTTTCTTCCTTTGTTCCTTCTACTCTAAGTTTAGAAATCTGTTATTGTAGAGAGAAAATTGAGTCAAATTCCTTAAGTTCATAGACCTTGAAAATTTGTGCAATTCTTCAAGGTGATGTTGTTGAAATCCTGAGAGGCAATTGCATTGAAATCGTGTGCACCAAGTGAAGGGCAATTTCGACTTAAGGACAAAGGGTACAATCCTTAGTAACAACGATAAGTTCTCTATACTTCAATTTTTCCTTCTACAAGTAAGTTCTCTAAAATTCTATTTATACGCATGCTATTTAATTATTGTAAGTAAATATTTTTCAAGGTTTTTTTTTTGTTTACAAATATTCAAAATATTTTCAACAATCTTAAGGCGAAATTTTTATTTATCTTTTATTTTGTTTATTTATTTTCTTTGTTGAGTACTTGTTTGACACAACCAATATTTATTGGTGTTCGGATTTACTTATTTTATGTTCATGCTTAAAATCAATATTTTAATTTATTATTATATTGGTGCTAGTGTTTATTTAAATTGTGATCAAACCAATATCTTAATTTGTTATCATATTGGTGTTTGATTGTGTTATAATCAATATTTATTTATATTGGTTTTAGATAACGTGGCATATTCTTCTTGACTTACTTCTGAAAATGCTACGGTTATGACTTCTTCGGAATGGAGGATTCCACCATCACTCTCGGTGGTGAATGGTGAAAAACCTAAAAAGTTCAATGGGTCAAACTTTAAAAGGTGGTAGCAAAAGATGCTGTTCTATCTGACCACCTTGAACTTGGCTAAGTTCTTACCTGGGGATGCACCTAAGCTCTTGGAAAATGAATCTGATCCCACTTCTGTGGCTGTTGTGGATGCATGGAAGCATAGTGACTTCATATGCAAGAACTACATCCTGAATGGGTTGGAAAATAAACTTAATGATGTTTATAGGTCCATTAATAGTGCTAAGGCACTATGGGAAGCTTTGGATCGAAAATACAAGGCCGAAGATGCGGGCTTGAAAAAGTTCATAGTCGATAAATTCCTTGACTTCAAGATGGTTGATTCAAAGACTGTGATAAGCCAAGTTGAAGAATCCAACTCATCTTGCATGAAATTCTTGCTGAAGGTATGGTTCTAAGTGAATCTTTCCAAGTGGCTGCCATTATTGAAAAATTACCATCGTCTTGGAATGATTTCAAGAACTACCTTAAGCATAAGCGCAAGGAAATGGGAGTTGAAGATTTTATTCTGAGGTTAAGGATAGAGGAGGACAATAAGTTGTCCATCAAGAATGCAAGTTATTTTTCGATGGCCTCAAATGCGAACTTGGTTGAACACGTGGCTAAAACCCACAACAAGAACCAAAAGAAGAAGCTTGGAGTGAAAGGAAAAGGCATTGCTAAGAAATTCAATGGCAAATGCTTTATCTGTAACAAGACTGGACATCAGGCCAAGGATTGCAGAAATAAGGCTTTTTTCGGAAAGTCAAGAAAGAAAATATTGCTCAAGCCCATATCACTGAGGTTGATAACCTCCCAAAAGAAGTTTCTAAGATGAACTTGTCAGCAGTTGTCTCCGAGGTTAACTTGGTCAACAATCCTGAGCAATGGTGGGTTGACATTGGTGCTACAAGACATGTTTGCGCTGAGAAGAGAATGTTCTCCACTTATAAAGAAGTGGATGGTGAACAACTCTAGATAGGGAATGCATCTACCTCCAAGATACTTGGCATTGGGAAAGTCATTCTGAAGATGACTTCTGGGAAGCTTCTCACTCTCAACAATGTACTTCATGTTGCGGATATTAGGAAGAACCTAGTGTTTGTCTCATTGTTGAGCAAAAATGGTTTCAAATTTGTACTTACCAAAAATGATATGTTTGTAGGAAAGTGGTATCTCTATGATGGCCTCTTCAAAATGAATCTCATCACCATTGTAACCAAGGATAAGAACAATAATAATAATGCCTCTTATTTTTACTTGCTTGAGTCTTGTAATGTGTGGCATGGAAGGTTGGGACATGTGAACTACAATTCTATACAAAGGTTAATAAATCATGATTTGTTACCAACTATAAATTTTGATAAAAGTCATAAGTGTGAAGTTTGTGTAGAATCAAAATTCACAAAGACTTATTTTTATTCAATTGAAAGCAACAACGAACCTCTAAAATTAATTCACTCAGATATTTCTTTTATAGATGATTGCATAAGGTATTGTTATACCTATTTGCTTAGAAGCAAAGATGAGGCTCTTGGAATGTTTAAACATTACAAGAATGAAGTTGAAAACCAACTTGGTAAAAAGATAAAGGTAATAAAGAGTGATAGAGATGGAGAATATGGTACACCATTTGGTGAATTTTGCTCCCAAGTGTTATCCATCAAAATGCTACTCTTTATTCACCACAACAAAATGGCATTGTTGAACGAAAGAACCGAACTTTAAAGGAAATGATGAATTCCATGTTAATAAGTTTGGGAGCACCTCAAAACTTGTGGGGGGAGGCAATCTTAACTGCCAATTATATACTTAATAAAGTACCCCACAAGAAGTTGGAAAAAACTCCATATGAATTGTGAAAAGGAAGGAGACATTCCTTCAAATACCTCAAAATGTGAGGGTGTCTTGCTAAGGTAGCAATACCTGATCCCAAAAAGGTCAAGATAGGTCCTAAAATTCATCTATTAAATGAAGCCTAAGAAAATGGTTAACAAAATATTAGAACTCAATCATTGGCCAAAAATAAATAAATAATAATAAGGGTAAAAGGCACTTATCCCCCTTAAGTTTGATAGAAAATCCACTTACCCTCATTTAGTTTGAAAAACACCCACTTACCCCACTCAGATTTGATAGAAATCCATTTACCCCCTAAGATATTATTTCTAAGTTATTTAAATGAAAAGACAAATATACCCCTTTTAATATTAATCATTTATTTATTTATTTATTTTTCCTTTTCATTTTTTTATTCAAAACTTTTTTTAACTACAAAATAAAGAGAATTTATGTAGTCTTAAAATTATCTTTAATCACTACTAAAATAAATTATAATTAAGTTATATTCTAATTCAAGTGCATGTTAAATATTTTAAACTTATTTTTAATTCAATTATATATTAACTTTGAAATGAATTTATGAAAATATATATTTTTGGATAAGTTGTTTTTATTATCCAAGAAGCAGTAATTTTGCTACAAGAGAACAGTTTGTTAGTTAGCAGTTTGCTAGCATTACATCGATCAGACAGTTTACAACATCAAACAACATAATCATATCCCTACAGGAAGAAAATACATGATTGGATTACCTCAGGAACTAGTTATTCCCCATGCTGCACACAACCTCGTGTTGACTGTATCATTCACCACTTTTCCTACCCCTGATGGTCTGAGCCTCACAATCTCCTTGATGCTTCCAATAACCTCCTGTGCCGTGCTCACAGATTGCCTAAACTGTCTATTGTTTCTTTCCCTCCATACCATGTAAATGTAAGCATTCTATGCCAGACGTATAACAATAGAGATCAGGGCTTTCCCTTTCAGTCTGGAGGATGCCCAAACTAGCTCTGAGTTCCAGTCACCTACTGTTCTATGCAGTTGGCAGAGTCTAAGGACCTCTCCCCATATCTCTTTTGTAAATGTACATTCGAAGAAAAAGTGATTCCTTGTCTCCTGCTCAGTTTGACAGAGTGAACAATTTCCTGCAATGTCCATTCCTCTGGAAATCAATCGATCTTTAGTTGGCAATCTATTGAGAATTTCCATCCAAGCAATCATAGAGTGCTTTGGAATATGGAATAGAAACCAAGTCAACCCGTGCCAACTGACTTTCTCCTGTTGAATTCTCAACTCATTCCACACCTTGGTTACTAGATATTTCTTCCCTAGCAGCCTCCAAGTATATGATCCATTCTGTAGTGTTACAAACTGCAAGGCCATACTCCGAAACTGCAATAATTTCCTCCAATTCCAGCTATGGGTTTGCTTTGCTTGAACCTGCCATAAAGGCCTTCCTTTAAGCACATAGGCTTGAATCTAAGCAATCGACAATGAACCTGCTTGGACTAGGATAGACCATAAATGTTGGATCATACATGCTTGATTCCAAACCTGTAGGTCTCTTAGCCCCAGACCTCCTTCTGATTTAGGCCTGCAAATATTGCTCCAGCTTACTCTAGCTCCCTGTGATGAACATTCTTGCCCCTTCTAGAAGAAACTCGAGCACATCTGGTTTATCTTCCTAATGACAGCTTTAGGAATGACAAAATGGCTACACCAAAAAAATTTTACATTGAAGAGCACTGTTTGATAAGCTGCATTCTACTAGTAAACGAAAGTTGTTTAGCAACCCAACAGTTAATTCTTCCTGAAATCTTCTCAAATAAGGGGGAGCAATCCATTACAGAGAGTCTTCTAGTGATCAATGGAACTCCCAAGTATCGAATTGGGAGTTTCCCTAACTTAAACCCTGTTAATTCATGAATTTCCTGGAGGTTAATGGCAGCAATTCCAGAAGAGAAGATCTCACTCTTTGCTGGGTTCAGTTGCAATCCAGAGAAAAGATAAAACTGTTGTAGGATGCATTGCACGCCTACAATGGAGTCTAGGGTTCCCTTCGAGAAAATTAACAAGTCATCTGCACAACACAGATGAGTTAATTTTATTCTGTGGCACTTGGGATGAAAATTGAAGATTCCATGGCTAGCTCCTGCATCCAGCATCTTGGAAAGCACAGTCATGGCAATCACAAACAAGGGGAGAGGGGGTCCCCTTGTTTGATACCTCTCTATCCTTTGAAATACCCTACAAGCCCTTTGTTGAGAGATAATGAGTACTTAGCAGAACCAATACAGCTCTTAACCCAGCTAACAAATTGAGGAGAAAAGCCCAACCCTGCTAGGATATCTAGAATGAACTGCCTGTTAAAGGAATCAAAAGCCTTATGGGAGATATATCTTCAACGAACACCTAGGTCATAGAATGGCTCTTCCATAGCCTCTTATCAACTCTTGTGCAAGTAAAATGTTATCTAAGATGTTTCTACCTTGCATAAATGCACTCTGGTTCTTGCTGATTATAGAGGGAAGATGCTTCGTTAACCTGTTAGTCATTATCCTAGTAATACACTTGTAGATCACTGAACAACAAGAAATTGGCCTGTAGTCCTTGATACTACTAGGACTTCGAATTTTGGGAACCAAGGCAACAACGGTGGAGTTGAAAGCAGAGAGCATGTCCATTAGTATTGAAGAAGTATACCACTGCATTAACCACATCAGCTCCTCCTACTGGCCATGTTACTTTGAAAAAATGAAATGTGTATCCATTTGGACCAGGTGATTTATCACCGTTTTGTTCAAACATTGATATTTTAATCTCCTCATCAGTAACAGGTTTTGCAAGGTCTTCTTGTGCTTTATTGGATATAGAGACTTGAAGGAGATTCTTAAGCAATTCTGTTGAATAACTTGTAACCTGACTATCTGCATTGCCTATCAGTTACTGAAAGAAATTTGTAGCCTCCTCTGAAATCTGAGCAAAGGTGTCCAACCTATTTCCCTTAGCATCTGCAATACTCGGATGGTATCTCTACTGTGTTTGTTTTTAACCATCATGTGGAAGAATTTGGTGTTCTGATCACCTTCCTGTATCCATCTAATTCTTGATTTCTGTTTGTAATAGCTCTCTTTAGCAAGCTGCAGCTCTTTGAGTTTAGAGTAAATTTGCCTATCTTTTTTCACCATTTCAGGTGTTGTTGCTTGAGACAGAATAGAAGCTTGGGCATTCTTCAGCTCTTCTTTTTTCTATGTCACCTGTGAAGATATGCCCCCATATAGTGAGGTATTAAGCTGCTTCAGTTTTACCTTTAACCTTTCCAACTTTTGAAATAACCCGGACATTGGATTGCCTGTAATAGGCTCAGTCCAAGAGTCTTCAACAGTTTTCATGAACTCTTGGTTCCTTGTCCAAAGTTGAATTTAAAAGGTTTTGGAGGGGAGTAGTCAGCTCTACTTACCTTCATGATTGTTGGGCAATGGTCTGAAACTTCAGGACTCTGGAATGCCATATGTGAGTGTGCATATGAAGATACCAAAATTCATTAACAAGTACCTTGTCCAGCTTTTTAGTTAGAAATCCAACAGGTTGATGATTAGACCAAGTAAAACTGGGGCCAGTAGCAAGCTGATGAAGACATTCCTGGAACTCTTTCATATCAGGGTTGTGAGATTGTGAGCCACTGTAATCAGAGCTCTCTAAAAGATGAGCTATGATATTAAAATCACCAGCTAGCATCCAAGGATCCTCAGCTATTGAATGTTGGAGCTCTTCTAAATGACTCAAAAGCCTCCTCATATCACTACCATAATTGCACCAATAGATAGCAAAAATGAAAAGCTTCTTGGAATTTAACTTGACACAGCAAGTTATACTTTGATCAATAGAAGCTACCAATTCTCCATTGAATGTGGTTCTTCTAGAGGAACCCTATTGTAGGCTTTTGAGTAGTTATGTTGCACTTCTCAAACCCTAGAAATGCGTACTCAAAATAGCTAGCATATTATGTTGCTTCACCTTTGTTTCTAATAAGCAAACAATATCAACCTTCAACTTCTTTATTCTATTTACAACATTTTTTTTTGCTTTAAAGTGTTAAACCCTTTAAAATTCCAAAGGCAGCTTATGAATGAGATGAGGATGAGGTACCCCCAAAGGTAGATAATACTACCTTAACTTTCCTCGTAGGTTTATCAATTTGCCCCCTCTTCGTGTTTTTCAATGCCTTCATCAAATCAGCAACCCCTACTGTTGCTGCTGCCCTAGGCTTCCTAGGAGAGATGGGAATAGGATCTTCAATTTGTTCCTCATAGTCCAAGTCTTCTGGAAGATGATCCTCATAACCAGCAGGAACTTTATTTATAAGAACTGAGTCCAAAATCGAAAATCTATTCACTGATCCAACCAATATTCCAGTAGCAGCCATTGGCTTCTTACTATTTGTCTTCTTACTTCCTTGTTCAGATTGAGGACTTCCAATTTGTTGCCTAGTTTGTGTTCCAAAACCCTCTATTCTGCTAGTTTCAACTATCTCCTCCTCATGACTGGTTCCTTCACCCTGTTTGTCTACTGCCTTTTTTGGAACCCAAGCCTTCGTCTCCACTGTTTTCCTAGGACAAGTTTTGTCCAAATGGCCAAAAACACCACATTGAAGACATCTTTGTGGGGACCAAGGTACCTCCACAGTAACCATAGCTATTGAGCTATCCCTCAATTCGACATTTATAAGCTTTGGAATCTCTAACATGGCTTCAATCTCCACACACAATTTTGCATAAGCCAATCATTGTTGGCTCGTAGTAATAACGTCCATGTATAAGGGAGTGCCTATAACACTAGCAATATAGCTCAGTCCCCTCTTAGTGTACAGTTCTAAAGGGATATGACCAAAATGAATCTAAACAGGAAGCTTCTGTAAGTCAATCTCAAGAATCTTCATACCTGGCTCCCATTTGCGAACAATGACTGGTTTGTTTTGGATGTGCCAGGGCCCATGTTCCAAAACCCAACCTCTAACCTCAGAAATTATAAACTGAACAATGAACAGATTCAATCCTGCAGGTTTAATGTTTACTGTGCTATTTTTCCCCCATAGAAAATTAGCAAGCCTTTGAAACAAGCTGAAATTTGGGGCTTTTCCCAGAAATTGAGCAACCAGAGAGTGTTGCCATACCTGAATTCCTTCTTCAAACACATCCCGAGGTGGCTTGACGGTGACTGATCCATTATCAACCTGCGGTGCAAAATACTACAAGGATGATTATTGTTCGAAGCAAAAAACTTCCTCCAATCTAGTGCCACGTCAATAGGGTTGGTTGTAACTGCCTCATTCTTCCCACTGTCTTTGTTTTTCCCCTCAGAGTTCCTCAAATTCTGCACATTGGATTTCTGATGCTGCATAGCAATGCCGCCATTAAAACTAGCTCCTCCCAATTCCATAACACTGCTCGATCCTTCCATCAAAGTCTTGTTCAACGAATCCGAGGAATCGATCAAGTTCATCCGTAAATTCCAATAATGAAGCAACTCATGAATCAATTTCGATTAGCAACAAGTAGAAAAAGTATGAAAATTGAAACAAGATTAAAGGAATTAAGAAAATTGAACAAATCTAAGAAATCAAGGAAGAAAAAAGATTGAATTTGGTGGAGATTTGGCCAGAATCAGAGGAAAGACGTGGAAATTCTCAACAGCTAAGAGACCTGCTATTGTGCGCCGAGAGCATTTCCAAACGTGCGCCATCCTCCCAAGTAAACAATTTTATTTATTAAAATATCTTTATTTATTTAATTAATTATTGTGATTTAAAAATTTTAGTGATAATTAAATTGGTTAAAGAAAAAAATAAAAAAAAAAAGAAAAGAAATAAGAATAAAAAAGTATATAATTATATTTCATAAGATTTTATAGAAAATAAACTTACCCTTATTACTTTGAATAACACATTTTATCTCTTGAAAAAGTAATTATGTTAGCATTCTATTAATCAAATTAATATTTATTCAAATTTTACTTTAAAAATTAAAATACAATCAATTTTTTTTTATCTATTTTTCATTTTTTGTTTTAATCAATTTCTTTATCATTAAATTTTTTTAAATAATGACAATTGATTTATTTTTAAATAAAAATAATATATTAATATATTAATATCAAAGTTAATATATATATATATAATTGAAGTAAATATAAGTTTAAAATATTTTTTTGTACAAAAAAGTTTAGGTGAGGGGAGACTACCCAATCCAAGGCCAGGGCATGTCATAAGAGGGCTAACAATGATACTTATAGATCACTCACCAAGTGGAACCGGTGGTGAGATCGAACCCAGGTGCTTGCCAAGACGCTAATGAGTACTCAACCAATTGAACTAATCCACATTGACATAACTTTAAAATATTGGTTAAATATAAAAAAGTCCCTAAACTAAAACTAAATAATCATCCAAAATCTTATCGTTTTATTGCAATCAATTAAGAGCTCAAACATCTATTTTCACCCAATTGAGCCCTTAATTGAACAAAAAATGGTTAAAGACTATCATCAGTTTTCATCCAATCGAGAGCTCAATTGGGTGAAATTAGATGTTTGAGGGTTCAAATGGATAAAAATAAATATTTAAGAGATCGATTGATTGTAAAAAATTATAGGAGTTTAAAAGATTATTTAATTTTAATTTAGGGGCTTTTTTATATTTAAGCCTAAAATATTTAATATGTAAACTCGAATTAGAATATAATTTAATTATAATTTAACTTGATAGTAATTAAAGATAATTTTATAGTTAAAAAAAGTTTTGAGTACAAAAAAATGAAAACAAAAAAATAAAAATAAAAGATTAATAATTAATAAAGAGTATATTTGTTTTTTATTTAAAATTAACTTGAAAATAATATTTTAAGTGATTACTGTATTTTTTGTCCAACCTTAAAAGATAAATGGGTGTTTTTTAAATTTTAGAGAGTGAATGTATTTTCTATCAAGGGTAAATATATTTTTCCCTAATAATAATAGAGCTCAATCTTATTAAATTTTTTTGTTTAAAAAGGTCGAAGAGATAGTGGCATATGGGTAAATTAAAGGTGTAAGCCGGGATGAAAAAGGAACGCGACCATCCGCCTTTAAAATAAGCAGCGATTATTTCTGAATTTCCCTCGACGCTTCCAAGTTTTCGAATTGAAGCTACGGTTAGCAAGTGAGGAGCAGCGCGAACAACCCAAGATCCACTGCCAAACAATGGTAAACTTTACTTCGTCCCCCCCCCTTTCGAAGCTTTAAAACTGATAATCTTCCTCGCCATCATATCATTTGCTCCAATTCTTTCAATTGCCTAGAAACGGAACGATCTAAACTCGTGTCGTTGTTCATAAATGATTTAATATAAAGAGCGTTTTTTTATTTGTTTTAGATCCATAGTCTCTAAAAACTTGTGAACCTTTATGGGTTTTGACAATTATGCTTTCTGGTTCATATCTCCTTTGATTTTTTTATTTTTTTATTTTTTTAATTTTAGTATTTTGGATCAACGTCCACTACGCTTGAAGGACCAACGTCCTCGTTGGTCACGGCTGGCACCTTTTGTTCTCTTTTTGGGTCCAGGTCACCACTCCACATGCCACCACTCTGACTGCTAGTCCGACCAAGGGTGGGATTGGCTTTTATACTAATTGATATGAACTTTTGGAGAACTACACCCCAAAAGCTAGCTATTGAGGTGGGAGAGCCTAGATCCATATAAATCTCTCAAAGAAATCATTTATTTTCCAATGTGAGATCGTAACATTTTACTTGTTTTGAGACCCAAACCTTTTATTCAATGGCATTCAATTCTTTTTTCAACTTGAGATTTTTCATAATTCCTATGTAATTTCCACCCAAGTTTTTTTTTTTTTATTATTAAAAAATTTGATGACTTGTTTTAAGTTGGTTAGAGGATTATAGTTTCAAGGTATTTTTCGATTTGATCATTCTGAAGTAGGGTTTAGTTTTGTATATCATGTCATATGCAATGCTGGCGTTAAGGTTTTAATTTCTGGGCTTTATTATGAATGTTACTGTAGGTTTTATGATGTTATTAGGGTTTTACTTGTTTTGAGACCCAAACCTTTTATTCAATGGCATTCAATTCTTTTGTCTTCTTGAGATTTTTCATAATTCCTATGTAATTTCCACCCAAGTTTTTTTTTTTTATTAATATTAAAAAATTTTGATGACTTGTTTTAAGTTGGTTAGAGGATTATAGTTTCAAGGTATTTGACGATTTGATCAACCGCATTCTTAATATTAATCATTCTGAAGTAGGGGTCAGTTTTGTGCTATGTTGCTCCGACTCTTTATTTTTCTTGAAGTATTCGTGTTCGACACATAACCGGACATGGGTATGGGGATATGACCTTCCAAACACATGGAAAAATTTAGAAAACATTGAACATACCCGTGTCGGACACATACTCGTCTCCAACACTCACACCCGAGTCCGAGTAACATAGGTTTTGTGTATCATGTCATTTACTAATGCTGTGTGGTATGGGCTACTGGCTTATGTTTTGCAGGACGGGCATAATTCGGAAGAGTCAAAGCAAAGCACTGCTGATATGACTGTTTTTGTGAGTTCCTCGACCTTTTTCAGAACATGAATAATAACTGCTTTTAATTTATGCTGTTTTCCTAGTACTATGAGGGCGTAACCACTGCTAAATTTGATTTAGTCTCAACTTTTAGGTTGCCAAGTTGTTCGTGGACCATAGTCTCTAATGAGCGCCTTTCTTACAAGTCTTTATCTAACGATTTCTTTGATTGATTTTTGCAGGTGCAAAATCTTCTTCAACAAATGGTGAGTTACACTTGGACCCTCTGTTGTTGGAATACATTTCTGTTATTGACAAAGATTTTATATGCAGCAATCCAGGTTTCAAACGATGTCTGATTCCATTATCACAAAGGATATCCTTTTCACATGTTCTTATCATTGAAACGTGTTTTTTTCGTAAGATAGCAACATTGTCAAATATATGGAATGTTGCTGAGTTGCTTCTGTTATTTCACAGAAAAAATTGTCGATTTTTCTTTCTTGAGCTTTTTAATGTTATTGTTACATAAATAGGTTGAATGGTCTAAAGTAATCTATATTTTTATATTTGTCAACTTATTGGGAAATCTTGGACTATAAGGCTAAGAGCTTTGTGAGACAGATATTTGAACCTGTATCTACTAACTGTTTTGGTGGCCAGATTTGGAGAAGTTTGAAACTTTGTGATGTTTTTGTAGTATAGCATTTACTTAAATGGAAATAGTTAGTTAGTTACTTTAGTATTATTGAAGTGTGGGACATCTTTTGTTTACTTAACTCCAAAGCACTTGATGAGATGGGAAACCGTATAAATGAGCTGGAGCAGAGCATCAATGACCTCAAAACAGAGATGGGAGTGGAGGGCTCTCCATCCCCTTTAGCCCCATCAAAGCAAAGGCCAGATGAAGCAAAGCAAGAGGAAGGCTCAGCATAAAACTTGGCCAAAAGAGTGTTATTAGCAGCTGATTATGATTGTAATTTGGTGATATTATGTTTTGTTTGAGAGTACTATTGGCAAGAAAGAGGTCAGGGACATTACTAAGTGCCCCCCTTTCCTTTCCTTTTCTTTTCCTTTTTTGTTTGTACTAAGTATTTATTCTGTGAACTAGGAGAAAGAATTATCTGCTTTTAATACCAGTAGACTATGTTACTCAGATTTGGGTGTGAGTGTCGGGTACGGATATGTGTCCAACACGGGTACGTTCATTTCTTTTTAAGTTTTCCATGTATTTGGAGGGTTCATGGAGGGTCATATCTCCATACCTATGTCCGAATATGCATCGGACACGGGTGTCAGACACGGATATTGCAAGAAAAATGAAGAGTCGAAGCAACATAGCCAGTAGATGCACTGGTTGTTTGGCAAATTATAGAGGGAATTAATGAGGTGGTTTTTGTTGTTAACATTCCCACTCTTACCTCTGTGCAATAGCGAATACAATTTAGGGTTTGTTCATTAAACTTGACAAGTTGATACGCAGGTCACATCTTTGTCGACCATCCTTCTGGATGAACATTTGTTAACCCTTCCTTAATCCGTGTAGACAATCCCAAATGTATCAGTCTTAGTACTTGAAAATGCTATATGAATTTAAGGTGGTGACTAAGGTTGTCTTTCTGAAGACAATTTGTCCTAGTTCTTCCAGAAATACTTTTCGGAAAATGCTTCAGAAAGAGTTGTTTTTGGTACAAAGGAGATTGTAGGAAAAGATTTTGAAGATAGAGAAAGATGTGAAATTTGAATTCCATATTAGATGTGTAAACGAAATATCTGTGCTCGCAAGTTATTTGGGTTTGGCTAAAAAAAAAACTCGAATTCGGTTCGGTTATATTGTCGAGCTCGAGCTCGAGTTCGAGCAGTTCGAGCTATTGAGCGAGCCGAATTCGAGTATCCTAAAAACTCAACTCGAGTAACTCGTGAGTTTCTAATCGATTTTTTTTAATTAGTATTAAAATATCTCAATTCAAACTCGAATTTGAGCACAAATAATCGAGTTTGAAGTCATTTTTTACTAGATAAACGAGCCTAATCGAGTGAGCTTGAACAATTCGATTTTTATCTTGAATCGAGCTCGAATTTTAAAAATGAAACTCGATCGATCTTGAGCTGAGTTTCGAGTCTCAAATATCGAGTCGAGCTCGAGCTTTTTACAGCATGAATTCGGTTTGGCTCGATTACACTCTTAACTCAAACTTATTGAATGTCATTTCTTGAAAAAAGTTACATCCAATTGAACTAATTTAAAAAAAAATTACATAAATCAATTGAGCTAAATTTTAAATTTTGACGTAATGGTGTTATCATAATACATTTTGAAAAGGATGGTACATCAAATTATCTTGAATTATTGGAAGAATAAATCGTTATTTCAAATAGTATCAAATCCATGTTCCCCCTTCCATTAGTTGGTCTATTAATCATAATACTTACTATGGATTTTAGTTGTCATGTTACTTCGGTGTTTTACTTGATGTTATTTTCATGTCCTTACCCTCCTTTTCATGCCTGCTCCATAATTTGCCTTTGCCTGTTGCAGTTAACAAACAGGGTTGACCAGAATCTCCTCCCAAATAAACCAAAAACGTCTGATCAATCTATCTTCTATTACCATGGATTAAAAAACGGTTAAATCATTTGAATTAAAAATCAACAGATTATTTGATCATTTATATTATATAAAATTAGATATTAATTGAATTGATAACAAATTAATTTAATCGATAAAAAATAAAAAAAATCGATAAAAATTGGTTTGATATATGTATTTAAATTTTTATTTTTTATTTTTTATAATTGATAAGATTTGAACTTTGAATTTTTAATTATACATTAAAAATTATATCATTAAATAAAATATATATTTTTATTAATTATTTATTATATTTAATATTTATTTAAAATTTTATTTAAATGAATCGATTGAAACGAAAATCGAAACTCGAAACTCTAATCAATTTAACCTCCAATTCAATTTTTTTAACTTTGTCTATAATTGAAGCGAAACTGATTGAAACTTAAATTCTAAAGCAGCAAATTACATGACAAAGAAACACAAAAGATTACATTTACATGATAACATATTCTGGGAATTTCTTCAACAACATATATACATTATCCATCTCACCAGATTAGGGGAAGCTTCATATATATTCTAACTAAATCCACTTATTGCTATATTTTCTATCTTACAAATGGGAAACAAATGACAGAAAACTAGAAGGAAGGCGGCGAATAACCTTTTAACCACGGCAACGAGTAATGGCGCTGCAGCCTCGGCTGTAAGGATTAACTTCAGCTCCTGGCCGACAGTTATAGTAGGATGCACCCCTTCGAGAGCATGGCACGGTGTTCCTCTGAAGAGCTCCATAGCTTATGTAGTGTTTGGTTTGCAATATGCGCCTGTTAATCTCTGAGTCCATGTCGAACTCATCGTTAGCCATGCACTCAGCCATTGAGCCCTGGCAGCCTCCGGACTTGGTAGGCACCCAGCTCAGGTGGTGGCCACCGCTTGCGTCTACGGTCGATAAGGCGATGATCAGAGTTGTGAGGGCTAAGGAAAAAGCTAGGAGAAAACCAGAGGGATTAGCCATTTTTGTTTTGTTTTGTTTTGGCTTTTGCTTATTTTTTTTATGTTGCAGTTGTTTAAGTTGGGAGAAGAAGAAAAAGTGTGTGGCAACTTATTTTTAAAGCTATTAATAAAAGAGTTGGAAGAATGACATTGACTAACTCTGTATTTACCAAAATGCCACTTTACTTTGCCCCAGTATTAGGTTTTTCTTCCCTTTCCAAATTTTTATTTTTCATTTCAAAATTAATACTACTTTGGTTCTTGCATTCTTTTATTCAAGAAGTGCATTAATTGTGGTTCGTTCGTTTGTGTGATGAGAGTTTCTTTTATTACGTTTTGTGTAAATTTTTATAAAATGTAATTATGACATAAGAGAAAGAATTTTCATCATGCATTTAAATGAAGCATTAAATGTGTATGAAAAAAATCATATTGAATAGGAAAAAGTATATTTACCTTCTTAAAAATCTCACTTACCTTTTAAAATTTAAAAAACACCCACTTATTCTTTTAAAATTTAGCACAAAATACATTATTCCTCTAAGATATTATTTATAAGTTAATTTTAAATAAAAAGATAAATATATTCTTTGATAATTATTAATTTTTTTTTTTACTCAAAATTTTTTTAACTATAAAATTATTTTTAATTACTATCAAGTTAAATTCTAATTAAATTATATTTTAATTCAAGTATACATGTTAAATATTTAAAACTTATGTTGGTTGAGTACTCATTAGCATCTTGACAAGCATCAAAGTTCTAGTCTCACTAGCAATTTCACTTGGTGGGTGATCTATAAGTACCACTGTTAGCCTTCTCTAAGGCCTATGACATGTCTTGACTTGGGATTGGTAGCCTCCCCTCACTTGAACTTTTTTGTACCAAAAAATATTTTAAACTTATTTTTAATTCAATTATATATATTAACTTTGATATTAATATATTATGTAATTTTTATTTAAAAATAAATAAATTTTCATTATTTAAAAAATAATAATAATAAAGAAATTGATTAAAACAAAAAATGAAAAATGGATCCAAAAAATAAAATAAAAATTATATTTTAATATTTAAAATAAAATTTGAATAAATATTAATTTGATTAACAAAATTCTAACATAATTACTTTTTCAAAAAATAAAATGTGTTTTTCAAAGTAATAAGGGTAAGATTATTTTCAATAAAATCTCATGAAAGATAATTATATACATTTTTATTCTCTTTTCTTCCATTTTTTTTTTTCATTTTTTAACCAATTTTATTATCACTAAAATTTTTAAATAACAATAATTAATTAATTAAAGATATTTTAATAAATTCATTTCAAAGTTAATATATAATTGAATTAAAGATAAGTTTAAAATATTTAACATGCACTTGAATTAGAATATAACTTAATTAAAATTTAATTTAATAGTAATTAAAGATAATTATAAAACTAAATAAATTCTCATTATTTTCTAGTTAAAAAAAATTGAGTACAAAAAAAATGAAAAGAAAAAAACAATAAAAAAAATTAATAATTAATAATTAACAAATTGCATATTTGTCTTTTCATTTAAAATTAATCTAGAAATAATAGGTTAAAGAGGTTAATATATTTTTTGCCAAACTTTAGGGGATAAGTAGGTATTTTTCAAACTAAAAATTTAAGTGGATTTTTTATGAAATCTTAGGGGTGTCTTTTACCCTATTGAATATTATTTTACACAATGCAATGATAGGTTATCATATACCATGAATCAAAAATTTAACCTAATTGATTCATACAGTGATCCTTAAGAGGTGACATTTAATAGATTTAATATTCGAATTTCAATACATGTAAATCCTTTTTTTTATTCAAATTACAAGCTCTTTTGTAAAAAAAATATCGGTTATCAATTTTGCCTAAGGAAGCCAGTACATTGTTTACAGAAAATTCATGGAATTTGCTAAGTAACCAGACAATGCAAGCTCTTAACATTCCCTCCAGAGTCTTTACCCAATACTATAGAGTTACCAACAAAGAACAATGTAACCGCTAAATGAGGAAAAAAAAAAAAGGGCAAGAAAGCATCTTTAGGAAAGCTTCAAAATATGGTAACTTAAAAAATTTCTAATTCCGAATATGGTAATAGAACAAGCTCAAATTGAAGATTATATTTTTGTTATTGGCCCACCCTAGAGCTGCTAATGGGTCGGGCCGGGTAGAGGCTCGAAATTTTTTGAAGATCCTTGCCCGGACTGGCCCGCCAGCCAGTGAGCACTATTCATTATATTTAAAAAATAAAAAATATATTTTTTATTAATATTTTTATATTTTTATAATTAAAATTAAATAAAATAATATTATTTTAATACCTAAAACACTGCTCCGGATCGACCAGGAACAAAAATTCTCTACTCAGACTCGACCTAATACGGGTCGGGTTTTCGAACCCGTGAGTAGGTCTAAGCCCACCCTAGTCATTTCCGTTGTTGTTTTGAAAAATAAAAAGGTTGCTATATTCTTTAAACTTATATGGGGAGTAAGATTACAATTTAAACAAAATGGATAGCATATATGAATTTCGATTTAATTTAATTTAATTCAATTTATTTATATAATTATTTTTAAAAGGTAGTATTCAGCAGATTTGGAGTTTGAATCTCAATATCTGCAACCATTTTTTCTATCTTCAAGTTGCGACATCTTTTATACCAAAAAAAGAAAAAGATAGCGTGGATATCATTAGACCTGTTCAAGGGTCGGGCTATCCGTTCAAGTCTGAAGGCCGGCCCGATATTTGAGAGAATCTGAACAAAAATATTAGGTTTGGATTGGAATATGGGTTTGGGCAAAAAAATGAGGTCCGTTTAGAAAATAAGTCGGACCTTGGTTTCAATATTCAAAGCTTGAACCCTGTACGATCCGTTTTTCATTTATATAATAATATATTCTTTTTATATTTATATATTATGTAATTATATCATATAAAAAATAAATATATATAATATTATAGTGTAAACATTAAAAAATATGTTAAGTTATCAATGTTTAAGAACTTAATAAAAGAAAAAAATTACTAAAAATTAAATAAAAAATAATATATTAAAAAAAAATGGGCTAATCTAAACGGGTTTGGACTATTCATTTACATTTATGAACAGACCTGAGTAGAATTTGAGACCCATATTTCGGACTTTGTCGGACTTGAACAAATATATATAATATTGATAACATACTTAAACCCGACCCGGCCCTACCCATGAACATCTCTATGTATCATTTGGTTCATCGAATTACTTAAAAATTAAAAGCTTTAATTAGACAAATTCCCCTTTGGTAGTTTTGTAAATATGGAGATAAGGATGGTTTAACGTCTAAGCACACCAAGGAGGCAAATATTCTTGAATTGGTTTAATAATCGTAGTTCGACCAACAACCTTCAATAGTTTGCCTGTCCTAATCCCATGACTATTAACAATAATAATGACAAAGAATAATTAGAAATTAAGCTCAACCTAACCCATCAATGGAAGAAAAAAGAAATGTCTTTTAGTGATATTATGGGTACTCGTTTTAAATTCGTTGATAAAGCTCATTAGTTCAATTGACTCTTGTACAAGTTCAAACAACCCTTGGATAGCTATTTAGAAAGTTTTGGAATTCTTTTGTATGACCTCTTCAAAACCTAATTCAAGAAAATGACAGAAATGGTGATGTGAAACCCGAAAACAAGAGTTTCATACAAAAGATAATCCGTTGAAATTCTCGGCGAGTGGTGATTTGAGTTTAGACTTGTTCAAGAATCGGGTGATCCGTCCGATCCAATAAGCTTAATTCGCATTAGATTGAGTTTGGGTATGAATTTTTCCATTTCGATTCGGTGCTCGAATTACTGTTTATGTAATAAAATAAAAATTATTTAAATTTAATTATAAAAATATATAAATATTAATATAAAAAATAAATTTTTTAATATTATTTAAACAGTGAAACGAGTTTAAATAAGGGAAGAAGAATTTTTTTTTGAGCAGGTCCATTTAAGTTGTGAATGTTGAAATATTTTTTAAATAAAATGAAAAAAATATAAAATTAATTGATCACTTGATAAAAATTAGTATTTAAGAAGTTATATAATGGTTTTGGAAAAGTTTTTAAGGCAAAAGAAATCGATTAGAGATTAAATAATCGATTGAAGAGATTATATATATATATATATATATATATATATATATATATATATATATATGGGCATTCAAATGCGTTCGAATTTTATGTGTTTTATAAGAAAAAATAACTTATGGAATAATATTATATTATGACATTTGGATGCACGATCAAAGACATTCGAATTCCAAGTTTGAAAAAGTGTTTTGGAATAAAAATATAAAGATGTATCTGAATGTCTTAATGCAGATTTGACAGTTTTTGACTGTAACGATTATTTTTTATTCAAATGAGTTCTAACAATTTCCAAATGCATTCTTTTACTTATAAAGGATTGCTAATGACACCTATTGAGTTTCAAAAGATGTGAACTTGATGAATAGACAATTTGGTTGAAAAAACATCACAAATTGAAAAGTTATAACTATTGATTAAGATCTCTATAAATATTAAAGATATCATAATTTATTTCAAAAGATTTTTGACTTTTGAATATACTCAAGAACACTACAAGTTTTGAATTCTTTCTTCTCATTCACAAAATAGACCAAGTCTCTTATACATCATTTCTTGCAGAAAATAATGTATACAAAGATGATTTTGTCACTTATTAGAAAGTTCTTAGTGATTTGAATCCTTTAGTGCAAAATGCACTCAAACAAGGTTTCATTATATCCTTTAGCTGTTCGATTCACCTTGTTGCACATCATAAATAGAGGTGTCCATGGGCCGGATCGGGTTGGGGTCGGACCTATGTATGGTATCAACATCATATATGCTTGTCCAAGTCCGGCCCGATTCGAAATATGGGCCTCAAATTTTGCCCAAACTCGTCCATATTTGTAAATAGATAACAGAACCCCGTTCAGACCCATCCATATTTTTTTTTTCTAAAAAAATTAAAATAAAACATGTTATTTTTTATTTAATTTTTAGTAATTTTTTTATTTTATTAAGTTTTTAAGCATGAACAACTTAACATATTTTTTAATATTTATACTATAATATTATATATATATTTAATCTTTATATGACATAAATTGTATAATATATATAAAAATAAAAATAAAAAATTATTTAATTGAAAAATGGGCAGCCTTGAATGTTGGAGCCAAGGCCCGACTTATTTTTTAAACGGACCTCATTTTTTTGCCCTTATCCATTTTTCTAGCATAATATTTTTGTCCAAGTCCTTCCAAATATCGGACGAACTTTCGGATTTGAACGGATAGCTCGACCCTTAAACAGGTCTAATCATAAATGGTGAGAACGAAATACGCAAAAAAAATGACATTTACATAACGTCAATTATGATTTTCCTTTTTACACCCACAAAAACTCTCAAAAACAACAATGAATTCTAGATAGGCGGTGAGGTTAATACATTCAAATGTGTTATGAAGCTGTATGTGAAATCCTAGAATTTGAGCACTGCATTTTAGAAACACTAGTTTCTTCTGCAAAGTGTGTTGTTGTTCAAATACGTTGATGGATGTTTTGTTCAAGATAAGGATTTAAATAGTGATCTCAATGTGATATAATAATTGTTATTTTGCGATTTCAATTCCTTCCGTCGCCGATATTTATCGTAATTGATCGTGATAATATTCATTACGTTCGCAATCGCGATAAACATAATGCGATAAAAAACGTATCCGTAATCACAATTTAAATTCTTAATTCAGGGTATTTGATATGAGGTTTTCAGAGACTACAGGGTTCAAACTTTTGATGATAAATGGATACTTAATTACTCTCCTTGCATAAGAAAATTACTTAAGAAAAGATTATAGAATCAAGATATGCATAAAAAGATGCGTTGACTAGGGTTAAAGGCTTTAGCAAATCTGAAATAATTAGTTTAATCTTATCAGATTCTTAGAAGCAAGCACAACACATGTGCCTCAAGATCCCAACCTTACCCCATTCTTTGCTCTTTCAATTAACTATATCTCGCATCTTTCAATGTCAGTACAACTTCCAGCTGCTCGATCGATACTTTTATATTGTGTCTAACTAGCGTCTAAAAGTTGGACATAATCATATTTAAACTTTGATATTAGTAGGTGTTTAATTCATTTTGCTAAGAAGCCAAGAAGATGATAATCAAGAATCTATTGGGGAACTAGCAAAATTTGAGCTCCAAAAAGTCAAGAGCATGCTTAAAATTAGAGGTGATAAAATAAACTCGAATTTGAAAATTCGTTTGAAAAAATTTGAACTTTTTTAAAATTAATTTTACAAAAAAAGTCAAAAACTCAAACCCGAGAAAACTTGAATCCGAAATGAGCCGAACCCGAGACTAGACCTGTCCATGGGTCAGGTCGCGGCTCGAAATTTTTTTTTCTTGCCTAAGCCCATTTCGGCTCGACCCGTAAGCCCGTTTTACTATTCATAAATTATTAAAAAATATTTTTATATTTATAATTAAATTTAAATAAATTTTTATTATTTAATGAATAGTAATTCGGGTCGGGCCAGCATTACAAAATTTTTTACCCAGACTTGACCCAATTCAGGTCGAGTCGACCCTAATTACAAAAATCTTTACCCAGGCCCGACACAACTCGGACCGTGCTTATCGGGCTGGGCGAGCTACCCAACCCTTGGATAATTCTACTCGAGATTGACCTTATTATAAACCCGTAATAACCCGAATTTAATAATACTAAAAACAAAAATGATCAAATTATAATTAAATAATTTTTTATAAAACAAAAATATTAATTATCAATTTTATTCTAATCTTTTTTATTTTTTTAATCAAAAATTAAAATTTAATATATATATATATAAAAGATAAAATAATAATTTTATTTTTACTGATCATTACTATTCAAATGATAAATTATTAAAATATATACTATATATCAAGTAATTTTTAATCATGATTTCTTAAAAAATTTAGTTTTTAATTAACAATGGATCATTATTCATTAGGATAAATAACTGAACAATAACTAATAGTAATACTTTTTTTTTTTTTGTGTATTATCTTATCAACTCTTAGACCTTATTTTATTTCTTTAAATATAGCAATTTGTATGTTGAATATTATATTTCATCAAATCAATTGTTTTAAATATTAATATGATAATATATCATATTTTCAATAATAAATTATTTAACAAATTGATTTTATATCTTTTTGGTGTTAACAATTAATATTAAATATCTTATTGTCAAAAGCTACAATATCTGTGAAAAATAATAATTTATTTTTGAATTTAAATATTTAAATTATATAAAAATGATTACATATAACATAAATAAGAAATAACGTAAAACCTACTTGAACCCGAACCCGAAATAACTCAAATCCGAAATGATCCGAACTCAAAAATATCCAAATCTAAAAAAATTCAAACTCAATATGACCTGAACCGAATCTGCTCAATTGCCGATTCTAGTTAAAACTGCACATTATTATTGGAGAAAAACATGCTGAAAAATTGTTGAAAATCCTGGCACGTTAAAAGCCTTGGAACAACACGCGACTATGTATTCAGTTATGGGTATCTTGCAAATATAAAAAGAGGATAAATAATAGATTCAACATTCAAGTGTTCAATACAGACAAAATTAAGTACTAATACAATAGAAGATAATAATAGATTGAAAACTATAATTTGAACATCCAAATCCCATAATAGTCTAATTTATCTATGAATATGCTAATTCTTTTTTTTTTTCCTGTTAAGCATCCAACCTAAAATCAATTGGTGATAAGTGGAGAGGCCCAACATTTTTATAAGACCACAGGCAATCCAAGACTTAACCGATGTGGGATTCCCCACTTTAACAAGCCCCCATCACGTGTAGGCGGATATCGAAAAGCCTACCACGTGACAAACTCAGAAGGGGTATAAGGCAGAAACAACAGAACAGAACCTGGGCTCTGATACCATGTTAAGCATCTAACCTAAAACCAATTGGTGATAAGTGAAGAGGCCCAACTTGAAAATAAGATCACGGGCAATCCAAGACTTAACCGATGTGGGATAACCCCACTTTAACATTTTCCAAGATTTAGCACATATATGGAACAGTTTGAAGAATTAGGTGCTTCATAATATTTTTTTGTTAGATGAGTTTTGGGGATTGTAGTGGTTAAGTTGCAGAGACCTGCACCCAACTTGTAAGGTATTTTCTGCTTCAACTCAAAAGTCTCACAGTTTTGTCTCACAAAAGGCGCCTCACAAGTATGAGTTTTAAGTATTACATATATATCATAGCAAATACTCAGAGTTTTTTCAATGTGGGATGTGGTGTAACAAACTCCCCTGTTAAAGCTTGATATCCTCATCAAGTCCAACAACACAGAACAAATAGAACCATAATCACACCAGGCGTTGGGATTCTAGAGGTGGTTCACACCATGCAGCACTTAGCTCTCTTAGGATTGTAGAGATGGCTCCCACGATGTAGCACTTAGCTCCTATATTCCAGCTGGTGATTGCTCTGATACCATTTGTAAATACATGTACCCAATCTGCGAGGTATTGTCCGCTTCGACCCGAAAGTCTCACGGTTTTGTCCCATAAGAGATGCCTTTTGTGGGATAAAATCGTGAGATCTTCGGGTCGAAGCAGACAATACCTCATAGGTTGAATGCGGGTCTCCACATAAGTAGGACCAAAGACTTGAAAGGAAGGCTTCTAGCACCTCACCAAGTTACCATGGCAGTGCCCTCTGCATGAAATGCATATAACATATTGTTGGGATTCGACCTCATGCTCAAACAATAATCGAATTAAAGAAGAACATTAACGCAGAGAAAAATAAACAAAGAAATAGTCGAATCTTACAGGATCATGCTTGTAAAATTTTAATGCGATCTTGTAATTAAAAAGCATACATGTGATTAGAAATCAAACCTTAACTCAAAGATCTAGTAATCTTGAGTTTACAAACAGCCCACTCAATCTTGAATACCAAGCTGTCAATCCGAGACTTCAAGCCACACAAGTGTCTGGCCTCTATGGTAATCCACACAAGATGGTCAAGAAAACCTTCATAAGGTAGGAATGGAGTCCTGCCGAAAACGATGCTAGTAGTTTAGGTTTCTAGAAATCTCTCCCCATCTAAACATCCATGGCCGAATGCTTCATAAGCATCAAGAATGAAGAAAATGATTTTCTACATTCCACAGGGTTTGGTGCACCAACCAAGAATGAAGATCTTGATCTTCTTTTTTTTTTCGCAGGGTTTGGAGCATTAACCAAAGGCAAGATCTTGATCTTCTTCTTCTTGATCTAAGCCTTTGCTCTCTTCAGAGAAACCTTTTCTCTCTAGCAATCCATAAAGAGGCAAGAAGCAAGAAAAGAAATCAAGAAGACGCCAATACTCAAAGCACATCTCATGTGCAGCAAGCCATAGGGGATTCGGCCAAGCTATCATGTTTCTTTTATAGGGGCGGCAAGATTCTAGGGTTTAGACTAAGGGCAATAACTCTTATGTATTTGCACTTAAGTCCTTCTACTTCATTAAACTATTTAATTAAGTCCCTATTGATTAAATTCCATTTAATCAATTAGGCTCATTCCATTTTAATCTCTTAATTCACCTTTCTGTGTGTGACCGATTAGGCTTCCAATATGTTGGCAATGAATATAAATTAATCTAATTAATTTATACTCATAGATCATGAGCTGACTTTAGCAAGCCATCATGATCACCCAAATACTAGAGAGTCAAGTTAGTGTCGACATAACCTTTCATGTTCAGTCTATCAGTGTAATTCAGTCCTTTCACCAAAAATATCCTAAAAAGACCATGAGCATGGTACAGTGTCTACCCATGTTCAATCCGTATTAGTTCTTGCAGCTATCGGTTAACTTTGTGAACTTAGAGAAACTATTTCTCCTAAATTCATCATACTCTGACCAGAGATTCCATCAAATTAACTTAAGCCAAGAACATATGAGATATGTCTCCGATGTCACTTGGGTGGTGAATCCTCTCTGGATCACTCATCCATCTTCGTATGGTTCATGTCATATCCAAAACCACCATACCATAAGCATCACTCTTGTTTGGGACTCTTTCGTGATGGAATCAAAGTATGACACTCCCCATCAAGATATCCTGGTATCACAAGTCAGATGACTACTTACACGACTGACACGTGAGAACGTTTCCATAGACACTTGAGTGACATTACCAAATGGAGTTCTCACAGCGGGCCATGTTCAGTGAACTTGTTCAACAGACAAACACCTATATGTTATCCTAAAGTATCTCTTATACTTCAACACGTAAGATCAGTTGCTTACTAAGTAAGTAGGCTTAACATGTACTAGTTTTTGAGCATTGCCAATGCCCCGTCTTGGCAATACGATGACCAGGAACCGTTTTAGGAACATGACTTTGATGCATAAGGATCTCACAATTATATATAATTCCTTTGCAAGGCCTTTATGTTCCATGGGCTTCATCCGATTAGTACTTAATAATTCCTTACCATCGTACTAACATAAAGAAAAACCTTGCATCACTAAGATATAGTGATGGGTTTGCATTTTTGATAGTTTATGCCTGACCAAACCGATTGGCTCTAGGGCATATACCAACACATATGAAATAACAACTTCAAAATCAACATAATATGAGCTTCTGTGGAATCAATAAAGTGAATTTTGTTGAGATTTCAATCAAAAACTCTGAAGCATCTTATGTTAAAAAAAAAAAAAAATACTCTCCCTTGGAAACAAAATAGGAATTTGCATTTATTTGAAAAACCATGATTAGTTCATATAATTTTCTACTGGTGTAATGTGGTGAGATAGGCAAAAGCTGTAAGAACTAAGATCTTCCAAATTTGCTTCCTATTGAATGCCAAGATGAAACCAAGCATTTAAGTTGTTAGAGCAACATTAAAACTTTTAGTGATATTTTATTCTTACTTTGGTTAATTAAACAATTGGATTGATCCTTATTGTCTAATAAGATTTACTTTGATAAAATAAAATTTGTAAAAATTTCCAAAATAGGTAACCAAGTTGTTTGGTTCATTTTCTTGAGACTCCAAGAATTACACAATTCTTTGTCATGATGGTGATGTAAGATTGTTGATGTCTTTTTTATGGCGAGTTGATTTGTCTTGTGGTTTAGATCTCTATTGAGGTGGAGAAAAGATGTTAGAGGGCGTCTGAGTTTTGACTCCGGGCCACGTTCCGATACTTAAATCAATGAGTGTTTGAGGAATGTTGGAAAGAATAGCTGTAAAGCAATGGAGGTTAGGGTGTATAAGGTGTAGAGAATTATAGAAGATGATACAATAGAAATTTTCCTCACTTGTATTGATGTATTTAGAATGTTATTTATACAGATTACATACCAAAGTAAGAATTTACAGCAGTCTAAGTATAGAAAGAATGGAGAGATTTACAACGGCTAGCAAGAATCAAGCTGTATCATCTATTTACATTAATGATAGAAATCTGTAGCACTAATCTTGGTAAGAATACTGGCGTGATCTGAGACTAGAAATCTGGGTGATTGGCTTTGACAGAATCTGCCTTGATACACCCCCTCAAAATTGAGCTGCCATCAGCAAGGACAATTTTGTTTCTGAGAGCTTCTGTTCTCTGTCGGGATAGTGGTTTGGTTAATAAATCAGCAAGTTGGTCTTGAGTGTGGACATGTCGGACTTGAACTGTGCCTTGTTGAACTAGATCCCGAACAAAGTGAAGATCAATTTGGATAAGTTTCATCCTTGAATGTTGAACAGGGTTGAAACTAAGATGTTTAGCGCCAAGATTATCACAAAGCAGCGAAGGGGTTGAGGTGAGCTTGAAACCAAGTTCTTGAAGAAGAGATTAGATCCAAACAGTTTCAGAGGCAACATTAGCAAGAGATCTGTACTCAGCTTCCGTAGAAGAGCGTGCAACTGCACGTTGTTCCTTGGAGCTCCAAGAGATGGGATTGGAACCAAGGAAGCAAATATACGCTGAAGTGGAAGTGCGATCATCAAAATTTCCTGCCCAATCAGCATCTGAAAAGGTTGTTAGAGTTGGAGCTGCCCTGCATGTCAGTTTAACACCATGAAAGATAGTTTGCTTCAAGTAGCGCAAGAGCCTCTTTGTTGCTGTCCAGTGTGTCTGAGTGGGCTTATGCATGAATTGAGACAATTTATTCACAGCAAACGAGATGTCTGGGCGAGTAAGGGAAAGATATTGTAGACTGCCAAGAACCTTTCGATATTCAGTGCTATCAAAAGAAGCAGTTCCATCATTGAGTTTGAGAGGTGTGCTGGTGGAGAGAGGAGTAGATACTTCTTTGGCCCCAAGCATGTTGGTATTTGACAGTAAATCCCGGACATATTTATGTTGGGAAAGAAAAATTCCATCCTGAGTGGGTAAGACTTCCACTCCTAAGAAATAATGTAAGGACCCCATGTCCTTTAATGAAAATTTACAGCCGAGTTGCTCAATGATGGAAGTCACAAATTTTGAATTATTTCCAGTAAGCACTAAATCATCCACATAAACCAGAAGATAACAGATAATAGAATCATGCTTATAAATAAACAATGAAGAATCTGCTTGTGAATTTTTGAAACCAAACTGGAGCAGGGCATTCTTCAGGGCCGAGTACCATGCCCGAGGTGCCTGTTTTAGGCCATAAATGGCCTTGCGAAGACGACAGACATGGTCAGGTTTGGTTAAGTCTTTGAAGCCCGGGGGTTGCATCATGTAAACAACTTCGCCAAGTTCCCCATGTAAAAAGGCATTATTGATGTCCATTTGCCTTAAAACCCAACCATTCATCACAGCAATGGATAAAACAGTCCGAATCGTGGCTGGCTTAATCACAGGACTGAAGGTCTCCTGATAGTTCACTCCCGGACGTTGATGATACCTTTTAGCCACAAGACGGGCTTTAAATCTGTCCACAGACCCATCAGGATTGCGTTTTACTCGAAAGACCCATTTACAGCCTACCGGATTACAGTGACTTGGAGGAGGAACCAAGTCCCATGTCCCATGCCGCATGAGGGTAGTTAATTCGTGTGACATGGCCGTACGCCAGTGAGGTTGAGAGATAGCTGTACTCACACAGGTAGGTTCTATGAGCTCGGGTAGGGGATGCTTTGTGACATTGTGCAACTGTTTGGGTTTGAATATCTGATTCATGGATCGGGTGGTCATATGATGGGTCTGCGAGATGGGTGTGGATGGATTTGGTGATAAAGTTTGGGATTCATGCTCAGATGGGTGAGGATTTTGGTCTTGGACAGAGATGGTTGAGGGTTGATATGGATTCGGCAATGGGTTGGGAAGGTTAGGGTTTATAGTGGCCGAATTTTCAACATTGAAATCAGAAGTAAAAGAAGCATGAAAATCAAAGGAAGAAGAGATTTGAGGATTACCTGGAGGTGCCGTGACCATGGTGGGAGCATCAACCGGAGACACTGTTGGCATAGGAGGCATGACGGGTGGCACGGGTAACAGGGACCGAAGGAAGAACCTGCGTGGGAGTCGAGTGAGAGTGTGAAGGGGAAGGCTGTTTGGTCAGTGGGTTTTGGGCCTCGTCAAATAAGACGTGTCGTGAGATGTAGAGTCGGTGCGTATTTGGATCAAGGCACCGGTAAGCATTTTGAATGAGCGAATAGCCCAAAAAAATGCAAGGGATGGATTTGGGCTCCATTTTGTGTTGATTGTATGGTTTAGTGAGAGGATAACACAAACAACCAAATTTTCTCAATTTGAGATAATTGGGTTGTTGACCAAAAAGAGCCTGGTATGGTGATATATTTTGTAGCAAGGGTGTGGGTTGACGATTTATAAGGTATGTTGCCGTTTGAAAAGCATGAGGCCAATATATGAGAGATAAATTGGCATCATGAAGTAATTTGAGACCGGTTTCCACAAGATGACAGTGACGTCGTTCCGAGACACCATTTTGTTGTGGTGTGTGTGGAGCGGTGGTTAAATGACTTATGCCATGAAGAGAGAAAAAAGATTTTAAGCGCACATATTCTCCTCCATTATCCGAGTATATGGTTTTAATTTTGCATTGAAACCGGTTTTCAACAAGCTTTTTGAATTGGGGAAAAATTGTTGCAACCCCGGATTTTGTTTCCATAGGATAAAACCACATATATTTGGTATGATGGTCAATAAAAAGAAGATAATAGCGGGAACCATCTAAACCAACACAATGGGCGGGAGTATATATAAGTTCAAGAGGGGCATTGCTCAATAGACTATTAGAAGCAAAGGGTTGTTGATGAGCTTTATTGATGGAGCATGAAGAACACAAAAGAGATTCTTTATTTGTTGTGACTAGAAGTGAAAAATTATGAACAACATTGTGAACAATTTTGGAGGACGGATGACCAAGACGTTTGTGCCACCCGGCAATAGAGGTTCTTTCATGCACATTTGCAACCTTTGGAGAGACCGCCAGTGTTTCCGGAAAGATGTAGACACCATTTTCACATGCACCTCTTAGCAGGGTCACCCCCGTGCTCTTGTCCTTCACAAGAAAATGAGAAGGGTGAAATTCTATAAGCACATTATTTTGAGATGTAAAATGATGCACAAATATGAGATTTTTGGAAATGCTTGGAACACAAAGTGTATCGTTAAGAATAAAAGTCTTTTGTGGTGATTTTAGTGTAAGGGATCCTATGTGTAAGACAGCCAAACCTGAACCATCACCAAGTACGACTTCATCGGTACCATCATATTCAGAATGGATGGATAAATTGTTGAGATCTCCAGTGATATTATGGGATGCAGCGGAATCCATGAGCCATTTATTTTCTGTAACATGAGAAGCTGAAGTACAATTGGCAGTTACTGCATTAGAGTTTAATTGAGAACAAAACTTGGCCGTATGACCAATCTGATCACACAATTGGCATTTGGGCTGATATCTCTTCTGATTAGAGTTGGGCCGGCCCATGTTTTTGGTATTCGGCCGGTTATCTTTAGTTTGGCCCTGATTTCGTGAGAAACCAGAGGGCTTGCCGTAATGCTTCTGTGAAGAATTTCCAGAATTTTGCTTTCGGTTGGTGTAGTTTGCCGACACCACAAGCTGTTGAGTGGCTGACTCTAGCCGCCGGAGGTAGCTGTTATGTCCAACCAGAAGGTCATGAAGCTCTTCGAAGGTCAGGGATTTCTCCCTTGCACAGATTGGAGCGGCTATTTCCCTGAAATCAGAACCCAAACCGTTAAGAATGTAAATGGTGAGATCATCTTTAGATATGGGATGGTCGATTAGAGCTATTTCATCAGCCAGCGCCTTTACGGCATGAAGATACTCTGGAATCGACCGATTACCCTTTTGAATCAAGGTAATTTCTTCCTTGAGTTGCATTGCCCTCATTCGGGACCTGCTAGCATACATTTGATTTAGTTTTTTCCATGCCTCGCATGACGTTTTAGCGGTAGCAATGAGAGGAGTGATCGTGGTGGAGGTGGAGGCAAGGAGGGCGGAGAGAATTAACTTGTCCTGCCGAACCCAATGGGTTGTTTGTAAGGTAGATGATGGAGTGCCATCAGATTCAGGACATAAGGAAATACCTGTGACATAATCCATAAGGTTGTACCCAATTAGAAGAGCTTCAAATTGGGCACGCCATTGGGGAAAGCTGGAGGAAGTTAATTTCTCATTGATTTGGGCTGTAATGTTGAGAGCAACTAGTGGGATTTCGGTGGGAGAGAAAGGTTGATTGTTTGGAGAGAAAGACATGTCGGAAGAAGGGATCGTATTCTCGTTTGAGTTTTGGTCGTCTGATACCATGTAGAGAATTATAGAAGATGATACAATGGAAATTTTCCTCACTTGTATTGATGTATTTAGAATGTTATTTATACAGATTACATACCAAAGTAAGAATTTACAGCAGTCTAAGTATAGAAAGAATGGAGAGATTTACAACGGCTAGCAAGAATCAAGCTGTATCATCTATTTACATTAATGATAGAAATCTGTAGCACTAATCTTGGTAAGAATACTGGCGTGATCTGAGACTAGAAATCTGGATGATTGGCTTTGACAGAATCTGCCTTGATATAAGGTGCGTACTTGAGGTCAGCTTTTTAGTGGGTTATTTATACCTGTTTTGGCGTTCTGGGTACATGTCGTATGCTCATTAGGGTTTGGTGGTCGATGGTATGGACGGTTTTTTCTCAGTAGGTGAAACTCGACTTGACCTCTGAAACGTCGAACAACGTCCACATATCCCATATGGTATATCCTTAAATTGTCGGGCGTGCTGACTTGATTTCTGAGTCTAACGGGCTTAACAAAGGTATATAACTGGTTGTCTGGAATTTTTTACCACTATAACATCAGGGTTTCAAGGATGTATTCAATTCTAATGGCATTATAATTTATAAATGTGATAGATCAGGAAAAAAAATGTTCTTAATATATGGGTATTTTAAGGTGATTTATTGATCTCAAACAACCAGGATTTCTGGTATTTGAATTGCCTGAACTCAATCAAAGAGGAACCTCTCTACCAGTTTGGATTTGTGTTTGTTTCATGACCCTCATAAAAAGTTTAACATAGTACTCCCACATGAGTTGACACTTAGTATGTAAGTGTTAATGGCCATTTAAATTGGACTGCAACAGTGTCTGTCTAACCATGTCACAGAGGAAAATTAAAAGTTAAATGAGTCTTATGATATTTTCACTTTTCAATTTTTTTTAAATATTTGTGTTTGATATTTATATTCGATGCATATCGAAATATGAATAGGAGAATATAATTCTTCAAAAATTTTTTAAATACATTAAAAAACTTTAAAATAAATACTCATATTAAATATATATCTATATCCGATATTCACACGTAAATTCAAATTCAAGTAACATAGGAGAGACATTTTTCATTCTCACATCATTAAAAAAAAAGCAACGTACCTTTTTCTTAAAGCTGGTTGTCTGTCTTATTAGCACATTTTTGTTTTTACCTCACCCTGTGCAAAGTCTGGCTCAATAATGTTGGTTGCAGTAACGGTAATCATTCATGCATCCTCCATGGAAGCACTTCTCTTTGCCATTTTTGACTTTGAATGATAAAGCTCTTCAAGTTGATCTTTACGCAGATTACAACTGGATACGCAAATTGATATGGAAGAGTGATATTGGGAAATCTGCTGTTTTGTATCTTCGGTCTGGATACCCTATTTGTGGTGCTATAGTTCTTAAGAGAAATCTGGACAAAGATGTAGTTTTATAAAAGTGTCTGAAGGTGTTCTCAAAACGGCTGATGGAAGAATATTGATGGATGGATTTCACTTCAGATGTTTGGAACAGAACTAAAGCTTTTCTTTTGGCATCTTGGTGTTCTGTATTTTGATGATAATCACTGGAGCTTTTATTGCTGCTCTTATTACTCTCGGATTCTTGAGTAAGCTAAAGAATTGGGTAAGTGTGACTTAATGAAGCTTTGATTTGGATGAGTTTAAGATTGGTTTTCAGTAAGGTTTAAGAGCTGTTTTGTTTGTGTTTAAGTGTTCATCACAGTTCTTGTTGCTCTTTTTTGGTGCCAAGAGCTTGTTACTCTGAGCTTTGCTGTATTACTGGTTTTGTTAAAACCCTGTAATCCTTGATTATCAATAAAACCCTTTGACTTAGCAAAAAAAAAAAAACAACTGGATCAGAAAGATGGGGATTTCATAACCAGGTGGAGCCATGAAAAACACTGTTCATAAAAGAACTGCTATGATTTCCTTTGTCAAATTAATTTAACTCCGGCAAGTATCCTTTGCATTAGAAGTTTAGAACAATGAGAAGGCAGTAAACCATTAATTGTGTTTCTCATATAAGTTGTAATACTACTTGTCTTTGAGCTTCTTCCTAATTTACTTATAAGCATTTACTTCAAGATTTCTTTCTAACATCTTTATTTTTATTTTTGCATTCTTCTTGAAGTAAAGTGTTGGAACATGGCATAAACTACATGCCCGTATTCAAGGAGCTATATGCCAAGTATGGTTAGGATTGTGAAAAGAAAATGTTTCAGAATCAGAAGATGGTGATGCCCTATTATGAGTTACAATGATGACTCTGCTGAAATTAAAGTTGTACAGACTCAATATAAAGCTGGTATCGGGGGAGACCATGATTTCAATGATGCATCATTGTGGTAAATGTTGTAACGCGAGAGGAATCATTATCGTCAATGTTAAAAAAATTGGATAGGAGGTCGAACTAATGAGACTTTCGGTTAGTCGGTTCAACTGGTCAGTTGTATTTAAAAATAATATTAAATAAGTAATTTTAATATTAAATAAGTATTAAATATAGTAAATATTTAATAAAAATATGTATTTGGCTAAATTGTATGATTTTTTATGTAGATTCAAGGTGTTAAAAATTCAAATTCATCACATACAGTAATTTTTTTTTTAAACTAAAAAAAAAAAAAGTGTAAAACCGATTTTTCGGATTTTTTCCGGGTTTTTACTAAATTTTTACCGATTTGGGAAATCCGATTCTATGACATGCATCGGACCAGACAAGCCACCGATTTTCAATTCAACCAGTCCGATCAGCCAGTTTGATCCGATTTTAATAACATTGATTATTGTAAGGCCTAGAGGACGAGATTAATATATTTTTTTTTTTATATATAATCGGGCAATCCAATCGATCGAATTGATTGAACCGATAACTGAAAGTCTCACGGACTTGATCTCTAGTCTAATTTTTTAAACCACTAGACTTGCTATATATTGAGAGGGAGTTTGGTTTCCCATTTTGTTACTGTACATGTCATATTTTTGTTTAGAAAGAGAAATAGAACAGATACTAAATGGAAGGAGATTGATTTTCTTGGCTTTTTACATGCCTTTATGGGGAAAAGAAATGTGAAAAAGCTCCATTTTATGGACGATATGTGATGTTAGAACTAGAACCAGATACTAACAATCTTTGACACTGTCCACCATATTTAGAATATACGTCCGATTTTTTTTAGATATATCACATTGTTCTGCAATCATATTTGAAGAATCAATACATATCAGTGTAATCGATACTATACTGGTCGATACGTACTGATTTTAAGATAAAACGAAATGATACCAATATCATACCGTTTCGATTTTTGTATCGATCGTACCGATTTATACCGATATGTACCTGTCAATACCGGTACGTATCGGTTCATACCGGTTCGTAACGGTCGGTATAAAATTTTGATTTTTTTTATTTTTCTAAAAAAAAATTCACTTATTTGATTTTTTTAAATAATTTCTAATTTTTTTCATAGTTACATTTAAAAGTACAATATGTTTATTAGATTAGGTTATTGAACCTAATAAATAATAATTTACTATATATTTTAAATATTTTTATATTTATTTTATTTATTTGATATTTAAAAATTTTGGATATTAAATATTTTTAATTTTAAAATTTATATTAGCATATAAATAAATATATGTATGTAATTGAGGTATATTTGTATGTGTATATAATTATATTTTATTAAAAAACTAGAAAATAGGATATATATATATATATATATATATATATATGAAAAAATATTTGAAAAATATAGATAAACTCGAAATGGCATGTCGAAATATATCAATACTGATACATATCAATATCAGAACAAAAATAATACATCTATCAATACGGTATTAACTATTTTGGTACATATAATAATTTCTACATGAAAGTATCATGATCAGTTGGTACAACTTTTCAAGGTACGTACATTGTTTTCACTGTTTCAACTTTAACGAGATGATCTTTCACTCTTCTTTCTACTTTAACATTTGTGCTCAAATGGCTGCTAGAAAAACTATAATCTGCTCTCTTGAAATCATTACATTAAATCATGTGCTATTTAATTGAATCATTGTTGAGTGAGGTCATTGTTTTCTAATAAAAAAAAGCAGGTGAGGGTCCACATTACAGATCAAATCAGCACAATATCGCTTCTGATGATCGACTTGTAATGATGTGGAGAGAAAATATGTTCATCATTCAACAGGAACATGATAAAACCCAAACTTATTATATATAGAGCCAGAAGTATTGCTCTTCTTATTTCTTCTTTAATCTCCCTCTCTTTCCTTTTTAATCATAACATGGATGGGAAGAAACTGGAGTATAAGGGTGAGGATGCCTTGAAGGAGATTGAAAAGTTAACAGCAAAGGCTGGTGAAGTTCAGTACGCCATCTTGCAAGAAATATTAAAGCGAAATCTGGAAACTGAGTATTTGAAAAAGTATATGAAAGGATCTAAAGATCATGTTTCTGAGTTTAAAAGTACTGTCCCAGTTATTACCTACAAGAATATCTACCCTTATATCCAAAGAATTGCTAATGGTGAAGACTCTTCCCTCATTACCGGTCAGCCTATAACTGAGATGCTTTGCAGGTTTCTTCTCTCTTATTGTTTCCACTCTTTGTACTATAATTGCTTGTTCTTTGTTTCTAACTTTTAATTGAAACATATTTCTCAATTTGCAGCTCAGGGACCTCTGCTGGAAAGCCTAAATTAATGCCATCAATAGCAGAAGATCTTGACCGTCGTACCTTTCTTTATAATCTCATCATGCCAATTATGAACCAGTTATACCTTACATCTTTTCCCTTTTTTCCTTTTTTTTTTTTTTTTCTCTATATTGTTTTCCATTAATTTCATCAATGTATCTGTGACTGTGTGTTCATTCTTCATGCATTCTTTGTTCAACCCTATATTCTTTCATCCCATATTTTTAATTTGTTTAAAAGTTCATTGGATCTTCCCTATCCAACATAAGTTTTGGATTCTCCATTATGACCAAGGTCTAAGGATGACATATGATTTGATGCAGATAAGCCATACACACCTTACTATTCATTAACGAGATTGTGAGAAAAATTTGCTGCGAACTCAGATCTTTTAGAAAATAACCCATACTTGAGTTGAAGCCGCCAAAACTTTTGAGGTTAAAACAAATATTAGTGAACCGTGTGGGAGTTATTGTGTGAGAAAGCCTCTTAAGAGTGAAAGCATTTGTGGGTCTATCTATGTAGTAATATCCGTTTCATTAATTGTAGGCCAGAAAAGTATTAGTATATTTTGTTTTACTCCCTCATCTCACTGTAATTTCTCTTATTTTTGACAGAAAAAAGTTGAATAGGAGTTGGTATTTGCATGTGAAATCCATTAACTGTGTTGGTTTTTGTTTGAGAAGAAAGAAGTGAGAGAGAGAGAGAGAGAGGGTATAAAGAACTTTATCCATTCACAAGTTCCTTAGTCTTTAGAATTTAGATCATGTTATCAGTGCAAGTTGGCGTGTAATGCATGAAAAGAAATTGCTCCCATCTGCAATTGAGACCATAGTTTTAAATCGCGGTCACGAATTTCGTCGCGAATACGGTTGTGATATCATGGTTGCGAGTGATGCGGATGTTACTAACGCGACACGATTGTTGCGGACGTGAATTTGATAATGTTTCAAAAAATAATGTTATGGGAGTTACGTAACGGATAAAATGCGATGTAAAAATTTGAATTTTCGTTAATTATATCGCGACCGTATCGTAACGGTGGCATTTTAGAACTGAGAGTTTTCCATAGTGAGACTGCACTTTTGCATTCAGGTTATAATAAAAGCATTATTATAATGTCTCATATATAATGATCATAAAAAAGATTCAGAACTGAGTAGAAAATTTCTCAATAAGCACACACTAAGGTTGATTTATCATTGATATATTGCAGATGTTTTGGTTACAATGGTGTCTGTCTTTAATTACATTTTGATTTTCAGGTACATTTCGGGTCTTGATGAGGGCAAGGCCATGTATCTATACTTTGTCAAGGCTGAAATGTCTACACCTTGTGGCCTACCACTTCGAACTGTGCTCACCAGCTACTACAAAAGCAAGCACTTCAAGTGCCGAACACGAGACCCATTTAACGATTTCACAAGCCTAGATCAAGCCATTTTGTGCAACGATAGCAACCAAAGCATGTATTGCCAGTTGCTATCTGGTCTAGTCCATCGTCACCAAGTTATGAGGCTAGGGGCTGTTTTTGCATCGGCTTTTCTTCGAGCCATCTCTTTTCTTGAGCGTAAATGGGTTCAATTATGCAATGACATCCGCACTGGTCAGCTTGACCTTTTAATCATAGATCCTGCATGTCGATCTTCAATGACATCCATATTATCATCACCTAATCCCTATCTAGCTGATGAGATTGAGGCCATTTGTAGCCGTCCATCTTGGAAAGGAATCCTTTGTCACCTTTGGCCTAGGGCAAAATACATTGAGGCTGTAGTCACTGGCTCAATGGCACAATATATACCAGCTCTTGAGTATTACAGTGCTGGGAAATTGCCTTTGGTTTGTACTATGTATGCTTCATCTGAGTGTTACTTTGGTGTCAACTTGAAACCTTTATGTGACCCTTCAGAAGTAGCATTTACCCTCTTGCCTAACATGGGTTACTTTGAATTTTTACCATTGGGAGAAAATGGAACACTTTCAATGGACATAGATGAAGATGAGGGGATCATGTTGAATGACAGGCTTGTAGATTTGGTGAATGTTCAAGTCGGCTGCTATTATGAATTGGTGGTCACTACTTTTTCTGGTAAGAACACAAAGCTTTTGTTTCTGGTTAGCAAATCCGGTAATTCGTGTATTGGTGTCGTGTAATTTGTTTGTGTCATAATCGTGTTTAAAGGTATTTTATATTTATATAAATTTTGATACGTTAATAATTCGTATTATATAGATTTTGAGACATCCGTTTATTCTTGTTTTTTTTCGTGTCGTGTTTTTAGTTTTTTATTTTTTTTGTAGTGTCCAATATTATCAGGTTTGTAAGACAATTCATTAGCCCAAAAAAGATCTCTGGAATTCTATGTCCTTCAGTTTTCAAATTCACATTAATTCCAAAAGAAAATTCAGAAAATTAATTCATGTTTCCCTATATTACTTTGACTCTTCATTTTTCTTAAAGTACCCGTATCTGATACTCGTGTCCGACGCATATCCGGACATGGGTACAGGGATATGATCCTCCAAAAACCCTCCAAATACATGAAAATCTTAAAAAAAAAATAAAAAAAAATTTAAACATACCTGTGTAGGACACATACCTGTGTCGGACACTCACATCCGAATCCGTAACATAGATGTTTCTTTTAGTTTGCTTGATCGTAGTTGTCGCCATCTGAAGTAGTTGATGCTTGGTTAATAATTCAGGTCTGTATCGATATCGTGTCGGAGATGTGCTTCAGGTGACTGGATTTCACAACCAAACCCCACAATTCCGATTCATCTGCAGGAGAAATGTCGTGCTTAGTGTTGACAATGACAAAACCAACGAGGAAGATCTTCACAAAAGTGTCAGCAGAACAGCAAAAAAATTGTTAGAACCCGACAACGCTTTGCTTGTCGAATACACCAGCTATGCTGATACAACCTCTGTCCCGGGACATTATGTACTCTTCTGGGAAATTCAAATGGTAGAATCAACCACCTCAATTGGTGCTAAGCTTCTTGAAGAATGTTGCATTACTGTGGAAGAAGAGCTCGATTATGTTTACAGGCAATGTCGTAGCCGGGAAAAGACTGTCGGACCACTTGAGATACGGGTGGTTGAGCCTGGAACATTCGAGGCGTTGATGGATTTTTTCATCAACCAAGGGGGCTCAATCAATCAGTATAAAACACCAAGGTGCATCAAATCTAGTACTGCTCTTAAGTTGCTTAATTCTCGTGTATTGGCATCGTTCTGTAGTCCCAGGGATCCCAAATGGATTCCCTTGAATGGCTAATACAACATAGTTCTAAATCGCGATTGCGGATTTCATCGCGAATGCGGTTGCGATGTTGCGGACGTTACGTAACGCATCACGAACGTTACGTAAAAGGTAAAATGCGATGCGGAAATCTGAATTTCAGTTACGTCGCGGCCACATTTTAGAACGAGTCCGAACTTTGTTTTGTTTGCTTGGGTTTATCTTCTCAGTATAGCCATTGTTGTAGCTTCTAATCTGTTGCATCACAAGCGATTGGATGGCCCAGTTTACTGAACTAGAGCTGTGTCATCGAATCAACCTGTAATCTTCATCTTATTTGCCATTGAATATTTCTAGTTTCTACTTTCTACCTTACTCCCATAAATTTTGTGGAATTTTGTCGTATTGATGAAAATATCAGATTATAACTTTAACTTGTTCATAATGGATTAAAGTGATTAAAGATCAGATTACATTTTTAATCCTCTTAACTACATTAAATGCAATCTTGAATTACTATCAAGATATATATAGTGTTGAAAAAATCGTATCTGTCGGTCGGATCGATACAATCGAAAATCAAAGGTTAGTCCGGTCTGGTATATGTCATAGAATTGAAAATTTTAAAAATCAGTGAAAAAGCCGTACGACCGGTAAAAAATCAAAAAAATCGATTTTAAACATGTTTTTTTTTTTTAATTTTTGTTTTTAAAAAATTTATTGTATTTGATGAGAATTGAACCTTTACCTTTTAGATCTATTTTAAAAATCACACCTTTTAACCAAATACATATTTTAATTAAATATTTACTATATTTAATACTTATTTAATGTTTAAATTCTTTTTTAATTAAATATCCGATTCAGCTGATCCGACCGGTCGAACTAATTGAATCGATGACCTGATCAAGATCTTACCGACTCTAGTCCGGTTTTTTAAACATTGAATACAAATAAATTGATAATAAATACTCCTCTATCTCCTAAAAGAAGTTTGAAGTCTGAATTTTCTGCCCTAACTACAAAAAGTAAAAAAAAAAAAATGTTTAGTTAAATGTAAAGATTTGAAGGAAGAAAGAAATATTACAAACAAATACTGAATTTACTTAAGTAGCCGATAGTTACTCAAGTAATAACTCAATTTATAGTGCTTCATGTACAATGCTTAATTGTGACTTTCACCAGTTCAGACGTTAGATCTAAGATAGAACTCCCTCATTGATGATGAAACATTTTCTTAAGACATTGGATGAAAGCTTAATGAGCACTTAACTACAAAATTAAACTATATATATAGTTTGGTAAAGGTTTGTGCTAGACTTGTTCATGGGCTAAGCCGCAGTCTGAATTTTTTTCATATCATTTACTCAAGTTCGGTCCGAGCTAACCCGTAAGCCCAAATCATTATTTAAAAAATCATTTTTATATTTTTATAATAAAAAATATTTTTTATTAATAAATAATAATTCGAGCGAGACAAACCGGATCGAATTGAAATTTTTTTTATCTAGGTTCGGTTCAATATCAACCTGGCCTTGAATAGGTCTTGTGCATATAAGATAATGAACCCTAATTAATCATCTCCATGTAACTTAGGTACTAGATGAATAGGAAAGCTGCTTTCTATCTATATATTCTTCAACTAAACATTAGTTTGAGAAGACAAATTAAGCAAAAGAACACACTACCATAATGGCCGCATTTTCCCTTTGTTTCATTGGCCTCAGCCCTCATCAGCACTTGGATTTTGATAGATCCCAATGATATTTCAGCCAAAAAAAGAGAGTGCATGTGAGAACTGAAAAGTGTAAGGTTAATTTTGTTAGAATCTTATGCAAAATTTTCGGGGTTTGCTCGTTTTTCCTCTAAGAGCCTTTGACACCCTGCAACCGTTGACTGCAAGTATACAACAATTCAGGGTTTGCTTCATCATGCACCTGCAAAGCCATTAGCATGAGCTTTATTGCGATATTTCGGGTGCAGCATGTGTCACAATAAGATATTACGTGATTTGTTCTTGACGAAAATTTCCGGATAATTTGGCACTTAGCTTTTCTTCCTCTTTTTTTTTTTTTTCAATCACAATCATGTTCGTACCCATCCATCTAATCAAATTATTCTCAAAATTTTAAACACAATTATTAAGTATGTAACGTTAATCATGTTTAAACATGTTATACCATATTTATTATATTATTTTCGTATTTATTAAATGTATCATATTCGTATCAAATTTTTATATTATGTCCAAAACTATCAATCTACTTCATATATAGAGAGAGAGGAGGGATCTAATTATATCAGTGTAAAATTAAAGTTGTCTTATACACCTTCATAACTTTTTGTACGATTTATATTTTTTTAATCCGATCGTTGTATTTCATATTATATTCACGTAGATCATGCACGTCGAGTTTAGAGTAAATTAAAAATGTCTAACTATTTGTTCGACGTAAAAAACTTTCAACCGTTAAATATATATTGAAAAAACAGTATTATCGATCGATATGATAGAGATATCAGATCGATTCGAAACTTTATGTGCATGACGAGTACAATTATATTGTTAAATTCAACGGTCGATTTGATAAAATATAAATCGTATAAAAAGTTATGAAAGTGTGTAAAATATCTTTAGTTTTATACTTGTGTAAGTGGATCTCTCCTCATATATATATATATATATATATATATATAGAGAGAGAGAGAGAGAGAGATGAGGGATCCACTTACATTAGTGTAAAACTAAATTAGTTTTACACACATCCTTAACTTTTTATATGATTTATATTTGTTTAATCCAACTGTCGTATTTCATGTTCTATTCAGGTAGATCATGCACGTCGAGTTTCGAATAAATTAAAAAAGTATAACTATTTGTTCGATGTAAAAAACTTTCATCTGTTAAATATATATGGAAAAAGACAATATTCTCGATCGATATGATAGAGATATCAGATCGATTCGAAACTTTACGTGCACGACGAGTACAATTATATTGTTAAATCCAACGGTCGGTTTGTTAAATATAAAACGTATAAAAAGTTACGAAAGTGTGTAAAACTAATCTAGTTTTACATTAGTGTAAGTCGATCCCTCATATATATATATATATATAAATATAAATATATATATATATATATATAATTTCCTTGCTTTTCCACAGGTCTTGGTTTGAAATCCGTGCAGGGTCTTGGTACATAATCATAACATAACCATTTACTCCAATATTTCTAGCTCCAGCTTGATGCGCATGCACCCCTCCCTCTCTCCTCTTTTACACACTTCAATCCGATTTTAAAATGATGGATTGAGAAGAGGTGTGCCGACATGCCATGACCATTACCATGAAGCTTAGCTTTCAACTTATGTAATTCAGATTCGGTGTGAGTGTCGGATACAGTTATATGTTCGATACGGATATATTCAATTTTTTTTCAAGATTTTCATGTATTTGGAGGGTACTTGGAAGATCATATCCTCATATCCATGTCCGGATATTATCGAACACGAATAATTAAAAAAAAAAATCGAAGCAACATAACTTTCAACAAAATTGTCTTCAATCTGTCGTACGTGTTTCAGGGAAAGGGAGGAAGTTCACATGACTCACATTTCGAGTCTTGCTTCAGGGGTATTATAATGTGGTTGTTAATTATGTAATACTACTTGTAAATAATGTTTAATTGTACCTAGATTATTAGGTAATGCTATGTTTGGAATTGAAGAGGTTAACTATCACTTATGTTATCTTAACTTTTTATTTTTTTTAAATTATTTGTCAGATGTCCGACATATATTGGACATATATATATATATATATATATATATATATATATGAGTATGATCCTTCAAATGTATAAAAAAAAAATTAAAAATTAAATATATCCGTATCAGACACATATCTATATCCAATATTCACATTCCAGTTCCGATAACATAGACTACCACCTCCACACAAATGGATAATGCTAGAAAAGTGAGGCACAAATCAAGTTTTTTTATATTGTTTTGAACATGCAAATAATATGCTGCTGAAATTATTCAAGAAGATATGATCTCCAAAAAAAGAGGGATATTTTCTTATGAAAATCAAGCATTGTCCCCTCTTACTCTCAGTTTTTCACCCTTCACTCTCTCCCCTCACCACATGCAGTGCCATTACTGTACTTTCCCACTTCCAAAAGAAATTCACGGGTAAGAACAAAAAGAAGAAAACGACTTCTAAACTACTTTAATATATATATCATCTTATATTGTTTCGACTCTTCATTTTTTTTTTTAAGTATTCGTGTCCTACGTATATTCGAACATGGGTACGTATAAGGATATGATCCCCAAATACCCTCTAAATACATGAAAAAACTAAGAAAAATCAAACATAATCTTGTTGAACACATACCCGTATCCGAAACTCACATCCAAATTCGAGTATCATAAATAGCATCTTTTAGCAATGTTGATGTCAAATCCAATACTATTATTCTTCTAACATTTTCCTGTGTTTGATCCGAATGTTGTAATAATGTTTGTTTTTTAGGTGTTAAAGAATGGATTATGAAGGGATAATTATTATTAAATTCATCGAATGAGGGATGCATTGGGATGATAGTTAGGAGCTTTGGACTTTGATTGGTCTATGGTTGGAAAAATATTTTCAAAGAAGAACAGCTTTCAAAGTCCATATGTGTAAATGATGATGAGAATAAAAGTGAGAGTGAAATTGGAAATGAGTAGTACTGTTGAAAGAAAATGAACTTAACAAAGTTGTAGAGGGTAAAAGCAAAGACATGGATATAAAAGTAGTGACCACACGCAATTTACAAAAGCAATTTTTTTTTTGGATAAGGTTGTTGATCAGGTGGGATCAGATTAAGATATTAATTAATGAAATTAACTGACATTTTATTCCCATTTTATGTGAGAGGGGATGCTTGAATTTTGTGGTTAAAATATTCATGGATGAAAAAATCGAATCTGATAGATCGATCGAATCGGTTAAATCGAAACTCGAATGGTTGTTTGGTCGTTTGATATGGTTCATGGAACCGAAAATTCATTGAACCGGTAAAAAATCGATTCAACCAATAAAAAAACTAATTTTATATTTTATTTTTGAAATTGTAAGTGATGAAATTTAAACCTTTAATCTTTTAATATTATTAATTATTTATTATATTATTAAATCAAATGCATATTATTAATTATTTATTATATTTAATATTTATTTAATATTAAAATTATTTTTAATATTTAAATTTATTTTAATTAAACCAATCGATTCAACCAATCAAATCAATTAAATTAAAAAATTTATCAATTTAACTTTCGATTTTTTTTTTAACCTTCAAATCAATGCCCATCTCTCATGTTTTGCATTAAAGAATGGCGTGAACTTTTATTTTGATTCAGTTTGTGTACAAAAATGTTTTAATTTTGCTGAAACTAAACGAGGTTTTTAACACAAGTACTATGTTAAAGCCTGTTAATGAGCCAAATGGCTAAAAATAAAGCATCGTGACTCCAAGTCAAGTTGTCAATATCCCTATAACCACATTCGTTTTGGTATAAAGGCAAAATCCACTAACAAACACAAGCCTTAGACCAAGTTACCAATCAAATATGCCATCTTGAAATTAGAGACAAAATCAGAAGAGGAGAATCCTCAAAGCAAAATCAGTCTAGGAAAGTTAATTTGGAGGTTTCTCTCTCTCTCTGTTTATCTTTTGGGCCATAAAACCTTTCAAAACAGGGGATAGTTTCCGCATATTTTGGGCTTAAAGCTCAGCCCAAATGATATTTGAGATATGGGTTTTCATGAATGTGACTAGACTTAGACTTAACAATAAGTGTATTCATATTGTATTTATATTATTTTAATGTTATAATCGTATTTAAAATATTATATATTTATATAAATTTTGACACATTAATAATTTATTTTATATAAATTTTAACACATTCATATATTTATATCTTATTCGTGTTATTTTTTCATATTATGTTATATTTAATTATTTTTATGTGTAGCGACAATAGGTTTTACCAAGACGAGAAAAAAAAAGAAGAATCATGCAAACAAATGGTAGATTTTACTATCAAATGCGAATCATTCATAGTTACTAGTTTCCAATAAGCAATACATTAAACCTCCTCCGGAGAGTCCCTGCCAGATTATTCAGATTAACTAAAGCATCATATATATATATATATATATATATATATATATATATATATATATAACATAGCTGAGAGCTTTTAAATAAATAAATTAACCAAAGCCCTTAACGACGATCTTTAGAGAGGTAGGCTCTCGCAATGTTCCCATTTGCACCTTCGGGAAAGAACCCGCCAGGCTTATGCTCGTCGCCGTCACCGTAAACGATCCTTAAAATCTCCGGCGGAGTTCTTGCGTAGGAGAGTGAATAGGTGTCGGCCGACAGGACATTACTGGTTGTTCGGTTCTCAGCACCAAGTTCTAAGGGAACTATTAGGCCTTCATCTTTGATACCGCACTTGCCAAGCTCGTTTCTTAACTCTGAGATCATGTTTGTGAAGTCAGCCACTGTTATGTCGTAAGGTTCCACTTTTTCACAGGCTTTCTCATAAAGCAATGCTCGTATAACAGCATCTTGTCCAGATTCCACCCCCAGCAGTGATGCAACCAACTATAAAAATCAAAGTTTTCTTAATTAAATCTAAAAGTCAACAGCAAATTCAAGCAAATGAGATTTATGACTTATTTATGACCAGAGGTGTTTATGGGTCAGGCTGAGTCTAGGTATAATGTCAGTATCACATATACTTGTTTAAGACTGGTTCGATCCAAAATATGACTCTTAAATTCTGCTCAAGTCCGTCTATATTTGTAAATAGGTAGTTCAAATCTATTTAAGATCGTTTATATTTTTTTTTTCTAAAAAATTAAACAAATATTTTTTTATTATTTAATTTTTAATAATTTTTTTCTTCTTTTATTAGGTTCTAAAACATTGATAACTTAATATATTTTTAAATGTTTACACTATAATATTATATGTATTTATTTTTATATGATATAAATTACATAATATATAAAATATAAAATAATATAATATAATATATAAATGAAAAATAATTCGTGCTCGGGCCTTAATTGTTCGAGCCAAGACTCGGCCCATTTTTTAAACGGACCTCATTTTTTAAAAAACATTGAAAAAGTTTTAGCTGACATGGGAAAACATTGGCATTTTGTATATAACAAAGGTTCAATTTAGAAATTGATCAGGATTTAAATAGCAGTCGCAATGCGACGTTACGCTAGTTATTTTACGGTTTGGACTATTCTCGCCGTCGATATTTATCACAATTGACCAGCGATAACATTCATTACGTTCGCAATTACGATAAACGCAACACGATCAAAAACACATCCGCGATCACAATTTAAATAACTGACATTGACTTAAAAATTTGATGAATAGGATAGATTAGGGACGGTTCTTTACCCTTCTTGAAGTGCGGTTGACGAGGTATGGGATAGTACCCACATAGCCGTTGAGTCCCACATAGGGGATAGCATATGATGCTAAGAGAAAATTGGTGGTGTCTTCGTAAGGGTCGAATGGAGGATCCAAACAGTACCCTACTGCTTTATCAAACAGTTGGGCAAAATTTTCAGAGCTGATATCTAACAGAGGCCTTGGAATTCCACCTACTGTTGTCACAATTGCCCTACAAAAAGTAAACAAAAACATGTCACTGCCTAAAGGAGATCAATATAGGCATAAATATATATATATATAGCTTAATTATCAAGTTATTTCACAGAGAAGTAATTATCAATGTTTAGCTTCCTAATGTATCTTACTCGAATTCGGAAGTGTGTGTCTTATACGGGTATGTGTCCAAAATGGGTATACTCAATTTTTTTTAAGTTTTTTTTTTTTTTTTTTTTTTTTTTTTTTTTTTTTTTTATATATATATTTGAAGGATCGTATCCTCATACCCATGTCCGAATATGTGTCGAGCACCATACTTTAGAAAAAATGAAGAGTCGAAGTAACATAGTTCCTAATTAATGTTACCTGAGATGACCAATTTCCTGATAACCAAACTCCTCGATGATTCGACGAGCAATATGATCAAGATTGGCCTTCTTGGCACCAATTGGAGGAGGTCCACCTTTAGCCAATTCCGGAGCAAAATCGTCTAGACCTTTGCCAAGTGCACCATTCGTGAAAAATTCTGCTTCTAGGAATTCTAAGTTTTGAGCAAATTGAATTCGATCCTTATCGTTGGCCTCAATAGGTCCACAATCGTGATCAGGAAAACCAGCGATCGCGATGAGTTGTAATGAAAGTAGAAAGAGAATTCGAGCATAGGAAAGTGATGGACTAGCCATTTCTAAGCAAATTGCTACTTAATACGTTCATGCATGAATGGCCAACTATATATATATATATATATAAATAGATCTTTGTGTCGTGTTTTTGTTTTTTTTATATGTCATAATCATATTTAAGATGTTATATACTTATATAAATTTTGTTACGTTAATAATTTGTGTTATATAGATTTTTGACACGTTCGTATATTCATGTCATTTTCGTGTTATTTTTTTGTATCATATTTTATTTATTTTTTTCGTATTATATAATTGTATCGTATCCAAAATTGTTAGATCAATATATTAATATCTTTTATAGAGTAGAAAATCCCCACACTTTGGACTCCTTTGTTTTACAAGATAAACATTTTGGGTGTTTTGGAGATGCACGTGTATGCTATTTTGGGAAATTAACTCTAAATTTTTGCTAAGTTTCCCTAATGTTTTTTTAATAGTGCAAGCAATCGTTAGACACGAAATAACTATTCCTATCAACTTATGGTTTAGAAATGCGTTGCGTTTAGCAATTGATTAAGCAAAATGTATCGGATAATGCTACAAACTACTAAGTCCAAAACCTTTTTTTCATTTCTAGATGGTAAGCTAGATGCATGTTATTGTTAATTAACACAAGCTAGTTGCATGTTATTCCTTATTTAGATGATGCCATTTGCTTAAATTAGCTTAATTTGATCATTACAATTTATGTTATAACTAGACTTGTTTACGGGTCGAGCTATTCGTTGAGAAAGTTTAGACAAAAATATTAAGTTCAAAATATGAGTTTGGACAAAAAAATAAGACCATTTAAAAAATAGATCGGGCCTTGACTCCAACAATCAAGGCCCGATCTCGACTTTTTTTCATTTATATAATATATTATTTTTGTATTTATATATATATATATATTATGTAAGTTATATCATATAAAGAATAAATATATATATATATAATATTATAGTGTAAACATTTAAAAATATGTTAAGTTAAACATGTTTTAGAACTTAATAAAAAAAAAAGATAAAATTATTAAAAATAAATAAAAAATAACATATAAAAAAATTAGAAAAAATATATAAACGGGCCTAAACGGGTTTAACTACCCATTTACAAATATGGACGAGTTTGGATAGAACTAGAAGCTCATATTTCAGACCAGATCGGATTTAAACAAATATATAAAATATTGATACCATACTTAACTTCAACTCAAATTCAATCCGTCCCGGACCATGAACACCTCTAATTAGAACTACGTGATAGCATATTTCAAATTACTAGTTTGTCGGTGGAGTTGGTAGTAAGCATTAAAGTTACAATTAGTTCAATTATTGAAGAAGCCGATAAGCAACATCAAATTTTTTATATTTATATATATATTATTAATGAGTTATATAATGGTATTTTTTAAAGTTACTATACAATAATATATTCATTTGGATATGATGAATAAAATTATCAATTTTTTTTATATAATATAATGTTATTATTATAAATAATATATTAACTAATTTTAAAAAGTATCTTAATTGGAGCACTCGTTAACAAAACTTTATATATATATATATATATATATATATATTCTCATCACATAAGCCGTATCCGAACTGCCATCTATCTATATCTATAATATATTTATAATCTATAATGTATAGTATATGCAAAAGTATAAATATGAAAAATCTTTTGAATTAATAAAAACATTCCTCCTCTTTAATTATATTTTAAATTATCATTTTAATTTTTATTATAATTTTGAATTTTAATAATAAAATTAATTTTTTAGATAAAAAAGAATTTTAATTATATTTAATTATAAATCTCATAATTTATATATTTATCATATTCGTATTATTTTTTATATCAGAATTATATTTAAAAAATTATATATATATATATATTTATGTAAAATTTTCACACATTAACAATTTAATTTATTTTACGTATAGCTCAAATTTTGAGACTTCAAGTTACACTTTCACTATCACTATATCTGTAAGTCAACAAACTCAACCAACAGTCATCATTTACTTTCTCGTTATGTTATATATCTATATCTATATCGATAACATACTTAAAAGTTGTCCCCAAACCATGAGAGATCAATTTTATATCTATAACAAGGGTTAATTTGAGTGTTTTTATTTTTATTTTTTATGAAGAAAGAAAAAAAAGGAAATAGAACGAAAAAAAAATGAAAATTTGTGTTCATATTATTTTTTCGCGTGTTCAAAGTATTATAAATTTATATAAATTTTTATACATTAATAATTCATTTAATGTATATTTTTGACACGTTCATGTATTCGTCTCGTGTTTATGTTATTTTTCATGTCGTATAAATTTATATAAATTTTTACACGTTAATAATCCGTTTTATATAGATTTTGACATTTTTGTGGATTCGTGTCATGTTCATGTTATTTTTCATGTCGTATCGTGTTTTAATTATTTTTTCATTTTGTATTTATATCGTTTCTCAATTCATTCCATATTTTGCATTATTTGTCATAGTGATTGGATTTTAACTCAAAATTCATTTATTTAAGGATTAAATCATTGCATCTGTCATACATTAATCTAGTTAATATAAATATCATGTTCAAACTTTAATCTAATTTTCTGAAGCGTATCGAAAGGCATATTCTAGTAAAATGTATAAAAGTTATCCCCTCAATTGAGAGAGCAATTACTTCCTCAATTGACGGGGAGTTGCTTGCCATGTGGCAAGCAACTCCAGTTTCTTTTCTTATATAATTATCCTGTATTGTATTTATGTTATTTGTTTATATTATAATCGTATTAATTAGGGTATTACATATATATATATATAATTTGATATGTTATGTATAGATTTTGACACATTTGTGCATTCATGTTGTGTTAGTGTTATTTTTTCGTGTTGTATTGTGGTTTAGTTATTTTTTCGTGTTTGTCTCGGATCCGAAATTTCCAAGTCGAATTAGCACTATTTAAATAAGTCTCAATTTTGTGTCCTATTATTATTTTTTGTCATTTGATAGATTTGACATATTTGTGCATTCATGTTGTGTTAGTGTTATTTTTTCAAGTTGTATTGTGTTTTAGTTATTTTTTTCATGTTCATTTCATGTCTGAAATTACCAGGTCTAATTGGAATTATTCAAATAATTTTTAATTTTGTGTCAAGTTCGTTTTATGTAAATTTTGACACATTCGTATATTCATATCGTGATCATGTTATTTTTTCGTGTCGTGTCGTATTTTAATTATTTTTTCATGTCATGTTCGTGTGTGACACTATTCAAATAACTCTTAATTTTGTGTCACATGTTGTGTAATGCTTGGTTCTTTTTTTTTATATTATTGAATAAAAAATTATCGTGTTGATAAATTATCGGTAAAAATTAAAATATTGAATAATAATAATACGAGGTGGGTTTATGTAAGTAAATTTTTTAAAAACTTTTGGTGTTGAATCAAAAGAAAAAAATATTATTATGATTAAATAGTAAAAAAAACTATGTTAAATGATTTTATAAATTATGAGTATTGTATGAAAGTTGTTAGGCTTATATTTTATTTTATTTTTTCTTAATATGAATAACAATGATGGATATCAATGTAATCTAAATGAATTAAATTTTGATATCCATATTAATTTTTTTACATATAATTTACATGTAATGAATTAATTCGTGCATTCCTGTTGTATTTGTGTTATTTTATATCTATAACTTACTTTAAAAGTTATCATCAAATTGTGATATTTTGCGTAATTTATCATAGTAATTCAATTTTAACTCTAAATTCATTTTTTTTGTCATAATCGTATTCAATATACTATTAATGATAACAAAATCGAAGCAACACAAGGATTCAAACACTAATATATATTTATATATATATATATATTCTTTGATCTCACCAATATTTAATGAAATTATTAAGGGAAAATTTGAAAAATATGACATCTACAGTACAATAATTGTTAGATAGTCTAATGAATAACAATAATTTATAAAAGAGAAATGAAAAAATAAAAATTATTATTAAGGAGATTGTAATGACAAATTTACCCTTAAAATCAAATTTAATTTCTCTTTGTTTTTGGATTTTTTCATTGTCGTTCTCATGCTTTTTCTCACAAACCCAACAGCCTACACATCTCTCACAAACCCAACAGCCATAGAACAAAGTAACATTAGCTTTAAACGATCTAGATAAACCCATTTTTTCTTCTTCTTTTGTCTTCTTATCGTTATTTCAGTTAAAAAAAGCTTTTCCATTAATCACCATTGAAGTTTATTTTATACAGGTAATAATAAATTCTCTCTTTTTTTTTTATTTTTTTGCTTATTGGGTTTGTTTAATTCACTTTTTAATGGGTTCATGTTGTTTTTTGCATAGAATTTTGTTCGATCTTAGCTTATAATAGGATAGATACCATCTTTGTAGTTTGCCTTAAATTTTATGAATTCTCTTTGTATATTTAATTATTCAAGAAAATTTATGCAAGTTTTTGTCTTTCAAGATAGGAAATAAAATTTTAATGCTTATGTAGCAGGTTACCTTTTGAGTTCGAAACATTTACTTAGATTTTTAATCAAATAGATTGAATTGCTAGGATTTACAATTTGTAGTATATATATATATATATTGTCAATATTCTAACTGAAATTTATGCCACATTTTGAATAAGTTAATCCAGATAATTTATGATTTCAAAAAAATGACAAACTTCTATCTCTTTATTTTCCTTCAGGTTTTTAGTGTGCTTAAAATTTTTTTTTTTTTTTTAGATTCTATTGAAGCATTGGAGCATCTTTGCTTGCTGTAGGAACAGGCTCCTTTGCTGACTTTGCTACTTGACTTACCACACTGAAGTAAGGTATATTTCAATTTCAATTTTGTTCATTTCTGACACTGCCTTCAAAAGGAATAAGGCCTAAAGTTAGATATACATACGTATGGGCAATCCCGCAGAGCCAAATAAAAGAGTGGCATTTGTGCTGATTGACGGATTGAGGGATGTATTAATACCAAAGTTTGGGAATAAGACTCCTCTGCAGGCTGTCGATGTTCCAAACTTGGATGCCATAGCATCAGCTGGAGTTAATGGCCTCATGAACCCTGTGGAAGAGCTTGTAGAAGGTATATATTTTCCTGACTTTTTAATTGTTACATTTGGTGGTAATATTTCGAAAATGCCAATTGATATTGTAAATTCTGTTAGGTACAAAGCCTCTTGAATGGAAGCTATGCAAAAGCTTTAAAACTAGATCAAAGGTTTTAGATGTTCAATTTAGAGTCAATCAAACGAGTTTGAAAATGGTGAGTTTTAAAATAGATTTTATTTTATTTTTGCTATTCTGCTTCATGTTTCCAATTTTCCATAATAGCTCATATAGTTTATTTTGTGTTTAGAGTTGGTATTTTCATAGCTTATTTTCGTTTTATTTATAGGTTGTTGCTTACTCAGACGACTTTGTGAAAGTCTTTGAGCTCCTCGATCCTTTGGAACTAAAAAACTGTCAACTTCAGGTGATCAATTCTCTACATCTATCCTTCCCTATTTTTTCTCTCTCTTGTATTTCACTGTGGCTATGACTGTTGTTGTTTTCCTCGGTGCTCGTAAGTTGTATGAATCATTATATTTTTTACAACTTTGGTAATTTTAAGGAGGGGAGAGCACATAATATCTTAATTGATTGTATTTTAGAGAATAATAAATGAATTTGATGATATTCTCTGTGTATTGGTTGAACGTACATATAGTTTAGTTGCTTCATATGCCATTTTAAAGAGGTTTAATATTTAAGAGGTTAAATCATTGAGGTTTAGGGTAGGAAGTTTAAGTATATAGAAAAGTATATATTGTTTGAAAGGATGTATATATAAGTATGTTATATGTACATATTGTTTTGCTATATGTACATATAGTTGTGTTTATGTTGTTGAAGCATTTCTTAATAATTGTGTTAGTTTAAAGTCGTTTTAAATGGCAAAAATGATGAAACAGAGGTATTATGGTTAAGGGTTTGCATTATGGGAGTATGAATCATTATATTTTTGCTTGATTGGTGATTTTAAGAAAGGTTAACATGTAAGAACGTAACTCATTCGGGTTTATGTTAAAAATTGTCACTATACAAAAAATTACATATAGTGTTTTTATATGTACATATAGTTATGCAATATGTACATATAGTTTCAGGTTATATACATATAGTTATGCAATATGTACCCAGTTGCAAATATTGTTGTCCGCAGATGCTCAAAGTAGGTTGCTTCTTCTGCTACTTTGTTATTTTTGCCTGCTTGCTGTAAGTACATAATTTTTTTTTTTGCAACTTGTACCTTAATCTGATTGGAAGTTTTTTTATTAATTTAGATTTTCATATGCTTCTAATTCATACCTTAATGCATACCTATTACCTAATGATGGGTTCTGGATTTTGAGGCTATGGTATGTCTTTGCTCAAAGATTTTTTCAATTTGACTTTTATTATAATATTGTTTATGAACATCTTGTTTCTTTGACTTTTATCTATCCTCTTTACATCTTGTTTTTGTAATCTAATCTGATGTGAAGGTAATTTGGTATTTATGAAGAGGTTTTAGTGATTTTAAATTTAACAGCGTGGTGATGGATATAGATATTATTGGTAAAATGGGTGGTTTACTGTCTATGATATTTGATGATCCTATATTGCTATTAAAATACTTATAGCTTAGGATTGCAAGTTATTTGTGCTACAATCTTTTGTTGGCCATTCTAGAGATAAAGGTTGTGCAATAGAGAAAAAACTAATTTATGTTTTAAAGGAATTATTGTTAAATATAATGATGGTTTTCTTTCTATGCTACCATTATTTGGTTTTACTCATGCTGAATATTCTTTGGTGTGGTGAGTCCAATTAGGTATCTTTGGGTTTAGGATAAAATTTTTCACAGATATAAAAATGTACATATAGTTTTGCTACATGTACATATAATTTTTGCTATATGTACATATAAGTGGATTTATTTTCTTGAAGCATTTCTTATCAATTTTGTTATTTTTTAGTAGTTTCAAATGGCAAAAACAATAAGGGAAGACATTATGGTTAGGGTTTGGGGTTCCTCTATAATAAGATTAGTAAAAGTTATATATTTACCACTCTTATAATATTTATGAATCATTATATTTTTCTAACTTGTTCATTTGAAAGAAAAAGAAAACATCTTTAGGTTTAGTGTAGAATTTCCCACAAATATAAAAATGTACATATAGTTTTGTTGAATGTACATACAGTTGTGCTATATGTACATATAGTATGTACATATAGTTATGTTATATGTATATATAGTTATGTTATATGTACATATAAGGGGGCTTATTTTGTTGAAGCATTTCTTATCAATTTTGTTAGTTTTAGTCGTTTTAAAAGGCAAAAATAATTAGACGGAAGTATATGTTATGGTTAAGGGTTTAGCTTTAAGGAATTAGAGTATTATAATTTACTACTTTTACTCATTTTGTATGAATTAATACATGAATTTTACTTTCATCTGTAAGGTTACATACCTGATCGAAGAACTAATATATTGCTCATGTGGTTAATGCAGGTTGATGGTAACACTTGTCAGGAGTTCATATATTTAGTTTCGACATCTGAGTTCGCATCCTCCTCCACTATCATAGTCAAGTTTATGGCCAAAGTATTTTTCAAGTATTTGCAACATTAAAGTTGTAATTGAACTTGATCTTTAATCTTTATAGTTGTTTAAATAGATTTTTAAACTCAGTTTTATAATTGTAATGAAACTTGAGCTTTATAATTGTAATGGATTTTTATAGATAATTTGGTTAAGATTCAGTGAACAGAATATTTTACAGACATGTCTTATCCAAAATGAGTTAATTTGATATAAATTAAGATTTGAACTTGATTTTAATTTGAGTCAAAATAAGATATTCATTAATACATAAAAGATAAAATAACAAATATATCTATTTAACTTTTTTTTAGATAAATGTAAGTTTTTTCATCCAAAAGAATCTGCTACAAAGATTTTGCAAAGCAACAAGAAGAAAATTAGGCCATGTCTAATCCTTCATTCTTAGCACAATATTTAAGTATACACAATTGACTTGTTGTCTCTACTTCTGTATGAAATTGAACTTTGACACTAGCTATATCATAGTACTTTAGTATTTTAAACCCACCAAAGTCCCATCATTCAAGCATCCATTGTGTAATATCTCAAATCCACCTCTCTCAGAATATTCTTTTAGTTGAAATAATCAGTAGCTAAGAAAGGAAAAAGAAAACCTACAAGAAAAAAATGAGAAAAAAAAAGAAAGATGGATTAGTAAGAGAAATAAGCAAACCACCCTATGATTACAAAAGTAAATAATAATGAGCAAAGAGTAATTGACGCACCAACTACAATTGGTGATACTATAGCAAAAACACCAAGTTTTATCATCTCCCTCAAAGATGCAGATGCCACAATAGCAACACAGTGACCATAATATGGTTTCTCCTTGTACTCACGTAGCAAAAGGTAAAATATGTCTAGTTTCTTAAAAGCTATATCAAAGAAATCGTCCATATAAATCAAGTGAACACATTAACAGATGTCTTTTGCGTTATGAGGCCTTCGGACATCATTTTCTAGTGGAAAAAAAAAACACTATGCTAACAACATGTTCAGTAGAAATGGGCTCCTACAATCTTAACAATATGTTCAGTAGAAATGTTCTTAAAGTCTTACTATAGAGAGACCCCAAACCCCTAACCTTAATCCCCTATAATCTTGGAATCGATTAAAACTATTCTAAAATAACAAGTTTACTAAAAAACATTTCAAGAAAATAAGCCCACTTATATGTTCATAGAAGTATAACAGAAGTACATATAGCATAACCATATGTACATTCAGCAAAAGTATATGTACATTTTCATATTACTGACAAATTCTTTCTAAATCTCAATCAATTAAGCTCTTATCTGTTTCCAAACCATAAAATCATCTAAGTATTACACTTATAATGATTCATACAAAATTGTAAAACTAGTAAATATATAACTTTTAATACTCTTACTACAGAGAGACCCCAAACCCCTAACTATAATCCCCCGTTTAATCTCGAAATCGTTTAAAACTACTTTAAAATAATAGCTTTACTAAGAAATGCTTCAAAAAAATAAGTCCACTTATATGTACATAAAAATATAACAGAATGTACATATTGAACTTCAATACAAACAGAAAAGCCAATGCTAAAGAAAGGATGTTGTTTCTTTTTAAAAAAGACTTAAACAAATAAGAAAATTTGAAGCTCTTAGTGGCAGAAAAAAGATGATTATAACGTAGGCTACCTACTTGGATTATATGTACATTTGAAAATATAACGATATGTACATTTAGCAGAATTATATATACATTTTCAAAACTCTAATCAATTCTACCCTAAATCCCATTAAATTAACAATGTATGCAAATGATCATATCATAAAAATAATTCAATGACATTAATTAATTATTCAAATTTATCATGAATAAAAAAAATAATCAAAAAAAAGTAGTAATAATAAAAGAAAATAGAATTACTTGGACAACTCCAGAAGGAATAAAGAGAAGATTTTCAACAACTTCTTTACTAAGACATTCAATTCATTCTTTATCAACAGTTTCCAATTAATTGCAAAAGGCTGTCATGTGTGAATTGAATTGATGATTAGTCTTATGTTTGAGAATCTCTAGAGAGATAGTTTTGTATATTGCACTAGTAATGTAACTTTCAACCTCCTCAAAATTACGTTTAAGGTCACATAAATTCTACCAGGGTGCATGATGCACCCAAAAGAGTGTATCTTATTTAACCTTGCACTAAAAAGATAAATTGTAAGTATAGTAGTTAGCAAGGGTCGAGTCCTCAGGGATTGGGTTTTAGTTTATAAGTTAATAGTTTAAAACATAAATTCAAGAACAATAAAAGAAAAGGGGTTTTTGAAGCCAGATTTAAACTAAAGTAAATAATAAGAAGAAGATGCAAGGCGGTATAACCAGCCAATAAAAATATATATACTAAATTAGGCGGTATAACCAGCCAATAAAAATATATATACTAAATTAGGCGGTATAACCAGCCAATAAAAGTAAAACAAAGTTAATATACAAATTAGGCGGTATAACCAGCCAATAAAAATAAATATACTTTTAAAAATAAGCAAACTAGAAAAGTAAGAAAACAAGTAAGTAAGAAGAATCAAATATGAAAAATATGGTTAAGGTTTCATTCTCCACCACTAGACATCATTAAGAATCAATTTCAGATCTATCAATATCAACCAACTATCAAAGTTAACAACCGTAGATAACAACAAGCTCTGTTACCCCAATCTTTCCTTAGTTTGTCGTTAAATAGAACAAGCTCTCTATTTAATCTCTAACCATTAAACAACCTAGAATAAGCTCTCTAAATTCAATTTAATGGCAGCTTTATGATGAGAAAGATAGGTTGATCTAAGCAACAAACACATAAGCTCGGATTGTTCAACTTAGGTTATGTTCCACTTTGCAATTATTGAAAACTTGACCATAATCATTAATCACAAATTGCCACTTATGAATAGGAAATCAAGACAATTACACGGATCAAGACTCCTAAACTAGCAATAGATAATTATCAAGATCTATCTAGTTGTACACCTAAATAAATCTAGACAACATCATGAACAATTCTTGTAGAAGAACATAAGCAACTTTGATAGAAAATTAATGATAGATAGAATCTGAAAATCAATCACAAAACATGTCTAGGGCTTTGAAATCACCCTTAACCAAATAGAAGTTTAGCCTAGCATAGGCATTATAAACATAAACATAAAATTAAAGAAAATCTAAGAAGAAAATAAAAGAAAGAAAGAAGAAGAAGAAGAATATTAATTATCCAACCTCTTGCTCTTTTTAAAGAAAAAGAAAACTAGAGAAAAGAAAGAAGAAGAAAACTTAGAGAATTTTATTACAATGGCTAATATCCTACCTATGTACAATATATCCTCTACAAATATCCAAGGCCCTCTATTTATACACATTTTGGAAGGCTAAATGACAAGAGACAAGCTTTACAAATTTCAAAGGTAGGTATAATAGGTGGGTGAATTTTTCTAACAATTTTCGTCATATTGTATGACAATTTTGATCAGCCAACTTGATGGTCGATTTCGTCAATGTTGGAGGCCTGATCTGATCACATGGTATTCTAGAAAAAGGTTCCCCTATCAGTTACGGATCCATAGCCGTTGGAATCAGCTCATTTGCTGATGTGGATAAGCAGATATGGGCAAAATACGAAAACATGTCAGCACAGACGTCATTGCACATCAGCCAACTTGATGGTCGATTTCGTCAATATTAGAGGCCTGATCTGATCATATGGTGTTCTAGACAAAGGTTCCCGTATCAGTTACGGATCCATAGCCATTGGAATCAGCTCATTTGCTGATGTGGATAAGCAGATATGGGCAAAATACGAAAACAGGTCAGCACAGACGTCATTGCACATCAGCCAACTTGATGGTCGATTTCGCTAGGGAAAAAGACTCCGTTTCAAGAAGTATAAAACATGAAAAAGATAGATATGCCTCTTAGCTTTGCACGGCTACAAATTTCAGCCTTATTGCTTCAGTGAAACTCCAGATATAGCTGATATGGCAAAATGTGTCGGAACTGGAACTGAACTGGATTTGCCCTTAATTCTAGTAATCTGAAATCACTCAAAGAAACTTGTGAAAAACACCAAATTACATAAAAATATAAAAGATCATAAACACAATTAGACTAAACAATAATAACTCGTATTTGACACAAAACAATAATAAAACATAACTAAAAACTATATAATTATACGAGTTATCACACCCCCACACTTAGATTGTTGCTAGTCCCTAGCAACGACTCAATAAAAATAAAATAAGAAAATCTAATCTAATCCACTTTCGTAGGAAATCACGGTGGCACTTAGCATGTGACACAAGCCTTTAAACCCCTAGGTGTCCCTAGTGGACGAGTTTAGTCTCGTGAGGGTTTACTAGAACGATACCCACAAACATTGAAAAATTAAAATATAAATAAACTTCATATAAATAAACTACATATACTAAAAATATTTACTCCTATTCCTTTCAATATAAATTAGAGACAATCTTTGAACAAGTCTTATAAACTAATCAATAGCTTAAAGAATTTCACAAAAAATCATGCTTGAATGTAAATTGTTTGAGTTAAGCCAATATTAACATAACATATTTCAATCAAAATAGTGCACATTCAAACTTAATCTCAACTTCTCACATGGGATACTCTCATGATTTTCACTCTTTAAAGTAGTGGTAAAGTGTTTACACTCAATCAATCTCATGAAAATAGTTCTACCATATGCTTGCTTGTCTACCTATTCTCCACTAAAAGATCATGCAACTTCATAAATCAAGAGGTCTTTAATCAAGGTTGTAATGGGGCCAAGAGGTAATAATGTGGTTAAAGAATAAAAAGGAAAAGATATCACAAACATTCCAAAGACTTCATAGAATTTAGAGACAAAATAAGATTTTGCAAATAAAACTTTCTCAATATTCTTTAGAAGTACATAATCACATAGGCTGAATATTTCATGTTGAGCCTTTACTTCATTCTAACCAACTTTCGAACATCTTTTTCTTTTCTTTAACTAGAAGTTCAAGAGATTATTCAAAAAAAAAATTTTTTTTTTTTTTTCACATGGGAATGTATTTGGCAATATTCCCTCTATTTTTCTCTTGACTTTTGCCTTTCTCCTCCCCCACACTTATCTTTTGTTCTAACCCAAATTTTCAAAAAATATCCCTTGTTTTTGCAATATGTCTCAAACATTCTAGTCCATCTTTAGAACAAGGGTAAAGATATAAATGTGTTTAGGCTAGGTGTAAGATGTGGTTACCAAATAAATAGCTTATTCAATGTAGGCTCAAATTGGTTCACTAGAGGGATGTTCTCTTGGAACATCAATAAGGGATGGCTGTTTGGCTCTGGTTATAATCCTAATGCCTCTATCATATTCATGTTGTCACATGTATCAATATAGTCTCAAACGGTTTAAAGCAAGTTCTAGAGAATCATGTAATCATAAGAGCACTCAAGAAAGAAATTAGATTGATTTGTATAATGCATCAATCATTATAGGCTCAAAAACTCACAAGGATGATTATACAAGTCAGATTAAGTCTAAACATGCTTCTTTCTCAATCAACATATCATATTAACATTGGCTCATAAAACGATTGATATTAAGTTCAATTCTCATGAAAATCTTCTCACTAATAAATCTGTTTTAGACTTATGCAATTCATATCTCATCGTAGTATTGAAAAGGAACTAAAACACACTAAAAAAAATAATAAAGACTCATAAAAAAAAATAGTAGACAAAAATAAAAGAAATCCTAAATCATTCCCCCCACACTTAATTCTTACATTGTCCTCAATGTAAGTCTATTAACCCAAATGAAAGAATCATGTGTAAGAGAAAAGAACTAATAACATAAGAATAGGAACAACTAAGACTCAAAACAAAACAAACTCATGCAACCTAAATAATCCTAAAATACTAAACAAAAATTAACAAGTAAACATAAAAAATAAAAATAAAAACAATAAAAATAATAAAAATAAAAATAATAAAAGAAAAGAAAAAGGAAAAGAAAGAGAAAGAGAAAGCAAATCTGAATATGGAAGGTTGGCAATTTCTTCTTTAATTGGGTTGCCTTCCCAATTAACACTTGAGTTAGTGTTTTGAATCTAACCAACACCCTTTCTTGGCTTTTTAGGCTTGTCATGCTCATACATGAAATTTCCCAAATTTATGCGTTTGAGAGGAAGCTTTCTTTGCACAACAGTGGATGCATTCTCCATTACAAGTATTATTCCATCATCCTTGGTGGTGCATATCTCATCGAGGAATGGTGCATCTTTTGGTACTTGTTGAATGACATCCACAAATAAACTGTTTAAGGTTTCCAGCGTGTCTTGTTCATGTTCATCCTCCTTGAACTTTGCGAATCTACTAGGAAAAGGTGGAGAAGAAACATTAGTAAAAATTGGAATCTCAAACGTTACCTCAGGTGCCGAAATACTCTTATTTGGATCTTTGGCTTCATTATCCTCAAGAATAGAATCCATCTCTAATTTTGTTTCATCCTCATCTTGTTCCTCATTCTTCAAGGTCACAATAGTAGCATTCTCCTTTGGGTTAACCATCGTTTGGGCTGGGAGTTCTTCAGATCTTTGTGCTACCCATCCCACCATACTACTAGTCAATTGGATCATTTGCTTTTCCAAACTCTGGATGCTTGCCCTTGTTTCCTGTTGAAATTGCAATGTATCAGTAACAAGAGAATAGACAAGATCTTCTAAAGAAGTACCTGAGTTTTGAGTCATATGTGGTGGTTGAAAAAGATCTGGTTCTTGAGACCATGATTGAATGAAGCTAGATGGATGAGTGTAATTGGCATAAGGATCTACTTCTTGGTAATTTTTCGAATAGCCATAATTAGTATGATCCCACCATCCCACATGGTAAGTGTTTGAGTAATGATCATACTGTTGGTCTTGGAACACTTGATGGCCTTGACATCCTCCCATGGCCAATTGTTGAACTGGGGAGGTGAGATTGGCTTGTTGATTCTCCATGTTCATGTATGCCACCAACTCTTCAAGTGTTAGATTAATGATCATATTGCTCAATTCCATTGTGTTTTCTTTTTTTTTTTTTTAAATTTGAAAAGAAAAACTTGTATGTACAAGAAAATAAAACTAATTAGAACTGAAAATAAGAATAAACCAAGTAACAAATAAACTAAAGAAAACAATCCCCGGCAACGGCGCCAAAAACTTGATGCACCCAAAAGAGTGTATCTTATTTAACCTTGCACTAAAAAGATAAATTGTAAGTATAGTAGTTAGCAAGGGTCGAGTCCTCAGGGATTGGGTTTTAGTTTATAAGTTAATAGTTTAAAACATAAATTCAAGAACAATAAAAGAAAAGGGGTTTTTGAAGCCAGATTTAAACTAAAGTAAATAATAAGAAGAAGATGCAAGGCGGTATAACCAGCCAATAAAAATATATATACTAAATTAGGCGGTATAACCAGCCAATAAAAATATATATACTAAATTAGGCGGTATAACCAGCCAATAAAAGTAAAACAAAGTTAATATACAAATTAGGCGGTATAACCAGCCAATAAAAATAAATATACTTTTAAAAATAAGCAAACTAGAAAAGTAAGAAAACAAGTAAGTAAGAAGAATCAAATATGAAAAATATGGTTAAGGTTTCATTCTCCACCACTAGACATCATTAAGAATCAATTTCAGATCTATCAATATCAACCAACTATCAAAGTTAACAACCGTAGATAACAACAAGCTCTGTTACCCCAATCTTTCCTTAGTTTGTCGTTAAATAGAACAAGCTCTCTATTTAATCTCTAACCATTAAACAACCTAGAATAAGCTCTCTAAATTCAATTTAATGGCAGCTTTATGATGAGAAAGATAGGTTGATCTAAGCAACAAACACATAAGCTCGGATTGTTCAACTTAGGTTATGTTCCACTTTGCAATTATTGAAAACTTGACCATAATCATTAATCACAAATTGCCACTTATGAATAGGAAATCAAGACAATTACACGGATCAAGACTCCTAAACTAGCAATAGATAATTATCAAGATCTATCTAGTTGTACACCTAAATAAATCTAGACAACATCATGAACAATTCTTGTAGAAGAACATAAGCAACTTTGATAGAAAATTAATGATAGATAGAATCTGAAAATCAATCACAAAACATGTCTAGGGCTTTGAAATCACCCTTAACCAAATAGAAGTTTAGCCTAGCATAGGCATTATAAACATAAACATAAAATTAAAGAAAATCTAAGAAGAAAATAAAAGAAAGAAAGAAGAAGAAGAAGAATATTAATTATCCAACCTCTTGCTCTTTTTAAAGAAAAAGAAAACTAGAGAAAAGAAAGAAGAAGAAAACTTAGAGAATTTTATTACAATGGCTAATATCCTACCTATGTACAATATATCCTCTACAAATATCCAAGGCCCTCTATTTATACACATTTTGGAAGGCTAAATGACAAGAGACAAGCTTTACAAATTTCAAAGGTAGGTATAATAGGTGGGTGAATTTTTCTAACAATTTTCGTCATATTGTATGACAATTTTGATCAGCCAACTTGATGGTCGATTTCGTCAATGTTGGAGGCCTGATCTGATCACATGGTATTCTAGAAAAAGGTTCCCCTATCAGTTACGGATCCATAGCCGTTGGAATCAGCTCATTTGCTGATGTGGATAAGCAGATATGGGCAAAATACGAAAACAGGTCAGCACAGACGTCATTGCACATCAGCCAACTTGATGGTCGATTTCGCTAGGGAAAACGACTCCGTTTCAAGAAGTATAAAACATGAAAAAGATAGATATGCCTCTTAGCTTTGCACGGCTACAAATTTCAGCCTTATTGCTTCAGTGAAACTCCAGATATAGCTGATATGGCAAAATGTGTCGGAACTGGAACTGAACTGGATTTGCCCTTAATTCTAGTAATCTGAAATCACTCAAAGAAACTTGTGAAAAACACCAAATTACATAAAAATATAAAAGATCATAAACACAATTAGACTAAACAATAATAACTCGTATTTGACACAAAACAATAATAAAACATAACTAAAAACTATATAATTATACGAGTTATCAGTGCATTTTAGATGATTAGTCTCATCATCTAACTGAAAACTGCAGCTATTATGTTGAAAGTCCATGTGAGGAACGATAAACACACCCATACACACAAACTATACAAATCATATTTAGATTAACAAAAAACAATATACAGAAGTTGAACTATAAAGTTTTAACTATTGAATACCTACTATTGTGTCCAGAAAGCAATGCAACCTTTTTTATTGAGAACCTTCCATCCAAGTCAGGGGTTGATCCAACATGCCATATAGAAGTTCCCTTTTGAGATGCAACAACTATTACCTCATATGGCCTATATCACCAAAAAGAAAAAGGTAAACAATTTTAACAGAATTCACAATGTAAATGATCGGGAAATATTCCAGTTGGACCCCAACATAAAGGAGGAACTTATGGACTCTATGTAATAATGTCTAGAATCCTACTAATGGCCAATGGCTCATAAAAAACACAATTTCACAAAGAATAATAATTTTCATTACCGTCCAATGTTTGGTGCCCATGCAACAGAATAAACTTGATCTCCCTTGTCACCCAACAAAGCCAACTATGCTACTGGCAGCCATCTCTGATGAGCTGGATCAAATTCCTACACCTATGAAACTCTAGAGTGAGTCTAATTTAGCAATTTTAACAACACATCCACACATTTATGTCAGTATGCAAGTCATTCAAGAATAATGCTACCAAACAAATTCCTAACATCAAAATATAAGTTATATTTGGCTACCAGACTTGCACAGCTTTCAATAACTCAGGATTTCTGGAACTTGATAAACCAACTAAAGATACGTTGTATACTACAGAGACAATGCACATGTGTGAACTGAATTGATGCTACCCAAATCCCATTATATTATACCAGAATTTAGCTGCAAGGAAAACAAATACGTGCAACCTAAAAACAATCATTTTCCTCAACTGACTTGATTTATGTTGTTGCTCAGGAAGAGAATCCTTTGCTGTCGGTAACCTATGGCCTTTGTCATCTTCCTACAACATAATTGTCTCAGTAACCATCTTTAAACAACTGTTTCGATATATCGACTGGACAAAACATGATATTTGCAACTTAGATTAAAATTGTTCATGCATAATTTATGACTATTTCTATTATCTACCAGTTACATCCGAGCTCTCCAACTATTCTTTATTCAAAAATTATTTAAATCCCTTACCACCAAGTTTGTTTTTTTTTTCTTTTCTTAAAAAATTGAAGTCTTCAGGATTTCAAATTCTTTTATATTAACATATCAAACAGCAACAATAGATTATTCAAACATTTCAAAATCCAGTTCTAAGTTAAACAAATACAATTTTGAACTTAAAACATAAACAAATACGTGCAGAACCATAACTAAAGGCCAATAAAATTACTTGTGTTACAGAAGATGCTGAAGAAATAAACATAGACTTCAGTTACAAATCGTTTAAATTAATTAAATCTAGAACAAAGATGTGAAGCATAACTTCTAAATTGCAAATCCAATTTCTATTTGGAGGTAAATATTGGACTAAAAAATTGTGTCCATCAGAGTCCCTATGAGTTACAAGAAACAAATATATATGAAATTATCTAGAAAAAGTAATGACTAATAATAACAACTACCATTAAGAGTTTTCTTTTATTATTCCCGTAAACATATAGATTATAAAAGGAAAAGGTTGTTTCGGTTATTGCTACTATTATTGAAGCATCAAAATGTCGCATGATAAGTTTCATGTTCTTAGTGCATTTTATAGTTTCATTTTTTATTTTAATATTAAGTTCATTTACTTACACCCTACTGTCACCACTAACAATGTAGTTCAATAACATAAATATATATTCTTCCTTCCATTTCACATTAATCAATATCAATTAAATGCAGAACCAAACATTGCAAACAAAATCAAATAAACAAAAGGAAAGCCCCACTTATTGAAGAAGATGATAAGATAAATTTAATGCGGCACGACTGGGAGGATGATTGTAACGGCACCTATTACAGTATCCATACAACCCAGTTCACAGTAAACACATTCAGGTATCCTGACACTTATGAAAAGGGTCTTTTGGTTCGTGCCCATCACTATGAAAGAGTAGTTTCAAATTAACGTCCTTATGGTGTGAATTGAGCCATTAATTGTAACTCAAGTAAAAACAAAATGGACTTTATAAACAATGTATGAAATCTAAAGAAAACATTTCAAAAATCGAATAAAAATATGCCATGACAAATCCAAAGAGGAAGGAGTTTACCTAGAGGACTTCAGGACCAAGAATATGAGAAGATTTTCGGAGGTTTGAGTCGCGTAAGGATTTTCCTCCGATGGATCTAAATATTTGCCTCCATTTTTGTTTTGTCAACGCTTTTGATTTTGAGTCACAAAATCATAGATGCCCAAAATGCAAAGAAAGTGAGCAAGAAATAGATGAAAAAAAATGAGGCAAAGAGAGAAAGGAAGGAGAGGAAATAAAGATCGAAGAAGAGAAAGATAGAAGAACGGAAGCAAATACAAAAAATAACACAGATGAACACAAGAAAGAAGCAACTTGTGTTCTTTTTTTAACCTAAGAGTAAGGATAAATTTGTAATTGCATTTCCTCTTTATAAAATTTTTAATTTTCTATTTCCTTTTCAATAATAATCTTTTTCAATGGTATCAATTAACAAAAATTTCTATTAGACTAGTTGTTTTTCAAACTCACCCAATTATTAAATCAAAAAGTCTATTCATCAAACAAAAATGGGTAAATTTAAAAAACATACCCTTTCCAATACAATAATTATTAAATGGTATAATGAGTAAGAATTATTTGAAACAGAAAAGTGAAAAATATAAAATTGTTAGGAAGAAAATTGTAAAGACAAAATTACCTTTGATAAAAAAATATTCTTCTCTCTTTTTCCTCTTATTTTTTTAATTAAAAAATAAATTTTTCTAAAAATAAATTTTTAATTTTAAAACATAAATTTTTTATTTTTTTAATTAAAAAAAATAAATAAGTAATAAATAATACAAATAATATTTCTAAAATCAAATTTTTTATTTTTTAAAATTTAAAAAAAATAAATATTTAAATATTTTATTTTTTTAATTTCTTTTTACTTAAAATTTTTAAAAAATAATAATTCTTTAATGGAAGGAGAAAGGAAAAGGAAGTTTTGTTCATTAAGGATAATTTTATCTTTACAATATCTTTCCTAACAATTTTTAACTTTTCATTTCTCTTTTTCAAATAATTCTTAACTATTAAACCATTTAACAATTACTCAATTACTGAGGACATGTTTTTCATATTTACCCTAAAAACTTTGCATCATAACTAAGAGATAAAATCTAGATGAATAGGTACGGACAATTTTTCCCATGTCTCACTTGGCTACCTCAAACCTTTCGAACCCCAGGGTTAAATTCTTAACTAGTTGGTAGGGACAAACTGTGCAGGGGTGAAGCCAAAAATATTAAAAATATTATTAAGGGAGGTCGAATATATATATTCGTCTAGTTCGATGGTCTGATCCATATAAGTTTTTAAAGTTTAGGTTGACTCAGATTTATTTTTTAATTTAAATATATTTTTATTTAATTATAATTATAAAATATATTTAAAAATAAAATATAAAAAATATTTTTTTAATATTAAAAAACGCATCAAAGGTCATTCGAATTAGACTAGGCTACGCAAGCAAAATTTTTTGTTATTCGAGTTTGGACTGATCCAATTCATGAACAACTCTATTATGAAAAAATTATATTTAAAATTATATATAATATTAAAATTACAAACAATATATAAAAATCTTATAATAAAATAAATTTTTTTTTCAATTTTTAAATATTATAAATCATGTTGCATATGTAAAAATTTAAGAAAAATTGAAATTTCAATGTCAAAAAAAATTATAAGCTAATTAAAATATGTATAGAATTATTTAATATTACAACAAAAAAATAATAAGATTACATACATTTAGAAAAAGTAAAATAAGTAATATACAATTTGTATTAAATATTGTAATAGTTTAACTTTTTTATTTTTTTTAATTATGAGCATAGAATGAAAAATATTAACATAATAATTATCGTAAATGTATTTATTTGATTGATTGAAAAGATAGAGAAAATTAAGATAATAATAATTAATTATATATAAACTATAAGTGTTACCAAATTTATCATATCAAATTACAAATTTTACAAAGTGACCAAATTGAAAATTTTTGGAGGGGCCAAATATAATTTACCCTTAGTTTTAAAAATTTTAAGAGGTGTCAAATACAATTTTACCTTATTTTACCAAAAGCCTTAAAAAATTTAGGGGGGCTAAGGCCCCTGCCTGCCCCTCTTAGCTACGCCCCTGTTGATGTGCTATATTTGGTCAAAATATCTGAAAGATCTTTATATTATATCATTTAGTGTAAATTAATCTCTATATTATAAAATTGGATAATTTAGTTATTTTTAAAATTAAAGCAAAAAGGTAGAATCACTAATGGTGTAACGTGAATCGTTAAAAACCCGATGTGGCATTTAATCTGTGTTTAGTTGATGACGTGGATGTCAAATGTTGATGTGGCACCAATAAAATATATTATTTTAAGATGATGTGGACAAAAAAAAAAGAGATTTGATGTGACATTTTCAACAACTTGGTTACTTATTTTTTCCACGTCATTTTCAACAATCTGTGTATTCGTGTCGCGTTTGTGTTTTTTCGTGTCATAATCGTTTTTAAGATGTTATATATTTATAAAAAATTTAACACGTTAATAAATTGTGTTATATAAATTTTAATACATTCGTTTATTCGTATCGTGTTCATATTATTTTTCGTATTACATCATATTTTATATCATATTTTAATTTTTCATATCATGTTCATATTAAATAATCCTATCATTTTCTAAATTTCAAGATCTAATCCTAAGGCCTCAACTTGTTAGTGAAAGAATGACCCCTGACATGCATGAATTATTTTTTTATTATTATTATTATCTTTTATGAATATACTATTTACTATAATTTAATAGTAACTGCAATGAAAGTAGAATCATATCAGCAAAAACTCAAGTTAAAATCAAACTTGCTCTGTAAAGTACTTTGAATTGCACTTCAACTTGTTTTTAGAATTTGGTAATAAAAAACAAATTCTACACTTTTGAGTATGGGTCGACACAATTATACCTCTATACTTGCAAAAAGAAGTTTTTTTTTCCTATGAAGTGAGAGATCTGACTCAAAGGTTAACATTGATCAAATTTATTGACACAATGATGAGATGAGAGCTATGTTGTTTTGACTCTATTTTTTTTTTTTTGAAGTATTCGTGTACGATACTCGTGTTCGACATATATTTAAACATGAGTATAGAGATATGACCCTTTAAGGATCCTTTAAATACATGAAAAAACTTTTAAAAAAATTAAACATACATGTATTGGAATATATCTGTATCTGATACTCACACTCGAATCCAAGTAACATAAGATGAGAGAACCTTATTGTTCAATCACACGCTTTGTGTCATGAGCCAACCTTGTATAGGGCCATGACCGGGTAGAGGTGCCTTGGGAGGGTAGCCGTTATGTACTTAGGAAAAGTGTCCTATTTCAAACATTGTAATGATTCTTAGCAGAAATGTGCTATGTCACCCATCTAGGGTTGCCCTTCTTGGCCCCAACGATGGTGTGGAAGACTCAATGCTCTTTCGTAATCTTTTGTAATGTTTTCAAATTAATAAAAAAAAAAATCCATTTGGGGTATCAAGAGTCATTGGTGTGCACCTGCTATGCCCCGCAATATCGTGATGTGGCCTTGAGACTAACTAGTGGCTTGCTTGTTGCTTGATCAGATAATCGAGAGAACTTGGCTGACTTGTGTGGAAGAGTCCATCCAAATGCCACACGGGCTAACATTCAGCTGAGGCAAAGCTTAGTCTGTGACACGTGGTATCAAAGCACAATTGAGAAGTGCTAGCAAGAAAGTAAAAAGATGGTTACGACTCGAGGTGGGTCAGACGATAGAGAAAGGACTGAGGAGCTTGAGGCCTCAGTGGCCGCTTTAAAAGCTTATATGGTCACCCATGATCAAGTGAGAGATATCGGGACAGCCCAGCGGGAGCTGTTCGATACACTAAATAATTTGGTTGAAAAGACAAGAGATGCTATAAGCATCATCCAAAGAGAGTTCGAGGAGCTCAAGGCTCAGGTCAACATGCTACAAATGGTCATGGGCAGGGTTGGTTCTAGCTCAGTGGACAGGGGGAAAAGGGCCAAGGTGTCAGAACCTCGACGCTGTAAGGGGGCAAGAGATGCCAAAGAGCTTGAGAACTTTCTGTTTGATATTGAGCAATACTTTCAGGCCGTACACACAGAATCAGAGGAAGACAAGGTTGCCATGGCCGCAATGTATCTTGCTGGGGATGACAAGCTATGGTGGCGTTCAAAGTTTGTCAATGACGAGTGCCCTATCAAAACTTGGGGTGACTTCAAACAAGAACTGAAAAGCCAATTCTTTCCTGAAAATGTGGAACACATGGCTCGACGAAAGCTTATGGAATTGGTGCAAACAGGGACGGTGCGGGAGTTTGTAAGGAGCTTTTCTACCTTGATGTTGGATATTAGGGACATGTCTGAAAAGGACAAGATGTTTTATTTCCTTGAGGGCCTCAAGCCTTGGGCCAGGACTGAGTTACAAAGGCAAAAGGTTCAAGATGTGGCCACTGCCATGGTTGTCGTCGAACGTCTTAATGACTACAATGATGGCCCATCGAAGCGTAAGATCCCTCTATCAAGTGGCAGTAGCTTTAGCTTTGGAAGTGGGGGAAAGATGGCAAGAGTGGACAAACCCTTTAGTGGGGGAGAGGACAGGAGACCACCTGGTAGAGATACACCCCAACCAAAGACAAACAATGTATCAAATTTCAAACCAAAACAACCATTAGCTTGCTTCCTTTGTTAGGGATCGCATCGAGTAGCTGAATGTCAGCATATAAGGGCCCTTAGTGCCTTAGTAGCCTCGTCAAAAGAAGGAGGTCAATCGCACCAATCAGTTGAAGAAGTCACGAATGAGCCATCAAGTATAGGCTCCATACGGTTCCTTAATGCCCTCCATACACAATTGAGTAATTTGAAGAAGGAACCTGAGCGGGGCCTTATGTATGTTGATATAGTGTTGAATGGAAAGACAACAAGGGCCATAGTGGACACAGGTGAGACCGACACCTTTATCTTACCCGAAGAAGCAAAGAGGTGTGGTCTTAAGGTTACCAAGGACTGTGGGCAAATGAAAGAGGTTAACTGGCCAGCCTTGGCAATCAGTGAAAGCTCCAAGAATGTGATGACCAAACTTGGGCCATGGGAAGGAGGCATTAACTTCATGGTTTCCCCTATGGACGACTTTGATATTATTTTAGAATTGGATTTCATGATCGAGGCCCAGGCAATCCCGATTTCCGCTGCTAGTTCCTTGTTGTTCTTAGGGGAGCGTCCTTGTGTTATACCAACTACGATTCTCCTTAGGAGTGGGAAGAAAATCATATCAGCACTACAATTCAAGAAGGGAGTAAAAATGGGCCAACCCTTCTATGTAGTCATGCCGATGTATCAGGATGAGGTCGACTTAGAATCCATGCTGGATGGAGTGAAAAGGGTGTTGGAAGAATTCCAGAATGTGATGCCAGATCAATTGCCCAAGGTCTATCACCTAGAAGAACGGTAGACCATGAAATTGAACTACTCCCAGGAGTTAACCTTTAGCTAAAAGTCCTTATCGCATGACTCCCCCGAAATTGGCCGAATTAATAAGATAATTGGATGAGTTATTGCAAGCCGGCTTCATTAGACCCTCAAAAGCACCATTCGAATGTCCAGTGCTATTTCAGAAGAAGCAAGATGGGAGTTTGCATCTATGTGTTGACTATAGGGCCCTTAACAAGGTCATAGTAAGGAACAAGTACCTGATCCCTCTCATCGCTGACCTATTTGATCAGTTGAGCCAGGCCAAGTACTTCACCAAGCTTGATCTTAGGTCCGGTTACCATTAAGTACGAATTGCGAAAGGGATGAACCGAAAACAACTTGTGTGACACGATATGGTGCTTTTGAATTCCTAGTTATGCCTTTTGGACTAACCAATGCTCCTGCTACGTTTTGTACTCTAATGAACCAGGTATTCCATGACTACCTTGACAAGTTTGTATTCATTTACTCGGATGACATAATGGTTTATAGCCCTACATTGGAGGAACATCAAGAACATTTATGGCTAGTGTTTGAAAGGCTTTGGGAGAATCAGTTATATGTGAAAAGAGAGAAGTGTGCATTTGCTCAAACCCAAATACATTTCTTGGGGCACATCATCCAGCAGGGACATATCCGTATGGACCTGGACAAGGTCAAGGCAATTAGAGAATAGGCAACTCCAAAGAATGTCAAGGCAACAAGGGCCATGGTGGACACAGGTGAGACCGACACCTTTATCTTACCCGAAGAAGCAAAGAGGTGTGCTCTTAAGGTTACCAAGGATTGTGGGCAAATGAAAGAGGTTAACTGGCCAGCCTTGGCAATTAGTGAAAGCTCCAAGAATGTGATGACCAAACTTGGGCCATGGGAAGGAGGCATTAACTTCATGGTTTCCCCTATGGACGACTTTGATATTATCTTAGAATTGGATTTCATGATCGCGGCCCAGGCAATCCCGATTCCCGCTGCTAGTTCCTTGTTGTTTTTAGGGGAGCGTCCTTGTGTTATACGAACTACGATTCTCCTTAGGAGTGGGAAGAAAATCATATCAGCACTACAATTCAAGAAGGGAGTAAAAAGGGGCCAACCCTTCTATGTAGTCATGCCGATGTATCAGGATGAGGCCGACTTAAAATCCATGCTGGATGGAGTGAAAAGGGTGTTGGAAGAATTCCAGAATGTGATGCCAGATCAATTGCCCAAGGTCTATCACCTAGAAGAACGGTAGACCATGAAATTGAGCTACTCCCAGGAGTGAACCTTTAGCTAAAGGTCCACATCGCATGACTCCCCCGAAATTGGCCGAATTAAGAAGACAATTGGATGAGTTATTGCAAGCCGGCTTCATTAGACCCTCAAAATCACCATTCGAAGGTCCAGTGCTATTTCAGAAGAAGCAAGATGGGAGTTTGCATCTATGTGCTGACTATAGGGCCCTTAACAAGGTCATAGTAAGGAACAAGTACCTGATCCCTCTCATCGCTGACCTATTTGATCAGTTGAGCCATGCCAAGTACTTCACCAAGCTTGATCTTAGGTCCGATTACCATTAAGTACGAATTGCGAAAGGGATGAACCGAAAACAACTTGTGTGACACGATATGGTGCTTTTTAATTCCTAGTTATGCCTTTTGAACTAACCAATGCTCCTGCTACTTTTTGTACTCTAATGAACCAGGTATTCCATGACTACCTTGACAAGTTTGTAGTCATTTACTTGGACGACATAATGGTTTATAGCCCTATATTGGAGGAACATCAAGAACATTTATGGCTAGTGTTTGAAAGGCTTTGGGAGAATCAGTTATATGTGAAAAGGGAGAAGTGTGCATTTGCTCAAACCTAAATACATTTCTTGGGGCACATCATCCAGCAGGGACATATCCGTATGGACATGGAGAAGGTCAAGGCAATTAGAGAATAGGCAACTCAAAAGAATGTCAGTGAGCTTTGATCGTTTTTGGGTCTGGCCAATTACTATAGGAGATTTGTTGAAGGATACTCTCGAAGGGTAACGGCACTCATTGAAGAAAGGAGAGAAGTGGAGTTGGACATACCAACGCCAAGAGGCCTTTAAGGGTCTAAAAGAAGTGATGATGAGGGACCTCATGTTGGCTCTTTCTGATATTAGGGAACCTTTTGAAGTGCAAACAAATGCATCTAATTTTGCCATTGGAGGGGTACTCTTACAAGGAAGACATACAATCGCCTTCGAGAGCAGGAAGTTGAATGAGACAGAAAGGAGATACACCACCTAAGAGAAAGAACTTCTAGCAGTGATTCATTGTCTAAGGGCGTGGTGACACTACCTATTAGGCTCTAAATTCATTGTCAAGACTGATAACACAACAGTTAGTCACTTCCTTACCCAACCGGAGCTAACGACCAAGCAAGCAAAATGGTAGGAGTTTCTAGCATAATTTGATTTTTGTTTTGAACACAAAGCGGGAATGACCAACCAAGTGGCGGATACACTAAGTAGATGAGCAGAATTAGCGGCATTTAGAAGGGTCGCCCTACTGTCAGCTACTATAGAAACCACAGACATACGAAAGTCCATTGAGGAGAATTTAAAAAAAGACCCACAGGTCGTCTCCATCATGAAGTTAGTAAAAGACGGGAAGTCCAAGTATTTTTGGGTGGAGAATGGGGCTCTATTGACAAAGGGGCCATGATTGCTTGTGCTAAGAGCAGGGGATCTAAGACAAATGCTCATGCGGGAATGTCATGACACATCTTAGGCCAGCCACCCGATATGGTAATGCACTTTCTCCCTACTAAAACAAGGTCACTACTAGCCGCGGATGCAAGAAGATGTTATGGCCTACACAAAGACATGCCTCATTTGCCAACAAGATAAGATGGAGAAGCGAAAACCAATAGGCATGCTTGAACCTTTACCGGTGCCCACACGACCTTGGGAAAGTATCTCCCTCGACTTCATTTTTGACCTCCATAGAGTTGGCGACCTTGGGTCCATTTTGGTGGTGATTGGCCATTTCTCCAAATATGCCACATTCATCCTAGGCCAGAAGTATTACACTGCGAAAGACACAGCTCGTCTAATTTTTAAGAATATGGTCAAGTATTGGGGTGTGCCACAAAGCATCGTCAGTGATAGGGATCCAAGGTTTACTGGGTCTTTCTGGAGAGAGTTCTTCAAACTTTTAGGATCTCAATAGAACATCTCATCCAGTTATCATCTGCAAACAAATAGGCAAACCGAACGGTTCAATAGGTTGCTAGAGGAGTATTTGAGACATTTTGTGCAAGCAAATCAAAAGAATTGGCCTCCGTTGTTAGATCTGGCTCAATTTTGCTTCAACACCAAGAAGAGTTCCTTAACCAACAAGAGCCCCTTTGAGATTTTTTCTGGGCAACAACCCAGTCTGCCCCACGTATCCACAAAGCCTTATCGAGGGAAAAGCCCTTAAACCTTCAATCTTACCAAATAATGGAGGCAAAACACGGAGATTACTTAGAGAAGGCCTCTAAACGCATGAAAAAGTGGGCAGACAAGGGCCAAAGGGCACAATACTATAACGTTGGCGATCGTGTTCTTGTCAGATTAGTGCCTGAACAGCTCAGGTTCCTACGAAAACAGGCCTGTAGATTGGTGCGTAAGTATGAAAGTCTGGTGACAATCCTTTCCAAAGTGGGAAATGCTTCCTACAAGATTGATCCACCCAAGTGGATGAAGGTGCACCCGGTGTTCCATGTGAGCAACCTGAAACCATACCATGCAGACCCTTCAAATGCAAGGCATAATCAGGCAACTAGGGAAGCCATCAGTATGAAGCCACCGTCGGAGCAACGTGTTGAAGAAATCGTAGCCGACAGGATAACCATAGTGTCTAGGAGGACTATTAAGGAGTATTTGGTCAAATGGGAGGGCTTGGGTTCGGAGGAGAATAGTTGGGAGAAAGAGCATGATTTTGCGAGCCTTTAAGCAGAAGATTGAAGAATTCTTAGCAACCGGGTCAACGAAGACGTCGACAAATTGAGTGGGAAAGGATGTCATGAGCCAACCTTGTATAGGGCCATGACCGGGTAGAGGTGCCATGGGCGGGTAGCCATCATGTACTTAGGAAAAGTGTCCCCATTTCAAACATTGTAATTGTTCTTGGTAGAAATGTTGTAAAAGCTCTTATGCTCTTTAGGGGGGTGAACGGTCGACGGATTGTTGGGCTGTCTCACTGGTTAAGGTATGTACTAGGCCACTCATCTAGGGCTGACCCTCTTGGCCCCAATGATGGTGTGGAAGACTCGATGCTCTTTTGTAATCTTTTGTAATGTTTTCAAATTAATAAAACCTTTTTTCCTTTGGGGGCATCAGGGTCACCGGTGTGCACCCGCTATGCCCCGCGATATCGTGATGTGGCCTTGAGACTAACTAGTGGCTTGCTTGTTGCTTAATCAGATAGTCAAGAGAACTTGGTTGACTTGTGTGGAAGAATCCATCCAAGTGCCGCACGAGCTAACATTCAGTTGAGGCAAAGCTTAGTCCGTGACACTTTGCACCATCTAAGGTATTCCTGAGCAGCATTGCAACAGTCATTGGCCTCATGCCACCAGGAACAGGAGTTATCCATCTAGCCACCTTACAAGTTTCTTGGAAATCCACATCTCCCACTAACCTATATTCTGACTTCTTACTTGGGTCATCAACAACATTTGTTCCAACATCAATAACTGCAGCACCAGATTTGATCCAACTGCCTTTGATCTAAGCCATACACCACACAAAACAACCAAAGTAACATCATTCCTCAAGGAACTCTACATAACATGAATGATGAAGCCCCAAATAGAGGAATTGAAGACCTATTATCTGTTCTGCAGCTAACCAAACAAGTCATGGTTTTCTTTTACTTTCCCATTTTCTTCCAAGATGAATACAAATTCCAACAAAGTCATAATATTATAGATATTTGAGGTTGTGCAGTGCTTCAAAACTATGTTACTCGGACTCAGATGTGATTGTTGGATATACGTATGTGTCTGACATGAGTATATTCAGTTTTTCCATGTATTTGGAGAGTCCCTGAAGGGTTATAACCTCATACCTATGTCCAAATATGCGTCGGACAAGGATATTTCAAAAAAAATGAAGAGTCGAAACAACATAGCTTCAATGTAAAGTGTTTTCTTCTATTTCACAATCATGTCATATTCCAACAAGATAAAGTGAACAACACCTTACTTGGCAAAATTAAGCTATAACTAAATCTGAGTGCTAAAGCAAAAACAAGGATGAATATGTTAGGCTAGGCTAGAACAGAATAATTTAAAAGGTTTGTGCATCTAAAAAGCAAAAATATATAGTTACCATCAAAGCTTGTCCTGCTGGAGCAATAATAATGTCAGCTTCACGAATTAGCAGTTCAGGATCTGGAGTACGTGAATGAACAATGCTAACAGTACATATGCCTTCAGCAACAGCACTGAAACAGGCAATCCATTTATGTTACTTCAACCCACAACAACAGCCTTTTTTCCCTTTATGCTTATACCACTTCGTGATAGCAATTCAAGGCACCCTGTAGAAAAAAAAAAAAAGGGAAACATTAAAAAAAAAAAAAAAAACATCTTAGCAAAAGAACTGGATAAATCACTATCAGGGATTTAAATTATGATCCCGAACACATTTTCAATTGTGTTACATTTATTGTGGTTACGGACGTAATAGATGCTATTGAGATTAATTGAGATGAATATCAACGACAAAAAAAAAAAAAAACTTGAAACCGTAAAATAACGATGGTAACATCACAACCGCTATTTAAATCCTTTATCATTATTACAATATTTGAAAGCATGGTAATACAAGGATGGAAAAGGGGTTCTCGACCTTTCAATGCAAGTTTGCCAATATTCAAAGAATGAAAATCATCTACACCTTTCTCAAAACTGATTTTACTCAAAACTTTCTCTTCATTTATATGCTGTGGTAAGGGGAGCTGAACCAATATACCTATTAATGAAACAAAAATGCAAATTAAAAACAAAGGGAAACCTCCATATAAGTAATTGAGCTATAATAAAGTTAAGATTTTTACACTTCTCACTAATCAAAAATTCTTTTTCTTTTTTTCTTTCTTTAGGAAACTTAAAAAGGTAATCTCAAGGTTTTATAGTATCCATTAATTATTATTGTTATACCCATAAAGACTCTAAAGATATTTGGGTAATTTTATTAGTTATAGGCTTTATATATATAAAGTGAGGGGATAAGAAAGGACGCACTCTCTATCTCTATATTCTTCATTTATTTTGTCTCTCTCGATTTATTGAATAATCACTGACTTAAGTATCGGAGGGTCGGAATATCAACTCCGACGCCTCTGACCATCTTTATTTTGTAGGTTTCTTCATCAAACCATCACTACCAATTTGGACATTAACATTAGCGCCGTCCGTGGGAATCGATGAGCCATATGCTCACAACCGAAATTTTGTTCAGATTTCAAAAAAATTTAGACCCGAACCAACCGTCGCGGTTGACTCCGCACCTAAACCGGCAAAATTCAAGCCAGCCGAGAACAAAGCCGGTGCGAAAATTGGCAGAGCAAAAAAAGCCAAAGAACCCAAAGCCAAGAAAGCAGCAGCTCCAAAGAAACCACGAGCTTCAACTACTCATCCTCTTTACGAAGAGGTATTTCATAATTCAAAAAATTGGTCGTCTTGCTCCCGTTTTACACACAATTTTGCTTCAAAATAATACGTGGGCTTTGTAGATCAACCCTTAAATATTCAGATTCTTGTTTTTTATTCAAGATAGACAACAAAAAAATGAAGAAATTTGGTGAAATTGTAAAGACCCAAACGGGTATAAAAAAAAATTCTCGGGTTTAAACCGTTCAAAGATAGGAGATGAGAGAATATTCCAAACTATTTCATCAGTTCAAAGCTATCTTCATCAGTTCCTTCAAACTATTTCAAGAAATTGTTGCCTTTGAAGGTAAAACCGTACTCAAATCACCATAACTACATATAAAAAACATTTAATCATTTATTTTTTTTTAAATATCTTAAAAAATTATTATGTGTACATGTATTTTTTTTTATGTATGTATGTATGTATAGCATTATCTTTGGAGGATGATAAAACATGCCTACGATCCTAGAGGCTTCATTGGGTTGTGGGATGCTAATATCTTAACCATGCATCCATTATAAGGGGATTGGCTATATAAGGTGGTGATTTTTCTTCATTTTGTAGCCAAGAACATTCTTGAACATATGGTGCTTTAGAAAACATCAATCGGCAAGCAATATTCAGAAGGAATATATATATATATCTTTTATATATATAATTCATTTACTCCAAAACACTTCAGTTGAACATGTTAGAACTTGTAAATTGACAGAGTTCATAAAAGAAGTTAAAAAGATAAGCAGTAATACTTTCCATCTAGGTTATAATTTGCCAATGCTCTTAAAAGCCATAGTTTAAATTTTTTTAGGAAGATTGGTGGTCTGTCCGTGGCACTTCTTCCGAATTTGATCACCATGTCTTTCCTTTGAGCTTGTTGTGACTATTGGTTCCCTCGTTCAAATCCAAAAACCACTTGAACTTTTACTTTTGCTGCCTTGCTTGCTGTTGATAGGTATTTATTGCTTTATCCAGTTTGCTATCTATAAAGTTCAAAATTTCGTGTTTTCTTTGTTGTGCTTGTTGCTTTTTGTATGTTTTTTCTTTAGTCAATAAAGCATTATACTATTGGTTATTTAGCAACAAAAAAAAATAAAAAAATATAAAATTATGTTGTTGGTTAAGTAATTGGTCTTTAGTTCTCCATGCCATAACTTGAAATGGGTTTGTCTTGTTCTTTTATGAGACTTACTTTAATAAACTGATATCTTTAAAATGCTTTTTGATCTCTTTGCCTTTTGGGTTTGTTAATGTTGCTACTTGCATTGGAACTAAATGATTCTCTTTACTTTCTGTGGATAATATAATTTGAAGTCAGTGGATTCTCAACAACTTCATTGAAAAGTTGTTGATTTTGAATTTCTAGTTAGCATGTGGGTCTGAGACTTATAAACGGTACATTCCAGCATTTAAATCCTTTAATTTTGTGAGTTGTGGGTTATACTTCCGATTTAATTAATCATCATTTTTTTGTCAACAATTATTTCAGTTAAATAATTACTTTCCCATTTGCATATGTAGTTGTTGCATCTGGCCTCTGTATATGCTTTAGTATTTGTTACTCAAGTATTCTTAATTTTGCTTTTACTCTTATGCCTTTTCTTTTAACCTCACCCAACTTAACGGAAAACTTTGCTTTAAATATGTAGAGTTCTTTAAGTATGTGCTTTAAGTATGTGAGCAGGGTGTGGTCAATGACGATATTTCATCAAACATTGATTCTTCCTCTACTGCAACAACCCAGGCTAGAGTTCAACTAGCTAAGGCTTCCAAAAGTGTGAAATTCTTAACCTCATGGGTATGTTGTAAACCGTTTACTCCTAGAATTTTATTAGACATGACGTGTGATATTTGTAGTTGAAGTTTTGCCATGTATATATATATATATATATATATATATATATATATATATATATATATATATATAGTCTAATTAATTACTTTTAATGACTATGTTACACTAATCCGTTTGAAAAAGAATAACTTGTTGCCAAAGGTATATGAAAAAATCTCAAATACATAGAGTTCGAAGTCAAGTATTACTTGTTATACACGTAAAGACCCAAACGGGTAAAAGAAATTGCTTTTTCGAGTTTGAAGAACCCGTTCATAGGTAGGAATAATTGCATACCAGCCCCCTAAGGATCTTTAAAACCATATTCTAATTATAATACTTCAAGACTTATGCAATTAAGTCTTGAAAATATTCAATTACACCCTTAACTTCATGATTTTCATTAAATTATGTGGTCTAACATTGAAATTGCTCACTCATATTCTTCAATAATATCATGCCATATATGACAAGGTTGCTCCCAATAATTAGTTCTTCAATTATTGCTTGGTTATAGTACTAATCATTTATTATCAACATATGTGAGAATATACATATGGAATCTCATGATTTTTATCACATAGAACATTCTATTGATGGCAAAGCTTATAAAGCTTTATCTACAATCTTAATTGTCTAATATTTATCATTGATTAGTGATATCATATTGAATAGTAAATCTCTTATTACCTTGAATGCCCCTAACTTTATATGATCGCCTCCTTGAAATTGCAATTTGCATTTTATTAGCTTGCGTTATGTATTCATGCTTATTATTAATCATATGAAGACATTATCAAGCATGATCAGTGAATAACCTCCTTGAGGAGTTTCACCAATCATTTTTCTTATACCTCTTAACATCTCCTAGTAAGTTCATGTCAATAGGGGTTTACATTGCATTTGCACTTCTCATAACACCACTTCCAATGGTTGCGGCTTCTCTCTATGTTGATGCAATGAGTTTGGGCAACTGATTAAAAAGTAATAACTCCACAACATCTGCAATCACTAATACTAATGAGCAGGGTATCACTATCAAATCATGGAGGTGGCTTAATTTGGTAAAATTAGTTAGGTGGTTGGCAGGATTATAATGAGGTTTGGCATACTTTTTGTTGGTCTTTTAAGAAATGATGGTATAACATAGATGATTGATCAGGTCTTTATGATTGCTTTTGTGCTAAATTGATTCAAACTTCCTCGTCTAGCCAGAGTTTGGGCATGCAAATATTAAGTGGCCCATCAACACAGAGTTAGTGTTATATTTGTCATGGATGAGCAAAGAAGATGCTAGATATCTAAGGACCGTATTCAACACCCCACTAGAAAAAGGTAAGGAACCTGTGACAAAAGCAAAAGTGATTCTCATGAAGATTGCAAATTGATATCTATTGATTCGGTTCTGTGCTACTAGTGAAATTTTATTTATAGGTTTATAAATGTTCTCATTGGGAATCCATTTTTGATTGCTTTGTTTGTGCTCCTAAAGTCTTAGGATGATCGATGCATCTGCTCGAGCCTTCCATACATGCACGCACTCACGCACGGACACAGAAGCACGAGTTTCAATGTGTTCAATATATGATTAAACTGCAAATTTCATGTTGTTTTGGACAGGTTATTGATTGTTCAGCTGTAATAATCATGAGAATAAGACACAAAAAAAAGAGTAGCTTTATAAATGCAAAAATATCTATATTTATCTTGATCATTGTTATCCATTTTTAATTTTATTGCATAGAGTGCATATACGTGCATGATATTTTAAACTTCAATGCCTTATCCTATTACTTGCTTTTTATTGTTGGCCTTGCCTATAATAACTCTCATCGCCGAGAACACGGTGAATGATCCTTAGACAGGATATGGTGATACGTGGACCTATATACCATAAGATCTCGGGCGTTTTTAACACTAGGTAGTAGACCTAAGCTAAGAACCACAAACCTGAACTTAGCAGGACACGTGACACTTAAGCGTAATGATTCACACCCAGGGAAAAAAATATTTTCAGATGTTTTATGATTTCTTCGAATTATGCTCTCACATGGAATCACTTGAAGCTATATTATTTCATAAAAACCCTTGAGATAAAAGCTTTCTCAAGCATATTATCTCACATGGAACTTTCTCAAGCTCTCCGAAGCACATCAACCATATTATTTATTTCTACATTATCTCATAAAATCTCTCAAGATAGAAGTTTTCTCAAGCATATTATCTCGCATGAAACTTTCTCAAGCTCTCCGAAGCGCACCAACCACATTATTGATATGAAAACATCTCTGAGTTATATCATCTCCTATAAAGCTCTTACTCGCCAAGACCTTGTGCCCATCAGGATATGGCATCGCTTAGATGTCACTTAAATAAAGTATGTGAAGCTACATATTCTTATATTAAGCTCTTTCAAATCATGTTATTTCATAGCAAATCTACATAGACACTCAGAACACATCCTGGATAGTCTAAGCTTATCATAATATTCGAAAGACATATGTCTAGATCTACAGTCTAGTTAATCAAGGCATTTTACACATACATTGGAATCTATCTCAAGCTCTTATCAAGGTATTTCGAGCATGCATCGGGAACTATTTCAAGCCCATTTGAATTTATCTAAATGGAAGACATGCATATGGATGAATTCCTTACAAAGACGAGCTAGCTCAGGCAACTACCATTACTTATAAGCTCTTCAGCTCTACAAAACAAGGCAAGTGCTAGAACTCTATACCCGCATATAGTATCTTTCGATTGATACGAATTTTATTTAATACTTACAATCAAATGTGATTATTGACATGCCACTTCTAGTTTTAATCTACAAACATGTCATCGCATATATTTTTATGTAATTCTACATATATTTTGAGGATAGATAAAAATGGAATGGTGATAGAGAAATATGGTAAAACCAATACATGTGAGGAATCTTTCAATCCTCCTTAACTAAACAGCTTGCATATTACTATTCTCCGTGGATAAACTGACTTGTTTGCATATATGAGTTTACCTTAAATGATGAAATCCAAAAAGTGATCATCCATGAGCATACATGAAATGCTTACATAAATCAAACATATTACAAGTTATACTACAATAAAGTGTACCTACTTGCATCAAGCATAAATTGTTGAAAAATAGCTATATGTAAATTAGCTCTGATTTGTTCATGCATAGTTCATGCGTATAATTAGTATACAATAGAAGTCGATTCAATCATGCATAATTCATGAGCAAAACTGGTGTGTAGTAAGAGTTGATTCAATAGATTGCAATTATCACTTCCAAATAGCAAATTATCTCATACATGACTTGAGAACATGCAACAAACTGCATAATGCATCTCATGCTTTAAACACACAGCATTGGTAAATATAGTTAGTCTTACAATATTATAATATCACTAACGCTTGAACTTGAATATGTTCTTTATTTTGAAAGGTTAGATACTTTTACAGGACATCTCCACTACTTCATAAAGTGAGCATTCAGCCTCTTCAGGCTCTCTTATGCGTTCACTGATGGAAACTCAATTAAGAGTTGTAAACCCAAGTGCAGGTTATGTTCAAGTAATAAATTCTCGGGTGTCCGAGGTCGAACCACAGGGAAGCGTATTAGTAAGTATAAGTTTATAAATATATAAGAAAAAGAAAATAAACAAGATATTAGGGAATCAATAACAAAGAAAGTAAACAAGATATTAGAGAACAAAATAAACAAAATAACATAAAAGCAATTAAACAAGATATAAAAAAAAAACAATAAGAAAAGATGTTGAGGTTAGAGAATCCACTCTTGGTGTTATGCTAAGATTAATCTTGTTTTATTACACAATTGAAATCCACACATAAGGGAGGTTCCAACCGGAAGGTTTAGCAATTCAGTCCAAATTGTCCAACGTCCATAGCATATGATATTATGTTCATTTGGTGTCCTCAAAACTCACAAAAAGAGTCCAAGCATTCCTTATGCCAAGGTATATGTCTACAACAAATCAAGGTTATGAAACCAAGCATTTACTGTGCCATTTTCATTGTCAATAATGAATCAAGATCTCTACTTTGCAAGTATGATTTTAAACCAAAAGAAAATATTATCTATACTAGTGTTTATAAATGATGATTCATTTTAGCTCATGTTTAAGAGACTAACCTTAGCATTTACCAAGAGCTTCACCTCATCACCTCAACAATATGATTAGCAACACATACTAGATATGAATAAAATGAAAAGAAATGTAAGAAGCATAAGTAAATAAAAAAAGAAAACTAGAGAAAGGAAAGAAGAAGAAAACTTAGAGAATTTTACTACAAAGGCTAATATCCTACCAATGTATAATGTATCCCAATACTCATCCAAGGCCCTCTATTTATACACATTTTGGAGGGCTAAATGACAAGAGACAAGCTTTACAAATTTCAAAGGTAGGTATAATAGGTGGGTGCATTTTTCTAACAATTTTCGTCATATTGTATGACAATTCTGATCAGCCAGCTTGATGGTCGATTTTGTCAATGTTGGAGGCTCGATCTGATAAAATGGTCTTCTAGAAAAATATACCCCTATCAGTTACGGATCCATAGCCGTTGGAATCAGATCATTTGCGCACGTGGATCGGAAGATATGGTCAAAATACCAAAACGGTGCAGAACAGACGTCATTGCACATCAGCCAACTTGATGGTCGATTTCGCTAGGGAAAACGACTCCGTTTCAAGAAGTGTAAAACATGAAAAAGATAGATATGCCTCTTAGCTTTGCAGGGATACAAAGTTCAGCCTTATTGCTTCAGTGAAACTCAAGATATAGCTGATATGGCAAAAGGTGTCGGAACTGGAACTGAACTGGATTTGCCCTTAATACTAGTAATCTGAAATCACTCAAAGAAACTTGTGAAAAACACCAAATTACATAAAAATATAAAAGATCATAAACACAATTAGACTAAACAATAATAACTCGTATTTGACACAAAACAATAATAAAACATAACTAAAAACTATATAATTATACGAGTTATCACACCCCCATACTTAGATTGTTGCTAGTCCCTAGCAACGACTCAATAAAAAAAAAATAATAAAATAAGAAAATCTAATCTAATCCATTTTCGTAGGAAATCACGGTGGCACTTAGCATGTGACACAAGCCTTTAAACCCCTAGGTGTCCCTAGTGGACGAGTTTAGTCTCGTGAGGGTTTACTAGGACGATACCCACAAACATTGAAGACATAAGAAAAACTAAAAATAATAATTATAACTAATCCTTCCAATATAAATTAGAGATAATCATTGGACAAGTCTTAAAAACTAATCAATAGCTTAAAGAAATTCACAAAAGATCTTGCTTGAATGTAAATAGTTTGAGTTAAGCCAATAATAACATAACATATTTCAATCAAAATAGTGTATATTCAAACTTAATCTCAACTTCTCACATGGGATACTCTCTTGATTTTCACTCTTTAAAGTAGTGGTAAAGTGTTTACACTCAATCAATCTCATGAAAACACTTCTACCATATGCTTGCTTGTCCACCTATTCTCCACTATTTAGATCATACAACTTCATAAATCAAGAGGTCTTTATTCAAGGTTGTAATGGGGCCAAAGGGTTATAATGTGGTTAAAGAACAAAAGGATAAAGATATCACAAAGGTTCCAAAGAGTTCATAGATTTTAGAGACATAATAAGATCATACAAATAAAACTTCTCAAAACTCTTATAAAGCACATAATAACATAGGCTAAATATTCATGTTGAGCCTTTGCATCATTCTAACCAACTTTGTAACATCTTTTTCTAGAAGTTCAAGAGAAGATTTTTTTTTTTTTTTTTTTTAATATGGGAATGTATTTGACAATGATCCCTTTCTTTTTCTCTTGACTTTTTCTTTTCTTTTCTTCCCCCACACTTATCTTTTGTTTCTAACCCAAATTTTCAAATAAAAATATCCCTTGTTTTTTTGCAATATGTCTCAAAATATAAAATTCATCTTTAGAACAAGGGTAAGGATATAAGCATATTTAGGCTAGGTGTAAGTTGTGGTTACCAATAAAACATCATATTTAATGTAGGCTCAAATTGGCTCACTAGTGGGGATGTTCTCGTATAACATTAATAATGGATGGCTGTTTGGCTCTGGTTATAATCCTAATGCCTCTATCATATTCATGTTGTCACATGTATCAATATAGTCTCAAACGGTTTAAAGCAAGTTCTAGAGAATCATGTAATCATAAGAGCACTCAAGAAAGAAATTAGATTGATTTGTATAATGCATCAATCATTATAGGCTCAAAAACTCACAAAGATGATTATACAAGTCAGATTAAGTCTAAACATGCTTCTTTCTCAATCAACATATCATATTAACATTGGCTCATAAAAAGGTTGACATCAAGCTCAATTCTCATGAAAATCTTCTCACTAATGAATCTGTTTTAGACTTATGCAATTCATATCTCATCATTGTATTGAAAGTAACTAAAAAAAAACACACTAAGTCTAAACATGCTTTTTTTTTTTGTTTTTTTTGTTTTTTTTTTTTTGTTTTTTTTTGTTTTTTTTTTTTTTTTTTGTTTTTTTTGAAGAAGAAGATTAAATCAAACTGACAAGGTATGTCTCAAGTCTCCCTTACTCAGACCTTGTTCAGAATGAATGCTTCTAAATGTCTTAAAACACAACAAATTTTTTTTTTTTTTTTTTAGCAAAATATGTCTCTTACCCCCTACTAAAATATGACATTGTCCCCAATGTCAAATTTTAAAGGTAGAATTTAGGAGATATTACCTGCAGAGGTTGCTAACCACTTATTATAACTGAGACACAACAAACAAAATGTTAGATAATGTCACAAAGACAAAGTGCAATCCACTCCTTGCTCGTCCATATCTCTTTTTCTTTTTCCGAGCGTTTGCGAAACAACCGTAGCAGATAAACACTCATAAGCTTGTAGCTTTTTGAGTAAATCTTCAATGGTTGTAGCAGAAATTATGGTTCTCCTTGCCTCTGAAAACATGAATCCATTATCCACAGCATTATCTAAATATGAAAGTAAATTACTAAAATAACCATTAATATTAAGCAAACCAATGGGTTTCTTATTTGTGACCAAAGATGACCAAGAAGCCACGCAAGCTATTTCTTCCAATGTACCCAGACCTCCTGGTAAGGCAATGAATGCATCGGCAGAATGGTACATGATTGTTATCCGTTCAGGGATACTCCAGACTTGTATTTCCTTACCCACGGTAGGTCCACAAAAATCTGTGAATAGTTTTGGCACGATTCCTAGAACTGGACTTCCTCCGGCGTGTGCTGCTGTAGCGACTGCTCCCATTAAACCCGTACTACCGCCTCCATAAATCAAGTGGATCTTTTGTTGGGCAAGTATTACTCCAACTCTTATGGCTTCATCAGCGAATATGTTATTTTTCCCTGGATAAGCACCTCCAAAGACACAAATTTTTTTAATGCGCTGGGACGAAGTGCTTTCCATTTTTTTTCTTTTTCGAGTGCCTGAAAGAGAATGAGTACATGGTGTAATATATAGAGGACTGAGTAGTGAATCAGACAAGAGTAATAATGTCGCCGAAAGTGTATTTGACCTGTCAGAAGAAAATGTTAACCTAACAAAAGATTTTTGCGTGATTTCAGGAAGAAAATCAAAAAGAGAAGAAAAATCAACCGTAAAAGACCAATGCAAAAAAAAGAGAATAATTACACAAATCGAACAACACGTAAACTAAACCGAAATAAAATTATTGCAAATCAAACCAAAAGCTGAGAAGTCATTTATTGTAGTTGTGATTGTGGCTCACATCTTCCTCTGGTTTTACGTCCAGAAACGGCTTAAACGCCTTCTATGAGTCGAGGATATGCTTCCCATCCAGTTTTCTTACAAGCTGGCAAACAGGGTCTTTTAACATCAGATTCCCAAGATGTTGCCATTCCCTTTGGAATTGCGGCCATAAATCAAGAATTTCTCTTTGTACGTCTCCACTAGGATGCGTCTCAAGAGAAAGTTGGATATTACCCAAATTCTCCTTACTCAGTCCATCCTTAATGAATTCAATTTTATCATCTCGATTAGAGGACGGAATCCCAATAGAATGACATTTACCGTTACACGTCCATCGTGCACACTTGTGGCAATTTGAACTCATGCGCTTTGCTCGTCGCTTCTTTGCATAAGTGCTTCTACCTGTACCTGGTAAATGCAAAACAGGAAGATATTCATCTTCACGTACCTTGGCTTCAATTATCCAACGTATGTCTTCAGGAATCCCTTTGTTCATAAGCATTCTTAATCTTTCTAATCGAACTTGGTAAAGCTTCAGTAAAATATTCCGAGGAAAAGGAGGAAATCGTTTCTGCAATCTTTTGAGAATATCATCCATCCTGAAAAAAAAATGAAATAAAATAAAATGAAAGAGAAATTTATATACAATATCAGTTTTGTGGGTAGCTGATGGAACCGACTTAAATAATCACGGAGTACCGTTATCCGCCATTTAACCGGGGTAAAAAAAAAATTATATTTACATCTAGTTATTTTCAAAACAAGGATCAGAAAGAAAAACAACCTCTTCTTGAGTATCATGATTTTCCAAAAAGAGTTTGAGTCTTTGTCCATTTACCTTGAATACGTTACCATTTTGAGGATTCTCAATATCAACTGCTCCATAATGATACACATGCTTAACCACAAATGGGCCAGTCCATCTTGATCTCAACTTACCAGGAAATATGTGAAGTCTAGAATTATAAAGTAGAACTTTTTGCCCAACATTAAATGTTTTTCTTGAAATTAACTTGTCATGAAAGGCTTTAGTTCTTTCTTTATGAATTTTAGAATTCTCATATGCATCATTTCTGAGTTCCTCAAGTTCATTTATTTGTAATTTTCGTAAATTAGAAGCGTCATCAAGGTTTGAGTTGAACATTTTAATGGCCCAATATGCTTTATGCTCAAGTTCCACAGGTAAATGACAAGGTTTTCCATAAACTAGCCTATAAGGAGACATGCCCAATGCTGTTTTAAAAGCTGTTCGATAGGCCCATAATGCATCGTTAAGTCTAAGAGACCAATCTTTGCGATTTGGATTAACTGTCTTTTCCAAAATTTGTTTAATCTCCCTATTTGCTAATTCTACCTGTCCATTTGTCTGCGGGTGATAAGGGGTTGCAACTTTGTGTGTAATGGCATATTTCTTCATTAATGTTTCAAAAACCTTGTTGCAAAAATGTGTTCCCCCATCGCTTATGATAGATCGAGGAATTCCAAATCGACTCAAAATATTTTCTTTTAAAAATTTAATCACTGTTTTGTGATCATTATTTCGACATGGAATTGCCTCTATCCACTTTGAAACATAATCTATTGCAACTAAAATGTATAAGAAACCAAAAGATGGTGGAAATGGTCCCATGAAATCAATACCCCAACAGTCAAAAATTTCAATTACAAGAATTGGGTTCAAAGGCATCATGTTTCTTTTCGAAATGGAACCTAATTTTTGACAACTTTCACATGACTTGCAAAAATTATGTGCATCTTTGAACAAAGTTGGCCAGTAAAATCCACACTGTAAAATTTTTGCAGCAGTTTTCTTTGATGAAAAATGACCACCACATGCCTCGGAATGACAAAACTTAATTACACTACTTACCTCATTGTCGGGAATGCATCTTCGAAAAATCTGATCAGGACAATATTTGAACAAGTAAGGGTCATCCCAATAGAACTTCTTTACCTCATTCAGAAACTTCCTTTTATCTTGTGTGCTCCATTGAGAAGGAATTTTTCCTGTAGCAAGAAAATTAGCAATGTCAGCAAACCAAGGTGTCGTGGAGACAATTAGAAGTTGTTCATCAGGAAAAGTATCATTTATTGGTGAGGTTCCAAAAGATTCATCACAAACAAGTCTTGATAAATGATCAGCCACCACATTTTCTACTCCTTTTTTATCTCGAATGGTGATGTCAAATTCTTGCAGCAAAAGGATCCACCTCAGCAACCTAGGTTTTGCATCCTTCTTAGAGAGAAGATATTTTAAAGCTGCATGATCACTAAAGACAACAATTGATGATCCAACAAGGTAAGATCTGAATTTATCCAATGCAAAAACAACTGCAAGTAATTCCTTTTCTGTAGTGGAATAATTCATTTGGGCTCTATTTAAAGTTTTACTTGCATAGTAAATTACATGTGGTTTATTATCTTTCCTTTGTCCTAACACAGCACCAACAGCATAGTCACTAGCATCACACATTATTTCAAATGGTAAGGACCAATCAGGAGATCTCATAATAGGAGCAGTAGTGAGCATATTTTTGAGTTTTTCAAAAGCATCTTCACAATCTTTAGTCCATTCAAATGCAGTGTCTTTCATTAAAAGATTACATAGAGGTTTAGATATTGTGCTAAAATCTTTTATGAATCTTCTATAAAAACCTGCATGTCCCAAGAATGACCTAATGTCCTTTACTGTCTTTGGTGTGGGTAGATTAGCAATCAATTCAAGTTTTGACTTGTCTACCTCAATCCCTTTTGCAGAAACAATGTGACCTAGTACAATACCTTTAGTGACCATGAAATGACATTTTTCCCAATTAAGAACAAGATTTTTTTCTTCACACCTAATCAATACATTTTTCAAATTGGCTAAGCAATCATCAAATGAATCACCAGAAACAGAAAAATCATCCATGAAAATCTCAAGATTACGTTCAATCATGTCACTAAAAATGCTAAGCATGCATCTTTGAAATGTGGCAGGGGCGTTACATAATCCAAATGGCATTCTACGATATGCAAAAGTACCAAAAGGACATGTAAAAGTGGTTTTCTCTTGGTCCTCAAGTGCAATGGCAATTTGATTATACCCAGAATATCCATCTAGAAAACAATAAAACTCATGCCCTGCAACTCTTTCTAAGATTTGATCCATGAAAGGCAAAGGGAAATGATCTTTCCTCGTCACTGAGTTAAGTTTCCTATAGTCAATGCACATGCGCCAACCAGTAACAGTCCTAGCTGGAATTAATTCATTGTTTTCATTTTTAACTACAGTAACTCCAGATTTCTTAGGTACGACTTGAGTAGGACTTACCCATTTGCTATCAGAGATAGGATAAATGATTCCATTATCTAGAAGTTTAATGACTTCATTTCTCACTACTTCTTTCATATTAGGATTAAGCCTTCGTTGCATTTGTCTAGAGGGTTTAGCATTTTCCTCTAAATAAATATTATGTGTGCAGATTAATGGGCTTATTCCCTTTATGTCAGCTAAGGTCCATCCTAATGCATTTTTGTGCATCTTCAAAAGTTGTAACAACTTACCTTCTTGTAGTTCATCAAGATGTGAAGAAATTATGACTGGAAAAGTTTCACTCTCACCCAAAAAGGAATATTTTAGCTCGGATGGCAATGGTTTTAACTCCAGCTTGGGTGGTTCAATAGTTGATGGTACAGTGACATTTGTAAGTGATGGAAGTTCCTCAAACTTTTGTTTCCAACAATGCTTATCCTGAAAAGATTTTAACAAAGAATCAGTGTGTGAAATTTCTGAAGCATTATCAAACTCATATTCAATTAAATAAGCTTCTAAAGGATCATGGAATGTGGTAGTGGTGAGATGTTCATGAACAAGTTCTTCAATGAAATCCACTTCATGTACTTCTGAATTATCACCAGGTTGCTTGCAAATGTTGAACACATTTAATTCTAAAGTCATATTTCCAAAAGAAATGTTCAACATACCATTCCTGCAATTTATCAGAGCATTAGAAGTTGCAAGAAATGGACGGCCTAATATAACAGGAATTTGAACATTTGGATTTGAAACAGGATGTGTGTCCAAAACAATAAAATCAACAGGGAAGTAAAAATTATCAATTTGAACCAAAACATCTTCAACTATCCCTCGAGGAATTTTTACAGAACGATCAGCTAGTTGAAGTGTAACAGGTGTTTCCTTGAGTTCACCTAAACCTAACTGTTGATAAACAGAAAAAGGCAAAAGATTAACACTAGCACCAAGATCAAGCAATGCACGTTCTATTCTAGTGTTTCCAATGATGCATGAGATTGTTGGACATCCAGGATCTTTGAATTTTGGTAGAGTAAGGTGCTGAATGATTGAGCTCACACTTTCCGTCAAAAATGCTTTCTTTTGTACATTATGTTTCCTTTTAACTGTGCACATGTCCTTCAAAAATTTAGCATAAGATGGAACTTGTTTGATTGCATCCAATAAAGGAATGTTAATCTTAACTTGTTTGAAAAGTTCATAAATTTCTGCATTTTGATTCAAATTCTTTATTGTTTGCAACCTTTGAGGAAAAGGAGCAGGATGCATACCTTTTTCTTTGTCCAAATTTTCAAGAAGTTCAGACTTACCATCATCCTTACCATTACTTTTCGGAGGGGAAAGAGGATCTTGGTCTTTTGATGGAATGTTTTTGTCAATTGCCTTTCCACTTCGAAGAGTTGTGATAGAACTGGCATTTTCCTGTTGAGTTTCATTGGAGCAAGAAACAAGACATTGAGTAGAAGGGTTAGGCTGAGGTTGAGCAGGAAACTTACCTTTTTCTTGAGTGCGTAATGAAGCTGTCAATGTGGACAAGGTGTTTTTGATCTCATTGATATCCTGTGAAGTCCGGCTATTCACATTTGCTTGTGTTTGCATGAATGCTTGCAATGTCTCTTCCAAGGTTTGTACACGTGAAGGTTGATAGGAAAAAGTGTTGCCCGGCTTTTGAGATTGTGGTACCTGAACATGATTATTATTCCGCCAACTGAAGTTGGGATGATTTCTCCATTCAGGGTTATACGTTTCAGAGTAAGGAGAAGGAAAAGGCTTTTTAAATGTGTTTATGGAATTTACTTGATCATGCAACGCTTCTTTAAGAATGGGAATGTTTGGACATTCAGAAGTGGGGTGTCCCATGATTTCACAAATTCCACAACTTTCTTCATTTTTAACCGTTTTGACTTCTTTTACTTCTCTAAGTTCCATGGCTTCAATCTTTCTAGCCAAATTAGCTACTTTAGCTTTTATCTCATCTTCTTGACTAAAATGATATTTTCCTCTGTTAGAAACAAGATTAGATCTATTGGAACTTTCAGAGGAATTATCTGTGTGCCAGGCTTGAGAGTTATCTGCCAAATGGTCTAGGTAGTCAAAGGCTTCTTCAGGTTCTTTTTCTAGAAACTCACCGTTACACATTGTTTCAACAAATTGTTTAGTTTCGGGAGTTAAACTTTCATAAAAGAAACTAATAAGACGCCATTTTTCAAAACCATGATGTGGACAAGAACTTAACAAATCTTTAAAACGCTCCCAGCACTGAAAAAATGCTTCATTTTGATTTTGATTGAAATTTTGAATCTGTCTTTTCAAAGCAGTAGTTTTATGTGCTGGGAAAAATTTCTTTAGAAACTCAGTTTGTAATTCTTGCCATGTGCCAATTGACCTTGGTTTTAAATTATGAAGCCAAATTTTTGCTTTATCTTTTAAAGAAAAAGGAAATAATTTTAGCTTGACAATTTCATTTGTACATTGTTGGTCATTAAAGGTGACACATACATCTTCGAAGTCTTTTAGAAACGAGTAAGCACTTTCCGATTCCAACCCATAGAAATTAGGAAGCAAAGCTATCATACCTGGTTTAAAACGAAAGTTGTTTGCATTGAGAGGAAAAATAAAACAAGAGGGTGATGAGCTTCGAGTTGGTTGCAAGTAGTCACGCATGGTGCGTACTTGTCTGTTCTCATCTTCAGCATGAACACTTTCATTGTCAGCCATGGTAGGAGTTGTATTAGAAAGATTACCTGAAAAAGTTTCACAATAAAATCTAACTAAACGACGAGATCTAAAATCACGTCGCCAAACAAGCATAAAACAAAGTTAATATACAAAATTAGGCGGTATAACCAGCCAATAAAAATAAATATAAACAAATTAGGCGGTATAACCAGCCAAAAAAATAAAAAAAATAAATATACTTATAAACTTATATACTTAGTATTGCTTCCCCGGCAACGGCGCCAAAAACTTGATGGAAACTCAATTAAGAGTTGTAAACCCAAGTGCAGGTTATGTTCAAGTAATAAATTCTCGGGTGTCCGAGGTCGAACCACAGGGAAGCGTATTAGTAAGTATAAGTTTATAAATATATAAGAAAAAGAAAATAAACAAGATATTAGGGAATCAATAACAAAGAAAGTAAACAAGATATTAGAGAACAAAATAAACAAAATAACATAAAAGCAATTAAACAAGATATAAAAAAAAAACAATAAGAAAAGATGTTGAGGTTAGAGAATCCACTCTTGGTGTTATGCTAAGATTAATCTTGTTTTATTACACAATTGAAATCCACACATAAGGGAGGTTCCAACCGGAAGGTTTAGCAATTCAGTCCAAATTGTCCAACGTCCATAGCATATGATATTATGTTCATTTGGTGTCCTCAAAACTCACAAAAAGAGTCCAAGCATTCCTTATGCCAAGGTATATGTCTACAACAAATCAAGGTTATGAAACCAAGCATTTACTGTGCCATTTTCATTGTCAATAATGAATCAAGATCTCTACTTTGCAAGTATGATTTTAAACCAAAAGAAAATATTATCTATACTAGTGTTTATAAATGATGATTCATTTTAGCTCATGTTTAAGAGACTAACCTTAGCATTTACCAAGAGCTTCACCTCATCACCTCAACAATATGATTAGCAACACATACTAGATATGAATAAAATGAAAAGAAATGTAAGAAGCATAAGTAAATAAAAAAAGAAAACTAGAGAAAGGAAAGAAGAAGAAAACTTAGAGAATTTTACTACAAAGGCTAATATCCTACCAATGTATGATGTATCCCAATACTCATCCAAGGCCCTCTATTTATACACATTTTGGAGGGCTAAATGACAAGAGACAAGCTTTACAAATTTCAAAGGTAGGTATAATAGGTGGGTGCATTTTTCTAACAATTTTCGTCATATTGTATGACAATTCTGATCAGCCAGATTGATGGTCGATTTTGTCAATGTTGGAGGCTCGATCTGATAAAATGGTCTTCTAGAAAAATATACCCCTATCAGTTACGGATCCATAGCCGTTGGAATCAGATCATTTGCGCACGTGGATCGGAAGATATGGTCAAAATACCAAAACGGTGCAGAACAGACGTCATTGCACATCAGCCAACTTGATGGTCGATTTCGCTAGGGAAAACGACTCCGTTTCAAGAAGTGTAAAACATGAAAAAGATAGATATGCCTCTTAGCTTTGCAGGGATACAAAGTTCAGCCTTATTGCTTCAGTGAAACTCAAGATATAGCTGATATGGAAAAAGGTGTCGGAACTGGAACTGAACTGGATTTGCCCTTAATACTAGTAATCTGAAATCACTCAAAGAAACTTGTGAAAAACACCAAATTACATAAAAATATAAAAGATCATAAACACAATTAGACTAAACAATAATAACTCGTATTTGACACAAAACAATAATAAAACATAACTAAAAACTATATAATTATACGAGTTATCATTCACGCACGTGTGCTCATCCCGACACCGTGTAACTGTTGGTGTAAGCCCTACAAGCCAATCTAGTTAGACTTGTAAAACACTATTTATATACTCATGTATTGCACATTATACTTTATTAATTATAATTGAGGTATTTCTTTATCCATAAGTATTGTTATAAATGACTTGTGAAGATAAAGCCCATGAGACACAATGGCATTGCAAAGGAATTGTAAGGTGTTACAATATGAGGATCCTTATGCATCAATGCCGTGTTTCTGAATTGTTCTTGGTCATTGTATTGTCAAGACAGGGCATTGACAATGCTCAAAGACTGGCATATGTTAAGCCTTCATGCACTTGATGCATGTAACTGATCTCATAGGTTGAAAGTATAGAGATACTTGGGGATAACATGTGGGTGCTTGTTAGTTGAAGAAGTTCACTGAACATGACCCGCTATGAGGTTCCATTTGGTATTTCACTCAAGTGTCTATGGAAAATACTTTCATGTGTCAATAGTGTAAGTAATCCTTTGACTTGTGACACCAGGTCATCTTGTATATGAACTGTCATACTTAGATTTCATCACGAACGGGTCCCAATCACGAGGATGCTTAAAGTAGGGTGTTATTGGGTATGACATGAAGCATACGAAGATGAATGAGTGGTCCAGAGAGGATTCATCACCCCAAGTGATTAAAGGGACATATCTCACATGTATCTGGCTTATATTAACTGATTTAAGTCCTTGGCCAAGGCAATACTTAAGGAGTTAATATAAAGCTACAGATCTAATATGGAATGGTTTAAGAGTAGACACTGAACCATGCTATCCCGAGATATTTGATGAAGGGATCCAATTACATAGACATATTGTACACGAAAGGCTAGTCGAAGCTTGATGACTCTCTTGGCATTTGGGTGGTCATGATGCATTGCTAGATGCCGCTCATGATCTATAAATATAAAGAAGAAATTCTTAATTGAATTTATTATATTTATTGCCAACATGTTAAGGGCCTAATGGGTCACACACAAAAGGTGATTATTGAAATTAAAATGAGATTGGGCCAAGATTAAATATACATTAAGTGTTGTGGGCTTATTGTGAATATTTAATAATATATGTGTAAGGACTTTAGTGCAATAAGTCCAAGAGTTGGCGTACACTAAACCTGATAATATATATATGCCTTATGTTGTTGCCGCCTCCCCTAAGAAAGAAAAACCCTGGTAGTCGCATTCTCTCACCTCCTTGTGAGAATCGACTCATAGAGAAAAGAGGAGGAATCAGTTTTTTTCTAGCCTGCTTTTTTTCGGCTAACTAGAGTAAGAGGAGGAAGGTTTCTCACAACCTAGACCACTAGCATCGTCTTGGCAAAACATAATCTCAACCTTGTGAAGGCTTTCAGATCACCTGTGTGGATTACCGTTAGAGGTCGGACAATTGGACGACTTTGGTCTTCGACAAACTAGCATTGTGTACAAGAGCAAGAACATCAAGAATCTATGATGTGGTTTCGACAATCTCCATTACAGAGATATGAGATTTTGATTGTTATCTATTCTTGACAGCTTGATCATTTTGAATTCATAGGCAGATCCATGGAGGGATTCGGTGTCTCTTTGTTTTATTTTATTTCGCTGCGTTGTATATTTAACTTGTTGATTAAATTATACATTATCTCTATTTGAGCATGAGCCGAATCCCAACAGTATCACGCTCAATGCCTTTTCAGGCCTCTACATGTGTTCACGCACGTGTACTCGTCTTGCGATACCGTGTAACACTCAACAACCTTTAATTGGCTCTCTTATGCGTTCACGCACGTGTGCTTGCCTCGCGACATCGTGTAACACGCTTAACACCTCTTCAGGCCTCTACATGCATTCACGCACGTGTACTCGTCTTGCGATACCGTGTAACGCTCAATAGCCTCTAACTGGCTCTCTTATGTGTTCATGCACGTGTGCTCATCCTGACACTGTGTAACACGCTCAATGCCTTTTCAGGCCTCTACATGCGTTCATGCACGTGTACTCGTCTTACGATACCGTGTAACGCTCAACAACTTCTAACTAGCTCTTTTATGCTTTCACGCACGTGTAGTTGTCTTGCGATACCGTGTAACGCTCAACACCCTCTAACTGGCTCTCTTATACGTTCACGCACGTGTACTCGTCTTGCGATATCGTGTAACGCTCAACAGCCTCTAACTGGCTCTCTTATGCGTTCACGCACATGTACTCGTCTTGCGATATCGTGTAACACTCAACAGCCTCTAACTGGCTCTCTTATACGTTCACACACGTGTGCTCATCCCGACATCGTGTAACACGCTCAACGCCTCTTCAGGCCTCTACATGCGTTCACACACGTCTACTCGTCTTGCGATACCGTGTAACGCTCAAAAGCCTCTAACTGAGTCTCTTATGCGTTCACGCACGTGTGCTCATCCTGACACCGTGTAACACGCTCAATGCCTCTTCAGGCCTCTACATGCGTTCACGCACGTGTACTCATCTTACGAACCGTGTAACACTCAACAGCCTTTAACTGGCTCTCTTATGCGTTCACGCACGTGTGCTCATCCCGACATCGTGTAACACGCTCAACACCTCTTCAGACCTCTACATGCGTTCACGCACGTGTACTCGTCTTGCATACCGTGTAACGCTCAACAGCCTCTAACTGGCTCTCTTATGCGTTCACGCACGTGTACTCATCTTGCGATACCACCTCTAACTGGCTTTCTTATGTATTCACGCACATGTGCTCGCCTCGACACCGTGTAACACGCTCAACAGCCACTTATAGGCTCCAAACGCCTCTTCAGGTCCTTCTATGCGTTAGTGTATGCTTTCTCGCCCTACGGCACCATGTAAAACGCTTAGCAGTCTCTTCAGGCTCCAACGACCTCTTCAGGGCCTTTTATGCATTAGCGCATACATGCTTGCCAAATGCATACAAGAGATCTATTTTTGACGATCTTAGAAACCAATCCTCAAGTGCTCACATGATCATCTAGGACGATCTGATAGACAAACTCTAACTACAGACGCCAAGCTACAGTCAGCCTTATCCAAAAATAAGTTACGTGATCTCATCACCAGAATGCGATCAAATGCTGGTGACCTACACAAGCTATAAAAATGATCTTATCGAACAAAGGCAAACATATACCAACAAATGCAAACTCCAAAGTTTGAACTTCTCGTCTAATACGGGCAAAACCTTATAGGTCAAAATTTTCAAACAAGCTTCATTGCATAATAACAACAAAAGCACAGCAATTAATGACAACTCGAAAGTCGATCTACTCACAAATGTGATCTTATAACTGGAAAACAGTCGCGCACCCAAACAAATGATAATGACGAGCATAATTCACTCGACAAGTCTTGCAAAAGGCTTGAAGGGAGGTCACTTTATAACCACCTTCGTGCCTGAGGGCAATTGTTAAACCTATAAAGGCCCTAAGGGTATTTGGGTAATTTTATTACTTATAAGCTTTATATATATAAGGTGAGGGAGGTAAGAAAGGACACACTCTCTATCTCTATACTCTTCATTTATTTTGTCTGTCTTGATTTATTGGATAATCACTGACTTGAGTGTCAGAGGGTCGGAGTACCAACTCCAACGCCCCTGACCATTTTTATTTTGTCTGTTTTCTCGTCAAACGATCACTACCAATTTGGAATCAACAACTATAAAGCTAGTAACATTAAGCCACCATGTATATCAGGATTTGGATTTAACTCGTGAATCTTGCTGTTCAACTCGGACTCGGGTACTTCCTAAGGGACATCAAAAGACTGAATCCCAACTTTAACACATGCTTTTCTCTTCATTCTCACGTAGCTTTCAGAATCTTTCCTATTTCCAACAATTATCAAGGCTAGCCCTGGCACCTAGTTAGAAGAATATCAAATTTCCCAACCTATCCATTAATGAAATGAAATTATTGACCTTTTGCCAAATCAAATTCAAATAAACAAGTTTATAAAGAAATGAGGAAATAAGGGAGGTAACTTACCTTGTCTTATTTCTAGGAGAGTTGGCGTAGCTCGTCGGCATTTCAAATCTAATAGTCTGAGCGATGGCTTTACCGTCAATAATGGTGGCTTTGTAATCAAATGGCGACGCGATTCGGGTGATAGATTGCGGTGGAGAAAAACGATCTATGAGATTTGGCAACAACGATTCGTAGAAGAGTTCAACAAAAACACGTCATTGCCAATTTAAACAGGCACTTCATTTCAAGATTTAAGGTGTGGCGGCTGGCGGTTTATGGTCGGACTGAGTTTGGCGGATCCCAATAATAAAAAAAGTTTCTTTGCTTAGATTTGGCTCAGCTCAATCCAATTTAAAATTTTGTTTTATTACTTAAAATATTAATAAAATATTTTTATCTTAATTTTTATATATTATAAAAATAAATTTAAATAAAATATTCTGTGTTGGTTCGAGTTATAACAAATCTATCTCATACCTAATCAAATTTGAATCAAACTCATCGAAATTAAATAAGGAGTTCAAAATTTGAATGAAAGAATAAAATGAAGAACTGATAAACAAATAGCAAAAGAACATAAATATTTTCTCTGTCTTGAAATTAGAACTTGTATTACATTTGTGCATTAACACTCCTTAAATACTAAAATTTACAAGTGTGAACATTCAAGCTAAAAGTCTAACATTACAGCTAGCCTATCATTGCAGCTGGCATCATGGAAAACATGCAGCTGCCATTGTTGAAGCTGCAAATCTTGAATCTTCTAGGTGCAGTCTTTATTGAAGAAGGAAATGTGTTCATTTAACACTCCCCCTCAAGTTGGTGCACGGTGTCCCACATGCCCAACTTGTCTAAAAATCTTAAGAATATTCGATATGAGACTTCTTTCGTGAGGATGTCAGCCAACTGATCCTCTGATCGAATTTTAGGTAATTCCACAATTTTTCTATCCAACTTTTCCTTAATGAAAAATCTATCTACTTCAACATGCTTTGTACGATCATGTTGAACTAGATTATGCGCGATGTCACATGCTGCTTTATTATCACAAAATAGTTGGATAGGTTGTTCAGATAGATAACCCAAATCCTGGAAAAAGAGTCTTAGCCATAATGCCTCACACAGTACATTTGCCAAACCTCTGAATTCATCTTTTGCACTTGAGCGAGCTACAACATTTTGTTTCTTGTTTTTTCAAGTCACAAGGTTACCTCTGACAAAGGTAAAGTATCCAGAAGTAAATCGCCTGTCACCCACATTACCAGCCCAATCGGTATCAGTATAGGCTTCTATGCTTTGATAGTCTGTGTTTTTAGTGAATAATACTTCTTTTCCTAGAGCAGACTTCAGATACCTCAAAATGCGAAAAACTGCATTCATATGTTGTTCTCCAAGATTGTGCATAAGCTGGCTGACAATACTCAAAGCATAAGCCAGATCTGGTATGGTATGAGATAAGTACAACAGTCTCCCTACAAGTCTTTGGTATCTTCCTTTGTCAACTAGTACCTGGTTAGACTCAATACATAGTTTAGACCTTCTTCTACTGGTATATCGGCTGGTTGACATGCTGACATACCCATCTCTTGTAATAGCATAATTTCCTTGAGACAGAACTATCCTTTGTTAGATCGGGATACTTCAATCCCAAGAAAATATTTCAAAGAACCTAGATCTTTCATTTCAAATTCTTTGGACAGGTAATTCTGTAAGGCCTTTCTTTCATTTGGATCATTCCATGTAACCACCATATCATCCACATATATAATGATCGCAGTTATCATACCTTGTTGTTTTTTTGAGGAAAAAGAGTATATCTGAGTTGCTTTGATGGTAGCCAAAGGCTATCATATGTTCGATCGTGTAACTGTAACAGGCACCGCAGCCAATGAATGTCCTCAACTCGGAGAAAGGGAAGAAGAGTGATTATCAGCATGTAAAAAAAAAACTTGGGTCATTGGAGACCATTACTTTACGATCCGTCGCTGGACTCAGGGGTTTATCTCATCTGAAGCTACCATTGACTCGGTGACAGCTTGGGTTCACTTGCCAAAGATGCCACTATCATTCTATGCATCTTCTGCTTTTCAAGGTATTGGAGACTCAATTGGCAGAAGGGCTCAAATAAATAGGAAGACAAAAGCTGCTTCTCGAGGGAAATTTGCTCGCCTATGTGTTGAGTTGGATCTTACTAAGACTATTTTCCCGAAAGTCTTTTTCGGGGGGCGTTGGCAAGTGGTAGAGTACGAGGGTCTGCACATGTTGTGTTTCGTTGATGGGTTTTCTGAATCTTCCAAACCATGCTCTAGGAGACTGCTTCAGCCCATATAATGATTTCTTCAGTCTGCATACCTTTTGGCTGTGTCTTTTGGGTATCATGCACCCTGGTGGGAGATCCATGTAGACTTCTTCAGATAAGTCACTATGCAAAAATGCATTCTTCACATCGAATTGTTGTAAGGGCCAATGCAAGTTTGCAGGTAAAGACAACAGAACACGAACTGTGTTGATTTTGGCTACATGTGCAAATGTTTCTGTGTAATCAATCCCGTAGGTTTGAGTGTATCCTTTTGCTACTAGTCTCACCTTAAATAGTTCAATTGTGCCATCAGCCTTGTATTTCACGGTGTAAATCCACCGACATCCAACTGGTTTCTTTCCTGGTGGAAGATCAACTAGTTCCCAAGTGTCATTTTTTTTTCAAAGATTTCATCTCCTCATTCATAGCTACTTTCCACCTAAGATCAGTTAAGGCTTCCTGCACACTGTTAGGAATAGATACAGCAGATAATTTATTCACAAATGACATGTTTGATTCCGACAAACGATTATTAGCCACATAATGACTCATGGGATATTTTACTTTACTAGAGAGTTCAGGTTCATATGTGGGTCTAGGAATACCTCTAGTGTGACGCTGTGGTAACTTTCTTCTGTGTGGTTCAGGAACATATTTAGTTGACGATTGGTGTGATATGTCGATCAGAGATAGAGCCATATTTTCCTGAAACTCGGCTTCAAACTGTGTTGAAGATAGATCCACTTCTTCAGTTATTTAGTGTTGCTCATCATTTGCTTCTTTGTTTATTTGATGTTCATCACCGCTTTGATGCAATTCACTCATTTTCTCATTTATTTTGGCTTGTAAGTCATCAACATTTACTTCTAGATTGCCCATATTTTGGTTATCATACTATAAACTCTGAATTTCCTTTTGGTACTCCCCCTGAAATTCAAATTTGGAGAAGTACATTGTATCTTCATGGAAAACAACATCCACTGTGACAAATAATCAACTTGTTAGAGGATGATAACACCGATATCCTTTTTGATGAATGGCATACCCAACAAAAATGCACCGTAATGCTTGAAGAGTTAACTTGGTTCGTTGATGTTTGTGTAGGTGTACAAACACCACACATCCAAAGACATAAGGAGCTAAATTTGGTGCAGCTGGAGCAACAACGGCATTATTAAGAACTTGGGGTGGTGTTTTGAAGTTGAGAGTGCTGGAGGGTACCCGATTGATTAAATAAGCTGCAGAAGTTATGCTTCTCCCCAATAAGATAAAGGCATCTGGGCTTCGATTAGCAACGAGCGAACAATTGACAACAAGTGTCATTTTTTCGCTCTACCACCCCATTCTGTTGAGGTGTGGTGGAGCAAGTAGTGTGATGTACCATTCCTTGTGCTTCCAAATACCGTTGAAATTCAGTACTCTGATATTCTCCACAAATTGTCACTATGAAGAACTTGAATCTTTCTATTGTACTGAGTTTAGAGTATGATAACCAAAATATGGGCAATCTACAAGTAAATGTTGATGACTTACAAGCCAAAATAAATGAGAAAATGAGTGAATTGCATCAAAGCGGTGATGAACATCAAATGAACGAAGAAGTAAATGATGAGCAACACCAAATAACTGAAGAAGTGGATCTATCTTCAACACAGTCTGAAGCCGAGTTTCAGGAAAATATGGCTCCATCTCCAATCGACATATCACACCAATCGTCTACTTGGTTTTGATGTCTTAAACACACAAGAATCAGGCCAAAAAATTACAATGCATGATAAGGTAGTGGTTATTTGAGAAACTGACAAAAGATTATAATCTAAAGATGGAACAACTAAGACAGAATCTAAATTTAATGTATTTGTGAGTGTCAAAGATCCTTCCCCAATAACTGGGGTCGAAGTTCCATTTGCAGTAGAGACAAACTTTTGGGTTGAGTGATTTAGTAGTGGGACTTGTCTAGAATCATATGTCATGTGATCTGTTGCAGCAGAATCGATTATCCATGCATTATTTAAAACAGGTGCTGGAATATTTAAAACCTTACCATCGTTATTTGCAGCTATTACCAATGCAGAGGCATAGTCAGTTACTTTATCTTCCATTTTTGTTTGAACAACTGCTGTAGTGGAAGGCTTTTGGTGAAATTTTTTCGCACGACTAGGATCCCACCATTCTGGATAGTCCACTAGTTCAAAACGACTTTTGGTGTGACCAGTCTTATGGCAATGAGGGCATTTGTAAGAGGACTTGTCAACACCATTTGATGATCTGCCATTGCTAGGTTGTGCTCAATCTTGCTGCCCCTGATTAGATCGGTTTTGAGCCACCATGACACTTGGTTCAGATGCTTCAGGGTCACCTTTTAAGGTGATACTGCGTACAGCCTCCCGTCGGACTAATGAATAACATTCCTCTAGGTTTGGTACAGGATCTCTTCGCAAAATTTCACGTCGAATTGAATCAAAGATCTCATCCAATCCAGCGAGAAATATATGAACTCTTAATAGTTCAATAGATCTGCAGTGGGCTTTGACATCATTTGGGTCTTTGGTAACCATCGTATCACGATGGTCTAACTCTTGGAAAATTTTAGTTAATTCTCCATAATATACAGAGAGGATTCTCCCTTTTTGTCTTGCGAAAAAAACCTTCTGATTTAAAGTAAAAACCTGCAACTCATCACTGCCATCATAGAAATGCTTTGGACAAGGCTGTCCAAATGTCGTAGGCAGTAGGTAGGTGTAAATAACGTCTCATAATATCTGAAGACATGGACATTAATAGCCGTCTTTTTACCTTTTGATTTTCGGCATACCATTTTTCGTAGCCTTCATCAGATTTTGCAGGTGGCTGAGTCTTGCCACGTATGTATGAGATCTTGTCTCTTTCTGCAATTTGCATTTCCATCAGCTGAGACCATATGTCGTAATTGGATTCAGTAAGGGTGATTCTTGCACTAGAAACACCTTCGGACTGAACCACAACTGGAATGGATTTAATTCCACTGGACTCAGAACTTTTTTCAGACATTTTTTTTAAAAATCTGATATGAAAAAAAAGGTGTCGTGGTTGAGTTCGAAATGATCGAATTAGTCAGAAACAAGTCTAACTGAGTAATTTTTAGGCAAGCAAAGAATATTCCATAAATATCCTAGTGCAAGTAGCTCGGATTTGCTCAACCGGCTCAAAATATGGCTCGGGAAAAAACTGGTCGATGCAGCGTGAATAGTGGCATGTGAATAGTAACACGTTGATAATGAATAGTAACATGTGAACAGTACACACGTGAATAGTATCGCCTTCAACCTTCAGCAGGCGCGTGTGGCGCGTGGGAGAGTGAATCCTACACTCCGATTTTCTGGCGGTGTATGGGAGCGCGTGCGAGGTTCGTTCTGGCTCCGATTGACTCCGTTGAACTCGTCTCGATGAGTTCTTTCACCTGGTATGTTCAAAACACAAAATCAAGCAGTTTCAATTTTTGGACAGAATCAAAAACACACTCTGTTTTGCACAAAACTTGGCTCTGATACCATGTTTAAAATTTGAATGAAAGAATAAAATGAGAACTGATAAACAAAGAGCAGAATAACATAAATATTTTCTCTGTCTTGACATCAGAATTTGTATTATATTTGTGCATTAGCACTCCTTAAATACTAAAATTTACAAGTGTGAACATTCAAGCTAAAAGTCTAACATTACAACTAGTCTATCATTGCAGCTGACATAATGGAAAACATGCAGCTGGCATCATGGAAAACATGCAGCTGCAAATCTTGAATCTTCTAGGTACAGCCTTTGTTGAAGAAGAAGGAAATGTGTTCATTCAACATAAGGGTAAATTTGAAAAACATACTCTCAATAGTGGAGTAATTATTTAAAAGTCTAATGCTCAAAAATAATTTGTAGAAGAGAAATGAAAAAGTCTAAAATTATTAGAAAATATATTGTGATGACAAATTTACTCTTAATGAAAAAAACATCTCTTTCTCATTCTTCTTCACAATTGCAACCCTTCCCCTATTTTTTTTCTCTCTAAAATTCTCAAACCCTTTTTCTCTCTCTCACTCAACAATAATTTCATCTTCTTCTATTTTCTCTCTCAAATGTTCCTTTCTCTCATTTCATTCCTTTCTCTCTCAGCAGCTTCATAGCCGAATAATCCTTGGGTGCCAGCGGCAATTATGTCTTCTTTACGGTGGAAAGGGAATGTGAGAAAGGGAAGGGAGAGAAGAAAACTGTGGGTGAAAAAAAAGTGATGGAGATAAAGAAAAAGACTTTTTTCCTTTTTCACTTTTGTTAAGGGTAAAATTGTCATCACGATATCATTTTCAATAATTTCATACTTTTTCATTTCTTTTCTATAAATTATTCTTGATTGAAAGAATTTTTTCAAATTCTCCCAATAAATAATCCGACCCATGAATAATTTTAGCAAGCAACTGTTGACACTCGTCATTTTGGATTTTGTCTCTCGAACAGGAGGATGACCCGCCCTCCCGCCCGCCCGCTTTCTTTTTATTTTTTAATTCCTTTTTCTACCATATAATATAAGTTTTTTTTTTTACTTTTTGGAAGTTTTAAGGATTACACGTTGCAACAGATAGTGTCGGGTCGAATTTTTGCTCCAGTCAACTCAAATCCTTGTTCGGAAAACAATACAAGTACTTTATATATTTTCACTACAACTTGACCCGACTAAATTAAGGTTTTAAAATTTTTGACACCCTTATTTGTCTCTAACTTGTCATGAAATTATATTCTTAAAATATGTTGAGCATATTTTATGATATATATTTGGGTGGATTCGGAATGGGATGTTGGAAATTTATGCATGTATTTAACACAATTCAATTTGTTTTTTCTTTAAAAAAAAACCCTACTTGATCCAATTCATAATCCAATTATCAAACCAAAAAAAAAAAAATTCTATCCCACTCAAGTCAAGTTTGAATAAAGTTTGCCATCCCTATGTGGAATAGTCTTGAATTTTCTTTTTATGAATACGCCTTATTCACGGGCCAAGTTATTTATTCGATTCGATAGATCCGATTTAAATTGTATTGGATTTTGGATAAATTTTTTATAATTCGAACTAATCTGATTTAATCTAAATTTTTATTTAATCAATAAAATATTTATTTAAATTTAATTATGAAAATATATAAATAAAAATATTAATATAAAAATAAAAATAATATTTTAATATATTTCAAATAATAAATAGGATTTCAGACCCCAAAAGTCCAAGCTCAAATCAAACTTGAACAAACAAATTATTTTTTGCTATTTAGACCTGATTGACCTGAGACTAGGGGTGTAAACGAGACACCTGTGCTCGCGAGCTACTCGAGTTCGACTCGAAAAAAACTCGAATTCGATTCGGTCATTATCGAGCCGAGCTCGAGCTCGAGCAGCTCGAGCTATCGAGCGAGCCGAGTTCGAGTATCTTAATACCCGATTCGAGCAGCTCGCGAGCCTAATCGAGCTTTTTTTATTTATAATATTTTTATTATTAATTTACTATTTTACCCTTAATATATATATATACATACTTAAAAACCCTTAATTCGAGCTCGAGCTCGAGTATATAAACGAGCCTAATTGAGTCGAGCTCGAATAGTTCGATTTTATCTCTAGCCGAGCTTGAGCTTAAAAAATGATACTCGGTTGAGCTCGAACCGAGCTTCGAGCCTCGAGTTTCGAATCGAGCTCGAGCTCGAGCTTCTCAGTATTCGAGCTCGGCTCGGCTCGATTACAGCCCTACCTGAGACAGATTAATTTTTTATAAATATATATGGACATATATTGAATTTTGTTTGGTGATAGACAGCTCCATCTCTATATTCATCTAACAAAATTAGAATAAACTTTTGCATAAAAAGATGCAGAAAATTAATGTCTTATTCAATTCAGTAAGCCCTTCAATTCAACTTCTTCAAGTGCCAAATATTGAAACTATATATGAAAATATGGTTTTCTTAAGACAATCCTAAATTAATTATGAACTCTAGAATTGCAACAAATTCCTTCTCTCCTCTTCACTTCTTTTCTTATGAAAAGAAAAAGGAATTTGCCAAAAGTATTCTAGGACATCAAAAGTATATAAATCCTTCATGTCCTCTTCATACTAATCATTATTAACAATAGCTTTGTCTTTCAAAAATATATATATAGGAGAGATACATTTATATCGGTATAAAATTAAATTAGTTTTATATATTGTTATAATTTTTTATATTGTTTATATTTTAACAAATCGACTATTGGATTTAACAATATAATTGTACTCGTCGTGCACGTAAAGTTTCGAATCGATCCGATGTCTCTATTATATCAACCGAGAATATCGTCTTTTTCAATATATATTTAACGATTGAAAGTTTTTTACATCGAACAAAGAGTTAGACATTTTTAGTTTACTCGAAACTCGACAACGTGCATGATCTACGTGAATAGAACATGAAATACCATGATCAGATTACACAAATATAAATCGTATAAAAAGTTATAGAAGTATGTAAAATTTATTTAGTTTTACACTAATATAAGTGGATCCCTCTTCATATATATATATATATATATATATATATATATATTTACAATATTTTGATGAAACACCTCTAACTCTACAGCTAGGTGTGGCTCAAGGAACCCAAGAACATCATGGTTCTAATGGGGTCTTCAGTGGAGTAGCAGCTCCCATTTCGTCTCACGATTTCTTTCGAAATCGGAATCTTATTATGCCTTCTTTGAACCCTATTCTTAACCATGGCATCCATGGCCGCCTGGCAAACTTGCTTCAACCTTTCCCTGATTGTTGGCTCTGATAATTCACCGATCAGAGAATTATCACCGGAGAGGTTTTGAGGCTTCATATTATGCTTTTATGATTTTAGGCTAAGATATTAGAACTATTGATTGAAACAAATGTGGGTATATATAGCAAATTATTAAAGGGAAGATGCCATTGCTTGTGAGTGGTAGGACCATAAATTTCCTTTCAAGATAGGATATAGATTATTCCTCACGCATGTGGATGACAGACAGATCAACTTTAACACATGGTTGATGAATATTTTTTGGCACAAAAAAAAAAAAAAGTACTTCGGAGACAAGAAAAATGAATTACAGATGTTAAAATTCGAATTTTAAATTTATTGAAGATTATATTTTAAAATTGATTGCATGAACTAATGGGATAAATCTCGGGTTCAACATGGTTGATGATTTGGATGGCCCAAATGGTATGAATTATTTTCCTTTAATCAAATTTGTGTACTATTTCTTTATTAAATTGTAGCCATTTTGTCATTGGTTATTGGCTATATATATATATATATATATATATATATATATATATAATAAAGAAAAAGCTATAATAATAAAAATAAAAAAAAAAAAAAGCAATTTATAGATGATGTATTATTATATAGTGTATTTGATAAATCCAAAAGAAAATGTCTACAAATATCTGATACGATCATGAATGAATAAATTTTATGTGCATGTCAATTATAAATAAATAGGAAATAATCATGCAAAGATATTGTAATTATTCTTTACAATTATTTAAAGAAAAAAAGGGACTTGAAAGACGAAAAATATGTTAATAAATATGATATTCCATATATGCTTATTAAAAAAATGCAATTAATTTGCAATATTCTAACTATTCCAATTTGAAATGCAACATGTTTTATTCTTAGCCATGTGTTAAGATGCCCCCAAAAATTCGAATTTGCCTTTTGTAGTACCTAAAAGAATAAAGATTCGGATTTTGTAAACTGACAAAACTTGGTGTATAGTAATCACAATAAATAATAAAAATAAAAAAGTCTTTTCTTCCCTGGCTAGCATAATTTCATAAACTTGAAGCTAACAGGACAGCAATGGTCCATAAGAGTTGTACCAAAATATAAACCACTTAAACAGTGGCAGAATTATGGTCGATAATCTCTTCGGACCCATTTGATATCTTTTGGTGGTGAGTTGAGTAAATAGCTGGAATGTCAGGTAAAGGTTGAAAATCCTGAGAAAATAAGGAGATGTCGGAGAGTATCGGAGTTGTCTCCAGTACGTACTTTGATATTTAAATCAATAAATTTCAAAAAAAAAAAAAATTGATGAAAAGAGAATGTAGCAGAAATTTAGTAGGTTTCAATGTTTACTTAATTCGGATAAGCCCTTGTTAGATTTGAATTAATCTTAATTTTGAAATTAATGACAAATCTTAAGTTTAATTAATTTGATAAACATTTTGAAAATGTAAAGTTTCACTAAAAACACAGAAACCAAAAAAAAAATCGACAAAAAATTCCATTGATAATTAGAAGAAATTATTTGATGCAAGTTGATTTACATGTCATTTATCTTGATGATCATTATATTCGATGCCTTCCATGCTAATTGGGAAAGAATTCGAATAATTTCTTTACCATTCTTTTTAGTGATAATTTGGGGGGAATGTCAAAAGAGTTTTTTTTTTTGGTTATATATATAATTTGCATAGTTTTAAAAAATAAAATAAAAAATTTACTTTGAGACTTCTAATACATGCTTCCCCTTGCTCAAGAGCATGCGTCCGAGCCTTTGGCTCAATTGGTTGGTGGCTCGAAACTTTAGCCCTGCGAACCGTGCGGCCTTAGGCTGGAAGTCGCTTCCCTGGATGCCTAAGTCAGCCTGTTAACACTCAAGAAAGGCTCTGGTAACTAAAAGTTACTAGGACTAAGCAGAAAAATAGAACAAGAGAGAGTAGAGTGAATGCTCTTGTATTACTCAAATGAGTTGAATGATACAAATGAGACTGGAGGAGGCCTCTATTTATAGTTGAATCCCCCTTACATCAACGGTTCAGATTTAAACAAATGAACGGCTAAGATTACATTATCTAGAGGCCTAAAGGAATTTAAACTCTATCTCTTAGAGTTCTAGAAAAGCTGGAATTGTTGGGCAGTAACTATCTTTTACTGCTTCTAGAACCTCCAGGTAAAATCTATCTTCCAAGGCCTTCTAGAATGCTCCAGGGATTGGGCCTATTCTGGTCGGTCAAGATACTCTTTGTAACTCAGATCCTGGGTCTGGACCTGTTGTGTGCGAACTGGGCCTGGACCTGTTGTGTGCATAACGGACCCGAGCGAGATCGTGCGGGCCGCGACATTCTCCCCCACTTGTTCCAGTGACGCCCTCGTCGCGTCCTCTACATGGAACTGCTCAATCTTATCCTGGAACTGCCACAATGCCTCGACTGGTTCCCAACTTGCCTCACTGTCGGGTAGTCCCTTCCATCGGACAAAGTACTCATGCCTTGGCCTGTAATTCTTTCTCCGTACTACTCGATCCGCAAGTATACACTGTATATCTCTGTCGTATGAGGCCTTCACTCCTACTGGTGTGCGTTGAGACTCACCCCTGGCTGGATCGTCCTGATCTACCTGAAAAGGCTTAAGCATACTCACATGAAAAACTGGGTGTACCTTGAGTTTTGCTGGCAGCTCAAGTTTGTAGGCCACCTTGCCTACCCGTTTCAGAATTCTAAAAGGCCCCTCATATCTCCGCACAAGCCTTTTGTGCATGCCTGGGTGACGCAACACTAAGTGCAGTTTGACAAGGACTAAGTCTCCAACCTGAAACTGCACATCCCTGCGCTTTAAATCTGCCCACTTCTTGGTGCACTTTCCTGCCTTGTGTAGGCAAGCCCTGGCTAAGTCAGTCTGCTCCTACCAAGCCTTAGCAAATCTGTAAGCTGCTGGATTTGATCCTGTGTAACCTGTTGCAACAGCACTGGGTGTAAATGGCTGTTGTCCGATCACTATCTCGAATAGACTCTGGTTTGTGGCCTCACTTCGCTGCAAGTTGTAAGAAAACTATGCCACATCCAATAGCTTTGGACAGTCTCGCTGCGTTGCACTCACATAGTGCCTGAGATATACCTCCAATAAAGCATTCACTCTCTCAGTCTGCCCATCTGTTTGGGGATGCACACTGGTGAAAAAGTTCAAGTCTGACCCCAACAGCTTGAACAACTCAATCCAGAACCGTCCTGTGAATCGCCCGTCCCGATCACTAACAATGGTCTGTGGTACTCCTCAGTACTTCACCACGTTCTTCAAGAATAATCGGGCTGCTTCCTCCGCTGGGCACTCCTTGGTTGCTGGAATGAAAGTCCCATACTTGGAAAACCTATCCACCACTACCATGATGCTCCCAAATCCATCCGCCTTGGGCAAACTTACAATAAAATCCATGGAGACGCTCTCCCATGGGGGCTCCGGTATGGACAATGGCTGCAAGAGTCCGGCTGTTGTTTTCAACTCCACCTTGTCTTGTTGGCAAACCAAACAAGTTTTCGCATAGGCCTCAACATCGTCGCCCATGTGTGGCCAATAGTAACGGTCCTCCAAAAGTGCTAAGGTACGATGCATACCTGGATGGCCAGCCCATCTCGAATCATGACACTCCTGCATGATCTCCTTGCGCAACTTCCTATACTAAGGCACATAAAGGTGGTGTCCTTTGGTGTAAAGCAAGTCTCCCTCAATCAAAACCGTCTGGTCTTTCCCTCTTTGGCATTTTCCATTAGGGTCTCTTGGCTGTGGGATCATGGGGCAACCCTTCCTTAATGCGCTCCAGCAGTGAACTTTCAGGGTGACTGATGGCTGCAAGATCAACCTTTCGACTTAGTGCATCAGCCACTGCATTGGTTTTCCCTGGCTTGTACTCCATTCTGAAATCAAACTCTGCCAGAAAAACCTGCCAACGAGCCTGTTTGGGAGACAATTTGTTCTGGGTTAGAAAATAATTGTTTGCAACGTTATCAGTAAACACAACGAACCTGGACCCCAATAGGTAACATCTCCAAGTGCACAAGCAATGCACCACTGTTGTCTTTTCTTTCTCCTGGACCGTGTACCGTCGCTCAGTCTCATTGAGCTTTCGACTCCCGAACGCCACTGGATGTCCATCTTGCATCAGTACTCCTCCAATCGCAAAGTCTGATGCATCAGTATGAACCTCATACGGTTTAGTGTGATCCGGTAAGGCAAGTTCAGGTTCCTCTGTCACTGCACGCTTCAACTGATCAAAGGCCTATTGGCACCCTGGACTCCAGTCCCATATTTTCCCCTTCTTGAACAAGTCTGTCAATGGTGTGGTAATGTTGGAATAGCCTTTGATGAAGCGTCTGTAATAGTTCGCCAACCCAAGGAATGACCGCAACTCTATTACCTTGGTTGGTGGCTCCCAGTCAAATATGGCCCGAACCTTGTTCCCATCCATCCGGATCCTGCCACTTCCCATAATGTGGCCTAAAAATGGCACCTCATGCTGGGCAAATGAGCATTTCTCCCTTTTCACATATAGCTCATTCTCCTGTAAGACTGGGAACACTTCTCGCAAGTGCTCCACATGTTCCTCCAGTGACTTACTATAGATCACAATATCGTCAAGGTAAACAACAACAAAACGATCTAGGAAAGGTTGAAGTACCTTGTTCATAAGAGTACAAAATGACGCTGGAGCATTGGTAAGGCCGAAGGGCATCACAAGGAATTCATAAGAGCCATAGCGCGTCACACATGCTGTCTTTGGCTCATCTCCCTCGGCTATCCTCACCTGATAGTACCCGGATCGCAAGTCTAGCTTGGTGAACCATCTTGCATCTCCAAGCTGATCAAACAAGTCTGCGATAAGTGGGATTGGATACTTGTTCTTCACAGTGAGCTTGTTGAGTGCCCGATAGTCTATGCACAATCTCAAAGACCCATCATGTTTCTGCTGAAATAAAACTGGCGCATCGAACGAGGCTTTAGATGGCCTAATGAAACTAGCATCTACAAGCTCCTTCAACTGTCTCCGCAACTCCTCCAACTCTGGGGGTGCCATCCGGTACGGGGCCTTGGCTGGCGGTTCGGCATTAGGCACCAGCTCAATCTTATGATCCACCTCTCTCTTGGGTGGCAGCCTCTTAGTCAATTCTGCAGGCATCACATCACTAAAGGACTGTAGCACCTCTAGTACCTCCAGAGGGGTCTCATCCATGGGCTCTTGAGGCTTATCAAACTTTAGGGCAGCCAAGTAAGTGACTTCATCTCTGCGCACACCCTTGGCTAACTGGATTGCGGACAATACCTTGGCTCCAACACCTGTTTCTCGATTCACTTGCACAACACATTGGCATCGGGCATCCAAGATACAAATGCAATCAGCAAAAGGCACAAGGAGAGCACTAATCCGGTCAAGGAAATTTAAGCCAAGAAGAAACTCATAATCATCCAATGGGATTACCTCAATAGTTTTCTTACCCTTCCAGTCTCCAAGTTGCATGTCCACTTCTTTTGCCACACCCATGGTTGGGACCTCCTTTGAGTTAACAGTCTTGATCCAACTGGCTGTCCTCTCAACCTTGAGACCAAGTTTCTTAGCAGCCTCCTCGGACATGAACAAATCTGATGCTCCTGTGTCAACTAGAGCACTCATTTTTTGGCCTGCAATAGTGATGTCTGCAAACATCAGTCCCTTTTGCTTTCAGCCTCTACTGGCCTTAACAGAACTCATAATAGAACCAAGCTTCAGGGTCTCTTTCTCTGGCTCATCATCTTCCCTGTTGATGGCAGAAAGCTTGGCTCGTTTCGGGCAGTCTCGCATCCGATGCAGACAGTCACATAAGAAGCACTGCAATGGCTCCCAGTCTTTCTTGTTTTCTGACTGTTTGTTGGACTTCCACTTCCCTGTTAGTGGCTTCCCATTACCATTCTTGGACTGTCGATCCTTATCTCCCCCACCATTGCCCTTGCCTTTAGGTTTAGGCTTGGAAAACTCGAACTTGTCCGGCTTCTTTGAACTGAGGTTGAGCAAGGACTCAGTTGTAGCCATGGCTTTGGTCAGATCCTGGACACTTCTCCGCTGCAACTCTTGCTTTGCCCAGGGTTTAAGTCCATCCATAAATGAGAAGAACGCCTCCTTCTTCCCGAGATCAAAAATCTGGAGCATAAGTTCACTGAACTCCCGCACATACTCCCTAACTGTGCTTTGTTGCGTAAGCCGTCACAACTTGGCACGCGCCTCATACTCGGCATATTCTGGGTTAAACTGCTGCCTGAATTCACTTTGGAACTCCTTCCAGATTCCAATGGCAGTGCAACCACATTTTTCATCATTGCACCTACGACGCCACCATAAAAGAGCTACATCAGTAAAATACATTGAGGTAGTTACCTTAGTGGCATCATCATCAATGCCCATTGCACGAAAGTATTGTTCCATCCCCCACAAGAAGTTGTCAACATCCTTCGCCGATCTGGTTCCCTTGAACTCTTTTGCCTTAGAGATCTCCATTCTGTGTTTGGGTGTCACAGCTAGCACGCTACCCCCTATGGCTGCTTTGCATGAAGTGAGCTCTCCCTTGAGCTCCTCCATCTCATTCCGTATGGCCACCATCATGGCTTCTAGAGCATCGTTCTTCTGAGTCAGCATGTCTATCACCTCATTGAGAGCCCCCTGCGTCCTATCCTTGAGCTCCTCCCCCGCGGAGTCTAGCTTTTCGATGCGACCCTCAACATCTCCAGGTTCTCCCGCATGTCTCTAACGGTCACCTAGAGCTTGGCCACCCTGCCATCCATGGAAGATAGATCCTTCGAACTGGCCCTTGAACTAGCCTTCTTACTCCTCCCACGAGTCTCTGGGACCTCCTGTGTCTGGTTATCTGCCTGAGACGCCATCCCTATGATCAGCACCTTTCACGAACCACGAACTCTGATACCAACTGTCACGGACTTGAAACTTTAGCCCTGCGAACCGTGCGGTCTTAGGCTGGAAGTCGCTTCCCTGGATGCCTAAGTCAGCCTGTTAACACTCAAGAAAGGCACTGGTAACTAAAAGTTACTAGGACTAAGCAGAAAAATAGAATAAGAAAGAGTAGAGAAGAATGCTCTTGTATATTACTCAAATGAGTTGAATGATACAAATGAGGTTGGAGGAGGCCTCTATTTATAGTTGAATCCCCCTTACATCAACGGTTCAGATTTAAACAAATGAACGGCTAAGATTACATTATCTAGAGGCCTAAAGGAATTTAAACTCTATCTCTTAGAGTTCTAGATAAGCTGAAATTGTTGGGCAATAACTATCTTTTACTGCTTCTAGAACCTCCAGGTAAAATCTATCTTCCAGGGCCTTCTAGAATGCTCCAAGGATTGGGCCTATTCTGGTGGGTCAAGATACTCTTTGTAACTCAGATCTTGGGTCTAGACCTGTTGTGTGCAAACTGGGCCTGGACATGTTGTGTGCATAACGGACCTGAGCGAGATCGCGCGGGCCGTGACACATGCTTCCCCCTACTCAAGAGCAGGGTTCAAATTGCCTTCCTCAAATTATCAACAAAAAAAAAAAAAAGATTATGCTTTGCTCTAAACTTGGAGTTTAATCCAATTAGTTCATGCAATCATCCTTAAGAAATGACCTCCAACAGGTTTGGAGTTCGAATCTCAAAATCTACAATCTCTTTCCCTATTCCCAAACTACAACCTTCTTTATATCAAAAATAATTACTACAGCAAAACAAACCTTCGCGGCATTTTTTTACAATTTAGCAGTGCTTATAAATGCCATTACATGTTTTGCTACATGTCAAGGAAAATAGAGGCCTTTCGAGAAAAACGCAGCTTAGCAACGTTTATAGATTCTTTCACGTTGTTTTAAAACGTCACTATATGTGATTTTATAAATGTATTGTATTTGACATTTAACAATATTTTAAAAAAAAAAAAAAAAAAAAAAAAAAAAAAAAAAAAAACACCGCTAAATAACATTATATAACGACGTTTTTAGCGACAAACGCCGCTAAAACACCGTTATTAGCGGCATTTATAAAATAAAACGCCACTTAGTCACAGCTATCTAGTAGCGTTTATATTGGAGAACGCCACTAAAACATGACTAATTAGTGGCGATTTAAACAATAAACGCTGCTATTTCACAATTTTTTGTTATTTTTAGTTATGAATTTAATTTATAAACCAATAATATCTACAACGTATTCAATGAAAAAAATATGAAAACAAAAAAAATTAAATTTCATTTCATTGCGTAAATAATATAAAACATCCAAACTTATAAATTACAATTAAAAAAGAACACATAAATGCAAGGCAGCCTCAAGCCCTCAACCTATTTCTGAAGCAAAAGTAGAAACTCTTAACATACAGTACAAAGTGAAAAAAATGGCTAATATTGACAAGGAAGAAATACATAGAGGATGAATACAATCAACTGAACCTGCAACTTCTATGTTGTCCAATGGGAAAATCCAAAACTGAAGTAGTAGGAGTATGAAGTTCCAATGTGAACTTTGCCATGTTATGGCTCAGCTGCTGACACTTGACAAGTTTAAACTATTTGAAATTCTCTAGATCTAGACCATAGTTCTAAATCGCGATCGTGAATTTTATTGCTGTTGTGGGTGTCGCGGTCGTTACTAACGCGTTACGGTTGTCACGGATGTGAATTTGGTGATATTTCAAAAAATTTGATGGTATTACGGATGTTACGTAACGGATAAAATATGATACAAAGATTTCAATTTCTGTTACTTCACATTGCGTAACAGACGCATTTTAGAACTATAATCTATAATCTAGACAGCCTAAAAGAAAACAACATAGTAACAAAACTATAGAAAGGAAAAATATTGGGTAAATCTAAAAAATATACCTTTTAATGAATATAATTATCCAATGGTCTAATAATTTAAAATAATTTGAAAAAGAAAAATAAAGAAATAAAAAATTGTTAGTAAAGATATTATTCCCCTTTCCCATTCTCCATCCTGTCTCTTTTCTCTATCTCTCTTAATTCCTTTCTTTCAGCTAACTCATACAAAATATACCCTTAATTCCCTCTTTCTCTCAGCTAACTCGTACAAATATAAGTTTAATGCTTCTATGCAAATGTTGGCAAGCTTTAAAACCTCTCTTACAAGAAAGGACGAAAAGGAAAATTCAATGCTTCAAGGTTATGGAACGGATGAATTACTGAAAGTAAGAAAACTCATACATCCATGTTTATGAAACTTGAATGGAGAAGAATGGGGAGAGAGAGAGGGAAGAAACGTGAGAGAGGAAAGAAAGTTGAGGAGGAAAAAAAAAGGAAAAAAATAGGCTTTTGTCCTTTTAATTTGTTTCTTTTATTAAGGGTATATTAATCTTTAGGTTTTTTTATTGAGATATAGCCAAAAAAATACCAAAATATCGTTGTTTTTGGATTAATTCCCAAAATCCCCTTTATTTTTCTAGCTGGAAAATCGCCATCTCCCATGGCGATTTTTCAGTGTAAAAATTTCAAAATTTGTAAAAAACACCAAGGGAAATCGCCATGGGGGGTGGCGATTTCCCTTGGTGTATTTTGCAAATTTTGCAAAATTAACCAAGGGAAATCGCCACCCCTCATGGCGATTTCCCTTGGTTAAATTTGCAACATTTGCAAATTTGATGAAGGGAAATCGCCATGGGGGGTGGCGATTTCCCTTCATGTATAATTTTTTTTTAAAATTAATAAACAAATTTTAAATTTATTTTTTAATTTGTAAATTTTATTTTTTAATTTTAAAAATTATAAATTAAATTAAAATATTTTTTTATATGTTTGGTTATTTATTTTTTTAAATATATATTAAAAATATAATTTAATTTATTATTACAATTTTATAAAAAATAAAAATATATTTCTTATTAAAATTTAAAAAGAAGATTATATTTTTTATTAAATTTTTATATCAAAAATTGTATTTTTTATAATTTTGTAATGTTATAAAAAGAAAATTTTAATTTATATCAAAAATAATTTAATGATGTAAAATGTAAATAAAATTTTTTTTAAAAGAAATTTATCGAGTAACTTTTTTAAATAAAGAAGTTATTTTTAAGTTAGTATCGTAAAATAATTTTTTTAATTTGATTATTTTTTTTGAGTTGGTATTCGATTAACTCGTGACATCAATTTAATCATTGTTTTTAATAATAGTATAGATTGTTACAGTTTAAAACTGGATATTTGATAAAATAATTTTAATTTAATTTATGATTAAAATTTTATTTCTTATTAAAATTTAAAAAATTAAATTAAATTAAAATGAAAAAAAGAAAATCAACTTATCATGTAATTTGGTTTATTATATTAAAATTAAATAACAACATTAAGATATAAATTAAAATAAAATATAACAATTAATTTTCGAACAAATTTAAAATAAATAACATGAAATGCAAAACATATAAATTTATATATTAGAAATTTAAAACACATTATTCTCGTTATATTGATAAAAGTACATTTATTCTAATTATTGCGTGGTGTAGAGCAACAGTGTCGAGCTCTTCTAGTGCGTGGTGGTTGCACCCGTCGTTCAACCTCGTCAGTGGCACGTATTCGCGGTCCACCACGACCTCTTGCTATAACCGCCACTGGTTCCGGTTGTATGTCATCAGTCATTTCTTTCGTATCAAAAATTCGAAACCCACTGCTGGATGAGCCAACACCTAGTTCACCCATAACGGGAACCTGACTACTAGATGCACCCATAAATGATGTACCATCAAATGCTGACGAAGGGGTTCCAAACTGATACATTGATGTTAGATATGCTGAACTTGGACTTAGGATGGGGAGTTGGTCATCTAACCTCATTCTTGGCGGTGATGGTCGGTAACACTCATCAACGTCATATTCGGGGTGACTTACGGAATAACGATGACTGGATGGTACTCCATGATCCCGTTCAGGTTCAGGATGATCAAATGACATCCTCGGTGCTGTGAACTCCGATGAGGTCGGTTGACGCGTTCGCCCACGTTGTCGGCGAGGTCTAGGAGCATCCATATCCTGTGTAAGAGGGACTGGAGCTGAAGTTTGTCCGGTAAATGGCATACTCCTAACATCCTCATACATCGACGGTGGACAAACGAAAGGCCGACCTTCATTTCTATACCATCTTATGTAATCAGCAGATGGGTTGAAATTATTACCAACAATCGGGTAACCTGTCGGAATTCGTTGAAAACGTATATTCCACCATTGGATCCAATGTTCATGCTTCGCAGGCCAGAATTCCTCATTACGACCACGCATGTCGACCTTGTGAAGCTTATCAAGGTTCACCGGGGCTGCAGGAATTGGTTGTTGCATCCCAAATTGTCGCAACACCCTGTCAGTTTGGTGTCACTCTACATATGAAAAGCATATCAATGCTGTGTTTGCTTTCCATATATTGAAATTATTATAGGCATCCGATGGGAGGCATGCCATAATTTCACACGAGGAATATGGCATCCACAGAAACTGCGAATAATTATTACAAATTATTAGTTTCATATGGATTAAATAAAAAAAAACTTCAATGTAAAAATCGAAATATTTACCTTATCATATCCTAGTCGATCTAGTCGTACTCTTATACTTGCAAGATTGCTCGGAGTCTCTGTAAAATCTCTACTCGTACTCCTACTCCACCTATTAAAATGCATATAATATCTTAATGACCTATAAAAATATAAGTTCGTACAAAATTAATAAAATAGTAAAGATTATTACCTGCTTGCAAGGGGGTATACAGCCGAAATATCCACGCGCGGAGCAAGAAATGGTAGCCGATACCAAGCCCATGATTGTAGAAGCACTAAACATCCACATATGTCATGGCTTTTTGGAACTGTAGCCCGGTAAAGTTCTCTATACAAAACCGCTAAACACGCAGAACCCCAACTATAATTTGTCGCATGCTCTAAATCACGTAGCAATGGAAGATACATTAAATGTACCCGACTGCTCGATTTGTCAAGCATCAGTAATCTTCCAATCAAACGTAAAATATATGCTCTAGCAGCATATTGTATCTGTTGTTCAGTTGCATGTAATGGAAGATTTTGAAACGATTTCAACCAAGTTAGTCTCACCGTTGAGCCAGATACATACTCATCTGGAGGTACCGAGCCCAATAGATCTTGACACACTTCATTCCAATCTAGCAAGCTTCCGCCTGTAACTGCATCGCCATGGATCGGAAGTCCAAGTTGCAGCGCAACATCTTCGAGAGTTACCGTGCATTCACCACATGGAAAATGAAAAGTGTGCGTCTCGGGTCTCCATCGTTCGACCAACGCACTGATTAAGTCGGGTTGTATAAAAAATCGTCGAATTTGACTTGCGTGATAAAATCCGGATCTTCTTAAGTGGTCGATAATAGATGGATGCGGGTCCTCCAATGTAAATTTCCTCGAACGTAACACGCGACGAGTTTCCTGTTATAATAATAAAAATTAATATATTATAAAACTATAACAATTAAAAATTAATAAATAAAACTATAAAACTATAAAATAACAAAACAATAATAATAAAAAATTTCAATTTTTTATATAATTATTAAATAATTCAATTATATAATAAATAAATAACTATAAAATTAAAATTAAAAGACAATAATAATTACAAAATTATAAAATAATAATAATATAATATAATATAAAATTTAAAATTATATAAAACTATAAAATGAAAAAAATAATATTAATTAAACAATTATAAAACTATAATAATACAAAATAATATAATATAAAATTTATAATTATATAAAACTATAAAATAAAAAAACAGTAATAATTACAAAATTATTATTCTATATAATAATAAAAAGACCATTATAATATAAAAATTAAAATTATATAAAACTATAAAATGAAAAAACAAAAATAATTAACAAATTAAATAACTATAATAATAAAAAATTAAACAATATAAAAAATAAATAATTATATAATTATGAAATCAAAAAACAATAGTAATTAATAAATGATAAAACTATAATTGAATACTATAACATTAAAAATATAAAAATTATAAAACAATAAAACTATAAATTTACAAAATTCTAATCAATAAAAAATAACTAAAAATGTATAATGTAATACAAATAATATTATAACAATTTACTTACCTCGTTAAATATAACCTTCGATATGTGATTTTCTTGTAACCTCAATAGTGACGATGAAGCCATTTCTAAATATTGTTGTAGAAAAAAAATTGTTGTAGAAAGAAATTTTTTTGGTAGAAAGAGATGTAATTGTTGAAAGAAGAATGAAAAAAATGAAGGAAGGGAGAGAGGTATTTATAAAAAAGAGTGGTGTGTGTGGGGTGGGGGGTGGGGGGGAGGGGGGACGGAAGGCAACGGTCATATGACCGTTGCCTTCATTCAAATTTTTTTTTTTATCTAATTTGTTTAATATTTTAACAAAATTTAAAAAAAAAATCATAAAATATACCTTACGAATTTTTTTTTTTAAATTATAAAAAAAATATTTTAATTTAATTTATAATTTTTAAAATTAAAAAATAAAATTTACAAATTAAAAAATAAATTTAAAATTTGTTTATTAATTAAAAAAAAATTATACATGAAGGGAAATCGCCACCCCCATGACGATTTCCCTTCATCAAATTTGCAAATTTTGCAAATTTAACCAAGGGAAATCGTCATGGGGGGTGGCGATTTCCCTTGGTTAATTTTGCAAAATTTGCAAAATACATCAAGAGAAATCGTCACCCCCCCATGGCGATTGCCCTTGGTGTCTTTTACAAATTTTGAAATTTTTACACTAGGAAATCGCCATGGGGGATGGCGATTTTTCAGCTAGAAAAAAAAAAAGGATTTTGGGAATTAATCCAAAAACAACGGTATTTTGGTTTTTTTTTTTTTTTTTTTTTTTTTGCTATATCTCAATAAAAAAAACCTTAATCTTTACAATATTTTTTTATAATTTCATATTTTTATATTTTTTTTAAATATTTTACCCTATCATACCATTTAATAATTTATTTTTTTTTCATCGGATGTTTTTCAAATTTATCGAAAAATATTTAGTGGAACAGAAAAGCACACAGTAACATAATGAAAAGCATGCAATAAATAAATGGAAAAGAAAAGTACAAGAAGCATACTAGCAGAAGACATCAGAGGGAGGGTAAAGGAAATCATTTGAGAATCCAAAATTCTTGTTTCAATTAATACAGAAAAGCAAATAAGATAAAAAGGGAACATATCCAAAGAGATGAAAAAAAAAGTTAGAAAATGCCTCAAAACTGAATACAATTCTTATATTGCATACAAACTTGATACTAGAAATCTATAAGGATTAAGGAATCTAAGGTACGGGCAAAAGAGAAAGAGAGATTTACCTGGTCACAGCAAACAAGTTTTGTAAGCAACTTAAGGATAGAATTCCTGAGGTGTTTCCTGAAAATCGTATTGTTCATGAAGCTAGCACGTGCCTTTAAGCACCTGCAAAAGCAAAACGAATAGAGATTCTCTAGTAACAGAAACAAAAAAAAGAGGGAAAAATGAGAGAAGGACGGAAAATGAAAAAGAATGAGAGAAAAGGACGGAAAGCGGAGAAGAATGGGAGAGAAGGAAAATGGGAAAGCCAAAGCTAACGATTTATGTTTGAGAAAGAAGAAGAAGAAGGAGAAGTGAAGATAAGGTTTTTGGGCAGTGACGGTTTCAGTTTTGGGTTTGGGTTTGGGAAGGATGGGACGAAATGGAGGAAGGATGACTGTCGGCGATGGAGGACGAAATGACTGAGCTATCAACGCCGGGGACGGCTGGTGTGGTCAGAACTGGCTGGGGGGTGAGGGATGGGTGGGTGTGGGGCAATTATTAAAAAATCGAATCGGCTAGTCGGACTGATTGAACCAAAAATCTATAATTTGTTCGATTCGGTGAATCTATTAAAACCGAAAAATTAAAAAAATTGGTAAAAATTTAGTTTTATATATTTTTATTTTTTTATTTTAAAAGTTATTTGAAATTAATGAGATTTAAATTTTTAACTTCTTAATTTTATAATAAAGATCTTACCATTAAACAAAATATATATTTTTGTTAATTTTTAATTATATTTAATATTAAACTTAATATTTAGATATTAAAAAAAATTACATCAAATCAACCGATCCAATCGATTAAAATGGGCTTAGAAACGGCCACACTGCCCACAATGAGATTTTAAAGTCTGGGACTGGCATCACATTCATAGTTCCATACCCAAATTTCAGTGTTTCACCATGTTTATGTTCCCCCCCCCCCCCCCCCTCTTCTCCCTCTTTTTCACTCTGGCAAAATATATGCTTCAAAGAAAGTATAAGAGTGTGCCATTCAAATTAAAATGGAATTTTCTTCTAGACATAATTTGGACTTTTTTTTCTCAAGTCATCCAGAAGGCCCAAAAATTTGTTGCAACTTGCGAGATCCATTACACAAAAATCCTTGAACAAGATCCTTTTGGGTAAACGAAAATAAAGTTCATTTACAATCAAAAAATTATTATGGTATATATATATATATATATATATATATATATGTATAATGTTTTATATATTTTTTTTCTATCAATTATGTAACCATAAACACAATACAGATTATTAAATATATTAAAATTTTAAATACAAATACAATATTAATATTAAATGTATCATATTAATTATGTTAATTGTATTTAACATATCATATTTTTTAATCGTGTTTTCCTATCATGTTCAAAATTATCAAATCTAAATCAATCTTTTTGCTATAAATAAATCGTATTTTTAAGATTTTGAGTAAAAAATCGCACCAGTCTCCATGGTTAAACTATTAGTCCGTGAGGGATAAAGATAGAGAAAGAAAAAACCCCAAAGTGATTGGACCAAATGGTAAGCGACTTGCGATCCTCAAAAGCAAACAAAATTCGAATCCGCCACTTTGGAGAGGGCTTTAACTTTGACGCTCCCTTATCGAAATTGCTTGAGCAATTACATTTACCACAACAACAAAAAATAGAAACTCCTGGCAAGTTTTCTTCCTTTCTTTTCATGTGCTTGTCAAATTGAAAGCAGCAATTGCATTTGTAATGTCCAGTATACATAACGTTCCATTTGTCCCATTGCCTTACATTTACACCTCTACTCACTGTGTATAGGCAGGCCTGGCCGGCACTTCCCAACACAAGGCCAAAATTGGCAGGCAAGACTCCGTCATCTTCTATCACGCCATTTTTGATTTCCCGGTCGGTTCTGGTCCCGGAAACCGGGAGAACTCCGTTGCCGTGACCTGTCAGGTTCATAAATCCGCCCGGAATTCATTCTGGGTTCCGAGTAATTCCTTCCTTGCACATACTCTGAAGACCTATTTGGACTATTCTCTGGACTCCATGACTCAAAACCTTCATTACCAACATACTCATTTCCTTCCCGTGGAGGACCTGATCGCAACTGAGGCTGCCCAGATCCTCCAAACGAACGATTATAATTGTTAGCCTGAGAATGAGGATTAGAACCTAAACTCTGCCTGGCTCTCCAAGGATCAAACACTGGGGGTCTAGAGGAATATGGATGCGTTTGAAGAGGAGGATCCGATACATGGTGTGGCCATAGCTGCGGTGGCGTTTGTGACCGTGAAAATGTTGGCATCAAGGGAGACATAGAAAATGAAGAATGCAATTTTCCTGGTGCATTTGGAACCCGCAATGAATGACCGGTTGCAGCTGATATGTTTGATAAATTGTTAGCAAGGGGTAGATTTTTCATGATTAAAGCTACGTCGGAACCTGGTGGTTGTATAGCTGGAGAATTAGACGGTTGACCATGGTGTGAAAAAGCAACATTAGGAAACTGTCGCTTTTCAGGAGTCACGGCATTCGGTTGAGGCAACAACAACTGTGTCATGGCTGCTGCAAGCTGTTGAGCTAATGATGAGCCATTTGCTTCTTGCTGCGGCGGCGCCGCCATGCTAGTAGAAGGAAGCCTTTCCACAACAGGAGTGGCGGTGTCAAATCCAAGAGAAGCTTGGGCAACTCTGTTTCCCATTTGACTTTGCTGTGAAAAAGGGTTCCTCACTGCCTCCGGTCTCCATCCACTCTGGACAATTAAACAAAAATACTTTCAAGATCATATAAAGCAATAATGTCTGTCATACATCAAAGATACTTCAGATAAAGTACTATTATTTTTAGAAATAGTACAGCATTACTATATTTTACTATTTTAGAACTGTATTAATGAACTAAAGATGTAGAGAATCCAGACTAGGAGTTCAAACGAAACAATTGTGCACGCTAAGTTACTCAAATTCAATTTGAAAAAAAAAATCGAATTCAACTTAATCATTATCGAGTTGAACTCGAGCTCGAGCTATCGAGCGAACCAAATTCGAGTATACTTATGCTTGATTCGAGTAGTTAAAAGTCTAATCGAGATTTTTTATTTTTAATTAGTATTAAAAAATCTTAAATCGATCTCGAGCACAAATAATCGAGTTTGAAATTGAACATGAGAATCAAACTCATTTTTACCAGGTAAATGAGTCTAATCGAACAAGCTCGAACCATTTGATTTTTATCACGAATCAAGCTCAAGCTTTAAAAGTGAAACTCGATCAAACTCGAACCGAGTTTGAGCCAAGCTTCAAGCCTCGAATTTCAAATCGAGTTCGAACTCGAATTTCTTACGGTTTGAACTTGACTCAACTCGATTGCACCCATATTACTCGATGCTAAGGCCACGGTAACAGCTTTATGCATGCAGCAAAAGGGTCCTGTAATTTCCCAGACAACAGATATCCATAAAAATGATCCCACATGGCCTGATAAACGTAACCTATTCTACTCTATGCCACGTTTCCCCTTCTGGATAACTGATGAAGATACCCATCAATAGTTTGACGTTAACCATTCGCCTTTCTCCCAGTCCCATGTGGACATGCCCCCAGCTTAACATCAAATTGGCTGCCATTTTTCTATTGCAGATCTCATTTTTTCTTTTACCTTATTTGCCGACCGGGTTTATTTTAATTCTTTTTCAGTGAATGAGGATTCCTAATATGTAGTTTTTTCAATTTTGCATGTAATGTGAATATATGTTACTCGGTCTCGGATATGAGTGTCGGACACGGAAATGTATCCGACACGGATATGTTTAATTTTTTTAAGTTTTTTATGTATTTAGAGGATCCTTAGAGGATCATATCCCATACTCATATCCGAATGTGTCGGACACGAATATCAAAAAAAAGTGAAAAGTCATAGCAACATAGAGATTGTGGATCAAGGGAGAGCAACGAGGAGCTTATCAGAAGCGTATATCACGCACCGTTCCAGGATTGCTCGATGGAGTTGGGGATGGAAGAGAAACTTCAACCTTGTCTTCCACTTTTTTACCAAAATCATTTGAATTACCAGCCAAACCAGTCCCACCAGCCTTAATCATGTCTAGCAGCTTCACTGTTTCATCACTTGTCAGGTTACCAGCTTGGCCAGAAGAAGTCAAGGCAAAAACCAAATCTGGGTTTTTCAGCAATACAGCTAACAACTCAAGATCTGGTTCAGCCGCCGCAACGCCGCCACCACCGCCAACGCCACCACCAATCTGGGAGGAAGAAGGAGCCAAACTAGCTGCAGCACTATTTACATGTTCACCATGGGTAACCTGTGTTTCTATACAGTCAGTATCAGGTGGCTGTTCAGATGGGATTTCTGGGGTCAATGTGTCATCAAAGTCCATTTCTCGATCCCATGGTTCCTTTGGGTTAAATGGTATCTCCTGGATTGTATAATAGAAAGTTTCCCTCTCTCTACGGTTTCTGTTTTTCTGCACATCAATCTCTTTGCTACTCTCACCAGCACCAACACTCCAAAGCTCGTTGAGTTTTACTTCTGCAGAAAAGAAAAGGACTTAAAACAGTCTGAAACATAATATTTACCAAAAAAAACAGAGAGAAAGAGAATCAAAATCGTGGTTGGGATGGCAGTTAAGGGGAGAAAAAATTTTATAAAAAAAAAAAAAAATGGGGAGATGAAGAAGAAATGTCCTTGAAAGGTACACCATCAGCAACAAAGAAAAAAGTACAAGTTCAACCTATATTACTCAGACTCAGATGTGAGGGTCGGATACGGATATGTTCAATTTTTTCTAAAATTTTTATGTATTTGAAGGGTCTTAAAAGATCATATTCCATACTCATCCGGATATGCATCGAACACGGGTGTTGGACACGAATACTTCAAAAAAAAATGAAAAATCAGAACAACATAAAGTTCAACTCTAAATGTCGGCCACCCTCAACTTATCTGGTAATTCCTTTAAAGCTGAAAATTGGTCATAGTTCAATAATACTTGAGCTGGTTCTGTTACTGAAACATTAGAGGCAGATTGAAGAAACCTGTGTTTTTTTCTTTCTTTTTTTTCAATAAGAATTTAGTGGCAACAAGCAAAGCATGTCAATGCAAGTTGGAGTTGCTTTAAGCTCATCATTAGAAAAATCATCTACTGTTGTTTTATGGCTCCATAAATCTGTGATATCATCAAGCTTCCTTGGTCAATTTTGCTAATGTAAATAATAGGTTAAAGTATCTAGCCAGTCCCTCTACTATAATCAAAAATGCAATTTAGTCACTGTACTATAAAACTAAGTAATTTTATCTTTGTACGTTTGAAATTGGAGCAAACAAGTAAAATTAATTACAGTATTAATGTAAAACCGTCTAAATGCTGACGTGGACTTCTGAAATCTGACGAAGCATATCAAATGTAAAAAAAAATATCCTATTTATATGGCTCAAAAGACTTAGATAGAGTTTCTTCCCGCATAAGTTGGTATCAAGCTGGCGTCACGACCTCGGACTTTCCAGCACCGCGGCCCTGGCTTCTCTGCATGGTGGCTTTGATGCTGGCACATCATATGCTTCGTCATCATTTTTTTTACATCTCATATGCTTCGTCAGATTTCAAAAGTCCACGTCAATATTTAGATGGTTTTCTATCAACACTGTTATCAATTTTACTTGTTTGCTCCAATTTCAAATGTACAAGAATGAAATAACTCAGTTCTATAGTACAAAGACTAAATTGCAGTTTTTACTATAGTTCAGGGACTGCCTAGATACTTTAACCGTAAATAATACCTCTTCAAAATACTCCAAAATTTGCTTTGACCATATTTTAAACCAAATTTGCTCATATAACAAATGTGACAACTTTTGTCCAGAGAAATTTCAATTTCTTAGCACCCAAATCTCAAGTGAATAGCATAAAAGAAAATCCCTTATTGTCATCAATCTGATAATTACACTTTGGAATCATTGGTCATTCAATGTTGAAGCTCCATAAGGGCTTCAATCAAACCCAATTGAGCAATTCTTTTAAGAATAGCATTAAATGATTGCACTTTCAGTTTAGCAACATCTACCTTGGATCAAGGCACACTCATTTTAAAACAGCCAGCATGATCCTATTGAAGCAATATCATCCTCCATGTTTTGATAATGAAAACCTGAAAGAGATTATGATATATGGACTAACCACTATATTTAGCATCACTAGTTGTAACCAAATTTTTTAAACTAATGATTTTCATTTTCTCTGCTAAACTTTTTGGATCTACAATTCACCAGCACCTTTATTTTTTATGGTTATGAGCCACAAGGCACTTTTCTAAGCTATTGCAAGCACATTCCACATGTTGGTGCACACATCAAATAAAAGCAATAAAGTTTAAAATTAACTTTTGCAATAGACCAAAAATCAATATATTCAGTAAATGAGAATCCTAATATTTTCAACAGATATTTCCACCTAGGTGGTACAATTATCATAAATATCATCACATATCAGGAGAGATATTTGTAACAATTTTTTTTTTAATTTTCAATATTTTTAGGAAAGAAGGGGTGAGTGTATATACAACCAAACCAATTCACAATTTTCATGCAAAAATAAAATTTTCAGGTTAACTATTCCTATTGGAAAAAAAAAAGGAGAAAAGAAAAATGATTGTGGGTGATGGGATGGGATGGGGGATGAAAGGAAGTAGTCATCCGTGGACCGTGGTTGCAAAAGATGCAATTGAATCCTCCTCCATGATAATTGTGGAAATTACTTAAGGGGTACTCTCTACCATCTAAAATCCAGGGTGTTAACAGAAAGCAAGAGAAGGAATTAATAGAAAAAAAACACTAATTGCAAATTTACCTGGTGGTGTGTGCCATGGGATTTTGACCTTCTGGCATTTCTCCCATGGGGACTCCTTTGAATCCATATTCTCTTTTGAATCAAGAGAAGTTTCCAGCCTGTTAGAAGTTTTGGGGGGAAGTATTATGGGTTTCTTTGGTTCTTCAGCAGGCAGAGAGGAAATTTTAGAAACTGGTGGAGAAAAGCTGGCCTGAGAAGTTGAAGGTTTGTTCAAACCTTCACTCTTCGCTTCATTCATTCCATTAAAGGAGGAACCAGTTTTCCCATATTTACTCTGCATATATAGAGCACGTGTTTTTGCTTTTTGGATATCATCTGCAGACATAGGACGACTTTGACTAATAGGTACAGGTCTTGTTGTCTGCGAGCTTTTGCCAGCAATTTTTTGCCCTGGCTGTTCCACTAACTGAACCTTCCGGCGTTCCCTGCTATCTGGACTTAGCTAAGGCATTGTGCTGCTCTTGAAAGGAACTACATAATTGAACATACATAATCTTGCATATCTTAAAGTGATTATGATAGAGAGGTAAAAAAGAAGAATATATAGCCAAGATGTTCAAGTAAATGGATCAAAACTAGCAGCAAAGAAATCAGTAAAATTATAATTCCCGCACTCACCCCCCCCCCCCCCAACAAAAAAAAATAATAATAATAAAGAAAAAATAGCCGAAACTCTAAGTAAGGATGAGGTACAGTCTCCCAGACAAACATGAACTCGAAACTCTAATTGAGAAAAAAGATGCCAAGCCTACCTCTTAAACTTATATGAATAGCAGTTAACATTTCTTTAGTTTATACATGTCAAATATCCAAGACTTAATATGATAAAATACTTTATAGGTGTAAGAAAAAATGATCCAAAAGGCACTACGAAGTATACTTTAAGAGTTCAAACTGATAAGAGACCTTGTTCCTTAAGAAATGATTATCCTTGTTTTGTTCTTTGGATGCTTTATAAGGTAAAAAGAAAATAAATGACAAATGAAAATAAATAATGAAGAGGGAAGAAAGATGAAACTGGGAGGATCAATAAACACAATCCAAACAATGACAAGGATACGGGAACCAGATACACCAAGGATGTTCTTCCTTGGGGAGTCATCTGTTGATGCTGGCAGCAGTTTCAGAACTTGTGGAGACTCCAATTTCCTGGACAATTTATCTACCCTTATCATCTTCACCATTATAAAATACTAAGAATGACAATCAGAAGATAAAAATATCAGATTAACAAATATAAATATCCACACCTGACATTAAAGGTAGCAAGAGTCCCTTCCTGGAAGACCATTAGCATTAATTAAAAAACACTAAACATATAGCCATTTTCATATTATTATATGATTTCTGTATGTAGTATACTTACCGAATTGTCAACATTTGACTGCCACAATTCATCACCCATAATTTCACTGATACTGCAGAGCCAGAGAGCAATAATAAGAAATCAAATTGAAAGAAATCAAGCAAATAAAGGAGGCACAGATGTAAACTTGCCTTTGCTTCAGTAACATCTCATTCTGTGATTCCGTAGAGGACCTCAAACCATTAGGTTTCTTTGCAGCTTGGCTTCTTGCAAACATTTTGCTCCACCGTGATATCAAAAGCCTTGCCCTGTTTGATATGTCTGATCTTCAAATCAGATAAATGAGATTCCAAGTACCACAAAGCATACAAATAAATAAAGCTAAGCACAAAAATTATTTTCATCATAATGATGATTATTTACAAGCGGGTTTTTATCACATATTGCAGCACTTCCATACCCACTACATAATGACCAATAAGGAAGACTATATCCACTCTAATTTCCCATCAATAATTTCCCTTTCTTCTCTGACAGTTAGAAACCAAGAGCTACCCTTAAAATAGACTCTAGAAGCATGAGAGACTGCAGGTAAAATATAAAGTGCTTCCAAGCATTTTACTCCAAACAACTAAGTTCAAAGATAGAAAGAAAAACAAAGCATTAGTTATACTAGCAAAATCGCCACGATCATAAAGAAATGAGAACATTTCCAATAGGGCCATAAATCATTATCACATCTGACAGATTGATTAAATCTGAGATAATGATCCAACCATACTGAGCACAAGAATTGAGACATGGCTATAAGAAAAGGTAGAAAAAGAATTAAATTCCAACCAACAAATGCATACCTGAAAACCTGTACAAACACAGCTTGTTAACACTTTGCAGTATGGCTGACATCTGTTCAGGGAGAGCTTTTTGTAGAGGTAAATGACAAAGAACCTACATTCCAGACAATAACTGTAATCTTGGTAAAGTTACAAGTACAGGACCACAAATTATCTGCATAGAATCTATTTATACCTTGAGGATGATAAAGAGAACAGTAGTTTGTTCTTCAATAGCTGCTTGACTCAACCATGTTGCTAAAATCATCACACAACCTTTATTTAAAAACCTGCAAGATAAAGAGACATTACTGAATCAAATAAAACAACGAAGCAGTATGTGTATTGCTGAGTGTATTAAGTTTCCTCGATAGTACCAATATAGTACTGAAGGATTTTGTATCTGCAAGATCCACTCCATCAGTTTCACTTGCCCAGAAAAAGTTTCTTCTTTCCCCATCTTACTGAATATATTTTCAACAAAATGTTTATCCAATTCATCTATGCCAGTAAGAGCATCATCCTGGGTTGAGCATGATGGTGCTTCTTCAGCATTAACAGGGCCAACAGAGTTCAAGGGAACTGGCTCAACAGGTATCATGACATCAAACCCAGTTGGAACCACCCCTTCTTCCAATTCTTTACATGCATTAAATCTTAGGGCTTTCTCCCTCGAAAGGCGAACTTGCTTTCTCACCCTAGTGCGTTGGCTAGCAAAAAAATCACGCACCTGCAAATTAACATGAATGAATCTAATTGCATTCTCTGGGAGATGGTATGATTGGAAACAATGTCATGTTGATATGAAATAAGAAGTTAAAGTAGATAATTGGGTTTACAATAACTCTAAAAGATGATCCACTAACATAACTGTAAGCCCGTTTCTTGATATCTTGTACATCATTGACCCAAGGGAATGGACATAATGTAAAAAAAAAATTTGATATAAATGATTAAATAAATACCTGTGTGACTGTAACACCAAAGAGAGCACTAATCTCGCGGGATTCTTTCTTACTAATCGCATCTTTAATGGAAAAAACAGCTTGCATATACTTTACAGCCTTAGGGTTTAGCAAATCTCTAGGTCGTTTTCCTGGGAAAAAAAAAAATATTTGATAATTAAGTTAGATAGTAATGCAATAAACCACCATCCTAATTCATGAAATATCTCCCATTCTACATTAGGAAATAGTTGGCGCATCAATAAGCAAAAACGAAATCAGTTGGAGCTAACAATCTCAAAATAAATTACATAATGATAGCCATACTTTTACTAAGAAACACTAATGCAGCTCCTAACGGTATCTTAAAGTGACCCCAAAAAGCAACTTTAGCATATACTCACCAATTTTTATTGACAAAGCGCCAGCTGCCTGCAAAACGGTAGATAACGAAAAATTTTAATTCTTAGTATTTTTTTTGGGGGGTCAACCTTGAACAAAGAGAAAAGGAAAATTGAAAGAAAAAAAAATTGAATTTCCGGATAACGAACCATTTCTTGGGCGAGAGGGTTGACGCCGGTGAGTTTGCATTGCGTAACGACGACGTTTTGAAGCTGATCGATCTGGCTGTGGAAGAGCTCCCTCTGAAAGTCTATAAACTTTTGAAGCGACTCCACGGTGCTCCCAACCTCTAGCTCCGTTAAATTCTGCTTCAAAACGTCCATTGACGACGCTCCAGATTGATAACTCTAAGCACCACGTACCAGATCGATGCCTACCTCGCATTGGAGTTCAGTACATCAGCAATTAAGAAACCAACGATAATTTGAAAAATGGGAAGAAAAAAAAAAAAACTTGTTGTTTATTGAATTGAAAACGAATTATTAGGGTTAGGGTTTGGCAATTAGAGAAAGAAATTCGAAAAGAGAAAATAGAGAGAGCGGCAGCGAATAGGGGCAAAGACGAGGTAGGATTGTAAAGCCCAAACTGACACTTTCTATGCATCAACCACGCGCACTAATTACCATGGGCGCGCGTATATTATGGACCAAAAGGTTTTTTCTTTTCTCCTCTCTCCTATACATATTCAAAGATCGAACTACTGCTTAATTCCAAAATCTCGTATGACATTTAAAAAGGATTGAACAAAAATATTATGGTCAAAAAATAAATTTAAGCAAAAAAAAATCATTTTAAAAAGGGTCGGGTTTTAGGTATAGTATTTTTTACTTAAACTCATTTAATCCGACTCGTTTTATTATTAATAATATAATTTTTAAAGGATCGATTTTTTTTAAATGGATTTTCTTAAAAGAGATCAATCTTTTTATATAAATTTTTGGATGAATTTATACGGGCTTAGATAATATTTTGCATATACAAGCCGAACCTAAACATAAAATTCTGCTTATATTTCGAATCAAGTCAAACTTAAACAATCATAAAATTCATTAATATTTTCCTTGGACCTGACTCATAAATATGTCTACTTTCCTTTCTACCCTTTCCTTTTCTTTACATTTTCTTTCCCTCCTTTATCATCATAATGAATTAAAGATTAAAAAATACTACTATAAATTTATTTATTTTTAACAAGTATTATTGACTCAATATTTACAAGGCTTTCAAAAGAAAATTTGCATTATCAACTAGTCCCATATGATGTGCTAAATGAATATGTATCATACTTATACCAAACTCTATATACATATTACCAAAACGTAAAAGAACCTTGACTTATTAGTATGTTTTTATTCAAATATTAATCTTTTTATTTCTATTAAAAATATATTTACATTTTGACAAGTATATTAAAATGAAAATTAAACAATTATAAAAAAATCATGTATTTGGTAATAAAATAAAATATTATTATATTATATTATTATGTAGAGATTTCTTCATTGGGGACAATTTTTTTTCTTAAATGAATTACCAAAAGCCATGTCAACTCTATATCATCATTTACATAGTAAAATTGTTTACGTGAAAATTGGATTAACTATTTTTTTATCTTTCATTTTTCATTTTCTTACTTTTTCTTTTTCTTTTTCGTTCCCCCACCACTACCAACCATTATTATTTTAATCTTTTGTTACAATATAAAATAATTTAAAATCTTTCTCTTATTCCCTAAAAATTTTCACCCATATCCAAAAGCCTGGATTATTATCATTTAAAATTCTTCCGTAAAACACTAATTGGATAGACTTTTATTCTACTCATACTTGCATAGAAAACATCGATTTATTGTATTTGGAGGAAGAGGAATTCAAAGAAGCAAACAAACATAGTGAAGACTCCAAAAAAAAATATTTCAACAAGTTGTTGCGAGTGCTCATTTTTTTATCTAATTCTCATATAATCATTAAGTACTTGCTCATGGGTCGGGTAGATCACCCAACTCGACAGATCGATCCATATCGAATCGAGTTTGGACAAGAGTTTTAGTGATTCGGATTGATCTGATCCATTCAGAATTATTATTCAACTATTAAAAATTTAATTTTATTTAAACTTAATTATAAAAATAAAAAATTTATTATTATTGTGAACAGTAAATCAGGCCGGCAAGGCGAACTGTTTAAGAAAAAAAAAATCGGACCGCAATCTGATCCGATCCATGAGCAGGTAAATTGTACATGAGTGGAGTCTGTATAAAAACTTGGATTTCAATGGAACTTAATTTTGCAAAATATTATCTCGAAATTGGATGATTTTATGAAGAAACGTGTATTGTTAGTTTGGTGTTTGATAAAATGCCACAAAAGAGTGAATTGAAAACTTAAAATATAATGATTGTCTAGCCGCTTAAAAGAAGAGATTTTGAGGGAGTTTATAATTTTTCTTATCGTTTGCTGAGAGTTGTCATTTGCTATGGAAAATGACGATAACGGTTGTTTAGTATGGCAAAGCTAAAGGAAAGTAGGAAACAGATAAGTTGTTAATGGACTCGTTTAGTATTGCTTATGGCATAATTTTTAAGGTCAAAAGTTATTTTTTATCGCAATGCTAAACAGATAAAAAAATTAGCTTCTGCTGTTGAAATCATGGTTTGAAAAACCAAACCAAAAAGCCAAAAAATATAGCTTTTGAGCTTTAAAAGCTGATTTTTGGATAAAATGACTTTATTATCCTCACATCTCTACACTTTTATTATTTTAAATATATCTTTTTTTGACATTTCAATTTCCTACGACACTTTTTCACAGTAATATTAAACACTTAAAAGTTTTTAAACCACACTTTTTCACCACACTTTATAAACGCATTTTTTTCAACTCAAGCTTTTTCCAATCCAAATTTTTTCCAACAGCAATGCTAAACTAGCCCGAAGTAATTTTACTGATTCTTGTAACTTGGTAAATTTGGGTGCTTCTTGTCTAAGTATTATCACACTAGCATCAATTAATCTTTTTTGGATGTTGCGTCAAAGAGAACAAAAGAATAACAAAGAAATAGAAAAAAAAAAAAACAAAAAAAAATGATAAAATGCTGTTGCTAATTGCCACGTTGGCAATTTGATCACCTAGACAATGAAATGGAGCTTAATTAACGATCGTAGCAGATCGGATATCTGTTTTTTTGTAATATTTGAATTCACAAATCTGTTTTAAAATTCGAATTCGTTTATTATTTGCATTAAATCCGAATATTACTATCTGAATTTGAATTAAATAATATTATCCGTCGGATATCCGAATCCGTTAAATATCTGAATTCAGTAAGTAAAAAATATATATATATATATATAAAATCAAACAAAAATTAATTTTAAATTCAAATAAACGGATAATGGATTCGGATATCCGAATCTGAATCCGCAAAAATAAGCGGATTTGGATATCCGAATCCGTTATCCGCATAATGCGGATTCGGATAATAAATATCCGAGATTTCATATCCGCATCCTCTCCGAATCTGCTGCGGATGGTAATTATAATATTTGAATCTGAATTTTATTCAATTTGCAATATCCGAATCTTCAAAAAACGGATCGGATAATTGTAAATATCTAAATCCGTCCTATCCATTGCTATCCCTAAATTTAATAGAGTTTTTTCTCGAGATGGGGTTAATTGAAATCGTTATTCCTTAATAGGAATACTTTTAATATTTATTCCATAAATAAACGAGGTATTTTAGCCATGTCATTCTATACTAGTAGCAACTTGCCACATTGGAATTGAATTTCACTTTATTTCTTTTCCTTTCACATTTTTCATTTCTTTCTTCACTTTTTTTTTTTCCATCAATTTGAGCCTGAGTATTTGAGGTAGGTAGATTTTGCTTCTATTTTCATTTAAGCGAAATCAATAGATTGGGTCTTTATTATCTCATTAAAGAATGATTTTTTTTGGATTTTTAGAAAAATGTTGAGAGACAAAGCTTTGCCCTTGTTCCTTTTGAAAAGAAGAAAGAAAATATGAAAAATTAATTATTTTGAAGTTCAAACTTCAAACATTTTGAAGAAATAACTTCAGGAGGATTTTATTTTTATTTTTTTTGAATTTAAGGAGAAGATATCAACCGAAAACACTTGAAATCTGGATTTTTTTGGAAAGTCTGAAAAGAAACAACCTGCATGAATATGAAATTGGTATAATTTTTTTTTGTGACGAAACCCACATGATAACATCTCTGGTTTTACTTATCAAAAGATAAAAACTCTGGTTTTGCAAACTTTTCAAAGATTAGTAACAAGAGGGGTCGTTCATATACCTGCTTATGGCCGGGCAGCCCGTTCGACCCGACAAGTTCGGTCGGTATCGGATCAGACTTGGACAATATATTTTTGATCCAATCCGATCCGGTCCGAAATAGTATTTTTTTATTATAATAATATTATTTTATTTAATTTTTATTATAAAAATTTAAAAAATATTTTAAAAAAATTAATATGATGAACAGTGAATTCGAACTTACCTGACTGACCCGACCCAGGATCAGGTATGGACAAAAAATTTATAAAAAAAATCGAGCCGCAGTTCGATCCATGAGCAAGTCTAATCGTTCACTTGTTGATCACAAATATAATATCAAAAGAGTTGATGTGCTTGTCAAATCTTTTCTAAAGATTGAAATATCGAATTAGCATTTTTTTTTTTTTTAATCAACGCCATTTGGTTTATTAAGAGTATGAAATCGCAAGACAAACTTGAAGGGAAACATAGAATCAAGTGAAGGAGAAAAAAATTGGAATTTTGAAACTGCCCATAATAAGTGCTAGTTTAGCATTGCTGTTGTTGTTGAAAAAAATTAATTTGAAAAAAGTTCGTTTGAAAAATATTATTAAAAATTACTGTGAAAAGCTGCGGTTAAAGATTTTTGTTTGTTTAGTATTACTGTAAAAAATTGTTATAGAAAGTTAAAATATCTAAAACATACATGATATAAAAAGTAAATAATAAGTTATTTTAAGTATTATTTTAGTAAATTAATATTAAGATATATTAAAAAAATACTTTTTAAATAATTAATATATATTATTGTGAAATTAAATTTAAAAATATACAAAAAAATATACTTTTTAAATATTAATAAAATCACATACAAACATATTCTTATTAAGTATATTTAATATCAGATATTTATAATATAATTTAAAGAATAAATAGTTGTTATACCCTCAAATAAATATTATAGAAATATAAATTCAATTTTTGTATTAAAAAATAGAGTTAAATGATGATATTATTGTGAATAACAAATAAATGAGTGGGTGTTTTAATAAATTTATTTTAAATTTATAGGTTGTAAACCTAAAAACCAACAAAAACAGCATTTCAATGGCTTGTGCGGTTGGTTGATTTTATGTGGTGGAAAAATGCTTTTTCATCATAATCTGTTTACCATTATAATGAAAAAGCCCTATTTCCAAAGCTAAAAGGAATGATAGACAGGCCCTAAATCATGTGGCAATTAGCTTGATCTTAACAACGATCTCAAAGAAATTAGGAACGTGTAAAATTTCTTATCAATTTCCAAACGTATATTTTAAGTAGACCTGCTCGGGCCCGGCCCAATAGACAGGATTTTTTATGTTCCGGGCCGGCCCGGTCCGGAACAGTGAATTTTATTATAATAATATTATTTAATTTAATTTTAATTATAAAAAAATAAAAAATATTTTTTTATTCCAATGAACAGTATTTCGGGCCTAAATGGGCGGGTTTGGGCTACCCAGGACCGGGCCTGGGCAGAGAAAAAAACCGGGCCACGACCCGGCCCGTGACCACCTCTAAATTTTAAGCAACTGGTACAAATTCAATCAATAAGCTTACTGATTAGCTAGCGTAGGTTAAAACTTCGTCATTGAATCCACTGAAATGTGTTTGAGGAAATGCTTGAGAGACTAGAGGCCAGCAAATTAATGATGGGAAACATGTCAGTGCGTTGCAAGGTTGCAACAGAGGATGCTACAAAACATGGGGAAAATGCTTAGTAAGGAAGTGAGACCATTATTGGTTGCTACCTCTATTTTTGTAGCAAGTGATTGCAGGTGAAGTATTTTTATTCTTAGTTAAATCTCGATTATCTTTGAAATTTCATTTGATGTTCTGAAAAGGGTTGAATCTATGATATTTTAGAAGTTTTATGCTTTATTCAGTTTTAGATGTTGATATTCTCTCCTACAATGCAAGAAATCCTCTCTCTCAACTCACAATCCAAAGTTTACTTCACTGCAAGGTTGATGAAAAAAAAAATTAAAGAAAAAAATATATATAAAAAACCAATGAAGAACGAAAAAATGTAAAAAATAAAATACAAATGCAACGTGACAAGTAGACTTGCTCATGGGCCGGACTAGATCATAGCTCGGATTTTTTGCAACTTCTTTGCCTAGGCTAGCCCTGGGCGGGCTCAGGCCGGCCCGCTGACTCGAAAACACTATTTATCTTATATAAAAATATATATATTTTATAATTAAACTTAAATAAAATAATATTATTTTAATATATAAACAATGATCTGGGCCGGATCGACTCGGATCACGAAAATGCCCGTTCAGACCCAACCCAATACAGGCCGGACCTGTCGGATCAGGCGAGCTGCCCGACCCTTGAGCAGGTCTAGTGACAAGTTATGGCCATGTAAGCAATATCATTCTAGTGATGTGGTTGAATTACCCCACTAATGGAATAAAGATTAAAAATACACTTATTAGAGAATAAAGATATTAATTAACTTCACTTTAGGAAAAAACTCAAGTTTAATGGATTAAAATATCTTATTTATGGAAAAATGATTAAAAGTATTTTGAGAATTAAGATTTTAATGTATCCTACTCTAAGAAAAAACTCTATTTAAGAAGGAAAATGCTTCATGACCCGTTTTTTATATTCCGCCTACCATCTCGCCTGATGTGGTAAAGAGGGTAAACAGTATGAAAAATACTTTTTTTTTTTTATAAAAACTAAAATAAAGCAAAATTTTGATGAAATAAAACATCAGACGAGACAAATGGACGGGTCACGCATTAAAAAAAAGATTTTAATAACGAGTATCTTAAAAGAATTTTTAAGATTATTATATATAATAATATCTTTAACCAATGCATTCAAAATGATGAATAAAGTTGTCAGCTATTATATTTAAAACAATATTATTACTATAAATAGTATATTAACAAATCTTATAGAATGCTCTAAGAGTACTCGTCAACAAAACCCCTTATCTTAAGATATTATTTGACCAAATAAGACAATGTCTTAATGGCACCAAATTTGACTTTAATCTATATATATAGTACTATTTCTTTAATTATATTTTTTATGCACATTGAAATTATATTTGTTCATAGGTCGGGTCGTATCGGATTTGAATCAATCTAGCCCTCATATTAACAAATTTCTTTTCTGCCCAATCTCAGCCCGAAATATAGGCAAAAAATTCTACCCAAGCTTGCCCATGTAAAATACAACTCAGGCCCATACAGGTCCGTCAAAATTTGTACATAGAATGATCGATCTCTTTTAAAAAGAGATCGATCATTCTTTAAAAAAAAATAATAATCCCTCTTAAAAATAATTAATCCCTCTTAAAATTTTATATTACTAATAGTAAAACGGATCGGGTTTAAACAAAAAATATCATGCCCAAGGTCCGACCAAGTTTTTAAACAAGTTTCATTTTTTTACTCAATCTCGTTTTTCGAACCCAATATTTATATCTAAACTCTTCCAAATATCGGGCTTGAGTAGATAAGCAACTCTTAAGGCTAGTTTAACATTACTGTTGAAAAAAATTTGAGTTAAAAAAAGTCTATTTAAAAAGTGTGATGAAAAAAATGTGATTTAACTTTTAAATGTTTATCATTGCTGTGAAAAAATCTTGTAATAAATTGAAATATATATAAAAAATATATATATTTAAAATAATAAAAGTCTAAAAATAATAAAATCATTTAATCCAAAAGCAACCTTCTAAAGCTCAAAAGCTCCATTTTTTAATTTTTTGATTTGGATTGTCAAACTATGATTTCAACTGCAAAAATCAAATTTTTTTACCCGTTTAACATTACGTTTACGGTGAAACGTATCTTTTGACTTCAAAAACTATATCAACAGCAATGTTAAATGGGACTTTAGAAAAGTCTAATGGGAATAAGAAAGTTCTTGCAATGATCTTTATCAAAATATAAATAATTTACGTTAATTAATTTATTTATTTCTTATAAGATATACGGGAATAAATAATTTAGTAAAATTAAATAAAAAAAAGTTAAAAGAGATGGATGCCTTCTTTGTGTTGAAATAATTAGCAGCTTCTTTTGGTACTTGAAAAACACCAATCTAACCGCCAACTGAGACAGGCCTGACCAATTCTTTTGCTTCAAAATTATTAAGGTTCTAGTCTAAGGTTATTGATAAAAGAAAGGAACGCAGTTCAGTAGGACTATGGGTGTAATCGAGCCGAGCTCAAGCCGTAAAAAGCTCGAGCTCGACTCGAAATTTGAGGCTTGAAGCTCGACTCGAGCTCAATCGAGTTTCACTTTTAAAACTCGAGCTCGATTCGAAATAAAAATCAAACTGCTCGAACTCGCTCGGTTAGGCTCGATTAAGCTCGTTTACCTAGTAAAAAATGAGCTCGATTCTCATGCTAGATTTCAAACTCGATTATTTGTGCTCGAGTTCGAATTGAGATTTTTTCAATAGGCTCGCGAGTTACTCGAGTCAAGCATTAGAATACTTGAATTCGGCTCGCTCGATAGCTCGAACTCAACTCGACAATGACCGAGCCAAATTCAAGTTTTTTTCGAACCGAATCCGAGTAACTTGCGAACACAAATATCCAGTGTTGTCAAGGCCTTGCGCCTTAGGGTTAGATAACAAAAGCGCCTCAGACCCTTTCAGGCGAGGCTCATTTGATCAGGCGCACGCCTGGTGCGCCTAGGCGCGCTTTTTTGTAAGGCGATAGACGTAAAAAAAGCTCGCCTGATTGAAATTCTCTTTAATTTATTTAATTTTAACTTTTTCATTAGATGTACCTTTACTAGTAAGAAAGGAGATAATATCAAACTCTCCACTTCTCAATATTTGAGTATACAACAACAGATATGGGACCATAAGGAAATCATGCATATTGGGCAAAAAATAAATTGCATGTTTTGTAGATAAACTAGATCACTCTTTAGAGTTTATTATTATAATTATATATCTTAAGCTTATTATATATATATATATACATACATAGACACACATATAAATATTGCGCTTTACTTCACTCAGGCGAGCGCTTTTTTTGCGCCTTGCGCCTAAGGCAATACAAGGGTTCTAGCGCCTAGAGTGCGCCTTGCGCCCTTGACAACACTGCAAATATCTCATTTACACCCCTAGTAGGGACCTTACATAACAACAATCTATCAAATTAAAATGTGGAAGGGCAAAGTAACCAAAAGTGGCTCCAATTTTATTGAAGATTTGGATAAAATGTCATTGCTATGCCTATGCTATGTACATACAGAAAATAAGGGCAGTAATGAGATAAAACAAAAAAGGTCAGTCAAAATTTTGTCCTATAAATGTCACCTGGAGATTAGCAACCGAGAGATATTTACAGGTGAAATAGTGGGAGAACAAGGGAGCAATTTCGTCGTCATCGGAGTCGATCCATAGCCAGCTTCACAGTTCATTCAACTGCCCAAATTATTCAACCTGAAATCAAAGGATATTGTGTAATTAGCATTCATCAAAGTGCCTAACAGGCTAACAAATAGATCCAGAGCAGTAAAATTACAAACATGAACTGCTAAGTTCAACAAACTGATGTGTCAACCGTCATTAATGCAAAGTTAATTGTTCACGAACGTACGAGTTACATATTCAATCATTGAAAGATCTCATGTTTTTAAAATTTGCTTGATAAGTAAAATCTATGTTACTCGGACTCGAGTGTAAGTGTCGGACATAAGTATGTTTGATTTATTCTAAGTTTTTTCATGTATTTGGAGGATCCTTGGGAGATCATATCCCCATACCCATGTCCAAATATACATCAAACATGGATGTCGGATACGGGTACTAAAAGAAAAATGAAAAGTCGGAGCAACATAGAGTAAAATCCACTAATGTATAAAATTGAGTCAACCTATGTTACTTGAACTCGAGTGTGAGTATCGGATACGGATATGTGTCCAACACAGGTATATTCAATTTTATTTAAGTTTTTCATGTATTGGAGGTCATATCCCCATATCCATGTCCGGATATGTGTCGGACACGGATACTTCAAGAAAAATAAAGAGTCAAAGTAACATAGGAGTCAACCATCATACGGTGCCACATAGTAAAAGGCTGATCTTCCCAGTAATATATGGACATGCCCACTGGGAAAATAAAACTCCGTTGAGGTAGCACTTGCAGCCTGTGTCAGACCTAAAAGAAAGCCCAATTGTGCATATTTTATAGACTCCGATAGCAATTACTTGCAAGAGCTTCTTATTCCACTAATGGGAAATTACTATAACTGTTTGCCCTCCCAAGTCCAACTGCATTTTTTTGTCGCAAGACATTTAGAAGAGAAATGCAATTCAATCTATGTTGCTCCGATTCTTCATTCTTCTTGAAATATCTGTGTTCGACACATATCTGGACATGGGTATAGGGATATGATCTTCCAAAGACCTCCAAATACATGAAAATTTTGAAATAATTTAAACATACTTGTATCAGATACATACCCGTGTCCGACACTCACACCCGAATCCGAGTAACATAGCATTCAATAAAAGAAGAATAATGGCCATTGAAAGAGTTTTTACCTATCAGCATCAAGATGGCCAACTTGAAGATAATAGAATGATCTCTCCCACAAACAAAAGCACTTGCCACATTCCAAATTCGGAACCGTACAAAGACATGTTTATGGTACGTAAATGTCTACTGCCACAAAAATAAAAATTGTTAGAAGCAACGGTATGCCAGAGCAGAAAATGAAGCAATCAAATAAACAACAAAGAGTACACCAACCTTTAGAGGGACAAAAGAATTTTTTGTTTTTAATTTCTGCAACCTTGTTTGGATCTCTACCACTAGAATTTTGCATCAAATATTTTTTTTTCCTATATTCTTTCAACTCTTCTTGATTAATCATAAGTATATACCATGACAGGTACTACAGCAGCTGACCTGCACCAATACAAATAACAAAGGTGAAACTGAAAGAATAAAAAACAGGAATGGATAAGGACAAGGGAACAGGAAAGAATATTGCCTCAATGTTGCAATCTATGTTACTCTGACTCTTCATTTTTCTTGAAGTACCCGTGTCCGACACCCAATGGCCAACACATATTCAGACATGGGTATGGGGATTTAACCCTCCAAAGACCTTCCAAATACATGGAAAAATCTAGAAAAACTTGAACATATCCGTATTGGACACATACCCGTATCCGACCGTCACACCCGAGTCCGAGTAACATAAGCCTCAATGTTGCAATTTTTTATTTTTTAAAGCAGATGAGTCAAAGAGTAGCAAACCTGAGACTGCCAACTATAGTGCTCTGCTTCATAGTGCTTGAACTGAGAAAACATCAGCCAGTGTGGCAAAAGGGCAAGCACATGCAGATGCATATCCCGGTAATTTCCTAAAGAGATATCTAAGTAAAATAATATTAACAAATTAATTATTTAGGTGAACTAAAATTCCCTCCTAGGAATAGTAATGCCAAAACAATGGGAAACTCTACTATTAGAATTCTACCAATCTGTGCTTCAATCTATAGTTGGATTCTCTATCTTTATAAAAAATTATTTCTTCAACGACAATTCTTTTGGAGCATAACCACCTATTTATACAACTTAGAACAATTTCAAATATAAACCCTATGAATCACATGTCCTCAATACCATCTTGAGAAGGAAATTAACAGAGCTTGTTCCATGTTATGCAGTTGAAGCTTGCGAAAGGGATATACTGAAAATCTCAGATTTATCTTGTATTGCACACATGTACAGTGAGTGTTGGAAAGCAGGCACTGGTCAGTTTTTCGATACAAGTGTTATTAGGGATTGCAGCAGGAAAAACTGGCCATCTCATTTTCTTTTTCTCCTTAAGGACTTCATACCCAAGGATAAACCATAAAAAGGAAATTTCCTCCTAGAATAAAATCACGCTCACCAACCAGATTTTCTTTCTTAATGGCTAATGGCTTCCATTGCCTCGCGTATCAAACGTAGCAGTCCCTCTATGTCTTGGAAATTAAAATCAAGAGCCTTTTTCACAGAAGATATAACCTCCCCATTTTCAGCCCCTAACAAACTTGAATTAGCAGCTTCAAAAGCAATTTGTGATTTCCTTGAAGCTTCCATTGCATAATTTACATCCTGTGCCTGCAAATCACATCACATTTGGTTTTGGTTATTTAAGATCACTAAACTTATATAAGATATACAAGCCAATAGAGCACAAAATGACATGATGTATGATAATAAGAGAGAGAGAGAGAGACAACAGACACATTTCATGGGCAAGACTACAGAACCATTTGCGCTTGAAAGCACAAAACTGCAAAACCACGTGCAATTTCAACATACAGAAATCAGTAGCCTTTGGGTCAAGGTATAGGGGGGAGAAAAGGTTTGTGAGAATGTGAAAAAAGTTTTTGGGTAATAGACCAAAAAGAAAAACTGTTTTGGGGGAAAAGGTTTGTGTGTGTCGGGGAGGTGGTGGGGGGGGGGGGGAGATGTTCAGTAATGCTTTCACGCTCATACAAGTTTTTTACACATGAATTGCACTTTCAAAATTACATACAAGTGAAACTACACTTACAAAATTGAGCAGCCGCACAAAGTTAGGATGGTATCGAGCAGAAATAACATGATTTCCAGCAACCTGGGGAGAGCTAACACCTTTTGGAAAAGCAACCTTGTCTGCTGTTGTTGGGTGGTTTAAATTATCAACATCAGATGCAGAAGAAGAAGGAGACTCACCTGATATAGAAACAACCAGCAATATCAAGAAAAGAAGTTAATTAGCAGTCAGTTTGTCTCATTCAGTGCAATATTAACATTATTTATAAAGAAATTTAATGTCCATAAATTAACATACAAAAGAAAAAAGGTGATAAAAGGGGCTGGGGAGACTCAGAGACTGATGAGCAGAACTGAAAATATCTTTTCATATGCATGCATTCCGAAAAGGCCAGTCCTAAACTTAGGTCTTAAGGTGATAAAAGGATTTCAGCCAGTACAGTCACTGGGTTCTTTGAATTACCAGGAGGAACCATTTGTAAAGCTGTCTGCAAGTCATGTCGATCTCTACTTGCATTGCCATGAGAGGTATAGATGACTCTCATATATGCCACCTCCGTACACTTGTAGGCCAAAGAAGCAGCAGCCATGTCCTTTAATCTCTCATATTCATGGGCACAGAACCTGAAATATTAATTGGTAAACAAAAATAAAAGCAAGTGCCACAAAAATGAAACCATCCCAAACAAAATGCACTAACAGAAGATTCGATGTTGCAGGAATTTTTTCAACTAAAACAAGATCAAGCTCCAACAAAGTGTTATAAAAGAAAGAGAACACGGACTAGAGCACCTAATATTTAACTTACTCGCAGAGTTTTGCAGTGCTACTATACATCTCTCCATGCTTAGTACTCTCACTGTTGCAAGATTCTAGTAGAGAAGCACTATGAAGAAACTTCAATGCTGCCTGGAAGTAAAGTGCAGTGCTCTCCACATTTGATCCAGAGTTCTGAGAGAATTTTAAAAAATTAAAAAAGAAAAAATCAAGCTTGATAGAGGCTAGGTCAAAAGAAAATTGCAACAAATAAGTCACAAGGAAACACTAAGGAAAAACCTTGACACGATCAGCCAGATGCTTTAAATCTTTAGCCTCCTTCAAAGCATTGGTAGCTGCCTGACTTGAGGAATCCTTTCTCATTGGACTTGGGGCATCAACATCCCTGATCCTACGTACACCTGATGTAGTATATCTTGAACTACTGTGCTGAGTCCCATTTTGATGATCAGCCTTCTTTATTTGTTTTTGTACCTTCAATGCATCATCACCTTGAGATCCGTCAGCTCCATTTCCCTTTTGGGACCCAGAAAGGCAAGGGCAATGAGTCAGCATCTCATTTTGGGCTCCTCCAGAGGGTGGTAATGATAGCGAGTTCCCTCTCCCAGAAACAATTTCTGCATGATCAGATTTGTCAGAGTAAAATCTCTTCGTATATTTTCCACCATTGCCGTCTTGCACAATATTCTGCTTCACAGTAGACATTATATCTTGACCTCCAGTGGCATCGGGTTTAGCATCTGAACGACCAACATTTGATTGACTTTCTCTTTTACTACTCTCACCGGACAATTTTCCCACAGATTCTTTATTATCAACAAATCTATTCTCACTTTCATCGGACTTGACTCCGAGCCTCTCCTGAAAATTACTTCTACCATCCCTAGGTTTTACCTCATATGAAGGCACACGATCTTGCAGTTCATCAACAGAATCAGATTTAAAATTACGACTCCTATTCTTTGACCGTGAGGATCCCTTGCCTGACTTTCTTGGCCGAGAGACATTGGCATTGCCATGTTTGTCATTCTGGTTTTCTTCATCACGGTGTTCATCCACTGTTGTTGATTTACCAGCATATTGAGCCTCTTGGCCTAAATAATCAACACTACCATTCATAAATTGGCCTTTTCTGATGTCAGGAGAAGATTCAATTGGCGCCTTAGCTCTACTGCCACCTAATTGACCACCATCCTTATCCTGAACATCAAGTATAGAGGACTCAAGGGACAAATGTTGAGCTGCAACAGAAGTTTTTTCCTTCCTTACTGTCCATGACCTATCAGTCCCATCATTATTTTCACCATCTGAACATCTTCTTGGATTACCTGCAACAAAGAGACCAGCATCACGAGACTCGTCTTTCCCTGCAATATTCCTCCTTGTCGATGGAAGTTTATCTGGATTAGCAGTTCTTATTGGAGATGAAGAAACTGATTTTTCTGGTGAGTCTTTTGTTTCATGGACGCCAGATTTTGATTTATGCGAACCAGATTTTGGTTTATGTGAACCAGAAACCTTAGATGAGCTTGAGGTAGCTGCTAAAGAAGGTTGGGCAGATCCAAAATCCCTTTTCAATGAATCTGTACCATCCAAGCTTCGTTGGGACAGAGTGCTACCTAGTTCTTGCCCACTTTGGTGATTCTTTGAATGTCTACTTTTTTTCTCCAGCTTACCACTGCTTTTACTTGCAGAGAAATCCTTCCCCCCAGACTTAGATACCCTAGCCTTCTTTTTTTTTTTTGGATAAGTAGATTTTCATTTATCCAAGAAAGCAGCAGTGCTGCTACATGTTACAAAGCTAGCTTAGCCTAGCTAAATAAATCAGAAAACCAATGCCATTAGACAAACATGTCTGCATTTAACCTCCAAGAATTACATAAAAACGTATTAACTGAATCTCTTTTAATCTTCCTAAGATCACTTAACCTGGTCGAGATCATGTCTCTCACTTGCTCAGTGAGGTGCTCCTCCTTTTGCTCAGTTGAGTTGAACAAACGATTGTTTCTTTCCTTCCAAACTAGGTAGATAACTGCGTTCCAAGCTAACCTCAATATCGTTGTGATTAGAGCTTTACCTCTGAGGTTGACAGAGGCCCATTGAAGCTCTACATTCCAACATGCAACCTGCCTTTTTAACCTACAAAGTACCATCACTCTCTGCCATATCTGTTTCGAGTAGGAGCAAGTGAAGAATAGATGATCCCTGGTTTCCCTCTCTTGTTTGCACAGCAAACATTTATCATCCACTGTCATTCCCCAGGAGATAAGTCTATCCTTTGTGTCCAATCTATTTAGGATTGCCATCCAGGAGAGCATAGAATGCCTAGGAATATTAAAATTACACCATACCAACTTATACCAAGCCACTTTCCCAGCTGAAGGTCTGATCTTGTTCCACACTGCTGACACTTGGTACTTTCCCTCAGGGAAAGGCCATTTGCAGCTTCCATCAGTAGTTGTGAGAACTATTCTGGCAGCCACCTCTCTCTACCCTAGCCTTCTTTTCTGTCCTGCAGTCATTTTTGCTGAACTCTTCCTTCACAAACACTCTGCTATCCTGGAGGTGGTTCCCCGTAATTTGGAGGGAACCTGTATATAATTGACTATCAATACATTCATCAACTTTCCTCTTTCTTGAAACTTCCCCACCATCACAATTCGCCAGATCCAGTGATCCATCAGTTAAGGAAACCTGAACTTTGTCCTTTGGTCTTTTACCAGAGACCTGTTGTCTGTCCTTATCCAACTTTAAATCCTTATAAGAAGAACGTTCACTGTGTTTAGACTGATCCTTTCCTATCGATGTGGTTGGCAAACCATTACTTGTGCTAGGACCCCCCTTACCAGCATGCTCAAACATCCAATCTTCGTCAGCAAGAGGCAAACTTTCAGCCTTAATTTTCTTGGAGGCCCTTAAAGAATCTTGATCAATGATCCCTTTGCCTTTCATATTTGACGTCTTGGCATCACCTAATTACATGTGTTTTATAAAAGCAACACATTATATAATTTAGAAAAATAATTTTACAAGTACAATAAATATCTGTTTAAAAAGAATACCTCCACCAGAACTGTGTTCCGACACTTTATGCTTCTCTTTCTGCTTATTTTTGTGTTCCTCGACAGGCAAATCGCATTTTCTTGGATGCTGTAAACCAGGTTCACTTACCACAGGAGATCGAGTCACATCAGTTAGACTTCCGGATCGAACTGATGACTGCATGTTCTTCTTCATAGGAGTTGGCCCATCTTTATCCATTGCATTTAATAATTCTTTTAAACCATGTTTCTTCCTTCCAGCAGGGGGCATGGCATGTGAACCAAAACATCGTTGGTTTTGGTCAGGTTGCAGGGCATCAGCTGAGAGTAATCTGGACATAGTACTGCCAGGATTAGTTTGACTCTCTACAGCAGGAACTTGATACAATGCAAAAACAGCTTTTGTAGTTTCCTCCTCATCAACACTGCAGCGATTCATTGCAGGCCTAAACATTTACAAGACAAACAATATTAGAGATTTAGAAAACGGAGAAGAGAAGAGATATTTTCCACGATCCATTACAAAGTTAACTATCAACAACAATAGTTTCATGTTCACTCCAACACCATTTTAACAATATATATGTATGAAAAACTTAGGAGTCTGAACTCTGAACCATTAAATTACATTCATAAAAATTTACAAGGGGTGCGGATAAAGAACTTACAGCCAGTTAAGCATGCTGCATAACCACTTCTCAGGTAAGTCAGCAGGATTTATGGTTATTGGAAGAAGACGCCACTTCAGGCACTTATCACAACAAACCCAATTTTCTTTTATCAATACAGGAGCTGCAGTTGCAAGGGAAAATCCAGCAACATTGACATTGGCAGAGTTAGAAGCACCATCCACAGTTGCTCTAGGGTATGATTCAGTTGCTGATAAATCCTCAGTTTTCTTACCACTTAGTCTATCATTATGTGCACTGTTAATGGCTAATATATTTTTTTCAATTTTATCAGCTTCCTTCAGCCGATCTTCAGAACGAATTTCCAATGAACTTGTTTGGTTCTCTTCCTGTTCTGATTCTCCAACATCTCCAAAAAAATCTCTATACCTATCTTCAGCCTTTCTAAAAGGCCTTTCTAATTTTTGGTCTCCCGAGTCCCTTTTGTTTGTATAATTGTTCATGTGAGCAGTCTGCTTATATTTCAGCATCAAAGAAGAACCAACCTTCGAGCTTTCTTTTGGTACCTCTGCAGCTAGACTGCCATGATCTTGACTGCCTTTTGATTTATTTTTTCCACCAGGAAAGGTATGCTCCGTTGCAGGAGGCAACTTCATATTGTCTTGCTCATGCGATGTAGCTCTCTGGCTGTTCTTCTTCCTAAGAGGATCTACTGGTTCACTATTTAGAGCTTTGCTACCTTTTAGAGTATTAGACTCGGATTTGACAGAACCATAAGTTATTTCTGCTTTAATATACCCATCTTTTCTCGCATAGCCTGAATTATCATCCAGAACACTTGTCTTTTTCTCCTCCAAAACCTTTCGAGCTAAACCAGCCCTTGGATTCTCCCAGCCAATATCTTGGGTAAGTATTGGCTCCACTGACTCCTCCATAGCTACATCATGGACACCTTTATTTCTTGCTATGCTCTTATCTTTTACCTTGTCAACAGCAGAATATGAATTAGATAAAAGAGGAAGCTTCAATGTTTTTGAAACAAGCTCCTCACAAGCCAATGTGTCAATATCTACTTCCTTCTTTGACACAATACCATTGTCATTCCTTATTTCCCTTTTACTGCCACCCTTCCTTTCCACTGGAAAATCCTTTTTCTCCACTGACTTTGCTTTCTTGTCTCCCAATAATATTTCATCACCCTTTCTAGAATCTGATCTATTCTCTTTTGGAATTTTTTCCTTTACAATCAAGTTAAGTAGATGACCAGGGAGAGGTGATAGTAGTGCCTCCCCAGGCACTGGGAAGGAAGTCATAAACTGCTCAAAAATATCCAGAAAAGAAAAATATTCCGATCACTTCAGGTACATCAGATGTAAGAAGATAGAAAGATTAAAGAAAAAGAAAAACATTCTTTTTATGAGAAGGTTAACAAAATAGTAAATGGAGGATTTACCCGAAGAATACTGGTTGGAGATTCAAATAACGGCTCTTGAGTCTCCCGATACATCCCTTCACTTTCAGAAGGGCTCTCATCTAAGGAGGAAGATGGTGAGACATCAAGGCCAAGACCACTGTAGATTGCAGAATTTTTTTGTGTCGACAAGTTATCTGAACCCATTTTGATTCGTAGCTTCAACGTTTTCTGGTCTGGCAGATTGGCAGCTTTCTTGTTTGCAAATTCGCACCTAGAGGCAAGCTCATGAGCATGAGTGGATGTTATGACCTCTTGTTTAATCAAATCAATTGCAGAAGGTGCCTTTAAAGCAGGGAGGGTTCCAAAATTTGTAGGATGACGGCCATCCTATATAAAAAAACAAACAAAGTGCTCACTTTAAGTTGGACTTCTCAAATCAACCAAGATCCTGCGAAAGATTCCTCCTTTTTATACAAAATGAACTATATTTCCAAGGGAGGAAAAGAAACAAATAGAGAATAACTCTACCTCCAATTGTATATTGTTTGGGGATCTAGGTGCATCGCAGCTCTGAACTTTTGGCGGACTCTTCAGATGAGACCAACCAGGAGAACGTGAATAAGTGGGTAAGAATGATCCATACCCACCATATTTTGCCCCTGCGAGAATGTCAAGAATCCCGAATTCATCAATTTCCAATTATGAACTCCAACTTATGGTGACTCTTGACCTTACAAGAACCATGATTCTCTTTTTGTTCCGACTTACCCAGGTTCTCTGCAGATACTCCACCTTCAAAATCTTTTTGAAAATGTCCAAGAACATGTTGAATTTTCTCATCCTTAAAAAACATTACAGGAGCCACATATCACTAAAAGATCATAAAACACATGGAGAGAGACTAAGAACAAGCAATAGAAAAGTGATAAGACATTGGGAAAGATCTACATACATATAGTCCTACATACCGTTAGCGGCTAATCCTCTAGAAGCAGTAATAATACAGTTAGACTCTATAAGCTAACTAATGTGCTTGAATCTTACTCTCCTAACTTCGAATTACGAAATCCCCAAGGTTACATTCAAGATAACCATAATTAAACATCACCAACCTTACATGGAAACGAAAGTTACAAAGAATGTCGCTTGAATCTTACTCTCCTAACTTCCAATTACGAACATTACATTCAAGATTACCATAATTAAACATCACCAACCTTACATGGAAACAAAGTTACGAGCAATGCCTTCACCAGTAAACATGTATCGAACTCACATCCGACAATTCAGAAAACCCTAAAACCATTAATACACCACTACACAAAAAAAAAAAAAAAAAAAAAAAAAAGAAACTTCATTTATGACCACGCTAGACACGTTGCAGAAAACAATTCTCTTCACTTAATTAAACCTCTTACAAACTATATTCTCTAGATAGCTACATCATAAACCAAACAAAACTTGCAACATTAGAATAAAAAACTAAAATACCAATTTTATCTTATATTTCTAATTTTCTATAAGCAACTCAGTTAGACAGTAAAAACATTTCAATTGAAGTTACAATATCCAACATTGCAATTAATCAGCATAAAAATCTTTACTTTGGATCTAAAACCCAACAAAAAATAAAAACAAGTCAACACAATATGATTAAACATTAATTAAAAAAAAACTTTTTGCAGATAAGAGTAAATAAGAAGAGCCAAATTTTCTTACAATGTAAGAGAGAGAAGATAGATCATTCTCGGGGCCGGTGGTGGCATCATAATCATCGTTATTGTTATTATAAGAGCAAGCCTCTCCTTCTTCAAGCTCAGTCTCTTCCATTTCTCTTCCACCAAACCCTAACCCTAGCCCCTTCCTCGCATCGTTACTCTCTAACGAAATCATTCAACAAAAAATAATAAAATTACAAAAAGTAAATCTCACCCCAAAAAAAATTATTCGAAGCCCACAATTTTTTTTCCGATCATTTTGAACAACTCCCTAAAACAGGGAAATGGCTTTTATCCTAATTTCCATCAAAAATCGAAACTGGATCCAAATACCTAACCATAATTTTAGAACGGTTCAATTTCCAAAAAAACGATTTAAACATTCGAAATTTTATTGTTTTTAAGGGTTTTTTTTTGGGTTTTTCTTAAGCGATTTCTTTAGCTGGAATCAATTAGCACAGAAAGAAAGAGGATGAGAGAGAAAGAGGACTCTCTCTGGTTTTGGTGTGTACAGAGCAGCCGCCTTTTATTTTTTAATTTATTTTTTACTTTTTTATTTTAATTTTTTTTCAATTTCTTTGTATTTGAAGGAAATCTTTTTATTTTTTTAAAATTCACATAAACTTATTAATTTTGATTTTTAAATATATAAAAATACTATATATTTATTTATATTAAAAAATTAGTGAGTTTAATATTATCAATCAAATAATATCAATTCAACTGATAAAAATATAAATAATAAATAAAATAATAAATTCAAAAAATAAAATAATTATATCTTTTAATACTTTATATAAAAAATTATATATTTACTTCTAAAAAAATTATCTACTTAAAAAACTATTATTTTTTTTCATTTAATTTATTTTAAAAAAAACATAATTTATTTTTTTCAAAATATATTTTCACTTTCACTCACAAAGTAAGTGGTACAAAACTAGCTTGATAAATATAAAAATAATATAATAAATATGACAAAAATATTTATACATAATTAACGTAATATATTTAATATATATCATATTTATATTTAAAATTTTAATATATTTAATAATTTTTATTATATTTATATTTGTATAATTAATTAAAAAACACAAAACATTATAAAGATGCACAAATCATCGTATATACGTGATCTAACAAGAAGAAAATAGTTTTTTTTATAAAATGTTAATTAATATATAATGATATTGATTAAATAATATATAAAAAAATAATTAATAAATTATTTTTTTAATTTAATAAAAAAATTATATTAAATAAAAAAATTTCTCAAAATATTAAATAAATAATATTTAACTAATGCTGGTAGACACCTGTTAAACAATTCCTTTCTTTAATGTGTGTTTTTTAGCATAAAATGTTGGGTTTATTTGTTTTTACCTTTTGGCCACTTTATTCTAGGAAAGGTGAATAAAAAAAAATGTAACTCCCAAGGACCAATATTTCCATTTGAAACAAAGGGAAACTTAGTTGTTTTAAGAGGAAGAAACCAATTTTTCCAATGCTATTTAATGTAATTTTATTCCATCAAATGTGATATACGATGGAAGTTGAAATTTATACATGATGATACTACTTTAATAACAAGAATACCTTATATAAATATAAGATTTTGCGAACGAATATTTTATGGTAACATTTCATCTAAAATGAGTGATTTATTTAAATTAGTGTAAAATTAAATAAATTTAAATACTTTCATAATTTTTTATACTATTTATATTTTAACAATCCGATCGACACATTATATTATTTTTATATTTATTAAATATATATCTGTACTATATTTTTATATTACGTTAAAATTATCAAATCTATTCATGTCTGTATTGTAGTAAAAGTTTTAAACATTACCTTTTTTTTTAAATAGAGAAAGAATAGTTTGTAACCATGAAAACAAGATAGAAAACTTAAAAAAAAAAAATGAGTGAAACTGACGTTCACTCAAGACCTAAAAAAATTCATTGTGCATGAGAATTATTTGAGAAATATCCTTAGAGTCGAATTCTTTATGTAAAATCGTGTTTATTCAAGTGGGGTGTATTCATTAGAAGTGTAAACGAGACATATGTGCTCGCAAGCTACTCGAGTTCGACTCGAAAAAAATTCGAATTCGATTCGGTCATTGTCGAGTCGAGCTCGAGCAGCTCGATCTATCGAGCGAGCCGAATTCGAACATCTTAATACTCGATTCGAGTGGCTCGCGAGCCTAATCGAGCTTTTTATTTTATAATATATATTTTTTAATATTAGTTTACTATTTTACCCTTAATATATATATATATATATATATATATACTAAAAACCTAAAACCTAATTTTTTTCCCTTTGTCTTCTTTTCACTCTCTCAGTCTCAGCCGCACCACGTTCTCTCACTCTCACCTCCTTTCCGTTACAGTCCATTCCATCTCCATCTCCATCTCCATCTCTTCTCATTTCTTATTTCTTATTTCCCAAATCCACTGTACAACACTCAAATATCGTTTTCCCTCTCCTCTCACTCTCATCTGCCTAATTATCAGATTTCTTGTACCTTTTTTGCGGATAGAGCAAACAATTTGGCCACATCGTTGTCCTATACATAAGGTGAATTCTTACGCCATGGCTTCCATTGAAATCTGACAAAGGAATGCAGGATTTTTTCTGAGATTGCCATCGTCTTCTTGATACCAGTGTGTATCAGTGGCTTTGAGAAGATCTTAATTCGAAAATTGTACATCCTTTTTCTCTCTCTAAAAGTAAAAATTGGTTATGATCAAATCGATTTTTTTTCTACAGGTTGTCTGGAAAATCAACCAATCAATCCCAAAAAATGGAAAAAAAAAAACCCAACTTTCTAATTTTCCAAATTTGAGAAATACTTTCTTATTCTTCTTTTAATTTTTTGAATCAGTAGAAATTTAACGTTTTTGATGTGTGATTTCAGTCGGCACTCTTCAGTTTCCATTCATTCTTAACTGTAGTGCTATTGGGAATCTGCACCTGCACTTACTTGAATATGCAATTTTCTTCTCTTTGGTTTATTCATTTATTAGTAAATAGTTTTCATTATTATATTTGTATTTGATTTGAACTTACATTTTTTTATGAAAATTTGTATATGAAAGAACTCGAGCTCGAACTCAAGTATGTAAACGAGCTTAATCGAGCCGAGCTCGAATAGTTCGATTTTATCTCGAGTCGAGCTCGAGCTTGAAAAATAATATTCGGTCGAGCTCGAGCCGAGTTTTGAGCAGCGAATACGAATCGAGCTTCTTATTATTCGGGCTTGGCTCGGCTCGATTACAGCCCTAGTATTCATGGCACCAGCAAGGCTTAGAAACCGGGGAGTGGGGAAAGATCTGGTAATTTATATGTGTTTTCTGTTTTCTGTTTCGTGTTTTTTTTATTAAATCGTGTAAATATAAACATAACGTAAATTATTGAATATATTAAAATGCTAAACACGAATACAATACGTATGACAATTGAATGAGTTCGAACGGATTTGGATTGGGCTCACTCAAATTTAGGTATATTTTTATTTTATTAGTAGTTATTAACAATTCTACAATTCAAAAGGTAGAACTTGAAAGCGACAATAAACTACTAATAAGTACCCACACGCCATATTATCCCACATCGGTCGAGGATAAGATAGGCTACAACCTTATATTACTTCCCTCTTAAACTTTGATTGCCGAGCTCAGTAACGCGAGCTTATAACCTGAGTGGGGGCATTAAGGTGGCTTGGGGAGAGAAAATAGTGGATAACCAGTGGCCTGCGTCGGAGGGGGCAAAGTGGGCCCTTACTGGCTCGCCCATCTGTGAGTTGGTGCGCCTTAAAATAGCGCTTGTGAAAATCTCATCACTTAGGAAAGTTGACTGAGAGAATTCTTGCTGGCTTGTCAGAGCAGCGGAGGACTCCTGGTGGACTAACGAGTCAGTACCCCTTCAAGACCGTCAGTGGCCCGCTCTTATCTCCACCTCCACCTTTTTTTTTTTTTTTTTAATTTTATGATCCAATGCTAGAAATAACGAAGGAAAATAAAGGGGTTTATGAATTCTTTCATTTGGAGAAGTAGGTAGTAGTATTACTTAAAAAATAGCAGGAACATAGAATAGAACCAAAGGGAAATGCAGTTTTAGTAAGTTAAAAGCTTCTTTTTTGAGTTATTTATAAAGGGAGTTCCTTTATTGCTTTGGCAGATGTGATGTGCCAACAATGAATCTTTATCATTTGATCATTTGATAGTGGAGTCTTCACCAATAAAATTTGATAGTAATATGGAAAAGATTGCAACATAAACTAATCTGCAAATTTTTCGAATAAAAATTCGGAATTTAACTCAATTGGTTCATGCAGTCACCCTTAAAAAGTGGCATCCAATAGATTTGGAGTTCGAATCTAAACATCTACAATCCCTTCCCTTATCCTTAGGCTGCGACCTGTACCAAAAAAAATTCTTGAACGATACCGTGAGCATCATACTATATTGCCACTCTACTAGTTGAATGTTATTCAAATTCTTCAATTTTTTTAAAAGTATTCGTATTCGACAAATGTTCAAATATCGGTATGAGTATGATCCTCTAAATATATATATATAAAAAAAATTAAATTTTAAACTACTCATGTCAGATACATCATATATGCATCCAACACTCACCGAAATTCAAGTAACATAACTAGTAGTAACTTAATCAAAATGTGATCTTTAAGTTACAATATACATATATGAATTGGTTTTTTATAAATGTTCAATGAAGTGCGATTAAGCTGTTAAATCTTCTGTATCGTAAAAGGTTACATTTTGAAGTGATGCCTTCAACATTCCTATAGGTTGAAGAATCCACCATCGCCACCGGCCGTAGGCAAGTAAAAGCAACAACTTTGCATGTTTGCACTTTGCACATAACTTTTGTCCTTACACAAATTCAAAATCCACTTATATGTTGTTCCGATTTTTCATTTTTCTTGAAATATTCATGTTCGACATTTGTGTCGGACGCATATCCGAACATGAATATGGGAATATGACCCTCCAAAGACTCTCGAAATACATGAAAAAATTAATTTTTTTTAAATATCCGTGTCGAACACATACACTTACAGCCAAATCCGAATAACATAGAAGCCCACCATTTTCATTCTATATAATAAGAATCTAAAGACAGCCATTTTATTTACCATACAGCAAAAATTCTTGACAACAACAATAGCAAATATATGAAATTGCAAACATTTCAGAAGTATTTCGTATCATATTAAAAAAATTCAAAATCTTTTCAATCCCTTTTACACCTAGGGATTATTTATCAATCCCTTTGACAACAAAATCTGAAAATCTGAACTATTTTATGGGTTGGTTCTGTATGAGTTGCATGGCTAGTATGTTTTGAAAGGAAGGAGTATTTGGGATGTTACATGCTCTCAAAATGCAAGTTGGACATAGTGGAAGTTGCTTCAATTAAGAGACATGGCTAGAAACTATTTTTCAGCAAATTAAAGGGGTTATAAGACTCAATATATATGCTTGGCAGATTATCCAGAAGAAGCAAGATAAGGTTGCATGGCATAGGCTTCTGTGGTTTACCTACCATGTGCCAAAGCATGCTGTTGTGGCGTGGATGGCTGTTCAGAACATAATTCCTTCTTATGTTACTCGGATTTAGGTGTTAATGTCGGACACGGGTATGTGTCCGACACGAATATATTTAATTTATTCTAATTTTTTTTATATATTTGAAGGATTTTGTGGACAATATTCTCATACCATGTATGAAAATACGTCGAACACATATGTATATGGAAAAATGCAGGATTATATATGTGAAGAAAATTGCAGCGGTCATTTAGAATCGATTATTGGTCTTAGGAATATCTCTTAATAGCCGATCTTTGGCCAACGATGAGGGATAATATATGTGTGCTGGGATGTTTTTGTTAATTTGCTTTGCTTTATTTGTTGGCTTTGACTTGCAGCTTATAATAATTAATTCCTTAAATTAGTTGATCAACTGTTCCTGTTATATGCAGGTTGTAAACCTTTGTAATAGGATCTTCCATGCTTCTTTGGATAATGAAAATCTAGCTTATCCAAAAAAAGAAAAAAAACCCTAATTAAACTTTTCAAATAAGAAAAACCCTGAAAAACAAAAAAAAAAAAAACCCTTTGGACCGAAGCCTAGAGCCTCCCTAATGAATGATCTCTCCCTCGTGACTACCCTCCAGTCCAGAGAACCGGAGCCTCCTCAATAAATTGTAAAGTTCGTACACTTAGTCGAAATTTATGTTATCCAAATTTTTTATTTTTTATTTTAAATATTTATGTTTGCAGGCATATGTATTTGACACATTTTTGAATATAAGTATAGAGATACAAGCCTTCAAATATATGAAACACTTTACAAAAATTAAGTATACTCATATTGGACACATATTGATCATATCCAATATTCATTCCTGAATCTGGGTAATATAGGTCGAAATAACAAATTTGTCCCCTTGGGACATAAGCCTTGCACTTGCTTTGAGAAAGCTAAATTTGGTAATTTATGTATTCGTATCGTATATCGTATTTTTTCATGTCATAACCGTATTTAAAATGTTATATATTTATATAAATTTTAGCACGTTAATAATTCAATGTTATATAGATTTTGATACATTCATGTATTTGTGTCGTGTTTTTTATTATTTTTTGTATCATATATTGTTTTAATTATTTTTTTCATATTATATTAATCTCATGTAATCTTTTTGAATTCTAAATTATTTAAGAAAAAGCAAGATCTGATAATCCATATATTCATATCGTATTCATGTTATTTTTTTGTATCATAAGCGTGTTTAAGATATTATATATTTATATAAATGTTGACACGTTAATAATTAATTTTATATAAATTCTGACACATTCGTATATCCATATGATATTTGTATTATTTTTTAATATTATATCATATTTTAATTATTTTTTTAATATCATATTCATACAGGGTTCAAAATTAAAAAAAAAAAAAAACTTTCACATGCCAACAGTTAAATCTTAAAAAGTTAAAAGTACAATACAAGGATGCCCGAACAAAGTCTGAGGGTTACACGGTAATTTCAGTTACAACTAAGTGTCGGTTACCTGTTTTATGTCCGAACCCACAAATGCGAGAAAATTTTACCAATTTTGCAGGGCCGGTAGGAAAAAAAAAAAAACCAAACAAAAAGCTGAAGAGAAAAAAAAAAAAAAAGAGAACAAGAAAAATCAAACAAAGCTAAAAAAAAAAAAGCCCCCCGAACCCAGACCGTACGGTATTTGAGAGAGAGAAAAAACAAAAAACTCAATTACAGTGAAAGAATCTCTATCTCTCTCTCTTCTTCTTCTAAGCAAATTTACGCTCTCGATTGAGCTCTTTCCGATCATTCTAAAACATTCCAAACTTCCCTGTGGAACCTTCCATTTTTTTGATTTTTTTTTCTGTGAAGTCGGTAAGGTACTACTGTACAGACCCCGCCCCCCCAAACAAAACCCGTTTCGATGGAGTTGTACGGTCGCAACCCGGCTCGTAATGGGTCTCAATCTGGTCACCAGCCCGAATGGAGCCCCGCTGGTCCCGAAACCGGACTGGAAGGTATTTTCCGTTAATTTCAATAAATTTTCCCGGTTTTCTACTCGCATTGCGACGATGTCTCTTTGGTAAAGCTTATTTTAGGGTTTTTTTTTATAAAGTGGCGACTGAATTAGGGTTTTATTCGTATTTCTTTGGTGTAATACAGATTCTATGTTTCAATTGTCGTTGAGGGGCATCGAATCGTACCCTGAACGACCCGGGGTAACTGACTGTGTTTACTACATGCGAACCGGGTTTTGTAGATACGGTAATAGCTGCCGTTACAATCATCCTCGCAACCGTGCCGCGGTAAATTTATTGATCATTTTGCTTATATAAGTGGGGTTTTCCTTTTGTTTATTTAATTTTGTATGCAATGTTTGGTTCAGCTTCGAAATGGTATTGATTAGTGTGTAACTAAGTGAACTTAATATTAACAACAATGAAAGTACAAAATGCACTAAGAACACGGAACTTATCACGGTACATTTTGATAATAGTAGTGCATAACTGAAGCAACCTTTCCCTGCTATAATCTATGTGTACTGCAACAATGAAAGAAAACTCTTATGGTAGTTATTATCAGTAGTAGTTATTTTTTTCCAATAATTTCATTCATATATATTTGTTGCTTATAATGCATAGGGGATTTGATGCAAACAACTTTTTTAATGCATTGTTTCCCTCCAAATAGAAACTGAATACTACAATTTAGAAGTTATGCTTGACATCCTCTGTTCTGGATTTAAATGATTTAACTGACCTTCAACTTAAGTCTATGTGTATTTCTTCAGCATATTCCCTAACACTGGTCATTCTGTTGGCCCCTGTCTTACACTATTTCATACCAAACTATCAGATGTCTATGCAAGTTGGTAGATGTTTATTCCATATATTTTATCCAAAAGATTTTGTTTAATCTGTGGTAAGTGAAGCAAGCAAAGAGGTCTGTATACCGTGGAATTGTGCTTCCTTTGGACCCACCTCAACTTAAAAACTGAACCTCAGGTCTTCTTTAATTGTTGCACAGGAAAGAGAATAACATGATTCAAATAAGTTATTTGCCTGCTTCATTTCTTGTTAAAAATGAATGGAGGATAGTTCTTGATAGAATGGGACGATGTAAGAGAATTTACTTAGGTCGTCTCATTAGTCTATGGTTTGAAACTAAGGCAAGATTTTTCTTGTACTCAGCTAAAGTCTTTTGTGAGAGTTCAGTCACTCATATTTATTTGGTTGTGATGCCATTTAGGTTGAGGCTGCTGTAAGAGCTACAGGGGAGTACCCTGAACGACTAGGGGAACCCGTATGTCAGGTAAAAGAATAAATTAGTTTTTTGAAAAATGCAAAATTGTTTTTTAATGAGTCAACTCCTTTGCTAATTAATGCTGCAAAGACCTTTTCTTTCTTTTTTTAACTTGTGCCTTTTTCTTTTTTTTCTTTTTGCATATATGCAGTTTTATTTAAAAACTGGGACCTGTAAATTTGGTGCATCCTGCAAGTTCCACCATCCAAAACATGGAGGCGGATCCTTTAGCCATGTTCCATTGAATATATATGGATACCCATTACGGCCGGTTTGGATGATATCTTTTCTTGTTTTCTTTTTCCTCAATTTTTATTTATCTCCTTTGAGGACTCTTAAAACATCTAGACACCAATTTGATGTGCATCCATTAACAGGGTGAGAAAGAATGCTCCTACTATTTGAAAATGGGGCAGTGCAAATTTGGTATTACTTGTAAATTCCATCATCCTCAACCAGCTGGCACATCAATGCCAGCATCTGCACCTCAATTTTATCAGCCGGTGCAATCTTCTTCAGTCCCTATACCTGAACAGTATGGGGGGGCATCCACCAGTGTGAGAGTGGCAAGGCCTCCACTATTACCTGGTTCATATGTTCAAGGGGCTTATGGTCCTGTACTGTTTTCCCAAGGAGTGGTTCCTATTCCGGGTTGGAGTCACTACTCGGTAAGATGATCAGCATAGTTGCATTAAGATAATGTCAAAACTATATGCGATTCCTGAAGCTGTTTTTGGCTTACTTGGTGCAGGCGCCTGTAAGCCCAGCACTCTCTCCTGGTGCACAATCTGCTGTTGGAGCAACTTCTCTCTATGGACTAACGCAGCTATCTTCTTCAACACCTTCACTTGCAGGACCTTATCCCTCCTTGCCCTCTACTGGCTTTTCAAGCAGTAACCCAAAGGAACAAACATTTCCAGAGAGACCCGGTGAACCTGAATGCCAATACTATTTGAGGACTGGCGACTGTAAATTTGGAGCATCTTGTAGGTATCATCATCCTAGAGACAGGGTTGTGCCACGGACAAATTGCGTCCTCAGCCCAATGGGACTTCCTTTACGTCCAGTATGTGAACATTCTCAGTCACTTTGTCTTTATTTATCCTTTATCTTGTGATCTTCTGTTCAAGGTGACATTCTGTTATGATAATTACTCTCATTTAGAGTGGGATTTTAAGAGATTTCGACTTCAAGATCTTGCATTATAAATTAAGTTTGGTTAGGTTAATATGTTTTAAATACCTCTATTGACTTTGATTGCCCTGTTAGTCCAAAATTCTGTATCTTAATTTATCTGCTATGTAGTTAGAAGTTTTTGTTCCTTGGAGGGGAAAGAAAGAAAGTGACAGCCTTTTGGCCCTCTCTTTCCCTCTTAATTAATTTTACTTTTTCTTTTAGAGGAACTTTTTTCTAGAATATAGACTAGGTGTGCTTCATTTTATAAGAGTTCAATGCTCAAGTGTAGGATTGAGAGGGCTTCAGTAATGTTTATCTTTAATGGATTTGAGATTTCTTCATACACATTCGGCAGCTTTATAGTTTTCATCCTGCCAACAATCTAATGTTGAAGGTTTTTGCTGGCCTCAGAACTCGGGAATCAATTTTTTGCTTACTAGAGGCTTAGGTTGGTCAGAGCTTCATAATGAATATTGGGTTCAGAGCAGTATAGTTTGAGGAGAAATGTATGGTATGGTTATAACTTACCATTTGATGTTAGGAAGTTTGATGATTGGTGATATTAGATTTGGTCTCTAGTGAAGGTGTATGATGGAGCACTTTAGTTGAGGCTTCTCAAGGTTTTAACTTTTTTATATTCTTGTTGTCAGAAGAGATGATAGAAAGATTCCACAGAATTATGGTGGAGAGTAGCATATCATTTTTGTATCAATTGGGAGATTTATTAAAATAGGCAACCTAACTCGAGCAAAGTTCCCTGTGCCTTAAATGACAGTAGTCAAGGTTTTATTAATGTTATTTTTAATTTTAGTTACGTTATTGGTTAGAAAACACTTGCGTTTGATTTAATAGCCACCTTTAGCTTTACATACTAAGTTCCTTAATTGCACCCTTCCTAATCCAGTGCTGGCTTTGATAGGCAGCCCTCTCAACCACTCTTGTCAACTTAGCCTGATTGAGACACATGCATGCATGTATGTGATGGTGTGTGTGTTTAATCTGGTTTTTATCTTTCTTTCTCCTTTACATTGCTTGTAATGTGAGTCTTGGTTAGCTAGGACAGATCAAGTATATACTACATGATCATTTTTGCATAGGAAATTTTGTGTAAATCTAGAATGGAGTGATAGTAATTCATCAATTTGTTATATATTTTATTAGTAACATATGCTTTGATCTTTCATTTTTGTAGGTAATGTTTGTTATCTAGTCAATTGAAAAGGTTTTATGTTTTGGCGCAAAATAATTGTGGCTGTTCTTGAATTATTCTGTTTGCCTGAAAGCAATTCTAGCATGATGATATACTTATGGAGTACCAGACTTCACTTCAAGTGGTAGTTTTTTAATGGATATAAAGCTATAAGAATGCTATTCCGAATCAACATTTGCAAGTTCTCACTGTAGCTATCGCATCCCCCTAATTTCAGATCGACAATGACCTTAGTGATCATATATCTTGTAAATTCTATTATAGCAATTATGTACCATCTTATGCTTTAGTAACTCTACTTTGTAATACAGGGAATGAGGTTTTTGACATAGCATCATTTGTTTCTTAAATTGCATTCATGTTTTAGTTCGTTGCAGCTGTTCTAATTGTCCTGTGGAATTTTAGATAGTCTAGCTTTGTAAATTCTCATTTTTGCTATTATTTCATTCCTTGTTTATTATAGGGAAATGGGGATAGTCTCATAGGTTGGATACCAATTTCTTCATGACTTCACGATGCCGATACTCTGTCTCTGTGTGTGTGGGTCAGGAAAGGATAATTAAATTAATTATCTGTGACTGTGACTACATATTGTGGGAAATATATTTAATTCAGGCTTACATATTTTCTATTTTTTTTTCTTCCTTTGTATGTTCAGCTTTAGCATTGCTATCTTGAACAGCTGGTGTATTTACCTTGACAGTTCTGTGATATTGAAATCCAGTGTCTATGCTAACACATTATCCTTTGTTTTTTTTTTTAGAAAATGTTTTAATTTGATTCTTATTTCCTGTAAACAGGGGGTGCAGCCTTGTTCTTTCTACTTGCAGAATGGGCACTGCAAGTTTGGGTCCACATGCAAATTCGATCATCCAGTGGGAACAATGAGATATAGTCCATAGGTATCGTCTCTCATTGATATGCCAGTTGCTCCCTGTCCAGTTGGGTCTTTACTGGCTACATTGGCCCCTTCCTCTTCTTCTAATCACGGCCTGAGCTGATTTCAGGATCTAAGAAGGATTCTTATTTGAGCAGAATTCCTTGTTCTGCAAGCTCATCTAGTAATTCAGTTGGTTTGATTTTTTCGCAGACAGGTCAAGTTCCCCTTTCTGATTTGCAGCTTTCAAGTCAGAGTTCTGTTCCTTTAAGCAGAAGCACAAGACAGGGTGGTGACTGGTGAGATTTGTCGCTCGAATTGATGTAAAATGCTAGAGCCATTCTTCATTATCTTGCAGATATGGTTTCACCAACCTTGATATGTTTTCTGTTAATAGATCTCAGTAAATTATAGTCAATTGTGCAAAGTTACATTTCTCAGCAGCCATTGTTATCAACCAATCTGCCTTTACCTCACAATAGGACTGATTGTATTTTATGCCTAGCTTGTCTTTTATTTCTGTCAATATTAACTGCAATAAGCTTTTGTAGCAAACAGAGTGTGAACTTCTACCCTTCTCTTCCAAATAATTACAACAGAAAGCCATTATAGGTTAGCCTGTGACTGTCCTTTCTACTTGATGTTTTGTATATTTTTCCATTTGCAATGAAGATTTGAAGAGGATTTCGAGTTCCTTGTATGACTTAAATCTTCTCCATGCCTTCATCTCCTTGTGAATATTAGAGAGAAACTTGCAATTTTGCTATTGCTATGCTTATCTTTTGATATCAGAAAGTAAAAAACTGTTGGGTGGGGAAAAGCTTTGGAGAGCTTGAGGGAGACATTTAGTTGCAACTTCTATCAAAGATTATGTTACTCGGATTCGGGTGTGAGTGTCAAATACGAGTATATGTCCGACACGGGTATGTTTAGTTTTTTTTTTTTTTTTTTTTTTTTTTTTTTTTTTTTTTAACGTTTTTTCATGTATTTGGAGGGTCGTATTCTCATACTTATGTTCGAATATGCGGCGGACATGGGTGTCAGATATGGGTACTTCAAGAAAAATGAAGAGTCGGGACAATATAGCAAAGTACTATCTTTGACTTTGAGTGGTCAACTTATTTTAAGGAAAAAAGTTGGAAACCAATGTAAAGATTCTGTCTATTTTGCGTCATTGATTTTGCATATATGGAACATTGTTGAACTTCAAGAATCACTTTATGGACTGGTTAATATATGATTTATTGTGTTTGTCTTTTGTATTTGTGGCGAAAGAGTTTCCGAAAGCGTCTCCACTAGATTTCTGTCTAGCCAAGCTTAGGTCTCGGTATTAACAAATATTTTGTTTGTTTAGATTTGATCTTATCTGAAATATAGACAAAATTTTATTCAGGTTTGGTTCGATCATATAAAATCACTACTTAAGCTCGTACAAATTTGTCTAAATTTATAAATAAAAGGATTATTTTTCTTATGTAAAAAATATTGATCTTTCAAAAATCTATATTAAAAATAGTAAAACGAGTTAGATTGAGTCAAGCATGTGCAAAAATGCCATGGTCAAAGTTCGATTTATTTTTTAAACGTTATTTATTTATTTTTTTCAAATTTATTTTTCGGATTTAATATTTTTGTTCAAACTCTTAAACTATTAAGCAGATTCTCGGACTTGAATAAATAATTCGACTTTTAAACAAATTTAGTTTTCACACATCTCATGGCAACAAAGCTTTGGTTGATGTACGTAGTAAGGTGCCAAAGATTTTTGTACGCTACTTAGTTTTCACAATTTTTTTTTTTTTACTATATGATCCTTATTCAGCAGAAGTTAGCCAATTTCCTCTTCAAGTCTGTCAAGGCAAATCCATTCCACCCTTTCTCCTTTGATTCCATTAGATTACATTACAAGAAATAATGAAAGAGACTCCAATCCTCTCCAGTGCAATGATCAATTGGCCTTGAAGTTATAATTAAATAAAGCTTCTGGGCTCATTTCCTAATCATAGTATTGCTACCTTTTGAACTTGACAAGGGTTCATCTTCCAACCAACCCTAGAGGACAGGACCCTTCCTTCGGGTGAGTCCATAGAAATAAAAAATCGGATCGGACCGGTTGAACCGAAAATCGATAAATTTGTCCTATCTGATAAATGTCATAGAACCAAATTTTTCCGAACATGTAGAAAACCGGTTGAACCAGTAAAAACCCAAAAAAATCTCAAAAAAACAGGTTTTACACTTATTTTTTTTAAAAAATTTATTGTATATGATAAGATTTGAACCTTTAACCCCTTGAATCTATATTAAAGATCAAATCATTTAGCCAAATACATATTTTTATTAAATATTTACTATATTTAATACTTATTTAAATTAAAATTACTTATTTAATATTAATATCGACCTGTTCAACCGATCCAACCGATTGAACGGTTGAACCGGTAACTGAAGATCTCATCGGTTCGATCTTCAATCCGATTTTTTCAACATTGGGTGAATCCTGTATTCAGCCCCCAATGCTATATGCTGGGCCGTCCTTCTAGAAAGTTACTAGTACTTCATTTCTATGTTACTCGGATTCGGGTGTGAGTGTCGGACAAAAATATGTTCAATTTTTTACAAAATTTTCATGTATTTAGAAAGTCTTTGGACCATGTCCGGATATACGTCGGACACGGATGTCGAACACGAATACTTCAAGAAAAATGAAGAATTGGATCAACATAATTTCATTTATCAAGTCATGCGAAAATAAGATAGATAATAATGCATCAACTAGCTTCAATGAAAACCAAATTTCAAAATTTAGTTTAGAGCCAACATTTACTTGTTCCCTCATAACATGATAACGTGAACATGTACATAGAAAGGAACTTTTGAGAGATCAATAAATTATAATTAGCTGATAAAATTTGGGACGACAGAATTATAGTGCTCTCCAAGACCAAAGGCATGCCTATGGTATGACAACCTGATAGTCTCATTAGATGTAGTAGACCCTCCATCAGATTTGTACTCCTTTCCCATCTCCACGTCAGGAAAAGATCCCGAAAATATCATAAAATGTGTTCTCAAGCAGTGAGTTAAAGCTCCAAGCTCTATCTTTCTTTCCCTATGTTACTCTTACTTTTCATTTACCTTGAAGTATTCGTGTCCGACACATATTCGGACAAGGGTATGGAAGTATGATCCTCCAAATATATGAAAATTTTTTTAAAAAAATTGAGCATATCTGTGTTAGACACATACCCGTATCCGACACTTAACTCAAGTCCGAGTAACATAGGTCCTCCCCATGCAGCAGTTGTCTCCACCTCTTTACAGTAGTTCTCGAATCTCTCTGCTAGTGAATCACCAGAATCTCCATCTATGGTGTTCTCTAACAGGAAAAAAGGGAGAAAATCAGATGCATGTTTCCTCATATAAGCAGCCGCCATTTCCTGTAGTTCTTGGTACGTAAAAGGAGATGATCCTCGAGAGAAAAGGGCCAGCTGATCTTCAACAGCTCGGTAGAGGCAGTGTCCATCCGGCTTTATTTCATTAATTGTGAATCCCAGGGGTTCGAGTTTTCTCTCCAATTTCTCATCTTCAATCATTCTATCACTCACAATATTGCTCTGCTCTTTTTGAATTCGTTGTTCTCTAGCTGCTTCCTGCTGAGCTCTTTTCTCCTATGTTGCTCCGACTATTTATTTTTCTTGAAATACCCGTGTCCAACACTCGTGTCTGTTGCATATTCGGACATGAGTACAAGGATACGATCCCCCAAGGACTGTCCAAATACATGGAAAGTTTAGAATAAATCAAACATACCCATGTCAGACACATACCCGTGTCCGACATTCACACCCGAATCCAAGTAACATAGCTTTTCTCTCGTCTCTTTGCACCTTTGCTGAGCTTTGGATAACAGACACCCCAGCTATGGCCTTCACCAAGTTGTCAATGTTGCTTTTATCATTTCCATTACTATTACTGTAGCCTAGAGAAGCAAGCTCTTCAGCATGATTTTCCTTAAGCTTACCAGAGAGCCGAGAGATCTCTTCCTCCACCTGCTTCTTTTTAGACTTCTGCTCAGCCTTGCTACCTTTTGCTGCTGCCTTTTTCAGCTCAATTTCCTTGTTTTGTAGTTGTGATATCTCTTTCCTGCGGAATAGGATGAGAACAATAAGTATTATAGAGAAAAAAAAGATAGTATTTAAGTTTAAAAAAAAAAAAAAAAAACCCCAAGTTAACATGCAACGGACTAACTCCAAGCTATGTTACTCGGATTCGGGTGCGAGTGTCCGACACGGATATGTTCAATTTTTTCTAAGATTTTCATGTATTTGGAGGGTCCTTGGAAGATTATATCCTCATACCTATGTCCAGATATGCGTCGGATACGGATGTCGAACATGAATACTTCAACAAAAATGAAGCGTCGGAGCAATATAGACTCCAAGCAAGCAAAAGGCAGTTTTTTGTTCAAATTACATTTTTGAAATCAGGGGATAGTAATATTTACATGTCAGCCTTATTTCATAATAGCAACTAAATTTGCCTTCTTAATTAATCATCTACATTGTGCCAGATTAATTATCCAGATTAATAATGTGAAAAAAGAGCAGGAAACCCCACAACAGTCAACTGTCGAAAACCATCAATAAAACTATAGGGATAATCTAAAATGTAAATTAAAGATGAATGTATTACCTGTACCTAGAAACCTATGTTGCTCCGACTCTTCATTTTTCTTGAAGTATCCGTGTCCGACACCCGTGTCAGACGCATATCCGGACATGGGTATGTGGGTATGATCCTCCAAAGACCTTCCAAATACATGGAAATCTGAGAAAAATTGAACATACCCGTGTCAAACACATACACGTATCCGACACTCACACCCGAGTCCGAGTAACATAGCTAGAAACCATTTCATCACGAGTTTCCTGCTTTTGAGATGTACAGGGCAAATTTTCCTCACATGGTTTGCCATCTTTGTCTTGAGCATCAGCCATCTGAGCACACCTAAAATCACGGTAGATGATAACATAGAGGAAATGGTAACCTTGAAATTGGAATTATGAGAAAAGAAAAGGGCATTCTAGTAGCTCAATAAGGAATTAAAAATGACATGTAAAGAATATGCTACAATCAAACAATATATATGCTAGTCTAAGCCACAAAGATGAAGCTAAACAGGTGAAATAGCCATCTTTGATTTCAGCTTTCCAAATATGCTCATCTATGTTACTCCGACTTTTTATTTTCCTTGAAATACCCGTATCCGACACATATTCGGATTTGGGTGCGGGGGTACGATCCTCCAAATATATGAAAAAACTTAAAAAAAATTGAACATACCATATCGGAAGTATCCAACACTCACTCCCGAGTCCAAGTAACATAGATGCACATGGTTAGTTTTGTAACCAAAATAGGTCATTAACCTACTACGAAGACGACTGACATTTTTGCTAACATAAACTTTCTAGATGCCATTATATTACACATATAACTCTTACTTTCATTAAACCAAGTTCAAAAACAATGCTTAGATACACAGTACTTCTTTCTGGAACTCTAAATCCAGGCATTTGCTAAAACTCTTATAATTTTTCTATTGATGAAGCTTCTGATGTGAGTTAAGTTAAGTAACCAATTAAACAGAACCCTTAATTCAATCCCCATCGAAAAAGCAAGGCTATAACACAAAAACCCACAATTTATTCCTTTCAAACATTAATTAAATTGAAATCAAATTGCAACTAGCAACAGAAATCCCACTTTGTATTTATAATCAAACAGTAATTAACCTAAGCTCAAACCCCAATCTGAATCAAACCCTAGCAACTATGGATAATCAGAAACTCAAAAATTGAAAATTATTTTGGTAATTGGTTAATAGCGTGTTGGAATTGGAGTGCAACTAAAACATATAAAATTCAAATTCCTTTTGATAATTTTCTTTTGTTTTCTTCAATTTTCTAGTATAACCAAACCAATGAAATGAAATTCAGTGAAAAAGCCAACCTTTAGAGAAGAGCTAGGTAGGGTTTTTCTGCGTACAAGTAAAGCCTAGAAACCTCAAAAAGAAAAAAAAGAAAAACCATATTTATTTATGGAATTATTATTTTATGCTGTCTTTGGAATTGGAACATTAGAGGGAAAAAGTTGAAAAGAAAAGCAGGAAAGGAAAATGCTTATTGGGCTGAGATTGGGCTCACAATCCAGTTTCTTCAGCTCAAGTTGACATTCCCTCTTATATCCATTTGAAAAGCTTCACTCTGTTTTCATATGATATCTAAGAATTGCTTTAAAAACCTATTACCAACATTATTTGATGCAAATACATACAGTATAAGTATCGTTGATGGTGTTTGGAGACGAGACTGAGTTGATTTTTTTAAGGCTGTTAGGTAAAAGTTTAGAGGAATATGTAAGGATAGAAGATATCAAATGGTATCAAAATTTGATTTTGCATATGCGCTTCAATACTTAAGTTAATAAATATCAAAGAATATTTGAAGAGACTGAAAAAATAAGCAAGTGGATCCCAAAGAGTTTTAGTACGTTTTCTTACTTGGGATCATCATTTATTTTACTTATTTATATTTCGTTGTGGGCTGTTTTAAATGTTTATGAACTTAACAAATATGGATTTATCAAGTATTCTGCATTGTAGTGTTACAGTCTGACGAGATAAAAGTTGGTCCTATATGTATGTATATGTATATGTATATGTATATGTATATGTATATGTATATGTATATGTCATGGATGATCAAAGCTATGAATTTTTCCCGATGCAAGAAACAATCATTGCTATGACAAAACATATATGGAATGGAAGTGATGTATGCATTTTACATGTTGATTATATATATATATATATATATATATATATATATATATATATAAAAGTACCAATTTCAAAACTATAAATAATGAATTATGTCTTTAATAATTTATTAAATTAATTATTTTATCTTTGATTATTTATTTTTTTATTAAATTAATAAAATATTCACTTTTTTAATTTTTTTTCTTTTAAAGATTAAAGTTTTTATTGAAATAAAATTTTCTCAATTTATAAAATTTTATTTAAATTAAAAATTGACTAATTTTTATTTATCTATTTTTTATAATTTTTTATTTTAATTTATGAAAACAACACTTTCAAATTTATTGTTATTAGTAATAATAATAATAATAATAAAGTTTTGAAATAATATTAGAAAAATATTTATTACTTAAGAATCAAAATTTTATTTATCTAGCTCTTAAGTCGCAGAAAATTTTAAAGCATTATTTATTTGACGAGGATCGAAACGTGAAGATATAACCAAAGATAATAGTTAAGATTAAATTGGTAGTATGATAATAAACTTAGATCATAAAATTATGTTAAATTATAATAATATATATTACAATGTAAGATTAGACATGAATGATTTTGACATAAATATATTATGAGTAACAATAAATACATAACTTTTTATATATAATATATATATATATATAAAATAACTTTTGATATGATTTTAGTAATTTTAGATATTATTTTGATAGCCTTTGATATTATTTTCATAGCTTTTAATATGATTTTAATAACCTTTGATATAATTTTAATAATCTTTAATATATTTTTGATAACCTTTGATGTAATTTTGGTAACTTTGATACAATATTGGTAATCTTTGATATAATTTTAGTAACCTTTGATGTAAGTTTGGTAACCTTGAATATAATTTGGTTAACCTTTGAAATGATTTTGATAACTTTTGATATAATTTTAATAGTTTTTGATATGATTTTAATTATCTTTCATATAATTTTAGTAACATTTGATATACTTTTGGTAACCTTTGAAATAATTCTGATAACCTTCAATATGATTTTTTGATAACCTTTGATAATATTTTGATAGATATGATTTTGATAACCTTTGATGTAATTTGATAAACTTTGATACAATTTTGATAGTTTTTTTATATAATTTTGATAACTTTTAATATAATTTTTACAACCTTTAATATGATTTTGATAAAAAATTTTAGAATTTAAGAGTCTAGCCAACAAGTTCCTATAGGTACCAGTTAAGGATTAATTAATTATCATTTTATGATTTTTTTTTGCATTTAATTCATTACTTTTACTGAATTCAAGAAAAAATAATTCATTAATTATAATTTTCTTTTTATAAATATAATCTTAACCAGTACCACTAGGCATCGGTTAACATTTCCTTAATTTTATTAATATTTGTAATAGTTTTAGTAACCGTTGATACAATTATGATAACATTTGTAATAATTGTGATATCATTTGATATAATTTTATACCAAAAAATAAAATCATCTAATATATAGATTTACCAAAAAAGAAAAAGTATATAATAATGAATTATATATATTATAATAAATAATATTGACTTATTATATCATCTAACATAAATTAGTATATATATATATATATATGTACTAGACCTGCACATGAACCGGGCCGTGATCCGAAAATTTTCTTTTTCTCTTATTCAAATCCAGCCCTGGGTTGATTCGGGCCGATCTGCCATCCCGTTTCATTGTTTAAATAATATTAAAAAAATAATTTTTATATATTTTATAATTAAATTTAAATAAAAAATATTTTTTATTATATAAATAATAATTCGGACTAGATCAGACAGACTCAAAATAATTTTTTTTTTATTCAAACTCAATCTAAATACAGACCGAACGAACTATCTTTATCTTTGAGCAGCCAGCAGGTTTAATATGTACGTATGTGTGTGATAATCGAAGCGAGAAGTGTAGCAAGCACGTGCCATGTGATGAGTCTGAGTGAAAAAACAAGGATTCTTGCATGCTATAAAGAGCTGACGCAGAACAAAGAAGATTCGGTTGGCCTTATGGAAGGGCCAAGTAGGTAGCTAGCTTTTTCATTCAACTATTGCTAAAGTGTTCTGGCCTTTGCCATCTTTGCAAGCACAATTTATAGGGATGGGATAAGCTCCTAAATATATTCCCCCCACTCACAACACAAAGCTAATCTATAACTATCTTTTTTTTTTGTTTATCTAAATCAGTAACAAATGTGTTCTTAAAGCTAATTAAACAGATAATAATTTTTCTTGAAATTTTAGCCATTTCATTTCATTTGAGAGCCATTTAAAAGTACAAAATATCTATTTCTTTTTGTGAGACTAACGAAAGGAAGGGTCATTAGAATGAAAGGAAGCAATTTAAATGTTGCAATTTCCTGCTGATAACTTATGTTATCTGTATTCGGGTGAGTGTCAGAATCATGTATGTATTCTTTATAAGTATGCTCATGTTTATTTAAAGTTTTTTTTTTATATATTTAAAAGATTATACCCATACTCATATCCATATATAAGTACTTTAAGATAAATAAAGTGTTCGAATAACATAGTTGATAACTGCTTTTTTTTTTGTTTGATTAATTTCCTGAATCCCTTGTCCTCTTTCTTGATATGCCATGATTTCACACATTTTCTATTTTTCAGCACCAAAATTTCTACAATCTAAATTGCGAATTTAGTAACGTTTTTTACTTCAAACGTCGCTAATATTTTGATAAAACAGAAACTTAGGCAATTTAAGTGAAACACCAAAACCCATTTTGATGTAATGTGTGTACTTGAACTTATGTTCAAATGCCTTTTCATTGTTGACTAAAGTTGCAAGAGCATGACAGTTTTTAAACTGCATTTTTCTTTTGGGTTTCAAGTTATTTTTTGGTAGCTTGGGATGGTGAAATTGGTTGGCTGATGTGGAGAAAGATAAGAGTTAATCCAATTCATTCCCACTTTTATACAATTGGTCCCCCTCCTTTCATTCTAATGACCCTTAATGTTAATATTGGACACAACACGATTATACAACACGAAAAAAATAATTAAAATACGATATGAAAAAGAAACACGGATACGACACGAATATACGAACATATTAAAATTTATCTAACACAAATAATTAACATATCAAAATTTATACAAATATAAAACACCTTAAATATACGAACATGATACGAATACTCGAATCGCCAAATCTAACAAACGTCTCTACTCTATGTTATAATCTTTGAGCGACAGTTTTCATATCAGTCGCAAAAAATTTAATGATGTTTATAAACATCGTTGGATGATAAAAAAACGTCACTGAAAATCTGTTTTGCATATATTTATTTCTCAATCCATGAAATAAGATTAGCCTCTACTTTAGAGGAGAAATGGCATTAACTTTGTTGGTGGGTCAGAGGAACCTTTTTCACTTATTATCAGCATTTTCATACTAAAAAATTTTGCAGATAAAATCAATATCTCAAACTCCAAGAAAGAGATTCTATTCCAGGTCATTGACATTCCGAATTTACTACATTGAAATAAAAAGAATTCTAATGTTTTATTAGTACTATTTTATTATTTGATATCATTAAAGTGTCATTATTCTTGTCTCCCTTGTTGCATTTAAATCATTTTTGTAATAATATTTATATTTATTTGTGATGCTACCGGAGGCCATTTTCAAGGATGAAGTTATCTGCTCAGTTTGTATTGAGTTAAATTTGAATATACATATTTTTAATTTAGATTGATCCGACTCGTATTATTATTTATTAATAATTTTTATAAAATATAAAAATATTAATATAAAAATATTTTTTTAAATAATAAAATGGACTTTCAAATCGAATTTAGATAAAAAGTCTCAAAAAAATTCGTATTGCTGCCTGGCCATGAACATCTCTAAGCCCAGAGCCGAAAGTTTATTTAATTTCTGTTTAAAATATGAACTTATTGATTCTATTCCAATACCTTTTACTTGTACGGATAATCTAAGAAATTTGATTATTTATTAATTTTGAATATGGTATGAATACAATACGGTAAAAATAATTAAAAAACAATATAAAATATGACACAAAAAAATAATATATACGAACACGACACGAATACATGAACGTACCAAAATTTATATAACATGAATTATTAATGTATTAAAATTTATATAATATGAATTATTAATGTATCAAAATTTATATAAATATATAAAACTTTAGACATAATTATAATACGAAAAAATAACACAAATACGAGCTAATGCGGACTTAGCAATATAGATGATGGATACTAATTTCAACTTGCTTATAGCATACAGGGTCTTCATTCCCTATCAAACAAATCATGGGAGGATTTTTCTTATCCAAACAAATATCTCAAGGAACTTCCTCCTTTTTATCGTTTCATTATATTATTTTTATGTTCTTTATTTTTTATTTTTCATTAAACAATACAATCCAGCTTTTCCCTAGGCCTTATAAATAAGAGATGATGAAATCTCAAAGTCCATCAAAGCTAACCCTCAGCACATATAAGCTTCCTACACTAAGCCTTCTCACTTGTCACCTTTCTTTCAAGCTTAATATCTCCTACACCTTTTTTTCAGCTTCTTTTTGCTACTTAGTTGCATTTTTTTTGTAACTTTTTGATTATTCAGATTGAAATTGTTTCCTTTTTTCTCAACAAAATTAATCAAGGAAACCATCTGAAATCATCTTGTTGTAATGGATAGGGTAAGAGATTTGGCATCGAAGAAAGCTGCTGTGATATTCACTAAGAGTTCATGTTGCATGTGTTATAGCATCAAAACACTATTTTATGAGCTTGGTGCTAGCCCTGCAATTCATGAGCTTGACCATGATCCTTATGGGAGAGACATGGAGTGGGCTCTAAGAGGGCTAGGGTGCGAGCCCTCGGTCCCAGCCGTGTTCATAGGTGGAAGATTTGTTGGCTCAGCAAAAGATGTTATATCCCTTCATGTAGATGGATCATTGAAACAAATGCTCATAGATGCAAAGGCCATCTGGTTCTAGCAATGACAAAAAACAACTTGCCTACTGAAAAATTGGCAAACTTAAAAGTTAAAACTACTCTGAAAATAAATCTAATACCTAGCTTGTTGAAAGAGGGAAATGTTGTATTTGGGGCTTTGCTTTTTCTTGAGTTCCTTGAATACATTCTATATGGAAAACATGACACTTCTTGAGAATAGCTTAAATAGTTAATGTATGGTGCATGGTATCTTAAATGTTTACTGCTGCCTGCTTTTATTTCCATGGATATGAAAACCATAGTTTTAAATCACGGTCGCGGATTTAGTCGAAGATGCGGTTGCTAATGTTGCAAACGTTACGGACCTTGTAAAACCTAATAGGAAGGGCCAAACCCAACAATCCTCTGATTGATAGGGGAACCAACCTGAAGGCTGAAAGCCAAAAATGAAAAAAAAAATATCCAATGAAGAACCAATACACGCATCTTGGCTATCTTTTTTCATATATAACCAACGCTTTGATCTTCCAAAGGCTACAATATTCATAGCTAAAAATTGAAGCAAAAATCACGCAAAGAAGCCCAGTTTGTATTGAATTCTCTGTTACCAAGATTAATTGCAGCGGCAAAAAAATCAGAGGCTAATTACGTACCCCTCTATCTCCCCTCCCACTGAAGAAGATACAAACCCTTTCCATCAAACAAGCGCTCAAGAAAAACAGCCACAAATGCAATCCGTAGCTGCTGCATCATCATCATCCAGTGATCCATCCTTCCCGTTGTGTTGCGGCCGATATATCGCTTTTTGTCGTTGATGCGACCGTTACGTAATGTGTTTTGACCGTTATGGTCGTGATTTATTTTCTCGCCAAAATTATGGTTAGTATTTTCAATTTTTCGTTATGATACGACCGTTATGTTGCGTAACGGTCGCATTTAAGTATTATGATGAAAACACATCAGGAAACAGACTTATGAAAGTAACGAGTTTTTTTTTTTCTTTTCAAAGGAAGCTGGAATTGGGGAAGGTATTATAGATGCGATGTTGCCTCTTAAGGATAGCTACATGCAGAGATTTAAATAGCGATCGTAACGCGATGTTACGCAACTATTTTGCGATTTCGGCTCCCTTAACCATCGATATTCACGGCATATATTTAACGCAATTGACCGTGTTAATATTCATTACATGTGATAACCGAAAACACTTCCGTGACCATATTTTAAATTCCTGAGTGCATGAACCAACCAACCGAACTAATATATATATATATATATATATATATATATATATATATATGAGTTCAATAATGAGGCTTTTCACTTTTAAGGATTCTTTCCTATCATAAACGAATATGCATATGGCCTTAAATCAAATTTAGGATCTGATGGTGTTGAGTGAATTCCCACTGAAGAATATTTTTAAATTTTCTTCTATGCAAGCTAAACTATATAATAGAATAAAGTTTTCACGACCACAATGCCATTGAAAACTGTTCTGGTAATAAAAAATAGGGTTTATATTTGATGTATTGATAATATAATAATTTATACACTGTCAGTAAATCATATGATGTCACTTCATTAAAAGTTTTTAAAATAAATACTGATAATTTTATTTTTAATGAGATAACATCATTTGCTTCACTCACAATATATAGATTTATACACTGATAGTGTATCAAATATAAATTTATTTAGTTTAAAAACTTTTAATAAAATGGTATAATCTAATTCGCTATATATACATCGCATCACATATAAATCCTAAAAAATATTGTTCCAATTGAAAACTTATCTCCTTACAAAAAGGCAACCCCCTTTGGCATGAATTGACTTTTGCAAAAGCAACATCAAGATGATGAAATTATTGAGGATATTGCACATATTTTCAGTGCTTTTCTCTTTAAGGTGTTAATGATCAATTTTAAAAGTGACATCAAATTGGTTTGGTTCCTTACTTTCTCGCCCATTGACTAGACACTTGGCTTACGAGATATCAGTTATCAGTTAGCAAGTTTAACTAATGCTTTTATACCAACTGATTTGTATATATATAGTCTTATCTGAGAGACAAAAAGGTGATGCTGGAATTTTTTATGCCTCCTTCCCATCTAAATCACATAGGTCAAAAAGTTAATTTTTTATTATACATGGAAATTCCTAGATGCAACGTTACTCGTATTCTATCTTTTTTAACGTATTTGTGTTTGATATTTATATATGACACATATATGGATATGGATATAAAAATATGATTTTTCAAATAAACGAAATAGAGAATTATTTATGTGGTTCAAATAACATAACTTCCATGCATGGATACTCATCCACATGAACAAACATTTATGTAGTTCATATATATAATATTATTTGTTAAATTATTTATGATTTTGCAATGGATACTCGATCTTCTACAGTGTGCACTTCTTGTAAAGCCAATCACTTATATTCTTTGCAGTAAGATGATAGCATGAGAAATGGAGAATCATGTCCCATCTAGCTTGAGGACGAAGGAAGAGTTGTTGTCATTGCACGTGTGACCTTTCGCGATTCACGGCAGGGATGGCAAAATCCTATCTTATCGATGGATTTCACATCGATTCGCTCCGAATAGAGAGAGTTTTTTTTTTTTTTTTTTTGAAAAACGAAAGCGGGATGGAATAGGACGGTTTTGATAAATACTTGCTCCGCTCCACCTTTTGAAATTACTATCTTACCCCTTAAAATATTTTCTGTTTTCTCTTATATTTTTAGTATTTATATATTAGATATATATATATTAAAATCGTATATATACTAATATTTTTTATATATATATATATATACAATTTTAGTATATATATATTATATATTAAAATTATGTTCATGAATAAATTATAATATTAAGTTAAAAATAATTAATAAAATTGAGGTGTAGCAGAGTGAAGCATCGTGGAGCAGTTATGGATGTAACCGATATCCATGGAGGTGAAAGTTTTCAACATCCATATAAAAATGGGGCGAAGGTAAATAAAGCAATCCCCGTCCTCGCCCCATTGTCATTCCTATACTATGCATGAAGTGAAGTGAACCTATAAGTGTGCTTACATGTGGGAAGAATCATACAACTTGGTGGGAGCATTATAGAAAGAATTACAGCCACCCGAAAGCCATCCCATCAAATTTTCGCAATCTGATCTGCATAAGGACTCAAAGGAGGCGATTGTGAGAATCTGGTAGCCTCAGAATTTTATACTTTTGTTACATCTTAATTGATAGAAATTAGAAAGTATTCATCATGTCCATAAAATCTTTAAAAAAAAATTGAATACATAGTTAGTAGGCTAAACACGTTGGTCGCGATATCAATTTTACTTAAATCATTCTACTTGATCATTATTTTGAACCATCTATTTTCAAAAGTGTTTATATCACATGACTATAGGTTTACAGACTATCGATTTTCGATTGAATCGATCCAACCAATCGTTCCAATTTTAATTTTTTTAAACACTAATTTGATCACTGATGATTTGAGTAATAATTAGCATAATTATTTTGTGTCAACTTGTATTTTTTGAATATGCTCTAAAATATTTTTTGAATCGTATTATTTACTTTTATAAAAATGCAAGTGTTTTTTAATTACAAAATTGTATTTTAATGTGAATATATAAATTACTTTTTTAAAATATTTTTCATCTTAATTTTTTAATTATGAGTATTAATTCTAAATAATTTTATTTTATAAAAAGTAATTAGATATATTTCTAATAACCTTAAAACCCAAATCCAAATCCAAATAAAATCCATTTAATTAACAATATAAGGAAAATTATTTGTACATTTCTTAAAAGAATTTCTTAAAAATACATAATAAAAATTAAAGAGTATTTTAAAATTTTAAAATCGGGATTTTTAACTTGTTACAAAACTTATGTGTCCAACATATTATTGAGAAAAGAATCAAAGGTAAAAAAGAACTTCAAAACATTGCAGACCTAATTTGAAGAAGATATAAATGGATAGGATATAAGCCTAAATTTTACACATTCCTTTTCAAAGCCCAAAGCTAAGTAGTAATTTAAATGAAACCCAAGAGCTTAGCTTCTCTCCTCTCCTTTTTTTCTTGCACCATTATTTTTTTTCGTCTCTTATAGCCAGTCACACGACAGTCATTTAAAGACCTAATTTGAAGAAGATATAAATGGATAGAATGTTCTTGTTCAATCTAAAGGAGTCTACTCTATGTTGTCCCTATAAAGACTCTAGCATGGGAGCTTAAGTTCCAACAACCTTAAGCTTTGAACTCTTTTCTCTCTTTCCCACTTCACCTTCTCAAAGTCCAACCTCCCACTACCAATACCATTGGATCGAATGTAGTCTGACAATTCGATCCGATGGTCTTTAAGCTTTAAGTGAAATCGACAGGTATAACCGAGGGACTTCCCTAACTTAAACATTTTCATTGTCCCGTGTTATTAGTAACAAGAATTAAAACATCTGCATCGCATTTTATCTGTTACGTAACGACCGCGACACTATTAAATTTTTTAAAACAATATCAAATTTACGTCCGCGACAACCGTGACGCGTTACGTAACTCTCACAACCGCAACACCGCATCCGCGACAAAATCCGTAACCACGATTTAGAGCTATGCGTGTTACTTACTGCTTTCACAACAGAACTTTGCACATACGCCACTGAATACCGCACTGGGGAATTTATCGACATTTGTACCAAAAACGCCACAAATCTAGCGGCATTTTGAAACGCCTTAATATATCATGTCCAAATGCGGTATTCGATGGGCCTTTTGCGGCGCTTGTGCTTCGCAAACGCCGCTATTTACACAAATTTTTCGGCGTTTTACTTTGACAAACGCCGCTAATTAAAAGTCTTTAGCGGCGTTTCAGGGTACACAAATAACGCGCTATTTTAAACATTTTAGCGGCGCTTGGATCATAAAAACGCCGCTAATGTTTACATGTTATTCTTATAAAAATTAAAGATTTATCGGCCTTTGTTCATAAAACGCCACTATATAAGTAGAATATTTTTTATATATACTATTTATTTTATTTTAAAAAATTATATTTATCAATAATACCTGTCCAACAATACACAAATTATAAAAAAAAATCATAATATAAAGATATATTTAATATAAGTATCATTATACAACAATTCTATTACTTAACACATCAAATCCAATTACAACTTAAAAAAGTACAAGTTACAAATGTTAAAAATTTGAGGACAGCCGTAAGAAGAACGTTTTTCCGTAGCAAGTTCGTTATCATGTTATGAGCCCTACTAAAACAAGTTAAATTACGTAATTAATATATAATATATTAAGTTATAAAAGTAAGATAGTTAATAACGAATATATTATATTACCTGAGATGGAGGATTTTGTGAACTCGTTGCGTCTGCTGAGAACTTTTACTGAATTAAATTCATAAACGATTCAAACTGTGTCTGCAACTGCAGATATTTTCGTTGCACTTTGTAGAGGGTTCTTTGGTAGGGAGAGGAAGCATTGCAAACAAGTGAAATAGGATGTTTTAGGGAGACGACGGAGAAGAAGACTAGAGCAGACCCTGAACTATTGAGCGCAGCGGCATGTGGTGGTAAGTAAGGAGGAGTAAACAAGGAGATGGAGGAATGAGGCTGAGTATGGCTAAGAACAAGGCTGAGGAGAGAATTAGAGAAGAGAGAATTGCAAAGTGAACTTTAGAGAAAAAGTTTGCCAAAATGCTCCAAAGTCCAAATGAGTTGTGGGAACTCCTATTTATAGGTGTCAAGAATAGGAGTTACATAACTAAGTATTGAATAGGAATAATGATAGAAACTGTAAGTTACTAAGGCATTAATGCTTTGTTTGATAGGAGTTTAGATAATTGTTGGTAATAGTTAATAGTGAACAAGAGTTCACTATTTATTTTGAAAGAAAGGGAGAAGCACTCATCAGGGAAAGGTTAAGAGGAGACCTCTTAACTATCTCCATACTTGATCCACCAAGCCAAGCTCTCCAGAACATCCCAATGGTGAAATTAACCCAAGAACCCTGCCATATTCTGGGGTTATTTTCACTTCTTTTGTTTCGGTGAAGTAGTATCAGGCGGAACGTCTTCTGTAGAATACTTCTCGGTAAAGGTCTATTTCCATGAGAGTGTTGTTCTGTGAATGACTTGTTACATGAAGGTGTTGTTTTCGAACAGGAGTTATTCTGAACATGAGCTGTTCTGAACATGAGTTGTTCCGAACAGAAGCTGTTCCGAACAAGAGCTGTTCTGAACAAGAGTTGTTATGAACGGGAGCTATTCCGAACAAGAGTTTTTCTGAACGGAAGCTATTCCGAACAAGAGCTGTTCTGAACAAAAGTTGTTATGAACGGAAGCTGTTCCAAATAGCTGTTCTGAATGGAAGCTGTTCTGAACAAGAGCTGCTCCAAACAGGAGCTGTTCTGAACAAGAGTTGTTCCCGTGAAAGAACTTCCAGTGAAGCAACCTTGTTACTTGTTCTGGAATACCTTTGCTATTTTACGCGGAAGTGTAATTTCCTGTAAAACAACTTTATTTCTCTCTAAGAAGAAATAATATATTAGTAGCCAAAATCAAGTATCTACACACTTCTTCTTTTTTTGCCATCTCTACTTGTTTCTCTACTTCTTTCCTTGCCATCTCTACTTCTCTCTCTGCTTCCTTTTCCTCAAACGTTGATGCATATTTTTCATTTCTTCTCTCAGCATCTGAACTTCATATGCAGAGTTGCTTTGTGAAGAAGAAGAAGTAAATTGCTGAGAACCAATTCCATAGTAGCTAAATGGTGTTGGACCTAATCCGAGACCTCGAACCCATCCACGTCTTTCTTTCCCAGCAACTTCAGTGAAAACTTGATTCTCCACATCTTGCATATTGACTGAGCCATATGATTTTGCAGCTTGACAGCAATTTTTTCTTTTACTTTCTTCTATAAAACAATAAAATTAAAAATATTTTGTGTAATAATATTTGTACATGAAAAAAAGTATGAACAAAATATACCACAATTTTTCGAGTCTCGACATTCAAATAGGATCTATCTTTCTTAGTATGAGTTAACTGAAACAGTTCAACTCGTCCAATTTTCCCCCCAGCTCAGCTTTCTACAAAATAATAATAATTAATACTAAATTGTATTAAAACAATGAAAACAACAAGTATTATGGCACTTCAACATCTCAACAACTATAATATAATATACTCGAGCTATTTACGTGCCTAAAATACACTAACATTGCATGTTTGACATTTTAATACTTTTACAAGACTTAAAGTGAACTAAACGGTCTGTTTGAGAAATTTGTCCTATCACGAGATCAAATGTTACTATTATAAAGGAATGACTGAGTTGGTGTTACTGAATCAAGTGACACCAACTCAGTCACTCTTTTTACTAAAAAATCAAATATTTAATAAATCAAGTAATAATATTATAAGGGTGTTTATGTCTTTCAATTTTTAATATACAATATTTTTTAAATTATCCACTTTCTTAAAAAAAAAAATCACTACTCCCTTAAAAAACTAACATTCTCTTAAAAACTACCACTAATTTAAAAACTACATTCTCTTAAAAAAATTACCATTTCCTTAAAAAATTACCATTCTTTTAAAAAACTGCTTATATATATTTTTACACAATTTTTTTTTCACTCACATAGTAAGTGTGATATAATCTAGTAATAATAAATTATAAATGAAAACTTACTTTTTCATTAGTTTTTCTGGCAAAGCTTTTTGATCCACTTGTATGACTGTATTTCTGTTACTTTCTACTGTAAACCCCTATCCGTTATCGTTCCTGTACATTGGGCACAAACATTATTAATGTATAGATATTTCATACAATTGTATTATAAAAAATACTATAAGTAAATGAAAAAATAAATTATAAATGATACCTCTTTTTTTTTTTTTTTAATACCAAAATCTAATCAATCTCTCATACTTATCCTAGAGTTTTGCATCTAAGTCTTATCCATGTCGTACTTGAGAAACTAAATTATAAAATAATATAATGTAAATTTATAATTAAAATAAATATCTTCAAAATATAAATTTTTATCTATCCTATTAGCAAACTCACAAACTGACCATGAAATTAAAATCAGCTGCTCTGAAACTTAATCAAAACCAACTTCACTAATGTTTTTCTCCTATCTCTAAAATTGATCCCAATCAAACATGTGGGCACTGAATTAACCCTTAAACTATATTTAAATTCATATCTAGCCTAAAACTAGGCACATGACTAAGATATATAGCTTTGAGTACAACAACTATTGAAGACTAAGATAAAGAATTAATGATAAGTTGGCAATGAATATTTAAGAAAATTTCATGGGAGAACAAAAAGAAAAACGAAAGGCAAAGTTGAGGAATATTTGAAGTTATAAAATATTAAAGCAAATGACAATAACAAGGGAAAGAAATGGGAACTGACCTTAAAAGCAAAAATACTTGATATTGAAGAATTAGGCTGCAGCATAAAACTCTGGCAACATCAAACGCAGATAAAATTAGTTGATGGGAATTTGGCTACATATGATATTTCATAATTATAATCATATGAGAAGACATACAAAACCAAAATGATCAAATATATATAAAAAAAAATGTATACATTGATAGCCTCAAGCTTTAAAACTTCCTAAAGGTTCCATGCAAAAACTATAATCCAACAAAACAAATTAACAAAATTTCCCTAACACATTTCACCACTTCAATTCACAACATTAAAACACAAAACCCCGTAAACTGATATAAAAATTCCCACATATAAACTCACTTTTATTAAACTTACACCAATCCTTAAAAGCAATGATATTGATAAATAAATAAATGAATCAAACAAAGACAATTCTTTATCTATTAGAATCGACCTTAAAAATTGATATTTTTAACTCACTAATCTAAAAAAAAAAAAAAATCCAGACAAATCTAAACCAACCAGTTTTCGACCGTTTGCTTACAAATCCAAATTTTAGTTTAAGATCCAAAAGTGAACATAAATCAAGCTAAAAATGAACACTCAAAAAAAGTAAACTCTGATAACTAAAAAAAAAACTCACAGTTGCTGCTACTGCCTGCACCAACTGGAGCAGTACTGCTGGGTGCACCAACAGCAGTGCTGCTGGGTGCACCAGCAGCTACAGCTGCTGCACTGCTATTGTGTGCACCACCAATAGCAGCTGCTGGGTGCTGACAGCTGCTGCTGCCTACACCAGTAGCTGGTGCAGCTGTTGGGTGCTAACAGCTACTGCTGCCTACACCAAGAACTGGTGCAGCTGCTGGGTGCACAGCAAGCCCTAATCCTAACCCAACAAGCCCTAACCCTAACCCAACAGTTAAACCCTAAACTCAACAACTCAAAACCTTAAATCTTCAAACCCTAACACCCAAATTAAAACAACCCTATTCAATCCCTAAGAAATTTCACATCACAAAATTAATAACAAGATTAATTTAAAAAATAACAAGAAAATCATAAAACATCACATCATATTCAACAAAAATATCAATTATTCAAAATAAGTTAAAACCCTAATATACAAATTAAAAAAACTAAAAATTCATACCTTCAATCGAGAATATTGAACGAAAAAACTGGTGACAATCAAATATCACGGCGAATCTTTGCTTTGTTGAGGATGAAGAGAGGGAGAGAGAGAGAGAGTGTGTGTGTGTTCTGAGATGGGAAAAACGGGAAGCCGGTTGTTATTTACATTTTAGCGGCATTTGTTGAGACAAACGCCGCTATTCACATAACAAAACTCCGCGTTTTGTGTTTTTTTTTTTTCATTAATGAATCCCATGTAGCGGCTTTTTAATGAATCAAACGCCACTATTTATTATATTTTAGCTGCATTTTGAGTATAAAACGCTACTATTTAAATATAGTTTACGACGTTTTACTAAACAAATGCTGCTATATATAATGGCAATATAATATTTTGGGGAAAAAATCTAACCGCGTAAATTAAAATTATTGGCGGCGTTTGTCAGGTCACAAACGCCGTTGAAAGTCATAATTGTTGTAGTATTAACGGCGTTTGTCTACGAAAACACCGCTAAATATATTGATAAAAACGTTGCCGTTTCTTTTGATTGAAATGGCAAGCAACTTCTTGGCGGTAAAAAAAAGAATCGCGTAATTTGAGAAACATTTAGCTGCGCTTTTGGCTATAAACGTCGGTAAATAATATTATTTAGTGGCGTTTCATTCTTAAAAACGTCGCTAAATTAATTTGTAGCGGCGTTTGTGTGAGAAACGCCGCTACTTTTATAAAAACACAGTACCTGACGACGTTTGTAAGTGAAACGTTGTCAGTAAAATGCCACTAAATCTCAAAATTGCTATAGTGATATTAAGCAAAACATAATTGTCAATCATGATTCAATATGGACAAGGTGATGAGTTTGGCCTCAGAGAAAAGGGTAGTGCTATATATTCAGCAAGAGCTCATGTTGCCTGTGTTATGCAGTCAAAATTCTATTTCAAGATCAGCTTGGGATGACCCTTACGATTCATGAGATCGATCAAGACCCTCAAGGTAGGGAAACGGAGAAATCTCTCATGAGGTTGGGGTAAGTACTTGGTGAATAATTAGTTTTTGAAACATATAGCTTGCAGCTTAGACATGGATTTGGGGTAATTGGCAAGCCAATATATATATATATATATATATATATATATATGGCTTAAATAAAAAATTAACCCCTGTATTATGCCACTTCTCTCATTTTGGCACTTAAAGAGTTTTTGTTCCCAATCAAGTACCTATACTATAATTTCGTCAAACAGGTTGGTAATTTTCCCTAATACCGTTAAATAAATGCTGACGTGGCAAACAACACCCAATGGGATTGTGACACGTGGCAAAAAGGCCATGTCAACATTAATTTTATGATGCAACGTCATCATTTAAAGAAAAAAATGTTAAAAATTATAAAATAAAAAAAAAGGAAAATCATAAAAAAATTCAATTTTTTTTAAAAAAATTCAAAAAAAATTATAAATATTTTAAATATTCAAAAAAAATGAAAAAATTATAATAAATAAAATAAAATCTTAAAAATTCTCATTTTTTTAAAAATTAAAAAAAAATCGAAAAAATAGGAAACATTACAAAAAAGTTGAAAAACAAAATTTAAAAAAAAAAATCAATTTTTTATAAAAATTCAGAAAATTTGAAAAGAAATTATAAAAATTTATAAAAAATACGAAAAAAATAAAGAATTTAAACAAATCTAAAAATATACAAATTATGTTGAAAAATCTAAAAAAGTCACAAATTGTTTAAAAAATTTACGAAATTCGGAAAAAAAATTTACAAAAAGGAAAAAAATTAAAAAATCTTAAAAATTCACATTTTTTAAAAAAATAAAAAAATTAGACAAAAATTATAAAAAATTCAAAAATTAGGAAACAATCATAAAAATTCAAACAAATTATAAAAATCCAACAAATATGTTTTTTAATTTCAAAACTTTTATATATTTTTTCAAAAAAATTAATTTTAATTTTAATTTTCAATTCTAATTCAAATTCAATTTTTTTTTTTAATTTTTTATATATTTCAAAAATTTTAAATTTTTTTTTTTTTTAATTTTCTTACTTTTTAAAAAGATTGTGATTTTTTAGATTTATTTTGAATTTTTATAATTTTTTTGAATTTTTTGTTTTTTAAAATTTTTCCTAATTTATAATTTTTTTTTCAAATTTTTAAAAACATTTCTGTATTTTTTAGGTATTTTGAATTTTATTTTGAACTTTTTTAATTTTTTGAATTTTTCATAATTTTTTTTGAATTTCTGAATTAAAAAAATAGTGAATTATTTTATTTTTATTTTGAAATTTTCTATTTTTTTCAATTTTCTGAGTTTTGAAAAAGAAATTATGAAATTTTTTTTTTAATTTTTTAAAAGTTCTATTTTTCGATTAAAAAAATCGTGAATTTTTTTAGATTTTATTTTATTTATTTTATAATTTTTCCTTTTTTTTGAATTTTAAAAGTTTTTTAGAATTTTATGAATTTTTTTTTTTTAAAAAAATGAAATTTTATATATATTTTAAAAATATATATATATATAAATTTTTATAATTTTATAATTTTTTATTTTGATTTTTTAAAATTTTTTCTATTTTTTCTTTTAATGATGACGTGGCATCTTATAATGAGTGTTGACATGGCATTTTTGCCATGTTTAACGATCTCATTGGTTGTTGTTTGCAACGTCAGCATTTATTTAACGGTGTTAGGGTAAAATACCAACCTGTTTGACGAAATTATAGTATACGTGCCTGATTGGAACTAAAAATTTTTAAGTACCAAAGTGGAAGAAATGGTATAGTATAGGGGCTATTTTTTTTTTATTTAAGACCATATATATATATATATATATATATATATATATATATATATATATCCCAAGATCAAAGCCAATAGTTGCATTGTTTTTTAATCTCCACTAGATAAATGCCTGAGTTTCGCTGCGAGCATGTTATCGGATTTGAATTGATATTTTTTAATAAATTTGAAAGATAAAAAAGTAAGAGAAGTAAAGATAATTTTAAAAAATAATAACTCCCATCATTATACGACACCTGATATAAAATTGAGAGTTATTTGAAATGATCAATTAGATCCGGTAATTTTGGACACAACATAATTATACGATACGAATATAAAATGAAAAAAATAATTAAAAGCGACACGAAAATAAAATGAACATGACGCAAACACGAACGTGTCAAAATTTACATAAAATGAATTATTAACGTGTCAAGATTTATGTAAATATATAATAGCTTAAATACGATTATGACAGAAAAAATAACACGAACACGACGACATGTGACACAAAATTGAGAGTTATTTGAATAGTGTCAATTAGATTTAACAATTTCGGATACAAAATGATTATACAACACGAATAGAACATGGAAAAAATAATTAAAACACCACACGAAAAATAACATGAACACAACACAAATACACGAACGTGTCAAAATCTACATAAAATCAATTATTAATGTGTACAAATTTATATAAATTTATAATACTTTAAACACACGATAAAACACCACAAACACATTACGAACATACTTTTTTTCTCTAAATTGAATCATTATGACAAATTATGCAAAATATGAGATGAATTGAGACATGACACGTACATACAAAAAATTTTCTAAATTGAATCACCATGACAAACTATGCAAAATATTTGGATGAATTGAAAACGATACGAATGCAACATGAAAAAAAAATTAAAATACGACACGAAGGATAAAATGAATACAAAATAAATACACGAATATCTCAAAATCTATATAAAACGAATTATTAACATGTAAAAATTTATATAAATTTATAATACTTTGAACAAACGAAACAATAATACGAACACATCACGAATGTGTCTAAATCTACAGTAAACGAATTATTAACTTGTAAAAATTATATAAATTTATAATACTTTGAACACACGAAAATAACACGAACACTAATACTTTGGATTGAGTAAGAATATTTGTAAGTCGGGCTTGGGTAAGAATATTTGTAATTCGGGTCGGGCTTCAAAAATTAAATTTTTTTATTTAAATTTAATTATAAAATATATATATAAATATTAATCTAAAAATAATATTTTAATATTTCAATAATTTATGAATAATGAAATGGGCTTACGGGCCGGCCCTGGCCCGAACCGAAACGGGCTCGACCCGACCAGAATTACTATTCAACAATTAAAAAATATTTTTTTATTTAAATTTAATTATATAATATATATAAATTAATATAAAAATAATATTTTAATAGTTTATGAATACTGAAATAGGCATACGAGCCTGTCCAAACCCGACCCAAAATGGGTTTGGATAAAGAAATTTTTTTTCCTGAGTCGCGGCCTAGCCTATATGCATCACTACCCATAAACAAATGCCAAATACCTAAAAACACCTAAAAGAATATCATAACCTAAATATCCAAAAAGTATCTACAAAAATGATGAATGCCATTGATGAGTTGGCAGCAAGACATGGATTCAATTTTTCCCATCAAAGCCTTATATTGATTCTAGGGATAGTTTTTAATTATTGTTATAGATTGGATTGTCAAAACCAGCTGCCAGCAATTGCTACTTACTCCTAAAAGTTTGTTCATGGACACTTTTGAAGGTAACATGTGGGAGTGATACAAAAAAATCATATAGATATCCCGAAATTGTCTAAGGCTGCATTTGGAATCAATTGGAGTGCCGTTTGCCTCTTGTGAGATTCAACTGGAACTAAGGTTGTAAATGAGCCGAGCTTGAACGAATAAGTCTTTATTCATGTTCGTTTATTTATTTTTGAGTTTGTTCGTGTTCGGTTCGTGTTCGTTAAGGATTTTCAAATTGTGTTCAAGCTCTGTTCGTTTAAAATTGAGTGTGTTCGTGTTCGTTCATTTAATGTTCACGAACAAGTTCATTTAATGTTCATGAACAAGTTCGTGAACATTAAATGAACATGTTCGTAAACATTAAATGAACATGTTCATGAACATATAATTGAACATGTTCACGAACAATCCAAAAAAAATATTCATGAACAATAAATAAACAAACAAATATAAAACAAGTCAATTTTATATTATTATTAAATATAAAATAATAAAATACAAACATAATTAAATTAAATTTATTACTAAATTATTAAATTTAAGTTATTAAATAATATTAATTATATTATAAATAAAATACTAATAATAATAATATTAATATTAATTATATTATAAACGAACAATAAACGAGTTTTAAACAAACTAATAAACGAGCTTGAAACGAACCATAAACGAGCTTGTTCGTGAACATAAACGAACCGAACACACATCTGCTCGAACTCGGTTCGTTTAATAAACGAACATTAAAATTGTGTTCATAATCGTTTATTTAGCTTAATAAACGAACAGAAATCGAACGGTTCACGAACGGTTCGTCGAACGCTCTGTTCGTTTACAGCCCTAACTGGAACCTCTGACTGCTTTGAATGCCTGTTTGGCAAACAGCCTTAAGTGCAGTTGAGACTTTTTCACCTCATTGGAGGCCAAAAAATAGACTGGACCCTAATTAGATCCTTTCGGTAGCTTTTTTTTTCCCTTTTTATCCCCGTTGCTCTTTCTTTTTTCTTTTTTATCCTACCACTTAACATTTTTTCCTTCCTTCCTTCATACTTTTTTTTTTTTTCCATTTTAATTTTTTATTTAAAAACTTTTAAACAATTTTATTAATTTAATATAATAAATAGATTTTTATAATTATATAATAAATAATTATTTGATGTATAACTACTATTTTTATTAATTTTCAGTTATTTATTAATAAAATTATTATTTTACATAAAAATAGTTGTAACAATTTTTTCAATTTTTTAAATTTTTAAATTTTTTAAAAAATTAATTATTTATTAACTTCATAAATGATAAATAATCTAAAATTTTTATTTATGCACATTTTAATCTAATGTCCTTAATTGTCATTTTTTTTCTCATTATAATTCATCTCACCTCCACCGTTGCTTTTTGCATCAAAACACATATCCCGCCACTGATTTTAATCTCACCGCTACAGTATCCAATATCACCGTTACAGTAATTAATATCACCGTTACAGTAATTAATCTCACCGCTACAGTAAAAAATCATATTGGATTGATAAATCGGATTGGTTAAATTGGGAATTGGTGATTTGTCCGGTCCGATGCATATTATAGAATCGAGAATTTTTTGAACCGGTAAAAATTTGAAAAATATTTTGAAAAAATCCAGATTTAAACTTATTTTTTAAATTTAAAAAAAAAAAATTATTATATGTGATGAGTTTTGAACTTTTAAGTTTTAACCTCTTGAATTTATATCAAAGGTCATATAATTTAGCCAAATACATATTTTTATTAAATATACTATATTTAAACTTATTTAATATTTAATTTTTTAAAATGCAATCAGACAGTTGAACTGGTCCAACCGATCGAACTGGTTGAACCGGTAACTGAAGGTCTCACCGGTTTGACTTCCAATCATTTTTTTAAACAATGATTTTGAATATGAAAAAAATAACTAAAATACGACATGATACAAAAAATTAACACGAATATACGAACGTGTCAAAATTTATATAACACAAATTATTAATGTATCAAAATTTATATAAATATATAACACTTTAAACACGATTATAACATTAAAAAATAAACATAAATCAACACAAATTGTTAAGTCTAAATCTATTAACTTTTGCTTACCATTACAACTATAATAAATAAAAATGACTTGGCTTTGAGCTATTGCCATTTGCCACGCAACAAGACATTTCTTCCCTTGAATTCAATTTTATTTTATTTGAGAATATCAACAGAGTCACAACTGTATGAAGGTTTTTTTTTATCATAATATAGATTTTTTTTATTTATTTATTGAAATATCGTCATCCCCCATGACGATTTTCCTTGGTGTTGTATTTTTAAAAAAAAAATTGTTATTTTAATTTAAAATTACAACGGTTATAAAAGAAATTGCAATTTTTTTTTAATTTTGTATTTTAATTTTAAAAATTGCAAATTAAATAAAAAAATTACCTTGGTTTGTTTTTTATTTTTTTAAATATATATTCTAAAATTTTATAATTTATTTAATTATTTAATTTTATAAAAAAAATAAAATTTAATTTTTATTGAAATTGAAATTTTATGAAAAAATAAAATAAAATATATTTTTTTATAAAAAATAAAATTATATAAAATAAAATTTTATTTCTTATTTAAATTTTATATAAATTAAAAAAATTCTTATTTAAATTTTAAAAAAATTATTTCTTATTTTAATTTTATATAAATTAAAAAATAATTTCTTATTTGAATTTCATATAAAATTAAATTTTATTTCTTATTTTAATTTTATGCTGCAGAAAATATTGGAATTGGATTCTTTCTGCAATGGATGAGACTAATGATTTAGGGTTATGGTTTCAGCTATTTTTCAGTCAATCAAATACTGCAGAAAATATTGGAATTGGATTTCTTCTGCAATGGATGGGACTAATGATTTAGGGTTAGGGTTTCAGCTATTTTTCATTCAATCAAATGCTGCAGAAAATATTGAAATTGGATTCCTTCTGCAATTGATGGGACTAATGATTTAGGGTTAGGGTTTCAGCTATTTTTCAGTCAATCAAATGATGCAGAAAATATTGGAATTGGATTCCTTCTGCAATGGATGTGACTATTGGATAGTCCGATACAAAGGATGGGATTTATCATCAGTTTTTTCATTGAATGAGTTATCAGTTTTTCAATCAATTAACCCTAGCCAAAAAATGGGAATCAAATTTTATCATGTGCAAAGAATGGGATTTGTCATCCGGTACAACACAATGTACCATTATAAATTCATAAGACTAATGAAGGTTTACAATACCCCTACAGCAGTTTTTCAATCAGATTTTTTCTGAGTGCTAATACCTCCTCATTCTCATCCTTCTCTATTTCTTCTTTTTTTTTTTGCTGAGTGATAATACCTCCATTCTCATTCTTCTCAGTTTGTTTAATATTTATTTAACTTTAAACTTAATGTTTAAATATATAAAAAAAAATACATCAAACCGGTCGGTCTAACCGATTGAACCAGCTGGATTAGAAATCGAAAGCCTGACCGGTTCGACCTTCGATTCGATTTTTTAATATTGGTTAACATATATAAAAAGGGAACTTTAATTTCCAAAAGGATGATTTAATTATCATCCGAAAATTAAGAAGTAAAACTCTTTGAAAAAAAAAATCAAAGACAATACTCAAAAGAATCTCTGCAATTTTTGAAGAATTGTGGCTAACTAACAATTTTCGCCTCGTGATTTTATTTTTGATCAATAAATTAAATGATTTCTACTTCGAATGATCTTGTAAATTATTCTACATTTGTTATGATTATATAGATTAATCAACATATCCAATAAAGTGTATATATTACATATATATTACCTTGCAATCTAATTCTTGCAAAGACAAGATCTGTTGGAAATTCGTTTTAGGCATTAATTATTTTCATTATCTAAATTGAGTTCGTATTAATCAATTTGTACTTAGATCGATCAATTAATTGGAGGCAAATATATTGAAATATTTGTTAAGGTAAGGAACAAAATGGGCATGATTTTTCTTTTTCTTTTCCCTTCACATATAAAGTTTGAGAGTAAGAAAATAAAGAGGCGAAAATGATGTAAAAAAAGGGCTTAATTAGCTTTGATACGATGCATATATATAAGTTTATTTTTTATACATCGTCGATAAAGTTTGTAAATTTCACAAATAGGATTAAAAATTTGATAAAATTTTTGTTATAATAATTTTTTAAATATTTTTTTATTATATCGTATAAAACATGTATCATCCAATTAAATCTGTCAGTAAATTTTGCTAAATCTATTGGTGGAGTTTTTATACTTCACTAGTAATATATCATATAATTATATTATATATATATATATATATACTAGATATTGTACACTCACAATGTAGGTGAAAATAAAATAAAGATTGAATTAAAAAAATTATATATTAAAATAAATTTATCTAATGATGTAAGATGTATGTATTTTTTTAAAATAAAAAAATTATCTGATGATATCACAATATAATAATTCTTTTTAATTTTTTTTTTTTTTTTGCTCAGCCAAAATGGATTTTATTAAAAGAGTAATCAACAAGTTACAAAGATTCAACCCCAATTTATCCAAATTAGAGAATCAATGGACTCTGAAAAGCCAAAACAACACCAGAATAACATCTAACAAAAACACCACAAAACAGAGAGAAGATAAAAACTAAAATCACAACATCCCAAATAGACCTGCTCACGGGCCGGGCAGCCCGCCCGGCCCGGCAGGCCCGGCCCAATACGGGTCGGGCCTGGGCAGGTAAATCCATATTTCGAGCCGGTCCGGCCCGGAACAGTATTTTTTATTATTATAATATTATTTTTATTTAATCTTAATTAAAAAAATATAAAAAAAAATTATTTTTTTATTCCAATGAACAGTGATTCGGGCCTAAACAGACGGGCCTGGGCTACCCAGGCCCGGGCATGGACAAAAAAAAAATGGGCCGCGGCCCGGCCCGGCCCATGAGCACCTCTATCCCAAATGCATATAGTTCAACTAGCAAAAACAAACATCGAAAAACCTCAAAGGAACCGAAGCTTGAACAGACCAAAATATAATAGAAGCACCAGGGTTCTCTTCCATAGATCGGATGTAAACAAAGGAATCTCACTGATTGTACCTTGTTCTTGACTTCTGTAATGACCGCTAGTAATATCAAGAAGATTAGATCACCATCAATAATTTGAAACCATCCAATCACTTAGATTACTCCAAAATCCTTAAATTTACCGAAATCTTCCTTTCATCATGATTTACCGAATTTTCATTCCACCTTACCAGCATTCCAATTTCTTCCAATTCACTCTCAATATTTTGACTCGGTCTCCCAATACTCGATCCGAGTTAATCTTGTCACAGAACTATCTTCGCTTTTAAATCTTTAACTTCTCGAGGACTTTTTCAATCTTACCAAACATATAAAATTAAAATACTTAAACACCCTTAATTGCATTTTATATTATAAACTAATTTTTAGTTTTTTAATAAATTTATCAACTGAGTTGTGTCTTGTTAACTTGTGATATCAACTCAGTCACTCTTTTTAATATTAGTATAAATATATATATATATATATATATATATGTGTGTATAGAATTTTGCAAACAAATGCTCTAAGCAGTGATTAAAAACTCGGACCGGATCGACCGGTTGAACCGAATGAATCGGGTTCCGATGACTTGTTCGGTCCGGATGGTTATTAGAATCAGATTTACATCAAACCGGTAAAAAACTGGTAAAAAATCATATTGAACCGCTAAAAAACCGATTTTTAATATTTTATTTTATTTGTAATTAATGAGATTTAAACATTTAACCTCTTAGTATTATATTAAAAACCATACCATTAAGCCAAATGCATATTTTTATTAATTATTAACTATATTTAATATTTATTTAATATATAAATTAGTGTTTAAGTATTAAAAAAGGAGTTTTATCAAACCGGCCGATCCAACCGGTTGGATCAAAAATCGGAGGTCTGATCTGTTCGACCTCCGGTCCAGTTTTTTTAACATTGGCTCTAAAAACACTTTTTAAGATTATTGTATATAGTAATATTTTCCTCCAATGCATTAAAAATGAGGAATAAAGTTATCAATTACTACATTTAATGCAATATTATTATTATAAATAGTATATTAAATATTAACTAATCTTAAAAAATATTCTTAGGACACTCGTTAACAAAACCGATATATATATATATATATATATATATATATATATATTGAAGTTTGGGAAATGACCAAAAGGGTGCTTGTTGGTTAACAAAAGAGAACAAAACAACCATAACAAATAGGGCAAAAGCTAGGGCGTCGGGGGAGTACAAGTGGAGACCGTTTAAACGTAACGGCTAGTGGGGTCTCTCTGTCATCTCTCATGTGCAAAGAGCAACACTAGAGAAGCTTTTTCTTTTTTATATATGAATTTTGTTAACGAATGTCTTTAGAATTTTTTTAAAATTAGTTAATATATTATTTGTAAAAAAATTGTATTAGATGAAGTATTTGATAATTTTATTCATCATTTTTAATACATTGAATGAATATATTACTATAAGTAATAATCTTAAAAAGTATCCTTAAAACATTTGTTAGCAAAATCATATATATATATATATATATATATAAAATTTTGTTATTGAATGTCTAGAAAGATTCTTTAAAAATTATATATAATAATATTTTTATCAAATACATTAAAAACGTGAATAAAATTATCAATTATTACTATAAGATATCCATTATCAGAAACATATATATATATATATATATTGCTCTTTAAGCAAATGTAAAAGTTAAAACAACTCTCAACTTCCTCATTCCTCCATTTTAATTATTACTCTCTTTTCTTCTCAATCATTTGCTTCACGTCATCAAACGGCTCAACGCTCAAGCCATCCCCATTCCATTTATAAAATTAAATCTGATAATTTTAAACACGATATGATTACATGATATAAATACGATATGAAAAAAATAATTAAAATATGATATAACATAAATATAACACGAATATATGAATGTGTCAAAATATATATAACATAAATTATTAACGTATAAAAATTTATACAATATATAATGCTTTAAACACGATTATGACATGTAAAAATAACTGAACACGATACGAATACACAGATTATCAGGTTTGCTTCTTACCTACACTTGCATATGCTTACAATGAGAGATGATGTAACATTTTTCTTAAATAATAGTATTTCTGATTTATATTTACATAAAACTGTTCATGGATCGAGGCGGATCAAGTTATATTTAAATAGTAAAAAATTTCTTTGTTCAAGATCCGATCTGATTTGATTCGTCGAATTCAAAAAGTCCGTTGTATTGTTTAAGAAAATATTAAAAATATATTTTATATTAATATTTATATTTTTTCATAATTAAATTTAAATAAAAATATTTTTTATTAATTTTAAACAATAATTTAGATCGAATTGAATTAGCTCGAATTGAAAAAATCTTATCTCAAATCCAACTGAATTTAAATCTGTTGAACCGGATTGATAATTCAACTCTTAATCAGATTATATAGTACTAGAATACAAATAGCTGGTGTAAGTTGTTCAAGAATTATTCCATAATAACTTTTTTTTTCTTTTCAAATTTAAAAAAAAAAAAAAAAAAGTCAAATGCTGAGAAAGAAAATACGTGTAAAGTTCTGTTTTTATTCATAACAACATGAAAAGCGTGAGTTGTAATATGATGCATAAATACAATGAATTCAATATATTACTTTAAATTTTGATTAATAGACAAAATAGCCTTTAATTTGCTGAATTACCGCATTTTTTTCAGAATAAGTTGTAGTACTAATTAATGCAAAAAATTCATAAAATTAGTTCGAGCATTCTTCCCAAATATTGGAAAAAGAATTTAACGTGAATTAAAATTAATCTCAAATCTTTTATTATTAATTACTTTTAAGATACACCCATTTCTAATCATAATGTTATATTTGTAAAAGTTCAAACTCGAAAATAGATCTGGTAATTTTGAAAATGACACGATTATAGGACACAAACATTATATAATAAAAATAATTAATATACGACACGAAAAATAATATAAACACGATATAAATACACGAACATATCAAAATTTATATAATATGAATTATTATCGAAAACCATATATGAATCCTGAATAATGATATAATAGTAACAATTGCAATTAATGGTGGTTTTTCGCTCTTTAATTTCCCACATTCTTTGTTTGTTTCTTTAGGTTTACCTCGGCGTACTGGCAAAGGTACGTAGTAGTACACTTGGCATTGGCAAAAGCAAACTACATATCGATCGGCAATAGCCAAAAACAAAATGCATGGGACTCATCAACTTTGGCAATGCAATCGGGGCTTTACACTTTCAAGCAGTTAAACTATATGCGGCTACAAGACAAGGTAAAGTCCGATAAATGAATTAATAGAATTCGGACTCAATACAATTAATTCATGTAATTACTTTTGAGATATTCAAATCTTAACATCGATAATCTTATTTTCTATCTCAAATTATGACTTTTTTTTTTATATAAAAAACGCTCAATTCTTTACCCCACACAAAATATCCGGGGCAGTTTGTTGATCAACAGCTCAAAGCCAAATGAACAAAGCAAGTTCTGTGTGCCATCATCAAATCAACTTCAAAGCTAGCTCTCGTGTGTGTGAGTCTACATATATATATATATATATATATATATATATATATATATATATATATATATAGGAGCTTAATGTAAAGAAACAAATATAAGCTCTTTCTTCTGCTCTAAACTGCCCCATATCCTAAGCCTAAGAGAAAGAGCTTCACCAACAAGAATAATGGCGAACATCCACGATCATAGCTTCTCAGTTGTTTTTGGCCTTCTTGGTTCGTACAAAATTAATTAATTAATAACCTCTCTCAATTAATTTCCTTTCAAAACAAGATCTTCTCTGATCTTTTTACTATCATTTTTTTGTGTGCAGGAAATATTTTGTCGTTCCTTGTTTATCTTGCCCCATTGTAGGTTTTCTACTAATTCTCATGCTTTAATTTCTTCCAAGTATATACATATTGATGGACTTTTCTTTTTTTTTTTACTGTTTGTTTGAATATTTGCTTGCTTTTCTCTTCCGATTAAGGCCAACTTTCTATAGGATTTTCAAGAAGAAATCAACAGAAGGTTTTCAATCTATACCATATTCAGTAGCACTTTTCAGTGCCATGTTGTTGCTGTATTACGCCTTCCTCAAGAAACATGATGCAGTCATGCTCATCACCATTAACTCCATTGGCTGCTGCATTGAATCCACTTATCTCTTCTTCTACATGGTTTACGCAACCAAAAGCGCCAGGGTACGTATAATCTATGTTGTTCCGACTTTTCATTTTGTTTGAAGTACGCGTATCTGATACTCGTGTCCGATGCATATCGGGACATGAGTATGGGGATATGATCTCAAACAACTCTCCAAATACATGAAAAAACTTTTTAAAAAATTGAATATACCCGTGTTCGATACTCACACCCGAGTCCGAGTAACATAGCATATAACATCTTCTTTTTTCCCTCTCCTTTAAAGCTTCTCTCTAAAATTCTTCTTCGTAAGTTCATCTGTCAAAAACCTCACATTACCTACCTCTTGTACATGAGTATATATTTTATTAGACTCTCTACCTTATAAGTTAGCTTTTGAGGCTGAGTTTGAGTTTTTTTAACTTGGTATCAGAGCTAGGTTCTTTACCTGTTCAGTTGGATTGTTTGTTCTACGCCTTTTTCGTCAAGTATCTATTGAGAGGGGTGTCAAAAGTCTCACATTGCGCCTACTTTTTATACCTGAGTGTTGCTTATATACCTTATTAGACTCTCCACCTTACAAATTAACTTTTAAGGTTGAGTTTGAATTTCTTTAATTTGGTAACAGAGTTAGGTTCCTTACCTATTCTATTGAATTACTTGTTCTACCCTTGTTTCGCCAGTTATTTACTGTGAGGATGTCAAAAGTCTTACAAGTCTCGCATTATCTACCTTTTGTACTTGATGTAACTTATATACTGTATTAGACTCTACACCTTACAAGCTAACTTTTAAGGTTAGGTTTGAATTTTTTTAATCCATCAATCATTTTTTTTAAAGCAACTAAGAAGCCTGTTTAATACTACTACTTTGCAGATATACACGACAAAGCTGCTCATATTTTTCAACATTGGGGCATTAGGATTAATCATACTTGTCACATTCGTATTTTCAAAGGGCTCTCTTCGAATTTCCATTGTGGGGTGGATTTGTGCAATCTTCTCAGTCTGTGTCTTTGCGGCTCCACTTAGCATCATTGTAAGCGTTACTCTAATTAAAATTTATACAAATTTAAAAAAAAAAAAAGGTGTAGTAAGTAAGCTTCTTAATCATGTAATAACGTCTTTTTTTATTTTTTTTATTTTACTTGATAAATTTCAGAGATTAGTTATAAGAACGAAGAGTGTGGAATACATGCCGTTCTCATTGTCATTCTTCTTGACTCTCTGTGCTGTGACATGGTTCTTTTATGGCTTTTCATTGAAAGATTACTACATAGCAGTAAGAAACCAACTTCTTCTTCAACCCCATTAATTAAATTTGATCCATATCGAGGGATTTAAATAGCTGTTGCAACGTGACGTTATGGTTGTTATTTTACGGTTTTGGTTCTTTTCGCCGTCGATATTTATCGCAATTGGCTGCGGTACCATTCATTACATCCGCAACAGCGATAAACACGACCGAAAATACGTCCGCGACCATAATTTAAATACATGCCTATATCATACATTTTTGCTTAATTATTATCTATTAATTTTTCATTTCTTGATTTTGATTTTAGACACCAAACATTTTGGGATTCAGCTTTGGGATAACTCAGATGATACTGTATCTCCTATATCGTGACGGCGGAAGAAAAGAAATGATGTTGCCAGACAGCAAGCCACAGCCACAAGATCAGCAATTATTAGCCATTGATATTGTCGAAATGATCAGCACAGTAAATCAGCCTCAAGAATTAGCTGCTGCCATGAATAATAATGGAGGAGTTGGAGGGATGATGATTATAAGCAACTCCCAGATTGTCCCAGGTGAACTCAACGTGTGAACCTTAATGATAAAAAAGAGTAATGAAAAACTAATTATTGTTCAGAAAATATTGACAATTTCTAAAAACTGAAATGGACCCTTTCTTTAATATTAATTCAAGTTTTTTCAAGTATAGTTCAATTGGGTAAATATTATGCACAAGTATATTAATGAGCATTGCTGTTGCTGCCATTTTCTGTAACAATTTTATTCTTAGATTTGGCATATGCAATTGGTACTATAAAAGATTGCATATTTTATATAACTTGAATATATTTACTCAATACTTTAGTTTAATTTGAAAATTCTATACATCTTTTTAACATATCAAATTAATCAATAGAGTGCATTTGGATGTTTATTGAGCAATGTTTTAAAAATCGGGTCGGAGGTAATTAATATTATAATATAAGAAAAACTCTCATAGTCCATCTAAATGAATGTATAAAAAACGAGTATAATGCTTGAGAATATAGAAATTGGGGGGGTGATGGGATAACATAAAATCATAAAACCGTTTCAATGGATTTTAATTAATATTTTATTTTTTCCAACTCAAAAGTTATACTCTCTTTGTCATGATTACAATATTTTTTGTTTGTAAAGTGGAAATGGGTTAACGTTATAATTTTGCAAATAACTGAAAGAAAAAGGAAATGAAGTGGAAGGGTGTGGATGAGGATGAATGATCTTTGGTCTAACAGAAACAATCTGTCTTTTTCTTTCAAGTAGAATTGTTTAAGGGCCAAGTTACAACGGGTCCCATTTGAACATAGATTTTTTTAATTCGGGTTGATTCGGTGAATTATTATTTTATAATAAAAAATATTTTTTAATTATAAAAAAATATATAAATATTAATATAAAATGATCTTTTAATATTTTTAACAGTGAAACAAGTTTTCAAGTCGACTCGAATCCAGCCTAAATTGAGTTTGGTTAAGGGATCTCAAAAAAATTCGGATCGAGACTCGACCCGACCCAATCCATAAACACCTTAATTTTGGCAACATAATTTCTCTACATAAAATATATGTATAAGATTCTTCCATTCTTGAGATTTAACTTGTACAAAATTCTTATTTGTTTTCTTGAAAAAATAATTTTTCATTCTAAAATCTAATTATATTTAAAAATAAATAAATAAAAGATCTTGGTCAACAAAGGAAAAAAAAAAAAGATAGCTAATTATATTATATTGGAATTTGAAGTCAAAACTAAGACACTAAATTTAAGTATTTGTTTTGTGATTTCTAAAGTTGGAAGCTAGCTGATTATAAAATTAAAACATCATCTGTAAATTAACGAGTTAATAAAAAAATATATACTTATACAGCAGTAGGGCTGTAAATGAACCGAGCTTGAACGAACAGGTTTATATTCGTGTTCGTTTATTTATTTTTGAGCTTGTTCGTGTTCGTTAAGAATTTTAAAATTGTGTTCAAACTCTGTTCGTTTAAAATTGAGTATGTTCGTATTCGTTTATTTAATGTTCACGAACAAGAACTTGTTCGTGAATATTAAATGAACATTTTCATGAACATATAATCGAACATGTTCGCAAACAATTAAAATTATGTTCATGAACAATAAACAAACAAATCTAAACAATTTTAACAAATAAACAAATAAAAAAAAATCAATTTTAAATTATTATTATTAAATATAAAATAATAAAATAAAAACGTAATTAAATTAAATTAATTATTAAATTTAAGTTATTAAATAATATTAATTATATTATAAGTAAATAAATAAAATAATAAAATTATTATTTTATGGCCCATTTTACAATTCGCATTTCAAAGTCATAAAATCTTTGCTTTTGACTTCTTAGTATTAAAAAATTAGGTTAATTTTACTTGAGACAAGACAAATATTTATTTTTTTAAATAATAAAATAAAATTATTAATTATATAAATAAAAGACAAAATAATAATATTATTATTAAATTATAAACAAATAATAAACTAACATAAACGAGCTTTAAACAAACTAATAAACGAGCTTTAAACGAACCATAAACGAGCTTGTTCGTGAATATAAACGAACCGAACACACATCTGTTCGAACTCGGTTCGTTTAATAAACGAACATTAAAATTGTGTTCATAATCGTTTATTTAGCTTAATAAACGAACAGAAACGAACAAAAATCAAACTGTTCACGAACGGTTCGTCGAACGCTCTGTTCATTTACAGCCCTGTACAGCAGCAGTAGTAATAAAAATAAGGGTTTTGCTAACGAGTACTCTTAAGACATTCTTTAAGGTTAATTAATAAACTATTTATAAGAAGAACATTGTATTAAATACAGTATTTGACAACTTTATTCATCATTTTCAATACATTAGATAAAGATATTACTATATACAGTAATCTTAAAAAGTACCCTTAGGGCACTTGTTAGCAAAATCCTAAAAATAATAATGTCCATGCACGGTAGTTTTTTTTCAAAACTTATTTAGCCATTTTATTACGATTTTTTTTTTTTTGAATTAGTGCAAAGTGCCAATTTTAAAACAAAATGTTATATATATATATATATATATATATATATATATATATATATGAGATCCCATAGGTTTGTAATCATGGAGTAATTTCTTTAGATTATGATGAACTTGCTTTGTTTTTTTTTTCTTTTTTCTGTTTAAATTATAAGAGGAACATTCTAGCTCTAAATTGGGATGAGGCCGAATATGTTAAAAATTGAAAATCTGTTTTAAGCTGTAGTTATTAATGATGATCATTAGATGAGTGATTAAGCATTTTACTTAAAAATTAAATATACTCGTATCGAACACATATCCGTATCCAACACTCACATCCGAATTCGATTAACATAGAAGGGAGATACAAGGGAATTTTGACAATGTAATGTTAATTGCCCAAAACAGGGGATTTTCTATGGATACCTAAAGGAGTTTTACAGCCAATCTAAAAACCAACATGTTATTTCTTAAATATAAAGTATGAAACAGCAGCATTTTTGTCTGAACATTTAGCTGTGCATATGTTGATTTATTATTGACTGTATCCAATTTTATCTGTAATATTGCTAGGTAATTTACTTAATTTTCACTAGTCAGAACCGGTAAGCAAAGACTAGGAATTAAAATCGTAGAAAGAAACCTCCCTGACAAATCTATATCACTATATTAATCTAAAGGAAAATGATGCCTATCCCTATATCACTATCATAATTTAAACTTAATGGTTCTTATATTTCTTGGACTTCAAGTCAACTCTGACATGGAAAAAAGTTTTATTCTAACTGCGTTTTCATTGGTTTGGTGTAGACTCCTGGAAAACACCAAACAAAGGTTAGCTGTGAAATGTGAACTTTCCATGACTACACCATAGTGTAAAGTAAATTTGGCTAGTATTTCTAACTACGCTCATGTTTAGATCGCGATCCGAATTTTTTTTTTTTTTTACTCAGGTTCAAATTTGGGAGCATCTGGGTCAGCTCGATTTATTATTCAAGATAATAATAAAAAAATATATATATTTTTATAATTAAATTTATATAAAAAAAATTTAATAGTTGAATAGTGATTCGGATCAGATTTCAGACCCGATCCAATATAAACTGAACTTATCGAATCAGACAAACTATTCGGTCCATAAGTAAGTCTACTAACTACCATTAACTTTAGCATCTTTCAAATTACTATCAGTTTGTTTGCTGCTAACATCTCAACATCAAGAAACTCGTGGCTTGAATAACTTTATGTGCCTTCCATGCTCCTATTTTAAATCCTACACTTTTTGAATGAAAAAGCCTTTGGTTTTTTTGTTTTTGCACTATTTATGTTATTCGAACTCTTTATTTTTTTAAAATATATGTATCCGACATATATTCGGACATTAATATAAGAGTATGATCATCCAACTATATGAAAAAAATTTTAAAAAATTTGAGCATATTTGTATAATGCAAATACCCATAACTAGACCTGCTCATAGGCCACGCCGCAGCCCGATTTTTTCCCAAAATCTTTACCCAGGCCTGGCAGGCCTAAATTTACTGTTCATAATATTAAAAAAATATTTTTTTATTTTTTTATAATTAAAATTAAATTAAATAAAATAATATTATTATAATTAAAAAATACTGTTCTGGGCCGGACCGCCCGGCTCTGATTAAAAATATCCTGTCCAGGCCTGGCCCAATACGAACTAGGCTGGACGAGCTATCCGACCTATGAGCAAGTCTACCCATAACCCATATTCAATACTCACCCGAATTTGAGTAAAATAATTAGAGAGCATTCTTCTTTATCCTTTTGTAATCATATTTCATTAAATTTTCTCTTCATATATTACAACTGTTTATTATTCTCAAGCTTTAAAGTAGTTTTTTTATTTTTCTTTTTCTTGGGGTCCTCAATTTGTTTGTCCTAAACTTTTTTCTGTATTCTTACACAGTACTATATGCTTTCAATATTTAGTTGATTCTCTTCCATTCTGACTCCTGAAATTGCCATCAATCTCTTCTGGAAAACAAATAGCACTGAAGTGAATTTGTGGCATTTTTTCAGCACTTCTAAAGTCATGTGTTGCATTTGGTTGAAATCCATGTACCATTTTTATCTGAAACATTACATGGTAATTTCGTTGGGTTTTTTTTTTTTTTTACATAACTATTAACCTCTTCATCCTCCACATCAAACAAACTTTGCTACAATTTTGGCTTTAGCTGTATTACCTCTTGTAGCTGTTTTACATCAACAATTCACTTTTAAATGCAAAAGTTAGGACATAAAAGCTATGATATCCAAATTCAAGACGAGTGTCAGATACGAATATATGTCTGACATAGGTATACCTTCGTATTTATATCCGAATATGTGTCGGACACATAATTTAAAGAAAATAAAGAATTTGGGTAACATAACATAAAAGGAGTTTGTACAATCCATCAAGGTCCTTATTCACCAAAATCATAAAAACAGAGAGTTCTGTTATCAACAAGATCACTTTAATCTTCAATGAGCTTATTAAGAGGACAAGCAGAAAAACTCTGTTACAAACATAGATTGCTATCAGACTTTAAAGGATAACTAACCCTATATCAATTCAGTGGCACAATCAGAATTCTCAACATATGACAAGCAGGGATTTAAATTGCGATCACGCATTTTTGGTCGCGTCGCATTTATCGTGGTAGCAGACGTAATGAATGTTACTGCGGTCAGTTGCGATAAATATCGACCATAAATATCGGCAACGGAGGAAACCGAAACCATTAAATAGTGGCCCGTAGCATTGCGTTACGATCGCTATTTAAATCCCTGATGACAAGATAACCTACAAACTTGAAAAACAAAGTCCAAGAGAAACAACTCAAGCAAGCCCTAATTGGGGAAAAGTTTGTGAAGAAGAAGAAGAAGAAGAAGAAGAAGAAGAAGAAGCCGTTCACAAGCCTTTACCAACCAATACGATGTGGAATAACCATAGCTCGGCGGGGAGGTTGATTGACACAGGTAAGCAAGAGGGCGATAGCGATAACTAGTGCAAGGAGAAGTCCCATGATATCCACGTTTAATTCTATGCAGAACTGCCCCATCTCCAACTCCAAGCTTATGAAAAAACAGCTAGAGCTAATATTCTTCCTTTCTGCCCTAGTTTCAGAAGTAGGAGAAAATGAATTATTATGCAAATGAAATTCATGTTAGGCACGGCTATATATTATATTTGTTGGAGTCAACGGTAGGTAGACTTACTCATGAGTCAGGTCACATTCTGAATATTTTTTTTTTACTCAAATCCAGCTCTGAGCAGGTTTGGACCGACCCATCGGCCGATATTATTATTCAAATATTATTAAAATATTAAAAAAAATTATATTAATATTTATATATTTATGATTAAATTTTTAAAAAAAAATTATTTTTTATTATTTAAACAGTAATCCAAATCGAACAAGACGGAACTGGACTAATACGGATCACTAAAAATTATGCTCATATCTAATTCAATAAAAGCCAAACGAATTATATGACTCTTGAACAAATCTAACAGTGAGACAGATATGGAAATTTTGATAATAAAAAATAGTAGTATTTTGCTTTTATTTTTTTATACAAAATATCTCAATATAAAAAGAAAAAGTTATAAATATTAAAATTTAAAGTTAAATTTAAATTTAATGAATATCAATTTTTGAAAGTGATTGGATGACTAAGCTACAGTTTCATATTTTGCTTTCATTGGATGTATGAAGAGTCCTGGAAATTTTCGAGTGACGTTGTTAGCTGCAAAATCTTGACTTTTCCTCCACAAATTTACATTGCAATGACTAAGCTGAAATAAACAAATGAACGAACTCAAATAATGTCAACATCCACGTCAAGTCTCTTTTTATATATATATATATATATATATATATATATATATATATATATATATATATTGTTAACAAATGTTCTAAAAATATGTTTAAATGAAAGATTTCAATTAGAAAATTCATTTGTAGAGAGATTTTTAAAATTTTAAAATAGAATTATTTTATTTAGTAAAATAAAAATAAAAATTTTTAAAATTCTTAGAATTTGAAAGAGGACTTTTAGAGGATTCACATTCTCTTTTCAAATTTCACCTCCAAAGGTGAAATTTGTAAATTTTTTGATTTTTTATTAAGATATTAAATATTTATTATGTTTTTTTTTTTACACAACTTTTATTTTTTTCAATTCTAACTATGAAAACTCATTTTAATTTTTTATTTTACTTTTCATGTTATTAGTTATATCTATATATTTTTACTAATCTAATGATATCCATATTGCATTTTTTTTATCTCTAATATTATTTTTTTACCTTATCAAATTTCAATATTAAAAATTTTTTTCTAAATTCAAACAATACAATTACAAATGCTAGTATTTTGAATTGATGCATTTTAAAATGTTAACATTTCAAAAAAAATTCAAAATTTTAAAATCTCTCATCCAAACACACCTTAAGAGCATTTTTTTTAAGGTTATCATATATAATAATATTTTCATTCAATGCATTAAAAATAATGAATAAAATTATCGCATTTAATACAATGTTATAAATATATATAATATATTAATTAATCTTAAAAAAGTATTAGCAAAACTTTTTTTTATTGATGTACTATATATATCGGCATGGCATCCATATAGTTTTCTTATGTGGCATGATTAGACTCTTCAAGGGTTGATTCAAACCCATTTTGAATTATTATTTATTAATAAAAAAATTAATTTAAATTTAATTATAAATATTAATATAAAAATATTTTTTAATATTTTAATGTTATTTTGAATAATGATATAGGTTTTTCGAACTGGCTTGGGCCTGGCTCGACTTGAACCTAAATAAGAAAAATAAAATAAAAAATCGAGTCGTGACCCGATTCATAAATATCTAGGAGTGAGCATTAATCAGTTTGAACCGATTTAACCAACCGAACCGATATAATTTTGTTAATTATATTCGGTTTATTCAATTTTGAATTTAGGTGGTTATGAAAATCGATTTAGTCAGTTAGTGCAGTTGGTTGTCGGTTTTTAAAATTGATAACCGAATAGACCGAACTAACCGACCCTTTTAATTTTAATTTTATTTTAAATATAATATAACTATAATATATTTATATAATAATTTAAATTTATATATGATATAATTTATATTATATAATAATATATAATAAATAAATTATTTTTTAAATAGTTATAACTGATTAAACCGACCGAACTGATCGACTTAAGTCGGTTTCGATTTTTCGATTTTAGAATCTTTGTCAGTCGATTCGGTCGATTTTATAAATATAGTTGGTTTAATCGATTTTTAAATTTTAAAACCGAACCGACCGAAATTTGAATATTCCATTTAATAGGGGAGGCTAAAATTGGATATTCGAACACCTTTCAAGGAATATTCAAATATCCAATGAAATTACAATTTTTTTAAATTATTTTTTTCTTAAGAAATTACAGGATATATTATATATAATGATAATATATGTTGTAAATTAGTTAAAGTTGTGTTGTAACTAAGTTATACATTTTATTATCAGATTATTTGAATTTGTTACCGATTACGTAAATTATTACTACATAATAATATAATTATGTAATCAACAAAAATTACATTGTTTCTTAAGGAATTACACAATATATTATATAGAAAAATAATATATGTTGTAATTTTTTCTGAAAAAATATAACTTTTTTTATAAAATTATGTGTTTTTTTTACAAATTACTTAAATTATTAAACTAATGATGAGAAAATTATGTAATCAATCTGAATTTTCAAAAAAAAAAGAAATTCGGATATCCCATTTAATAAGGGAGACTAATTTTGGATATACCGTTAAGGTAACATTTGGTATCACTTGTAAGATCACCGTGGTGATTTAATTATCATGGTGATAAGATTACCAGAATGATTTGATCACTAATGATTTTATATTATCATGTTTGGTATAACATTATAAATCACTAGCGATATTAAATTACAATATTTGGTATTACAAGAAAAAAAATCATCGAGTACAAAATATTCAAAATAACCTTTCCAAAAAAGAAAAAAATTTATTCTTTTTTGTTTTTCTTATATGGATATTTTTCACTTTTTTTTTAATGTTCAGATTTTTGCTTTTCAAAAAATATTTTTGGATAAAAATACATAAAACTTATACTATAATAAGGATAGAATATAAAAAAAAAAAAAAAATTAAGTAACAAAACTACTATTATCATCACCTTAAAATAAAAAAGTCACAAATTTTTGGTCAAGTTTAGTGGTCTACGCTAAAGAATAGTCAGCAGTTTTTCACACGTGTTTTTTTCGATATTATCAGGGCAAATTAGTAATAAAATAACATGAAAATTACTTTCTCATGGTGATAAAACTTTATCATCCTTTTGGATGGGAATTAGATCACTTCTTAAGATAGTGATCTTATCACCTTAGTGATCTAAGATTAAAGCCACCTAAGTTTTTAAATTATTAACAAACAAGGTGATATAATTACTGAATACAGATCATCCTCATTTTTGAAATGATCACTCCATACCAAACACACCCTAAATGAATATTTGAATATTTAATTAATTTTATAATTTTTTTTATCAAATTACATGATAACATTACAGAATATATTAAACTACTTAATAACAAAATTACGTAATCATTTGACATTTTATTATGCAAAGAATATTGACTGATACCTTATTGAAAGCGCAAGGCAGAGGAGGTCAAACTAGTTAAAACCTGATTGTAGAACTTCCCAAACATTAATCCTCATAGAAAAGACTAATCATTCAACTAAAACATTTTACCAATTTTTAAAAAATTGGAATGAGATCAAATTAGTGAAACCTTCGATTCTCGATCCAATCAATTGGACGGATCAGTTTAAATTAAAATAAATTATTTTAATACTAAATAATTAATAAAAATATATATTTTGTTTAATGATATGGTATTTATTATAAAATTAAAAGGTTAAAAGTTCAAATCTCATCACTTATAAAAAAAATTATATAAAATAAATATAAAATCGGTTTTTATCGATTTAAATTTGTTTTTTAACCGGTTGAAGTGATTTTTTACCAATCCAATAAATTTTCGATTTTAAAATACATATCGAGTCGAATAAATCATTGATTTTCTATTAAACCAATCCAACCCACAAATCCGATCTAATTTTTTAAACCATGCTTCTTACACTATCATCAGAGATTTCAAAACTAATTGCATTAGTAGATCTGGCAGTATTTTTTTTTTTTTTTTTAAAAAGCAAAACTAAAAAGAGGGATTGAATTAATATTGTGTCTGAATCTGATACATGAAAAATGAGCAAAAATAAATAAATAAAAATGGATTGCAATGTCAAAAATGATTTTATTCACAAGGTCAGTTCGAATTAAATCAAATTTGAAATATGTTTTTATAATTCAGATCAATTCGATTTAAATTATTATTTAAATAATATAAAATATTTAAATTTAACTATAAAAATATTTTAATATATTTTAAATAATAAAATAAATTTTTAATTCGATTCGAACTTGAACTTGAACTTGATTAAACATTTTTTTTCTTCAAATTTAATTAGACGCCACTTATAAACACCTCTAAAAAATAAGAAAAATAATCATGTAGAGAATAATGAGCAGTAATTATTTTTGCAGCCCGGGAGGCCACTTTGTACAATCATGATTCTCTAATTACAGCAACTTGGTCGGATCTGTTTCAAATTTCAATACTACTACTTATTACATACATAGTAAATTAGTAAGCGAAGTAGGGTCCCCTGTTTGGCTTTTTTTTTTATTTATAAAATTACTAACGAGTGTTTTAAAAATATTTTTTAAAATTATTAAATATAATAATATTTTTAATTAATATATTAAAAATGAAAAATAAAATTATTAATTTTTGTATTTAATACAATATTATTATTATAAATAATATCTATATTATATATAAAGAGAATCGTTGAATTGATATCACTGAATCAAGTGATACCAACTCAGTTGATAAAATTACATAAAAATCAAAATAAAATAATAAAATAAAATAATTTAAAGGATATTTATTTTTTTATTTTTATAATAAAAAAAAAACATGTTTTTAAAGAAATTATCTACTCTTAGAATTTTTATTTTTATAACTTTCTCACCTCTTTTTAATATTTTTTTCAAAATCTAATATTAACTAAGTGCACTCATTAAGAAGATTTTTTTTCATTTATTAATATTGGGATCACTTTTTTACCAAACTGAACCAACTCATTATAAGTATTTATGTCCTGTCCTGGAGACAGTGTAGCATCAAGAATTTGACCGTGTGATATCATGATGATAATGATGAGGTGTGAAACAATAAAAAGTTAATAGTATAAAGAGAAAAAATTGAATAAAACTATTTTTAAATTTTTTATTTAAAATATATCAAGTAATTAAATTTTTTAAAAATCCCCCCGTCCCTTTCTATTTTTAGGATTTTCTGTCTCTAATGTCTTCAATTTTGGTTTGAAACTTTAAAAAACAGATTCATCTCTGGGGCTTGCTTATATCTGATGTTTCAATTCAAAGCTAATGGAAAGGAGGGAGCGGTTTATATCAAGGTAATCAATATCGTATTAGTGAATGTATTATTTTTATTTTTATTTTAATATTGATACATATCGGTATCAATGTGTTTCGACGTATCGTTTTAAGTTTATCGACATTTTTTAAATATTTTTTCATATAGATATATGTATAACATATTTTCAAGTTTCTTAATAAAATATATATTATATACACATGCAAATATACATTCATTACATGCATATACGTTTTTATGCAAATATAAATTTTAAATATTTAATATCTAAAATTTTTAAACATCAAATAAGTAAAATAAATATTAAAATGTTAAAAAAATATAGTAAATTATTATTAATTATGTTCAATAACTTAATTTAATGAATATATTTTATTTTTAAATGTAATTATGAAAAAAATAAAAATGATCATGACACAAAAAATATTAAAATTAGTTTAAAAATTCAAATAGTGATTTTTTTTATTAAAAAATCAAAATCTTATACCAACTAATACTGACCGGTATTGACCAGTACTGACCGGTACAGGCTAGTACGAGCCGATACAAAAACCAAAACGGTACGAGATTTGTACCGTTTCGGTTTATTTTAAAAAACGAAACGTATCGACTGGTACGATCGGTACCGATACGGTATCGATAACACTGATTTATATTCCAACAGGGTACTATAATCTAACCAGATACAACTAGTAGGTTTAGGCATATTAGGGAGCAATTTCTTACCTAAGATCGTGCGGTTTTGCTAAGCCGAAGGTGATGAAGTGAACAAGTAAATGCAAATTTCAAGCAAGGGTGGGATTTCAAAAACCTAGGAGCAACTGAAGTGCAATACTAATATCATGAGCATGCTCATAAAGAAAAAGAGGCGTCTAACAGTTTAAATTTTATTACTCGAAAAGGCTAACAATGACAGAATTAAGTCCAAAAGAAAATTACTACCCCAAAAAAGGTGATACAAATTCATAAACAAATAAAAACTCTGATTAATACACAACAACTGGACTTTTCATCTATTTATTAATCATTACTTGGTATTCGAATAGCTCAGCCAAGCCTAAATTGATGGCAATCGAGCTCTCAAGCCTTGTATTCCCTCCCATATTATGTTCCCACTCCAATCAGATCTGCAATTATATTAAGCTACATAAAATTAAAACCGAGAACACCCTATGTTACCGGGACTCAAGGGTAAGTATCAGATACAGGTATGTGTCCGACACTGGTATGATGAATTTTTTCTAAGTTTTTTCATATATTTGGAGGATCATATCCCCATACCCATGTCCGATATGTGTCGGACATAGGTGTCAAACACGGATATTTTAGGGAAAATAAAAAGTCCGGGTAACATAGGGAACACCGAGTAACATAAGGAGCATGTACCTGATACATCCATTCTTGAAGATCAAATGAGCTTTAATAGTTTGCCTAATTCACAAGAGATTTCTCAAGAAAGTCTCAATGCAAAATCTTCCTATATTGCTCTGACTCTTTATTTTTCTTGAAGTATCTGTGTCCGATGCATATTCGGATATGATCCCCAAGGACCCTCCAAATATATGGAAAAACTTAAAATAAATCAAACATACCCGTGTCGGACACATATCCGTGTTCGACACTCATATCCGAGTCTGAGTAATATAGGAATCTTCATCCATCGTCCAAACAAAAGGAGGCATGTCAAACCTTGGCCCAGCAACAGACCTGTAAATATAGAGCTTCTCAACTGGGCAGCTTTCTGGTCTTGAATCTGGACATCCCCTCTCATCTATAACTTCAACATTCAACCTGTGCATCTTCTGACCTAGTAGCTTACATGCTCCAAAACTCACAGAGCAAGAAGACATCCAAAGGGATCGCATTGTCTCCAGCTTTGCAGCATTGGCCAAAAGAGCCTTGTCCCCGAAGTGACAGTCCCTAATCTCTAGTTTCCTTAGGCTTTCACACCCTGAAAGAACGTGATGGAGTCCCAAATCACTATCTCCTGCAAAAGCCACAGATAACATCTCTAGCTTTTTTGCATATGTCCCAATGTATTCAAACACACGATCTGTGAGGAGACCGGAGAGGGAAAGCCGCTTGAGGTCTTTGCAATGCTCAACGATGGCTCCAAAACCAACATCAAGTGGCTCGAGGGTCAGGTAATCAGCTGTTCTTGGCTCAATTATACAAAGACGAAAACGGGTTAAGTTTGGACGGTTCTGGGCAATCGTGACTAACGCTGCATTAGACATTCTTCGGCAGAAGTACAAAACTGATTGTAGCTTAGGACAAGCCAAAGAAACGGCAACAAGGCCCTGTTCTGTTAAGGATACATTTGGTTCTACACCAAATGGATCAGATGGAAACACCCGTAATTCCTGTAGGTCCCTGCAATTAGATGCAAGTGCTTCAAGGCCAGTGTCTTCAATATAATCAAGTACCTGTAGTGTAAACATAACCTTAGCTTTAGAAAAAATGACAGACAGACTTAAGTATTTAAAAATAGACAGAGAAGCAAGATTCAATTCAGTTATCGGAACATGTTATTGGGAGGCTATGTTACTCGGACTCGGGTGTGAGTGTCAGACACGGGTATATTTAATTTTTTTCAAGATTTTCATGTATTTGGAGTGTTTTTGAAGGATCATATCCCCATACCCATGTCTAGATATGCATCGGATACGGATATCGGATACGGATACTTCAAGAAAAATGAACAAACATAGATGAAAAGACTAGCACAGTTTAAAGGGAATCCTTAGACCACTTAATGTTCACAATATATTTAAGGTTGGAAGTATCTCCCGGTAGTGCTCAATTTTTTTACTACAGTTATCAAGTCAAAGGCAAAGAAGAAGAAAAACTAACAGAAAAAATAAACCTATGTTACTCAGATGTGAATGTCGGATATAGGTATGTGTCCAACAAGGGTAGGATCAATTTTTTCTAAGTTTTTTCATGTATTTAGAGGGTCCTTGGAGGGTTATATCTCTATACCCATATTCGAATATGTGTCAGACATGAGTGTCGGACACAGGTACTTCAAGAAAAATGAAGAGTCGAAACAACATAGAAACAAACCAATGATACCAAAACAAGCTTACCAATAGGCGCTGCAAACATGGACAGTGGCTTACAAGCTTGATAAGATCAGGACTTTGTATAGCAGCATAGCTCAAGTTCAGTGATGTTAATCTAGAGCAGACAGAGTAAATAGCTGGAAGGTAATCTGGAACCACATCCCAAAAGCCAGACAAGCTCCTTAGTTCCTTGCAATTAGAAAAAGCTCCGGCCAAGTTTGAGAAGACATCCGGCCGTAGCTCAGCCGCATAGGTACCAGTACCAAATTCAACCAGCTGTGGTGCACGACGTAATATGTTGGCAATCTTATCAAGGGGCACTGCACGGTTGAGCCGAAGAGTCCTCAGGTTAGGACATCTACCAACCAGGCGCTCCAAGGCTGAGAAACTAACTTCATCAGATCCTAAGCAAGAAATGTTAAGAGACACCAGGGATGTGTATGTCTCAGGAAAATGGCTGAGCCAATGCCCACTCAAATCATCCACTTCACTTTCTCGCAAGTCCAGCTCTCTCAGATTCCTGCATCAGCAAGCAGAGTGATTCATAAAAATAACATACATGACAGATAGAAAAGCTATGTTGCTCCAGCTCTTTATTTTTTTTCCAGTATTTGTGTACGATATTCATGTTCGACGCATACCCGAACATGGATATGAAAATATGAAATCCAAATCCTCTGCCCCCATTTGTACACCCATTCTCGTAACGAGCAGCGCGTCCATTTTTTTTTTCTCTTCGTACTTGTTCATTTTTTATGTTTGACCCGATTTTTTATCTAATAAATAAACCGATTTCCCTAAAAAAAAAAAAAAGGATACAAAAACAATGCAAATAAAGGAGATGGTATCGTGGAATTCACCTATTTGACACTTGTGAAAACAAATGAGAAAAAAAGCGACACTGAAAAAACGGACCTGCGACTCATTAAGGGAGTGGGGGCACGGGTAGGGGCAGGGAAATGGGGGGCAAAGGATTCGAAGGACCCTCCAAATACTAAAAAAACTTAGGAAAAAATGAACATACCTTTATTGAACATATATCCGTACCCGACACTCACACCCGAATCCAAATAACATAGCAGAAAAATAATAAAAACAACATTTTATATGTAGAAAAAACGCCAAATCAAATGCTATAGTTTTACTAAATTAAATCCAAGAGTAAAACATAGGAAATCAAGAAGATCTAGGTTGTTGAATAAAATTAGAAGTTTACCACTGCCATTGTCAACCAGACTACCTCACTAATGTTTCTTTTTTACAATTGAACTTATGGTGGCTTCTGTGGTGCGCTACAAATTAGATGCGCTTTAGATGTTTTTTTTTTTTTTAAATTGTGTTACTTTTTATAATTTAAAGAAACGTTTTTTTAATCTTAAGAAGGTTATTGGATTTTGTTTGACTAATCGATATTCTTGAAATCTTACTCGAGTTTACGTGGCTGAAAAAGTGGACCGCAAGACATAACTAAACTAATTTGAGAAATTTCAAAATGTGATAAAGAAACAAAAATATTTTGAACTTATTTTAATTATAAAATTATTTATTGAGGAGATAAATATTTAAGATCTTGTAATTATCAATTTGTCTTTTAAATTTTTATTATTATTATTTTCACCAACTTTTAGAGAGAGCAAGAGAAAGAATAAACAGAAATCACCAAAGGCATTTGTGCCATTGGATCAAGGGGCATAATTAGGTATAACGGATCTCACTCAACTTTGAAAAATCAAAATATATATATCATTTTTGTAATAATTTTTTATTTTTAACTACATTGACACCAATAAAATTAAATAAAAATTGATATTGAAATTTTACTTATTTTTATACAAAAAAGAATATAAATTTAATCTTAACACACACACATATATATATATATGACATTTTGAAGTTTCAAATTTGTATAGTTATTATTAGATCTCTATTATCTTATGTTCTTACCTTTTTATAAATAAAAAAAAAAATTTACTTTTAAATGATAATAACTACTAAATTTTTAATTAATAATCGTCAAAGGAGTTGATGAACAAAAAAATAGTAAAAGGAGTTGATGCCCAAAAAAATGGTCAAAGAAATTAGACTCTAAAAATGTCCATAGGTCGGACCAATTAAACACTTGTAAAAACTTGTCCAAGACCAAGTAAACACTTCTAAAAGCTTGTCCATGGTCCGAACCATCCATAAAAATTCCTTTAATTTAAATTTATTATTAAAATATTAAAAAATATTTTAATTTCAATATTTTAAATACATTTAAATTAAAATTAAATTAATAATCGAGTTAACTCAAGCTCGAAAAATCTTGTCCAAAACTTAGACTCATGGACAATTCTAAGTTAGTCAAATGTCACATTTACAAGAAAAAATACTATTTTTTTTCTTTTTAAAAATGTTCATTAATAAAATAAAAATACAACCCATTATACACATGATTGCTACAAACACTTAAATATAGAAGATTGGTAATTATAAAATAACATTATTATTTTTTAAATAACTAATAAAAGATTTAATTTTATCATTTATATTTTACATTTTGAAATCTATGTATAAATTGTTAATGATATAATATTCTAAAATTTCTTCTAATATATGATTAACTATTATATGATCTCTCAAAATTGTTAATGACTTATCTATATTATATTATATATATAATTTTTAACTGAATTGGTGTCACGAGTCAAGTAATATCAACTCAATTAAAGAATTAACCTAAAAATTAAATTATAAAATAAAATAAAATAAAAATAATATATTTATTGAGTTATATTAGTAATTCATTTAGAAAAAAAAATGAAAATCACTTTACTTATTTTTTTATTTAAAAAACCACTACATGTAGTTACTATTTTTTTTTTCTTTTTCCTACTTTTCTCACTTTTTTATTTAAAAAAAAAAAAAAATCATCCACTTTATGGTTGTGTCATAATTTAATTATAATTAAATTTGGCTATGATTTGTCGGATTTGATTTGAGCATGTGGTTTCAACCTAAAGTTTTTTTCTGATAGAATTGTCAACCTCTCTCCTGAGTTTTTTTTTTTTTTTTGAATTGATTGGAAATTTAATCAAAATCAAAAGTAAAATAATAGATTTTATTTTTTTTAATAATTTTAAAATTTATCACTTTTTCAAAAGAAATACTTTTATTGTTACACCAAATTTTCATTATTTCTGATCCATTACCCTTATTAAAATTCTTCCTTTGTTATGCTTTGTTAACTATGAAAAGGGACGGGCTATCCGTTCAAACTAGAAAATTCATCTATATTTGAGAGAATTTAAACAAAAATATTATGTCCGAAAAATGAGATTGAGAAAAAAAACAAGGCCCGTTTAAAAAATGAGTCGGGTCTTAACTCCAACATTCAAGGCGGAACTCGACTCGACCCGACCCGTTTTCTAATTGAATAATATATTATATTATTTATGTCACATAAAAATTAAATATATAATATTATAATATAAACATTAAAAAATATGTTAAGTTGTCCATGTTTAAAAATTTAATAAAAAAAATTATAAAATTATTAAAAATTAAATAAAAAATATTTTAAAAAAAAATATATGAAGCCTAAACAGGTTTGGACTATTCATTTACAAATATGGACGAATTTAAATAAAATTTAAAACTCATATTTCGAACCAGATCGAATTTAAACAAATATATATGATACTAATATCATACATACGCTCGATCCGAATCCGATCCGAACCATGGACATCTCTGCCCACGGCAAGCGTACGCCGAATTTAATACCAGAAAGAAAGAAATATATTCTTTACGTGTCTGATTGCTCAGTCAACCATAACTATCACCAAACAAGAAAATAAACTAAGAATCCAAAAATTCCAAGATGGAACTTAAAATAACAACAAATTTACAGCTCTCCATATAACAAAAAAAAAAAATCAAATAACAAAAACTATTCCCTCCTTCAACCCCAAATCAACAAAAGTGTGGAAAAAGTTAATTTTTTAAAAATATATATTATATAAAAACTTTAAAAAACATTAATATTTTATTTTATTATTTGATATTATAAATTCATTTGATCTTTTTATAAATTTACCAATCTATATATATATAATGTGATCGATTAAGTTAGTATCATGAGTCAAGTAACATTAATTCAGTTAAAAATATATAAAAATTTAAATTTAAATTATAATAATAAATTGAATTTAAAAATATTTAAATCTTTTAATTTTAAAAAAATAACTATTCACTGAAAAAATTATTCTCATTTTTTAACATCTTTTAATTTTTTAAAACAACAACTACTCACTTATATTAATAAGGTTAGTATAAATATTCATAATTTTTAACAATATCAAGAGAAAAGGAATCTAAATAAAGAGAAAAAAGAAGTCCACCTTTCCCAGGAAGTAACCATCCAAAATCTGAAAACAACCCCCAAAACGAATCTCCTCATGACAAACAAAAAAAGGTTTTTATTGTAGAAGAAAAAAAAAAGAACAAATGATTTTCGCTAGATTTCCCACATTATACATTCTTAAAAAGATTTATTAAAAAAAAAATCTAGCCTATCTTAGATCTGAGAAAACCAAAAGCAGAACAATATAAGGAAGAAAACAAGCTTTCAAAAACAGTTCTTCCAATCAATTCACATTACTAGATAACATTTAAACCAAGAAAAAATCTGTCTTTTTTTACTCCATTAAGAAAAAAATGTTGCTAAAATCAAAACAAATTGGAGTAAAAATCAACTAAAACTCCCACAAAGATCCAAATTTCAACTATTTTTTTCACTACAAAACCAAAAATATGGTTCCCAAAAAAGAGAAATGAAAAGTGTTAATCAAACTTACTTGCAATTACCAGCAATGGCAGCGAGTCCATCTGTTGAAAACCCTTCACAAGAAGAAAGCACCAACACTTTGAAATTCTTAAACGACTTAGCAATAAGCTCCAAGCTTTCATCCGTAACGACCATCCGTTTAAGACGAATTTCTTCCAGCCAAGGGTAGGCGCCGGCCATCTCCGCGATCCATGGCAGGACGTAACCGCCCCAACCGTCTGGCACCAGATTGAAATCCGCGAAGTGCGGTTTCCCTTTCAGCTCAACGGATCTAACTTCCGGGAACCGTCTGATCACCATCCTAGGGCTCACGGCGTAACAGTTCCCGACAAATATCTTCCTCCGACACCACCGTTCGATCTCATACCACGATTTACACACCACCGATACCGCGTTTCGGTCTTTATCTGATTGTATGAACGAAAAGACGTGCTCCAACACCTCATCTGGGAACGAATACGCCAGTTTCTTCTGCATTGAAAAAAAAAAAAAAACACTAACAAAAATGAAGCCTTTTGATAGAAAATATGAATTTTTTTTCTGTTTTTTGCGCTTTGGTTTGGCGAAGATTTGCGTTTTGTTAAGCTTTAGAGTTCGTTAATAGATATGAAACGCCATTAACGAAGCTTATAGGGAGCAAAAGTTGGGAGAGCTAAAGGGAGAGAAACTGAAGTGAAAGACAGATACAAGAGAGATGATAAGGATTTTTATTTTTGTGTTTGGGAAGAAGGGTTAGATTTTAACCATGGTTAAATAAGTCATGTGAAATGAAGGAAGGCGTTTCAATTTTTATGTGTGGGGATACTGATAGACGTCTAGGATAGTGACGCGTGGTGGGGGAGAGATGTGGGCCGTATGATGGGCGGTGGGATGGGGAGATCTTATCCGTCGGCGACGAAACGATGCCGCAAAAAACGGGTGTATTTAACTGTGAGAGTAGATTTTGAGAAACTATTATTTTTGAATATGTAATTATATATTTTGTAAATAAAATATATATCAATTAAATTTTCTATTAATATATAATGGAAATTATATTATTTTTAATATTAATGTAAAATTAAAATTATGAAAAATAAAGAAATTTAATATAAATTTCAATTTTTTTATTTATCAAATAAATTTTTTTATTTTTTAAAAGATAAAAGCGTAAACTTTAACTTTTTTATTTATTATCAAGTATCAACTAAATTCATACCAAAGTCATTTAATAATGTTAAAATTTTTACTTATAAATTGGATAATTTTATTAATAATAAAAAATATTTATAATATAATTTAGAAATATAATAATCAACGATAATTATTTTTTTCAATTTAAAAAAAAAATTACTTTAATAATAAAAAATATTGACAATGTCAATTTATAAATATAGTTTTAGGCAGTTTAAAAAGTTTCCCACATCCAAATTTTTATGTATACTAGTATTTATTTTCACATGTATCACACATGAATGCTCATTATTTTATTTATTTTTGAATATATAATTGCATATTTTACAAACAAATAAAACTAATAAAATATATAATAATCAAGATTGTATTAACATGTAAAATTTATTTATTGATGTAAATTATATAAAATTAAAATAAAATTTTTATTTTTAAAATTAATGTAAAATTAAAATCATCATTTTTATTTATCAAATAAAATTTAATATAAATTTTAACTTTTTATTGTGAAATAAATTAATTTAACGAAAACCTTTGAAGGAAATTAAATTTTTTATTTATAAATTGAATAAATTTTATTAATTATAAAAATATTTGTAATGATAATTTTAAAAAATAATTAATAATTATGATCATCTTTATCAATTAAAAAAAAATCACATACTTTATATTTTATTATAAATTATATTATAGTTTATAAATATATTAGAGAGAGATATAGAGAACTGAATATTGCCATATTGGGGAAGGGAGATTGGTGCAAGGAATCTCATGATTCGCGTAGCTCGGCTGGATCTGGGGGATCGGATATTGCGGGGACCACAAGAAAAGGATATTTTTTTGTTAAAGTATTTATTTAATATTTGTAATATAATCAAAAGTGTAATTCATTTTTATATTATAAAAGTGAATAATTTAATTTTTTTACGTTTGAAATTAAGTAAAATTTATAACAGTGTTAATAAAAAACTGTTTAAATGCTAACGTGAAAATATGAAACTGACAGAATAGAAGACTTTAAAAAATTTATGATCTGTTAAATTTTTTTTGCTTAGGTGAAATTTAAAAATTGACAGAATAGATAACTTAAAAAAAATAATTATATATTTTTACGGGTAAGGGAGGGATTTGGGGTAAAAAAAATTTATGTTTTTCGAAATTTTACTTTAGTAAATAAATTTGACATGTCATCATTTTTTTTTCAAATCATATATATATTTTTTTTTTCACATGTCCACGTCAGCATTTAGACGGTTTTTCATTAACACTGTTATCAAATTTACTTTTTGCATTAATTTCAAACGTACATAGATTAAATTACTCACTTATATAATATAAGGATTAAAATACACTTTTAACTATAATACAATGATTACTTAAATACTTTAACTTTTTTTTTACTATAAAAGAGTTCATATTCGATACATTAATAATAAAAAAATTTAATTTCATAAATAGAATTAAAATTTTATCACACGTTTTGTTTTATTTTATTTTAAAAATTATTTAATAATTCTAAAAAATATATAACATTTTAATAATCCTGTATGTGAAGTTAAATCAGATAATTTGTTAACACAAGAAAAGGGTTAAAAAAAATAAATGAGGAATGATCTGATGTGATGTGAAATCTAGTTATCATGATATCATGGCCGTCCAATCATTTTGAACTGTTGCATTCAAAAAATATATATATATATATATAATATTAGCATTTTATCGATATAATATCGGTTCATATAGTACTTGTTTGTTTCAAGTTGTATCGATTTATTTTTATTTGTATCCATTTGTATTGATCGGTATAATTTTTTTAATTTTTTAATTTATTTAATTTATTTATGGTAATTTTTTATTTTTTTATAATTTTATTTTAAAATACAATATGTTCAATAATATAATTATTGAACAGATTCAATACTAATTTATTATATTTTTTAATAATTTATATTTATTTGATGATTAAATTTTTGAATATTAAATATTTATAAATTTTTTAAATTTATATTTGCGTATAAACGTATAAATATATGTGATGAAAATATGTGTATGTGTATGTGTATATAATATATATTTTATTAAAAAATTCAAAAATTAATTATATATTTATGAAAAATTTTAAAAAAATTGATAAACTCAAAAACTACACCGAAATACATTTTAATCAATACATACCAACATTAAAACAAAAATAATATATCCATTGATATAATATTGACTATTTTGACAGAATCCCATTTATTCAATCTTATACGGCCTTGATTCATTTCATTATTATTGATATAGATGATGATTTTTCTCTATTTCATAAATAAGTTTATTTAAAAAAAATATTAGTAGTAATGATAAATTTCAAGAAAATAGATGTTTTTGTTTTCGTAATTTTGTTTTTCTCATGTCCCAAAAAAAGGGTGAGTCCAGAAAAAATGAATAAAATACAAGCGAGTGGTAAAAACTAAAAAGAGATTTTTTATTTAAAAAAATAGATAATGATCTCGATAGTCCATGAAGTTTATCCCATTTTTTAATGTGGTCTTTGTATTTTAAAAATGTTTATTTTGAGTATTTAAATTTTCATTCCGTTTATTAATATAGTATCTGTCAATAACACCGTAAAAAATTTTAAATTACGTGGCTTTTATCCAATCCTGATGTGAGACGTGGCATATTAATTCCACGTCATATTAGGTCATCAATAGTTTTGGCCACCTTACCCTTTGAACGTGTTAATCAAAAATACATATAGCTTTAAATAATATGTTTTTTCTTGGGATCGAACGCAGTTTTTATTTGACTTTAATTTTCTTCTCAACTAACTCATACAAAAATCTCTCACAAATTCACCAAAAACCTAGATTTCAATCCACTTTTTAATATATATTTTTTTATTCTCACTTTCCTTTTCTCCAGCTTCTCAGTTTCTATTACAGTTTTAATTGAAAAACAATTCTTCAGATCAAAGCCATGGAAGCAGCATCTTTTTCTGGAGTTCTTTCCTAAACCAAACTTTCTAGTTCCAGTCTCCGCAATTCTGGTGATAGATTTTCAGGGTGATCCTTTGTTTTCTTAGGGTTTTAATCAAAGGTTTATACTTTATGGTTTTTTCTAAATGGGTTTTTAGATCCTAACAGTTTTTCTAGATTGTTCAAAGTTTTTGTGAACAAAAGATGTAATTTTTGGAACAAATGTTTCCCAAATTTACGTCTTTGTTAATTTCTTTATTTTGCTTTTCAGGTCGATTCCTAGGGCAGATATATTGCCTCATCTCACGCGAATAACATGATTTGCGAGTTCAATGTGAATTTGCATATTTTATTTTTGTCATTTTCAGAGCTTAATATTAATAAGAGGAAGAAGAGAAAAAAAAAAAAATTGGAGGAAGAACAATTTAAAAGAAGATTAAAGTTTTTTTTTTCATAGCTTATAATTTTTTCGGAGCTGAAGAAAATTTTAGAACATGAGCCGTTGGTTTGTTCCACAGATAAGGGTTTCACTTGAATTTGGGGATAATTTGATTGGGTTAAGCTTTTTTTTTTTTAATTTAATGTGTCTTTTTCTGAAATGGGTTAATAAAATTGTTTTTTTCTTTAATTTTGATTTTTTTTAATTGAAAACGTGATCAAGAATGTTGATGACATATTAATTGATGTGGAATTAATATGCAACGTGTTACGTCGGGATTGGATAAAAATCATGCAATTTAAAAAGGTAATATATTAATAAACGAATGAAAATTTAAGTACTCAAATAAATATTTTTAAAATATTGGGATCATATTAAAAATTTTGATAAATTTCAGGGTTATTAGAATTATTATCCCCTAAAAAAATAAAAAGAAAAGGTTAAAGCGTCCTCACAATTAAGGATGGCAATGGAGCGGGGCGGAGGCGGATTTTGCAGTATCCGCCCCCCGCCCCGCTCCGTCATGGATGTTGAAATTTCAATACCACTACCACCTCCATGGATGTCGGTTACATCCATAACCGCCCCGCCCCGCTCCGCCCCATTTGATATTTATTAATTATTTTTACTTTTTTCAAATAATAAAGTATTTTTAAAAAAAATTAAATATAAATTAAATATAAACATGTTTCTAATATAGGAAGAGAAAAAAATAAAGTATTAGGTTTAAGTTTTTAAAAATAAAAATAAAAAAAATAAGTTTAATTATATTATTTTATTATTCATTTAAAAGCTAAATATGTAAGGGTAAAATTGTAATTTTAGTTTCGGGGCGGGGCGGTGCGGAGCAGGCAATTACCACAACTGCTCCATCCCCGCCTAACAAACTAAAAAAACCGCACCGCCCCGCTCCGCCTCCATTGTTCAAAAAAAAAAAAAACCTCTCCATTCGGATCGGATCGGTTCGAAATCCATCGGTCGGATCGGGTTTTGCCATCCCTACTCACAATTGCATCAGGTTGCCCGTACATGCAACAGATAAAATAATTGATTCTTTAACTAGTCCTTTCAAATAACGAAAATACCCTTAATCCGTTCGTACAACTTGCTAGACCTAACCAACCGTATACAATATCGTATTTCGTGTTCTTTTATATGTTAATAATCTAAATAAAACACATAAAAATTATTAAATGTCTCAAAAGTTTGAATATAAATACGATATTTATATTAAATGTATCGTATTAATCATATTTAAATATGTCATATCATATTTATCATACTATATTCGCATTTATTAAAATATTTTATCAATGTTATAATTTCATATTTAAAATTATCAAATTTATAACTTGCTTTTATTTTTCCATAAAACTAAAGGGTAGTATTGTCAGTTAGGGCTGTAATCGAGCCGAGCCGAGCTCGAATAGTGAGAAGCTCGAGCTCGACTCGAAACTTGCTGCTCGAAACTCGGCTCGAGCTCGATCGAATACTAATTTCTAAGCTCGAGCTCGGCTCGAGATAAAATCGAACTATTCGAGCTCGACTCGATTAAGCTCGTTTACTCAATTTACATACTCGAGCTCGAGTTCGAGTTCGAGCTCGTTTCATATACAATTTTTTTTTTCTGCCATACTGAATAAACAAGAACATATATGTCATAACAGAAATATAAATATATAATACACAATTCTGAGCAACTATTCACCAGAATTCAAGCAAGCATTTCTTTGAATTTATGAAAACGAACATCCATAAAAAGGATATTCATTGTTTTCCAAGATGTGAACTCGAATAATTCGGATAGGAACATTATTATCAAGGAAATCAAGACTCCAAAACAAAACCCTACAAGATGTCCACGAAAATTGAATGTTCAACAGTAGTTGCTTTTAGAGAAATTCTTCAAGAAATCAAACATGTCTTCATCCTTGGTATCCAAATCCTGAACAAGTCCTTGACGACCCAATACATACTGGAAGCTTTGATAGAAAAGAAACGAAAGGTCAAGATGTAAAAGGAATTCCAAAAAATAAAGAACGGGATTTTATTTGTGCAGACCAACTGCAATATCTATATAACCATCTTGATATCAATTGTCAAAACTTGTGCAATATAGTTGCAGGAAATTTTTGTAGATGCCATACATCATTTATATCCTACAAAGAATTCTCTCTATATTTTTGCAAAATTGTAAATTAAACACATGGTAAAACATGGAAGAGGACGAGCAAAGATTGTTTTGGATACCTTCCCAAGGCGATGAAGACCCCCTGATACACGGACGGTGAAGAAGATCTGAAAATGAGAGGCACGGCTGTGAGAGGCAGAGTAAAAGAACTTTTGAGTTGTGAGGGAGAGAAGGTGAGAGTCTGGAGGCGCGGCTGAGAGGAGGTGAGGGAAAAAAAACTAGGGTTGGGGTTTTAAGGTTATATATATTATAAGGGTAAAATGGTAAATTAATATTAAAATATTAAAAATATATTGTCATAACGGTTTTTCGGACCGCTACGACGAATTTGATGAAAACACAAAAAATGGAGTCGCCACCAATCTTTTTTGCTAGGTGTGATTGGCCACCTATTAAAACCGATTTTAGCAAAATATTTTAAAATTAATTAAAACATTTTTAAAACCAATTTCGAAGTCCGCGCTTTGAACCAGAGAGAAAACAAAATCGGGTTCGGGAGTCGGTTACGTACGGGGAAGGATTAGCACCCCCGCAACGTCCGTTTAGAAAACGGTACCACTTGATCACGTGTTATCTTTAATCTCGATTTAATGGATTTAACATCGGTATTTAAAAATAATTCTCTTTTATTTTTTTATTCTTAAAAAAAAACATGTTTATTATTTTTTGGATTTTCTTGAACTGTTTTTTTTATTTTTTTAGAAATCGAAAGTGAACATAAATTTATTATCGAAAATACTCATTAAATATTCCCGACACTCTCGGTGGTATTTAACGAGATCTTCTCACCTCAAGACATCTTAGGAATCACAACCGTGATATCCTTCGAATTCCGTCGTCGGCAATTTACATCCATTTTTTATTTAAATGCGTATGATGCGGATATTTAAATATCGGATGCACACGACTTAGCACATAATTATAAACTTAAACATGCAACTCATAATATTAAAAACACGTGCATGGCAAAATATCGAGCGCAATAAACATTCGCTCTTTATTCATTTTTTTTAGATTATTTCCATTTTTTTTAAACGAAAATGAATTTTTGTATTGAGCTTGTCGTTAAATATTCCCACCACTCGTGGTGATATTTAACGAAATTCTCTCACCTCAAGATATCTTAGGAATCACTACCGTGACGTCCTTCAAATTCCGTCGTCGGTTATTCGCATTTATTAAAAGTCCTTTTTTTTTAAAGTTAAATTAAAATGCTTTTAATAATTATTTCCGAAATAAAAGAAATTATCTATGTAAGAATAATTCTCGAACCATTCCGATACTTTCGATAATGTTTCGATTATTATTCTTACTCGGACCATTTCAAAGAACGATTGATACTCCGACCATCCCGAGAAAGAAATCCGTTTTTAGAAAATTTTATTTATCGAAAATAATTTTAAAAGACATGTATTACAAGAATTATTATTTTAATATTTTAAAATTGAAACAGAATAATAAAAATATATCGAATGCCGGACGAAAATAAATAAATACAAATAGTAATGAAAATAAATAAGAAAATTAAAATCATACCTGTCAAATGTCGAGAATCCGAAATTTAAAATGCCGGACTTTATCTTCACAAAACTCTTTGCTCGTACTCGACTATCTGAATAAAATCAAAAATAACAAAATCAAAATCGATAATCGTGAAAATTTTTTGTTTATATTTTTTCTTTTTTTTAATTTTTAATTTTTGATTTTATTTTTTATGTATCATTATTTTTTTTTTAATTTTTTTGATTTTTAATTTTTTATATTATTATTATTATTTTTAAATTACTATTATTATTATTTTTTTTATTTTTTTTCTTTTCCTTCTTTTTTTTTTCTTTCTTTTTCTTTTTCTTTCTTTTTTTTGGCCCAAAACTCCTGGTTTTGGGCTGCTGGGCCCAAAACCAGGCTTGGCCCACTGAGGCCAGGCCATTTGGGCCTGGTTCGGCGCGGACCGGATCCGGTTTGGGCCGGATCCGGTCCAGGCCTTCCTTTTTCTTTTTTTTTTTATTTGGTGGCCCAAAACGGGTCGGGTGCGCGGACCCCGGGTCGACCCGTGGGTCCGCACGCGGGTCCTGTGGACCCGCTTCCAGGGACCAAAACGTCGTCGTTTTGCGCCTTTTTTTTTTTTTAACAGACCCGGGTCGGGCGCGCGGACCCCGGGTCGACCCGCGGGTCCACGCGCGGACCCTGGGTCCGAACGGCGTCGTTTTGACGCCGGAGTTTTTTTTTTTAAAAAAATGGAGCGGGTGACCCGCGCGGACCCCGGGTCGACCCGCGGGTCACCTCGACCCGCCCCCCAGAAACGGTGCCGTTTTGGCACCGTATTTATACCCCAAACCCTTTTTTTTTCATTTTCTTTCCTTTTTTTTTTCTTCTCTTCTCTCTCCTCTCTTTTCTCTCTCTCTTCATCAGAAACCCTGCCAGAACCCAGATTCCGGCGCTGGCCACCGCGCCGGCCGCCGTCCACCATCGCCGGCCGCCGCTCGCCGGCTGCCGGCGAACTCCAAATCACCTCTTCTGGAACCGCGTCGGTCTCCTCTCTCCGATTCTGGGCTCCATTTTGCCCGAATCGGAGTCCACCACCCTAGATCTAGGAAAAACTTTTCGACTTTCTCTCTCTTTTTTGTTTGTTTCTGTTTGGTTTTTTTTTAGTGTTTGGTTTGTGGTTTTTTCTTTTTGCAGGTTTTTTTTCTTTTTTGAGCGGGTTGGTTCGGAGAGGGGGGGGTATCCAGATCTGGGTTTCGGACCCCAGATCTGGATTTTTGGGTGTCGATTTGCGGCTGGCTGAGGGGCCTCCTCCTCTGAGGGGCTTCGGCCCTCCCTGTTGGTTCGGATCTGGGGGCCTCCGGGAGGGGTCCGAATCGGTGGGGTCTCCTCCTCCTTTTTTTGTTGTGGATTTCGATCTTGGTTTTTAAAGGTGGGGTCGGTGGCGTGTGCAGGCGTTGGTGCAGGGTTGGTGGTGGCGTGTGGCAGTGGGTTAGTCCGAAAGGGGTATGGAGTGTGAAGGGCTGGTGGACTGGGGCTTCTGACAGGTTTCTTTTTTTTGGGGGTGGCGTGAAGGGGTGGCTGCCAGAGGGGGGTTGTGGCAGGCGGCGGCGGCAGGTGTCTGGTTAGGGGATTAGGGTTTGGTTTAGGGTTTCAGTGGGCCTGGGCTTGGTTGAAAAGGGCCCGAAAATTGGGCCTGGTTTGGGGGTTGAGGGGTTTGGGTCGGAAATGGGCCAATGGGCCTGGACAGCAGATTGGGCCTGCTGAATAGCAGGCCTGGTTCGTACTTGGTCCGGGTCGGATTCGAATCCGACCCGGACGAAAATTGGTTATTACATATATATTATAAAATAAAAAGCTCGATTAGACTCGCGAGCCGCTCGAATCAAGTATTGAGATACTCGAACTCGGCTCGCTCGATAGCTCGAGCTGCTCGAGCTCGAGCTCGGCTCGATAATGACCGAATCGAATTCGAGTTTTTTTCGAGCCTAACTCGAGTAGCTTGCGAGCACAAGTGTCTCATTTACACCCCTATTGTCAGTTCATGAAAAGGGATGGTTTACGCGATTGCACTATCTCGACATGGAGACGGAGGCCCCATTTGAAATAAAATAAGGTTACTGTTCGATGAGATTGGAGCATCTTTTTATCCCAATCGCATCGAAGATGGTATTTGGATAGCAAGGGCCGGCACGGTGGGACCGTGTTGACCCTTTTTTTCAATTGGAACTTTCATGTAATAACCTTTATGGTTATTTTTTTATTTTTTATTTTTTATATAATAAATATATAATATATTTTATTTTTATATAATAATTTAATTAATATATAAATTTTATTATTATAAAATTAATAGGTATTAATTGAAAATAAATAATTACATGAATAATAAAATAAATACAAAAATATTATTTGATATATTTTTGTAATTTTTATTAATAAAATTATTATTTGACATAAATATAATTTTAATTATTTATTAATTTTATAAATATCAAATAAACTAAAAATTTTATTTTATATATACACATTTTATTCTAATATCCATAATGATATTTTTTTCTCGCTATAATTCACTTCATCGCTACTGCAGCTTTTGCATCCAAACACATATCTCACCACTGATTTTAATCTTACTGCTACAGTACCCAATCTCACTGCTACCACCATTACTATTTTTAATCTCATTAAAATCAATCTTATTATCCATCCGATCCGAAATCTGTCCCTTTTACATCGAAAAAGCTTAAAGAGATTAAAAGTCAACGGCCCAGATTTAAAGTTGGTAAAAAGGAGTCGTTGGATGGCGTCTTCGGGTAAACGTCCATGTCGATAGCAACCATACAAGTAGATTCAATAATTTTGAACAATTATACAGCACAAACATAATATTATAAAAATAATTAAAATATAATATAAAATAAAAAAATAATGTAAATACGTCATAAATATATAAATATGTTAAAATTTATATAACATAAATTATTAACATATTAAAATTTATATAAATATATAACACTTTAAATATAATTATAATATAAAAAAATAATACAAATACGAAACACGAATTATTAAATCACATAAAAACTTGTCCCTAATTGTTGATGAATTTTTAAATTGCAGAATGAGAGTTTATAAAAGAGAATCTGCCTAAAAGCAAAAAGGATATGTGAAAAAAAAAATAATAAATAAATAAATAAATAAAGAAACATCGAAATTTATACAACTAACAATAATTAAAACTTTTCTTTAATCCGTGAGCCCATCTATTACAAACATTAAAAAAGTAATTTCAAGATGAGATTTTAAAACCATGTGTAGTTGACACTAAGCATGGATTTTAAAGGGGTTAAGGGGGTAGTTTGGGTTTTTTTTATTAAGAATGAAAGAAAGGAAAAAGAAAGGAAAAAAAAGGAAAAACAAATTGTGTATTCGTATTATTTTTTGTATGTTCAAAATATTATAAATTCATATAATTTTTTACACGTTAATAATTCTTTTTATGTAGATTTTCACACATTCGGGTATTCGTTCGTCTTCATATTATTTTTCATGTTCGTGTTATTTTTTTGTGTATTCAAAGTATTATAAATTTATATATGTTAATAAATCATTTTATGTAAATTTTGACACGTTCATATATTTGTGTTATGTTCATGTTATTTTCGTGTCTTGTCGTATTTTAATTATTTTTTTCATGTATTCGTGTTATGTTTAAATTCATCCAAATATTTTGTATAGTTTGTCATGGTGATTCAATTTAGAGAAAATTGTGTGTGTTTATATCGTGTCTCAATTCATCTCATATTTTGCATAATTTGTAATAATGATTCAATTTAGAAAAAAATTGTACGTCCGTAATATGTTCGTGTTATTTTATCGTGTGTTTAAAGTATTATAAATTAATATAAATTTTGCACGTTAATAATTCATTTAATTTAGATTTTGACACGTTCGTGTATTTTTGTCGTGTTCATATTATTTTTTGTGTCGTATTTTAATTATTTTTTCATGTTGTGTTTGTGTTGTATAATCATATTGTGTCCAAAATTACTAAGTCTAATTGACACTATTCAAACAACTCCCAAATTTATGTCGCGCGTCATCATGTTTGTGTTAATTTTTCTGTTATAATTGAATTCAAGGTATTATATATGTTTATATAAATTTTGACACGTTAATAATTCGTTTTATGTAGATTTTGACACGTTCGTGTATTTGTGTCATGTTCATATTATTTTTTTGTCATGTCGTGTTTTAATTATTTTCTCATGTTATGTTTGTATCGTATAATTATGTTATGTCTGAAATTGTCGGATCTAATTGATCATATTCAAATAACTCTCAATTTTATACTAAGTGTCGTATAAGGATAGAAATTATTTTTCTAAATTATCTTTATCTCTCTTGCTTTTTTATCTTTCAAATTTATTATAAAATATCAATTCAAATTCGATAATATATCCACAGTGAAATGCGGACATTTATTTAGTTTATTTAACGGTAGACTTAATTTTTGGCTTTCAACCCTTGTTTACTTGTGCTGTATTGAGGAAAAAAACTCAATTTTTTTCTAATTGAATTTTTTAAGTATTTTGTTAAAACTAATTTCTAAATATTTTGCTCAAAATTTTATCAAGGTAATAATTTATTTAATACAATTGAATCAAATAAAATAATGGGGAAGCTGAGTTGTCCTGCACGTAAAGCTGATTGTTTAGTGGGGAGAAAAAAAATCATGATTAAGATTAAAAAATGATGACTAATTTAATAATAATGATTGATAATTAAGCCCCACGCATGGTTTCTCCGGGAATCTTTCCTCCTCCTCGAGTGGGATGGCTGCTTGGACTTTGCAATAAATTCTGAAATGTTTTAGAAAATCGATTTCTATGATAATGTGATTAATAAAAAAAAAAAGAAGTAATTGAGTTATTTAATGCGATGATTATATTAAAAAAATAAGATTGGTAGACTTTTTAATCTTTTTAATACGTTTTTGGTCCTATCATTAACCCTATAGTAAATCTATATATATTTAATTATTTTCTTAGTTTACTAACTTAATTGGTTTGATAATTATATTTATTTATTTATTATATATATAATTAATCCTTTGCACGTGAAGCGCTTTGTCCTAAGAGGCTACCGCTTTGTTAGCATTGCCATTGATGGAGGAATCAATTTCACATTAGATATGATAATTTTAAATAGGAAAAGTATATTTAGGGTTTAAGATTCGATAGAAAATACATTTATTTTTTTAAGGTTTGACACAAAATACACTAACCTCCTATAGTATTATATCTAAGTTAATTTTAAATAAAAATAAAAATATACTCTTTATTAATTATTAATCATTTATTTTTGTTTTCATTCTTTTTTTTTTTTACTCAAAACCTTTTTTAACTACAAAATTATCTTTAATCAAGTTAAATTCTAATTAAATTATATTCTAATTCAAGTATACATGTTAAATATTTTAAACTTATGCCAATGTGGATTGGTTCAGTTGGTTGAGTACTCATTAGCGTCTTGGCAAGCACTAGGGTTTGAGTCTCACCAGCAGTTCCATTTGATGAGTGATCTATAAGTACCACTATTAACCCTCTTTAAAACCTGTGACATGTCCTGACCCTGGACTGGGTAGTCTCCCATCACTTAAACTTTTTTGTACCAAAAAAATTTAAAATTTATCTTTAATTTAATTATATATATTAACTTTGATATTAATGTATTATATTATTTTTAATTAAAAATAAATCAATTATCATTATTTTAAAAAGTTTAATGATAAAAAAATTGATTAAAACAAAAAATAAAAAATTTATCGTATTTTTAATTTTTTAAGTAAAATTTAAATAAGTATTAATTTGATTAACAGAATGCTAACGTAGTTACTTTTCAAGAGATAAAATGTGTTTTTCAAAATAATACTTGTAAGTTTATTTTCAATAAAATCTTATGAAAGATAATTATATACTTTTTTATTTTCCTTTCTTCCCTTTTTTCATTTTTTTTCTTTAATCAATTTTATTATCACTAAATTTTTTAAATAACAATAATTAATTAAATAAATAAATATATTTTAATAAAATCATTTCAAAGTTAATATATAATTGAATTAAATATAAGTTTAAAATATTTAACATGCATTTTAATTAGAATATAACTTAATTAGAGTTTAATTTAATAGTAATTAAAGATAATTTTAAGACTAAATAAATTCTCATTATTTTATAGTTAAAAAATTTTGAGTAAAAAATTAAAATAAAAAAATGATTAATATTAATAAAGGGTATATTTGTCTTTTCATTTAAAATTAATCTAGAAATAATATCTTCGGGGGTAAGTGGATTTTCTATCAAACTTGAGGGGGGTAAGTGAGTGTTTTTCAAACTAAAAGGGGTAAGTGGATTTTCTATCAAACATGAAGGGGGTAAGTGTCTTTTACCCTTTTAAATACAACGTGAATACGATACGAAAAAATTAATTAAAATAAAATATAAAATGTAATATGATATGAAAAATAATATTAACACGATAAGAATATAAGAATATATCAAAATTTATATAACATGAATTATTAATGTGTTAAAATTTATATAAATATATAATACCTTAAATATGATTATAATACGAAAAAATAACATAAACATGAGATAAATGTATGAATTACCAGATCTATAAATTATGGGCAGGCACACTTTGGATGTTATGAGATTAATAATATAATATTTAGCTTCTTCATAGTAATAATTTTTTATCTAAAAATTTTGGATGCATTCTCTATTCTATTAATGTATGACTTACGCGTATTAATATTAATATGAGTTTAAAATTAGAAATAAAATGCTAAACAATATAAAAATATATTTTGATTTGACAAACTAAAACTTATAGATGAACCAGAAAGTGACTTGATTAGCGGTTTGTTTTTTTTTTAATTAATTTTGAATCATGACTCTTACAAGTTAAGACACACGATATTAGTCCATGAGATGGGGCAACTGTAATTAGATGAAAATTTTAAATTTATGTTCAAATTTGATTTGGCTTGAAATAATTTTTTTTTCATAAAATGTTTTTATTTACTTTTAATTTTAAAATATTTTTTGATAATTTAATAATATTTAAAAAATAAACAAATTTAATTGGACAATCTTAGAACAACTAAATTGAAGCTCAAAACATGATATTTGGAGTAAATAAGACTTGATCCAACTCGATTCGGTCGGTGAACACTTTTATAACACATCTCATTTTGACATAAAATTATGTATCATTTTTATTTCCAAATTTTCTTCATATGGGAAAAATAGTTTTTTCTTTTATAAAAAAAAAATAACTAACCATTTGTTAGAATTAACACTTTTCATGGCTTGTGAAAAATGAAACTGGATCTTCACCATTTCTTATAAAATGTGTACCTTTAAGACTTTTCTAGATAATTAATGAATAAACCATTGGTTATTTTTAATCTAGTTTTTTCATGTGGAATATAAATTTTTATTTCATGCAGGTGTCTTAAACTGATTCAATTTTTTTTTTTTTTGAAATTACTTGGTCTTTAAATGCATCCACAATGATAAAGGTAAAGATGAATTCCTCAACATATTCCTAACTATATCAATTAGTGTATGATTATATTTATACCTTTATAATATTGGTAGTAATTTATAATATTGGTAGGTAATCAATCTTATATTATTTAGAAAAATCAAATTTATAAAGCATATAAAATAATTAATTTTATTATAATTTTAATTTCAGAATATTAAATTCTGAAAATTATAATTGTTCATGATTAGTTATCTTATAAAAACACAACTCTTGTATTGTAAAAGTTATCTTGTAAAGACTTACTTTTTAAGTGTAAAATTATTTTGTAAAGAAGTAACTTTTACAAGTAAAGTTGTTTTGTAAAATCACACAACTCTTACAAAATGATATCTCATTGAAGATTTTGTTGTATCTTGAAGGCATATTAAAATCTTAAAAAATATATATTTTACATGACTCAAAATCATCTTAATTTTTTTTTTTTTTTTGTTGTTTCATTCTCTAATTTTCTAACACAAACACCCTAATTTTCTTGTTTATTTTTTTGCCACAAATTGAAAAAACAAAAACAAGTTATTAGTAGTATAATTATAAGAAGGAAATGTATAAAAAAGAAAGCTTTCCAAAAGTAACATCCCTCAATTAACCAAATAAATGATGACCACCGACACCAAACCCTCTCTTGGCTGCTTATTTTCTAGGATAATTTATATTTTGGATTATTAAATTTAGTATAAATTTTTATGTAAGTCACAAATCTTTAATTTTATTAAATTACATCACTGAATTTTTATTATTAATAAATTAGATCACTTATACTAATTTCGTTGAGTAATTCTAACGAAAAAATTGGCTCAGCATGCATATCTTTTTTTTACATCTCGTCAAGATAATGTCTGACTGACATTTTAGATAAAAAAAAACTTTCACGCTAAGTCTGTTTTTTTGTTATAATTACTTAACGAAATTAATATAAGTGACTTAATTTATTAATAATAAAAGTTCAGTGATATAATTTATTGAAATTAAATATTTGTAATCTATATAAAAATTAATGCTAAATTTAATGATCTAAAATATAAATTACCTTCCTTTTCTATACAATTTCTTTTTTCCATTTTTGGCCAACTTCTTTTAATTTCAATACAAAATTGAAATGAAGGTGCCGAAATGGGTGGCCATTGGAGTTATGGCATTGGTTCTCAAGAAAAAGGTTGAGCAAAGTTCAAGATTTCACCACTGATTTAGCTTTTGACTTCTCTGCATTTCGACAGCTAAAAATGACAAAAGAATTATTATCAAATCTTTAATGGTGACTTTTTTTATAATTCTTCAAGACTTTTATTTTATTTTTTTAGAAGAAAACTATTCAAAAAAAATGCTTGGTTGGTTTGAAACTGTCTTTATGTTTTAATTCAATATTATAATAATTAATAAATATAATAATAATTAAACTGGTAAGAAGATGCTGAGTTGATTTGAAGCTTCCTTTTCTTGAGGATAAGTATGGGCACCGAATAAGTGGTTCATTATCTAATATATCTGTGTTTGCAATATATAAATAAAAAGGACAATGATTTAGCAAAAGCAAAAAAGGACAAAAGTTTAATAAAAACTAAATAAATTGGAGATTTATCCAGTAATCTTAAATAAATAAAGTTTTTATGCTTTTTGGAAGTAAATTTTAGTTCAAATTGGATTCCATAACTAGGAATAGCTGAAGTTTTAAAAAAAAAAATAAAGTTATATTAAACAAATAAATAAAAGACTTTTATTTAACAAATGCCACAATTATGTATGTTTTCTCTGAAAGTCGATACAGATTTGAAATGATTTTTCACTGACGATTTGTCGCGATTTTGGGATTAGCACCGCTCTCATAAATTTATCTTTAAAAAAAAAAATCGATAAGAGAATGATGATCTTTATTTTATAAAATTAATATTTAATTTTTATTTATAAGATATGATTTTTTTTTTAATACCGTACTATATAAGAAAAAAATTAGAGATCTTTTTCTTTTTGAAAAAAAAAAAAAATTTGTCCTATTAATTTCCATGAAATTAGCATGCATGGAGTACTGCGGCTGATACATAATTGCAATGATTAGACCGAGTTTGGTTAAATTCAGCTCTAATCTAATCAATTTATTATATATATATATATATAATATCTACTTATATTAATATAAAATTAAATTAATTTTATATATTTTCATAATTTTTTATACGATTTATATTTGTTTAATTTGATCATCGTATTTCATGTTCTATTCACGTAGATCATGCACGTTGAGTTTCGAGTAAATTAAAAATGTTTAACTATTTGTTCGATATAAAAAACTTTCGATAGTTAAATATATATCGAAAAAGATAGTATTCTCGACTGATATGATAGAGATATCGGATCGATTCGAAACTTTACGTGCACGACGAGTACAATTATATTATTAAATTCAACGATCTATTTGTTAAAATATAAATCGTATAAAAAATTATAAAAATATGTAAAATTATTTATTTTATATTTATATAAATGAATTCCTTTTCATATATATATATATTGATGTGATAATTAGTTAGGATTCTGAATAGAATGATTTAGGTTTGGCTTATTCACTCACATGGGATTGCTAAGGATATGGGGTTTCAATTTCAAACATTTGATGTGATTTTCCAAACAAAAACTTTAATTCATTTTAGAACATTAAAAAAAGTCAAAATTTTATCTAAAAAGCACACCAACCACGATTCATGCTTAACAACAGGTTTTAAATACACATGTTAAAAGTATTGGGCAATTCACTCGACTTGATTTGAATTGAATTTAAAATAATTTTTTTATTTAATTCGATCGAGTTTTGAATAAATAATTTTTTTGAGTATTTGTATTAATGGTAAGTGCATTTGTTTTATATGCAAAGAATCGGATTCAAATTTTTTTATGTATATAAAAAATTAATTCAATTTAATTATAAAATTATATAATAATTAAATAAATAATTTTTTTATTCGAATTCAAATCGATTTGATTTACGAAAAACTTTAGCCCAAAAAAGTAGTAAAACGTCACGTTGTTGTGACAGACTTTACGAATGTTCCTTGCAAGCTTTGTCTACTAGATGACAAATTTAGCTTCAGCATTCAGCATGCTTGAGGTTGAGGCAATTTCAATTTGATTAAACAATCAGCAAAGATTAAAAAACAAAAAGGAAATTAAAAAATTTTAAAAAATTGAATAAACTGGCAGGCAGTCAAAATTTGCTGGAAATTTCTGTGGTATTGTCTTATTTGGCAATCAATAACCATTTTCACGCGTTTTATATGAGATCCTATGTGATTGGACTTTGAAGCATATTTTTTCTAACTAATTAATAAATTAGTTATCAGTTACTATTTGAGCTATGATGTTATAATCAGGTTTTTTTATTTAAATATAGAAAAAAAAATTTCCAAAATACTGATACTTTTAGATTATTTCTCAAAATCCGTTGTTTTTAATACTAGCTGGGAAATCGCCACCCCCCATGACGATTTCCCAGCGTCAAAAAACATATTTTGGCTAAAAATACGAAGGGAAATCGCCATGGGGGTGGCGATTTCCCTTAGTGTTTTTTGCAAATTTTGCTAAAAATACCAAGGGAAATCGCCACCCCCATGGCGATTTCCCTTGGTATTTTTAGCCAAATTTGTTAAAAAGATGAAGGGAAATCGCCATGAGGGGTGACGATTTCCCTTCATGTATATATATTTTTTTTAATTAATAAACAAATTTTAATTTTTTTTTTTAATTTATAAATTTTATTTTTTAAATTTAAAAATTATAAATTAAATTAAAATATTTTTTAGGTTTGGTTATTTAATTATTTTAAATATCTATTAAAAATGTAATTTAATTTATTATTAAATTTTTATAAAAAATAAAAATATATTTCTTATTAAAATTTAAAAAAGAAGATTATATTGATTATTAAATATTTATATCAAAAATTGTATTTTTTGTAATTTTTTAATATTATAAAAAGCAAAATTTAATTTATATCAAAGAAATTTAATTTTAAAGAAATTTATCGAGTTACTTTTTTAAATAAAGAATTTATTTTTAAGTTGGTATCGTAAAATAATTTTTTTAATTTGATTTTTTTATTGAGTTGGTATTCGATTAACTCGTGACATCAATTTAATCATTGTTTTTAATAATAGTATAGATTGTTACAGTTTAAAACTGGATATTTGATAAAATAATTTTAATTTAACTTATGATTAAAATTTTAAAAAAATACAATTTTATTTCTTATTAAAATTTAAAAAAGAAAATTTTATTTCAGTCCATCAAATGTTGCAGAAAATATTGGAATTGGATTCCTTCTGCAATGGATAAGACTGATGATTTAAGGTTTTAGACAGGTTTCAGCTATATTTCAGTCCATCAAATGCTGCAGAAAATATTAGAACTTGATTCTTTCTGCAATGGATAAGACTGATGATTTAGGGTTTTAGACAGGTTTCAGCTATATTTCAGTCCATCAAATGCTGCAGAAAATATTGGAACTTGATTCTTTCTGCAATGGATAAGACTGATGATATAGGGTTTTAGAATGGTTTCAGCTATTTTCCAGTCCATCAAATGCTGCAGAAAATATTGGAACTTGATTCTTTCTGCAATGGATAAGACTGATGATATAGGTTTTTAGACAGGTTTCAGCTATATTTCAGTCCATCAAATGCTGCAGAAAATATTGGAACTTGATTCTTTCTGCAATGGATAAGACTGATAATTTAGGGTTTTAGACAGGTTTCAGCTATTTTCCAGTCCATCAAGTGCTGCAGAAAATATTGGAACTTGATTCTTTCTGCAATGGATAAGACTGATAATTTAGGGTTTTAGACAGGTTTCAGCTATTTTCCAGTCCATCAAATGCTGCAGAAAATATTGGAACTTGATTCTTTCTGCAATGGATAAGACTGATGATATAGGTTTTTAGACAGGTTTCAGCTATATTTCAGTCCATCAAATGCTGCAGAAAATATTGGAACTTGATTCTTTCTGCAATGGATAAGACTGATGATTTAGGGTTTTAGACAGGTTTCAGCTATATTTCAGTCCATCAAATGCTGCAGAAAATATTGGAATTTGATTCTTTCTGCAATGGATGAGACAAATGATGGGATTTATCAATCACATTTTGCATTGAATAAGTTATAACTTTTTCAGTCAAATAGTCATAGGCAGAATATCAGAATCAGATTCCATCCTATACAAAGGATGGGATTTGTCATCTCGTACAACATAATGAACCATTATAAATTCATAATACTTATGAAGGTTTACAATACCCCCTACAACAGTTTTTCAATCAGATTTTTCCTGAGTGCTAAAACCTCCTCATTCTCATTCTCATCCTTCTATATTTCTAAAACATGAGCAATAGAGTGATCGCATTGGTCTACTATAATGGCCAAATTCATAATACTGACGAAGGTGCTACCTTTGATTGTGAACGTCCAAAAAGTTTTTGTGTTGAAGACGACGTCACATTAGAGGAACTGAAGCTGTAAATTCATACAAAAATTAAAGCTGGAACTAGAAAAAGAGTTTCAGAGGTTAAGTACAGGCATCCTCTTTCTATTGGTGAAGGATGTGTCCGATATAGAACATTTCCACTTGAAGATGATGATGATGTCAGATGCATGTTTTATGCTCATGAGACATTTGCAAATGTTGGTGTCCTTGAGTTATATGCTGACATAGATGATGTTGACAATGATTGCGGCCCTTCAAATATTCGCACAACATAAAACTTTCCCATAGAAGATTATGATTCTGGGTCGTTCTATGTTCACACTACATACGACGTTCCCACAGAAGAAGTCGTACCCTTATCTCAAGCTACAACTTTTCAGACTTCATTAGTCTCACAAACCCTAATTCCTACTACCCTCGAAGATGAGCCAGCTGGTGTTGATCCTGTTCGTCCACGTGGAGTCCATGGTGAAGATGTTGGTGAATTTAGTGAGCAGGAAGATGATGCTGAATTCGCAAGTGATGACAATACTGATTCTGACCCAGACGTCGTCCCTGCTGAGATCAACACTCATGGAGATATCAACACTCATGGAGATATTCCCCCATATCAGGCTGCATCCCATATGCATACACTGGATCTGGAGGCAATGCATGTGCCGGAATTTCCAGAGTATGCTCATACATTAGCTATGCCTCTGACATTTGATCCATCTGCAGTTGATCTGTGTGTTGGGTTACAATTCCCAACGAAAGAGGCTGTGCTTTCAGCTATCAAGCACTATAACATCAAAAACTCTGTAGATTACAGAGTAATTGAATCTGAGCGGACGAAATATTATGCCAAGTGCGTAATGTATGGGAATGGGTGTAATTGGAGAATAAGGGCAACTTTTATGAAGAAGAAACAGCTATGGGAGATTAGAAAATATGAAGGGCCTCATACTTGCACATCGGGGAGGATTTCACAAGATCATTGCAAGTTAGATTGTAACATGATCTGTTCATGCATTTTGTCATTGGTCCAAGCAAATCCGGAGATTTCCGTTTCAGTTTTGATCGCTGAGATGCGAATCTGGTATGGATACATCACCTCCTACAAGAAAACATGGCAAGCAAAGCAAAAGGCAATTGTTCGAGTATTTGGCGATTGGGAAAGATCGTACAATGAGCTACCTAAATGGTTAGGTGCAATGCAACATTTCGTGCCTGGTACAATTGTGGAATTGCAAACGGTACCTGCATATCACGGTGATCGACTGGTCCAGGGTAAGAGAATATTCCATCGACTATTTTGGACATTTAAGTCGTGCATTGAAGGGTATCCGTATTGTAAACCTATTGTGCAAATAGACGGTACTTTCTTATATGAAAAATACAAAGGCACATTATTGTTAGCTATTGCACAAGATGGCAACCAAAACATACTGCCAATTGCCTTTGCCATTGTGGAGGGTGAGACAACAGAGGCTTGGTCATTCTTTCTCAGTAACTTGCGCAGACACGTGACAAAACAGCCTGGCATTTGCTTGATGTCTGATCGACATGAAGCCATCAAAGCTGCGATTAGACACGATGGTGGATGAAATCCTCCACATGCATATTCAGTGTACTGCATTCGACACATTGCAGCGAACTTTATGAAAAAGTTTAACAATAAGGAATTGCGTCGACAAATTGTTAACATGGGTATGGAATCAAATCATAGTTATTTTATCTCTTGTATTTCGTTTAGCATATAAAATAATACTGAAATTCACAAGTTTTTTGTTTTAAAATTTATTAGGATATGAGTTGAGGCGACCGAATTTTCATTTCATGTATGACAATCTTCGTGGAGAAAATGCAGAGGCGGCTAATTGGCTTGATAGGATCCCCAAGGAGAAGTGGGCGTAGTCATATGATCAAGGAAGACGTTATGGCCATATGACAACCAACCTAGCTGAATCTATCAATTCGGTGTTGAAGGGAACGCGTCATCTTCCCATTACTGCTTTAGTGCAATCAACATATTATAGGTTGGCTGCACTTTTTGTTAAGATGGGGAACAAGCAAATTGCCATGATGGAGGGAGGGCACACATATTGTGAAACAGTCACACAAGCTATGCAAGAAAATCGCAGGAAAGCTAACTCCCACATTGTTCGTAATTTTACGCGAGCAAATCAATCTTTTCTGGTTGAAGAGTTAGTTGATCCACAAGAGGGTGTTTCTGCAATGAAGTACAAAGTCAACCTTAGTGACATGTGGTGTGATTGTGGAAAGTTTCAAGCACAAAGGTTCCCTTGTTCACATGTAGTTGCTGCCTGTGCACATGTCCATGTAGATTGCATGCAATATGTGGACAAAGTCTATAAACTGGAAACTATATTGAATGTTTATAGACATGAGTTCGAAGCTGTTGGAAATGAAGGTTACTGGCCTCAATATGATGGTCCAGAAGTGTGTCCCAATCAAGAAATGCGGAGAAATCCACATGGTCGGCCAAAATCAAGTCGTATTCGTAATGAAATAGACCTCAGGGAGAAAGGCCAACCAAAACGTTGTGGATTATGCAGAAATGAAGGTCATAACCGTCGAAATTGTCCGCATCGATTTGGCACATTAGGGGAGACTTCGCATCAACAATAAATGAATTACATGTTTTTGTCAACTTATCATGTACTTTGGATTATTATTGTACATATAAGGGAAAATGTAATGCAAGTTTTTTTTGTTTTTTGTTTTTATCTAATACAAATCAATTAACAAAATTTAAAAAAATTTGTTCATAAAATTTAAATAATAAAATATACCTTACGAAATTTCTTTTTTTTTTTAAATTATAAAAAAATTATTTTAATTTAATTTATAATTTTTAAAATTAAAAAACAAAACTTACAAATTTTTAAAATTAAAACAAAACTTACAAATAAAATTTTTGATATACAAATTTAAGAAGAAATATTATTTTTTTTTTTAATTTTTATAAGAAATTTTTTTTTCCATATTTAAATTTAATAAGAAATTTGTTTTAATTTATAATTTTTAAATTTAAAAAATAAAATTTACAAATTAAAAAAAATTAAATTTTTTTTATTAATTAAAAAATATATATATATACATGAAGGGAAATCGCCACCCCCCATGGCGATTTCCCTTGGTATTTTTAGCCAAAATATGTTTTTTGACGCTGGGAAATCGCCATGGGGGGTGGCGATTTCCCAGCTAGTATTAAAACCAACGAATTTTGGGAAATAATCTAAAAGTAACGGTATTTTGGGAAATTTTTTTTGGCTATATTTAAATAAAAAATCCGTTATAATCATGGCTAAATATTAAAAAAATAATAATAAAGTAAATTTTTATTTTTTTATTTATATTCAAATAAATTTTTATTTCAAATGAAAATTTATTTATATTAAAGACTTAATTAGGTATGTCAAATGAAAGATTTATTTATATTAAATACTTATTTAGGTATAAATTAAAAGTTAATGGTTTATTTAAATAAAAATTAAAAGTTAAGAATTTATTTTAGTGCAAATTAAATGTTAAAAATTTATTTAGATATAATAAAAGTATATGGACTTACATAAGTAAAGTGGTAAAGTTTTAGAAGCTTTTTTGTTATTTTACTCTATAATCATCCAAACTGGAAAAGAATTGTATTTGGGAAAGTAGCAATTTTCACCCAAAAAAATTAGAATTCTTAAAAAAAAAAAAAAATCACATTATATATTGGTAAATGTTCAAAGATATTTATTTTCTTTAAACTTAATATAATTTTAAACTTATTGATTTTGAAAAAGAAAATTTTCTATGCGCTTTACTTGACTAGAGTTTTAGTTCTTGGTAAGAAAAATATATTGAACTCTAATAATAGCTTGATTAAGTATTTTGACAAAGTTTTATTTAATACAAGTTATTCAAATTATATTATTTATGCTATTAAATAAAACATAATACTTTGAGTTGATTTTAAATAAAATCCAATATTTTTATTTCAAATATTTTATTTTTGGACTTGAAAATTGATTTGGAAATCCACAACATTTGTTTCAATATTTTGGGTTACTTTTCTCTTTGAAAAATACAAGTTTACACACGTCCTTTGTACATATGAATAGCGGGAATAACGAAGAAGGTCTTTCGGTGTGGATATTATGCAACAAACTCGACGTTAAAATCTTGAAAAGAGACAATCTTATTGACTCTAAAGGAATGAGCTTGAACGAACAGATTTATGTTTGTGTTCGTTTATTTATTTTTAAATTTATTCGTGTTCGGTTCGTGTTTGTTAAAAATTTTAAAATTGTGTTTAAATTTTATTCGTTTAAATTGAGTGTGTTCGTGTTCGTTTATTTAATGTTCACGAACAAATTCATTTAATTTGTTCGCGAACAATTAAAATTATGTTCATGAACAATAAACAAACAAATCTAAACAATTTTAACAAACAAACAAATAAAATAATAAATCAAATTTAAATTATTAATATTAAATATAAAATAATAAAATACAAACGTAATTAAATTAAATTTATTATTAAATTATTAAATTTAAGTTATTAAATAATATTAATTATATTATAAGTAAATAAATAAAATAATTATTTTCTGACTTCTTAGTATTAAAAAATTAGGTTAATTTTACTTGAGACAAGACAAATGTTTATTTTTTAAAATAATAAAATAAAATTATTAATTATATAAATAAAAGACAAAATGATAATATTATTATTAAATTATAAACGAACAATAAACTAACATAAACGAGCTTTAAACAAACTAATAAACGAGCTTTAAACGAACTATAAACGAGTTTGTTCGTGAACATAAATGAACCGAACACACATCTGTTCGAACTCAGTTCGTTTAATAAACGAACATTAAAATTGTGTTCATAATCGTTTATTTAACTTAATAAACGAACAGAAATCGAACTGTTCACGAATGGTTCGTCGAACGTTCTGTTCATTTACAAACTTATTTGTTATTTTACAAGTGATATTATTTAGCATGATGTTTATGCAATTGTAAATGTTAGTTTGTTTAAATTAATTTTTAAACCGGATACTATCATAAGCTTACACAATTTTTGGGCTAAATATTCTAACAATAGGTGTCTTTGAAGAATGACCGAATCTTTATAAATTATTGTGTTTGATTTTTTTACCACTTTTTCTCTATTTAATTTCAAATTCATTTATACTTAAATTTCATATAAATATTTATTGTATTATTTTTCTCAAATATTTATTGAAATTTAACTTTGAAAAAATTTAAAACATGTCCAATTCACCTTTTCTTGGATTTCTATGTACACTTGAACCGACATATATATTTTTCGAAAATTGGCACATAATAAATTGCTAGCGTAATTTTTTAATTTTATAAATGGGGTTAAAATACTGTTACATGTTTCACTTTTTTTTAATTCGTTGCCATTCTATTAATTTCGTTTATAAAATATAAAAAAATTTCTTGTTATCAGATAATTTTTCATATATATTCAAAATATATTAAAAAGAAAAAGTTTTTTCTTTTGTTTTTCAATGTAATGCCACTATAGTGAAGTCCATGGGACCATCAGTTGGTAAACCCTCACACCAAATGTTAGCTTTGAGTTATCAATTCCATCTGAAGAGCAGTTTTTATCATGGGTCTTGCCCACTCTTTTTTTTTTCTTTTTTTGAAGGGTATTCAATTAATGGCTAATTTTTAGTGGTCCTCATTGTTGAACCTCCCAATCAAACCACTCTCTTCCTACAATCCTATGGTTATTTTTCATTGATTAAAGCCACTTTTGGACCTACCCTTGATAATTGTGAATAGGACATGAATACGAAACATAAAAAATAATTAAAATATGATATAATATTAAAAATAATTTAAATATGATATGAATATATGAACGTGTCAAAATTTATATAAAATAAATTATTAACATATCAAATTTATATAAATATATAATATTTTAAATATGAGTAGAGATTCACTTACATAAATTAGTTTTACACACTTTCGTAACTTTTTATACGATTTATATTTGTTTAATCCGACCGTCGTATTTCATGTTCTATTCACGTAGATCATGCATATCAAGTTTCTAGTAAATTAAAAGTGTCTAACTATTTGTTTGATGTAAAAACTTTCAACCGTTAAATATATATTGAAAACGACAGTATTTTCGATCGATATGATAAAAATATCGAATCTATTCGTAATTTTACGTGCACGACAAGTACAATTATATTGTTAAATCCAACGGTCGATTTGTTAAAATATAAATCATATACAAAATTATAAAAGCGTGTAAAACTAATTTAATTTTACACTAATTTAAATTAATTCATCCTCTTTAAATATAATTATAATAAAAAATTAATACAAACTCATCCAAGAATTAAATTGTCCCAATATTTAGCCAATGGATACCCTTTTTTCCGCAATTGATTTGATGGTTTCTTTATTTCCCCATTTATAACAATCTGATATTGATGTCCGAGAAAGAGCCCCATCTAGGTTCGGCCTTAGGACAGTTTTTACTGTTTAGCCTTTACTACTTACATCTACATGTTTATTTAACATGTACGTAAAAGAACAGCAATGATTGTTTTTTTTAATTTTACATGATATTAAAATTTGTTTATTATTTATTTATTATCCGAATATTATCATTTAAATTCACATAAACATCTGTAATGGAAATGGGCAATCCTGAGCCAAACCTATTAATTTTACGAAAATAAATAAAGGCTCAGCAAACGAGAAATTAAATAATAATATTCATCAGATATTTGAATTTTATTAAATATTTAAATTCATTAACTAAATTTTTTTAATGATAAAAATATAAAAATAAATTAAATATATAAACGAATATCGATCAGATATTCGAATCCATTATTCGTATAAGTAAAACGAGTTCGGATATTCGATACTATCCGAACCAAAACCAAAGAATTCAGGTATCGGATATCCAAGAGTTCTAATTCAAATCCGTTCCGAATTCACTATGGATAGTAAATCTAACATCCGATTTGAAAATTATTGGAATTTGCAATATTCAAATCCATAAAACATCATATGACAGTGTCGAATATCTAATTTTTTACTATCTATTATCATTTTTTAAATAGAGTTGAATTCTTTCTCCTTTATATTTTTTTAAATTTAAAAAAAAAAAAAAAACATATCTCATGTTATACAGAGAAACTTACAATCAGAGATTTCAACGGTAGCCAAGTAATTATTATAACTAGAATTAAATTACACTCTTCATTGGGTTCTTTTAAATTTTTTTAATAATTTTTTAATTAATTATTAATAATAAAATAATTTTAAATTAAATTTTATTAAATAATAATTTTTAAATTTTAAATTATAATAATATAAATATAAATTTTATTTTATTAATTATAAAAATTAAATTTATGACAATTGTTTATTTATAAATTACGTAATATAAATACATTTTCAAATGTTATTTATATGCATTTTTTTAAAATATTTATATTTTATTTTATAGTATATATTTTTATTTATAGAAAGTAAAAAATAATAAAATAAAATTATGATTCGTATTTTATTCTTTCGTTGGATCGACTTAAAACTAAAAAGTAAAAGTAAAAAATAAAAAAGGCACGCCGTCAAGCAAATGAGCTTAACACGTATGTTACATTGATTAGCAATAAGTTCATTTTTTATTTTTTTAACTTTTTTTTCTAAGCAAGTCGGATACGTATTCTAAATCGATTCACGAGTCAACTTGCAGACCAACCCTTTAAATACATCATTCAAAAATAAAATAAAAATAATTAATAAAATAATTTTTAACATTTTTTCTGAAAGGGTCGGGTATCGATTTTAAATCAATCTGCAAATCAATGTGCGAACCAACCTCTTTAAATACATCATTTAAAAAAAAAAAACTAAAATAATAATATTAATAATTAATAAAATAATTTTTTTTTCTTAGCGGGTCGGTTAGTTTTAAATCGACTCACAAGTGAACGTACAAATCAACCTCTTTAAATACATCATTTAAAACTAAAATAAAAACTAAAAACAATTAATAAAATATATATTTTTAAAAAATTCCCTAGCAGATCGGGTACGAATCTTAAATCGACCCGACTTAAAACTAAAAATAATTAATAAAATAATTTATTTTCAAAATAAAAATTTCGGACGGGTCGGGTATGGATCTTAAATCGACTTGCGAGTCAACGTGCGGATCAATCTCTTTAAATAAATCATTTAAAAACAAAAAACTAAAAAAAAAAATTAATTAAAATTTAAACAAAAAGCTCGCTTAGAAAAAGAAGAAGAAATATGGAGAAAATTGCAAAAATGAGATTGGTATTTGGTAAAGCTAGCGTAAATCATTGAAAAGAACACAGTTTTAAGCAGTAGGGTCCCTTGTGCATTAATGAGATGAGAGAGCTTCAATGCCCAAAAGCTTTGAAACTTCTACAAACTCACCTATCTTTTTCCAAGCAATTAAAGCCTTATACAACGGGGCCAAAATCTCTAATAAACAGCAAAAATCTTCTGCTTATAATAGTAGTAGAAGAGATTTAAATTGTGATTGTGAAAATATTTTGGATCGTGTTGTGTTTATTATGATTGTTAATGTAATGAATGTTATCACGATTAATTACATAAATATCGACGATATTAGAGAGAATCAAAATCGTAAAATAACAATCGTAATATCGTATTGTGACCGTTATTTAAATCTTAGATAGTAATACTACTCTTGTCGTTTTCTTTGATCTGTAGAGTTTCTAAACTTGCAGGGCAGGCAAAACGCCCGGCAAAAAATTAAAAAGAAACATGTGAAAAGAAAGAAGGATTTTTTGGATCGTATTGTATTGATTATAATTATTAATATAATGAATGTTATTACGATTAATTACGATAAATATCGACGATATTAGAAAAAGCTAAAATCGTAAAATAATAATCATAATATCGTGTTGCGATTGCTATGGTAATACTACTCTTGTCGTTTCTTTGATATGTAGAGTTACTAAACTTGCAGGGCAGGCAAAATGCCCAGCAAAAAAACGAAACATGTGAAAAGAAAGAAAGAAAATTGAAAATGGTTTGGACTCTAGGCTCTCAGGGTAACCAACCACAGTGGGGATGGTTTGGATAAATAAAAAAATTTATTAAGAAAAATATTAATCCATGTTTAATAATATTGATTAAAATAATATTTAAATAAAGAAAAATATAATTAATAAATTGTTTTTTTTAATTTAGTAATAATAATGCATTAAATGTAAAAAAAATTCTTAAATAGTAATTAAATAATTTTTAATCAATGTTTATAGATACCCGTTAACCGGATGTCTTAAGTTTTGGATTAAACTGCTTTTGTTTTAAGGATTTTTTTAGGGCACTCTTTAAAAGTAGTTAATATATTATTTATATTATAACATTATATTAAATGTAAAAATTAATAATTTTTTTATTATTTTTAATATATTAGGTGTAGATATTACTATATAAAAAAATGTTAACTAATGTCACTAAACACTAACTAAACTATTAAGATCATATATATATATATATATATATATATATAATTATTAAACGGATTCTAATATATATAATAATTTTAAAATTTATTCTTAAAATATTCGTTAATCATTGTAAGGATGATTAAATACTTTAGGTACTGTCAGAGTGCCAGCTGTGCAGTGCAGGAGTTGTATTACTACTGTACTGTAGAGGATAATATTAAGTACAATAATACAATACTACAAAAATAAATTCCCTGTTTTGCAGGCTAAATCTGATCAAAACGGATCGGATTTAGATCGGATTTTAATATTATATATATTTATTTAATTTTAATTCAATTTGAAATATAAAATTTAAATTTTGTTCAAATTCGTTCATATTTGTAAATGGATAGTCCAAACTCTTTTAAATCCGTCCATATTATTTTTTTCTAAAGAAATTTTAAAAAAATATTTTTTATTATTATTTAATTTTAGTAATTTTATCTTTTATTAAGTTTTAAAACATGGATAACTTAACATATTTTTTTGATAATTAAAAAAAAATGCTAAGTTATCTATGTTTTAAAACTTAATAAAAGATAAAAATTAACTTAACATATTTTTAAATGTTTACACTATAATATTATATATTTATTTTTATATGATATAAATTACATAATATATAAAATATAAAAATAATATATTATATAAATAAAAAACGAGCGGGATTCAAGCCTTGATTGTTGGAGCTAAGCCCCAGCCCATTTTCTAAATAGACCTAATTTTTTTTGCCCAAACTCATATTTCGGACCTAATATTTTTGTCCAAACCCTCCAAAATATGGACGGACCTTTAGACTTGGACGGGTAGCCCGACCCTTGAGCAGATCTAACTAGACCTATTTACCGTATAAATTTAGTTCGAATTAAGTTAGGTTTGTGATAGATTTATAGTAATTTAGATTGGTCTGATCTGACTCGAACTAAACTCGATGTATTGATATCCATAATTCTATGCATCAAGTGTCCAAAAAAGAATTTACCAATTTATTATGACCAAGACTAGGGGAAAATTTGTTTTTGTTTCAGATAAAATATAAAATTCCTTACTTATACTATTTATAAATCTCAATAATAAAAAATAAAAGCATTAGTGGGCCTGAAATGGTTGACGTACTAAAATAATTATTCATAAATTCTTATTTTTCAAATTCATAAGTGGCATAAAAGTTAAAATGATTTAAGTTGTACAGTTCGAAAATTAAATTTATATTTATGTCATTGGCAAATTAATCAATGGGTTCTTTTCTTTATGTTTGTCAAGTTAAATCTTTGTTAAAACCTCTACAAGTGTGAAGCACTTTTTTACCTCAATCGGATTGCACTTACCGTTTAGATCACAAAGCATCAGCACGGTGAACATGGTTTCACCGTGCTGGTGCTTTGTTTTTTCACTGAAGCTTCAAGCTCCAGTGAAAGACAATGCCCGGAGGATATTTTACAGTTTTGTCTTTTTTTTTAACATACCACTTAATTTTTATTTATTTATTTTATTATGATTTTTTATTTAAAAATAAAATAAATTTTTATTTAATATAATAAATAAATTTTATTATTATATAATAAATTAATAAATATATATTTTATTATTATATGATTAATTAAAAATTAAAAAAATACATAAAAATAAAAAAATTATTTTTTAAAACTTTATTCATTTTTTAAAATTATTTATTATTTAATTCTTTTATTTTTTAACATAAATATAATTTTAATATTTTATAATTATTTATTATTTAATTCTTTGTAGGTGGATTCTTTGGTGGCTTACTGGCTTTGCTGATGGTTTGTGCAAACATGATATCTTCTTGGTAAGCAATCAATCTTTTCTCAACTCAGTCTAGAGTTAACTATGCTTTAATTTGGCTATGTTATTCGGATTTTATATTTTGCTTAAAGCATTCGTATTTAAAACATATTCAAATATGAGTATAAGATATAATCTCCAAATATATTGAATTTAAAAATATATATATATCCATATCAACCATATACTCGAATCCAGACACTCGTCAAATATAAATAACACAGAGACAGAAGTCATCTGCTGCTTACCACAAACTTTACCAACTACTAACTTTTACAATTTCATCACTGCTGCACATTTTGTTTTCTTCTTGTTTCCAATACCATTTTCATTATTTACTATGCAAACTGGTTTCAGCATTAATAAATGTTATTATTGTTATCAGCTTGATTACTTGGCTACTGATTTCAATTGGGAAAGTTCATCTTTTTTTCTTCTTTTTTTTTTTTTTGGTTTTTCAAACGAGTATTGTTGATTGGAATGTACCAAAGAATGAACTAACTTCGCATGCAACATTAATGATAATTCCCTTTGCTAATATGTAAAGGAATTCCATAAGTTTAAAGCTTTGAGGACCCAAATGGAAACTTAAAGAGTAAAACGTGTAGGTTGAAGGAAATACCCAGAAATGGATGTCAAAAGTATTAATAATCAGCTTCTGGGTTTTTTTTTTTTTTTTTTTTTTCTTTTTTGACACGGTTAATTCACTCTATGACATACCAACTTTTAGCAAATTAAATCAGGATAGTCGGTACCATACTGATATCGGTCAATATATATTGGTTTTAAAGTAAATCGAAACAGTACAGTATTGTACCGTTTCAATTTTTATATCAATCGGTACCGATTGTATCAGCCTGTACCAATTAATATCAACACGTACCGATTCGTACAAGATTTTTATTTTTTTCATAATTACATTTAAAAATAAAATATATTTATTAAATTAGTCTATTAAACCTAATTAATAATAATTTATTATACATTTTTATATTTATTTGATGTTTAAAAATTTTGAATTAAATATTAAATATTTAAAATTTTATATCTACATATAAATATATATATATATATTTATGTATGTAATGAATGTTTATTTGCATATGTATATGATATATACTTTTTAGAGAACTTGAAAATAGATTATATACATTTAAATATTTAAAAATTATCGATAAATCAAAAATGGTACATCAAAAACATCCACCAGTATGGTATTGACTACCTTGAATTAGACTCCTTTTTATCTTCCTGGTATTGACTATTTTATATAATTAAAGCTTCAGATGAATGCTTATTTGTATAAATTAGAACAGCTCCAGCCTCCAATCCTGAATTCCCAATTTCCCATAGGTATGGATTTCTTTATCAAATTCATATTCAAAAGGATACGATAAAGTGCCTCTCGTTTTAACCATAATTGCAGAGGATTAAATCGTCTGCTATGTCTAACAAACAATCTGTCTTCGATAAAGAAAAAAGAGTCCCAAGCTTGAAGATGCTGACTTCAAGCAACTATTTGCCTTGAAGACAGCCAAAACATTTACTCAGAACTTGAAAAGTAAATATTGACATTTATATCAAACACTTCAAACTGTTAAAATGAGAATTTTTATTGACATTTAAGAGGGCAAAATTTGAAAGTTGAGGAAGTGGACATCTAAAAAATGGGCAAAAATCTCCAATAAGCCTATAGGGAACTCATTAACAAATTCAAGAAACCACTCAAAACAGATTTCTAGTTTCTAGCTCAATGATCAAAGAGACGAGCATGTTAGCAAAGCATGCAGCGAACATAGTGGTCGACTGTGTTACTCCGACTCTTTATTTTCGGTAAAGTATCCATGTCCGACACTCATGTCTGACATATATTCGGACAACAGTATGGGGGTATGATCATCCAAATATATGGAAAAACTTAGAAAAAATTTAGCATACCCGTGTCGGATACTCACCCCAGAGTCCGAGTAACATAGGTGGTCATGTATCGCTCTTAATACAAACAGTTATATGTACAGCAAAGAACTAAAATAAGAGTTTAATCCTAACTGCTCATATAGAAAATAGAAAGCAGTAAAGTACCTAGAAACTTTGTAGCAGAACATTCCAAGTCCATAGCATGACTTTTACCCTGCATCTGGCAATACCTGCAGTTGAAAACCAGGACCTTCAACTACTTTAAGATCCACAAGCAAATGCAGGATTGCGAATTTACAATTAAAATGCTGATTGAAAGTGCATGGCAGCAGGATTGGCAAGCTATGTTACTCGGACTCGGGTGTGAGTGTAAAAACGGGTTTGTTTGATTTATTCTAAGTTTTTCCATGTATTTGGAGGGTCCTTGGGGGATCATATCCCCATACCTATGTCCGAATATGCGTCGGACACGGATACTTCAAGAAAAATGAAGGGTCGGAGCAACATAGTTGGCAAGTCACTTCCACAATTGACTAACTACAGGATAGATTCTATAAGGTATTATATCTAATATCTGGATGTTTAAATCATATAATCTAGAATTCCAGGACACAAGGAAACCCCCAAAAATGGATTAAACCAACAAATTACTAAACAAGTTTAAAGCAAAAGTTGGAATTTTGTATACCAACAGATAGCAAAACAGGTTTAACTATTTGTCCCAATCCAGAAAAATAAAAGAGGCATTGATAAAAATTATGCTTATATTGAGATTCAATTTGTCAAAAGTCCAAGAGTTATGTTAGATTCATACCTGTTTGAAATCACTCACAAGCAATCTTAGTGTCAAAGCTGCTAAGGCATATGGCAAATGCCTGAAAAGCTGAGATTGGATACTGATAATCCATAGTGAATACATCCTTCCCCACTTTTCCGAACTGGAGAATTACATTCTCATGCTCCTGCCCGGCAACTTCCTTCTCTGGCGATGCAACCAGCTGAAAATTTTTGACTGAAGCAACTGTCACCCGTCCATAGAAGTACAAACACCAGCACTGGAGTTGTTCATGCCACCTGGGTGCCTTATTCCTCAACATCAGCATTCCATGTTTCTGGCCAGACAAAGATCCGGACTGGAAACTCTCTGCGCGGGTTGATTTTGATCTAAAGAACGGCAGTGATGGGAACGTGTCCAGATTACTGCGTAGGAATTCAGTCTGTGTGGGAGCAACACCTCCAGGCTCAATTGAAGAGGCTGGAATGGCATCCATGACACACTGCATTCTCCTTGGACCTCTGTTTTTCCAGAATATGTTAATTTCATTGAGCAGACAAAAACAAGTGAGGTGCTGAATAATGAACACCCCCAGATACAAAGAGATTCATAAAAAGATCAACTTTCACCTATGTTGCTCCGACTCTTCATTTTTCTTGAAATACAAGTACCCGTGTCCGACACCTGTGTCAGACACATACTCGGACATGGGTATGGGGATATGATCCCCCAAGGAACCTCCAAATACATGGAAAAACTTAGAATGAATCAAACATACCCGTGTCCGACACTCACACCCGAGTCCAAGTAACATAAGACTTTCACCATACACCTTACCTGGAACCCAGGACCTTCAACTCATATGAGATGTGGGCTACAAGGAGAAACTTGTTTCGCATTTATTAGCCTGGTGCATCATAGATTGTGAATTTGGTCCCCAAAAAGTTTGATCTGTTAAAGCAAATCAGATAAGTTTGGATTTTTCTAAAATGAGTCATGTATCAGTCAAATCATAATCCAGCTAACAATACCTCAATTTTCCGATGTAGGTACTGCTTCCTTTTGACACATCATCACCATTTAATGAGATTATATAATCTGTGCAGGTAGGACGGCGGCACTTCCTTGCAGCAAGAAGGAACTTTCCATCATCATATGAAGCTGCCAAGAAAATACACAAAGGAAAACTTTCACATATACAGATAAGAAAAGAGACCCAAAGAGAAACAGGTACCCACCACAATTATCAAATAGTTAAGGCAATAACTTTCTATGAATCTAACTACATAATATATCCCTATGTTGCTCCGACTCTTCATTTTTCTTGAAGTATCCGTGTCCGACGCATATTCGGACATGGATATGGGATATGACCCTCCAAGGACTCTCCAAATACATGAAAAAACTTAGAAAAAATTGAACATAGCCGTGTCGGACACATACCCGTATCCAACACTCACACCCAAGTCCAAGTAACATAGATATATCCATCAATATTTTTAATTCAATCAACAAATAAAAGCAAAATCCTCTGTCAGCAGACAACAGCACCAAGCAGAACAAGTAAAGCTCACAACACCAACCCCTTCCCTAATGCCCCATAAATAAACAAAAGCAGGTCACCTTGATTCAAGCCAAGGTAAAGATAATATGTTTGGTTGCTACAATTCCGTTTTATGTAACACTGAAGGAGGGAGTCCTTTGGACCAGGCTGCAAAAACAAAAACCAAAGACTGTAAACATGTGCCCTAACTTTTCAGTTACTTATTACAGATAATTGATGAATAATGAAAACTGTTCCAAATACAAGCAGATAGCTTATAGTGTATTCTATATTAATTTAGTCAGATACCTTTCAACCAATTCTACTGTCAAAGAACTCTCAAGTTCCCAATTAATCTCAGGAGCACAAATAGTTGAAAAAATTAGGACATCATGAAGGAAAATTTCATGTTTTCAGTTAGTATTTCTAATTTCAGATTCTTAAACTTCCAAAGGAGTATCACAAGGAGTCCTAAAATGCAATAAAGATCTCAGCTCAAACAAACCAGCAGAAGAGATAATATTGCCATCATTTTTCTCATTTATCAGCACCATTCAAGAATTGCTTATGAAAGCACCACACATATAAAGAGAGTACAACAGGAACAAGGGATTGCTACTATTTTTTAAAACTACGTTGCTCTAACTCTTCATTTTTCTTGAAGTATCCGTGTCCGACACCCGTGTCCGATACATATCCGTACATGGGTATGGGGATATGATCCTCCAAGGACCCTCCAAATACATGGAAATCTTGAAAAAATTGAACATACCGGTGTCCGACACTCACACCCGAGTCCGAGTAACATAGTTTGAAAATGCTACTAAAATATTCTTACTTCAATAAAACTTAATAAAAGAAAAAGAAAATAAGAACTGAAGATCCAAAGACAGAGTATAACAGAATTACTTTAAGATCAATAAATAACCAAATGAAAGCAATTCAATCAAATCATAAATAACATGTACTTAAAAAGGAACAGGCTGACATCTATTACCTACTTCAATGAGATTGGGGATGTCAACTTGCCAGAAATTTCTGGGGTTTTCACAATTTCCTTCATAATCTCTCTCCAATCTATGTTGCTCCGACTCTTCATTTTTCTTAAAGTACCCGTGTTCGACATCCATGTCCGACACATATCCGGACATGGGTATAGGGATATGACACTCCAAGGACTCTCTAAATACATGGAAAAACTTTAAAAAAATTGAATATACCTGTGTTGGATACATACCCGTATCCGACACTCACACCTGAGTCCAAGTAACATAGTCTCCAATTCCTACATACACCAGCACAAGCAACCACATTCTTTCGTGGACACCATGTACTCTCCAATGCCTCTATTCTCATCAATACATCCCTCAAAAGCTCAGGCGGCATGTTTGCCCAACAACTCCGCTCGAACGAATCAACTTGAACCGAGCTATCCTGAACTACCCTGTGTGACCTCGATCTCATGCTATATCCAAACTTCACATCAAACCCTTTTCCAGATATACTCCCTAACTCCCCCTTCATGTCCTGGATTATGCTCTTAAACGACATCGATGCCTCCTAACACCTAATCCTCTAAAATCCAAAGTTAACTAACAATGCACTTCACCTATAAAATTTCATATAACTCAACAATGTAACTAAAAAAATCCAAACTTCCTCCAATTCTCAACACCAAACACCATAAAATCCCCAAAATCGCAGCTCTCATACACAAAAGTATAACCTAATAAGCACTAATGATTTGCATTGCACATTTATATCCTCCAAGAGTAAAATCAACCCACATTCCAAAAACTTTCAGACTTGATACACAAATAAGCTAATAAGCACTAAAGAACATGATCCAGAACCAGAAGTCTAATAAGCTCTAAAAAAATTCCACAAATTGAAGTGAGTCAGCAACCAATCATCACCAATTCCCCTCCAAAACAATGTAGATTACAATCAATCACACCTACAAATAGCATATAGACACAACACTAAGCACCAAAATCTTAGAATTTAATCTATACTACAAAAAATTACCCTTCACCCAATAAATCTAGTAACTTAAGTACTGACAGCCGTAAAAAAGATCAAAAAACTTAAAAAACAAACTCCCGCAGATCTCTACCCTTATCCTAATAACCAAGACCCATAAAACTACCAAATAATATAAATTGAGACAATTTATCAAACCTTAAAAATATCAAAGCACATGCAAGAACATCCCGGGTCAACATGGATCGGGTTTTCGGGTCATAGGGTTGACACGATTTTTTGGGATCGATGAAATCTAAGGTCCTTGGACAGAGAGAAAGAGGGGTTTGCAGCCTGCAGGTGCAGGAGGGAAGAAAGTTGGGGCTTTTTTTTTTGTGTTGGTTGGGTTTGGTGCAGCTTTTTGGGTAGAAATGACAGCTGAATATCTGTTTTTTTTTTTAATATCTAAATTTGAATTCTTAAAATTATTTTAAAATTTGAATTTATTTATTATCCAAATTAAATTCGAATATTATTATTCGAATTCAAATTAAATAATATTATTCGTCGAAAAATTCGTTAAAAATTCAAATTTAATAAATAAAAAAATCAAATAAAATTTAAATTCAAATAAACGGATAATGGATTCTGATATCCGAATCCGAATCGAATTCGAATATCCGGATCCGTTATCCGCATAAGTAATACGGATTCGAATAATGGATATCCGATGTTTCACATCCACGTCTATTCCAAATCCGCTACAGATAGTAATTATAATATCCAAATTTTATTTAAATTCATAATATCCACATCAAAAAAAAATTAAATAATTATAAATATTCAAATTCGCATTATTGATTGTCATCCCTATTTTTGTGTGGAGATGGGTCAGGGGAGACTTAGACCAGAATTTCACCGGGAGAAAGAGAATGCGTCTCATGACTCATCTGCTCCTTATTCAATACTGCCCTTTGTCTGAAAAAGGTATTTTTTTGATAAATTAAAAATATTAAATATTAAATTTGTATTATAAAAATTATTTGTGTTTGATATATTATTAAAAATTAAGTTTTAAATATAATTATATTGTTTGATAATTATAAATTTTAAATTTTAAAAATTATTCATTTTATAATTTTAATTTTATTAACATAATATTTTATATTATTTTAAATAATTTTGGATAAAAATTAAAAGAAGTAATTTAAATATCTCATGTTTTATAACCCAAAAAAAAAATTACTTCAAACATAAAATTTTTAAAAGTTAAATTGATTTAAAATATTCTGCATTAAGTGATAAATAACTCTCTTACTACTTATCTCATTTAACCTTTTTTGTTAAAAAATTTTTATTAAGTAAAATTTAATATGAAGTATCAAACACATTGCAAAAATTAAATGTTGAAAATTTTATTTTTCAATGCTCTGATCCGACTCGGCTTTGGTTTGATAGGGGTGTAATAGTTGAGCCGAGTTCAAGTAGTAAGAAGTTCGAGTTCAACTTGAAACTTGAGGCTTGGAACTCGGCTTGAACTCGTTCGAGTTTCATTTTTAAAGTTCGAGTATGATTCTAGATAAAAATCAAACTGTTCGAGCCGCTCGACTATGCTCATTTGCCTACTAAAAAAACTAGCTTGATTTTCATACTCTACTTCAACTCAATTATTTGTGTTCGAGTTTGAATTAAGATTTTTCCAATATTAATTAAAAATAAAATAAAAATACATATTAAAAGTAAAAAAACTCGATTAGGCTCACGAACTACTCGAACCAGGCATTAAGATACTCCAAGTCAACTCACTCGATTACTCGAGTTCGAATTCGACTCGACAATAACCGAACCAAATTCGATTTTTTTTTCAAATCGAACACAAATAATTCACGAGCACAGATACCTTATTTACATCATTAATTTGAACTTTGGCTTTACTTCTCACTTTTCTTTTTGTCTGTATTCTTTGATTTATCGATTGGTATATCGGCCTTGCCATGTTTTCAAGAATTTTCTTTATGTTTGCAAGAATTCAATGCTTTAATAATATTAATTAATTAACATCAATTACATAATAAATTAAAGTGAAATATTAATTAGTGTTTAACAACATTGATTAAAGCAATATATATAAAAATAAAAGTATAATTGATATATTATTTTTTATTAAATCCAATAAAAGTAATCTATTATGAGTTTGGTTAATCGTTGTCTATAAATACTGATTAAAAATGATTTAATTATTTTTTTAAAAAAAAATTATATTTAATATATTATTTTTATTAAATATAAAAAAATAATTTAAGCAGGTAAAAAGAGTTTGTATTTAAGCAGTTTTAAACACGGTTATATCCAAATTCTAGAATGAGAAAAACGTGCTTGCAATTATAGCTCCTCAAAAGAGTCCTTAAGCATGTGCATTATATGGTAATTATCTATATTGTTCTAATTCTTCATTTTTCTTGAAGTATTCATGTCTGAATATCCGTGTCCGACACATATTCAGGGGTATGGAGATATGACCCTTCAAGGACCCTCCAAATGCATGAATTTTTTTTTAAAAATTGAACATACCCATGTCGAACACATATCCATATCCGACATTCACACCCGAATCCGAGTAACATAGGTAATAACGATTTGTGATGCCTGGAAGAAGACTGTAAAACTGGGAAAGCTCCCATTACAAGAAATAAATAATAAATCATCAAGTGGCATATAGTAATAATTCATTTCCTCACAAATAGCTGTAGGTAACAGCAACTTTAAACTGTATTACAATCAAAATCTAACCAAAATTTTCTACTGTATATGGCAGTACAAAACTAACCTCCATTCGGCACCAAAAAACTTGCTGCAATTTATTTACACAGTAAAAATCCCAAGACGAAAAGCTGAATAAAATATCATCATCAGACTCGGAGGAATGCCTGCTGGCTCTGATTACCTGTAAAAAGAGTATTGGTCATGGCAAAAGTTATGAAAGAGATATAGAATCTTCATTCATTAGGTCTAGTTTCAAAACTATATAAGATAGGATCCCTCATTATGAGAATAATGCAATCATAAAAGAACAGTAAAAACAATCTCGATACTGCTAGGTATTCCCATGATATCTTCAGTTGATTCTTTGTGTAACATGGCAGGCAAACTTTTCATATCAAAGAATATTTATAAACATATAAATTGGAAAATGAAAATTGAAGAACGAAGAATGAAGAATGATGACATATTTACATTGTTTTGGCACAATTCAAATTGTGTCAACCAACCATTGCACAATCCCAAATGGTAAAATGATAAGCCTGCTGGCTTAAGTTTTAATGTCTACATTGGCCTAAAACATTTTGAAACCAGAAATTCCTTTGCAAAGTTTATATGCTTCCTAGAAGACAAATTCGCCAAAAAAACAATGTCAAAGCACAATGTTTCAACTTCTTTGTCTTTTATCAAGTTATCACATTTTCCATATGCTTCAAGTCTATTACACAAATTACCTTTCTAAAAAATATTAGCATACATCCTTAATCATCGGAAAGCTTTAATCTCTTACTTTAGATATGGAAGCAAAGCATGCGAGTTTAACCAGATTAATGATTAGCTTCGGAAGGCTGTGCATTGGCATTGAAATTGTCAAACCCGCCACTTGTTGGGGCAGCAGGATTGGTCTGATACGGTGCAGGCATAGCCATGGTGGGTGCTCCATTAGAAGAAGTGGGTGTCGTTGCGGCTCCAGCAACTGTTGTTGGGGGAGCCAATGTAGGAGGCCGTGGAACGCCATTTACTTGACCAGGCAAGGAAGGAGCACCAGGTGGTGCCATCATTGGGGGCATGCCTGGAACAGGAATATAACCTAGCAATGTCACCAAAAAAGAAAAAAAAAATATTCAATTCCATCTTATGTGTGTAATTGAGATCTAGAATGGAAAAGCCAACGCCTTGATTGAAAGGATGCCAGTATCAATGAAATGAGATAAAGTATTTAACATATAAAACAACAGCTTTATAGAACAAAACAAGTATGCAAAAAAATTCTTCTGAGTTCACTACCACCACATAGATTCATGATGGAATACGTTTATTAACCAAATCAGTGTTGTCAAGGCATGCGCCTAGGCGCGCCTACGCCTTGCGGGAGACTCTTTCGGGCGAGGCGCATTAGATAGGCGCATGCCTGGTGCGTCTAGGCATGCTTTTTTGTAAGGCGATAGGCATAAAAAGAGCTCGTCTGATTGATGTTCTCTTTAATTTCTTTTATTTTAACTTTTTTCATTAAATGTACCTTTACTGGTAAGAAAGGGGATAGTGTCAAACTCTCTACTTCTCAATATTTGAATATTCAACAACAGACATGGGACAATAAGGAAGTCATGCATATTGGGCAACAAAACAAAATTGCATGTTTTGTAGATAAACTAGACCACTCTTTAGGGTTTATTATCATAATTATAAATCGTAAGCTTATTATATATATATATATATATATATATATATATATATATATATACACACACACACACACACACACACACACAAACACACATATACATATACATATACATATTGCGTCTTACTTCACTCAGACGAGCGCATTTTTTGTGCCTTGCGCCTGAGGCAACATAAGAGTTGTAGCGCCTAGAGTGCACCTTGCGACTTTGACAACACTGAACTAAATACCCAACCTCATATTAGCAACAACACGAATAATGCTAATATGTATCGAATCTTACCCGGAGCACCTGGAACTGGTCTTGGCAGAATAGGGGGCCTAAACCCTGGGACCATTGGTTGATTTGCAGGAAACGGTGCAGCCCCAGGAAACCGCATAACAGGCGTTGGAAGAACAGGAAGTCGGGGCCTCTGAGCCATTAAATGTTGATTGAAAGCAGCTCCAACCTGCTGGAAAGCTGCAGCTTGTCCAAGATGTTCCTTGATCCTTTGGTCGATTAAGCTCTGGGTCTGTTGCTCCTCAAATTGCTGATAGTAAGTTCTAACATTTGCCTTGAAATTACACAAAGAATCAGTAAAAAAAAATGTATAACTCACAAGATAAATAAATACAAAGAGAAAAAATCTCTATAATTACCTTGTGTTTGTAACCTGCATTGTGTTGTTTTCTAACTGATGGCTGAAATTTAAACCCCCAAAAAAATAAAAATAAAAACTTTGTCACCAATTATTCTAAATGCGACAACCAAACTAATAACATTACATAATTTTCGAAAAATTCAATCAAAAGTCTGTTTAGAGACTAAATACGAAAGGACTGTAGTTAGTAAACATAAACAGAGTAAAGAGAGAAAAAGAAATGTGACCCCAAAAATAGAATCAGGAAACTTACAGAGTCGTGGGTCAAATAAGTATCGCAATAATCACAGTAATACCTGGAAATTTGAATCCAAATAAACATATCCATAAAATGTTAATGAAAATTTCCTTTAAGATTGAATGAATTGGTAAAGATCCGTACCGAGGCATTGTGAAAAGACTCAGAATCGAAGCTGGTTGTTTACAGATCGTAAAACCCTAGAGAGCGCGCACCAGAGCGCTGTGTAGAGCCAAAAAAACCCTAGCTCAAGACAGGGAAAATAGATAGACAAAAAAGGGTTTTGCCTGTGTGTCTAGAATCTGTAATGGAGAGTTTTAGGATTGCAATTAAAGGTTAGTTTAGTATCGCACTTGAAAAAGTTTGGATGAAAAAATGTTTTAAAAGAGTGGGATGAAAAATATGATTTAAAAATTTTTAAATGTTTGATATTATTGTGAAAAAAAATATTGTGAGTAATTAAAATTTCAAAAAATATATATTTAAAATAATAAAAATTTAGAGATTTGAGGATAATAAAGTTATTTTATTCAAAAGTTAGTTTTTAAAGCCTAAAAATTTTATTTTTTATTTTTTGGTTTAGATTGTCAAACTATAATTTTAATTGCAAAAGTTACAAAAATTTATCGTTTTGCATTACTTTTGCGGTTAAACGCAGCTTTTGATCTTAAAAAGTTGTGCCAACCAAAGTAGTCAGTATCGTACCGATGAGCATTTCGTTTTTTTTTTGTACTAGTATGTATCAGTACGATATGTTTCGGCATACCGTTTTGGATTTAACGATATTTTTTAAATATTTTTTTATATATATATATATATTTATAAAATTAATTTTTAAGTTTTCTAATAAAATATATATTATATACATGTACAAATATATCTAAATTACACACACACATATATATATATATATATATGTGTGTGTGTGTTTATATGTAAATACAAATTTTTAAATATTTAATATCTAAAATTTTTAATCTTAAATATTTTAAAAATATAATAAATTATTATTGTTAATTTGATTCAATAGTCTAATTTAATAAATATATTTTTGAATGAAATTATGAAAAATAAAAAATTATTATGATTAAAAAGTATTAAGAATCGATTAAAAAAATCAAGTGAAAAAAAAAATCAAAGAAATCAAAAATTTGTACCAATTGATATGGGTTGGGACGTAACGATACAGGCTAGTACCAACCGATATAAGCTAGTACCAACCGGTACGACTTGTATGAACCGGTACAAAAAACGAAACTGTACGATATTAGTACCGTTTCATTTTCTTCAAAACGGGTACGTACCGATCGATACGACCGATACTAATACAGTACCGACTACCGTGGTGCCAACTAAATGCTAAACGGGACCTAAATATATGACAGTGAAAAAATAATAATTGTAGATTCTAATAAATTTAAACATAATACAAAAACGCGACACTAATATGATATGTTTAGTAAACACGACATGACATATTTAAACACGATTAACAATTTAACATGAGGTATCATATTCATGTTTAGTATTTTTATATATTTAATAATTTGTGTTATATTTGTGTTTACACAATTAACACGAAACACAACACACATATACAAATTATTATATCTAATTTATAAAATAAAAAAAAAGTACACTTTTATTTATATAATATTGAGTTTTATCATTTTATGTTATGAAAGTAAAAGGTTATTAGCAATATTTATGTTTTAAACTATATATATTTTGTTTCTAGTAGTTTATTATAAGTGTTATATACATCATTATATAAATTTAAATTTTTAGGATAATACTTGTTTTGGAAAACGTTACTAAAGTCTTATATAATATTGTTAAATCTATAAAATGTCATAAAAATTATAAAGAGAATATATTGCAATTAAACCTTTTATTACACATAAATTAAAAATTATTAAATATATAGTAATTAATTGTGAAATAATAAAATAATAAAAATGATAAATGACACATTACATATTCTTTGAGTTGAGATTTAAGTCAAATGGGTGGTCTTTAAAAAAAATGAAGTAGTTAAAGATATAAAATGTAAAAAAAACAACAACAAAAAGAAAAACAATTTATAAATGAATGCTAAAGAAGAATGATATTTAAAAAAAAAAAAAAAGGATAAAATATTAATTGAAAAAAAAAATTAAAAATTAAAAATTATGATAAATAAATTTATATTTATATAAAATTCTTTATAGTTTTAAAATCAATTCTTAGTGGTGAATATAGGATAATTTGATTTGCAATTGTAATTGTTGTACCTGACACAAAATTAGTTTGTAATTTGGTAGTAGTGATTGAGATCCTTAATGCAATTATCCTTTTTCTCACAAGTGAAGTTTTAAATTTTAAAAAGGAAATTAAAAAATTAACATATATTTTATTTATTAATTAATTAATTTATAGTAAAAATTTTAAAAGGAGGTAAGTATCATTCTAGTTTGTTAGTATAATTTAAATAACTAAGATAGTTTTTCGTATTGAAATTCAATATAAATTAAAATAATAAAAAAAATCATGAACTTTATCAGTTTGTTATTTTATTTAGATAAATTATTGTACTCTATTATATTCAAATAAGTCATTAATCTCTAATTTGTATCCAAATAAATATTAATTTTTAATTTGTATTCAAATAAACATTTAATCTTTAATTTATACCTTAACATAAATTAACATTTCATTTGAAATAATAACTTATTTTAATACAAATCAAATGATAAAAAATTATTTTAATAAAATAAAAATATAAAAATTTAATTAAAAAATAAAATAATTTGCAGACTTTTTTAATATTTTAACTAATTGTTATCATTTTTTTCCAAACCACATGTATAAATTTAATAATTCGTGTATTCGTGTAATAATCATGTTAAAAATATTTATATATTTATATAAATTTTAATATGTTTGTATATTTATATCATATATATTTTAATTATCATATTTATATCCTATAATTATATAATATCCAAAATTAGCGGTCAACACATTTAGCAGCTACGCCCGTTATAATTACAAACCAAAGTCCAAATTCGCTCCAAGAAGACGGCGCCGTTTCTTCTGACCAATAAGACAACTCAACTTCATTACAAATCCCCCTCCCAGCGGAAACGCCAATCATGCGCTCTTTTCTGCCCTGAAAACAAAACGGTCGGAAGAAAGTGAGGAAATTTTTTAAAAAGAAAACCAAAATGGATGGCAATTCGGCTTCTCGAAATTCCTCGCTTTCAGGTCGGTTTCACGTCTCCTTAGATGTTCTCCCCTGTTTGGTTACCAAGTAAACCAAAAGAAAGTCAAGGAAAATGCCAATGATAAGTACAAATTCCTAAATGTTCTTTCATGTTTGTTCGGTTGATTTTTGAAAATTTTGATTTTCCATGGCAGGGGCGTTTAAAGTCAACGAGAAGCGAATTTGGGCAACGTCTCCGTCGGGTGCCCTTTATCACTTTGGTACAAGTGGGATCTCCGTTGCAGTTGCCACCGGCCTTACGCATCCTCTAGGTTCACTTTTTTTTTTTTCCCCTTTTTTTGTCTTTTACTTGATTTATCTAAAAAATGTTATACATGCTTCTCGCGATTGATCACGAAATGAATAATCTCGTTTTTTTATGGATCTAGAAGGGAAACTAATAAATTAATTAAATCTGGTTCTTGGTGGATTGCGCCAGTTAATAATGTTGTTTAATTGAAATTTTAAAATTGATGGAAAGTTTTCTTAACTTATGAAGGGGAATGCCATTTACGTAGTGAGAAGTTTCCCATTTTGCATTTCAAGCATGGTTTGAATGCTATTTTGCTGGATTGCGGATAGTGCAGTCTGTTAGTTTTTTTTTATATAATTTAATGACTGCAAAAAAGGGGTCTTTTAAGGTTTTTCTTTTTTTGCAATTATGGGGAATGATCAATAAACAAAATGTCTGAACTTGAAGTAAAGTTTTTATTTTTTGAGTATATATTTCAATGGGCTAATTGGTCATGAAAATGTTATAATCTTTAGAGGAACTAAACTGAAATGCTTCAAATTTAAACACAAACTCATAAGAATATACAAAAGGCATGCAGAAAGAAAAGTAGAATCAGTTTGGCTTTGTTGATTGAATCTATAGCTAATTCATTTATCTATGCTCGTAGTGCAGATGTGCTTAAAGTTAGGCTGCAAATGCAGCTAATTGGTCAGAGGGGTCCTTTGATTGGAATGGTATTTGACCAACGATTTCAGTTTAGTTTCCTGATGAAGATTATCTGGTTTATCTGATTCTATTGATTTGAAATTTCAATATTTACATGGATGTAAACAGGGACCATTATTTGTTCAAGTAATGAAAAATGAAGGACCAAAGTCTCTATATCTTGGATTGACACCTGCATTGACCAGGTCTCTTCTATATGGAGGACTCCGTTTAGGCTTGTATGAACCGTCAAAATATGCCTGTGATTGGGCCTTTGGTTCCAACAACATCTTGTTTAAGATCGCATCCGGAGCATTTGCCGGTGCCATTTCAACTGCCCTGACCAATCCTGTGGAAGTTCTGAAGGTAGTGTTACATCATTACAAATTCTAATCTTTTAAGCTCATTGTGGACCTAAGAAATAGTTTTCTGCCATCAGGTGCGGTTACAGATGAACTTAGATTTGAGACAAAGAGGACCAATTGCAGAAATGCGCAGAATTGTCTCCAAAGAGGGAATAGGTGCTCTTTGGAAGGGTGTTGGCCCTGCTACAGTTAGAGCTGCTGCCTTGACTGCTTCACAGCTTGCAACGTATGATGAATCCAAGCAGGTCAATTTCTAAGCTTGCTGTTTTTCAGTTTGAATATCCACGAAGTAATTTCCAAAGTTTTTGGATGATTTATTTCGTGTTTGATTTATCATCTAGCTAGAGTGTCTGTCATCTTTATTCTTTACACTTTGCCTTTCTTTTCCACTTTTAAAGTTTTTTAAAATTCTATTAATGCAGATATTGGTGAAATGGACGCCTCTTAAAGAAGGATTTTACCTGCATCTCACGTATGACACTGCCCATACTTCTTTTTTCTTCCTTCTTGGCCCTTTCTGTGGATGTAAAATGAAGGAACATGTATTAAGATATTCTCCAAAAAATTGATCTGACTATATAACTTGTTGAAGTTGACATGTTATGGATGAAATTTAATTATAGCAAAAAAATAAACATCTGGAAACAGGAAATAATTTAACTCAAGCAAATTTTTGGTTTGAGAGGAAAGAAGAAGGGTTTAAAATTGATACTTTAACTATCAACTTCAGATTTTGGAATGTGCCATTATGTTAGTGAAAGTTTTTCTTTCTGACACTATTTGTTCTTGGACTTTTGCATTTGTTGAAGCTCAAGTACAATTGCTGGCTTGGTGAGCACCCTAATTACAGCACCCATTGACATTGTTAAAACCCGTCTTATGTTGCAACGAGAAAGTGTTGGAAGCTATAAAAATGGATTTCATTGTGCATATCAGGTATTGGATTGGTTTTATTTCTTGTGCCTTTTTTATGTATTCCCTTCATCATTGTTGCTATAAGTTGTTCTTTTTGTATTTTTAAGTATCTTTTACTTTTATTAGTTTCCTTGAATACATGATTTTGTGCTCACTAGAACTATATAGTATGGATGTTGGAACCAAAATGACAGTTGCCTTAAGTAGCCCAAGAGAACAAGAAATTAATGCCCTTCTGCATTTCTTTTAATATGCTTATAATCTGGTTCATGTTATCCAGAATTTATGCCTTATTACATTGAAGATTCCCAACTGCTACACCACCAAGTTTGGTCTATTGTTGTTGTCAAGGTTTTCTACTATTTCATTTACACATTTGTTAGTTATATTCTAATACACTAGGGCTTGCTGGACATTCTATTTGTTTTAACCACAAGGACTAAGGTTGGACAGTGTGGCATTGCTGAGAGCTTCTACCAAAATCAAAAGAGAATTGCTAAGAATCACCATGTTGTCATCTTGGGCCCTTACTATTTTGGGGGTGCCGGAGTAGAGATTATAGATTGAACCTCATTTTAGATGTTGGTTGATATGGCCGACCTGTTCAAACCCGAAGGCCCGCCCATATTTAGGAGGGTTTGGATAAAAATATTAGGCCCGAAATATGGGTTTGGACAAAAAAATGAGGTCCGTTTAGAAAATGGGTCGGGCCTTGGCTCCAACAATCAAGGCCCGAGATCGGCCTGATTTTCGTTTAAATAATATATTATGTAATTTATATCATATAAAAAATGAATATATATAATATTATAGTGTAAACATTTAAAAATATGCTAAGTTATCCATGTTTTAGAACTTAATAAAAGAAAAAAAAGATAAATTACTAAAAATTAAATAATAAAAAAAATATTTGTTTAAATTTTTTTAGAAAAAAATAATATGGCCTGGTCTAAACGAGCTTGGACTATCCATTTACAAATATGGACGGGCTTGAGCAGAATTTGAAGCCTATATTTTGGGCCGGGCGGGCTTGGGCAAGTATGTGTGGTGTTGAATCTGTTGATATCATACCTAAGCCCGGCTCGACCCAAACCCGGCCTATGAACACCTCTAGGCCTCCTAAGGTTTGATAAAATTTAGTTCCGAGTCACGCTATTTCTTACACATTTGCTTTATTTAAATCTTATAACATGTGGTGGACCTTTCAACTATGAAAACACAACTAGACTGATTTTCTTTCCAATTCATTTGCATTCCTGGTTTCAGGTTCTTCATACAGAAGGCCCCAGAGGACTTTATAAAGGGTGAGATTTACATAAATTTCCATTCTTTCTTGCTTTTTTTTTTTTCTTTTTTGATGCATGTAGTTTAAATTTGTGGACAATGAACATAAATACATTATCCAGATAGTATATTGGCCAGAGGCTGTAGAGTTAGTTGCAAGACTTTTATTGTTAAGATTTAGCTTCATGTGCTGATTTTCAATTTCAACTTAAAAATTCTTGTTCCTTGGATATATATGAGAGGGTGCAAAATAATAATAATAATGGACTGGTGAGCTCGGAGAAACTGTAAAGATAGTTACTTCCTTTGTTGCTCCGACTCTTCATTTTTCTTGAAGTATCCGTGTCCGACGTATATCCGGACATGAGTATGGAGATATGATCCTTCAAGGACCTTCCAAATACATGGAAATCTTGGAAAAAAATTGAACATACTCTTGTCGGACACATACCCATGTCCGACACTCACACCTGAGTCCGAGCAATATAGGTTACTTCATCTTTTTTTCCCCATTGGTGTTAACATACCAAATTCTGGATGTGGGTTTTTAAATTTTCATCAGGGGCTTCGCCATTTTTGCAAGATTGGGTCCACAAACTACAATTACCTTTATCCTCTGTGAGAAGCTGCGCAAGCTTGTGGGATTGAATGCAATCTAGTGGTGGGATAGTTCATTTGGAGTTACAACATTAGCTGTCTATGGTGATATGGAAATGCCACAAAGCTGCCCTCATTGCCAGCAAGAGGCCCAATTTGAAGGAAAGTATTGATTTTAAATAAATTTGCTATGTTGCTCCGACTCTTCATTTTTCTTGAAGTACCTGTGTTCGACACCCGTGTCCGACGCATATCCGGACATGGTATGGGGCTATGACCCTTCAATGACACTTCAAATACATGGAAAAACTTAAAATATAAAAATTGAACATACCCGCATCAGACACATATTTGTATCCAACACTCGCACCCGAGTTCGAGTAACATAGTAAATTTGTATTCATTCTTTTGGTGATTCAGATCACCACTCAATTCATAGGCACCCATTAAAAATTGGCTAGACTTTATCATTCATAAGATGGTCCATTTATTTGATGGAGTAATTGTTGTAGCATTACTTATTATTTTTACTATCATTGTTTTTTAGTTTTGGCTGTAAATCATGAAGTCAAATTTGGTATTGTTGTCAACCATTATCTAACATGTTGTACTATTTTTATAAATAAAAGGGTTTACTTACAGTTGTGGGAATTGATGAAAGATTAGTAATCTTGTCTGTATTTTTCTATGTTGATGTTTTAGCCTTGTCTTTTTTGTTTCTGAACAGTACTTAAGATCCTTTACAAGGAATGATTAATAATAATTTATGATTATGACTTATGATATCCGGACTTTTCATTTTTCGTAAAGTATTCATGACTGACATATATTCAGATATATGAGGGTATTATCTTCTAAATATATGAAAAAATAAATAAATATATCCATGTTAGATACATATCTATATTCGACATTCATTCTAATCCGTGTAACATAGATTATTACATAATTTCAATGGACAAGCAGGAAACCAGATTTGTTGTGCATGTTTTGACTGGCACTCGCTTGCTTAAAAGGTTTAGGTACAACTAACCCTCATTTGACTGTAAGAGTTTCTTTTTGAAGGTATCATTCTTATGAACTTATGATTGTGTTTGCCTCCAATCTTTAATATCACAATTTTTTTTATGAGTCCGGCTAATTGTGTTTTTAAGTATAAGGATTATTTAATTTTATTAACATCGAAAGTATATTACTTATTTGTTATATTAGTTCTTCACTTTTCACATTTTCTTTTAATATTAAAATCATAAACATTTTTAAATTTTGTTTAAAATTAAAATTTTCGAATAATTTTAAAAATATATTTTTATAACGATTTTATGCATTTAAAATTTTATTTTCTAAAAAATCAAATTAACAAAAAAGGAAACTGCAATCTTTACCAAATGGACTAATCCTTAATAACAAATTATCTTTTTGTTATGATTTTCAAACATATTAATAATTAATTAACTCAACAAATTGGTTTTTTTTTTTTTTGTTTGCTTTAAATTTACAAATTAAATTCAATGGCTCATTTTATTATATGGTAGGTCTCATTTTTTGCATTATTGTTTATTTTTTATTTTTTTATGATAATTGTTATTATTAATTTAGTAATATAGTTTTGACAAAATATCTTCCCATATCATTTGAACAAATGGCATGAGTTATGAACTCTTCACTTCTTGACATCTATAAATCTATAAACTACATAAAAAAATAAAAATAAAAAACTCCTAATGGAGTTTAAGTTCAACACGTGTCGAGCTTTTTTGCTCGACACGTGACAGGTTTTTATTTTTTATTTTTTAGTTTTTTTTTTGTTTTTATTTTTAAATAATATATTTAAAGGGGTTAGTCCGCATGTTGATTTGCAGATCGATTTAGGATTCGTACCAGACCCGATCGGAAAAAAAAATAGTTTTGATTTTTTATTTTATTTTTAAATGATGTATTTAAATGGATTGATCCGCACGTTGACTCGCGAGTCGATTTAAGATCCGTACCCGATCCAATGGAGGAATTTTTTTAAAAAATAAACTTATTTTATTAAATTTTTTTACTTTTAAGTTTTGTTTTATTTTTAAATGATGTATTTAAAGGGGTTGATCCGCACGTTGACTCGCAAATTGATTTAAGATCCGTACCCGAACCCTTCGAAAAAAAAGTTAAAAGAATTATTTTATTAATTATTTTTATTTTATTTAAAATTGTGTATTTAAAGGGTTGATCCGCACGTTGACTTGTGGATCGATTTAGGATCCGTACTCGACCCGCTCGGGGAAAAAAGTTAAAAAGAGAAAGAAAAAAAAAACAAAAACAAACTTGCTACTAATGAGTATGACAGATGTGTTAAGCTCATTTGCTTAATTGTTGCTATTAATCAGTGTGACACATGTGTTAAGTTTCTTTGCTTGACGGTGAGTTTTTTTTTTTTTTACTTTTACTTTTTTTTTATATATATTTTTTAATTTTAAATTAACCCAACGATAGAATAAAATACAAATCATAATTTTATTTTGTTATTTTTCATTAATTATTTTTTACCTCCTATAAAAAAAATATGCACTATATAATAAGGTCTAAATATTTTTAAAAAATACATATAAGTAACATTTGAAAATGCATTTATATTACGTAATTTATAAATAAACAAATTTCACAAATTTATTTTTCATAATTAACAAAATATAATTACATTAATATTAATATTATTACAATTTAAAAATACAAAAATTTAAATAAATAAATATTTATTATTTAATTTAAATTTAAATTTAAATTTTTATTATTAAAAAACTATAAAAAAATTAAAAAGAATCCTAGCGAAATGCGGGACTTAATTCTAGTTTTTTTTTTAAATAGTAGGCTTAGTAATTTTAAACATGATACGAAAATATAATATGGATACGATACGTTTAATAAACATAGTATGCTTAAATACTATTAAAATGATATGTTTAATACATGTATTATATTCGTATTTAGAATTTTAATATATTTAATAATTTTTATTATATTTATATTTATACAACTACTAAAAACATAACATGCCTAAGTTTGATTGTAGCCCTTAATTTCCATTCAGTTCCCCAATCAATGCATGACAAATCCAGTAGTGACTATTGGCTAAGTAAAGTCCAAAGCTTAGTCTTATTGGTTTATGTAATTATCCTTAAGAGGTGACATTCAATAAGTCTATGATTCCAATCTCAATATCTACAATCTCTTTTCTTATACCCATACTGCAACCTCTTTCTTTATTCACAGACTTTTAACCTTTTTGCAAAAAAAAAAAAAAAAATCATCCGTTTCCTAAGTCACCATCAGTATGTACTTATGGCATTTTGACTCGGAATAATTTTCAAAAAAATTTCAAGATTTTTTTGAAGTGTTTTTTTTTTAAATAAAATTTTTATAGATAAAAATATATATATTTTTTATTAATTGAACCTATGCTACATGAATTCAGATATTGGTATCGAATCTACGTGTCTGATTCGTCTTTTTTTATTATTTATTTTGGACTCACAAAATCAGTTCAAAAGAATCAAAAAATTAGATACAATTATATAGATATATCTTATAACCACGTCTTAAATATATATATATATATATATAAATGCAAATAATCCAATATCATATAAATAAATATATTTATTTACTTGTATATTTATTCATAAATTTTTATATAAGGTTATCATATTATAAATAAATATATTTATTTATAAAAGTTTATATAGATTATTCATATTTAAATAAATTTTATATCATTATATTCATATTTAAATATAATAACATTTTTAAAATTTATTATTTTTGCCCAAATATTCATTCTTTAGTAGCCATAGTTTTAGCCTTTACATTAATATCAACCAGTTTATTTTTGTCTATTCCGTCAATCAATTTTCCATCATTTTCTCTAATTACTATCCAATTTCAATTCAAACAATTCGGAGAATTAATGATAGTGTTTAAAAGAAATTGAGTATTCAAATACAGATTTTAAAAGATGAAGATCGATATGGGATAAAAGATCATATCATCTTTTTTTGATAAAGTGTCCAATTTTTTTATAAAGTTTCCGACATATATTTTATATCCTATCTTATGGATGAAAAGTTAAACATAATACGACAATCATTAGTGAATAATCCATATAACAATAACTAAACTACATAGATATATTTATACTATCCTTTGACTATAGATTTAATATAAAATAAAAGAGATAATTATAATTTTAGTTCTAAAATATAAGTTTTTTTTTTTTTTTCAATCCTAAAATTTTTAGATGTAAATATTTAGTCTTTCAATTATTATTCAAATGAAAACACGAACAGAAAACTTAGCTCGCATATAATGAATACATGTAGATATCATTTCAATAATTTATAAAATATTAAAAAATTATTTAAAAAAAAAAACTCTTTATAAAGATTAAAAAATTACTACTTCATTTTTTTACTTTTCTTTTCTCTCATTAAGCTAACGGTTTATTTTTCTTTCTCACTAAACCAATAGTCTTTAATGAAATGAAGTATAATTTTTTTATCTTTTATTTGGAACTGTTTTTTTTCTTTTGGCAAATAATTTTTCTAATATTTTACAAATTAATGAAATGCTAGGTAAGCTTCACATGTGATTCATTATATGCCACATAAGTTTTTTATATAAACTTTCAGTTAACGTTTCTGTTCGGAGAGCGACTAAAAAACTCTCTTTTAACACATTGACAATTTTTAGGATTAAATATTTACATATAAATATTTTAGGATTGATATGAAAAAAATATAACTAAAATTATAATGACCTCTAAAATAAAAATCCTAACCACGTTAGCTTGTAATTCAAGTAGGATAATAAAAAAAACAATATGAGATGGCTAGTTTTTTTTCTTGATCAAACTAAACCTACCAAGAATAATCGCTAAACACAAGATAAGTTATTCAATCTATGTTGAATAGCAAAAGCAAATAATATAAAAAAAAATGTTAATCAATATCTAATAACATCGATTAAAATGATATATATATAAAAAAATATAATTAATGTATTTTTTTTAGTTCAATAAAAAATAATGTATTAAATATAATTTTATAAAAAATAAAAAATAAATAATCATTATTAACTGATGTAAATAAACACAAGTTAAACGAATCCTAATAATAATCAGAGCTGAGATCTGACTAGATCTGCTCATGGGTCGGGCAGCCCTCCCGACCCGTATTGGGTCGGGCCTGGATAATATATTTTTTATCCGGATCGGCCTGGAATAGAACAATATTTTTTTTATTATAATAATATTATTTTATTTAATTTTAATTATAAAAATATAAAAAATATATATTTTTAATATGATGAACAGTAAATTCGAATCTATCAAACCGATCCGACTCGATATAAGATCGAATCTAAATAAATAATTAAAAAAAAACTGAACCGCGATCCGATCATGAGCAGGTCTAGATCTGACCGCAGCACTCAAACATAAACTCTGATTTTGATTAGGAAAGGACAAAAATCATCAGTTCACCAATGATTTTAGAACTTTTTTTTTTTTTGTCTAAATCTACAAGTACAAGAAAAGTGCACGTGTAAGAAACTGTCTTTGAATCTACAAGTACAAGAAAAGTGCACGTGTAAGAAACTGTCTTTGAATTTTTCACTTTTGACCTTTTTACAGTTTTACTAGCGGTAAAACTTTACTGTGGTTCTTGGAGGAATGGAAATGCCGGAATGATAATAATGGAGAGGGGAGGGGAGGAGAGGAAAAGAGAAGCGAGGGTCACGGCAGGGCGGATTCAAGGGTTGGTATTTGAAAGGGGTTTTAGGTTAGTTTAGTATTATTGTCGGAAAAATTTGAATTCAAAAAAATGTGTTTAAATTATTTTAAGTGTTTACTGTAAAAAAATATTATATGAAATTGAAATGTTAAAAAAAATATTTTAAATAATAAAAATTTAAAGATATGAATATAATCAAATTATTTCATTCAAAAATTAATTTTTAAATCTCAAAAATTTTATTTTATTTTTATTTGAATTATCAAATCATAATTTTATCAGCAAAAATTAAAAATAAAAAACCAATAATAATACTAAACGGGATCTAAATCTTCTTGGCTTCTTAAGCTCTTTCATTATTAAGTATTTTTTTAATTGAAAAATAATAAAAATTTAATTTGGCCTCATAAAATTTTATACTTCAACTTATTTTTTCACGATCTCCCAACATATTTGAAGGAGGAGGAAGGGCGGTGGTTGTGGTTGGCGTTGACGGGACAGTCCGGCGTACTTATCTTTTGAACCTTGGTTTTCACGATAATTTACCGTTGTACCCCTTATCATTGCTTTTAATTACTTTGCTACCCTCGTGTTCCAGATCCCCTCCCTCCCCTTTCACACCACGAAACCTATAACGGTATCCGTACGGATACTCTTTTTTTTTTCCTGCTGAAAATGACTCTGACTGACTGAGACCAATTGGTCAAACCCCTTTCCTTTGCAAGCTATTTCACTTTTATTTAGTTTTAATATATAATATATTTTATTGAAAAAGGGAAATTTGAAAAAAAAAATGCATTGTTTTTTTACGAAGCAGGAACAAGTTGAAGTGTTAATGATCTGATCGGATTTTGTTTAGGTAAGGTATCAATATTATATATATATTTTTAAATTTGACTCGATTCGAAATATAAATTTAAAATTTTGTTTAAATTCGTCTATATTTATAAATGGGTATATCAAATTCATTCATATTATTTTTTTCTAAAAAAAAATTAAATAAATAAATTTTTATTATCTAATTTTAGTATTTTTTTTATTAAGTTCTAAAACATTAATAGTTTTGCATATTTTTAAATGTTTACACTATAATATTATATTTTTATTTATTTTTATATTACATAATATATATATATAAATAGAAAACGGACCGAGCTCGGGCCTTGATTGTTGGAGTCAAGGCTCGACCCATTTTTTTAAATTGACCTCATTTTTTTGCCCAATCCCATATTTTCGAGCCTAATATTTTTGTCCAAATTCTCCAAAATATGGCGGGCCTTCGGGTTTGGACAAGTAGCTCGACCCTTGAGCAGGTCTAAAAACAAGTTTAGATCAATTTATGGGTCGAGTCGGATCGCGATTCAAAATTTTTTTTGTTCAAATTCGTTTCGGGCCGACTCATAAGCTCGTTTTACTACTCATAAATTATTAAAAAATTAATTTTATACTAATATATATATATTTATAATTAAATTTAAATAAAAAATATTTTTTACTTAATAAATAGTAATTCGGATCGACTCGACTCGAATTATAAAAAACCTTACCCAGACCTGTTCCAATTCGGACCGAGTCTATTGGGCCGGATGAATACCCCGATCCTGAGCAGTTCTAAGAACAATTAAATCAAATATTATTTAGGTATAAAAAACCATAAAAAAAAATTTTTAATCATAAAAATGTTAAACAATGCATATATTGCTACTTCATCTTCATTGACCGAAGGATATTCCAAACACTTTTTTTCCTCAACATATTGGTTTGAAACCAATGACAATGAAAATAAATTTAAAAGCAATATTATCCGAATTTTTCATTTGTTTAAAATATTCATATTTGATATTTATATTAAACATATATTTACACATAAATATGAGATGTGATATTTTAAATATATGAAAAAAATTAAGCATACTTCAATACCCATCCGAATCCAAATAACATAGAGGAGAAAATGAAAAATAAACCAACCTTCAAAAGTAGATACAAATAAGAGTATAGTATTACAATAAAAGGCCAAAAAAATCATTTTATGGAGGGAATGTTCTGTTTGCTTTGGGTTTAGCTCATAATTCATGTATTTGTTTCGTCTTCATATATTTTTGTATGTTATAATCGTATTAAAAATATTATATATTTATATAAATTTTTATACGTTAATAATTCGTGTTATATAAATTTTGACACATTCATGTATTCATATCGTGTTTATGTGTTTTTTCATATTATATTATGTTTTAATTTTTTTCTCGTATCATATTTATTTCAAGTAATCTTATCGTATTTAAAGTTGTCGGCTAGTGCCAAAACCGGTGGAGACCAAACAGACATGTGCTATTTTCAAGGACAGTAACTCGCTGTTTTGTTGAATTCAAATGGGACGGAGGGAAAACAAAACAATATTTTTGTTTGGCAATGGGCTTCAGGTTCAGTTGGATAGCAACAGCAGCAACGGAATTTGAGGAGATTTGTCTCTTTCATTTGGATTTTGGAGGAGCGGACTAGACTTGCTCATGGACTGGACAGTTCGTCCGGTCAGATCTGTGTCGAATCGGATCTGGATATGATATTTTTGTTTCGGTCCGGCCCGATCCGAAATAGTATTTTTTTTAATTATAATAATATTATTTTATTTAATTTTAATTATAAAAATAAAAATAAAAAAATTTTAATTTTTTTTAATCTGATAAACAGTGAATTCGGGCTTGGGCAAAAAATATGAAAAAAATCGGACCGCGGCCCGGCCCGACCCATGAGCAGATCTATAGCGGACTGCCATTTTTCCTGTTGAAATAAAAAGATGGGAGTATCTTTTTTATTCATGTTAATTTTGAGTTTTGACTTGAAAAAAAAAAAAAAAAATCCTTTGTTTTCATGTGAAAAGAAAAATGTAATGAAAATTCCATACTTTACACATGAATTTAGATTACTTGAATGATTTTGGATTTAAAAGAAAAAAAAAAAGAAAAAAATAGTAAAAGGGAATTGAAAGTAAAGTTGGTAAAGAGTAAAGTTATTTATGGGTCGGATCGAATCAAGTTCGAATATAAAAAAAAAATGATTTGTCTAATACTCGACTTGACAGATTCGAAAAGCTCATTTTATTGTTTTAAAAATATTAAAAAATATTTGTATATTAATATTTATAATTAAGTTTAAATAAAATATATTTTATTGATTAAATAATAATTCGAACCGGATCAAACTAATTCAAATTGAAAATATCTTATTCAAATTCGGTTCAATTAAAATCAAAATTGTCTGACTTCTGAACAAATCTAATAAAAAGACAATATATGATCAATTTTATGTAAGCTTAAATTAATAATTTTTCATACATTAGCTTCTTCAAATCCTACGGAGACTAGTCGATTGTAGCATGTTTTACCTACTATTTTTACATATTTTTTTATATATACATATGAGTTTAGATTATATAACGAAAGATTATCATACAAATTTCATTTTGTCCATCTTTATGGTTCAAATATAAAATTCCGAAATTAGAATGTACCATTTAAGACACATATTAAAAGAATAAAAAAAAAAGACAATTTTAAAATGGCTTGAATTTTGGTAGTCAGCGTAAACTTATAAATTTAATATACCCTCTTGATTTGATAATTAATATAAACGTACCGTGTTTTTTTTTTTTTTTCATATCAATCATATAAATATAATATTAATTATTAAATATTTTAAAATTTTAAATATGATATATGTATTAAACATGTTATATTAATCATATTTAAATATACCATATCATATTTATTTCACTATTTTCATATGTATTAAATATGTAGTATTCATATCATATTTGAAATTACCAAGTTACGAGCCACTAGACTTGTTTATGGACTCGATCGGGTTACGGTTCGATTTTTTTTTTTTCTCTTACCCAAACCCGACTCTAGATTGGTTTGACAAATCCGTCGGTCCTTTTTCACTGTTAAATAATACTAAAAAAAGGATTAAAATATATATTTTTTATTAAATAAATAATGATTCAAGTAGAATCGAATCAACCAAAAATAAAAAATTCTTATTCAAACTCAATCTAATATAAATCGAATTTGTCGAAACGAACTACCCCACCTTAAGCCCTCCTATCAAATTCATTTTCCCCCTCTTTTCAAGAGTCTGGAATCACAAGAAAGTGGAAAAAAAATGGGTAAATATGAAAAATATGCTATCAATAAGTAAATAATTGTTAAATGATCTAATGAATAAAAATTATTTAAAAAATATGAACAATTATAAATTATTATAAAAAATATTGTAAAAACAAAATTATCCTTGATAAAAAAATCTTCTCTTCTTTTTTTCTCTTATTTTTTAATTTACTTTTTAATTAAAAAATAATTTTTTCTAAAAATAAATTTTTTAATTTTAAAAAATAAATTTTAAAATTTTTTATTTACTTTTTTAATTAAATTTTTAAAAAAATAATATTTCTAAAATTAATTTTTCTTTATTTTTTAAATTAAAAAATATATATATAAATATTTTATTTTTTAAATTTATTTTCAATTAAAATTTTAAAAAAATAATATTTATTTAATGAAAGAAAAAGGAAAATTAAATTTTTTTATTAAAGATAATTTTATCTTTACAATATATTTTATAATAATTTTTAATTATTCATTTTTTTTTATATAATTTTTATCTATTAAATCATTTAATAATTATTTACTTATTGAAAACATGTTTTTCATATTTATCCAAAAAAAAGTTGCCAAAGAAAATGAAATGGGTAAATACGTCATTCAGCATCGACCACGTTTTAAAATACAAATCTCGTTACATCCACCTCAAAGCCCCAGAACTTGCACAGATGTAAGGGCAGTATCGTAAATAAACCCAAACAGTAGCCCCACTTTGCAGCCATTTTAATTACAATAAATCCATTGGAGATCCAACTTTGCCATCCGAATTCCGAACCCCCATTTTCCCCCAAAAAAAGTAAAAATAAATAAACACTCTTTCCGCGAGAAAGAGAAATTAAAGAAAAAAAAATATTCAGAGAAGAAAAAAAAAAAACAAAGAAAGTAAAGGAGGAAGAGCAGGCATTAATGGCGGAGGGAAAAAAGAAGAAAGCGACGAGCGAAGAGAGCGTGAAGTTGTTCGTTGGTCAAGTGCCGAAGCACATGACGGAAGCTCAACTTCTCTCAATGTTCAAAGAGTTTGCTTTGGTCGACGAAGTCAACATAATCAAAGACAACACTACTCGCGCCTCTAGAGGTTCAACTTTCTTTTGTTTTTGTTTTTTTTTTCTTTCTAAAATTTATTTTTTCTTTTTAAATTTTCAAATCTCTCACATTTCTCATTATCTTTTTTTGCGGTTTTTTTTAGTGATTTGTTTGATTCGTTTAGTTTCGAGTGAGATTTGCGGTGTTTTACTGAGGTTTATGGTGTTTGGAATCCTAATTTGAGGTATTTTCTCGTGTTTCTTTATGTTGATTAAGGGTGTTGCTTTGTTATATGCCCGTCGAGACAAGAGGCCGATAAGGCGGTCAATGCCTGTCATAATAAGAAGGCTTTGCCTGGGGTTAGTTTAATTTTTGAATTTCTGTTTCTTTGTTTTGCCTTGCTTTTTAGTGATTTTTTGCCACATTGTTAGTTGTTGTTGTGAAAATCTACCTGCTACTGTCCAAAGTTGGTTGTAGTGAGCGATCTTAGCGTATAGCGATTAGCTTGACGCTTTCTTCCGACAGATGACCTGCCAATATAACACCTAAGGACGAAAAATTTCCACTCTATTTCACTACTGAACTATGGAGCATTCAAAATTGTTACTGCATGTTGAACATTGTGGCTGTGGCATGAATTTCGATCCAGTTCCCTTGAATACTACGCATGTAGAATTCAGAGGGAGCAATTAATGATTCTTTAAAAGTTAAAGATCATGCTTAGTGATAAAATTAACCATAATGTTAAAAGTGCAATTATTTGGAAATGTTCCAAACCGGAGAGGATTGTATGTTTATACCCACAGGTCATAAAACAAACTCTTGCTATATACTGTTTTTGATACTGACACCTTGCATCATATGGAGTTAGTTCTTATGTATGCAGTAAAACTAAAACTTGTGTTTACTTGCCATTTTGTAACAAACTCAGTAGAAGTTCTTAACTGCTTCATGGTGTGATTAGGGTACATGCAAATAATGCAGTTTTGCAGTATGTAAGGTTCATAGTTATTTATACAAGCTCATTTGAAGTAAATTGATATATTGAGTTTTTAGAGACAATGGAAAAGGAGAAGATCGAAACATCAAAGTCCAGCATGCTGTAAGCTTAGTTTTTTATTTATTTTTTATTGCCTGGTTGTTATCTCGTTTTGAGAAATTTTACTAGTATGTAGAATATGAAGGCTAGGGCTTTGTATACTGGAGATTACATTTTATAGAACACAATTTGGACAAGAAACAGGGTGATTTAATGATTGCAACCATGAATGTCTGAATTTCTAATAATTAAACAAACGGTAAGTGTTGGGGTTCTACTTATAGGGTGCCACTTAGGGTTAACTACTCCCCAGCTATTTGTCATGTTACAACATTATGTTAGTAAATACCTATATATTTGATTGACCTGCTTAAGATCTCAGAGCGAATAAAACCATAGCATATCATAAGAATTATACTGTAACTGGGGAACAAGGAGGTAGCTGGTCAAATATGAATTGGTCTGGTTACTAATGTCAACATAATGAGTGAAAGTATATGATTTAAAAGAAAATAATGAGGTGATGCTGCAGCTTCGGACTCACTGCCCTGGGTTCACTATATGCTTTATGATTGAAGCACCTGTTTCTTCATGCAATATTCGTTTACTTTTTTCAATACAAATGAGCTGCTGTAGCAAAGTTGTGTAGTTATGATGTATGAATTGGAAGCACATCGGGACTTTCTTTTATAAGCATATATTAGAAATGAAAATGCTCAAAATATAAGCACAGATATTGCAATTAACCCTAAACCAACGAGCCTGAGAAGAATTCACAATTCCATAATAATATTGCAATTCAAAGTATATAAGCACAGATCTGATAGATTAAAAAAAGAGAAGAAAAACCACATAATTGTGCGTAAGTATAGATCTAGGAATCTAATGACAAACAAAGGCAGTGTACCTTCCGGGACTTAGTGTTAGCATAGAATTTTATTGACTGGGATAAATTTGATTTTGACATCAATGTATCCTAATATAGTTACTAGTATGACCGTATAAAAATTTATGCCTCTGGTGTTGACTTACATTTGTGGCATGCCATATTTATGTTTTGTTTTCATGATTGATCATCATGCATTCCAATATGGTGGTGTAAGATATATCTGTTTATATAACATGGCATATCCCTGATCTAGGATTTAGAGTGATTAATAAGTCGATCGTTTTTGTTCAACTTCTAATGGAAAATCTATGGACAATTCAATCCGAAGTACTTTATTCCAATCAGCTATGTCTACTGTCATATATTTGTGCTTAGAGATTATACGAGAGAGTCTTATTACTTCCCTGATTAGAACTCATCTTTCTGTTTTATTTTTTTTGTCTGATCCAGGCATCTAGTCCATTGCAAGTGAAGTATGCAGATGGGGAGTTGGAAAGATTAGGTATATATAACTTCAATAAATTAATTGCTTATAATTCTACTTCCTATGAGGTTGTCAGAATTGATTCTCATTCATTATTTAGTGATGCACTGATGCTTCTTTTATCAAACCTTTAACTAAATTATAAATTGTGTTTTCTTTTTTCCTGCCCGTTTGATCTAGAGCACAAACTCTTTGTTGGCATGCTACCAAAGAATGTCTCAGAAGCTGAAGTTTCTGCTTTATTCTCTAAATATGGAACCATGAAGGACCTACAGATTCTAAGAGGTTCTCAACAAACAAGTAAAGGTACTTTTTTCTTTTTATCTTGGATTCCTTTTCTTTCTTTTTTTTTTTTTGAAGAAGAAAATCATTTTAAGTGCTTAATTGTATAACAACAAAAACCTCAACTTAAGCTGATTTCAAAATGTGAATTGTAGTTGTATTGGTGTCTTTATGGCAGGCTGCGCCTTTTTGAAGTATGAGACAAAAGAACAAGCCCTTGATGCCCTGGAGGCCATTAATGGAAAGCATAAAATGGAGGTTTACATCAAAATTTATATTATTCCTTAACTCATGATGTTAGCTTAGAAGTCACTTAAGATTCCGATGTAAACGTTGAAATCATTTGCACATGCATCAGAAGATGATTTTGTGGCTTAATACCCCTATTATGTATTGCAAGCCATGAAACCAAACTCATTGTTGTGAATAATTGCATGTTGCATCTAGTGTCAAAGTTGTCAAGCAAATGGGCTCTCTGTAGAAGCACATAATGTTTATCTTTATCAAGCTACACTTGGGCTTACATCTGAAATTTCCTTCTATACCCTAGTGGATTGCAGAATGCAGAGATACAATTGAAGTTCTTGTCTAGTTGTCTTGATTACACCAGGTTTTTATACCAGATAATTAGTCTAATCAAAGGCTGACCTTTACCTCTTGGCATCCATATATGAGTTAAAGATTCAGTGGCCACTGCCTTAAGTAGCATCTTTTCTTATAATTTCTGGTAGTGAGTTAGTTATTCTTAAAGAAAGTGGGGTATTGTATTCTGATATTTATCTTTTTCTGTTTTAGGGTTCAAGTGTCCCTCTTATTGTCAAATGGGCAGATACGGAAAAGGAAAGACAAGGTCGAAGGACCCAGAAAGCCCAATCTCAAGCTTCGAATATACCAAATGTTGATTCACAACATCCTTCATTGTTCGGAGCCTTGCCAATGGGTTATGTTCCCCCATATAATGGATATGGATACCAGGTAGGGTTTTTTTTTGCCTGGAGCAATTCAAAATTTCAGAAAAACATATTTTGGGAGTCAACAGTGGTTCTGTTTCCTCATATTTTAACTGAGTTATGTAGGATTGTCTTATTTTTTTGTCTTGATGTTTTGACTGAGCAATTTAATATCTAAATGTGATTGATCATCTCAATTTTTTTAGGCTCCAGGAAGTTATGGACTTATGCAGTACGGCTTGCCACCAATGCAGAATCAGCCTGCATTCCACAATATGATTCCTCCAGTAAATCAAGGAAGTGTATTGCGAGGAATCACACCTGACCTCAATCCCAATATTGCTCGTAGAAATTATGCAATGCCTCCTGCAAATTTTGTAGGCTCGGCTTACCCAGCTGTGCCAGGTCTTCAGTACCCCATGGCATATCCTGGGGAAATCATGAGCCACCATCCATTGACTAGTTTACCAGGTTCAGTGCCACCAGCAAATACAAGCAGTAATTCTTTGTCATCTTCCAATGTTGGTACAAGTTCAGGAGATCAGATAGAAGGTTTGCTATCTAAGGTCATCTTAGTTTTTGTTGTCTTTCTAAAAGTAGATTCTTGGTGGTGGCATGTTATTAATTAGTCTATGCTCTGACCTAGGTCCACCTGGTGCAAATCTATTTATTTATAACATACCTCAAGAATTTGGTGATCAAGAGTTGGCTAACGCTTTTCAAGGATTTGGTAGGGTCTTAAGTGCAAAGGTTTTTGTTGACAAAGTAACGGGGGTTAGTAAATGTTTTGGTAAGTGCTTTATCTTTAACTCGCAATCTAATATGAGTATTAAGGAGTTTTCTCTCTCAAGAACCTCTTTTTGCAGGATTTGTTAGTTACGACTCTCCAGCAGCTGCTCAAAATGCAATAAACATGATGAACGGATGCCAATTAGGTGGTAAGAAACTGAAGGTTCAGCTTAAGAGAGACAACAAACAGAACAAACCTTATTGATTGGGAGGTGAGTCATGGAAGGAAACAGAAAATGTCTGTCACATGTGGTCGGATGGAACTTGGATATATTGACTGACTGCAGTATCAGCATTTTGGATGGATTGGGGATAACCTGTGGTTATATGTCATTCCATCTGTCTTTTAATTGCTTCATGGGAGCAAAATCCTGGAAACTTGTAATTCATGGTGCTTTCCATGCCTACACGATGTGTATTATGTGTATCATCATTGAATTCCATTTAGACACCAATCATTAATTTATTGATTTTTCCTCGAGAAGATCTGTTCGTAGTATAATTTTGTGGGGACATACATGTACAATTTCCCCAAATGTATTGTTTCCACGTTCAGTGACTTGTTTTTCTTCAATTTGGTTCTTTCCCTCATCAAGTTACATTCTGGTCAGTTTATTCAACTCCTGTATATTTTCACTCAAGAGCATTGTATATCAGCACGTCGTCTTTTGTTCCTTGGTGCATTCATTTTTGCTGATATATTTTTAAAATGCCTCTTCTTCCTATTACCCTATAAAAGAATAGCTTTAGTAGTGCTGCTGTGTTGATATCCAAGTTATTTGGAGTGATTATCCATGTTTCTTTTAGATAGATGCATTTCTATGATGTTCAGGTACTATAGAATCGTTTGTGCAATGAGGTCCTGTTATCTTTGAGGTTTTTGCAGGTGATTTCCCTTCTGTCCATCTGGCCATGTAATCCCTCCATGGCTATCTCATGCAGATTTTTACTGGAATTAAGAATTATGATGTAGGTACTTATTTCCTATGTTACTCGGACTTGGGTGTTAGTTTTGGATACGGGTATGTTCAGTTTTTTCGAAGTTTTTTCATGTATTTAAAGGGTCATATCTCCATACCTATGTCTGAATATGCATCGGACACGAATACTTAAAGAAAATGAAGAGTCGGAGCAACATAGTTTATTTCCCTTCCTTGAAATTAGTCTTTACCTATGTTGCTACGACTCTTCATTTTTCTTGAAGTACCCATCCCGTGGCCGATGCATATCTGGACATGGGTGTGGGGATATGATCTTCTAAGGAAGGATCCTTCAAATAAATGGAAATCTTGCAAAAAATTGTACGTACCCATGTCGGACATGTATCCGTGTCCAATACTCACACCTGAGTCCGAGTAACATAGGTCTTTACATGTTTTACTTGTAGTTGTGAAATATGTAAGATGTTTGAACTTTAGAACTTAACATCCAGTGTGCCTATCTTTACTTTCAGTGGCTTGGTTCAAGATGTTGGACGGACATACGTTACCTGGATGGTTCCTAAGTCCTAACCAGTACTCTTCATTGAAATTTGGAGGTATTTCTCATGCTTTGATGTTTCAATTCAGCATTCTCCTGCCTATGTCTGCTGTTATAGGGTAACCTAGGGCTCAACATTTTGACTATTCTTTGTACTGGGATTGAGAAGCATTTCTGTTTGTGTCGGGAATGGACTTAGGAGTAAGCACCTGAAATTGGATGAAAACAAGTCAAGAGAGGCCGGAGGTTACTTCGGCTTTGGCTCTCCGACGCTCAAATCAGTATGTGGAGGAAGTGATCAAAAGCAAAGGTTAAAGAAAGTGAGAAAGGAAAGGAAAAATGAGCCTCCCTTACTTGGGGAGAGAGACGTGGTGCAATCAGGTTGGCTAGCTTGACGCGGTACGTTCCCCTCTATGTGTGTATAACATGCGTCCATGGTCAATTTTCCGAAGTGAGACAGTCAGCGGCAATCACGCTTGACTTTGCTAGTGCGTTTGACGCTTGACGCGGTACGTCCCTTGTCATGCATGGATATGGCGCATTCATAATCAGTTGTCCGATGTGAGGCAGCCAATGGTGATCACGCCTAACATGTGTCAGGTATGCTTGACTTGCCAGTGCGCGTATGAGGTGGTGTTGAGCCATTTGTTTCTCTCTCTTGATCGAGATAAAAGACTAAAATACCCTTATATAAAAAATATCTACATCAATTACCAAGGTACCATCTATGTCATTTATGAGAATCATCATCATGACATAACTTGGATTAAAATTTGAAGTACCGTGGTGTAGGGCTTGGATCTCACTAATTTCTGACTCACTTTCACAAGCCTTATTAAGTTAACCCAGAACTATTTGACATGATGAACCTTTTTTCCCCATTTTATATCTCCTTGGATTTTATGCTTGCTTACTTATATTAGTTCAAAACTGCATGAGAATTGGACTTTTTAAGGGGCATTTCGTGGTTAGAGGTTTACTGAATTTGTAGTATTGCTTGTTGCTGACAATATCAAGTTTGTGAAATGAAAGGTTGATTTATGTATAAATTAAAGGTTAAGGGCTTATTTTTTGATATTGGATTTACCTTAGTTGAAAGTACACCCGCTCATGGGCCGGGTCGTGGTCCGAATTTTTTTTTTCTTTCCCAAAGCCTATTTCGGGCCGACCTGTAAGCCTGTTTTACTATTAATAAATTATTAAAAAATCATTTTTATATTAATATTTATATATATTTTTTATATTAAATTTAAATAAAAAAATATTTTTATTTAATGAATAGTAATTCGGATCGGTTCGAATTATAAATTTTCTTATCCAGGTTCAACCTAAATCGAGTTGGACAGATTACCCAGTCTTTGAGCAAGTTTAGTTAAAAGTCTTTTTATTTACATCTTGAATCATGAAAGGATATTGTATGCACTATAAATAATGATAACAGTGCCTAAAACAAGTAATTAACAAATTAAAAGAGTTAAAGGTTTATTTGGATGTAAATTAAAGATTAAATGTCTATTTTATTGTAATAAAAGTATAAGATTTATCTGAATAAAATGATAAAATTAAAGGGTTTTTTTGTGTGTGTGGTTATTTTAATCAAAAAGTAATTATATTTGAACTAGTCTTCACATAGAATTTAAGAAAAAAAGATCGACAAGTTTCACCCAGGGAGTAAATTATCCGTTAATAGAAAAAACGAGTACAGTTGAAGCTAGTTAGAAAGTCAAAAATATATATATATATATATATTTATATAAAATAAAAATATCTATATGATTTTAGTATATATATCTAATATATATTAAAAAAATATAAAATATTAATATCTATATGATTTTAGTATATATATCTAATATATGGTAATGGAGCGGGACGGGGCGCGGATTGTCTTATTCACTTCCGCGTCACTCTTGCATGAATGTTGAAAACATTTATTTTTATGGATGTCGATTATATCCATAACCGTTTCACGGTGTTCTATTCCGTTACATTCTAATTTTATTAATTATTTTTAACTTAATATTATAAAAAAATATATTATAATTTATTCATAAATATAATTTTAATTTATAATTTTTTTAATATATATAATATACATATATATATAGATTAAATATATATATAATATTAATATCTATATGATTTTAGTATATTTATCTAATATATATACTAAAAATATATAAAAATATATTAAGGGGTAAGATAGTAATTTCAAAAGTCGTGACGGGACGGAGCGGAGCAAGCATTTATCGAAACCATCCCGCTCCACCCTCTCCCGCTTTTCAAAAAAAAAAAACTTTTCATTTCGAAACGGATCAGTACGAAATTCATTGATCGGCATCGGATTTTTTCATCCCTAAACACAATTCCTTCGAAGTGGATTGCAATATTTGTACAAATGGACACAATTAAATTTGGCTTAAATATTAACAAATTTTGAATTAAAATTAAATAATCATCAAAATATTTATCATTTTATTATAATCAATTAAATTTTTAATTATTTATTTTCATCTAATTAAATTTTTAATTAAAAATATCATTATCAATTCTTATCTAATCGAATGCTTAATTGAGTAAAAATCAATGTTTGAAAATTCAAATGAATAAAAATAAATATTTAAAGATCTAATTAATTATAATAAATTATAAAAGCTTGAATAATTATTTAATTTTAATTTAAAGTTTTTTTTTTTATTTATATCTAAACCTTTAAATTTAAATAAATTCTAAAAAAAAAGGCTTAGCGGCGAGTTGATACAGTGCATCAGTTACCATATTACGACTCTGTACGTTCTCACACGAAATCACCCTCGCCGTCAATCAGTAAGATCGAACGGCCCTTAAAACTTATCAAATTTCGTTTGGCGGGAGTTTTCATTTTCTCCCTTCTTTCTGCTAATTCGATCCAACTTAAGGCAAATCTCCTTTTCTCTCTCTCTTTCTGTACTCAAATTTCCCGGTCAACTTCTCCAGTAGTAATTCAAATCCTAGGTCATGGATGTCGACGCGCCACTAGCCTCCGAAATTACCACTCGCCGTTCGGTAACTCTCTACTCTCTCTCTCACCGCGCATGTAAATCCACTCTTCTAGTATATCAATTGCTCTGATTTTGGTGAAATTGTGTGCGCAGAAGAGGGCTAGGGTTCAAACTCGAGGCGGTGGAGACGAGCCTAGCAAGGCAAACGGTAACAATAGGGAGAATCAAGAGAGGAGCAGCGATGCCGGTGACGGTAGTTGGGACCCAGAGGAGCGGGAGGGTTCACCTGATGATTTCGAAGAAATTCGTCCCAAAACTAAGCGAAATCGAGCTGCTGAGGGGACTTCTGATGTCCCGAACAGAGCTGACGAGAGATTAATCGGTAATTGACTTCAAATTTCTTTTGTTTCCGAATCTTTTGTTTTATATGTTTGTACTGAAGATCTATAGAGTTATGAATCAAGCTTATGATCTTAGTTTATGTTCGCTACAGGTTTACACATTTTACTCTTGCCGTAAAATTGCTCCTTTTAAGTACATATTCATATAGTGTTGTTCTTAGTATTTTCCTTGTGGCTATTTAATTTAGGGATGTTACTAATGTAGTTGGTTTTAGCATATTAATCTTCTTGTTCGATGTGATTGCCTTCAGAGGTTATCAAAGGTGATGGTAAACATATTCCTCAAGCTGTTAAGCGCTGGGTTGAGCGATATGAGAAGAATCCAAAACCTGCAATGATTGAACTCTTAATGATGCTTTTTGAGGTAATTTTTGCAAAAATACCATTAATGCTTATTAGAGAGTGAAGAAACAAGTAAAATATTAGAGTTTCAACATAGTGCGGGCCACAATATTAAGATGTTTAACTTCATTGGGAAAATTCTCAACTAACCCTGATGCATTCTTAATTCTCTGAATGACTAAACCACATCCTTTGGACTTTTTAACTGCATGCCTTTTTCTTAGTATTGGAGTTTGTGTTTGAAACCAAATATTTATGATTCCTCAGGCATGCGGAGCAAAGTATTACATCAAGGAAGAGTTTCTGGATGAGACTGATGTTGATGATGTTGTGGTTGCCCTTGTCAACCTCTCTAGAAAAGTATCCTTGATTCCATGTTTTCTTTGTTTCTTGTAATGTTCACATTTTTCTCTTTTTTTGGGTTGGGGGGGGGGGGGGGGGGGTTAGAGTTGTTGCTCAGTTTCACCCATAAAAACTTGATACAGCTGTATATTTTCTATTCCTGCTTAAAATGCAAATATTAAGTTCTCTGTCCAAAAATTTTATAACTAGAATATTTTTCTCTACTTGAACTACTTAATTTAGGTTTAGCATTTTTTTAGAATACCTCTATGTAAATCATTTTCAATTGTAAAAGCATATCCTTATGTTCTTTTTTCTTTTACTCTGCATTGGTTAATAATTAATGGCCATCTTTTTCTAGGTGACTTAATAACTTATTTTAAGTTCAAGCATCCGAACTTTCTGTGTACAGCTTTGGCTTAACTATGAAACTTCAGGGAGAAGTTGAAGATTACCAAAGTTCAAAAAGGAAGGAATTCAAGAATTTCAAGGAGAATCTTGTTTCATTCTGGGATAATTTGGTTGTTGAGTGCCAGAATGGGCCATTGTTTGATAAGGATTTGTTTGACAAGTGCATGGACTATATAATTGCATTGTCATGGTTAGTACAGTACCAATGCGAAGTGCTATCATTTTTCTGCATTTATGAGGTGACTTATTATTATCTATTTTTCCCGTGTTGATGCTGAACAGTACCCCTCCAAGAGTTTACCGTCAAGTTGCTTCCATCATTGGTCTCCAACTCGTCACATCTTTCATTTCTGTCGCAAAAAGGCTTACCGCACAGCGCGATACTACTCAGAGACAGTTAAATGCTGAAAAGAAGAAAAGAGCTGGTGGACCTCGTGTGGAGTCACTGAATAATAGGTTATCGGCAACTCATGAACAGAAACTTGTGATAGATGAGATGATGCGAAAAATCTTCACCGGGTAGGGTTTTTTACTTGATATTTTCTATAATCAACTTAAGTATCAACTTGATAAATTCCTGTTTGATAAAAAATTTTATTTGTATGTATCTAACATGTTCGACATGATGCTTTTGAAGGTTGTTTGTGCATCGATACAGAGACATTGATTCTAATATTCGGATGTCATGCATACAGTCGTTGGGTGTTTGGATTTTGTCATATCCTACATTGTTCTTGCAGGATCTATACTTAAAGTATCTTGGATGGACACTAAATGACAAAGTAAAATTTGTTAATTGAGTTATAAATTGATATTTGATTTGATTTTTTTTTTTTTTTCTTCTCACGTTCTTGTGTTTGAAGAGTGCTAGTGTAAGAAAAGCTGCTGTCCTTGCATTGCAAAATCTCTATGAGGTGGAGGATAACGTGCCAACTCTTAGTCTATTTACTGAAAGATTTTCTAACCGGATGATTGAGCTCGCTGATGACATTGATGTGTCTGTGGCTGTGTGCGCCATAGGACTTGTAAAACATTTACTTAGGTAACAATTTTTTTAATTTTTTCCAGTTTATTGCTGATTTTCTTATGGAGATGTCTGTCCACTGAAATTGGATCTTTCTGTGATTTGCAGGCATCAGCTTATACCTGATGACGACTTGGGTCCTTTGTATGATCTACTTATTGATGATCCACCAGAAATCAGGCGTGCCATAGGAGAATTAGTATATGATCACTTAATTGCTCAAAAGTTTAATAGTTCCCAATCTGGCTCAAAAGGTTTTTGATCTTCTTTAGATTTAATTATCATTTATTCACAAATGATTATATCAATTAATGCTCTTTACTATCGTCCTTTCCAGGCAATGAAAGTGAGGTCCATCTTGGCAGAATGTTGCAGATACTACGGGAGTTCTCAACAGATCCTATTTTAAGTATATATGTTATTGATGATGTCTGGGAGTACATGAAGGCCATGAAGGTATATTGTAATTTTCAAAAAATTTGAGACTGCATCTTAATTAGGGAAAGTGAGGTATTGGGAGGAAGGCTGGAACCTACTTAATCTGACTGGTGACAGGTTGGGGAGGGGAGGCAATAGGCACAAATTGGAAATTCATTGACATCCTAAGGTTGGGGTCAAGTTGCATTAAGCAAGGTTGGCAAAAGTATTTGTTACATACAATGTTTATGAGGAAGAAAAAGAGAAATAACACTTAAATGATTTAACAAACGAAGAAGTCTAAGTTCTAGAAATTTTCATCCTTACAATTTTATCTTTTCCAAAGACATTGTGTTCATGTGGTGCATGTGAATATTTGAGGTAATCTTTAAAATAAAATAAAATAAAATAAAATAAATTAGAATGCCAACAACAGTGATTGTGATGGTCGTTACAGAGAAAAACTAGTTAGATGGAATGTCCTAGGAATTACTTCCAAGTTCCACCTCCACCTCTATCAATCTAACCTACATGCTTCTGAGGAACAATTACCTCATCACTAAATAAAAGTATAAAATATTGAAAGTGACATTGATATGCCTTAATTATATACTATTTTTGGTAATTAAGATTGTAATTTGTATTTTTCTTGCAGGATTGGAAGTGTATCATCTCCATGCTCTTGGATGAGAATCCATTAATTGAGCTAACTGATGAAGATGCAACAAACCTGACTAGGCTTCTTTTTGTTTCTGTCAGAAAGGCTGTTGGAGAGAGGATTGTTCCTGCTTCTGATAACCGGAAGCAATATCATAATAAAGCTCAAAAGGTATCTAAATTCTTTGTTTCTTATTCCTCCTCAGTTCATATATGGATTTAGTTACAATATTATGTTTCTTTGCATTACTAGTGTGGTGATTTCTCTGTTTCGTTCCACTCACAAAGAAGACTAAATATCAAATTGTCTTTTTCTTAAATATTAGGAAATATTTGAAAACTACAAGCGAGATATAACTGTTGCCATGATGAAGAACTACCCATTACTTCTACGTAAATTCATGGCTGACAAGGCAAAAGTTCCATCATTGGTTGAGATTATTGTGTATATGAACCTTGAGCTTTATTCTCTGAAGAGACAAGAGCAGGTAGGTGATAAAAATTGCTTGTTAGTGCCAGTTTTTCGATAGGTTTTGTGCCTTTTTCATTGTAATTGCTGATATGCTTTCCCTTTCAGAATTTCAAAACTATTCTTCAGCTCATCAAAGATGCATTTTTCAAGCATGGTGAGAAGGATGCACTGAGATCTTGTGTGAAGGCTATTAAATTCTGTTCCACTGAAAGTCGAGGAGAGCTGCAAGATTTTGCTCGTAACAAACTAAAGGAGATTGAAGATGAGCTTATTGATAAGCTTAAATCTGCAATTAAAGAAGTGATTGTATGTTTCCATCACCTTTTGTTCTTGATTGTGGCCTTGACCAAATGTGTAAAGTTGACAAGTTTTAAATTTTGCAGGATGGGGAGGATGAGTATTCTCTTCTTGTAAATTTAAAAAGGTTGTATGAGCTTCAATTGTCAAGGCCTGTATTAATTGAAAGCTTATATGGAAATAGTATCACAATCTTGCACAGCTTCAGAAACTTGGATGATGAAGTAAGTTAAATGAGCAAAATTTTTAAAATCTTTCATTTTGTTTTTTCTATCCCTTGCATTTGTTCTTAACTGCTGCTCATTCTCATTTAGGTTGTTAGTTTTCTGCTGCTCAATATGTACTTGGATGTAGCCTGGTCGTTGCACTCTATTATAAATAGTGAAACTGTCTCTGAAGGATCCTTGTCCACTCTCATGTCTAAACGTGATAACTTGTTGGAGGAACTTGAGTACTTTCTTAATGCTCTTCCTGGAGTCAGGGAGGGGGGTAAATCTGGAAATCAACTAGCCTGCAGGGTAATCCTTTTGCCTTGATATATGAATATTTAAAAAAATAAAAATCCAGAAGACTATTTCTCTAATGAAGTTTATTCAATGACCCAGGTTTGTACTATACTAGCAGATGTTTGGTGTCTGTTTAGGAAGACTAATTTTTTGTCAACAAAGCTTGAAAGATTAGGATATTGTCCAGATGCTCCTGTTCTTCAAAAGTTTTGGAGGCTTTGTGAGCAACAGCTCAAAATTTCAGGTGACAATTTCTTTCATTTCCTTTCCAAGCTCAATCTTTGAAATCTTTAACTTGCTACTAATGGGGCAGTCAACATCTACATGAAATCCGCTGGTGCCAAGTAACTGTTACGTGCTCTTTGCCTATTGTTTACTAACACCTTTAGATGTTGGTTGCATACCTTGGTGAGAATTCATGTCAAACTTCACATTGCTTTTTATTTGCAAATTTTACTTACACCTTGGATGTATGTGTTGTAGATGACACAGAAGATGAAGTTGTTAACAAAGAGTATATCGAGGAGACAAATAGAGATGCAGTCATGATTGCCGCCACAAAGTTGATTGCTAATGATACAGTTCCAAAGGTCAGTGTGTGCTGTATAATTTGATGTGCTATTTCTTGCATTCTGGGCAAACTTTAATGTTTTACATTATATTTCGATTTCTGAAGTCTGCCTAGTAATTTACTTGCAATACCCTTTTTAATTTAGAAAACTCAGTCAAAAACCAAATTCTACTGCAGGATTATCTTGCTCCGGAGATAATTTCTCATTTTGTGATGCATGGAGCTGGTATTGCAGAGACTGTAAAGAGTCTGATCGCAGTTTTGAAGAAAAAATATGATGATGTCTCTGTAATCTTTCTAGAAGCTTTGAAAAGGGTAGAATTCTTGACTTCAATTATTGTGGTGAAATTTAGTCAATGATGCCACATCTCATGTGCTAATCTATAATTTCTGTCATTTTTGCAGTATGGGTTAATTTCATCGTCTTTTTGAATATATTTACTTGCATCCTAATTTACAGCTGGAATTTTGTTTATTTTCTTCACAATTTTATGCATTATCCTCATGTACCTAATAAGGGAGATATCTCAATAGGGTCGATTATAAGCCCTGAGATTCAGCATCAAAGCCAACTGACCTACCTCTTACAATTAAAGAATAAGAAGTGAGAAAACAAACAAAGCTTTTTCTTCTTTTCAGAGACATGAGGCAAACGTCAAAGGCTGTCACTTGTTTGGAGTAGTGACTGAAATGGCTTTTTCTATAGGTTGTTTGAGACTATATTCACATAGAAAAGAGTATGTAAAATCATTGAAATTTGCTAGTTTGCTCTATTTTAAGAATAATCTTTTCATATTTATTGATAATAGTTAAAGTGGAATGAAATCAATAAGCTACTACCTGGGCTTTGAGTGTTCAAAGATCTGTTCTTCAGAGCTTGTAGGAGAGGCATGTTGATTATAGAAGGCTAAAGGCATACTCTTTGACCAGGCCTAAAATTGACGTATGGTGGAAGCGTAATGTGTCTGTCTCCTTTTGTATATTCCCTTTAATAGTTCAGCCCATTTTTTTTTTTTTTTCACCAGGCCTATCGTCGACATGTAGAACTCTCGATTGATGATGAATCCTTAAAAAGCGAGTCTTTTCAAGAGTGTAAGAACCTGGCTGCTCGGCTTGCTGGATTATTCATCGGTGCTGCTCGGAACAAGTACAGGCTAGATATTTTAAAGATTGTTAAGCAAGGCATCGAGTATGCCTTTCAAGATGCTCCAAAACAGCTCTCTTTTCTCGAAGCTTCTGTGCTTCATTTTGCATCAAGACTTTCTGTGCCTGACATCCGAGACATGTAAGAAATTTCTTTGATGTAATGTAAAACCATTCTATTTCATTCTTTATACAGGTATTGACTTTGTGCGTTGCTTAATATTTTATTATTTTGTAGTCTGAGAGATGTCCAAAAGCGGACTGAGAATGTAAATACAGATGAAAATCCAAGCGGGTGGCGCCCTTATATTACATTTTATGATAGTTTGCAAGAGAAGTGTGCAAAGAACGAAGGGATTCAAGGTACCAGTGAATCTCACTTCAATCATTCTCTGATTCTTTTGTATATGAAGTGAGAAATTTTGATCAGATATTCCAAGCAGTGTGGTTTTCATCAAATAAAATATTTCCTCTTTTTTTTTTTTTTTTTTTACCATTTACCTGGTCATATCATCATTGTTGAGTAAGACTCTGTTCTTTAGATTTTAGTTCAAGAGCTAATTAAGCTGGTTTATTGCAGATGACAAGGAAGAGACTATTGCAAGACGTAGGGGTCGTCCTCGGAAGCGGCGAAATATTGAGGGGAAGAGACTTTTTAATGAGCACAGTTCAGGCGAAGAAGAGGATTCAATTAGTACATCAGACCAAGAAGATGCTCAAGGTGAGGGAGATAAGGAAGATGAGGAAGAAGATGATATACATTCACTTAAGTCCTCATCTAAGTTGAGGTCATTACGAGTCTCAAGAGAAGAAAACGGAGGCTAGTCAAAAACTGGAGCTTCTGCAAGAGGTACATATAATTTAGTTGCTTCAAATACATGAGGTTTGAAATGAATTTTCTAGTTTCCATGCATGATTTGGAGATTGGTATTTTGGCTAAGACAAGAATTTAGGGTGTGAATCTATCTTACTCGGACTCGGGTGTGAGTGTCGGATACGGGTATATGTCCGACACGGGTATGTTCAGTTTTTTTAAGTTTTTCCATGTATTTGAAGAATCCTTAGAGGGTCATATCCCCATACCCATGTCCGAATATGCGTCGGACACGGGTGTCGGATACGGATACTTCAAGTAAAATGAAGAGTCGGAGCAACATAGGTGTGAACTGCAACTGCATTGGATGTGTTGTTTCAAAATTTGGGTTTGGCACGGTACCTGCTTGGCTGTTTCTGTCTATTATTGATCATTACACCAACAATTATAAAAAAAAAAAACTCCGTAACTGGGGGATTTATGAATTGGGAACTAGATTGGAAGCTGGAAAATTATAGTCCTCAAATTTCAGTTTCTGTTAGAAATGCCATTTTAGGATGTTTAACTCATCTGTTCTTTCCATATGACAACATTAAAGTACCTTCCAACCTTGAGGAGTTGAAATATGTCCATAACACAAATCTAGTTTCCCAGCTTGTCAAAGTAAAACGTACTCAGTACATTTAAGCATCTATGGATTTATCTCTATGTTTCTTTTAATCATCTGATCCTACGAGGTTAAGATCTATTGTTAGCTTCTATTAAGACCTGATATATGTTTTCTATGTTACTCGAATTCGGGTAAGTGTCGGACACGGGTATGTTCAATTTTTTCTAAGATTTTCATGTATTTGGAGGATTCTTAGAAGATCATATCTCTATACTTATATCCCGATATATGTCTGACACAAGTATTTTAAGAAAAATGAAGAGTCGGAGCAACATAATATGTTTTCATATAAAATTGGGGCATAACAAAACGTTTTTTTTACTTCCCATTTGACCTAATAAGTAATAGAGGAGCAAACTTTTCATAATAATTGCTTATGTGATTGGATATGAAATTCTTCCAACTTGATTACTTTGATTTTGATCTTGCAGAGGCATCCGACTAGAACGAATTAAGCTTAGTTGACTTTGTAATTGATTATTGTATCTACACTTCAAGTCTTGGTTTCTTTTTTTAACCCTCCATTGCCCTTGGTTGGGAGCTGTTGGATAGATATAGCAATTCTTGTATTCGTATCGTATTTATATATTTTCTCTTATCATAATCGTGTTTAAAATGTTTTATATTTATATAAATTTTGACGTATTAATAATGTGTTATATAGATTTTGACATGTTCATGTAATCGTGTCTCGTTAGAGATGCGCCCTTTATTCAGCATGGTTCCAGATTTTGATTGGCTAAGTTTTCAAGTTTTCTAGCAATAGATGAAAACCACCTTTTTCCAGAGGTTAATCCAACCATGAGAATTGCTATATTGACTAATATAAAAAGCCTGAGTTCGATCTACATTCAATGAAACATTTATTTATGTAATACTTCAGAAGAAAAATGAAGGATTTTGTTATTCAGTAAAATTCCCTAAGGTAGCGTTTGATATTATTTTTAATTTCACTATGATAATTTTATCATTTCTGATTTGTAATCACTTTGTTTGGTTAATAATTATTAATTTTTGAAAATTAAAACTCATTGTATTTGATGTTACTAAAAATCAAATATTATTTTGTTAAAAAGTATCAAAATAACCATGCATATTGTAATAATTACACAAGTTAATAATTTTAATGTTATTCAAAAATAATAATTTGTAAAATATTAGTAATATTTTATTTACTTTATAATTAGGTCTAATTTATTATAAAATTAACAAATATATTTATTGATAACTAAACTAATATTTATAATATATATTATGTAAAAAAGCATTTGAATTAGAAGATAACACTTATATCTATTAAAATCATAATTAAAGAAAACAAAAAAAAAAATTGTTATATTTATATATATAATATTTTTTTTTAAAAGTTAGCACTAAATTTACTTTTTTGAACTTGGTAAAATGAATATTAGTTTGAAAATATAAAAATTTATAAAATAAATATAATTTTGAGAGAATGTAATTTTTAATTCACATATTAAATGAATAATATTGACTATAATTGATTTTATAATATCACTTCAACTTGGTGATAAATTTTTTCCGTCCTTTAGGATAAAAATTAGATCACCCTCTAAAGCAGTAATATGATCATTCTCGATGATCCAAGATCACTGTCACGTAAGATCACTGAGTATTTTATCAAACATAAAAATCTATTCATCATATGTAGAGATCACCATGATTTTTGGAGTAATCACTGTCACGTAAGATCACTAAGTACTTACCAAACATAATAATTTATTCACCATATGTAGATCACCATGATTTTTGAAATGATCACCTCGTACCAAACACCACCTAAGATTAGGTTTTGCCCAGATCAAAATATAATAAACCGTAATGGAATTGTCAATCGGAAATAAGTTGAGACTCTCCTTATACCTTGACGAGTGAATTTCATAGTTGGCTTACTAAAAGTTTATTTAGATGGATAGTAAGATTGATTCCGGTGAAATTAAAAATGATAGTGGCGATGAGATTAATTACTGTAACAGTGAAATAAAAATCAGTGATTAGATATGTGTTTAGATTCAAACGCAACGATAGCAGTATGATGAATTATAATGAGAAAAAAAATGATCATTAAAGATATTATATTAAAAAATATATATATAATAAATAATTAAAAATTATTAAATTTATATTTATATTTATATTTATATTTATATTAAATAATAAAAAAATATTAAAAATATATTTATATTAAAAATAAATTAATTAAAAGAAATAGTACATGAGGTAAAAGGGAGATTTTTCCCCTCCTTTAGGGTCCAGTATGATTGCAGCTCCAATCCAGTGACTTTTTCACTGGGGTGCATTGACTTTTCGGTGGGATTCCAAATTTATACATGGTGCGGTGGGATTCCAAAAACGAACCCTAAAGCTGAGAAACCAACCTTTGAAATAAAACTAAACTGTTTCCACAATTTCATGCATAGATATTTCTCAAAAAATCAAAATGAAATCACTAGCACTGCCCGAAACTCGGATTGAGTTTTACAAGATGTATTGAGGTTGACCATCAATCATAGTCTATATTACCCAAACTCGAAAATAAATATCGAATACGAATATGTATCCGATGTGGATATGTTTATTTTTTTAAAAAAATTACCATAAATTTGAACAATCATATCTCATATCTACATCCAAATTATGTGTCGAACACGAGTGTTGGACACAAGTATTTTAAGAAAAATAAAGAATCCGAATAACATAAACCATAATGCATATATATGTTTATATAACAGCATAAGAAAAAAGAAGTGATGAAAAGATAGCATTAGGGGAAAACGAGTAAGCATTCAATAACACAAAAAAAAAAAGTTAAACAAAACTGAAGAGCTTCTCTCATCATGAAAAATTTCTCAAGCCTGTAAAGCAAGCAAGCAAGCAATAGATAAACTATAAAATAGCAAACAACAAGCTAATTAATTTTTTTTATCTTCTTCCAGCAATCCTTAATAAAGGAGAGATTATACCCTGTATTTCTTGCAATGAATGCTGAATCCTTATCTCTTCCTCAATTGATCGCTTAAGATTTCTAATATGACCCTTTAAAGCATCTGAATTTCTGATATCTTCAGCCCTCATCTCAATTACCTTCTGTATCAACCCCATCAACAAACTTGAATACCTTGGCATTGTGGCATGCTTATTCAAAAACATCAACAATAAACCGAGCTCGTCCGCATCCAAATTCGATACACATTTCAGTAACTTCTTCCTTGCTACCAACTCCTCCATTACAGCAACCACATTCTCAGGGTTCTTCCTACTTAAAACCGAAACCAATGCATCCTTGTGCCTAAACTTCTTCAACAAATTATCATGCTCAGCCAATTTGACCTTTTTAGTTCTCATTACTGAATAATCCCCTTCAGCTGGCTTCTCACTCTGCCCTCTATGAAAATACCTAAAATATGTAGGCCTTAAAACCCGTCTCTCCAGCTCCGATATGGTCCCGAAACCCGGAATATTCCCTCCTCTACTCTCCACATTCTCCTTCCCCTTCCTTCTCCCAGCAAATATAATCCCATTTGCTGTTCCAATCACTCTAGTCTTACAATCTGGTGAAAAGCTAATCGACATAAGAGCAGCAGGAAACCTCATTGAATGAGTAATCTTCATATTACTATAATCAAAAACCTTCATGTAACCATCTAAACCAACACTCAAAATCCTATCCTCCATTGCCTCACCCTCAACCCCTCCATTTTCATTCCCAATTCTTCCTACACAAATTGAAGTAACAGTTTTATTATGACTCTCCATAGAATAAACCAACCTCCCTCCTCCAATCAAATCCCAAATCTTCACTGAATTCCCACCGGCAGTTGCAATTAATCCGCCAGAAGGCAAATAAATCACATCTTCCACCGGTTTCCCATGATTCACTTCCAAAACGGACCTCGAATTTTCGACTCTTACATCCCAAACTTTAACAGTATGATCATAAGAACCTGTTATAAACATATCAGCACTTACCGGACTAGAATCGCCGCATCGTACATAATCCTTATGACCCATTAAGTTCAAAACCGAGCTTTCGCCAGCAACATCCCAGAATTTAACGACAGCATCGTCGCCGCCAGAGAGTAAATGGAGCTTATCAAGAACTGGGTACTTGACGAAACGAACCGGACGGGTATGGGACCGGAGACGACGAAGTGGGGTCCGGGTTTTGACATCGAAGACTTGGATGAGACCGGAGAGGTCGGAAGCGGCTAAGAGGAGGCCGTCGTGACGGAACGAGAGAGAGGAAACGACGTCGGAGAAGGAGGAGATGGTGGAGGAAGGGGACACGCCGCCGCCGTCTGAGAGGGAGAGTGGGGAGAAGAGAGAAACGGAAGCGGAATAGGCAGCGGCGAAAAGGTGGGGAGGGGAAGGGGAAAAGGAGAGGGAAGAGATGGAGGAAACGAGGTTTGGGATTTGAGTAGATTTGAAAGAAGACCAGTATTTGGATTCTGGGGTTTGGGATTGGGTTCTTGATTTAGGTTTTAATTTAGGTTTGATTAGGAAGGTTTTTGAGATTGTTGTTGTTTGTTGTTCTGGTCTGATTTCTGCCATTTTCGTTTGGGATGGAGAGTTTTGCTGCAAAACCAAAATGGAGGTTTTTGCAGTGTTTAGGGTTTTTGGTCCCTAGAGTTTTAGGGTTTTGTAACTTTCCTGCAATAAAACGATGCGCTTTCCCTTGTAAAGCCACGTGTTTATCGCCAATATTTATAATGATTAATTTATCTTTTTGGATTATTTTCTAATTAACATTTTTAACTTCATAAACGCATTTTACACGCTTTTATAATTTTTTATACGATTTATATTTGTACAAATTGACAATCGGATTTAACAATAAAATCGTGCACGTAAAGTTTCAAATCGATCCGATATCCCTATCATATTGATTGAGAATACTGTCTTTTTTAATATATATTTAACGATTGATTTTTTTTATATATTGGAACAAATAATTAAATATTTTTAATTTACTCGAAACTCGACGTGCTCATCTATGCGAATAAAACATGAAATACGACTGTCAGATTAAAAAAATATAAATCGTATGAAAAGTTAGGGAAACATGTAAGTCCCGCTTGCGGAGTTAAAAATGTCTACCGTCAGTGTACATGATAATAATCCTATATTTTTTCTGTTATTCCATCTTTTGGAATCATTTTATAGTTTATTAGATAATACTTGCGTTTCGTTGCAAAATGTTATTGGATTTAAATTAATATTTTGTAATAAATTTGAGAGATAAAAATGTAAGAATAGTAAATATAATAATTTAGAAAAAATAATAATTTCAATTGTATAAAATTGAGAGTTATTTGAATATCATTAATTACATCCAGCAATTTCAGACACAATATAATTATACGATACGAAAATAACATGGGAAAAATAATTAAAAGACGACATGACACAAAAATAACATAAATACGACATAAATATACGAACGTATCAAAATCTACATAAAACGAATTATTAACAGTCAAAATTTATATAAATATATAATATCCGAATACGATTATAACAGGAAAAAAAACGAACATGACGACGCGGGACATAAATTTGGGAATAATTTTAATAGTGTCAATTAGACTTGGCAATTTCGGACACAGCATGATTATATGACACGAACACAAAATGAAAAAAAAAATTAAAATACGACATGAAAAATAACATGAACACGACAAAAATATATGAACGTGTCAAAATCTACATAAAACAAATTATTAACGTGTAAAAATTGATATAAATTTATAATACTTTAAACATGCGATAAAATAACACGAACATGTTACGAACATACAAAAAAAAAATTTCTAAATTGAACCATTATAACAATTTATGCAAAATATGGGATGAATTAAGACACGACACAAACACGCAATTTTTTTTAAAAAATGGATCACAATAACAAACTATGCAAAAATATTTGGAACAATTGAAACATGATACGGACACATGGAAAAAACAATTAAAATACGACACAACATGAAAATAATATGAAGAAAATAAAAATACTCGAACGTGTCAAAATCCACATAAAATAAATTATTAATATGTAAAAATTTATATAAATTTATAATACTTGAACATACAAAAAAATAACATGAGCACGACACAAAAAATAATATGAACACGAACGAATATCCGAACGTGTCAAAATCTACATAAAACGAATTATTAACGTGTAAAAATTATATAAATTTATAATATTTTGAATCCCAAAAAAATAATACAAATACACAATTTTTTCTCTTTTTTTTTTTTCCTTTCCTTTCCTTTCCTTTTTTTTTTTCTCTCCTTTCTTTTCTTTTCTTTCTTTCCTTCTTAATAAAAAAAAAATGAAAATATCCAAACTAAACCCCCAATCCCTTAATGCTTAATTATCAACTAAGCAAGTATTCAAAATCATCAATGCTCTTCCCTCATTCACTCTAGAGATAGTTTTTAATGTTAGTAATATATTAAATTAGTGCAATCTTGCACTTTGCGAGTTTTTATCTTTTTAAAATTGTCAAATGATAAAATTTTTAATTAATGTATAGCATAAAACATTAAAAAAAAACGTTAAATATTTTACTTTAATATATAACATATAACATAAAAAAAAAATTGACATAAATACTTTACTCGTGAATAGGGGTTAATTTTTGTACATCAATAAATTATAAACATATAAAATTAAAGATTATAATATAGGTAAATGATAATAGAACACTTTTAAGATATTTGAAGTTGTAAGAATTTGATGTCTAGTTACTGGAATTAAGAGTTCAAGTTCAGCACTCTACCAATACACCCACAATTTTTTTATTTTTATTTTTTAATTTTATCATTGATTAGACTTCCACTTATACAAAAATCTATTAAAATTATATGATAAAATAATTATAATGAAAAAACTATATTTATAATTATCTAATCTTATAAAATTATATTTTTAGCTTTTTTTAGCTTTTATTTTTACTAATTAAAATAATCAAAACATGTATTTAATCTAAAAAATTTAAATATGCATGTAAAACTAAATGAAATAAACAAATAAAATAAACAAATAAATAAATAAATTTTAATATTTATCAAAATATGCTAAACCTAAAGCAACATAGATCTAAAACTATGTGAGAATTTTTTACCATTTAACCATTATAATATTTTTTTTATTCAATACCTAAAGTTTAAAAAAAAAATTATAGTTACATCAATCCATCTCATATTATTATTTAATATTTTGATTTTTACCTATTATTTATCAACACAATCATTTTTTAATTCAATAATATAAAAACAAGAAAATTAACATGACCTTATTTTTCAAAAAAAATTAAAAAACCAATCATTATACGACACATGACAAAATTGAGAGTTATTTAAATAGTACAAATTATATTTGACAATTTCGGATATGACACGAAAAAAAAAAACTAAAACATAACATAACACGAATACACGAACGTGTTAAAAATCTATATAAAATGAATTATTAACATGTCAAAATTCATATAAATATATACTTTGAATACGATTGTGACACGAAAAAATAACACGAACACGATATAAATATATAATATTTCTCTTTCTTTCTTTTTTTTTCTTTTTTTATTTATATAAAAAAAAATTAAATAAGTAAAGGCTTGCCATGCGTTGCAAGTTTTTTACAAAGAAATTCCCTTCAATTGTTCGTACAATTAAAGGGGATTCCTTTTTAGTTGTATTAGATAATGTCCGCGTTTCGTTGTGAAATATTATCAGATTTGAATTAATATTTTGTAATAAATTTGAAAGATAAAAAAAAGAGTAGTAAATATAATAATTTAGAAACATAATAATTCCTATTCTTATAAGACACCTGGTATAAAATTGAGAGTTATTTGAATATGATTAATTACATCCGAAAATTTCAGACACAACATAATTATACGATACGAACATAACATGAGAAAATTAATTAAAACACGACATGACACAAAAATAATATGAACACGACACAAATACACAAACGTGTCAAAATCTATATAAAACGAATTATTAACGTGTCAAAATTTATATAAATATATAATACATTGAATACAATTATAACAAAAAAAAACGAATATAACGACGCGCGACATAAATTTGGGAGTTATTTGAATAGTGTTAATTAGTTTTGGCAATTTCGGACACATCATGATTATACGACACGAACATAACATGAAAAAAAAATTAAAATAAGAGACAAAAAATAACATGAACACGACAAAAAAAATATATGAATTTGTCAAAATCTACATAAAACGAATTATTAATGTGTAAAAATTTATATAAATTTATAACACTTTAAACACATGATAAAATAATACGAACATGTTACGAACATACAAAAATTTGTCTAAATTGGATCACCATGACAAATTATGCAAAATATTTGGATGAATTGAAACATGACACGAACACATGAAAAAAACAATTAAAATACGACACGACACGACATGAAAATAACATGAACACAACACAAATGCACGAACGTGTCAAAATCCACATAAAATTAATTATTAATATGTAAAAATTTATATAAATTTATAATACTTTGAATATACGAAAAAATAACACTAGCACGCCACAACAAAAATAATATGAACACGAACGAATATCCGAACGTGTCAAAATTTATATAAAACGAATTATTAATGTGTAAAAATTTATAATATTTTGAACACAAAAACGACACGAACACACAATTTTTTCTCCATATTTTTTTTTCCTTTCCTTTTTTTTTCATTCTTAATAAAATAATAAAAATACCCAAACTAACTCCCGATCCCTTAATACCTATACTTAATTGTCAACTAGGCAAACATAAAAAATCCTCAATTCTCTTTTCTCATGCATTCTAGGATTAGTTTTAAATGTTAGTAATAGATATAGTAACCTACTTATCATTTTTTAATAACATAATTAAAAATTCCGTCTCTAAAGTAATGCTTTCTTATTTTTTTTGGACAGAAAAATCTTGATTAACACATTAAAAAAGTTTACTATTTTCATTGATAAATACTTAGAAGCATACATTTTTATTTGTATGAAAGAATACCTTTCAATTTCAAATACTACTAAAAAAGTCTTCACTCAATTCCATCGAAAAAAAAAGTTTTCATTGAATGCTATATTAATATTTTGGGTTAAATCAATGTGGTCGATACCGTATCTGTACCGGTCGTCTAAGTCGGTATGTACCGTTTTTAAAGTAAACGAAAACGGTATCAATCTCGTATTGTTTCGATTTTTGTGTCGGTCTGTACCGACCTGTACCAGTCAGTATCGGTATGTACCGGCCCATATCGGTTGCTACAAGATTTTGATTTTAAATTTTTTTTTTATAAAAAAATCACTTATTTGATTTTTTAAACAAATTTCAATACTTTTTGTGTCATGATCATTTTTATTTTTTTCATAATTACATTTTAAAATAAAATATGTTCATTAAATTAGACTATTGAACTTTATTAATCATAATTTACTTTTTTTTTAATATTTATTTTACTTATTTGATGTTTAAAAATTTTAGATATTAAAAATTTATATTTGCATAAAAACATATATATGCATGTGTATATAATATATATTTTATTAGAAAACATGAAAATAGGATATATATATATATATAGATATATGAAAAAATATTTAAAAAATATCGATAAACCCGAAATGGTACGTCGAAACACACCGATATCGGTACGTACCAGTATCAAAATAAAAACGATACATCTACCGATATGGTAGTGGCTACCTTGAGTTAAATATTAGGTTGGTTAAATTGGACACATTGAGCCCATTGGCCAATCGCATTTTATTATTATTAGTTCTATGCATACTCATTATGATAAAATTAATAAATAAATAATTATTTATATAATATATTATTAAAAATAAATTAAAATTTTAATTATCTTTAAATATAAAATGTAAGATAATTAAAAAAGAAAAAAAAATAAAGATAAGTAAAAAAAGAAATTGAGATAACTTAAGTATAACTTTTTTAAAAGAAAGAAAATGAATTAAAAATAAATATAATTATATTTAAAAAAATTATATTATGTTATTTTTTTTATAATTTCATTTTTATGTATATTTTTTTTATTCAAATTAATAATTAATTTTTTAATAAAATATTATTATAAAATTCACTGTAAATATATAAACTCTTCATAAATTAACCCATAAATTATTTGCATTAATAATTAACCCTCTTCCGGGGAAAAAGAAAATTGGTAAAAATCCACTGTTTTAGTTCCACGTTGGCAATCCGTGGCGTCCAACCCTGAACCAATGAAAACCAACTCCAGCTTCCCACTCAGTTTATAAACTTCTTCGTTCCCACGTCTTTATTCTCATTGGTCGCCATAAACCGAAAACGTCAAAACTCTATAATCTCCATCAACTATAGTCTGCCCCATCTCCAATAATCTAGGGTTTCAAAAGAAGATGAGCTCAACAGGATCAACAAAGGGAGGCAGAGGCAAGCCTAAGTCCTCCAAATCCGTCTCCAGATCTCATAAAGCCGGCCTCCAATTCCCCGTTGGCCGTATCGCCCGCTTCCTCAAAGCCGGAAAATACGCCGATCGTGTTGGCGCCGGTGCCCCCGTCTATCTCTCCGCCGTCCTTGAATACCTCGCCGCTGAGGTCTGTGCCCTTTTTTTCCCCTACTTTTGACATTCCATTGTTCCTAATTTACTTTGACAATGTCGGACCGTAAACAAAAAGTTCAAAAGAAAAAAATTCTCTTTACCTTTGCAGGTTCTTGAACTTGCTGGAAATGCGGCTAGGGACAACAAGAAGAATCGGATCGTTCCAAGGCACATACAACTGGCTGTGAGAAACGATGAAGAATTGAGTAAACTTTTGGGGACTGTTACGATTGCTAATGGAGGTGTTTTACCCAACATTCATCAGAATCTGTTGCCGAAGAAGATTGGTAAAGGGAAGGGTGATATTGGATCGGCTTCACAAGAATTTTAGACGATTCTTCTTTTCTTTTTTGGATTGTGAGAGAGTCTCCTTGTTTTGGACCTGTATTCGTATAATCTTATAATTTAAATTGTTAAAAAGATTGGATTAGTTTTCGATGGGTTGTTTTGTGAACTTTCAATTGATCCTGTATAATCCATATTTTGGGCTGGTTTTGGTTTTGGTTGAATAGGTAGTTGTGCAAAATTGAAATGCTTACATTCTCTTCCATAGAATCATATATATATAGGCTTTCATCCGATGAGATGTTTTGAGTAAGAAGTTTTTTTTTTTTTATTTTATATTATTATTACTTTGCATTTGTAGTAATTTTCTTGCAATTCAACTTCGCCAAACTTAATTTGCCGTTGGTTATTGATATCTGTGGTGTTTAAGATAAGCTACCAACAAAAATGTTGTTTTGAAGCCAAATGTTAAATGGGGGTGTAGCTCAAATGATAGAGCAGGTGCAGGGTTTTGCTTTACATTAAGAGGAATGTCCGTTCCTCTGTTCAACCTTGCTCCTAATTTGGCAGTTCAAGTCTCTGTTTAGGTTTGTCCATGATAATGCTGTCTGCTGCTTCACCTATCCAACAAATTGAAACTCTAATCCTATCTCTGGGATTTGTCCTTAGGAACAATGACTTTTGGCGAGTAGAACTCTCTTACTCAGTCATTTTGTCTTCTGGATCAAGCGTTTAAAGCCGGAATCAACTTCTTCAACTCTGCTGAAATGTACAATTTCCCCCTACTTATCTCAAATCTATTCTGCGTTTTTGGCATTCTTTTGGTTTCTAAGCGTTGGTGTATTTATGTTCATATTCTATTTTGCAAGTATAGGTATCCAGTTCCTCAGTGTGCTGAGACTCAAGGGAAGAATGAGGAATACTTTGGCCAATGGGTTAGAAAGAGGAAGATCTCCCATGATCGTGTTGTCATTGCTATCAAGGTTAGTTTAGCTCTGTTTCTTACCTTATCATATATTTAACTTATTGGTTGATGTATTCTGATGACAAGTGTCCATTTTGAAAATTTTACCCATCTCAAATAATCTTTGATTGAGTATGAGTGCACTCCAAATATGTATAGGGCTTTAGTCTAGTCTCATTGCAAGAAAAGAAGAAAAAAGAAAATCAGTTTCATAGTCTAGTTTGCATATTTCAATCCAAGGTTGTGCATGTAGCACTAGTATAATATACACTGTAGAATAAGTTCAACTTGAAGAGGAATGCCTTTTAATGCTTGGCACCCCTTAACTCTTAATATACCTTTTTGATCTATTGATCTGAACGGTGACAAGGATCCAGCAATTAGCTGTGAAGTTTAGGATTCGTTGTGTGGACTTATGATGATTCTCATTATATGGGAAATATAATTTTCAAACTGAGTATTTCCTAATAGCATATATCTGTTGATCTATTAATCTTTGCTGCACGTATAAAAGTTTTGCATTAAATCTCGATCATAACAAGTGGTTGTGAGACAGTTTGCTTGGCCATCTGAGCAAATGAGTTGGATTAGAGATGGGCCAAAGTGTTTAGATGCCGGGAATATCATTGAGGTTGTAGATAGCAGGTTAGTTCCATATGTTATGGTTGCCGTATCATTGCACTCGAAATGTGTCTGGATTGTTCCTCATTTGAATTTTTTTTGCTGTGTAATTATTGCATTAGGATGTTATGCTAACCTGCTGTATATAATTTCTTTATCACTTGTATCAAGGGGAATTCTCTTGCTAATTCCTGATTGTCCTTGCATGTTAAGTTACCCTTTTAGGCCCAGACTTAAAAGCGTGTAATTTGTTTCCTTGAAACAATGCTTTTTGGCTATGTTGCTCCGACTCTTTATTTTTCTTGAATTACCCGTGTCCGACACATATCCGGACATGGGTATGAGGATATGATCTTTCAAGGATCCTCCAAATACATGGAAATCTTGGCAAAAATTGAACATACCCTTGTCAGACACATACCCATGTTCGACACTCACACCCGAGTCCGAGTAACATAGCTTTTTGGTATTCTGGATACTCAACCTTTTACTTACTGAATCTCTAACTTATGATTAATTTATAACAGTTGCAAAAAATTACCTGTCTGAATCTGGTTTTCTTGGCCTTCTTTCATAGCATGTAACTTGTTTACTTGAATCAATAGTTTTTGGCACTTTGGATACTCAAGCTTTTAGAGACTGAACACTGCCTTCTTGCAGTACCTGATTGTAGAAGTTTGAAAATTACATTACTCTCTATTTTTGTAGATTGAATAAATAGTACATGCCGAGATCATCAACATCACATTTGGTTAGTGCACATAACCTACAAATGGATTTCTAGTATAATGATGTTGATGTGTGTGCCCTAACCATAACTAGTACAAATTGATTTCTAGTAGAATGATGTGTGTGTGCCTGTGTGTGGGTGGGTGAGTGAGTGAGTGAGTGAGCGTGTATTCTTTTATGCTCTAATGGCTTCATGTTTGAGTTTTGTAGTTTAAAGCGTCTGCAAATGGATTATACTGATCTTTATCAAATCCGTTGTCCTGATTAGTTTGTATGTAGATCTTATCTGTTATTTATTTCCTTGAGGGACAGGTTGGGGTTGTGGAGTTGCAAATTTGAGACAAACTATGGAAATAGCGAAAAGTGAAATACGACTTTCGTAGATATTGTCCCATATACTTTAGATAATATTTCATTTCAATTTCTTTCTCTATAATACAAAAACCATCATTTTAAAGTGATTCATGGCTGTTTCTACAGCTTTGTTCCCATGTTTGGAGAAATTGACATTGAGTATGATCCAGTTTGACAATTTTCTTCTGTCCCTATAGAAGAACAACTTGATGCTCTTGGCAAAGCTGTTCATGCTGGTAAGATAAGTGATATATGATATGTTTGGCTCTACTCACCCATCAAGATTCAGTAAAACAGTTGTTTTGACTTGCGGATCAGATACATTGGACTCAGTAATGAAACACCATATGGAGTCATGAAGTTCCTTCATTTTGCAGAAATTAGTGATTGCTACCCTAAGATATTATGCGCTATGTTACTCGGACTCGGGTGTGGGTGTCGGACACGGATATGTGTCCGTTACGGGTATATTTGATTTATTTTAAAATTTTCCATGTATTTGGAGAGTCCTTGGGGGATCATATCCCCATACCCATGTCCGAATATGCGTCGGACACGGGTGTTAGACACAGGTACTCCAAAAAAAATGAAGAGTCGGAGCAACATAAATTATGCGTGTAGGTTGTCTGTGGTTTTGTGGTTAAGAGCAATATATCATCTCTCTCCCTCACTGCTTTCTATATGTCGAGGCTGATAACCTGGCAATACTGGACACGACACGAACATGACACGGAAAAAATAACTAAAAACACGACACGAAAAAATAACACGAACACGACACGAATACACGAATGTCTCAAAATCTATTTAATACGAATTATTAACATATCAAAGTTTATATAAATATAAAATACCTTAAACACGATTATGACACGATAAAATATACGAACACGACACGGATACACGAATTGCCAGGTCTAAAACAGCTTATATTCTTTATGATAGAATTCATACAGCTTGCTCGCTGAACTTTTGATTCTGGAATGGCTGAGTGCTATCATCATGAGAGGTATACTGGGAGTTTTATGTTTATAAATTGAGAAGGGTAGATGAAATTTAATTTCATCATGTATAGGATCTCAAAAAAAATTTCCTCATCTTACAATTGTCAATCTCTGGAAAATCAAAGAATTTATATGAATAAGTTATGCATTTCATGTACTTGCAACATATTCTTTCTTTCTTTCATAATTAAGTTGTCATTCTGAATCAGATGTATCATTACAAATACTGAAATACAGAATTTACCTCTACAGTAATATGACTTTGACAAAATGGACATACAGCTGCTGCTCGTAATTGAAGTGTTATAGGATTCTTTGATTTCTGCTCATCATGCAAAAGACTTATATACATATACATACTTATCTCACATTCTATGGAAGTTACCTTTGTTAACTCTTTAGTTAGTTTTCCTCACTTATGTAGATTATTGGAATTCCTTTTGGAAAGGGTTTGTTCTTATTACATTATTATCTTTAAAATGAATTTCTTACACACACTGGTTCAATGATTTATAGGATCAACTTGTTGGGCTACAGTCCACTTGCAATGGGCATACTTTCGGGAAGTATTTTGCTTCTGATGGATTGGTGGTCCTCCTGATGCTCGGTTAAATCTTTTCAGAGGTTGATTACTAACTCTTTCTTTTATATTCCATTGTCTAGGATTCCTCCAAATTATTATTGAGCTTCTTTATATATCTCATTTCTGTTTTGTAGGAAGGTATTCAGAAGGGGAATCCCGATGCAACCTGACTAGAAGAAACACATTAAAAGCAGCTACAATGGTAAGCAAAGTATTGTGAGTTTTGAACCCATAGACATTATTCAATGGCACTCTATTTTGTAGTTTGAGTGGGAAAATGGAATTTGTTTATGCATTTTCTGCTGAGTTATTGTTTGATTATTAATTCAAATGGGTTTAATGGAGGATACCTATAAAGGAGGATATTGAAGGATGTTCATAGTAACAATTTGTGTGTATGAGTACATGTGGACCATTATAGCATAATGGAGTAGATGTGTAGGTTCATAATCAAAGAGTGTTTGTCAGAAAAGCTTATTGTTTGATGTGGAAAGCTTTTTGCATCACAGCTTATAGTCTTTGTTAAGATTAAAATTTTACTTTTACATGTAATACATCTCTGTTAATGCTTAATGAAATTGAATAACAATTGACATTTTTAATTCCATCTCCCTGTCTTTGCAGGAATACCTTGTGTAGACACCCGTTTTTGTCCAGGTTAATTTTAGTTTTATTTTTGGTTTTAACTTTAGTTTTGTTTTTAATATTAATTCTTAATTTTTTAATTTATTTTCGTAATTATTAAAAAAAAAAAAGTCAGAAAAAAAAAACCAAAAAAATAAAATAATAAAGTTTGCTCAAACCCAAATTCCTTATGGAATTAAGATTAAACTCTGGAATTAAAGATAAATGTCAAGAAAAGACTTTTCTTCTGGGATAAGATTACACTTTGATTAGGATGAGAATATCTAGGACGTTGCTCCAAAAGGTGCCACAGTTACTACGACTTGCCTTCCATCGATGATGTAACTTATCTTGAATTGGTTGAAATTATATCAAAGTTGAAGGATGAAAGTGGCAAACTAGGGTGATTCATTCAAACGTTTGGAAATTGGAGTGCATGCTAAGGTTTTATTTTCTTTTTTCCTTGATTTTACGTTATTTATTTATTTATTTGATGATTATATTACGAGTTTATGATTATGTGATGATTATTATTATTATTATTTTTATCTTTTTATATTTATTATATGATTTTTATTTTTATATTATTATGTTTATTTTATGATACTAATATTATTTTTTTTCATGTTTCAAGTCTAGGTTAATTTGATTATTTGCTTGATAATTTATGTAATATTTTATGATTATTTATTATTATTATTATTTGTACTTTTAGATTACATTGCTTGATTAGGAATAAATATGATGTTATTATGATTATGATTTTATTATTTTTTTAGATTACTTTGCATGATTAGGAAAATAAGTATTGACTTCGTAGATTAATTAAGACCTTTAGATAAGACCTAATATGTGATTAATGTGGTATTATTTTTTAATTTAATTATAAAAATATATAAAAATAAATTAAAAAATAATTTTTTAATATATATGGACAGTAAATATGAGTCGGCAGATCGGCCTGGCCCAGCCTGGCCTAATATCGGACCTAGAGAAGGTAAAATAAAAAAATTCGGGTCTCGGCTCGGCGACCCCATACATGAGCAGGTCTAGTTTCTATAGGCAATTTGCTATATACGTAATCGAATTTGTGATTGGATTTGAAATGCGATGGACCATTGGTTTTGGATAAATTTGTTCAAGGATCGAATTATTTTTATTCACAGATAAGGTATTTTTTTTTAATTTGGAGTGATTTGATCTGATTTAAATTATTATTTATTAATAAAAATAAATTTTTATTTAAATTTAATTATAAAAATATTTTTAAAAAAATATTTTTAAACAGTAATATGAGTTTTCGGGCTTGGATAAGGAAGTTAAAAAAAAAAAATTCGAGTCAAGGTTAGGTCCATGGACAGATCTAGTGTTGAGTTGCAGACTTGACAATTTATGTATTGTGTTGTGCTCGTGTATTTTTTGTGTCATAATTGTGTTTAAAGTGTTTTATATTCATATAAATTTTGATTTATTAATAATTTGTGTTATATAATTTTGACACATTCATTTATTTATATGTGTTTTAATTATTTTTTATATTATATTTATATCATATAATCGTACTATATTTGATATTATTAGATCTACTAAATTGGGTCTCAAACTGGTTACTTTATCCCCAGTTATAATTTTACTAGTTATGTTGATCTTTTCGTTTCTTTAGTCGAACGTTGATCGAGTAAAAGTCATCAACTTTCTAAGAAAAAGTCCAGTCCTGGGGATAAAAGTATTATTATTATTAATAATAATAATTAATTAATAGCGTGTTATTGACAAGACTTAAGACTGCCAAAATTTTCTTGTGTTTTATATATAGTGAGAATAAAGCTTATGTCAATGTGTCAACGTGGATGAGGATTCAATCTGATTTTCGAGGGGAATTTTTTTGGATAATCAGATGCCTCCGCCACGGATAAATCTGTTCATGGATCGAATAGTTGTCCGATTCGATTGGTCCGATTTATATTAGATCGAGTTTGGATATAATTTTTTGTGATATTGATCGATCCGGTCCGGATCACTGTTTAAATATTAAAATATTATTTTTTATTTAAATTTAATTATAAAAAATATATAAATATTAATAAAAAAATAATTTTTTAATATTTTAATATATTTGAATAATAAAATAGACTTATACGAGTCAGCCCGGGTAAGACCCGAATGAATTTGAAATTAAAAAAAATTTCGGACCGCGACTCGACCATAGACAAATCTAGTCACGGACTAAGACTAGGAGGATGAAGACTCCCGACATTGAGGCATAGACCAATTCTGGCAGGCAGGCAGCCAGATTTCATTTCAACAATGGATTACCCAAGCAAGTTTATTCTAGAACTTGTCAATGTCACAGTTTAGCATTGCTATTGTAAAAAAAATTGGTTTTAAAAAATGTGTTTGAAAAATAAAAAAATGTGATTTGAGAATTTCGATAATTTAGCATTGCTGTAAAAAAATTATTGTGAAAAGTTAAAATATTTATTTTAGACATGATGTTGAAAAGTAAAAAATAAATTAATTTCAATGCTATTCAAGTATTATAATATTAGATATATCAAAATATAAATTTAAATTATTTGTGATATTTAATTTAATATATAAAAACACTTTTAAGATATTAAAATCATATACAAATATTATATTTTACAAATTTAAATATATAATGTTATATATTTGAAATAAAATTCAAAAAAAGAAATAATTGTATACTCTCATATAAATATTACAAAAAATATATATTCACAATCACCGCTCACTCTCGACATGAAGGTGAAGATGAGCTGAAATTAAGTTCTGCCACCACGGTTTCTTTTTGTTAATAATAAATGTTTATTTGAGTATTTGGTCATTTCTCTCCAAATGAATGGTTTTGCAACCACATAAGCACCATTTTTTTGGTTTTTAGGTTTGACTCAAAATTAGCAGTCAAAAACAATTTTCACGAAAAAAATAATTATTTAGCATTGCTTGATTGCCAAAACGAGCGTTTTAACAACCAGAAGCATTGCTAAACGCAGCCTTAATCTATTTTGGCCAACAACAACATTCGGTCTGCCTTAACTCAGCTGTTTGCTTTGCACATCCAAATACAAAAAATAAAAAAATAAAGCAAAGAAAATCCCAAACAATCTCTTATGGCAATAGAAAATAGAAAGCTAAAAATATCTATTTTTTCTTCTTCTTTTGACAGAAGAGAAAAGAGAAAGGAAAGTGTGTGATTTGAGGATAATGGAGTTCAACTTTTGATTAGAGGTGAGCATTGATAAGTTTGAATTGAGTTAATCTCGAATCGATCAAATTTGGTTAATTCGATTTGATTATTCGATTTTGAAATTAATCTGTTATGAAAAAAGATTTATTCGATTAGTTTGATTGATTATCGATTTTAAAATTTAATAATTGAATAGATCGAACTAATCGACCTTTTAAATTTTAATTATATTTTATATTTTATATAAATAAAAATAATTATATAATAATTTAAAATTATATATTATATTATATAACAGGCAATATACAATAAATAATTTATTTGTTAAATAGCTAAAATCGATTAAATTGACCGAACCAATTAATCTAGATCGATTTTGATTTTCTTGATTTTAAAATTTTTTATCGATTAATTTAATTATTTTATAAAATTATTTGATTTAATCAATTTTTAAAATTTTAAAATCGAATCGATCGAATCAATGTATTCATACTTTTGATAGGATTGACATTTATTACAAGACAGGACAGCTATACAACGCATCCCCATTCCATCACGGTTCACAGACATCTCCAACGGTTTACTTTTTATGAATTTAAAAAAAAAAAAAAAATCGTAGTGTTTGAAAATAAAAAAGAAATTGCAAATACGAAAATTTTAAGTTTTTTTTTTTTATCTTAATATAGTTAAAAAAAATTATTTATCAAAATACTGTTCTTTTCAGATTAATTTTCAAAATCCACTTTTTTTAAATCAGTTGGAAAATTACCATGACCCATGTCAATTTTCCAATTGAAAATTTTAATTTTTTTTAATTTTTTACATTGAGAAATCGCCACGGTAGGTGGCAATTTTCCAAGATAACTTTTTTTTTATTATTCTTTTAATAAATAAAAATAATAAAAATTTAATAATTTAAAATTTTAAAAATTTAAAAAATAAAATAATTAATAATTTTAATATATAATTTTTATTCCATAGTGATAGAAGTGTCCATGGGCCAGGTCCATGTATGGTATCAACACCACATTTGCTTGCCCAAGCCACGGTGGCAATTTTTCAACCTTTATTTTTTTTTTTAATTTTATAAAATAATAAAAATGATATAATTTTTAATTTTAAAAAATAAAAATATAACAATTTATGAAAAATTAAAAAATTATATTCGTAATTAGACATGTTCATGGGCCGGGCCGCGACTCGAAATTTTTTTCCTTGCCCAAGCCCATTTCGAGTCGTGCCAACCCGAAAGCCCATTTCACTATTATTTTTTTTAAAATATTTTTATATATTTTATAATTTTTTGAATTTTGTTATTTAAATTTTTTAAATTAAAAATTATATAATTTTTATTTAAAATTTATTATTTAATAAAATTACAAAAACACTTGTCCAAGCCCGGACTAATACAACACTCTGGTTGGCCTTTCTCCCAGAGGTCCATTTATTACCAATACAAGTTGAAAAAATTCTATTGACATTACGGATAGACCTGCTCATGGGTCGGACAGCCCATCCTGCCAGGCCCTGATCACTATTTATATATTAAAATAATTAAATTCAGGCCCGCGAGCCGGGCCTTGGTAAAGAAGTTGAAAAATTTCGGGTCGCGGCCTGGCCTATGAGCAGACCTAATTACGAATATAATTTTTTAATTTTTGATAAATTGTTATATTTTTATTTTTTAAAATTAAAAAATAAATAAATAAAGATTGAAAAATGACAACCGTGGCTTGAGCAAGCAAATATGATGTTGATACTATACATGAGTCCGGCCAGGCCCATGGACACTTCTACCACCATGTGATAAAAATTATATATTAAAATTATTAAATCTTTATTTTTAAAAATTTTAAATTATATAATTTTATTTAAAATTTATTATTTATTAAAAGAATAAATAAAAAAAAATGGGAAAACGCCACCCACGGTGACGATTTCTCAATGTAAAAAATTGAAAAATTGTAGTTGAAAAATCGTTATGGTTCATGGCAATTTTTTAACTGGTATTTAAAAAAATTAAAATTTTCAATTGAGAAATCACCATAGGCCATGACAATTTTTTAACTGGTTTAAAAAAAATGAATTTTAAAAATTAATCTGAAAAAAAAATGATATTTTGATAAATAATTTTTTTTTAATGTGATAAAAAAATCAAAATTTTAACATAGAATCATAGAATGGTATCTTTAATGGATGAATTCGGACTTTTTTTTTTTTTGTGGTGGGTTTTCGTGGGGTCATATGTCCTAATTGGAGACTTCAATTTCACAACTCATACTCCATCATCGCCACTTATTACAATCCAACAATTAACAAAGAAAGAAAGAAAGAAAGAAAGAGAATTTACTGTATAAAATAGTTTCACAGAAAAATAATATAATTTCTTAAACCAAAAAAATGGAAGCAAAAAAGTGAGGATCCCAAGCAAAAATCTGGACCCCACCACTGAGCTACGATCTTGGGGTTTTTGAGCGTTTGGTTAAATTTTATTGTAAGAGATCAGAATTGAAGGTGTGATATTGTTTGTAAGGGATTTGGGGTTTAGGAATTAGAGGGGTGGGGATGGGTTCGAAGTCGTGGCTACATCCGGCTCCTACTTATCGGACTTTGGAGACTTATTGGGACTCCGATGATGATGCGCCTGGTCCCCGATGTAGTCACACTCTTACCGCCGTCGCCGCCACTAAGACGCATGGTCCAAGACTTATTCTCTTCGGTGGTACCACCGCCATCGAGGGTGGCGCTTCCTCTTCTGCTCCCGGAATCAGTTAACCCCTCTCTCTCTCTCGAATACTGTTTTTACTTTGGATATGATTTTTTTAACATTATTATTTTTACTTTTTTTTTTTGGTATTTAGGATTGGCGGGTGTTACCAATTCAGTTCATTCGTACGATGTTCTTACCAGAAAGTGGACCAGGTGATTATTCCTGTTTTTTCGTTCTCCTTTTTAATGGTATTTTTTTTTTTTTTTTTAAATCGAGTTGGAATTTTAGCTGATCTTTTCTTTTAATTGAAATTTGCAGAATCAAACCAGCTGGCGAGCCGCCTTCTCCTAGGGCTGCTCACGCGGCGGCGGCTGTTGGCACCATGGTCGTGTTTCAGGTGTGTAAACTGCAGAATGATCACTAAAGATTGCTACTTTTATATCATTTTTGGTGTTTTGGTTTACTTTTTACTAAATAATTTGTTTCATTGGCTAGGGTGGGATAGGTCCAGCTGGGCATTCTACTGATGATCTTTACGTGCTTGATCTGACCAATGATAAGTTTAAGTGGCATAGGTGAGTTTCAATTCTGCGGGTTTTGGCTATTTCTCATTGTAAATTGTTGTTGTTTCATTATAATCTGATTATATTTTCATTTCGGTGGTTTTCGTTGACTAGAGTGGTTGTGCAAGGGCAGGGTCCTGGACCTCGCTATGGCCATGTTATAGATTTGGTTGCCCAGAGATATCTTGTCACTGTAAGCGGCAATGATGGTATGAACATTTCTTTTTTTTTTTTGGTTGATATTTTAAAAGGTTTACGAAGGTTCCACCGAGATGGTATGAACATTTCACTTTCCAGCTTTATCCTATCTATCTTGCGGTGTATGGTTAATTTTTTAGAAGTGATTAGAAAGCATTGAACCAGGAAATTTTGTTATGAAGAAACAGAAATGAAGCTATTTGTCTTGGTCAACTTATTCACTTTGATGATCACTCTTCAATCTTCTATGGTTATAGGCAACATCTTCACTCTCCTAAATCCTTTTTGGAAATTAGTTCGCCGAGTGGAACATGGTTGCTCTGATAAATTCAGTCAGTGCTCAAATGTTCCTCAGTTTCCAAACTGTTTATATCAGTGTTCAGTAAAGATTGCCCTTTAGTATCAAGAAGACTTATATACATTGCTTGTTTTATTATGTGGCAACTAAGATTGAAGAATTGTCAATTTTGTGAATTTTATGTTTTGTCTGGTGATTTCCTCTTGATGTTGTTTGTTTGGTTGCATTGAAATCTGAGCAACGGTTCTTTTATTTTCTTTTATTTTTGAATAGGAAAAAGAGTTCTTTCAGATGCCTGGGCTTTGGATACTGGCCAGAAACCATATGTATGGCTGAGGCTAAACCCCGAAGGCGATAGGCCTTCTGCTAGAATGTGAGTTTGTTTATTGTTAATAATATACACAAGCTATTAACTTGTGTATGTTTCCAAAATCTGTGTTCTAAATATTCCAATTATTTATACTTTGTTTATAGGTATGCTACCGGTAGTGCCCGCTCAGATGGCATGTTTTTGCTTTGTGGTGGAAGAGACTCCTCTGGGGCGGTATGATCAATTCTCGTGTAATATGTACTTTATGCCTACGTTACAATTGTTTGCTTCACTTCTGGGGAAAAGGGGGATGCTCTCTTACTTTTGGTTTGTTTGAACTGTTGAAGTCAAAGGTCATTCTGCACTAAGCATTATTTATTAGTGTGTGCTTAATATGTTTAACATAAGTTGCAATGTTTAACTCTGTTGCCTTGAATATTATATAGCCATGTAACTTTTAGACTGAATAATATAATTTCCTCTAATTGACATTCTACTTCAAACTATAGTAGGCACTGAACAGTCTTTTCAATGTGAGATGCTGTTTTTGAGTTTATTGATTATATATGTACTTCAACAGCCTCTAGCAGATGCATATGGGCTGCTTATGCATAGAAATGGTCAGTGGGAGTGGACTCTCGCACCTGGAGTGTCCCCTTCACCGAGGTATCAGCATGCTGCGGTAAGTAGATGCCACAGCTATTGCATATAGTAGTTATGAACATAAGATGCAATTTTTATAGGCCTGCATCACTTTTTTTGCTTTGAAAACAGTCAGCTTGATATTTGCTTTCTACCAGGTTTTTGTTGGTGCGCGATTGCATGTTACTGGAGGTGTTCTTAGAGGAGGACGTGGCGTAGAAGGTGAAGCAGCTGTTGCAGGTAAGCTTTTGCTTGTCATCTTAAAATAATTGTCCAAAGAGTGTGTGTTGTTTGCATCTCAAGTAAGTTTATTTCCAATATTCTCTCTGTTTTGTAGTACTGGATACTGCTGCTGGAGTATGGTTGGACAGGAATGGGCTTGTGACTTCCTCACGGAGCACTAAGGGACATGCTGAATATGATCCATCTTTGGAACTTATGCGTCGTTGTCGCCATGCATCTGCATCTGTTGGTGCTCGAATATATATTTATGGTGGTCTTAGAGGAGGTAAAGATAGTAAAGTCTGTTGTGAAAATAGTGTAAGTGGACTTGTCTCTGGTGAACTGGTTTCATCTTGACTAATTTAGGTAGAATTAAAAGACCAATTAAGGTTTAAGTTGTGGGAAGTTTGACTGCAATGATCAATGCTGTTATAGTTGGCAAAAGTACAATTAATACATGTGGAGTAGGCTTGATACATAGGCCCTACCTCTTCAGTTGTCAATTTTTACATTGCCATAGAGCAAAAGAAGTTGGCATGTATGAATATAAAAGATCATATTAGTAAGTGTGTTTGCTGTCAATGTGAATTCAGTTACTTTTTCCATGCCCTTTGTTTTCACCAGATTGACTGCAACAACAATTCATTTTGAAAATTAACTTTTCTACAGAAAACCTTGCTAGAATGGTTTCTTTATGTGTGCTTAGGGCCATTGCTGCAGCAGTTAGCTTTGGTTGGTTTTCTGCAGAGGAAACTGCTATGGGACTGTATGGGCAAATGGAACACGGGAAGACATGGGTCTGTCTTTATTTGGCTCATGGATATTGAAAACATCAATGTAGATTCATGTGACTTTTAACTTTCGGGCCAACGGAAATGCAAGCTTGTCTGCATACTTGGAAGAAACAGTTGTGTCTGAAATTATGCACACATTTCTCTCACAGCTGTATTGCATCTCTGCTCTTTGTAGTGACAATGCCCTGGCTTACTTTTGATTTTATATGTCAGAGTGACAGTTATAAATTTAAATTGTTTATCTAATCCTGTGTGTTCATTTTCTTCCATTTTTCTTTCTTTCTTTCTTTCTTTCTTTCTTTCTTTCCTTGCTTTCTTTTGTTTGTTTTTTTTTTTTTTTTTGAGAGGGGTATACTATGTGTCAATTTCTTGTCTTGGATGATTACATGATTAATTATTTTATTTTCTGCAGATATGCTGTTAGATGATTTCCTAGATGCAGAAAATTCACCGTTCCAGTCTGACATTAATTCTCCTGAGAGAGCCTCGAATTTGTCCAGCCCCAGATTTAATCAACCTAACTTAAGTTCATTTGGAACAACACCAACTTCAGATGATGGTCCAGAGTTCCCTTCATCTGGGAGCTTGAGGTCTGACTCATAACTCTCTCTCTCTCTCTCTCACACACACACACACCGTGGGAGTATTGATTGATGATTAATCTTTATCTTATAGCATGGACAAAAATTCGATGGAGAAACTGAGGGAGGCTTCTGCTGCTGAAGCTGAGGCAGCAAATGCTGTCTGGCAAGCTGCACAGGCTGCATCTGCTGTTCCAGCAGAGGAAACATCTATATCTGATGACAACTCACCTGCTGCTGAAACAGCTTCAGATGCTAGTGATAATGAGGCTGATGTTCGCCTTCATCCTAGAGCTGTATGTATATTGCAAGTCGCATGTCTGAAGGGTTTTCTAATTGTCCAGCCACAGTATTCTAATGCTTTTTTTTTTTTTTTTGCACAGGTTGTGGTTGCTAAAGAGGCTATAGGGAACCTGGGTGGGATGGTTAGGCAGCTATCTTTGGATCAGTTTGAAAATGAGAGCAGAAGGATGATTCCTTCTAATAATGACCTGTCCTACCCTAACAAAAAGTTTGCTAGACAAAAGTCTCCTCAAGGCTTGCATAAAAAGGCAAATTACCAGAGTTTATTTGTTTTCTATTTAAAACTTTTTAAAAATAGTTCAATATTTATATTTCTTTTGCAGGTTATTTCTACATTGCTTAGGCCCCGAAACTGGAAAGCTCCAGCTAACAGGAGGTTTTTCTTGGATTCTTATGAAGTGGGTGAACTCTGTTATGCTGCTGAACAGATATTTATGCAAGAACCCACAGTCCTTCAGTTGAAAGCTCCGGTAAAAGTCTTTGGTGATCTTCACGGACAGTTTGGTGATTTAATGCGGCTATTCGATGAATATGGGTTTCCTTCAACTGCAGGAGACATTACGTAAGTTTGATAATCTTGCTGCCCATGCAAATTAGATAACTCATTGTCATAATTGAAACTTAAGGCATATGACTATTACTTCCTATTATGATATCGCTGGTTCTGCAATTTTTTGACCAAGTTGCTTAATCAATTGTTTTTTATGTTTTAGGTACATTGATTATCTGTTTTTAGGAGATTATGTTGATCGAGGACAGCACAGCTTGGAGACAATTACATTGCTTCTTGCTCTTAAGGCAAGCTCTGGACCAAATGAGTCTTAATTTGACTATGAATGCAACCTTGTACTGTTTCTTTAATTGGATTCCATTGTCTTGTTTGTTATGATTGTGCAGATCGAGTATCCTGAAAATGTTCACTTGATTCGTGGAAATCATGAGGCTGCTGACATAAATGCGCTCTTTGGTTTTCGTATTGAATGCATGGAGAGAATGGTCTGGATGAGTATGCGCATGTGGATTAATTATTTATTTTTTCCAGATAAAATGTGCTAATTATTGTTTATTTGTAGGGGGAGAATGATGGTATATGGGCATGGACACGGTTCAATCAACTATTCAACTGTCTTCCACTTGCTGCTCTTATTGAAAAGAAAATTATCTGCATGCATGGTGGCATAGGAAGATCTATACATTCAGTTGAACAGATAGAGAAACTCGAGCGACCAATAACAATGGATGCAGGATCCATTGTTTTAATGGACCTGTTATGGTATGCATTTTTTTGAATCTATTAGTCCAATTAAAATAAATCTTTCTACAGATTAATTTTGACTTTCATTTGCCTATTCAGGTCTGATCCAACAGAAAATGATAGCATAGAAGGTTTGAGACCGAATGCCCGAGGTCCTGGTCTTGTCTCTTTTGGGGTATGCATGTTATTGCTTTATGTGTAAAATAGTTGATTGGTTCTTATTTTAAATGCATCGAGGCAATCCTTTATATCATGCATTTTAGTTGGAAAAAAATCAGAAAGAAAAGGAAAAAATTATGCATTTTAATGGATCTTTTATGACATTTCATATCATGCTAGAAATCTTTTAATTGAAAACCAACACTATTCAAGGGATTCAGAGGAACCTATTCCATAAACCGCTTTGTTCTAGTTGCAACAAAACTACGGAATACCGGACCACCTGATAACTTGATCGATCCAAGAACTGATTTTTTAGTTTATTTGTTTTTATAGGTTGATTGTCTCAGTTCGAATTTACTGGAAGTTTCAATACTTTTGCACTCGTAGTTTCACATAATGCATGTTTTAAGTCATGAGCACTTCCTCTAATCATGTGTGATTGAACTTTTATTATACATGCACAAGAACCCTATGTTGCGCTCCGATTCTTCATTTTTCTTGAAGTATTCGTGTCCGACACATATCCGGATATGGGTACGGGGATATGATTCTCCAAGGACCCTCCAAATACATGAAAATCTTGGAAAAAATTGAATATACACCGTGTCCGACACTTACACCTGAGTCCGAGTAACATAGCATGAACCTACAATGATTTATGTTGCCATATGCAGCCTGATCGTGTGACGGACTTCTGTAAGAAAAACAAGCTACAGCTTATTATAAGGGCCCATGAATGTGTAATGGATGGGTTTGAACGATTTGCTCAGGGTCAATTGATTACTCTTTTTTCTGCAACAAACTATTGTGGTAAGTAAACTACATCGAGCCGCCTCCTGTTGCTGGGAATTTTTTGCTGCCTAATCTGGTATATACATCTAGGTACTGCAAACAATGCTGGAGCTATATTGGTAGTTGGTCGAGGACTGGTTATAGTCCCGAAGTTAATACATCCCTTGCCACCTCCTATTCAGTCTCCGGAGACATCGCCAGAGCGTGTTGCAGATGACGCATGGATGCAGGTAATGCCTATGTTGCTCCGACTTTTCATTTTTCTTAAAGTATCCGCGTCCGACATCCGAATCCAACGCATATCCGGACATGGGTATGGGGATATGATTCCTCAAGGATTCTCCAAATATATGGAAAAACTTAGAATAAATCAATCACATCCGTGTCGGACACATACCCGTGTCCGACACTCACACCTGAGTCCGAGTAACATAGGGTAATGCTTATATATTTTGATGTATAAAGTCCAAAAACTGCTCAGCAACAGTCGGACAGGTGGTGAATGTTGGAGGTGAACCAGAAAAATTTGGGTAAAGTCGGATTTCATACCTGCTCACTGCATGTACATTAATATGTAATATGTTTCTATTGCATCTGCAGGAGCTGAATATCCAAAGACCACCAACACCAACTCGTGGTCGCCCTCAACCTGAACTCGATCGGAGCTCACTTGCATATATATGAACATGCTATTAGGAATTTGAAGACTTTTGTAATTTACGAAGCTATGATGCCTCGGGAGTCCTCATTTTTACGTCCGAGGTTTGATTCTTACGTAACTCGAATTTCAAGAAGTATATATCGAACCACTTCGTGTACGCATTATTTCTCGTGTTGTATTTTGAAGATAAAGCTTTTGTTTATTGTACACATAGCTTGGGAGTTGTAGATCAGTTTTTAATCAGTGATTGTAATATACATATAGTTTATTAGTTCTTCAAAGGGTCGGTATAGATAGCATTTTGTCGTTGTGCAATAAGAATAATTTATAGTCAGGGTTGGGGCAACTTAATTTTTCGTTTCAGTTTGTGCATTGTAACATAAATGGTGATACATCTAGGTGTTGTATGAAGCAATTTTTTAATTTTGGATTTAACTTTGTGCAACTGCCTGTATAAACAAATAGTATTTATTTTTAAAGTTTGTCAACATTGACGAGTTTGGAGTCTTGGTCACACTTGTACTAGTAAGTTATTTGATTTCGGTTAAAAAAAAAAAATCAAATTTGGTTCAAATATCATAATATTCTGACTTGAGCTTGAAACTTGAGCTTGAGTAACTTGCGGAGTGTAATAAAGTTTGAAAAAAAAATTCAATTCGAACTCTAGTTCAAATACAAATAATTGTTGAATATGAGAATCAAATTTACTTTTTATTAGATAAATGAGTTTAATCGAACGAACTCAAATAATTAAAATTTTAATTTAAATTGAATTCAAATTTTAAAAATAAAATTTGATCAAATTCAAGTCGATTTCATACCGTCAATTTCAAATCGAATTTGAATTTCTTATTACTTAAACTTGCTGAATTTCTTATTACTTAAACTTATCGAACTTGAATTTCTTATTACTTAAACTTGCTGAATTTCTTATTACTTAAACTTGGCTTTTGAAGTTTTGATTACTCACCCAAATTATTTGCAAGCAGAAATTAATGGAGAAAGAACAATAAAAGAACTCATTTTGGTGTTGTACATGATACATAATGGCTAGCTTTTCTAATATCCTGAAGCATATTATCTGCAGCTAGCTTTTATGCTTACAGTTTATTGTTATCAGCCATTTTCTTGAAAAGTAATACTACAAAGTTTACAATATTGGATTAAAATGTTTATAATTCAGCAAATACAACTGTTTTCTTCCCATCATGTGCCTTACGGAAGAAATGTTTGACGTAATCTGAATAAAGAACTTGCTTATAAATTGGTTTCTCACCGCTTTCGATCAGTTCAGGCAATGGTCCAATCATGTCACCGGGTCTTGGATTCACGAAAATGGGGACAGAGATTCTGTTCTTACTTCCATTGGCGACCACACGATGTTCGACACTCCTGTACTTGCCGTTACTCATTATTTGCAATGCATCTCCGACATTGATCACAAGAGAACCCTTAATTGGAGGAATATGAATCCAACTCCGACAGTAATTAAGGTTTGTCCTCATTGAACCCATTAACAATGTTTCTTTTGTTTCATCGATCTCATTCACATTTAGACCCTTCATTAGCACTTATAATAACTGTTTAATTACAACTTCAGACTTTTTCATGTAATCTAACACTTGCTCCCTGAAAAAAACAAAACAAAAGCTTGATTAAGTAATACATAATATAGGTTAGACTTATTAATTCTTGAGGTGAACTGGTCTTATTAAGATGATAGATTATTAGTTCTAATAAGTAATACAGGAAAGCTTAATTAAGTTGGTGCTGCTGCCTTGCCAATGTTGTTTAGGGAGTTCTATATCGAGTTGATTAAATTTAGGTAATTGAACATATATGTGATAAAACCGTAAAAGGAGAGCTAAGTGTTGTTGATTATGCTATTGCAGTTTTTGTCATAGAATGAAAGTTTTTGTTGGAGAAAATGTAGGATATATGTAGAGCAATGTACACAAATGTTTTTGTTAGAGAATGAAAGCTTTTGTTGGACAAAGATATCAGTTTCTGTAGAATGGATAAGTAATAAATACTTCTGCAAAATATGCATTTTTAGGTTTGTAATTTTGACATTTGGTTTACTGTTAACTCTTCAGAATGTTAATGAATTTATTATTGCTTTTTTTTATTTATTTATGCTGCAACATGATTTTACCTGATAATATTTATTTGTATCAGCTTTCATTATAGCTGAGAGAATTTTGGATCTGCCACTGTGCTATTGTACTTATCTTACAATGTTATTTGAGTTTATTGTCAGTATTTTAACTTGGTGAAAAGTTAATTGAATATGAGGAAATAACAGTATACACTATCTATTCTTTAGTCCTTAGGCAATTTCTTATCTGTGAATTGTGATCTCCACAGATTTCAACCACGGCATGGGACAGTCTTCACGTTGAGCTGAAAGCAATAATTTGCTTTAACATGGATAAGTTAGCTGAATCTACCTGTTGGCATGAACAGAAAGGGGATAAAACTTAACTGACTAATTTTGTAATACTAACATCAATGGAAGGAGGCAGTTGAATTTTGTAATACTAATTTTGTAATAATAATATGTAAATTATTATGTAAATTATGTAAATTATTATGTAAATTATGCAATATTTCTCACAAGTATAGGGAGCTGCTCAAAGCTAGATTCTTGAGAGTTGAGACTATTCTTCAATCTCTTGAGTTTAAGTGTGAGGGATTGTGTTGGGGAATAGATCTAGTTCACTTGAAACTATTGGATTTTGGATGGTGCTCTTTTTCCAATGAAATTTTAATGAGTTTCAGCGTGCAAACTAAAAGAAAGTGTAAGCTTGACTGGCAAATTTTTTGTTATAATGTTTGGACTGTTCGTGTGGACATGAATATGCAAGGTTCTTGTAGGAAATAGATATACTACAAATTTATATTTTGATGGAAATGCAATGGTATGCAAAAGAACAGTAGGTGCTTGCTTGGAGTGCTTTGACCTCTGCATAATCTGTGGGTTTTTACCTAATGATTGTTGTAGGATTTTAAAACAGGGATGTATATGTCGCACCTCTATTGAAATAAATTTGTTTGGTTAACTAGGTCAGTTGTGACTTCACCATCACCATGTATTAAGGATTGACAAAGTTATGTCTAATTCCCAAGTTAGTAATCTATTATAAGCTAGATGTAAAAGAAGTTGGCTTCTAAAAATTATGGAAAGGTTTATATGGAAATACAATAATGTGTATTCTCATATTACATGCTCCATAAATGAAAATAAGTACTGAGTTGGGTGGTTTCGTGATGCATAACACTCTCATGGGAAGACAATAGATGTTAGATAACTTTAAGTTTAAATTTCTCTTGCATTTGATATATTATGTTCTCTATTTAATAACGGGAGCTGAGGAACTCATTTCTCTCTTTCCAGCATCAGGAGGCTCAAGAATATCCAGCAAAACGAGTCGTTCTTCAGCTCCTTCAAGCTTGACTATCCCATCTTTCAGTGATACAAGTAGTACTGGCATTCGGTTACAACTAGAACTTAGTGATGCATACCGCACCATTTGCATCATCTTGGGTGGAACATCGTTCTGCACAAACGATGGGGCACACAGTTTGGCATTTTTCGTCCATCGATGCATAATCAAAGATGTAGGAAGATGAGACATATCTTCAAGCTTCATCACATGAATTTGATGCCTACAAGGTAAACCAACTGTCTCAAATTTTCGGCAAGAACATTCAATAGTTTGCGCAGCTACATCAAAGACAACTACAACCTTTCGGTCAGGTTCCCTGTACTTGCCTAAATAATAGATCCGCATTAATTCATTTTCTACAATTGGTTCACGGATACGATACAACGTCTCCTGCTGAAGCTCGTCTTGGAAAAGAGAGAATGATTCCCTTGTGTACATAGTTGCCGCATGACATTCAATGTCATCTAACTTGCTTAAATGGTACGGCCTTGTCTCCTTACTAAAGTAATCAGCCTCCAATTCGGTCCGCATTCTACTCACCCCTTGATCAATTGAACGAACAAAGTCAAGATATGTTTTTTTCGACTTCAAGTATATAGCAAGCGAAGCGTTCAAGGACTCACACCTTTGTGTGGTTCGTAATGTCTTAAAAAATTGTCCTGTAATATATGCTTGTGCCCACATCTCCCTAGTTCTATCTTTTTTGACTATCCAAGGGTGCTTTTCAACATTAAATTGTCTGATCATTACAGTCCACTCACGATCAAAATCATTCGGTGTCCACCATGAAGTCATGCATCTACAAAATGCCTGAGCAAATAATGGATCACTGATATTTGCCTGTGCATTGCGAGCTAGGTGCCACGTACAAAGTCTATGTCTAGCATCGGGAAAAACAGTTCTAATTGCTCTTTACATTGCCCTATCCCCGTCAGTAACAACTGAAATAGGACGTTTGTTATGCATTGCTTCTAGGAAAGTTCTCAAAACCCACACAAAGGAATCAGTTGTCTTATCAGCAAGTATAGCAACTCCAAAAACAATTGTTTGATGATGGTGATTGACATCGACTATAGGCATCAGAGGCCTATCATAAGCATTCTTCTTATACGTGGTGTCGAACGCTATAACATCCCCAAAGCATGCATAGTCCGACAGTGAAGTAGCATCTGCCCAAAAGAGATTATGCAATCGCGTATCATCATCAGTGCTATATTTGATATAAAAACCAATATCCAATTCCTTCTTAATTTCAAAGTAAGAAATAACAGCATTCACATCGCCATCTGCTATTACAGCTTTACTGCAGGCATGTAGCGCGTTGTAAAGGTCTTTTGCAACAAAACCAACATTTTGGAATCCACCAGCTTGTTGAACAAGGTAGTTCATGATCTGTGATGTATAGACCCCAACGGATTTCATAGCTTTAGCTTCAACTAAATCTGATTCTTTAATTTCTCGATGTGACCGAATAAAAGGTTTATGAGATGAATCACACATATCATGATTATGATCCTCCTCACAATATGTGATTACCTACTTCCCTGAACCCTGCATGTTGACACGTACACTAGCCTTACATCCGGTTCTAGACAACGGTCTAGCACTTCTTTTACGATTGCAGTGTTCTATTTTGTCAATCTTGAATCCTTCTTTTGAACAACAATTGACCTACAAGGTTACCAGTATCATTACGTCTTGTAGTTCCCCAACGAACACCAAAACCCTTATGAAAAGCGTATGCCTTGTAAAATTCCCATGCAGCATCCACTGAATCAAAACTCATACCAATTATCTCTTCTCTACATAATCTACTCAAACCCTTATTATTATGAGAAATTGAACCTTGAAATTCAACAACATTAGGAGATTCTGAATTCGAAGGACGATCCTCAGAATCGAGAAACATGTTCGTTTCCTCATCAAAATGTAGTGTTCTACAATCCATTAAAATTTTGAAGAAAAAAAAACAAAAAAACATATATCTTGTAAAGGCAAAAAATTAAATTGTATTACTTAAAAATTATATATTTTATAACAAGTAAAATAACCGGTTCCATGTAAATTCTATTACTTAAATATTCTATTCACTAACCCATGAAAATCACTACCCATGAAAATATTTATGAATATTATATATTTTATAACAAGTAAAATAACCGGTTCCATGAAAATTTTATTAGTTAAACATTCTATTCACTAACCCATGAAAATATTTATGAATATTAGACATTTTATAACAAGTAAAATAACTGATTCCATGAAAATTCTATTACTTAAACATTGTATACTAACCTTTGTATGGAATATTTGCTTCAATAATGTGCTTCAAAAAAACGTCCAAAAAATCACAAGTTTTTAACTAATAAGGCTGAGCTAAAACTAAACCCCGTCTGTTGCTCTTTGCTACAACAAAAAACTCTCTCAGCTAACATATTTCAAGTAACAAAAAAATATCTCAGCTAAAACTAAAGTAGTTGACAATTAAAGAATGCATTGAATATAGACAAACATATTTAAAGTATGTCATTAATTATCTTCAGCTAACATATTCATTCTCTGTTAACTATTTAGACCGACGTGGGTGAAGCAATATTATCCCATTTAATATGTCTATTTAAGTTCAAATAAAGTTATTTTATCATGGTTTATATTAATGTTAAGTGATAAAAACAAAATTTCTAAACATATTACATATCTTGAAATATGTAATATGTAATTTATTATATTTATATTTAATTTAGCACGTTTATATGTAATTTGTCATCTTTTACATATAAAGATGACAAATTACATATAAATATGATCCAATGGCAAATTACATATAAACATGACCAAATGACAAATTACATATAAACATGACAAATTACATGTTTATATGTAATCTCTCATCTTGATATGTAATTTATCATTTCGTCATGTTTATATGTAATTTACCATGTTTATATGTAATTCGTCAAGTTTATATGTAATTTGTCATGTTTATATGTAATTCGTCAATCTGTCATGTTTATATGTAATTTCTCATGTTTATGTGTAATCTCTCATCTTGATATGTAATTTGTCATTTCTCATGTTTATATGTAATTTGTCATGTTTATATGTAATTCGTCAAGTTTATATGTAATTTGTCATGTTTATATGTAATTCGTCAATTTTTATATGTAATTTGTCATGTTTATATGTAATTTATCATGTTTATATGTAATCTCTCATCTTAATATGTAATTTGTCATTTGTCATGTTTATATGTAATTTATCATATTTATATGTAATTCGTCAAGTTTATATGTAATTTGTCATGTTTATATGTAATTCGTCAATTTGTCATGTTTATATGTAATTTGTCATGTTTATATATAATTTCTCATGTTTATGTGTAATCTCTCATCTTGATATGTAATTTGTTATTTCGTCATGTTTATATGTAATTTGTCATGTTTATATGTAATTCGTCAAGTTTATATGTAATTTGTCATGTTTATATGTAATTCGTCAATTTGTAATGTTTATATGTAATTTGTCATGTTTATATGTAATTTGTCATGTTTATATGTAATCTCTCATCTTGATATGTAATTTGTCATTTGTCATGTTTATATGTAATTCGTCAAGTTTACATGTAAGTTGTAATGTTTATATGTAATTTGTCATGTTTATATGTAATTTATTATGTTTATATGTAATCTCTCATCTTGATATGTAATTTGTCATTGCGTCATGTTTATATGTAATTTGTCATGTTTATATGTAATTCGTCAAGTTTATATATAATTTGTCATGTTTATATGTAATTCGTCAATTTGTCATGTTTATATGTATTTTGTCATGTTTATATGTAATTTCTCATGTTATATGTAATCTCTCATCTTGATATGTAATTTCTCATTTCGTCATGTTTATATGTAATTTGTCATGTTTATATGTAATTCGTCAAGTTTATATGTAATTCGTCAATTTATCATGTTTATATGTAATTTGTCATGTTTATATGTAACTCGTCAAGTTTATATGTAATTTGTTATGTTTATATGTAATTCGTCAATTTGTCATGTTTATATGTAATTTATCATGTTTATATGTAATTCGTCAAGTTTATATGTAATTTGTTATGTTTATATGTAATTCGTCAATTTGTCCTGTTTATATGTAATTTGTCATGTTTATATGTAATTTATTATGTTTATATGTAATCTCTCATCTTGATATGTAATTTCTTATTTCGTCATGTTTATATGTAATTTGTAATGTTTATATGTAATTCGTCAAGTTTATATGTTTATATGTAATTTCTCATTTTTTATTTATTTTCTCATGTTTATAAGTAATTTGTCATCTTCATATGTAATTTATTATTTCGTCATGTTTATATGTAATTTCTCATGTTTATATGTAATTATTCAAGTTTATATGTAATTTGTCATATTTATATGTAACTTCTCATGTTTGTCATGTTTATATGTAATTTCTCATGTTTATATGTAATTTGTCATCTTCATATGTAATTGTCATTTGGTAATGTTTATATGTAATTTTTCATGTTTATATGTAATTCGTCAAGTTTATATGTAATTCGTCATATTTATATGTAATTTCTCATATGTAATTTGTCATGTTTATATGTAATTCGTCAAATATATATATAATTTTTCATATTTGTCATGTTTATATGTAATTTTTTATGTTTATATATGCAATTTATAATATTTATATGTAATTTCAATTATGTTTATATATAAAAATTGATCAAAATACGATAATCTGCTACTTCGGTTTAAAACTCGGTAGAACCCCCTGTAAGATTGGAGGAGTTATGGTTTTAACTTAAGTGTTTTACACGCCGCCAAATCCTGAGCAAATTGCCTCCCCGCATCCATTTTGATCTCAGAATCCTTCTGTTCACTAAAATGTCTCCATTAAAATCACAATGAAGCGCGTTTTCAAAATATCTGATGCAGCAGCCCGATCGGAGTTGCTATCAAACCTCCACAGGCAGCCGTCAAAACCCAAATCTTTAATCCCATTTTTAGTTACTTTTCCCAAATCCTCTCTTTAAAGATTTTATAGAGACACTGGTGCCCCGACCAAGCAGTCTCCGCCGTTGCCCAATAAAATTCCCATCAACATTATCAGCTTGTTCATTGAAAAGCTTTCTCAGGTGGAGGAATCCCAGCGCCATCCAATTCAGGAGACGGTACGGAATTTGTTTCAGTTGAGAGATGAATTGGTAAAGAGTGTTGATTGTTTAGAGAAAGTGGTTAGGGTTTTGGAGGAGAAAGGTGATTGGTTACTTAGGAGTTGTGAATATCAAGGTGCTTTCTCCGAGTTATTGAAGAATTTATATTCTTCGCCTAATTTGGCCATGGAGGTAAGTTTTTTTCCTATTTTCCCACTTTTTAAAAGAAATTTCATTTGTTTGAATTTAGGATGAAATTTATATAGGTTTTGTTTTTGTGGGTTTTTTTTCTTTTTGTTTTTGTTGCAGGGGTTTGTTTTAATGCTTAGTTAGGTGGGTGTTTCAGAGCTCCATTGTAAGACATTGGTATATATTGGATTTTGTTTTCATATTAGAGTGTTTCTTCAGGTGTTTAATTGGAGGAGAAAAAAGCCAGAGCAAGGCTATCCGATTACGGCCGAAGAATATGCTAATGGTATCACCATTGCTGGTAGGATTAAGAATGTGGATCTTGTATTTTAAATCTTTACTGAGGCTGCTAGTAAGCAGCTCAAGAGAACGTCTACTTACAATGCGTTAATGAGTGCCTATATGTTCAATGGTTTGGCTGACAAATGTCTATTAGTGTTTCAGAATTTGAAAAGGGAACAGAATTGTAGTCCTTTGATCGTAACGTATAACATTCTTAGATCGGTCTTTGGTCGTTTGATGCTGATAGATCACATGGAGGCAACATTCGAGGAGGTTCAACTATTAAATCTCTCCCCTAATGTAAGTACCTATAACAATTTAACTGCTGCATATGTGACTGCTTGGATGTGGGATAGCATGGAAAGAACTTTTCATTTGATGAAGGCTGGACCGGTTAAGCCAGATATTAACACTCACTTGCTGATGCTTCGAGGATATGCACACTCGGGTAAATTTGATCGGATGGAAGAGATATACCGAATGGTAAAGCATCACGTTGATGAGAAGGAAATCCCATCGATTAGAGCCATGATATGTGCATATTCTAGGAGTTCTGTCAAGGATAGGACTAAAAGGATTGAGGAACTCTTAGGGCTAATTCCAGAAAATGAATACAGGCCTTGGTTGAATGTATTGTTGATTAAACTTCATGCTCAGGAGAATCATTTAGAGAGTATGGAGAACTGGATTAATGAAGCCTTTGAACGCAAGACCTCTGTATTGACAATTCGTTTGATGCGTTGCATTATCACAACTTATTTCCGACACAATGCTGTGGACAAACTGGCAGATTTTATAAAGCGCGCAGAATGTGCTGGATGGAGAATCTGCAGATCTTTGTATCACAGCAAAATGGTCATGTATGGATCACAGAAGCGCTTGGAAGAAATGGAGAATGTCCTTAATGAGATGGATAATTCCCACATCGATTACACAAGGACATATTTTATATTGTACAAGGCATACTCGATGTGTGGTAAAAGACATAAGGTTGAGAAAGTAGTGGGATTGATGTGCAAACGTGGCTATGGGATTCCTTTGGAAGCATATCTGTCATAAACGTTTAGTGCAGCAATATACCAGCAGAAGTTGCAAGAAACATTTAGCCGATCAGCATTTATAGTTCATCATGATCATCATAAAACTGAATAGAGATTTCAAATTACTCATAGGTACACATCTTGTCTTTAGCTCTTGATTGACATTCTTTCCCAATTGATTGGTGTTTATGAAATGTTGCTACTAGGAAATGATACATTGTGTAATTGAGCCATCCTCTGCTGCTTCACTTGAGCTCTTACCTCCAATTTTTATTGTCTGATTCAGCTTCCACATTAGTGTTTACAGATGTTGTGAAACTTTTCATCATTTAGTCCAAAAGATAAATTACTTTACATTTACACTCTCTAGCTATGTTGCTTCGACTCTTCATTTTCTTGAAGTACCCGTATCCGATGCATATCCAAACATCAGTATGGGGATATGATCCCCCAGGGACCCTCCAAATAAATGGAAAAGCTTAGAATAAATCAAACATACCCATATCAGACACATACCTTTGTCCAACACTCACACCCGAGTCCGAGTAACATAGCTCGCTAGATATCTTTCACCAAGTCTAATATCTAAATTTTAAGCTAGTTTATCTGGATTAAGGCAAACACCAATAGTAGATCCAAGGAGACTGGGAATCAATCAGAAATGGTGGGTATTAAAGGATTGCACTTGTAATTGGTCCACCAGCTTTACAACTAGTTTAGGAGAAATTAAGTTTCTGGTGGAATTACCAGGTTCTAAGAATGACTTGAGAAGAATGCTATTGGAGAGTAACCAGGCTCAAGGTGTCGCTCTCTAGTGGATGTTCCTCATTGCTTATAATCTATTGTATGCAGTAACTATCAGTATATCCTGCCTGTTTGCCAGTAGACCATAGTTGGCTTTGTCTCTCACCCAGTTGGATTGAAAAAGGAGTATGAATTGTCACTTTCGAATATAAGATGATTCTACGTGTCTAAACCTATGACATCTACATTTCAGTGATTGATGGAACATCTAGGAGTGCCCTGAATGATGCAACATTATTAGATAACATAAATTATTCCAATCTATGTTATTCAGATTCGGGTGTGAGTGTCGGATACTAATATGTGTCCGACATGAGTATGTTCAATTTTTTCTAAGTTTTTCCATGTATTTGAAGGATCCTTGGAGGATCATAACTCCATACACATGATATGCTATGTTACTCGGACTCGGGTGTGAGTGTTGAATACGAGTATGTGTCCGACACGGGTATGTTCAATTTTTTTCAAGATTTCCATGTATTTGGAAAATAAACATGATTGTACAGGAAGCATGTGAAAATAAATTTGACAATTCGTGCATTTATATTTGTGTTTATGTTATTTTTTCGTGTTATAATCGTGTTTAATGTGTTATATAATTATATACATTTTGATATGTTAATAATTCGCGTTAAATAAATTTCGATATGTTGGTGAATTCATGTCGTGTTTGTGTTATTTTTTCGTGTCATATCGTGTTTTAATTATTTTTCACATATCATGTTCATATCATTTAATCGTGTCTTGTCCAAATTCTCAGATCTAGGTGAAGACATGTTAGTAGAGCTAACATGTCAAAATGTTTTCTTATGGTTTTTCCTTCAAATATTATTCTACTCTTCTGTTTTTTTTACTAATTTTCTTTGAAAATAATACTAGCAGTAATAAATATCAAATAATTGCTTAACAGTCAGTGGCGGATCTCGACGTTGAGTCTTGGAGGGGCCAAATAATTTTTTTTTTTCATTAATTAAATTTTATACTTTTATTAACATAAAGAATAGATTTCTAGATATAAGCAAATACTAAAATAAAACGATAAATTTACACAATTTTAGGTTTAGATTAATGAGCTAATTAAGAAAAAAAATACACATGACATGAATTTATATTATGTATAACATAGAACATATAAATTATAAAATTAACAATATTATTAATGACAATTTTAAAAAATATAAAATGAATTAGTAAATTTAAAAATGACTTCCAAATTATTGTCACTTTTAGAATCTTTCAAAAATTAAGAAATTCTTTTTAATTCTTTTTGCACACTTATCTATATCTCATCTTCAATAATTAAAAAAGTAATGATTAATAATTAATGTAACATCTATTAAAATAATAAAAAAATAAAAATATCTAGGAGAAAGAAGTAAAAGCTTTAATTTAAGGTTTTGAGATCATAAATCCTAGAATTAATCTAAATTAATAATTAGTACCCCAAAAAATCTAAATCAATAAGTAAAATTTTGGACCTTTTACTTTTGTTTGTAAAAGTAATTAGAGAGAACAGAGTTGACTTGAGTGAAAAACATAAATGCTTATATAAGAATACAAATAAATATAGAAACTTTGAATTAAATAATTATCAGAGGAAATCAAAAATTAGTAAGTAGTTTTTTTTTATAAATATGCATGTATGTAATATTATACTTGTAACTAGACTTGTCCCCGAGCCGGTTGGGTTTAGGTTTCATATTAACAAAGGTTATGTCTGCTTAGACCCGATTCGATCTAAAATAAGAATAGAAAATTCTATCTATGTTCGGCCCGACATGTAAAAATGTTATACAAGCTCACCTAAATTTTGTATATAGAATGATCGATCTCTCTAGAGATTGATCATTTTTTTAAAAAGAATCGGTTCCTATTAAAAAAATTATATTATTAATAGTAAACGGGTCAAGCCAAGCCTAAGCAAAAAAAGCCATGCTCAAGGCTTGGTTTGTTTTTTAAACGAACTTCATTTTTTGTCCAAGTCCATTTTTCGGGTCCATTATTTCTGTTTAAGCCTTCCTAAATATTGGACGAACCTTTGAGCTTAGATAGATATCCCGACCCTTAGACAGGTTTACTTATAATTAACATACTAATTTCAATTTCAAGAAGTGTGATTGATGATTAGTGATTAGTGAAATCTAACAAACAAATAATAAATTATGGGGAAAATTGAATAAAACTATATCATGATTTTGAGACCAATTTAAAGTGTATATATATATATATATATATATATATATATATATATATGGGGTCTCAAAATTTTGGGAAGGCCATGGTCCCTTCAAGCTCTTGAAGGCATCCGCCGTAATGTTAACAGTGGTAGGTTTTTGGAATGAAGAAACTGGAACAGTGGCTTAATTTGTGAAAAAAAAAAAAACTATATTTTGGAAATTTCAATTTTTGCATGTGAAGTCAATTAATTCTAGATATGATATTTTATATATTTGTATCGTGTGTTTTTTATGCTATATATTTATATAAATTTTAATATGTTAATAATTTTTATTATTTAAATTTTGATACATTCGTGTATATATATTATTATTTTATATTTTATATCATATTTTAATTATTTTTTATATTATATTCTTATCGTTTAATCATATCTAAATTTATCAAATTTAACTAATTTCATTTGATGAAAAGAAAAATACCCTTGCCCTCCAAATATTTTTGAGCTTTTAGGTGAATATTCTATACCTCTTATAAATCTAGAATGCCAAAAAACGGAAATGGATTTTAATTGAAGAAAAAAAAAATTTAGAATTGGGCAATGATTAAAAACTCAAAAAAGTTATAGTAACAAAAACTTAAAACTTTACCCTTTGGCCTTATAAAAACTTGAAATTTAAGATTTTTTTTTTTCTTTTGTGCTTTTAAGAAGGGAATGTTTTTTCTTAAGTGAATTAAATTAACAGGAATTGAAAATTAAAAGGTAAATTAAAAAATTAAAAGAAAGAAAATGGTTGGTAACCTTTCACTTTCACATCATTTTTTCCACCACGTGTTTTTTTTTTTCCTTAAATTTTTTTATATATGTCAATCCTTTACATTTCCCTTTTCGGGATCATCTATATTTGTCAGCCTTTTTCTTGTTTTTTCTCATGTTTTATTCTTGTTCTCCGCTATCAATTTTCCAAATATTTTATATGTGTCATATTCCGTATTTTTTTATATATAAATTTAATAAAAATTATTAAATATATTAAAATTTTGAATATAAATATAATATGTATATTAAACGTGTCAGATTAATTATATTTAAATATATTAATATCATATTTATTAAACATATTATATTTATATCATTTTTTCGTATCATTTTTAAAATTAATACCTCTATTATTCTTTCATCTATCATTGAATGTTTTTGGTAGATTATTACTATTAGACAAACATTTTTTATGTGGTTTAAAACCTACATTGATTAACATAGCAATTATCATCCAAATAGTCAAAATATTACTAATTCTTTTACAATTTTAAAATTAATTTTTCATGTCAATAACTCTTTTCTTAAAACAATTTATAAATAAATAATGTGTACCAAAAGGATTGAGTCTAAATATATTATACTTGAACCCAAATTTAACCTAATCAGTGTGCTTTTGTGGAGGGTAGGCAAATTCAGGATAATATCTTGGTGGCAAGTGAGGCTTTTCACCATTTGAAACTGAAGAAGAAAGGGAAGAGGTGTGAGATGGCAGTCAAATTGGACATGAATAAAGTATATGATAGAGTTGAATGGGGGTTTATGAATAAAGTATATGATAGAGTTGAATGGGGGTTTTTGAAGGCTGTCTTAAGTAAAATGGGTTTCAATTCAATGCTAAATGGATCCAATGGATAATGGAGTGTATCTCTTCTGTGTCCTACAATTTGGTTGTCAATGGTAAGAAATCAAGTACTATATTTCCATCTAGAGAGCTTAGGCAAGGAGATCCTTTATCTCCTTACAATTTTCTTGTTTGTGGTTGATGTCCTTTCTAGGATAATCAATAAAGCTATTGAGTCTAGGAGTTTGGTAGCTATTAAACTTGGTAAGGATTGTCCTCTTCTTTCTCACCTTTTTTTTTGCAGATGACTCTCTTTTTTTACTCAATGTGAACCAAGGTAATAGTGAAGCAATGGCAGCTATAGTACAGAAGTATTGTCAAGCCTTTTGTCAGATGGTAAACCTGAACAAGTCCAGCATTTTTTCAGTAATAATACGCCAGAACAGACTAGGAAGGAGAGGGCAGAAATATTGCAGATAAATGTCGCATTGAATCCAGGAACCTATTTAGGAGTGCCATCCTTTTGGGGTAATAAGACAAAGTGTGATGCGATGAAAGTTGTTAAAGAAAGAGTGATTGAAAGAATACAAGCATGGAAGAAATCTTTACTGTCTCAAGCAGGAAGGGAGGTCCTTATCAAGGCAGGGGCATGTGTAATTCCTACATATGTAAATGCAGTGTTTCAAATTTCCAGAAAAGCTGTGCCATGAATTAAATTCAGCCATGGCTAATTTTTGGTGGGGGCAACAGCAGGAGGAAAAGAAGCTTCATTGGATAAGTTGGAGGAAGCTCACAGTCAGAAAAAAAAAATGAGGGATGGGATTCAAGGACTTGTCTGTGTTTAACAAAGCACTACTAGCAAAGCAAGGATGGAGATTATTGACAAATCCAGATGCTTATTGGGCCAAGATTCTGAAAGGAAAAATACTTCCCTCGGGATAACTTTTTGGAGGCAAGGAAGGGGGTAATGCATCATGGGCATGGGCAAGCATCCTTGAGGGAAGAGAGGTCATAAAAGAAAATGTATTTTGGCAGGTTGTGAATAGAGAAAGCATACGTTTTTGGAAGGATAACTGGGTGCCAGGAGTTGCAATGCCCAGGATCACTAATACTAGTGAAAATGGGGTAGTTGAGTGGCCCCGTAAGGTAGCAGATATACTAGATAGAGAAAAAGAGGAATGGAGGTTAGAGGAGATTAGGGATAAGGTTCCTGAGGAGGTAAGAAATGCAATAGCTACTATCCCCATAAGCAGGGAAGGTGGAAAGGATAGGATAGTATGGCCTACAACTGAAAATGGTGAATACTCTGTAAAGGCAGGGTATCACATGCTTAGAGACAATGAGGAAATGAGTATTAGCAGGAATCCCTCTTCATTTCATATGATAGATGAGATCACATGGAAGGTTATCTGGAAAATGCCTGTACCAGCGAAAATAAATAAAACTTCATCTGGAGAGCATATGCAAACATAGTTGCAACATGCCATAACTTGTGGCGAAAGAAACTAAGACCTTCTCCAATATGTCCAGTATGTCATAAAGCAGAGGAAACTATAGAACATGTACTGTTGTTGTGTGATTGGGTTGAATGCATATGGTTTGGGCTTGATGTGAGTTATAAAATTGATAAAAATCAAGTTACAACGCTGGATGAATGGTTAAGGAGGGTTCTGCAGGTAGGAGTAGGCACGAATGATCAATCGAGGGTATGACTTGTTGGATGATCTGGAATGAGAGATGCATGATAGTGTTTCAAAAGAAAAAAAGTGGAACTAAGAGAGTTGATTAAAAGAATAAACAACAGTATGAAGGAAATATTGGAGCTGGAGGGTGATTGGATAAATGCAAGGATAGAAAGGAAGCAGGAAGAGGAAGAGGAAGCTAAATGGAATAATCCCCCTGAAGCATGGTGTAGAGTTAACTGTGATGGGGCTTTTGATAAGAAAGAAAAAGAAGCTGGAATTGGAGTGGTTATAAGGAACAATGAAGGCAAGCTAGAAGGTGGAGCTGGGTCGTTGATTAAAGTGAACACATGTCTAGAAGCAGAAGCCATGGCTATGAAGAAAGGTGTTGAGTTAGCTTGTACAGATGAAGCTGGAAAAAATTGATATGCAAACAGATTCAAAGTTGGTCTATGTTTACCTGAAGAGAATGGGTAGGAAAAGATAGGAGTGTTCACTATTCGGTTTTAACCGAATTAACAGACCGAAATTTAATTCGGTTCGGTTAATTGATTAACTGAATAAAGTTCGGTTTAAAGAATTTCGGTTTTCGGTTATTTCGGTTCGGTTAAGCGAAAATAACCGAATTACACGAATTAACCGAAATTCTTCAAAACGGCAGTATTTTATTTTATGCGTTTAGATAAAAAAAAAAATTAAATTAAATTATATATTAATAAATTAATAATTTTTTTTTATTGGTTGGACTTGGATGGATAATTTGGATACAAAATCATGTAAAAAAATAAGTTAGCAAAATAAATTTCTTATTTATTTCGGTTAATTCGGAAACTGACCGAATTAATCGAAATAATTTCGGTTTGGTTAATTAACCGAACTAACTATTCGGTTCGGTTAACGGTTAATAGAAAAATAATTTCGGTTAATTCGGTTGTGGGTAATTCGGTTCGGTTATTAACCGAATTAACCGAATGAACACTCCTAATTCTTAGGTGTTGGAGGATTGATCCTATTCTAAAAGATATTTACAACCGTAAACATCTTTTTGAGGATTTTAAAGTGACTTAGATAAGAAGAACAGCAAATAAAGCTGCTGACTGGGTAGCAACCCAATTCAAGAAGAAGATCTGCATGAATAATTGGGTAAGATTACCCCCATCTTCCTAATGTATACTAATGTTCAGGAGATACGAGATGAATGTACTCTCCTTTAAAAAGCATTAGTATTTGTTTGTATGAACTAGGATTCCTAATGTACATGATTCTTTGAGTAAATGAAATATTATTGATTTTGGACAAAATAAACACCTAATTGGTTCAGTAAATTTGAAGTATGAATCTTAACATCTGTAATTTTTTTTTCTTATTTTCAAACTGCGACATCCTTTATATCAAAAAATAAATGTATTATACTTATTTATACATTACAGAAAAACCTAATTTGGTTGTATTAAAAAGTTATTCTTAATTTAAAAAAAAAAAAAATTCACTCAAATTCAATTTTGGATATTAGATTTTTAGAGAGTAATCAACTTATATCTTAGTGTAATGCTTAAAAACATTATATAAAAAAATAAATGATTTTTGGGTATAGAAGAAAGATTAGTGTGAATGGGGCAAAGCTTCAAGTCGACAAGCAATAAACATTGCACAAATAAAGTAAAAACCAAAAAAAAAGAAAAAAGTAGATTTAAGGATTTTGTCCCTAATCTTTGATTAAATAAAAAGCCAAATTGTTGACAATGACTCCACCCTATCATATTAGAGAATATTTTTCAAAGACATAACATAATAAACAGCTAATTTTACAATGGGACAGCTTCATAATAAGACAATGAAGAAGAAGAAGAAAAAAAAGAAGGAAAAAGATAAAAACCCATTGATAATCTAAACAAGGAAGGTGAAAGAACAAAACTTAAAAAAAAAAAAAAAGAGGGTGAATATTTTGGTGATTGAAAGATGCAAAACTTAAGCATATATTCTAAGTAAAGGCCTAGAATGTCAATTAAAGGCAGGGTTCCATGTCCTTATCCAATTAAATCTTTAGGAGTAGTCAATTTTGATCATAATATAGAATTACGATATGAATATAATATATTTAATAAATAAAAAATAATATAATAAAATATATTTAAATATATTTAAATATAATATATTTATGAATTTTATTAACGAGTGATCTAAGTTTAAGGGCACTCTTAAAAGTTATTATATATAATAATATTTTCATTCAATGTATTAAAAATAATAAATAAAATTATCAATTTTTATATTTAATATTATATTTTTATTATAAATAATATATTAAAAAACTTTAAATAGTGCCTTTAGAACACCCATTAACAAAATCTTATATTTAATATATGTATAATATTCATATTTAGAATTTAATCATAATTAATAATTTATATTATGTTTATATCTATAATTTACATAAAAATATATATATATAAAATACCACACGCAATTATCGAGCCTAATTAAACCCTTTAAAGCAATCCAACGGCCTCATTTTAAATGGGTTTTTCGGTTTTTTTTTTTTTTTTTATCTATTTTTTGTTTAAAAAAATCAAAGTGATCCCTTAGAGTACTTCCAAAATTCCCAACCACTATTTGAAGAGTTTCCTTTCTACAAAAAGCAAACCCAATTTCTTGCATTTGCCATTTATCCCAAACTCCAAACCAAAGCCTATTTACGAGCTGACAAGATGTCCCCCAAAATTAAGAAAAATCAAAACCCACGATTTGGACTTATAATCCAATCATTTTAAATATATATATATGTTAATAAGTGTCTATTGATTAAAATATATATATAAATATAAATATAATTAATATATACTTTTTTATTGAGTTCAATAAAAATAATGTATTAAATATAAATAAATATTTAAAATAGTAAATAAATATTTTTTTAATTGATGTCTATAAATATCTATTAAGCGAAAAAAATTTATTTATGATTCTAAATTTTTTGTTTGGTTAGGGTTTGAAACAAGGTAGCCAGTATCATACTGGTGAGTGTACTGTTTTTATTCAGGTAATGGTACGTATCGATATCGGTACCGATATATTTTTGCGAACCGTTTCGGATTTATCGATATTTTTCAAATATTTTTTCATATATCTATATATAGCATATTTTCAAGTTTTTTAATAAAATATATATTATATATACATGCAAATATACATCCATTACATGCATAAATATGTTTTTATGCAAATATAAATTTTAAATATTTAATATCTAAAATTTTTAAACATCAAATAAGTAAAATAAATATTAAAAATATATAGTAGATTATGATTATTTATGTTCAATAGTTTAATTTAATGAACATATTTTATTTTTAAATGTAATTATGAAAAAAATTAAAAAAAAAAATAAATATTGAAATTGGTTTAAAAAATCAAATAAGAAATTTTTTTATAATTTTTTTTATTTAAAAAAATCAATATCAATCGGTACAGATCGATACATACCGATATTGATCAGTACAAATCAATACAAGCCGGTATAATCGATATGGATAGATACAAATACTGAAACAGTACGAGACTGATACTATTTTTATTTACCTTAAAAACGGTATGTAATGATAACGACCACATTGGTTTGAAGGCTTTAGAGTGACAAAACTGCTGCTGCCTATGTCTATGTGGTCCGCCACGCCATACGCCATATCTTTGTGCACCCTTTCGTTACATTTACAACTAAGCTTTCACCACCAAGCACCAATATTTAAGTTTTGGCCAAATTTGAGATTTAAAATCCTTTTTTAGGGGCAACAGCTACTAAAATGGCATTCAATTAAATTTGATAATTCATATATTCATATTATATTAGTGTATTTTATCATATTTAAAATATTTTATATTTTATATTAATTTTAATACGTTAATTATTTGAATTATATAAATTTTGAAACATTCGTATTTTCATATCTAATTTATATCGTATTTTAATTATTTTTTTATATTGTATAATATTTTCATATCCAATATTACCATATCTGAATCATCTAATTCACTTTTTTTTTTTTTTTTTAATTTTGTAAAAGTCAGAGAGAGATAATATGTGTTGTAGGTTAACAAGTTCAAACTTCAAACTTGCTAATGGATTAAAAGAAAAAACAAACAAAGATTGTTGGATAAGGGAAATGCCTCAGCATTCCAATGTCACATTTTGATTTCTTATGGATATGCTTCAATGGGAAGTGACAATAAAAGCTGAAAAATTGAACCAATTTAACCGGTTAATTCATGCAATCAATTATCTAAATAATCGAATTTCAACATCTACAATTCTTTTTTGATAGGCAGAAGCAAAGTTAGACACAGAACAAAATCTTTATATTAACTCTAGAACACAAGTATATAACATACAAGTTCATAACAAGATGGATATAATCCCATTCCTTGTTCTGAAATTAGTGCTTTAATAATTACATCAATTAATCAACCACCAAACATTGCCCCCAACACTTCTCTCTTCCCATTATTTGTGGCCGGAAGCTGACTGGGGTAAAAGCTTTTATATCTGGTGGCTCAGATGTTACTGGAACTCGAATGTAAGTGTCGAATACTAATACGTTTCAGACATAAATATGTTCAATTTTTTTCAAAATTTTCAATTATATCCCTATACTCATATTCGAATATGACTCGGACGTGAATGTCGGATACGAATACTTAAAAAAAAAATAAAAAGTCGGAGCAACATAAACGGCTAACAGTTAGAATTCACAAAGTTTTTGATCTCCTCCATGAGGCAATAGAAGTGATCATTATTGGGTAAGAAATAGAACCCAATTGTGGCTTTCTCTAGGAAAAGAAGTTTCACTTCTTGACCAGATTTTCGAAGCCCTTCAACATAAGCCAATTGCCAATCTTGAATGAGATCCAAACCAGCCACAACGACAAGACTTTTAGGAAACTTAAGTCCTTCAAGGCTTTTTTTTCCCCTAGGACCAAATGGATTACAAGCCGGATGATCTCTATTTTCCCCTTTAGGTAAATAAGCTCTCCAATACCAATCACGATCTTGCAATGTGACAAAATATTTCCCATCTAATCTCTTTTCTGATTCAGTTCTCATTTCCCCACCAAACATTGGATGAAGAAGAATGTTACCTAAAACCTCAATATTTTCTGCTTCTTCAGCAGCTTTCATGGCTACATTGTGAGCTATATTTCCACCTGAACTATCTCCAGCCAAGTAAACATAAACTCTAGAATCTTTTCCACTTTGAAGCCAAATCCTTGATTTAACCCATTTAAGAGCTTCCCAACCATCATCATATGCACAAGGGTATCGATTTTCCGGTGATCGGCGATAGTTTACAGACACAACGACGGCTTTACAAATGCTAACAAGGCGGCGACAAAAGGTGTCGTAAATGGCACTGTTGGCGGAGGAATGAGTGAAACTTCCGCCATGGAAGAAGACTATGACTGGGATAATCTCAGTTTTGCTCAAAGGTTTTTCAAGGTCTACAATGCCGCCCCATTGAGTTTTATTATGAGAAGAAGATGGCTGATAAACCCTGTTGAGAAGGCCGGTGGCTCCATCGACATGATCGAAGGAGAAAACCCCATTAATTGGGTTGATATTTGCAGGGACTTTGCGGTCGAGGAACTCTGATAAATCTCTGTTAAAAGTTCCATCTGGTCGCCGTTGTAGATTGTATGCTAGCTTGAAATTTGAAATTAGTACCCAAGTATTCAACGGAACAACTCTCTACAAAAACAATAAAATAAAATCCAAGCAATTATAACCTTTGCTCATCAATAATTATATGCTTATAGACTCTAAAACTGAGAGAAAGATTGATAATCTATGTTATTCAGAATCTTTATTATTTTTTAAGTATTCATATCTAACATTGGTGTCCGTCACATATTTATATGATCCCAAAACCTTTTCAAATACATAAATAAATAAATAAATCAAATATATTCGTATCAGATACATATTCGTATCCGACGATCACAACCGAATCCAAGCATAGCTGATCATACTAGAAAGCAGAGAAAAGTATCACCCAGAAAACTCCATAGAGCAAGCAAATTGTGGGATGAAAAACATAAACTTAGCACCAAAATGGACCAAAACACAGCTTTGAAATCTTCATATCAAGGTTGAATTGCGAACTTTTTTTTTTTTAACCAAACTACTCTTGAACGTATCAGACTCAATCCCAATATTAACATTTTTTTGAAGAAAACAAAAGTAAAATCAAAACAATCCCATAATTATTCCATTTAAGAACAGCTTATAATTAGACAAAAATTCGGTTTAAACCAACAACACCACCTCCGAAAAAAGTCAAATATTTGGAACCCAAGTTGAAAAAAAAAAAAAAAAAAACAAAACAAAAGCATCTTCATTTGCTTGAAATGAAAGTCAAATTTCCCCATAACATCAACCTGCTAGAAATCAAAAACTGTTGAAAACAAAACAAAGCCATCAGAACAAAATCACCATTTAATCTTTCCAAATGAAACCCAATTGTCTACCCAAAAAAAAAAAAGGAAGAAATGAAAAGAAAATACCTTGGATTCATTGAGGTTGACTTCATTGCTACCTGCCATGGCTCAACTAACCAGACTCAATAACCCCAATAAGGAAAACAAAAAAGGAAAAAAAAATAAAAAGGTTTAAAGAAACCCCACCAAGGAAATGAAATTAATCTTCACAAAGACAGCATCATAAAAACAAAACTGAAGACTATGTATAGGACTATGTATGTCCCTCCTTCTCTTATCTGGTTTCTTGGGGAGTTTTTTCTTTCTTATTGATTCCTCGTTCTGGTTTTTTTTTTTTCCTTTTTCTTTTTCTTTTTCTGAACAAGAAGAGACACTTCCTTTCTGAAATAAGGAACCACCAAGGAAATAAAAAAAAGAGCTAGAGAAAGACTCTCAGACCCTTCTTCAAAGAGGAAGAGAGAAAGCAAAGATATATATATATATATATATATATATATTATCCACCAACCTATTTATATTAACAAAGAAAGTACATAAAATACACAGAGAAAGAGAAAGGGAAATGTTTTGGAGAGTTAAAAATCAAGAGAAGCGACGGAGGAGATAAAACCCAACTAAACTATTTATATGGGTTCTACGTCCCTTCCCATTTTTTTTTTTTTTTTATAAATTTGTTTGCATTATCTAATGAAGCAGAGTTATGCTATGTGTATATACTATTAGCAATTACAAATGTTCAGTAAGTCAAGTAGTCCCTTCCCTCTTTTTTTTTTTTTGGATATTATATAAAATATTTTTTTTATTTTTTTATATTACATTATTATTTTATAATTATTGGTTTATTAATTATTTATTAATTAAAATTCCTTTTTTGTATTATACTCTCATTTACTACCAATATTTTCATTTATGGTTCGGTTAGTTAATATTTATAAACACTTGTTAAAAATTATTTAATTAGTATTTAAAATATATATATGTAATATATTATTTTTACTCAATTCAAAAAATATATATTTATTATAATTTTTTTTTAAATATTATCTTAACTAATGTCACTAAAAATCGGTTAATATTTTTCAATGATTAAAAAATCAGATCGAACTGATGATTGGTTTAATCGAAAATCGATTGGTATGACGGTTCAATAACATTCATAGAATCGAGAAAATATCGAAATGGTAAGAACCTATAAAAAACAGAGAATCGAGAATTGGAAAAATCGGAAAAAAATAATAAAATCGAAAATAATCATTTTTTTTATTTTTTAAACCAATTGATTATAAATTAAAATGTCAAAAATTAGGTTAAAACCAAAACTAATAACTTGTATTATGTATTTGTGTTTTTTTATTTTAGATTTTTTTTCTAATTTTTCTAATTTTTTTTTTTTTTGTTAGAGTTGAACCGAAAACCAAAAATTCAACCGGTTTAACTTCCGATCTTATTTTTTATTCCTTGATATTTTTCTTTTATTTATTGCCACTTTATTTTTTTGGTTTTTTTTTTTCATATCATTTATCTATTTGTTTTAAGTAAGGATGTTTTTATCTACTAATACAAAATAAGTAGTATATGAATTTACCTCTAATGCTGAACATGATTTAATAATTTTAACCAACTAAAAAAAAAAAAAGATAAATTAAACAAACCAATAAAGAGAAAAAGTTATAAAATGATAATGATTTTAGTTAGTAGTGTTAGATAGGAGCGTAAACGAGTGATATTAATCTTAAATTATTCGGACTTAATTCTGTGAATATTTTGATCCTTGAATTATTTTAGTAATAAATTAATTAATTTCGATATTTGAATATTCGATTCAAAATTCTTTTATAAGTCTAATATTTTTTTTTTTAATATTCATATTTATAATTTTAATATTGAGCCTAATTAAACTTAATATTACAAAATGAATTCAAACATAAAAAAAATGAAATTAAATCTAACTTAGATTCAAATTTCGAGTCTTAAATTTTAGAATTAATCGAAGTTCGAATCTCACGATTAACTTAATTCAATTACAATTTAGAATTTACTACCCAAATATTGGAGAAAGAAAAAAGTATTATACTCTCTTCATCCCATTTTAAATGTTTACTTTTAGTTTTTTGTTTGTTCTAAAATGAACTCTTTTTTTCATTTTTAAACATTTCATAGTCTTACTTTTTATATCTTTGAAATTTATTTTTAAATTTTTTTACTTTTGGATAATAAAAAGCATGATACATTATTATTATATAAAGTTAAATTTATAATATTAAATACATAAAAAATAAAAATAATGTGTATAAAAATAAAATACTTAAAATGAGACAGAAAAAAATAATAATTTGTATTTAGGACCAAAAAAAAGAAAAGGGTAATTTCGATAAAACCGTATATTCTTTATTTCCATAAAAATTTGTACTTGAAGCTTGGAAGATAGAATATGAGATTTTCGATTATGACTCAATCGGTTTGATATTAAAAAAAAATTTAATATTAAATATAAAAAATATTTAATAAAAAATTTATATTTGATTAAATGGTATATTTTAATATAATTTTAAAAAATTAAAAATTCAAATCTTATCCCATACAATAATTTTTTAAAAAAATAATTTTTTTTTTTACAATTTTGTTTAAGTTCGAAATTTTTCTGATTTACTATATTAATACAATCGGATAAGTCATCAATGTTTTATTTAATCGATCCAATCATTTGATATTTTTTTACCTTAAATAGGATATGACCAATATTTTGAAGAAAAATATAAAGGAAATTTCTGGAAATAGACAAAACCTAGCCCTGGCAATAGCTGAACTGAAAAGAAATTTTCGCTAAGAACAAATGAAAAGAAAGAGACGAGAGTTTCCAAAGCACGTGGAGACACAGGGTTCCGACTTCCGTCTAGACCTGCTCACGGGCCTAGCAGCCGGCCCGGCAGGCCCGGCCCAATACGGGCCGGGCCTAGGCAGGTTAATTTATGTTTCGGATCGGTCCGGAACAGTGTTTTTATTATTATAATATTATTTTATTTAATTTTAATTAAAAAAAATAAAAAAAATTTATTTTTTTATTCAAATAAACAGTGATTCGAGCCTAAACGGACGGATCTGGACAGAAAAAAAAAACGAGTCACGACCCGACCCGGCCATGAGCACCTCTACTTCCGTCTCGACTCTTTAGCCCAAAACCCTCGAGTGAAATCCCGAAGCTACCCTGTCAATCACGAAACAGCCACTGAGAACTATACGTGCTTTGTCTGGTAGCGGAAAGCGCGTGACGCATTTTTATGTCAGAGCCTGGGGAGGATGGGGAAGGCTTTTTCTTTCTTTTTCTAAGCTTTCTTAATATTTTAAACATAAGAAATATTAATTAATGTTATAAATATCGATTAAGATGTTATATATAAAAAAAATAATTAATATATTATTTCTTTGAATTTATTAAAAATAATATATTAAATATAAAAAATTTATTTTAAATGATAAATAAATAATTTTTAATCAATATCTATAAACACAAATTAAGAGAATTCATAAAAAATATATATATAAATATGTCAAAAATATACGATTACTATTTTATTTTTGTCGGATTCCATGGGAGCGTGTATATCTTTCCAGTGTGGGATAATGAAACGTGGCATCTCTTAGGAGCTTCCAATATTTGACGGCCCCACGTGTAGACCTCTCACGGGCCGGGCGGGCCCGACTCATATTGGATCGGGCTTGGACAGATTAATTTATGTTTCGACCCGGCCCGACTCGAAAGAGTGATTTTTATTATTATAATATTATTTTATTTAATTTTAATTAAAAAATAAAAAAATTATTTTTTTATTCAAATGAACAGTGATTCGAACCTAAATGGACGGGCTTAAAAAAAAAAAACGAAACGCGACCCGAACCGACCCGGCCCATGAACACCTCTACCCACGTGAACCACACTTCCCTAATGGTCTCCTTCTTAAAACAAGTTGATACGGTGATCGATGAAAAAAAATAAAATATTCTAAAAAGTATGGGACCCAACCGGTTCGAGACCCTATGATGAGCAATAAGCCCTCTGGGACCGCCACGTGTTCACGTTTCAGCTTGTTTTTTGGGGTTGATTGATAGATTTTCTTTGACAACATATCATGTGGATCCTAACAGTGAATCTCGGCCGTTGGTTTTGTTATATGAAAAGGTCGAAGCTATAATGTCGGGGAACTAAAAAAAAAGTTAATAACACAAACACGCCGGGTACTTTATTGGAGACATACATATCAATATCAATTATAAAATAAGTGGCTGAATTTAATATAATAAATTAAATTGATGAATTTATAAAAAGGTTCGATTAATAAATATTTATAAATATTAATATTTATTATCACATGCATTTATATATGAATATACTTGTTATGTTTAAAAAAAATAAATTAATTGATAATATGATTTTGTATTGATCATTAAAAAAAATTTAACAAATTAAATATTCATAAAAAAAATTACACAGACACGAATTAAACAAATAAAATAAAAAATAGATAAATCAGAGACAATAATAACTATAAAGCAAAACTTAATAATTATGAAACAATATAAAAATCAATGATTAAATTTATTTTGACCGATCGTTTGGATAAAAGTTCAAAAAAATTATAATCACTTAAATCTTATAATATATAATATAATAATATAATATTATTCTAATGTCAATTTAATAATACAATAAACAATAATGGGTATTTTTGTAAGTTCAAAAGATGTCAAAAAATTTTGTGATGAAATAATTTTTTTAAATCTATTAGATTTGCAATATGTCAAAATCTGTCAAGACCGAAACAAATCTAATAAATAAATAAATAAATAAAAAGTAAGAAACCATATTAAAAGAAAAAAGAACAACTTACCAAATAGCCAAAAAAAAATTGTTAAAACAAAAAATTTTAAACCTATTAAATTTGCAATATGTTGAAATTTGCTCATAGATACAAAAGAAAAAAATGTTATGATAGTGAATAAAAAAAACCAAAACCATTCTAACAAAAATTAAAAAAACAAAAAACCCCATGCAGTATGCAAACCCCTAAATGTTGGCTCATGCATTATGCAAATCACTAAACATTGCAAACCCCTAAACGTTGGAATAATGAGATACTAATGCATTTATTTTATAATAGGAAATTTTAATTTTAATTGGTATATAACTGTAATACCAATTAAGAGAGAATTACGTTAAAACTATAAGTTTTTACTCATTGACCTGTTGAAATAATTTAAATTGCAGTGAAATTCAACATGGATATGAAGAATTTGTATTGATTATAATTTTTTTAATTAAAATATTAAAAATATGAATCCCATAAATCTTATAATATAATAATAAAACATTATGCTAATCGTAATTTAGTAATATAATAAATAATAATGGGTATTTTCGTCAGTTAAAAAAAATTACATTTGTGCTTATATATATTATAGATTAATTAAGAATTATTTAATTATTATTTAAAAATATTTTTTTTATATTTAATATATTATTTTTAAAAATAGTAATAATATTTTTTTTTTATAAATATCATCCGACATTGATTAATATTTTTTTATAAAATTAAAAATAAATTATAGTATCAAATAATAAAATAAAATATAAAATTTTTTTGAAAAAAATATCATTTAAAAAAATCTCTCTTTATAACTTTTTTTAAATATATTTTTTCTTCGTCACATAATGGATATTACATATTTGTAATTTGAACCTAAAGCCAACCGGGATCATAGATTGTTTTGTTTTTCCTTGATGGGAAAAATCTATGAAGTATGGGTTAATAGGTAACTTTATCATAAAATTTGTTATCATATTTTATGTTATTGATATTTTTCATTTTACTTTTGAGATTAAAGTAAATATGCAACTATATTTTTTATTTTATTGAATTTTATCACTAAACTTTGATTTTTTTATTTAATTTTGTCACTCAACTTTGATTTTTGAAAAATTTAAAGATAAAATTAATTTATAAAAATATAAAAATTAACGTAAAATTTTTATTTCATAAAAAACTAAAACTTTTTTTATCATTTTTATTTGTAAATTTATTAAACCCTAATTATTAAAATAAAATATTTGAAGAAATTTTTTTATTAAATTTTGTTTTAAAATCATCTAAGATCAAAGTTGAGTGACAAAATTCAATCAAAAATCAAATTTTAATGACACAATTCAATTAAACAAAAGTAGAGTAGCAAAATTAAATTTTGAGTTAAATTAATAGTGACAAATTTACATTTAATCTCAAAAGTACAATAACAAATATCAATCAAAATAAAAATATAATAATAAATTTCAATAATCACTTATAATATGATCGAAAATTTGTTCATTAACACAATAAATAAAATATTCATAAGATTCTTTGAACTTGGATACTCAATTGCCCATAGATTTTGTTCTATTCTTCTTATCTTTTAGGTTCAGCTTTCTTCCGTTACTTTTTAATACATTTTAATTATCATTTATAAATTAAAATTTCATAATTAATAAATGAACCCTATATATATCAATGATAATAATAAATATATTAAAAAAATAATGAACTGCCCTATCTTTTCTTTTTTACCATCTTGCCTTACTTTCCTTGTCTACGCACTGAAAAAGGAAACACACCAAAGTTTGTTTATATTGATTTAAATATCGATGGTGGCATGACAAAACAATGAAAAAAGATTCAAACTTAAATGTTAATATAATAAGTTTTTGTGGAAAAAATTTAGATAGTGTATTTTAATAATAATCCAAGAATTGTAATTGTATGATATATACATATATTTAATGAAATATTATAATTAGATTTGTTTATGAGTCAAATTTGATAAGATTTTGTTCGGATAAAGAAAAAATTATAATCAACAATATTGATTTAAATGTCTTCTTTTTTAGTATCGATTATTGACCAAACTTATAAAAAAAAAAAAGTCTAATAATCCAAGCACTAACAAACAAAATACCATCTTCAACTTCATTGATTTCTTCTCTATTAGAAGAAGAAAAAAAAAGTACAACAATAACAAAATTAGAGTAAAATATTACCTCATCAGTCTCGTATTCTTTGCTTCTCTTTAAGTTTCACGAATTTTTTTAAAAATTATTAATTAAAAATATTTATATTAATTTTTTATAAAAAATTATATTCCATGATATTTAATGTCATAAATAAATTGCAAAATAAATAAGAGTATTAAGTTCTAAAAAAAGTAAAAAAAAAAAATAAGAGTCAAAAATATGTATATAAAATTGCTAACCAATCGAAGGAAATTGTTCTTCAATTGCTTGTCATGTGTGTAAAAAGATTAAAGGGAAAGAGAGGGAAAGAAAGATAGAAAACAAAAGAAAAAAATTTATGTATTCGTATCATATTTATATTATTTTTTATGTCATAGTTATATTTAATGTATTATATATTTATATAAATTTTGATACTTTAATAATTTATTTTATATAAATTTAAGATATTCGTGTTATTTTCATGTCATGTTGTATTTTAATTATTTTTTATGTTTCGTGTAATTGTGTTTGTGTCTGAAATTGTCAGATCTAATTGAAACTATTCAAATAATTATCATTTTTGTATTACGTGTTGTATAACGATTGGTTTTTTATTTTTTAAATAAAATTATATTATTTTTTATTTTTATATTATTGAATTAAAAAAAAATATTGTATTAATAAATGATCGTTAAAAAATAAATTATTGAATAATAATATGGGATGGGTTAATGTAAGTCAATTTTTTAAAACTTTAAGTATTGAATCAAAAGAAAAATATTATGATGATTAAATGGTTAAAAAAATGTTAAATAATGTTATAAACTATGTGTTGTATGATAGTTGTTAGGTTTTTATATATATATATATATATATATATATATATTATAACTCTTAATATGAATATGAATATCAATATAATCTAAATGAATTAAATTTTGATATCCATCATAAATTTGTTTACATATAAGACATATTTTTTTTATATATATTAAAATATGAAATGTATTTAAATCTTAAATATAAATAATAGTCACATATATTTAATTTACAGTAAAATTTATCAATTACACATATAATGTTTGATTTTTCATCAATTGTTTTTTTTTTCTCTTTTTAAACGATCTATTTTTGTGTTAAAATATAATATAATCTTATTTTTAGTTTCAATTTCAAAATTGTAAAAAAACAAATATATATATATATATATACTGTCTTAGCAGGTTTTCTATATTACTTGCTTTCGGTATAAAAAATAAAATTGCATTAACACGCGAAACTCACACTTACTAAGATCTCGTTTAGCATTGCTTTTGATACAATTTTTGAGGTCAAAAATTATTTTTCACCACAAACGCAATACTAAACATATAAAAAAAATTGGCTTTTGCTGTTAAAACCATGATTTGAAAAAGCCAAACAAAAAAGTCAAAAAATATAGCTTTTGAGCTTTAAAAGTTAACTTTTAGATAAAATGACTTTTATTATCCTCACATCTTTACACTTTTATTATTTTAAACATTTTTTTTGACATTTTAATTTCTTACAATATTTTTTCACACTTAAAAATTTTTAAACTATATTTTTTCACCATATTTTATAAACACATTTTTTTAACTCAAGTTTTTTTTAATTTAAATTTTTTCAAATATCAATGCTAAACTAACCGTAAATCTTTATTTTAAAGGAAAAGTTATTTGAGTATAATTAAAAATTAAAAAATTATTTAAATATAAAATGATAAGATTTAAAGATATTTTTATTATTTTAATCTAAAAAAATGCTAAGGGGAATAGGAGGAGTGACAATTGTTGTCGTATATGAACTAAGAAGGTGGCTAAGCATGTGCCACGCATACCCCGTAGCAAACATATATTATTGCCACGTGTTGCTTTGTAATTGTCCTCTTTTTCTCCTTTTTTTTTGCCCTTAATGCCTTTTAATTAACGTGAATTTGTGTCGTATTTTTTTATAATTAATTTAATATTTTATAAATTTATCACATTAATAATTTATATTATATATATTTTTGATATATTTATTTATTTATATTATATTTATGAATTTTATTAACAAGTATTTTAAAGACATTCTCTAAAATTATTATATATAGTAATATCTTTATTAAATACATTAAAAATAATGAATAAAATTATTAAATTTTATAATTAATACAATACTCTTATTATAAATAATATATTAATTAATTTTATAAAATATCTTAAAAATACTCATTAATAAAATTTTAAATTTATATTATTTTTTATATTATATTATTATTTAAATTTTATATTATATTTAAATTATTTTTTATCATATCAATATCATACAATCATGTTGATTTAAAATGATTAGATCTACTTAATTATTAATACTATATTCTTATCAATTAATTAATTAATTTTTTTATTTTTCTTCTTCTTGTGTAGCTTTAGACTACGTGTCGCTTCTGGGTTGGGTCAACATCTAGGAACAGCTTTTGGCTGCTTCTCCCCATTGGGTCAATTCCCCTTTCCCATCTTTTAGAAAAAGAAAAAAAAAACTTTATTTATGATAATTTGTACTGTATCTATTACAATGAAGATTTTTATAATAAAAATCAGGAGAACACTTAATTATAATTATATATTTTTTAATTATGTATTAAAAAAAGAGTCTTTATGTACATAAAAGTTTTACTTCTTATTTTTAGAATTCATTTTTTAAACATTATAAATTTTTATGTATATTTTAATACATTTCAAAAGATATGTTATAATTTTTAATTTCATTAATAAAATTTTCAATTTATTATATAAAAAATGTTTTTTGTTAATTTATTTAATAGAGAAAATAAATAAGAGAAATGACATTGAACACGTTGATAAATATTATTGTCATGAGTTAAATGATAATAATTTAATTAAAAAATTTATACAAAAAACTAATTAAAATCTTTATAATAAAGATAAAATTAGAAGTATTTAAGTTTTTTAATTTTAAAAAATAACTACCACTAAAAATTACTAATTATTTTATAATATATTTTAATTTTTAAAAAAATAATTACTTACTAAAAATTACTCATTTAACTTTTTAATTTTTAAAATATAATATTTAAAAAAAATTATTTTTCATTATATAATATCTGTGTTTATGACATTGACTTTGCCTGCCTCTGATATAACCATATTGATCACATTTTTCTTGTTGATTGATTGATAGATAGAAATCTGTCAAATTTCCTTTTTCTTTCCTTTTTTTTTTTTTTACCCACTATTTTTCCTAAGATGAACAAATTACACAAGGGTTAGTAGTATATATATATATATATTTTTAATGTATTTTTAAATTTCGTTCAAGATTAATTTTTCGAAATAGTGTCTGGACGCAGAATCTCTCCCAAATTTTTTTTTTTTTATCTTCACAAGGATTCGAACTCGAGATCACTTGTTTAAACGATCAAAATTTTTTCTACTCAGATCAACCTTCGTCAGTAATATTTTTTTTTTAAACCTCCATAAAAATCATTATTTTGCATACGAAGTTATTGACAGTTTGACACATATGCCATATTTTAGTCATGGTCCTGCCCCCAGCCTGTTATAAAGATCTTATAAGGACAGATTTTGATATTACAATTGCCAAAACCCCATGTTATTCTAAACTTTTCTCTTTCTCCTTTAATTATCTAATTAGTATAAAGTCACTATTCATATTTAATAAATAATAACATGTATCATATGTTTTGTAATTGTCACTTCAATAAATTTTTTACAAAACTCATAAAATTGATTATCGATTAAGAATTCAAAATTACAGAAATAACAAATTTGTTGTAACATGACAATATAATATCATAAAAGTTAAACTTTAACTAGACCGAGTTGTCAAGAGATTGCTTAAAGATCATAAGTCGACTAAAATAATTTGATTTATGTTAAGTGTCATACCTTGTTGATATAATCTAACTTTGTTATGAATTACTTTATATGAATTATACTTGATCCAATATCGATATTCACTTTTTTATATCATTAATTACAAATAAATAAGGTATAAACTTTAAAAAGTTATGTTGGTGTTAGAGATTTTAAATTCTTTAATTTTTTTGGGGGGTTTCATTTGAAGTCTCATTCATCCAAAATATTAATAAGGATTCCTTTACAGACAACAAAATTGCAAAAAAATTGAGCTGAAAACAGAACAATTAAAGCATGGAAGAAATAACCCTGTTCAAACCGAAACTAAAGAAAAACCAGAGCTAAAAACCAATCTAAAAACACTTGTTAATTGGTACACTGTTATGCCCATAACTAATCCAAAAAAAACCATCTTAATTATTATCAATTATACGTAATTTTATATATAAAGATATTGAATTTTAGATCATATTTTGATATTTTAGTCTCTACCATGATTATTTTATTGATTTAGACATTGAAAAACGTCTCAAAATTTTAACTCTGACATTCATTTAATCATTTGCTTTTTTTTTTTTAATAAAAAAGCTACAGTTTAAAAATAGAAAAATGAATTGCTTTGATTTGATTTGAATCTCAAATCTGATAAATATCATCTTTTAAAAATAATTATATAAATCAATGTGTTCATCATTTGCTTTCCTTTACATATTCTCTTACCTCTCAGGCAGTCTTCTCCTTTCAACTCTTTCTTACCACCAAATAACCTATCCACATATACAAAACTATTTTTTTTTTTTTGCCAACCAGCTCTTGGCCAAGTGGCCAAAGAGCTTGGGGGCATGAAGTCTTGGGTTCAAACCCGAGCAACCCCTCCCCTTACCCAATTATCAAAAAAAAAAAAACTATTTTTGCAGAAGTTTTGCCTTTTAAAACACTTGTTAATTAGTACAAAACTCCCGTAAATATACAAAAAAAAAAAAAAAAAAGGTTCAGAATTATGAGGGTAAAGAACAATAATAGTAGCATGAGGAACTACCAAAATCTACTAATCTTTGTTCACATTTTAATCCCCACCTTGACTGATGAAATATTTATAATTAAATTTAAATGAAATATTTTATTTAATAAATAATAATTTGAATTAAATTGGATCTATAAATCTAAATTAAATAAACATATCTCAAATCCAATTTTATTCAAGTTAGAACTTGTCATATCAAACGAGTACTTTAAACTTTGGACAGGTTTATTCATAGAGGTGCTCATGGCCGCGGCCCATTTTTTTTTTTTTGCTCAAGCCCGGGTCTGGGTTGTCCAGGCCTATCCGTTTAGGTCCGAATCACTGTTTATTGAAATAAAAAATTATTATTTTTATTTATTTTTTTAATTAAAATTAAATTAAATAATATTATAATAATAAAAAATACTATTCCGGGCCGGGCCGGCCCGGAACATGAAATTGCCTGCCCAAACCCGGCCCGTATTGGGCCGGATCTGCCGGGCGAGCTGTCCGGCCCGTGAACAGGTCTATTTACTCACATGTTTCATATCATGTTTACCAAACTTTAAAAATTCAAAAACTCAAAAGGAAAAAGACTTCTCTTTTCATTTAATTACTCCACTCCACTAGATAATAAGCAAACAATTTTCAAGTGGCAAAAAATTGGGGTATGAAGACAAAAACAATGGGACATGCAATGAATGTGATTTGGATGATTATGTTGTTCTCCTTATGAAAAACACATTACCTAACTATGTACATTGTATGTGTATGGTGGTATATGGAGTGTCTAGGTTATTCTCCTTTTGACACTTTTGATTTTGTTTTCTAAATAAAAACAAGCTTCACATGCCTCATGCTTAGACCTGTTTAAGAGTTGGGCGAAGCCGATTTTACAGATTCGATTTTTATTGGATCGAATTTAGATAAATATTTTTTCAATTTAAGTCGGCCCGATTCGGATTATTATTTATTAATAAAAAATATATTTTTATTTAAATTTAATTATAAAATATATAGATATTAATATAAAAATTAATATTTTAATATTTTTAAATAATGATTCAGGCCAACGGGCCGGTTCGAGCCGAGCTTGGATAAAAATTTTGAAAAATTTTTGAGTCACGGCCCGGGCCGTGAACACTTCTACCCATGCCTCAACTTTGATCAAAGTGTTTCTCCTTTTATTATTATTATTATTGAGTTCCTTTTTGATATATTGACAGTAGATTTTTTTAATTTCACAAGTAGAAAATTGTCACATGTCTCACTTTTTTTTTATTATACCCTAAAAATATGTATATTCTTTTAATTTAACTTGTGAAATCTAAAAATTTTACCTACGATAGATATATATGATAACTTCTATTATTATTATTAAAGGAATATTCAAAGCACATGGAGTTCTAATTGCATAAATAAAATTTAGTTGAATGCTTGAACATAGCCCCAATATTTAGCCAGCAAAAAAAAATGTCTTCATTTGAATATGCAAATCTTGAGCTTTATTATTATTATTTTTATACTTAAATTTCGTGCAACTGTATGATTGACAAGAATAAAACAAATATGTATTATATAAAAAATGACATGTGTCTGATATATCATATATGTTAATCAGATGGTAATAATAATATAACAAGTTTCTAATTGATTGAAAGTTGAAACTTGAAAGGACTTTTCTTATCAATAGTTAATTAATTTGTAACATTTGTTTGCGAGAAATCATCAGAAATGTTGTGTGGTGGATGATGTTACAATTAAGCTTTGCTTATAAAGAATAATAATTTTTTTAATGCTAGAAATGGGTGAGAGATTATTGAATTTGAAACCTATAATCTCAACCTTTTTTCTACACTTTTAAGGGGTGGGTTGAGTTATGAGTAAATTTGTTCAAAGTTCTAGTAAATTTTTTTGTTTGACATATTCAATCTGAATTATTATTTATTAAATAAAAAATTATTTAAATTTAATTATATTAATATAAAAATAATTTTTTAATATTTTTATGAATAATAAAATAAAATTTTAAACCGATTCGATTCGAATTTAGATAAAAAAAATAAAAAAAAATTCGGATCGCGACTCGACTCAATCCGATCATGAACAGATCTAGTCATGAATGAATCAATTAAATTCTAAATACAAACTCTTACATTCATTTTAGACGACACATCGAAAAAAAAAATTGACCACTTATTCTTTAAAAGAATTTCTAGTAGTTGGTGAAGATCGAAGATATTACTTTAGATCATAAATATGGTATAATTATCAAAGATTGCTTTAACTGAAACTAATATGCACACAACACATGCTTTTGTTGAAACTCTTATAACACTTAATTATGCAATTTCAATCCATTTTTTAGTACACAAAGAGCACTACCTTCGGAATTTAAAAGTCTCTATTCAATAAACTCGAGTTTAGCTCAGTTGATTTATACAGTCATCCTTAAAAGGTGACATTCAGCAGGTCTGGGGTTCGAATCTCAGCATCTGTAACTAGACCTGACAATATTGGACACGACACAAAAAAAATAACTAAAAACACGACACAAATACATGAATGTCTCAAAATCTATTTAATACGAATTATTAACTTATCAAAATTTATATAAATATAAAATATCTTAAACACGATTATGACACGACAAAATATACAAACACGACACGGATACACGAATTGCCAGGTCTATTTGCAACTTTTTTCCTCATTCTTAAACTGCGGCCTCTTTTATATATAAAAAAAAATCTCTATTCAAATCTAACTCAATTCTTACCTGAGTTGATCCAAGATGAGCTTAGTTCTAATTTCTTCGTAATTGGTATACCATTAATTTGCTTGCCTTTTAAATTTAACCCAACTTAATGTTTGGTTTAGATCGATTATAAGATTAGAGTTCGTATTTAATATACTGATGATAAAATTTTTTAATTTCACATTTTTTTTTTAAATATATCTTAAGAGATATGTTTCACTATATTAATTTAAATTATAAAATCTAAAAAATTTATTGACAATAGATCAAATAATTTCTGATAAGATTATCTTATGTTCTTGTTTAAAAAAAAAAAAAAAACCATCCCTTTATTGTGGGCAGGTTAGCAACTAATGCACTATGTTGGGCAATAATATATTATCAAGGCAAGCCGGGCTTGGCTCTAGTAGGCCAGACTTTGGTAGAAGGGAATGGGTCGTTAACAAAAGAAATTTACAAGCCTATTTTTAGGCTGATCCAGTGCTTTTTTTTTTTGTTGACGGATTTTCGTAAAATACTTAAGCAGTCTTTATAATATAATCAAATGTGTACTTTAGTCTTTATATTATAAAATAAATAATTTAATCTTTGTATGTTTGAAATTTATGCAAAGAAGTAAAATTGATAACGGTGTTAATGGGAAACCATCTAAATGCTGACGTGAACATGTGAAACTGACAAAATAAATAACTTGGAAAAAAATGATGACGTGTCAGATTTTTTTTACTCAGGTGGAATTTAGAAACTGACACAATAGATTACTTGAAAAAAAAATTATGATATATTTTTATGGGTAAAGGAGAGATTTGAGGTAAAAAAATTATATTTTTCTAAATTTCACCTGAGTAAAAAAATTTGACACGATATTCATTTTTTTTTCAAGTCATCTTTTCTGTTAATTTCACATGTCCACGTCAGCATAGACGGTTTCCCATTAACACCGTTACCAATTTTACTTCTTTGTACTAATTTCAAACGTATAAAAATTAAATTACTCACTTATATAGTACAGAAACTAAAATACACTTTTGACTATAGTAAAAGAACTGTCTAAATACTTTAATCCTTTCGTTTCACGTTGTAACAAAGTACAGTACCAAAAATGATAGATAGTTGCTCTCTTTTATGTTATGCAGACTCTTTATTTTTTTTTTAAATATTTATATTTGATATCTGTATATTCGTATCGAACATATACGATGAACAGATAAGTTAAGATCCTTTGTGATGGAGGATTGAACAGGTGCTGAATATCCCATCTGAAAAGTAAAACACGATTGAATTAAAAGGCAATTCATTTTGCCTACTCATCAATTTTACAGAGTAATGATAATGGACCATAACTCCTTAAACAGATTTGACTCTGCAGGAAGCATTGCCAACCAACATATTGGCTGCTCAAGTTAGCGTAAGTTCATATAGGTGATCAAAGAGCTATGTCGCTTCGATTCTTATTTTTTTTATGTATCTGTATCCGACGTATATTCAGACATGAGTATGAAGATATGACCTTCCAAAGATCCTTTAAAAATATTTTTTTAATCTGATAAACAGTGAATTCAGGTCTACAGGGCCGGGTCTAAGCAAAAAAATTGAAAAAAATCGAGCCGCGATCCGAGCCGGCCCATGCACAGGTCTATGTCAGACATATACCCGTATCTAATATTCATACTCGAGTACGAGTAACATAGTCAAAGAGTCAAGATAATTGTGAAGTTCAAGTGTCTGGTGTTTAGTATATATGAAGAACTAGTTCAAAGTAATAAGAGGATTGATGACTTACGCAAGAGCCAAATTCATAGGAACCCAGAACTGCAACAAAAGTACTTAGAAAAACAACCTTTAGTAATCCTATTCCTTTTACTTTCTTGGTGGAACTTACAATCCTCATCTTGGTTGTTGGCAATTTGTTATCTGAAGCAATAATCTAGGAGCTGGATACTTAAGATCAGGGATTTAAATTGCGGTCGCGGACACGTTTTCGGTCGCGTTGTATTTATCGCTGTTGCGGACGTAATGAATGTTACCGCGGTCAATTGCGATAAATATTGGCTGCGAATATCGGCGACGGAGAGAGCCGCAACCGCTAAATAACAGCCGTAGCGTCGCGTTATGACTGCTATTTAAATCCCTGCTTAAGATGAAAGGAGATTCTTTTGCTATCAGTATCTATACGCCTGATTTATATATATATATATATATATATATATATATATATATATATATATATATATAAACTAGAAAGTAGAAAAGAACTACTCACTAGAGAAGAAGCATATTTGCTGTATTATGTCCTGAATGACAGGTATTTAAATTGCTGTCGAGCGTTTATAAGAAATTATAAAGAAAAAAACATGTAAATGGGAGTAATTCATTATTATGTTATTCGGATTTGGAATGAGTGTGTATATGTTCGATAAGGATATATTTATTTTTTCTAAGTTCTTCCATTTATTCAGAAAATTATATCCATATTTATTTTTAAATATGTGTTGTACACAAATACCGAATACAAATATTTATAAAAAAGAAAGTTGAAAAGTTCTGATAATTTAAACCCATTAAATTATGGACAAAGCTGTTGCTTTCTAAGTAAACCTCAAGGGAACAACATGTTAAAAATAATTTATTTTTCTCATCAACAGCCAAACAAAACTTAAAAAACAGACACAAATTAACAGCATTCATTGTCACAAAAACATAGAAAAGAAAGATTACATAAAACTAAAATACTAAGTAATTAGGTTGCAATATTCAATAATAATACAAAAAAGAAGAAAAAAAAATAATACAGAATGTCGTTTTATGGGTACAAACATTCAAGAGAGTTTGCCCATGACCAAGCGACAATATGAGATCATAATAAGTATAAAAATCATTAATTAAATCTTATAGTCACAGTCAGTCAGTCACAGACAATATGGAATAGTCAAATGGCAAGTTACTGTCATTCGATCCTTACACGAAATTTCTAACCATCTTTCTAAGACCAAGTTTTCTTAATACTACTAATCAAATTAAGCCGTAGGCAGGGTCAAGTCTCCTTGCAATTGCATTATTTTCATATTCATATTCATAGGTAGACCTGCTCACGGGCCGGGCAGCCCGCCCGGCAGGCCCGGCCCAATACGGGCCTGGCCTGGGCAGGTAATTTCATGTTCCGGCCCGGCTCGGAACAGTGTTTTAGTATTATTATAATATTATTTTTATTTAATTTTAATTTTAAAAAATAATTTTTTTTTATTTCAATGAACAGTGATTCGGGCCTAAACGGGCGGGCCTGGACGACCTAGGCCCGGGCCTGGGCAAAAAAAAATGGCTGCGGCCCGGCCCGGCCCATGAGCACCTCTATTCATAGGGAATGTTATGGGAAATTACGTACAACCTCCCAAGAGAAATGGTTTCATTTCTTTAAGTTGCTGTTTGGTTTACGGATTTGAGATATTATTTACCGCAGTAATATGATATTGGATTTATATTTGATGTATTGACAGTATATAAAAAATTACATGATGTCATTTTATTAAAAATAAAATTTGTATTTGATGCACTGACAGTTTATAAATCTTATATATTGTCAGTGAACCAAAACAAGATGTAAACCAAAAATTAATAAAGGGCTTATAAATAAATATATAAATCGGTATATGAAAAAAAACAAGACAACTCATTAATATTTATTTATAAGCCCTTTTTTATTTTTGATTTTACTCATTAATGAGCTGTCTTATTATAGTTTACTAACAATGTATCAAATATAAATTCTTAAAAATAAAATCATCTATATTTATTTTAAAAAACTTTAATGAGATAACATTATGTGGTTTTATATATTATTAAAACATCAAATTATAAACTCAATGATTTTTGGGTATTTATCACGAAAATAACATTTATTTGAATATTTAAAAGATATATGTTTGATGAACACGTTTAGTTCGAAGACGATATTCTCGTTAATTTTTTATTATCATGTCATGGGAATTGACATGATAATCTTAACAAATTATCAAAGTACCTATGTGTAAGAATTAAAAGACATAAGTTTTTGATTTTACTAATTTAATTTCCCAACAATCATAAGGCCTAAGTTAAAACAAAAAAATATAATTTAGTCATATATTATTAAAAATTATAAATTTATAACATCACAAATACAAATTTATATAATAATAAATATAAAACTTATATTTTACAAATATACCCAACCTCCAAAATAAAGTTCATTAGCATCTTCTGATATACCAATATTTTACATGACAATATTAAGTTTCGAACATCTTAGCAACATTTTTATTTTGCTTTAATAAAAAATTCGATATTGAATTCTGACTCTCAATATTAATTGTAGTTTTACAAAGATGGAGGATTTTTTAGAAAAAGAATCAGGTAGAAAACTCTAAAAATATAAATTTTTAAGAAGGTGATTGAAGAACAATCTAAAAGGGGAGATGATTCGGTGGATTCTTAACAGACAAACACTTTAACAAAGTTTCAAATATCATTTAAATAAGATTTTGACCATCCTACTATAAAATACTTTATTTAGCAAGATTTACAAAAAATTATTATCAAAATAATACCAAAACAAAATGCAATTACTGAATGACACCATTGAAAAGTGGGAGATTCATGTTGGATACATGTCAACTTTCATCATTTAGGTACCTTCTTTGGTGGCTAACACCAATGTTTAAAAAATTAGATTGAAAGTTAAATCGACGAGATTTTCGATTATTGATTCAATTATTTGATCAATTGAATTAGTTAAATCGGTCGATTGTATTAAAAAAATAACTTAAATATTAAGTAAATATAGTAAATATTTAATAAATATATGTATTTGGTTAAATAGTATGGTCTTTACTATAATTTCAAGAGATTAAAGGTTCAAATTTTATCACATATAATAAATTTAAAAAATAAAAAAGTTTAAAATCAATTTTTTTGAGTTTTTAACGGTTCAACCGATTTTTTACCGATTTGGACAATTTTTAATTTTATGATATATACCAAACCGAACAAGTCATAAAATTTTGATTTAACGATCAATCCGATTCGATTTTTTTAATACCGGCTAACACCCACGGCGGTTGGTTCATTAAGTTTCCAAAAGTCCACAAAAGCTTGATCTGCCTAAGGAGTTAAGAAATAATTTATAAAAAAATTATTTTCATATTTTTTATACTGTTTCACGAAAAATAATTTAATGAACGAAAAATCGATTTTTATCAATGAAAAAGTAACTTTTTTTTGAAAATTATTTTACGTTTTGAAAAAGCATATGGTATTTTTTGAAAGCAAAATTGGCCACACATATTCGGATACCCTGTTTTAGGCATTCGAATGCCACTCTAATTCAATAAAGATATTTGGATACCAATATATTTTTTAAAGTTTATTTTTAAAATCATCCAAATAATAAAAAAAAAGTTATTTCCCAAAAATCATTTTCAAAACACTATATTTCCCGCAAAACAATATAATTTTCAAGTTGAAGTAGTTGAACTTATCTATAACCATAAAAAGTAATTTTAATAATTTTGAATACGATTTGTAATAAAATATGATAGGATATTAAAAAAAATAAATATAATATAAATACACAAATATATTAAAATTTATATAACATTAATTATTATTATCATGTCAAAAATTTTATAAATATATAATATAATCATCATCATCATCATAATAATAATAATAATAATAATAACAATAATATAAAAAATAACACAAAGATACTCAAATTATCAGGGAAAAAGTGCCTCTTGGTCCTGCAACTCTTCAAGGCTGCCCCCAACAATGACTCCTTCCTTCCTCTCATTTTCAAACCACCCAAAACCTAAACCAACTAACAAGTTAAGATTAAATTAATCCCCTTAATCAAACAACTTAAAACAATAAAACTTCACAAAAAAAAAAAAAAAAAAACCCATCTTTCTTCCTTCTATCTTCAAAACTTTGCAGAGAAAGAGGCTGGACCTGGAGTTAAGCTATTTCAATGGACAGGTTAGTGAAAGCGGATTTGAAAGAAGTAGAAATACTCTTCAAGAAAGGTGAAGAAAGCAGCACTATTTTCCGTTTAACAAATCTTATGCATACCATGTCCGTGGCGGTTTCTTTAACCACCCAAAACCCAGGTTTCTTCGGTTTTGACAAGCCTTTTTCTACAATCCCTCCCCTTTCATCTTCATCCTACACTCTCTTTCTCTCCCAGCCGTCTGATCAACCCCATCTGATCAATCCTCCTGATGCCATCACCGTCAAAACCACCATGCTCCCTTTAGGCAAGGCCCATCATGATGATCTCCGCCGCCTGTTCTCCAAACCTGGACCCCACATATTCAAGGACGCTACTTTACCAATCTCCTTTGTGGGTCCCCATGTGATTGAAAATCTCATTTCTAGCAATACCCAGATTGCAGAAATTGATCTGTTTTTGAACAAAGCCATTTCTGGGTGTTCAGGGAATCAGCTCAAAGGGTTACTCAAATCTGCTGTTCTTTCAGGGAAAGCTGATTTCGTTTGTAGCCTGATTAATCATGTTGGAGATGTTAATGGTAAGGATTCTAAAGGAAGGTCCTTGATCTCCTTAGCTGTTGAAGCTGGAAATTTTGATGTTGTCAATGTCTTGATTTCTTCTGGTTGTGAAATTGATAATTCAGTTGATCATCTTTTGCACTATGCAGCAGCAATAAATAGAGTAGATTTGATAGAGGTATTATTTCGAGCTTATAAAAATGTGGGTTTAAATTCTTTAGATTTTTGTGGTAAAACACCAATTCACATAGCTGCAAGTTATGGTTATACTGAGGTGATTCGATTTTGTTTATCAGTTGGAGGGAACCCTGAAGTTTTAGATGTTAATAAATGTACTCCACTTCATTTGGCTGCTCAGGAAGGTCATTTAGATGCTGTAGAATGTTTATTAAATGCTTCAAGTTATGCTAAATATGCTTTGAATAAACAAGGGAAGACTGCTTTGGCACTTGCTGTTGAAAATGGGCATTCGAATTTGTATGATTTGTTGCATTTAGGTGATGCTTTGAACCGTGCTGCAAAGATTGGCAATGTTAATGGGATAAAGAGTAGCCTTGCTGAAGGGGCAAATGTGAATGGGAAAGATCAGAATGGATGGACTCCTTTGCATAGGGCTGCGTTTAAAGGTCGAATCGAGTGTGTTAAGGTTTTGCTTAACAATGGTGCTGAGGTTAACCTTGTTGATGATAATGGATACACACCATTGCATTGTGCGGTGGAGTCGGGTCATGTTCAAGTTGCTTTGTTGTTGATTTCCCATGGAGCTAAAGCTAATGTGAAGAGTTTCAAAGGTATGGTTCCTTTGAATTCTGATTGTTTTAAGAATCACCCTTTGTGTCATGAGAATGAACCAGCTTGACTGGCAGATGGACTGCCTGTTTTGTATATTTTTTTTGTTCTTGTTAACCTGTATAGAGTTCTGTAAAATTTTCACTGTAAAATGTGGATGATGTCAAATTCTATGTTGCTCCGACTCTTTATTTTTTTTTGAAGTATCCGTGTCTGACACTTGTGTTCCACGCATATCAGGACATGGGTATGGAGATATGATTCTCCAAGGACCTTCCAAATACATGGAAATTTAGGAAAAAATTGAATATACTTGTGTCAGACACTCACACCCGAGTCCGAGTAACATAAGTCAAATTTGCATGTAAGAGAGAGAAGTGAGAATGTTCTGCTCTCAACCAAGCTGCACATCTGGTTAAATTATGAGGAAAAACATGGCCCTTTTGAATCATTCATCTGCATATACTTCGAGTATCAAATTTGCCTGCCCAAAATGAATATGGGATTTTGCTTTTTTTCAGTATTACTAGTTGCCTTATGTTTCCAGTTTTGATAATTCAGTTCCAATTCATGTTTCTCCCATTCTTGCTTCTTGGTTGTTGAATGTTTGATTCTTTCATTGATTTTCACCACGCAAGTGCACGTATTGTAACAAGTAATATAGTTTAAAATAAAGAGTCGAACCCACGAGGAATTGTCACTAGATTTGCTAAGTACTAAAATTAAAACAACTTAATCTAATCTAAACAAATAAAAGATGAAAATCAAACTAATTAAAAGAAACTAATAATAAAAGCAAGCAAATTAAAAAGATTGATTAAATCAAATGAGCAAAGTTTAGGATTACAATTTTTCTCAACACTTCGCTTGAACCTTTCTTACCCTCTTAACTTGATTAATGACCTTGAGTTTTTAACCTAGAGTTCTAATCTTTTATAAGGATATTTCGATGGTCTTATAAAAATATCCCTCTTAACCAATTATCTATATTCTTATGATAATTGAATTGAAGAGAAACTCATTAAGCTTAAACTCTAACAATGGTTACACATGACACGTAAGTATATTTTTACCCTACATGCAGATCAATTCATCCTAATAAATGAATATGAAATATGTGTCATTCAATTCATGTCTAACACTAAATTTTCTTTTTCAAGTTGTATTTAGGTTACCACATCAATTTAATTGGTGGCCAGTCAACTAGATTCATTAAGAACAAGATTGAACAAACAACTCAAAAATCATTAAATTAAGCTAGAGAGAGAAAGTAAATTCAAACTACATGTTGAGTTCCATTGCAATCCTAGAAAGATAAATTTAGTTCATGATAATTAAAGAAAACAAATATCCAAGGAGTTTCACCATCATCAATACAAGAAAAATAAAGAAGAGAACACAGAATAGAGAAAACTAAGGGTTGTCAAGTCTTAAGTCTTCAATATTCACAAATCTTCTTATCTTCTTGAAAGCTTTTGGTGGCTACTCTACTCTCAAGAAAATTAGGTTTTTAGAACTCAAATCCCTCTTTTTTTCAGCCTAAAAAAGTCCTATTTAAAGTGTTCAAGACCCCTGGAGTCTGAAACTTCGCGTACAAGCAAACCAAGTAAGCATCAGTTTTTTTTTTTTTCCGCGATTCGGCGTCGCGGCGCCAACTTTTTGACTCTCCAGCGCCGCGACGCCGACTCATTGATTTGCTGCCTGCTGGTTTTTTTGTTTTCACGCACTTCTTCAGCTGTTTTGGATGGGCAAATCTCATCCGATTTTGACAAGTAAACTACCGTTGGAAAGATATGAAAGTAAGCTTCAAAAGTCATGAAGGAAGTTTTCTCAAATGAAGACTTTAAGATCATGTTTTCCTTGAAACAAGCTCCGGAGATCGAATCTGTCTACACGTTGCTTTGCATCATTTTTCGTCGTTTCGCACCACTAAACTCCTTCTCACTTTGTACCTATAAAAACACATAAATACTAACTAAATAACTATTTTTAACATGAAATGGATAAATAGAATTAATCTAAAAACATCTAAAACTAATCAAATCCAAATAAAAGCATAAAAAATTTAGCCGATTTAAATGCATAAAAGGTGGCAAAATAATTATATTTCCTAAAGTTATCACATTTTCAAAGAAATGAGAGAATTCGTTAACTTATTGGAATTCAATTTGGCCTAGCTAATAATTATATAATTAAGTAGTATCACAAGCAGGGATTTAAATTGTGATAGCGGACGCGTTTTTTATCGCGTTTATCGTGGTTGCAGACGTAATGAATGCTATTGCGGTAAATATCGGCGACAGAAAGAGTCGAAACGGCAAAATAACGGTCGTAGTGTCGTGTTACGGTCGCTATTTAAATCCCTTATCACAAGATTTAAATCTCCAACCTGAAACTGCACATCTTTGTGCTTCCAATTAGACCATTTTTTTTTGGTGCGCTTCGCTGCCTTGTATAGACAAATCTTGGCTAAGTCAATCTATTCATGCCAAGTCTTTGCAAACTTGTATGCTGCTGGATTTGGTCATGTGTAACCTGCTCTAATAGCATTTGGTGTGAGTGGCTACCGCCTGTCCGGTCACCGTCTCAAACGGACTCTGATTTGTAGCTTCACCCCGTTGTAAGTTGTAAGAAAACTGGTGAAGTTCAGTGTTCGATAATGAATTGAATATGGGAAAAAATTGTTCTTTCTTCTTCATTTTGAGAAATTTGGGAGGATTCCATTGTTGGATTGAGATATTGGTGAATTCTATCAGACATTGGAAACAAATGACATAGGTTGGTGAATGGTGATATAGCTATAACTCCAATTCTGATTCATATCAGCAATTAGGCAAAGCTAGGTACATTAGTCCATCAGTTTGAAATTCCTACAAGAACAAAACTATTGATACAAAAATCTCATCATTGGTTAATTGGGGTTTGATTTGGTTAGCTACTCATCCCATCACCAAGCGTTAGGCATTAACTAATTTTGCTCAAGTAAGGTCTAACCTCCCTTTCATGTTTCCTTTTTCTTACAACCAAAAAAAAGAGACATGATGATTAATAAAATAAAATTATTATTAAAAAAAGCTACTGATAAGTGACAAGTAATAAAAATGAGATTATCATTCAATCTCTAGCATCTTTAAATATTAAAAAAAAAAAGATGAGACGTGAAATTTTGGGCTAATTTAGGAAAAAGTTTGGGTTAAAAAAAGTTTGAATTGGAAAAAATGTTTAAAAAGTGTGAAAAAAAATATAGTTTAAGAACTTTTAAGTATTTGGCATTGCTGTGAGGAATTAAAATTTCAAAAACATATACGTTTAAAATAATAAAAGTTTACAGATATGAGGATAATAAAATCGTTTTATCTAAAAGCCAACTTTCAAACTGCAAAAGTTATATTTTCTTAGCTTTTTTATTTAGGTTGTCAAACCATGATTTTAACCACAAAATTTAAAAAATTTATCCGTTTAATATTGCGTTTGTAATAAAATATAACTTTTGACCTCAAAAATTATATCAACAACAATGCAAAATGAGATATGATCTATCAAAATTGGTTATTGTAAGTTGTAAAGAAGAAAGTCCATTATGAATTATTGGGTTTGGGCTTAATTTTCAACTAAGAATGGGTCGTGACTATATAAACAGCCCAAGTATAATAATGATAATAAAATAATTAAAACGATAATAGTTGAAATTAACCAACACTTTTCAGTTTTTTTTTTTCATAAATAAAATAAAGAATATGGCCCATGCAGGTCTCGAACCTGCGATTGACGATCTAATCTACTTAGCCATTTTTTTTTCTTTCACTTTGATCTAATGTTTTAGGCTTCATTTAGATTTTTTATAATTCATCTCTATATTATTATTACGTTTAAATCCAAACACATTTCACGATTGATTTTAATCTCACCGTCACCGTTGTTTTTAATTTTACCGAAATTAATCTTACCGCCAATTCAAATGAACTTTATCTAACGAAACATATTGCTTTCCCACGTTGGCAATCCAAGTGAATTCGAAGCGAACCAATCAAAACACAAAATCTCTTAATTACCTCCACGTTCGAAATCCGCATATCTGAAAAACACAAGCCACTTTGGGAATCCGCGTGAAACCCAAACAACCAATCAGAACGCACCTTTCTTCCTTCTATATAAAGCCCAAAGCCCAGAAGTTATATTTCTCCATCTCCCACCAAAAAGCAATTTAAAAAATTCCAGAATCTCTTTCTTTTTCACTTTCAAGAAAAAAAGTTCTGAATTATCCAAAAAAAAAAAAAAAAGTTCTGCTTCTACAGTCATGAGCTCCGCCGCAACAACAACTACAAGAGGAGGCCGAGGCAAGCCAAAGGCCAAAGCTGTTTCAAGGTCTAGCAAAGCTGATCTACAGTTCCCCGTCGGCCGTGTCGCTCGCTTCCTAAAGAAAGGACGGTATTCCGAGCGTGTTGGATCTGGGTCCCCTGTTTATCTCTCCGCCGTCCTTGAATATCTCGCCGCTGAGGTTCGTCAAATCTTAATTTTCTCCATAATTTATGGGAAAACTTTTTTAATTTTAATGTTGGCATTAACTGATGATTTTGTTTGGGATTTTTCTAATCTTATAGATTTTGGAATTGGCTGGGAACGCTGCAAGAGACAACAAGAAGAACAGAATCATCCCAAGGCATATTCAGTTGGCTGTGAGGAACGACGAGGAATTGAGCAAGCTGTTGGGGGGTGTCTCAATAGCAAATGGAGGGGTTTTGCCTAATATTCATCAGAATCTGCTGCCAAAGAAGACATCGAAAGGAAAGGGTGAGATCGGTTCCGCTTCTCAGTAATTTTCGGAGGGGGGGTTGATTAGCTATGTTACTCTCACTTTGACTTTTCATTTTTTTTTAAGTACATATTCGGACATGAATATAAGTATGATTTTTTAAAAAATATGAATTTTTTTTTTTAAAAATTGAGTATATCCGTGTCGGATACAGATACATATATTTTGTATCCGACACTTATTTCTGAATTCGAGTAATATAGTTGATTAGTACATTGGGTCTTTTTGTTAGGCTAGGTTTTGTTGATAGCATGTAATGAAAGTCTGGTTTTTCATTGTGTAAATCTCTTTCTTAGTAATGAAAGGCTGGTTAGAATGGAATTTTGTTATAGCTTTATGCACAGATTTTGTTATATCTGTCATGACTGCAGAATCTAATATACAAAATCATGTTTGTAAAATCTTAGCGAATTCGATTCCCTTTCCTTATTATTATTATTGTTCATAGTCTCGCAGCTTTGTTATCAAGAATTAACCAGTTCACCTCAAGAACTAATAATCTATCATGCTTGGAATCAGTAGCCACTAACTTTAACAATTGGAAGGTCACAATTGCCATATCTTATGGAAAGTAACAGTGCAATTCACTGAGCTAACCTAGTAAAATTCATTAACTTGCACAGCCCTCTAATAGTTGTTCAAGGCAAAGAAAGAGTGCAAATGGTCCATTCCCAGCAAGAGTTAAACTAATGGACCACAATGCCGTAGCAAGAACCTTTTAGGTGTGCTAAGCATGCATCTGTTATATTGTTAAATGCCAGGCTAAATACCTTCAAATTCTTAACTCCTGCAAATGGTAGTAAATACTGTAAAAATACCCAACTATACTTAGCCATGTAACAGTTTTGTGTGATGATTCAAGAATCAAAGGGTTAAACTAAATCAAATACAACTCACCAGAATACTTGTAGCATCCATCATCAGTTAGGCCACACTTAAGTGCGCGGACCCCGGGTCGACACGCGGGTCAGCACGACCCGCTCCTGGGGGCTATAAAAGCCCTTTTTTTTTTCCCTCATTTCATATATTTTTTTTCTCTCTTCCTCCCATCTCTCTCTCTCTCTCTCTTTTCTCCACTGTTCATCCCAGCCACCCCCATTTCCAGAATCAGGCGGTCGGCCACCGTGCCGGCCACCGTCCATAGTCATCAGCCACCGCTCGCCGACGACTAGTCACCTCCAACCTACACCAAAATGCTCCTTTTGACCTCCCCTTTTCGTTTCTGGCCTTAGTTTGCCTAAAAGGGCCTAGATTTTTCCTAGATCTACAAGAGAAACTCGCAAGTTCAACCTCCCGATCCACCGTCATCCGTAGTCTAATCTGGCCAGAAATCCCGTCGATTCCTCCTCTAGACTTCTTTAGGTTCTCACTAGTGGGTTTGTCCCAAAAAAGGAAGGCCCCAAACTATTCGAACCCTACAAACCCGAAACCCTTTGGTGTTGTGTTTTTTTTTTTGTTTTTTTTTTTTGCTGCTTGTGGTTGTGGTGGCTGTGTTGGTGATGGATGTAGGCCGAAAGAGGGCTTGGTGGTGGGGAAGCAGATTGAGGGGGGGGGGGGCTCAGACCCGAATCGAGACAGGGGGCTGGGATCTCTCCTGAGTTCTGATTCGAGGGTCCGTTTTATGGAGGGTGGCGTGAGGGAGGTGGTTGCGAGAAGGGGGTGGCTGCCGTGTGGGGGTGGCTGCCGTGTGGGGTTGGTAGCGTGTCTGGGGGAATGGGGTTGATGTGAGGGTGGCAGGGGTAGGGCAGTGGTGGCTGCTAGTGGTAGGGTTTTGGCAGCTAGGGTGCAGCAGGGGTAGGGCTGCTGTTGGGGTTGGGTTTGCTGGTTGGGTTAGGGTTTGGCGTGTGGGAGAGGGAAATGGGCTTAGGGTTTGCTGCTGGCTGATTGGGCCTGTTGGGCTTGGGCCTAGGGTTTGGTTCTGGTTGATTGGGCCTGCTGGGCTTGGGCCTGTATTGGGCCCTGTAAATAGCCCGGGTCCGATTCGAATTTGACTCGGACTGAAATTGGTTATTACAGCAATTATGTTAATAAGGAAATGCTAGGTTCCATTTTCAATCTCATAGTCTAATCTCATTTTCCTTATTTTCAAATACGTTTTAATTAAATTATTGTTGCTTGTAGAGGGTTCTCAATGTAAGTGGAGAAAACGTGCCGTAATAAGAATATAGTAATAATAATTAATTCAATTGCAATAAGCATGCTGGAACTATGTTATTTAATTAATTTTACTTATCAAAACCCAAAATTGGCCTCGAGCATTTGGCTTATTAGTTGGTGTATGCTTCTCTGTTAAAAAAGAGCAGGGTTTGAATCTCTCATCTCCTAACTATAAGAAGAAAAAAAAAAAAAAACCCAAGGTTAGTGTTTAATGAGATTAAAATATAAACAAATTAAATCCAAAAAACTTTATCTTTTAAAAAAAATAAAGTTCCAAATTAAGCTGTACTTAATTTACTGGTCAAACTGAAAAAAAATTAAGTTATATTAATACATACAATTATTAAATCAACAAGTATATACTCCTTGGTTTGCTAAACCAGAGACGTTCTATTTTTTTTTTTTGGTTAAACCAAAATTTTATTAAACGAACTAGGGAAATAAGACCCTTGATTTGTTTAAGCAAGTTCCTTCATATGAGTTTTCAACCAATATCAACAAAAGCCAACGGGGAAGGAAGAATAATTAAGCATTTATAGTTCTATACTTTATAGTAGTTCCTTGCTAGTTCCGGCAAGACGTTGGTTGAGACAGCAACTTATTTCTCTTCCTTTGCTTCCAAGCCATGACTACTTTTGAGAATTATAATTGCGACGATTATTTTATACTCAACCCGGAAGAAGCAAGTTTCTTTGATCTTTTTGGCCTACTTTTTTCATCTGAATTGGAAAAAAGAAGTTTCATTGACTGTCCAGGGAAACAACCTCAAGATTTTCTTGTTAGATGGATCATCTTCATCTCCGTTCTTGCTCAGAAACTCCTCCTTTGGGGAAGAACACCTATGGCCCTGGTCGGGTATACGATCGAAATGTCGCTAAATCTTTTATCAGGCAACGGCGGCGTTTTCAATCTCATACTAAATCTTGTAACAGGTTTCGTCTGCTTCCCTTGTTGACTCCCACTATCATTTTTTTTTCTTCATATATTTGGAAAAACTAGCTGTCTTGAATGAAAATCAGTTGCATGTTTTGACGCTAAAAAGGTTAAAAGTAACAATTCAGAGATGGGGTTTATCGTGCAGGGAAACTCCGGTGGCCTCATAAAGAATCGGCGACGTTTACATCGATATTAGCAAATATTGACACTCGCATTGAATTAGACAAAAACATTAAACCTGGTGACAACAAATACAAAGCTTCGCTGTCTATGATGGCTGCGAAAATTTCTTACGAGAATGAAGAATTCATTAAAACCAAAATTACAGAACATTGGAAGGTATGTTTTTCCAATTAACCATTACTTAAACAATTCATTTTTATACTAAAAAGATGCATTCCCATTAAGGCATTAAGCATATTACTTTCTTAAATTAAAAAAAAATAAAAATGACAATGATTCTTCTTCTTTTTGGAGCAGATGAAATTCTTGAAGTTCTATAGTTTCTGGAACGGTAAGTTTTCTGTATTTCTTTTTTAGAATTATACAGCTAAATATAAAAGAGTAAGTTGGCATTGAATATTTAGGATCGTTTGTTCCACGAAAAAATGTTTTTCAAAAAATTCTTTGGCCGTATTATAATAAAAAAAGATCACCCCTATATATTAAACCATAAAATTATAAATCGAATAAAACTGTGTGGTTTTGGTAACTTTTTGTAAAATTTCTTTATTTAAATCCAAATTTGATCATTTAATCCTTATCCTTACTCCCAAAGATTCATTCAATTGGTAAATAGATGATTTTTTTTTATCAATTATTATTTTATTTTTTTGAAAATATTTTGAGAATAAAATCATGAATGTATCATATTAATGTAAAAAATATATTTTTAAAATAAAATAAAACTTAAAAAATATAAACTTCGCCCTTATATGTTAAACCATGAAATTATTTTATATTATTATAAAGAGAATGATTAAGTTTGTATCATTGAGTCAAATGACATCAACTCAATTGATAAAATTATAAAATTAATCAAATATAATTATAACATAAAAAATAAAATAAAGATATTTTTATCTTTTCAAATTTCATATACATATTTATTCTTAAAATACTACCCACTAAACCAATAAATTACCAACTTTCTCAATAAATTACCCATCTATAAAATTATTTATATTTTTACTTATAATTTTTTTAAAAAAAATAATTTTTTCACCCATATGGTGTGTCAAATTCTAGTAAATCGAGGTTTCGGTAAGTTTTTGTACTATTTCTTTATTGAAATCCTAATTTGATAATTTGCTTCACAGGTGAACGTTTTTCAACCCAAGCCTTCATGCTCCAAGATACACAGGCTAACCCCAACTTGATTGTGGTTGCATTTAGAGGCACAAGTCCATTCTCAGCCGATGACTGGCGAACCGACTGCGATCTTTCCTGGTTCGAGCTTAAAGCCATAGGTAAGTCGAGGACCCATAGAGGTTTCATGAAAGCTCTAGGCCTTCAAAAGAACGGTTGGCCTAAGGAGATCCAACAAGACAGCAATGACCTACACAAATTTGCTTACTACACTCTCAGAGAAAAGCTAAGGGAAGTTTTAAAAGAGAATAAGGAAGCAAAGTTTATATTGACAGGGCATAGCTTAGGTGGGGCATTAGCAATTCTGTTTGCAGCTGTGTTAATGGTACATGAGGAAGAAGAGTTGTTGGAGAGATTGGATGGGGTTTACACTTTTGGGCAGCCAAGGGTTGGGGACGAGAAGTTTGGGGAATATATGAACGAGAATTTGAGAAAATTTGATGTGAAATATTTCAGGTATGTTTACTGCAATGATATGGTGCCTAGGGTTCCTTATGATGACAAAAACCTCTTTTTTAAGCATTTTGGATCCTGCCTCTACTTCGATAGCTTCTACAAAGGAAAGGTAAAGCCTCTCAATTTTGAACACGATACGAAAATGATTAACACAATATGTTTATATTCGTGTTTAGAATTTTGACTCATTTAATAATTGAATTTTTCTTTGATGCATCGTCAGTGTATAGATCGACAGTGCCATCATATGATGTCACATGTTAAAAGTTAGGTTTAGGGTTTAGAGTTTGTATTTATGCACTCACAATGTATAAGATTCATACACTGTAGTGAACGATACTTCATTAATGAGCAAAATGAAAAACAAGACTTATAAAAAAATATTAATGAGGTATCTTATTTCTTTCTATTTTTATGTTTATTTGTAGCTCCTTCTTTGTTTTTTTGCTTATTAGTGAGGTGTTTCATTGTGGTTCACTGACAGTATAAGTGCATCAAATATACACTCTTTTTTTATGGGGTGTCACCCTAAAATTTACTAACAGTATATAAAACTATACATTAACAGTGTATCAAATATAAACTCTTAATAATTTATCTTATGTATATATTTACACTGCTGACATGAAAAAAAAAGCACGAAACATGACGTGCATACACGAATTGTTGGGATGGATTTGAAAATAAATTTTTTTTTGCAATGCAGGTTTTACCGGAGGAACCGAACAAGAATTACTTCTCTTTACTATGGGTGTTACCAAAGATGATGAATGCAATTTGGGAGCTTCTTAGGGGTTTCATATTGCCTTACATTAAAGGTCCAGATTACAAGGAAGGTTGGGTTTTGAGAATGTGGAGGATAATTGGATTAGTAGTACCAGGATTATCAGCTCATTCCCCTCAAGATTATGTCAATTCTACCAGATTGGGAAGATTCTCATAGGGCTCAATCACTAGAAGGATTTTTTCCATTAAGATGGGTGAATAGAACAAGAATAAAAAATCATGCAAAGAAATATTAAGCAAAATAAGATGGCTGTATAAAATATTTGGGTGAATAGAACAAGAATAAAAAATCAGGCAAAGAAATATTAAGAAAAATAAGATGGCTGTATAAAATATTTTTTTAACGTCTCCAAAATATAACAAAATCATTAAACACTCCAAGCATAATAGTGAAAATGATTGAATAGAAAAATCATTTTATATGGATAACAAATAAATATATCTTTTTGAGATATCCTTTTATAAGAATTGTGACAACTTTTACAATACAAGAGTTGTTTCTTTATAAGACAACTAATGATGAACAATTCTAATTTTCAAAATTTAATTATTTTGAAATTAAAATAATAATAATAATAAAATTAATTGTTTTATATGATCTATAAGCTTGACTTTTCTAAATAATATAAGATTGATTACCTATTAACATTATAAACTAATAACATTTGTAATCTATTTGACCACTTCAATTCTATTACTTGTGAGAAAGAAGGTATAAGAGAAGAGTGATATTTCCATTTCCATGGCAAACTGTCATAGTAAGAAAAAGAAAAAAACTAGAAAAGTTGATTAACTTACATACATGCATAGGATTTTCTTAGTCAAACATTTAGGAAATCTTGAAGTCCCATGACATGTTAATGGAATATACGGACACGGCACGAATCACAAACATGTCAAAATCTATATAATACAAACTATTAACACGTCAAAATTTATACAAATATAAAATACCTTAAACACGATTATGACACTAAAAACATGCACAAACACAATATGGATACACGAATTGCCAGGTATAGCATTGGATGAAAAACAATTTGAAAATTTTTGGATGAAAATGGCACCATGACCGAAACCCCCTTTTAAAAAAGACTTTATTTTCCTAACTTTGAAAACCCGGGTTTGACTACCCTTGACCCAACTTTTATAAAATCAAAATTTATGAATAAAATAACTTGAAAATTAGCCTAAGACAGTAGCTATTGTTCTAAATCAGCACTCTCTTAATATCCTTAAACAAAACAGAAAAATATTAATTCTTGAAAAACAAATTTGACCAGTTTTGAAAACCGAACTTTTTACCCTTCTAAAAAATTTCAAAAAAATATGAAAAAATTATAGGAGACTTAGAACATGTCGAACTCTATGGAAAAAAATCAGCTTAGGTTTTAGACTAGGGATGACCTACTCGAAAATTCGTGAAAGACAGAACACTAGGTAAAAAACTGCTTAACCAAAAACATTTTTAAACCTTTGATAAAAATGTCCAAAAATCAGAATAAAAATATTAGAGACTCCTCTAAGGTCCTATAATCAGGGGTAAAAATTTCTAAAAATTTGGACAAGAGTTTTCTAAGGAGAAAAAATCACAAAGTTAGAAAATCCAACTTGTACAAATTTTAATTTTCCACAAGCATGCTCATGAGAGCTTGGCTTTGAGCCATTGATTGGCTTAAGTCAAAAATCAAGTGAAAATGAAATGAAATTGATGAATAAACAGCAAGTTAAATGCATGAAATGCATGACCTAATGCCTAAATGACCTAGAAAATGTGCATGGCATAAAAGATGACCTAATGCCTAATATGACATGAAAATGTACATGGCATAAAAGGTGACCTAATGCCTAATATGACATGAACATGTATGTGGCATAAATAATGACCTAATGCCTAATATGACATGAAAATATGCATGACAATATAATATGACCTAAGGCCTAATATAACATGAAAATATGCATGGCAATATAAGCTGACCTAATGCCTAATATGGCATGAAAATATGCATGGAAGCAACATGAACATATAATTACCGAATGAACATGATGACAATGTAAGAATATGGTAAAGCAAATACACAAACATATGGCATGGTAGATATGCAAAGCATGAATGAAAGCATGTTAGCCAAATAATCATGATGAAAATGCAAAAAATGTGGCAAAACAAATACACAAGGCATGAATGAAAGCATGGCAGCCGAATATTCATGATGAAAATGCAAATATATGGCAAAGAAAATACACAAACATATGGCATGGCAATAATGAAAGACATGGATGAAAGCATATTAGCCAAATAATCATGATGACAATGCAAAGATATGGCAAAGCAAATACACAAGGCATGAATGAAAGCATGGAAGCCGAATATTCACAATGAAAATGCAAAGATATGGCAAAGCAAATACACAAACATATGGCATGGCAATAATGCAAGACATGGATGAAAGCATGTAGCCAAATAATCATGATGAAAATGCAAAGATATGGCAAAGCAACTACACAAGGCATGAATGAAAGCATGGCAGCCGAATATTCACAATGAAAATGCAAAGATATGGCAAAGCAAATACACAAACATATGACATAGCAATAATGCAAGACATGGATGAAAGCATGGTAGCCAAATAATCATGATGAGAATGCAAAGATATGACAAAGCAAATACACAAACATATGGCATGGTAAATATGTTAGAAAATAAACTAACCTACCACAACCAATATAGGAATAAAATCAAACACAAGACAATCATAGCAAAGGTAACATTCGGCCATGGTAGAAAAAAATATAGTAAACATGTTTTTGATATTTTTTTATTTAAAACAAAATATAAGAACCTTAAAAGAAAGCTTTAAAAAAACTTTATTTCATAATAAAATAACAAGAAATCATATGAAAAATAAGAAAATCAGCATAGAAAAAGAAAGAAAAATGCAAGAGATTGGTGCCAAAGGCTACCTTTCAAAGCTATCTTTCAAGCTTGCTTCTCTTCAAAAAATTTCTTTGCTTTTCTATCATTTTAGCTACTACTCATACATAAAATAAATCACCAAAAGCCCCTTAAAATCTAAAAACCTCTTTCTGTTTATAGACTTGGCCGAATGGAAGGATGTTGTAAGAATGTTGTCATCTTTTTTCCTATCTAGCAAGACCCAATGGCCACTAACCAAAGATAATAAACGTGTGAATTTGCAACCATAGGATGAAGTGATCAGCCCCTAACCATAATGAGCTAGCCGAAAATCCTAACAAGAATGTGCTCATCTTTTCTCTTTATCACCTTGGCCTCTTGGCATGATCACAAGGACTCAATCAAATAAAAATGTCACCTTGCTATCAAATTTTGGCCATTGGATGAGATGATCAGCCATTCCTTACCTTCTTCATGGTCTGGCCGAATGGCCTTGAAGTTTCCAGCAGTTTCCTTATTTTTTTTTTTTAAATTGCAAAATGACCCTTTTCAGTTTCTTCAATAAAATTGCACTTTAGCCCTAAACTTGATTTAATTGAAAACGGACCCCAAATCCGGATTTTATTTTTCCAATCACTCCAAATAAGTGTAAAATTCAGTTCTGGAAATTTTCATAATTTTTTGAACTCGTTTTTTTCCTTAAAAGTGCGGATTAGGCCTCCCCGAACTTTGCCTTTTTTAAATCAGCTCCAATTTGAGATTTTTCTTTTCCAATACCTCATAAGCAATATAAAACTCAGTTCTGAAAGTTTTCATAATTTTCTTAGCTCATTTCCTATTTTTCCTGGATTTTTCTTTAAAAACTTTGGTTTGGTGCCTCCCAAATTTAGCCTTTTTCAATTGAGCTCTAATTTCAGATTTTTCTTCACCAATGTCTTCCAAAGAATATAAAATTGAGATCTAAAGATTTTCAGAAATTTTTAAGCTTGTTTACTATTTTTCCTGGAATTATCTTCTTGAATTTCGGCTTAGTGCATCCAAAATTCACCTTTTTCATTTGAACTCCGATTTCGGATTTTTCTTCACTAATCTCTTCTAAAAAAATATAAAACTCAGATCTGGAAGTTTTCATAATTTTTGGAGCACGTTTGCTATTTTTCCCAGAATTATCTTTGGGATTTTTCAATATTGCCCTTCAAACTCCAAAGCCTCGTTTTTACTCGAAACGGGTCTGATTTCCGGATTTTCTTTCTCTACTGTCTTTGTCATATATTGAATTTGAGTTGGTCCGAAAATGCCCAATTTTTACGATCAAATTCCCCTCCGATTTTGTTTTCCCTTTTTTAAACTCGGGAATTTTCTCATTTTTTGTTTTTGCTCTAAATGGCTCTTCCTTGGGATCTACTTCAAACTGAGCCTTGGTCTATCCTTGTTTACTCACTCTTCATTAATTAGGGACTTCAAATTTATCGAATCGGGTCATCTCTGCAATTTTCCCAAACTTTGCGAAATTCACCCTTTTTAACCAAAACCCTAGTTTTCGGTATTCCTTCCAAACTGACTCTTCCTTTGGTTGTGCTTCCAGTTGACCTCTCCAATACCCGTAGTCATTAATTATATTCCATTTGGAACCTCCAATTTCGACCAATTTGATCGTTTAAGCACATTTTTCCAAATTTACCGAATTAGGGCTTCCCCTACACTGAATTTTCGCAATCCCTCTTCCGAACTCCATATCTTTTGTTGTAAATCTAGGATTATCAAAATTCTTTCACCATTGTTCAATTAAACCTTAAATCTTGATTTTGACTTAGGGTTGACTTTTCGAGTGGTTGACTTTTTGGGGTTCACTTTTATGGGGTTGACTTTTTTGAAGTTGACTTTTTTCGCCGACCTCCTAAACAAAGTCTTGGAGTACCATCAGCAAGATGAGAAGATATTTTCTGCATTCTAAAAAAGTACAAGGAAGACTTTACCTAGTTTAGGGGCCCGGACAAAATTAGGTGTTTACACCCATAAATTATGTATTAGTATAATGTTTACCTCGAGTCTCAATTAGGGGTGTAATCGAATTGAGTCGAGCTCAAGTTGTAAGAAGCTTGATGCCATAACGATTTTTTGGGACCGCTAGACGAATTAAAAAAAAAAACACATGGAATCGCCACCAATCTTTTTTGACTAGGTGTGATTGGCCACACATTAAAATCTATCCTTTTTTTAATTAATTAAAAACTTTTTAAAAAGAGAATTTTGACATCTGCAATTTAAAACCATAGAAAAATCATGACTGGTTCGGGAGTTCGGTTACGCATGGAGAAGGTATTAGCACCCCCACGACGCCCGTTAATAAAAATGGTACCAATTAATCTTGCGTTATCCTAAACTTCGATTTAATGGACTTGACATCGATATTTAAAGTTAATTCTTATTTTATTTCTTTTTCAAAGCATGTTTATTCTTAAAAAAATTATTATTATTATTTTTAAAAAATGAAAGTAAACGCAAATATTTTATTGATAATACTCATTAAATGTTCCCAATACTTTTGGTGGTATTTAACGAGATCTTTCACCTCAGGATATCTTAGGAATCATTATTATGACGTCCTTTGAATTCCCTCATCGGTAATTTGCGTTCATTTTTTATTTAAATGCATACAATGCAAATATTAAAGTACGAGATGCACATGACTAAGCACATAAGACATGTGATTAAATACATAATTATACGATTAAACATATGAAGCGTATCATTTCTAAACACGAGCATGGAAAAATATCAAGCACATACATATTCATTTTTATTAATTTATTTATCATTTTTAATCATTTCCATTTTTGAAATGGAAGCGAATTTTTTCGTATTGAGAATACCACGAAATATTCTCACTACTTGTGGTGATATTTAACGAAATTCTCTCACCTTGGTATATCTTAGGAATCATTACTATGACATCCTTCGAATTCCGTCATGGTAATCCGTGATCATTTTTTATTCTTGCATGAGTGCACATGGTGCAACAATAAAAAAAATGCAATGCATATGAATTAAATAATTTATTCTCTTCATTTTAAAATACATACATATTTCGAATGATTATGAATTTTTTTAAAAAAAAAGGAAAGTCATCTATATAAAAATAATTATTGGAACACCCCGCTACCCATTTATTATCTTTACTCAAATATCTTAAAGAAAAATTAATACTTTAACCTTTCCCAAAAATGAATTTCTTTTAGAGATTTTCTTCTTTTTTTTTAAAAAAAAAAAAGAAAATAATAATTTTTATTTTAATATTTATTTAGTAACAAGAAATAATTAATTTTTTGAAATTTATATACTTTTACATAAAAACATCTTACTTATTAAGAAAATGAATAAATAGAGAAATAAATAAATGGATGAGAAAATACCAAGGGAAGAAATAATAATACCCAAGGGTGATTTCGTTTGACCCAAAATTGATGAAGGTTGGCCCAAAACTGACTGGGCTTGAGGGTTTCAAGTCTGGGCTGAATCTGGTGGGCCGGTCTTCTCTTCCTTTTCTTTTTCTTTTTTCCTTTTTTTTCCTTCTTCTGGCCGGGTTACATACGGGTCGAGTTCAACCCTGGTCGGGCCGCGGGTCACGCGTGGGTCAGCTGAATTCTCTATCTCTCTCTCTTCACTTTTTCATTTTTCTTTCTCTCTCTACAATTCTCTCTCTCTCCTATTCAACCAAAATTTCCAGAAGCAATGAACAAACCCAGATTTCGACCGGCAGCCATCGTGTTGTCGCTGCATCGCCGCCATCCGCCGTCAATGGTCGAACTCCTTTTGAGCCCAAAATTCACCTACTTGCTCTTCTTGACCTCCTCTTCCCAAATCTGACCTCGATTTTGCCTGAAAACACCTCCAAAGGCCTAGATCTAAGATTTTAGCCACGACCTTCAAACCTCTGATCCGGGTGGCGTGGCCAGGGCTTCCTGGCAGCCGAGGTGGGGGTTGGCGTGGCCAAGGCTACCTGCTGCCTGTTAGTAGGGGTAGGGGTGGCCAGGCTGCATGGGTAGGGGGCATGGGCAGGCTGGGCCACTGGCCTGCTTGGCTAGCAGGCCCAAATGGCTTGGCCCAGCAAGCCCGATTGGCCTGAAAGCAAGGATGGCCTGGTATGGGGTCTATCGGGCCCCCGCAAATGATTTGGGCCTTCAAGCCTACAAAAATAAGAAAAATAAAATAAGTTAATAATAAACAACATAAAATAAAATAAAAATAAAAATAAAAACAACATTAAACAATAATAATAGAGACTGGAAATTAGATTCACATTGGACTTAAATTAGACTTGAAACTAATTCGGGACTTGGCTCGGGATGTGATTTGGGCCCCGATCCGGACAAAATTCGGTTGCTACACTTGAAATTCGAGGCTCGAAGGTCGATCGAGTTTCACTTTTCAAGCTTGATTCGAGATAAAAATTGAATTCCTTGAGCTCGCTCGATTAGGCTCGTTTACCTAGTAAAAAATGAGCTTGATTCTCATACTCGAGTTCAAACTCGATTATTTTTGCTCGAGCTTAAGCTTAAGCTCGAGTTCGATTTTGAATTGAGATTTTTCAATACTAATTAAAATATATATATTAAAAATAAAAAGCTCGATTAGGCTAATGAGATACTTAAGTCAAGCATTAGGATACTCGAATTAGGCTCGCTCGATAGCTCAAGTTACTCGAGCTTAACTCGACAATGACTGATTCGAATTCGAGTTTTTTTTAATCGAATCTAAGTAGCTTGCGAGTACAGGTATCTCGTTTACATCCCTAATCTCAATCACACCTAATCTTGTTTTTCTCTTTTATCCATTGCCAAATTGCCAAAGGAACTAAGCAAATAAAAATGGCGAAGAGATGATTTAGATTTTTCTTTGATTTTTTTTTCCCATTAGGAAGGCAGCATATGTATAAGTTATAACTAACCTATTAGGACCACTATCTACTCTTTCATGTATGTATTTTCTACTCTTTCATGTATGTATTTTCTTTTTAAAGAATCATATTTGAATCTTCTTTTTTTCCCTCAAAATTATACTTGATAAGAAAACATTGTCATGGTTTGGTGAATGTTGGATGATTAAGATTAGACCTAGCAAATTGTGTATGTGTATCGTATTTTTTTTATATCATTCGTGTAAATATAAATGCAATATAAATATTAAATGTATCAAAATTTTAAATACGAATATGATACATGTATTAAATATGTTAATCGTATTTAAACGTATCGTTTTATGTTTATTATATTATTTTTATATTTATTAAACAAATCGTATTCATATCGCATTTAAAATTATCGGATCTAATTAAGATGTTAATAAGAGTAGATATGTTTGGTGGTTGGTGGGTTCGAAGCATGCACGAAGGGGTTGTGAAAGAAAAGGAGAGTTGTCTCTAAGTGTGTGAGCGTGACAAACATAAATTAGGGTCCCTTTAGATGGGAGGTGAGATTGATTTCGGTGATATTAAAAATAATGGTAACAGTGAGATTAGTTACTGTAGCAGTGATATTAAAATCAGTGCCAGGATATGTGTTTGAATTCAAACGCAGCGGCGTTGGTGAGGTGAATTATAGTGAGAAAGAAAAATAATCATTAAAAGCATTAGATTAAAATGTGTATATAAATACTTAAAAATTATTATAATTATATTTAAATTAAATAATAATTAAAAAATATTTATGTTAAAAAAATAAATTAAAAATTTTAAAAATAAATAATTTAAAAACTAGAAATTAAAAAATAAATTTTAAAAAGAAAAAAATAATGGAAGGATAATTGGGGGTTTTCCCCTTTCACTGGGGTCCAGTTATACATTGGACCCCTGCCTTTTCAATTTAACTGGAAGGGCTGATGAGGTGAGAATCCCCACTGGGTGTGCGTTCAGAGGTGCAATAGAATCCAAATGAACCCTTAATTGGTGTAGCTAGTTGACCTCTAATTACACCTGTTCAAGAGCCTAGTTATTCGTCTAGTCCAACAAGTTCAATTCGTATTAAGCCGGACTTCGTTATATATTTTTTGTATAAAAAAATTCAAATTATAAAAATATTAATATAATTTTTTTAAACAGTGAAACAGACTTTTGAATCAGCCCAACGCGAACCGAGCTTGGACAAATAATTTCAAAAAAATTGAGCTGCAATCCGACCTGGGTCATCATGAACACCTTTACCCTAATGGCAATGCATGATATTTTTCATTTGTTTCGGATTTGGGTAGATGATGATAGCATTGTTTTTCGCCATTCTTAGGCCCCTGCAAATGCCAATGGAAGGAAAGCTGCAAAGATAGAGAACCATGATTTTTACTCGCACACGTCCCTTTTCGAAGAAAAAAAAAAAAAAAAAAAACAAAAACAAATGGCAATGGATGATCAAACCCTTGCAACAAAGCAAACTCAACTAGCAATCAAAGAATGTGGAAGAGGGATAGCAAGTTTTAAAATTAAACCAATGGGAATCGCTGATAAATCATGAATGCCTGCATGGATGGGCCTATAATCAAATAGCATTCACATCAAAATTCTACAAAAACAACCCTTATTTTATCATGAAAAATATTAATCAATGTTTACTGACATTAGCTAATGTGATATTTAAAATATATATATAATAAATAAATAATTATTTTTTTTAAATTTAATAAAAATAATACATTAAATGCAAAAAAAAAAATTTAAAATAATAATAAAATAATTCTTAATCAATGTCTATATGCACTTGTTAATCATACATTTTTATAATATATTGATATTAGAGGCATTAATGGTCGAGTTGGACTGGTTAGACCCGGATAGTATAAAAAATACTTATTCAATTTTGTCCTATTGAATCTGAAAATCAATATTATTAGTTAAAATATATTAAAATATTAAAAAATAATTTTCATACTAATATTTATATTTTCATAATTAAATTTAAATAAAAAATATTTTTTACTAAATAGTAATCTCAATCGAGTTAAACTAGTTTGAATTACAAACATTCTTTCCCAAATTTAACCTAATTTAAGCAAGATTTATTGGGTCAAGCAAGTAATCTGACTCGTGAACAGATTTAACTGGTACCTAATCATTTTGAAAAAGATTGATGTGTCTTGAATTTTGTTTTGGTGTATAAATTTAAAATATAAGAAATACTTGCATTTCATTTGTAATAATTCAAACCAAGAGGATGATTCAAAAAGGCTTGAAAAAAAAATAAAGTTTATAAAATGTGACTGAGTAGTTTCTTGTTCTATTATCATAAGAGTTTCCAAGATCAGTTAAAAAGAAAGAAAATTAAATTAAAAGACTTCACAAATGCTTGACTTCACACAATTGATCAAAAAAGGTAAACTTTTAAAATTTGACATGATTCACAACAAATGTAATAAATAATCATTCATGGAAAATGAAAAAAGAAAAATTAATATCATAATGTTAATTCAGGTTTGTTCACTAAATGCAAAAATGCAATTCAAAGGCATAGATGATAAATGAAGTAAATGAAAACTTTTTGGTTTGGCAGAAAGATTTATGGTTCATTAAAAAAAATTCCTATTAATGGCCTACCCTATTTACTTACAACCATGAATCATCCCTCCTAACAGTATTTAGTCTAAAAATTCATAGTAATATATAACATGTGTAAGAAAATTAATTGATATACTGTCCGTTAATTAGATTTGTTAATGGATCAGATTATTCGTTCGATTCGATAGATTTGATTTGAATTGAGTCGGATATGAAATAGATTTTTAGTTGGTATTAGAAGCATTCATGATTGAGTTGGACTGGGCTAGACCCGAATAGTAAAAATTTACTTGTTTAGATTCGTCCTATCGGATCCAAAAATTTATTTTACTATTTAAAATATATTAAAATATTAAAAAATAATTTTCATATTAATATTAATATTTTTATAATTAAATTTAAATAAAATTTTTTTTACTAAATAGTAATCTCGATCGAGTCAAACTAGTCTGAATTACAAAAATTCTTTTCCAAATTTAACCTAATTTAAGCAAGATTTATTGGATCAAGCAAGTAACCTGACTCGGTAACAGATTTAACTGGTACCTAATCCTCTTGAAAAAGATTGATGTGTCTTGAATATTGTTTTGGTGTATAAATTTAAAATCTAAGAAATACTTGCATTTCATTTGTAATAATTCAAACCAAGAGGATGATTCAAAAAGGCTTGAAAAAAAAAAAATAAAGTTTATAAAATGTGACTGAGTAGTTTCCTGTTCTATCATCATAAGAGTTTCCAAGATCAGTTAAAAAGAAAGAAAATTAAAATTAAAAGACTTAACAAATGCTTGACTTCACACAATTGATCAAAAAAGGTAAACTCTTAAAACTTGACATGATTCACAACAAATGTAATAAATAATCATTGATGGAAAATGAAAAAAAAATAAAATTAATATCATAATGTTGATTCAGGTTTGTTCACTAAATGCAAAAATTGCAATTCAAGGGCATACACGATAAATGAAGTAAATGAAAATTTTTTGGTTTGGCAGAAAGATTTATGGTTCATTAAAAAATGTGTTATTAATAGCCTACCCTATTTACTTACAACCATGAATCATCCATCCTAACAGTATTTAGTCTAATAATTCATAGTAATATATAACATGCGTAAGAAAATTAATTGATATACTGTCCGTTAATTAAATTTGTTAATGGGTCAGATTATTCGTTCGATTCGATAGATTTGATTTGAATTGAGTCGGATATGAAATAGATTTTTAGTTGGTATTAGAGGCTTTCATGATTGAGTTGGACTGGGCTAGACCCGAATAATAAAAAATTACTTGTTAAGATTGGTCCTATCGGATCCAAAAATCTATTTGACTATTTAAAATATATTAAAATATTAAAACAAAAATTCATATTAATATTAATATTTTTATAATTAAATTTAAATACATTTTTTTTTAGTAAATAGTAATCTCGATCGAGTCAAAGTTGTCTGAATTACAAAAAATCTATTTCAAATTTAACCTAATTTAAGCAAGATTTATTTGATCAAGCAAGTAACCTGACTCGGTAACAGATTTAATTGGTACCTAATCCTTTTGAAAAGATTGATGTGTCTTGAATTTTGTTTTGGTGTATAAATTTAAAATATAAGAAATAATTTCATTTCATTTGTAATAATTCAAACCAAGAGGATGATTCAAAAAGGCTTGAAAAAAAAATTAAGTTTATAAAATGTGATTGAGTAGTTTCTTGTTGTATTATCATAAGAGTTTCCAAAGATCAATTAAAAAGAAAGAAAATTAAAATTAAAAGACTTAACAAATGCTTGACTTCACACAATTGATCAAAAATGGTAAACTTTTAAAGTTTGACATGATTCACAACAAATATAATAAATAATCATTGATGGAAAATGAAAAGAAAAAAAATTTAATATCATAATGTTGATTCAGGTTTGTTCACTAAATGCAAAAATGCAATTCAAGGGCATATATTATAAATGAAGTAAATGAAAACTTTTTGGTTTGGCACAAAGATTTATGGTTCATTAAAAAAAAGTGCTATTAATGGCCTAACCTATTTACTTACAACCATGAATCATCCCTCCTAACAGTATTTAGTCTAAAAATTCATAGTAATATATAACATGTGTAAGAAAATTAATTGATATATTGTTCGTTAATTATATTTGTTAATGGGTCAGATTATTCGTTCGATTCGATAGATTTGATTTGAATTGAGTTGGATATGAAATAGATTTTTAGTTGGTATTAGAGGCATTCATGATTGAGTTAGACTGGGCTAGACTCGAATAGTAAAAATTTACTTGTTCAGATTCGTCCTATCGGATCCAAAAATCTATTTTATTATTTAAAATATATTAAAATATTAAAAAATAATTTTCATATTAATATTTTTATAATTAAATTTAAATAAATTTTTTTTACTAAATAGTAATCCCGATCGAGTCAAACTAGTCTGAATTACAAAAATTCTTTTCCAAATTTAACCTAATTTAAGCAAGATTTATTGGGTCAAGTAAGTAGCCTGACTCGTGAACAGATTTAACCGGTACCTAATCCTTTTGAAAAAGATTGATGTGTCTTGAATTTTGTTTTGTTGTATAAATTTAAAATATAAGAAATACTTGCATTTCATTTGTAATAATTCAAACCAAGAGGATGATTCAAAAAGGCTTGAAAAAAAAAATAAAGTTTATAAAATGTGACTGAGTAGTTTCTTGTTCTATTATCATAAGAGTTTCCAAGATCAGTTAAAAAGAAAGAAAATTAAAATTAAAAGACTTAACAAATGCTTGACTTCACACAATTGATCAAAAAAGTTAAACTTTTAAAATTTGACATGATTCACAACAAATGTAATAAATAATCATTGATGGAAAATGAAAAAAAGAAAAATTAATATCATAATGTTGATTCAGGTTTGTTCACTAAATGCAAAATTGCAATTCAAGGGCATATATGATAAATGAAGTAAATGAAAACTTTTTGGTTTGGCAGAAAGACTTATGGTTCAGTAAAAAAAGTGCTATTAATGGCCTACCCTATTCACTTACAAACATGAATCATCCCTCCTAACAGTATTTAGTCTAAAAATTCATAATAATATATAACATGTGTAAGAAAATTAATTGATAAATTGTCCGTTAATCAGATTTGTTAATGGGTCAGATTATTCGTTCGATTCGATAGATTTGATTTGGATTGAGTTAATTGATAAATTGTCCGTTAATCAGATTTGTTAATGGGTCAGATTATTCGTTCGATTCGGTAGATTTGATTTGGATTGAGTTAATTGCTAAATTGTCCGTTAATCAGATTTGTTAATGGGTCAGATTATTCGTTCGATTCGATAGATTTGATTTGGATTGAGTCAGATATGAAATAGATTTTAGTTGGTATTAGAGGCATTCATGATTGAGTTGGACTGGGCTAGACCCGAATAGTAAAAAATTACTTGTCCAGATTCGTCCTATCGGTTCCAAAAATCTATTTTACTATTTAAAATATATTAAAATATTAAAAAATAATTTTCATATTAATATTAATATTTTTATAATTAAATCTAAATAATTTTTTTTTTACTAAATAGTAATCTCGATTGAGTCAAGCTAGTCTGAATTACAAAAATTATTTTCCAAATTTAACCTAATTTAAGCAAGATTTATTGGGTCAAGCAAGTAACCTGATTCGTGAACAGATTTAACTGGTACCTAATCTTTTTGAAAAAGATTGATGTGTCTTGAATTTTGTTTTGGTGTATAGATTTAAAATATAAGAAATACTTGCATGTCATTTGTAATAATTCAAACCAAGAGGATGATTCAAAAAGGCTTGAAAAAAAAAAAGTTTATAAAATGTGACTGAGTAGTTTCTTGTTCTATTATCATAAGAATTTCCAAGATCATCTAAAAAGAAAGAAAATTAAAATTAAAAGACTTAACAAATGATTGACTTCACACAATTGATCAAAAAAGGTAAACTTTTAAAATTTGACATGATTCACAACAAATGTAATAAATAATCATTGATGGAAAATGAAAAGAAAAAAAAAATTAATATCATAATGTTGATTCAGGTTTGTTCACTAAATGCAAAAATGCAATTCAATGGCATATATGATAAATGAAATAAATGAAAACTTTTTGGTTTGGCAGAAAGATTTATGGTTCATTAAAAAAAGTGCTATTAATGGCCTACCCTATTTACTTACAACCATGAATCATCCCTCTTAACAGTATTTAGTCTAAAAAATCATAGTAATATATAACATGTGTAAGAAAATTAATTGATATAGTGTCTGTTAATTAGATTTGTCAATGGGTCAGATTATTCGTTCGATTCGATAGATTTGATTTGAATTTAGTCGGATATAAAATAGATTTTTAGTGATCCAAGTTGACCGACTCAACCCAAATTTAATTATAAAATATTAATATTAATATAAAAATAAAAATAAATTTTAAATAGTAAAACGGCTTTCAGATTCTATCTGATCGAGTTGAGTTTGAACAAGAAAAAAAAAATTATCGGACTCGACCCATGAATAAATCTATTGTGGATAAAATTTAATACTTTCACAAATAAATTTAAATATATGACATATGTTTTTGTAAACTATAATAAAAATATTAAGAAATTAATATAAAAAATATTTGTCAGCTTTTTTAACCTCGCTTGTTATATTATGAGGATCATTAAAAATATAAAGTTATATTTATAGACAAAAAACATAATTAATTCATTACTTTTTTTAAAATTTAATAAAAATAATATATTAAATTTTTTTTTTCAAAAATAATAATTAAATAATATTTAACTTGTATATATAGATACTATTAAGCAAACCCAAAACATAAGTAACCGCAAAATTACGCATTACAATTTCAAACTTATTTCACCATTTAATTTACTCACAAAAATAAAATAAATGAATCCAAAAATCTCCATATTTTTTGTATAAATTTTCTACCCAAAGTACCCTTCACAAGACCATCAAAATTACTAATCTACCCTTTCCATTCTTTACACTGGGCAGCAGGCCTAGTCTTCTGTTTCCCAGCCTTCAATGGGCACGACGTCTGTACGGGCGGCACCATGCAGTTATACTGAAGACATAGCGAACTTCTTAGAGGAATCTCAGCCGTCGGATTGATCTCGATTCCGGTCAAGTAATTATGCTGCAAATAAAGTATTTGTATGCGAGCGGATAATAACCGGTCCACGAAGCTGGCCGGGACCTGACCAGTGAACCGGTTGTTATTCAAGTATAGATTCTGTACGGTCGAGAACATTGATGATATCTGACCCGACAGCCTGTTGTGGCTCAGATCAACGGTCGTGATTGTCACTTGATCAACCGGTTGAACTGTACCGGAAAACAAGTTTCTTTCTAACTGAAGGTTTATAATAGGAAATGAGAAGAGCCGTCCGGGGATTGGACCGGTGAACTGGTTCAAACTCAAGTCTAGGTAATTTAACCGGTCGAACCGGGATAGAAGCCTATCAACCGGTCCAGTCAGATGGTTCCAGGAGAGAGAGAGGGACTGGAGAGAAGGAGGGAGGGAGTCTGGAGCTAACGAGCCGGAGAGAGCATTGTGTTTAAGGTCCAGCCGGTTTAGGGCTTGGGAGAGAAACGGAGGGACCGAACCGGAGAGGTGGTTGTGGCAGAGAATAACGTTGGTGAGCTCCGGCAAGGTTCCGATGGACCTAGGGATTTCTCCGGTGAGCTGATTGTAGCTGAGATCAAGGGTTTTAAGGCTTCTCAATTGGCCGAGAGTCGCCGGAATATCCCTGGAAATGAAATTCCGGCTGATCGCAAGAAACCGTAGGTCCTTCAATTGCGAGATTGACTGCGGCAACGACCCAAAGATCCGACCCGGAACAATTGATAACTCGGCGAGAGCAGATAGTTTGCCAATGGCCGGGTTTATCCTTCCGGTTAAACCCGGAGAACCAGCACGCGGGTCACCAAGATTAAGAGCTATTACTTTATCGGACTCACAGTAAACTCCGGCGAAGTTACAAGGATCGGAGGTAAAATCCCAGGAAGCAAAAAAATTGGATCCCGGCAAGTCATTGAGAGACTTTCTAATCGATTGTAAAGCTAAAAAATCAAGTGGGTCTAAAATTGCAAAACCCAAAAATCTACATTGAAATAGAGTAACTAAAAACAGAGCATAAGAAACCACTCTTATTCTTTCTTGTTTCGCCATTGATGAAAAAAAAAAAAAAAAAAAGACCCAGTTTTCCAGTGAAGCAAAGAGGTGGGGAGTTGAAGAGAGGTTTATAAGAAGAAAAAGAGAAAGCTTTTGGGTTGGCGAAGGTAGCTTTTTCGTGAGAGAAGACTACCGGTTTCTCGTGGGACACAACCGTGAGAGCTTTTAATGGCGAAACTATCAGCATCAAAGATTATAGAAAGAGAAAGAGAAATATATTGTATATATGTATTAAAAAAATCAAGATTGGCTTGAAAAAGAAGCAAAAGACCGACAGAAGACTTATTTTTGTTCTTTGATTCTTGCTTCTGAATCTTCTTCCTTTTATTGCCTGTTTGCTTGTCTGCTTTCTCTTCCTAATGAATGGTGGGGGAGTTTACTTACTCATGATTTTGACTTCTAAGAGAAGAGGCAGAGCATTGACGATTTATTGAAGTTTAAAACGTTATATATTTATGTTGAATTAATAGCACTAATGATTTTTAAATTATAAGATATATTTTATATTAATTTTTAAAATTTAAAATATATTAAATTGATTATTATTTATAAGTATCATAATAAATTTATCTATTTCATTATTTTTACTGTAGCAATAAGCTTATTAACACTTGTCACCATGCACCACATTTCTCTTCATTTTTTTATTTTTGATATTTTTAAAAAAATAAGTGTAAATAAATATTTTTTATAAAATTAATATAAATAAATATTAATATTTAATAAATTATTTAATTATTAAAAAATTAATTTAAATTATTATTTATCTTTTGTATTTATTTATAAAGAATATTAAAAAAAAATAAAAACATTAATAAAGATAAAAGATAAATAATAGTTTAAATTAATTTCTTAATAATTAAATAATTTATAAAATATAAATATTTATTTGCATTAATTTTATAAAAAATATTTTTTCTTTTTCTTTTTATAAAATAAATTAATTTCGTAAAAATTAAATAATTTATAATTATAAAATATAAAATATTTATTTACATTCATTTGTTAAAAATATATTTTTTACTTTTTTATTTTCCTTTTATTTCTTTCCTTTTTTTTTCTTCTTTTCTTATAAAATTAATGTAAATAAAATATTTATATTTAAAAATTAATTTAAATTATAGTACGAATTATTATTTATTTATATTTCTATTTATTTACAAACAAGAAGGGAAAAGATAAGAAAGGAAAAAAAAAAACCTTATAAATATAAAATAAAATTTTATATTTATAAATTATTTAATTTTTAGAAAGTTAATTTAATTTAATTTAAAATATAATATAATATAATATACTTATATATATATTTTTTGTATTTTTTATAAAGAAGAGAAAGAAGAAGAAAGGAAAGGAAAAAAAAGAAAAAAAAATATATTTTTATAAAATTAATGTAAATAAATAGTTTTATATTTTTTTTTCAATTATTTGATTATTACAATATTAATTTAAATTATAATGTAAATTATTATTTAGTTTTTAATATTTATTTATAAAGAAGAGAAAAACAAAAAATAAATAAAAAAGGAAGAAACGAAAAAATAAAAAATATTTTTTTATAAAATTAAAGTAAATAAATATTTCATACTTTTTAAATTAATTATATTTAATAAAAATATTTTAATTTATAATATGAATTATTTTTTTCTTTGCATTTATTTTTAAAAAGAAATCGAAGAAAAAATTAAAAAAAAAAAAGAAAAAAAATGAAGAGGCAAGTTGGAGCAATCAGCTGGTGACACGTGTCACTAAGCTGAATGCTACAGTAAAAGTAACGGAAAAGCTAACGGAATTGACCAATTTGTTATGATACTTGTAATCAATGACCAATTTAATACGTTTTGAAATTTATGAAACAATATAAAATATACCTTATAGTTTGGGGATCATTGGTGCTATTAACTCATTTATGTTAGTAAATTTGTATTATATAAATTTTGATAAATTTATATATTCCTCATTCGTATTATATTTTTTTATCATATTTTAATTATTTTTATATTATATTAATGTTGTGTGTAAAATTATTAGGTTTACTGTGTGAATGTGGTTTTTTATTGGTTAGGTTCGGGATAAACGGTTGTCCGAACCTACGTGGAAGGTAAAGGCTAGGTTGGAAGACAGGTCAGCAGGTAGGGCAATGGTTCGAGACGATATCACGTGACTAATACCAGATGATCTGAGAAAAGAAGCAATTATGGAAAGAACACGAGGCTGACTGGTTGAGGGTTTTAATTAAGGTTGACAGGGTGGCAATGTCCAGCTAGGAGATGACACGTCATCGATAACTGAAGTGGCAGAAAATAAAATCTGTTGAAAATTTATTAGATAAACTCTTTTTATCGAAAAATTATTATATAGATCTTTTCATCTCGTCCGAGATGGGTCCAATCAATAAAATTAAATCACATCAATTTGTTTTTTGTCATATTTACACTCCAACATAAGACATAGTTATTTTTTATAAGAAAAAACAAAAAAAAAAAGTTATATTCTTCACTTTTTCTTTCTCTCTTTTAAAAAAAAAAACAGTAAAAAAAAAATAATAAGTATGACGTTAATTTTTTTTGATGTAATTTAATTTTATTGATGAGATCCATCACTAACGTGGTGAGAAATGCTTATATAATAATTTCTCGCACCAAACACCGATAACCAAAAATATTGGCAAATCAACATCATTTCATGTGCATTCCATTTTCCATTTATGGAGTTATAAACCTTATTAGGGTTGAGAAAAAAATTGAGAAAATCAATTCTAATTGAAATATTCGGTTCGATTTTTATTGAATTCGAGTAATAATTAGGTTTATTTGATTTGGTTTGATTTTCGATTCATAAATTAAAAAATCGTAAATATTCAAACCGAATCGAATTTTTTTAAAATACTTTATTTTTTATAATATAAAAATTAATATTTTATTTCTAAATTAATGAAAAAAATTAAAAATACTATAAAAAATATATAATTTTGTAAAATTTTAAAAATTGATGAACCGATCCGAACCAAACCGTTGAAATTTGGTTCAGTTCGAATCAATTCATTTTTTTAAAAACCAAAATTAGTTTTGATTAATTACCTTCCTTTTTTTTTCATTTTAATGCCTAAACTCAAGTAAAGGGAAAAGCTCAAGGCATTTGAAATAGATTTAACTTGATTATACATATAATTAAAATTCCAAATCAAATCTTCCTTTAGCTTGATGCCTTGATGGTGGAGTGGCTGAGTAGCAGATACAACTAATGCTTCCTTTGACGCACCAATCAGAAGGTCCAACTATGAAGCACGAACACGGTTGAATACGTATCGAATATGTGAGGACACATCAAAAAAATAAACATAAAATCAAACACGGTCAAAACATGATTGAATATGGTTGGACACGTTCGAACACGCGATAATGATTTTTTTTTTTTGTATTTTTCTCCCAATATGAAATCAATAATGAGCAATTTGATTCTAATGAATTTTTTAATGTTAAAGTTTTTAAATTTAAAAAAAAATTAAAAAGCTATTTGCATGTTAAAAATTGAGTGAAAAGTATTAATTTTACATTTTGGATGTATATTATTATATGAAAAATATTTTTTATTATCGTATTCTACCGTATTTGTGTCCTAATTTTTAAAAAAATTTATATTATTGTCTCTTTCGTATCATACCTTTATTACGTATTCATATTTTTGCTTCCTAAGATATCTGATTGGTGTGCTAAAAGGGAACCTAAATTTTAGATTAATACATAAATCGACATTTGTAGGTCATATAAATCATTTAATAATGGCAAAAGCTATAATACAATCTTCTTCTCTATGAAAAAAAAAAAAAACAATATTATCTCTTCCAGCCGAAGGCAATAAATGTCCCAAGAACACATTCGGACATAAAATACAAGTTACAACATTCACTTTGTCTAGAATGTTAAGATACATACATAAACAGAAAGCAAAACTCACCCTTCACGGCAGGGGCGGATCCAACGGAACTGACAGGATTCTTGGCCCTCCCCTGATTCCTCAAAATTGTTTGAGAAATATGTTAATTAGGGCATATTATCGAGAAATTTCAAGTTTCAAACTAATGAGCTTATATGTAAGTAAATACATTTCAATCTCTAAAAGAAGCAATGAAACAACAATTTGATCGATTTTACAGGCCATCATTATTGATATTCTACATTAATGATCATTAGTTCCTTGGAATACTTGAGTTTGAATAATCCCAATTAAATGGTAGCAAGTCAATTAGAAAAATCAAGAAGAGATTGTCTATGAATACTTGGAACTAGACCTGATAATATTGGACACGACACGAATACGACACTGAAAAATTAACTAAAAACATGACACAAACACACTACACGAAAAAATAACACGAACACGACATGAATACACGAATATCTCAAAATCTATTTAATACGAATTATTAACGTATCAAAGTTTAGATAAAAATAAAATATCTTAAACATGATTATGACATAAAAAAATATACGAATACAACACAGATACACAAATTGTCAGGTCTGCCTGGAACTAACTACCCTTTAGCTTGAAATCAACACCTTGTTGTTGTTGCTCTTTGAAGAAATAGGGGAAAAAATGCCAATTACTAAACTATCAGTTTAGCCAACAAACAAAGCTATTTCCTTCTTTAAAAGCCCAAAAAGGGAGTTGATAGGTCCAAAAAGACTAAGGCTCGATCAAGCAATCCAATGATCAAGTTAAGTTTCCAACATGATAAACACGAAGAGGACAATCTGACGAGTTCAATCTCCAAGCAGCTTCATCAAGCTTCAAGAACAGATAACACTTGATTTATATCTATCAAGACTTGAATCGGCTGAGCAAAAAAATCGAAAACAGATTCGAACCGTAGTTTTTGGTTCGAATTCAATTTGAGTAATAATTAAGTTTATTCGGTTTGGTTTGATTTTTTATTCATAAATTAAAAAATTATAATTATCTGAACTGAATCGAATCGAATCGAAACGAACCGAATTCTATTTTTTAATTATTTTTTATTTTTATAATATAAAAATAATTATTTCATTTCTAAATTAGTGAAAAAAAACTTAAAAATAAGGAAAAGATATTTTTTTAAAAATTTAAAAATTGATGAACCGAACCGATTCGAACCGATAAAATTCGGTTCGAGTTGATTTGATTTTTTTATGCTATTCGGTTCGATTTCGATTTGATTTTAAAAAAATCAAAATATTACATATTAATCATAATTTTTTTTTTTTAAAACCGAACCGAACCATTATCACCCTTATCACAAACAGACACATTAAATAGGTTTGAACGTTTGAACTTTTGGCTTTCATCTTTGACAGGTCCGTGCACTGACCACTTGAATTACAGTCTTTTGAAAATAAAGGGATAATTTATATTTTGAATCAATAGTGAATTTAGTATTAATTTTTATGTTGATCACAAATCTTTAATTTTATCAAATTATATCACTTAATTTCTATTATTAATAAATTAGGTCACTTATGCTAACTCCGTAATTCTAACGAAAAAACTAACTCAGCATGCATATATTTTTTAGATCTTATTAAGATAATGCTTGACTGATATTTTAGGTAAAAAAAATTTCATACTGAATCTGTTTTTTCGTTAGAATTACTTAACGAAATTAATATAAGTGACCTAATTTATTAATAATAAAAGCTCGTTGATGCAATTTGATAAAATTAAACATTTCTGAACTATATAAAAATTGATGCTAAATTCAATAATTTAAAATATAAATTATTCAAAATAAAATGTACAAAATAAATATTCATATGATTTTACTCAATACATTTTTTATTTAGATTTTAGATTCGAATCATCGTGCTATAATAAGCAGGATTGAGGGATATTACTACTTGGTACTTACTAGTAATGCTTTCGTGTGAATTCTCTACCATGGAGCATGACTAAGACTCTAAGAGTAGTAAAAGAGATGGATATATATTTTTTTTATCTGATCAAAGAGGAGATTTATTGAATAATTGACTAAATTAAAAAAAAAAAAAAAAAAAAACTTAATGTGGTGGGTGGAATTCATGGAATTAAGGGTGAAAAATATAGGGTAAGGAGGTGCATTAATAACCACTAGATAATGTCACATCCATAAAAGTGGGTAAAAAAAAATTATCTAAAAAATATATAAATGATCAGTTTTCTTTAATGAAGTGGTAATTTTTTTAAAAATGATTATTTTTAAAAGAGTGGTAGTTTTTTAAGTGAGGGTAATTTTTTTAAGAGAGTGATAGTTTTTTTTCAAGAGAGTGAATGATTTTTTTAAAAAATATATTATATTTAAAAATTAAAAGACATAAATACCCTATAATATTATTATATAATTTATTAAAATTTAATTTTTTTTAGTCAATTGTCCAATTAAGTTGGTGTCACTTGATTCAATGACACCAACTCAGCCACTCTCATTATAATAATATAGATACACTTAGAGCTATGTTTACCACAAACTTAAAACTTTTTTGCAAACCACATTATTTGTGATTTGTGAAACTTGAAATAAGTCTATAAATAGCATGTCACTCTTCTCTTTAGATGCAGAGTAATTAAAGCTTGATATTTAGAACGTTAACTCTTTTCATTAGATGCAAAGTAATTAAAGCTTGATATTTGTGGTAACACTATTTTTTTTTTTTTTTTACTTTTCTATTTAGAACGTTAACTTTTAATTTACTTATCAAAAACATTAATGTCCATTTTCAATTGTTATTTAAAATTATTTTTTAAAAAACATTCGATCATGAATGCTTTTACATTTAAATTGACCCGCATTCACATGCAATATACTACAATTAACTATATTACTCAAAAATTAAAATCAAAATTTGATTTAAATTTTAGAGTTAATATTTCTTAATTATTACATATTTTCAAAAATAGTTTATTAAACATGTATTTAGTTTCAAGTTTGTTATGATCTAAAAAATTGACCCAAACCTATAGATGTAAAAATTTTATCAATAAATGGTAAATGTGCTGACTATAGCTTAGTTTTTAGAGATGTTATAAAATATTATCAAAGAGATACTATATTAAGATAATATAATTTAAGATACCAACTAATTTTTTTATGATACTAAATTTATCAATAAAAAACAAAAAAAACAAAAAAAACAAAATGTCATTTGATCTCAGTTAAATAACTCAAAAATTAAAAATCCTTAAAATTATTACATATCCAAAAAAATGTATAAATGAAAGGCTAATAATGAAAAAGGAAAAAAAAAAATTCATTCAAATCACATACCAGTAATTTTTATTTTCCACATACAAAAATGAAAAACAACTTTTTTTTTTATTTTAACAAAATCAAAAAATATATTGCTTTTTTTAGGAAAAAAAAAATATCTCTGAGCACTTTAAAATTTTCAGAGCATTATAAAGTTTGAGACAATTTAATTCTATTTGTCCTTCAATTTTTTTTTGATTGCCATGTGCCTACTTGCATATACTTCCCAAATAGTCATAGCAAGCACGTACAATCACACATAGTTCTTTAAATTTTTTTTGGTTTATTTTTTGTAAATCTATAATTTTGAACACGATATGAAAAAAATAATTATAACACGTACACAAAACACGACAGTACACTACACGAAAAAATAACACGAATACGACATGAATATATAAACATGTCAAAATTTATATATCACAAATTATTAAAAATTTATATAAATATATAATACTTTAAATAAAATTATGACACATAAATATATATATATATAAATAAGATACGAATATACAAATTACGAGATTTAATTTTTTTTTCACAGCAAAAAAACAAGGAGAAAATGAAGAACTTATGAATACAAAGTCATTTAATCTTTTCTTCCTTTATTTGACATTTTTTTTTCTCACCAAATAAATAATATTGTTATACGGCTTTGGATAGAATTTCTTCACACAATTTCTATACAGATAAGCTTGATATCATCAAATCAACCCTTGTCCTAAATTCAGTACTCTCCATTCCTTTAAACATGTTACGTTTAATAAATAAAAAAATAATATAATAAATCTAATATGATATGTTTAAAAATTTTGCTAACGAATATTTTTAAGATATTTTTTAAGATTAATTAATATATTATTTATAATAATAATATTGTATTAAATGCAAAAATTAATAATTTTATTCATCATTTTCAATACATTGATTTAAGATATTACTATATTTAGTAACCTTAAAGAATATCATTAAAGCACTCATTAGCAAAATCCTTTATATATAATTAATACGATTAACATGATACGTTTAATACACGTATTATTTTCGTGTTTAAAATTTTGATACATTTCATAATTCATATAATATTTATATTTACACAATTAACAACAATAAAAAAAAAAATTAAACATCATACAAATACAGGAATTGTCAAGCCTGCATTAAAAAAAAAAAAAGAGTCAAACCTCACTCTATTATTGAGCTAAATGGTGAGTACTAAATCATTAAATATGGCAAAAAAAAATTCAGTTTGGTTATTTGAATGAGATGTTATTACTTTTAACCATTTCAGTATTGTCAAAATTATTTAGTTATATTTTGAACAAATTTATTTTTAAAAAAAATAAATCTTTTTAAATATTCATTCTGAATCTAATGCTAATTCATTTAGTTTAACTATAGTTTTTTTTTTTTTACTATTTTTTTTTATTTGACCAAAAGATAATGTTAAAATAATAAGTCCACAAAGACCATGATCCTCTTAAGAACCATCTAGTCCTTAATTATATTGCCTCATTGTGGTCCAGAGATTTCACTTTATAAATCATGTATTTCATTATCACCCCAACATTAATTCCCTAAGTTAATTAAACTGAATCAATGCTACTATTAATAGATTATTTAAATGCATTACTAATCAATGTTTGTGATAACTCTAAAATGCCTTAACAATAATAATTTGATTAACAAATGTCTATAAACATTAGTTAAGATTTATTAAAATATTATTTTAAGAAAGATTTTTATTTTTAATGCACTACTTTCACACAATTCAATAGAAAATAATACATTGATTATAAATTTCTTATGTTGTGTTTGTGTTTTTTAGTATCAAATGTGTAAACATAAATACAATACAAATTATTAAATGTATCAAAATCTTAAGCACGAATACAATACGTGTATTAAACGTGTTAATTATATTTAAACGTGTCGTATTTATTATACTGATTTTGTATTTATTAAACGTGTCATTTTTGTATTGTATTTTTTATCATGTTTGGAACTTTCAAATCTACCTAATAACAATAAAAAATATCAATTTCATTACAATAATAGCTACACCAAAATTGCTATGTAATCATTAATAGTAGTATAATTTACTTTACTATTCTTAAATAAAAACCCCCCAAACATGTAAACTTGGATGAAAGAAATGATTAGGGACATTTTTTACCTCCAAATCAAGAGATTGTTCTAACTAATCATACCAAATACAAGATTCCCCACTCTTTTTTTTTTTTTTTTAATTACAACATATTTATTTTGATTTTTCTGTTTTTTGTTTGGTAACTAAAATATCTCATGTTTCTTGTTTTATAAGAGTTGTGATTATAGCAATGATTAAAATATTTATATACTAGAATTTGAAGTCAACACTTTTAAAAGTGGTTTGATTACGAGTCTATTTAAATGTTAATACTCATATCATCTCAAAAGTATCGTTTTATGATTGAATTTGAATATAAAAAAAAAAAAAAAAAATCTTTTTCTACTTAAACGTAAGGAATATGTCCACAACTTAATCCTAAAATTTAAAATGCACGTTCAAGTAAATTTATTTATTTTATTTATTTAATTTCTATTCAATTTAAAGTCATTAAATTTCAGCTAAAAGAGCATGATTCGATTCCTCCTATCTAAATTATCAAAAAATAAAAAATAATGGGGTTTTTTTACTTTGGTTGGTGGCTCTCGTTTGGGTCTTACGTTAAAACAGTTGATATTTTAGAACTAAGATCAGATTTTGCTGTCAACTACCGACAACAATTTTTTTTTATATATAAAAAAAATCATAATTTGAGAATATTAAAAAATATTATCGATATTAAAATTAAAATTTTAAATTTAATAAATATTATTTTTTAAAGATAATTGTACAAATTAATTGGATAAATCCAGAACTCCGTCAACAATTTTTTTTTGTTTTTGTGGTTCTTGGCTTTGGGATTTTTGTCGGTGATACATTTTAATAGAGGTGGCAATTGAGCGGGTTTAGGCGGGTTCGGGTCGGGTTCGTTCGGGTTCAGGTCCGTCCAGGTTTGGGTCCGTTCGGGTTCTGGCCCAGTCGGGTTCGGTTTCGGTTCGGGTTTGTTTACATCATTTTTATTTTATGTTAGATGTAATTATTTTTACATAATTTAAATATTTATTTTTAAAAATTATTTTATTATTATTTTTAAAAATAATCTTTTATTATAATATGATATTTTTAATTATATTTATTTATTAAAATAAATATTTGTTAGCACCAAAAGAATATAAAATAAATTTTTTATATAAAATAAAATTTTTAAATAATTTATTTTAAAAAATATGATATATTATAAATTAATCATATTAATATTTAAAATAATTGATTTGATGAACTCGAATTTCAACATGTAAATACATTATAATTTATATTCACTACAAAATAAGAGATTTTTAGGGACGAACCCTGGCATTCAACTTTGAGGTCTAAACGGGCTTGGACTATTCATTTACAAACATGGGCGGGTTTTGGCAGAATTTAAGGCCTATATTTCGGATCGATCCGGGTTTGGGCAAGTGAATATGGTATTGATGACTTAATTTAATAATATGCCTAAGAAAACTATATATATGTTGCAAAGAACAACGCATTTTTTTTAAAAGTAATTTTTATCTATTTTTTAATATAAGAAAAACTATTATACTAGAGATAAGTTAAAATGAATGAATTGCTATTAATTAATTTTAATATATAGAAAATACTATTATACTATTATAAGGGTGCTTTTAAAATAACATAAATAAATTACAAGTAATATTTTATGTCAAAAAAAGTTACGTTTCTAAAATTTTCATGAGTTTAGAATTTTTAGATAGTGGATTCATCAAGATATGAGACATTAAAGTTATAAGCACAAAATATAATTGTATTTTTGATAAAAAATTTATTTTATCATATATAAAATATAATATAAATTAAATTATTAAAAAAGATATTAGAATAAAATTGATAAATAAAGTTATTGCTTTATAAAAAAATTATTTAATTACAATTTGATAATTTTTATTTTTAGTATTAAATTCGGGTTTGGGTTCGGGTTGGGCTCGGGTTCGGGTTCCGGGTTCGGGTTTTTCAGGTTTGGGTTTTTTCGGGTTCGGGTAATTTTGGGTTCGGGTCTTTTCAAGTTCGGGCTCGAGCCATTTCGGGTTCGGGTTTTTGACTTTTTGGTCAAATCGGGTTTGAGCAGGTTCGAGTTTGAGTTTTTCTGGACAAATTTTCGGATTCGGATTCATTTTGCCACCTCTACATTTTAGATTATGTTAATAGCTTAAAAATGTTTCCAATATTGTAAGGACAATAAATTTTACTTTAATCTGTTACTCTTAGTATTATGATTGACCAATTCCAAATTCACGTGTATAAATTGATATTTTAAGTCATTAATTAATAGTTAATCTTTACATCTCTGAATAAATTAAGCTGGTAAAAGAATAGGTTTCCAAATTCCTAAAGCTTTAAAAATCTGTGAAATAAATATGTTATGCAATTTGTATAATTGTATTTATAGTCTTATGATTGATAATTATTGAAAAGTTACATTTCCTTTAGACCAAAAAAAAAAAAAATGCAGAAACAAAATTTTGGTAGTTGCATCGGATCGGTCAGGTTTGAAAATTTATTTTATTATTTAATATATTAAAAATTATTTTATATTAATATTAATATATTTTTATAATTAAATATAAATAAAAAATATTTTTTTATAATTTAAATAATAATTCAAATTGATCCGAATTATTAAAAAATTATCTTAAATTCAATTCAATTTAAATTAAACTTGTCTGACAATTGAAAAGATTATTATTTCAGAGAGCAAGTTGAAATACTATTGCTTCCTCTTTAGTCTTTCTTTCTACAGTTCCAAAATTGATATAAATATTATTCTTTGTCTACCAGTAGTTGAATATGTTTCAAATTAAGTGTGTTAAACGTGAAACTTAAAGAATATTAATCCGTTTCCCTCAATATTTTATGGGTTCGTTTAATCTATATTTATTAACATCAATTAAAAATTATTTATTATTTTAATTTTTTTTACGTTTAATATATTATTTTTACTAAATTTTAAAAAAAAAATTATCCTTGTTTTTTTTTTTATATATTATATATATCACCTTATTTAATGGCACTAAAGACTGTTAACGTTTTCCATATTTTATTTTGGTAAATATATGTGAAGAAATTTGATGTTACTTTAGAGGTGTACATGGCCAAGCCGGACTGGGTTCGGGTCGAACTTAGGTATGGTATCAATACTATATACACTTATCTAAGTCTGGCCCGATCCGAAGTATGGGTTTCAAATTCTGCTCAAGCCCATCCGTATTTGTAAATAGATAGTCTAAACCAGTTTAGGTCTGCCATATAATATTTTTCTTAAACTTTTAAATAAATATATTTTTATTATTTAATTTTTAGTAATTTTTTTCTTTTATTATGTTCTAAAACATGGATAACTTAATCTATTTTAAATATTTACACTATAATATTTTTATCCAAACCCTTCAAAATATAGATAAATTTTTAAATTTAAACGAATAATTCGATTTTTGAACAAGTCTAGTTAGCTTTTAAACTACCCAACGCAAGCATTTACTTATCAAGGATTGCTGCGTTAACTCCAAAGTGAGAAAGCTAACCTCTTTAATCCAATAAGTCATTATGTAACCAAAATTTTACTATTTGTCATCAGTAAAAGTGATGATTTTCATTTGAGAGAGAATTCATTTAGATTGGATAGTTTTGAATATAATACAAAAATATGATATAAATATGATATATTAATAAATATAAAAATAATATAACATATTTAAATATAATTAATACAATATATTTAAAACACGTATATATTTATATTTATATTTAACATATTTAAAAAAATTTATTTTATTTATATTTATGTGACAAACTAAAAAATATAAAACACAACAAACATATACGATTTACGCATCTAAGTTTTGCTTTTATATTTAGGCGTTTGCCTGAACTGAACAAAAATCTTGCTCTGAATTTTCTTGTACAAAAGTATAGGTTACCATTTGTATGAAGGGTAAAATCGGTAAATGCAAAAGTAAAAGGCTTAATATATAAATTGAGTTCGAATTATAAATCTGAATCTATATCCCGTCAATAAATTATCTTAATATATTAATATTGTTATATAAAATATGGATGTAACATAATTAATTAATATTAAATAATTATATATCATGTCAAATATTATTTTAAATGTTAATGACATATTATTGATTTGACACGTGATAATTTAATATTCATCAATTAAATCATTATAATATTTTATATAATATTTATATAATGACATTAATTTATTAAGTTAAATTTCTCAACATAAATAAAATAAAATTTAAATATTAAATTATTTAAAAAATAATTTGGAATTAATTTAATATTAACCCAAAGATAAAAAATACAAGCTGCTAGATCCTAGATGGGTCAAATCAAGAAAGATAAGCAAAGCCACAGTACTATATCAAACAAACAAGAGGAGAACAAGAAGCAGCTTTATAGGATAATTTTAAGAAAACTCATAAGTTTTTTGTAAGGTTCAAATTTATGTAATTTATTATATTTATAAATAATTTATATATATTTATATAAAAAAAATTATATAAATATATGATAATTTTTAATTTATATAAATATATGATATATCTTTTAATAATTTATATAATTTATATATAATTTATTATATTTTGTATATAATTTGTTATATTTATATATAAAATTATATAAATATATAATAATTTTTAATTATATAAATACGTGATCATATTTTTTTAATAATTTATATAATAATTTACTCTAAAAACTCCTAATTTCTATAGCCTAAGAGGGTTGGTTTCAGGTTTTGTCTTGTATGGGTGTAGCTGCCAATTACTATTTGTCGGCAATTGGCAAAGGCCATTAAATTCGTATTAGACCGTTCATGACCGGATCGAATCAGGTTAAGTCGTGACCCAATTTTATTTTTATTTTACTTGTTTAAATTCGAATGTTGAATTTAGATCAAGTTTAAAAGTTTGTATTATTATTAAAAATATTTTTATATTTATATTAATATTTTATAATTAAATTTAAATAAAACTTTTTATTAAATAAATAATAATATGAACTGAGTCAATTCGGATTACAAAACTTAATGTTTAAATCCGATCCAATTTAAATCGAACGAATAATCCGACATTTAAATAAATCTATTTAGTATGTTCCCTTCCCTTTAGAGTTTGGAATCATTCTGATCAGAAAAAGGAAATACCGATTGGGCGTTTGGGGAGACCCTTTTTGTTGTAGTGACCTTTAGATCTTGTAATTTATTTATTTGTGTTAGAGTGTTTTACGTATTATTATATATTTATATAAATTTTTATACGTTAATAATTTGTATTATATAAATTTTGATTATTCATATATTTATATCGAATTCGTATAATTTATATTATATCATATTTTCTATTATATTTTAATTATTTTTTATATTATATTTATATCATATAATTATATCGTATTCAAAATTATCCGTCCTAATAATGTCTTTCATTGAGGTTGTTGGTGAAGTTTGAAAGGTCATAACTCATAGTACAGATTCTTGACTTTTCTTTAGTCACTGCTTGAATTTCATGGACTTCAACTTGGTTTTGTCGGTGTGGCATAGAATTTAGGACTGTAATAGAGCCGAGCCGAACTCGAATACTGAGAAGCTCGAGCTCGAGCTCGAGGCTCGAAATTCGGTTCGAGCTCGATCGAGTATCATTTTTTAAGCTCGAGCTCGGCTCGAAATAAAATCGAACTATTCGAGCTCGACTCGATTAGGCTCGTTTATATACTCGAGCTCGAGCTCGAATTAAGGGTTTTTAAGTATGTATATATATTAAGGGTAAATTAGTAAATTAATAATAAAAATATTATAAATAAAAAAGCTCGATTAGGCTCGCGAGCTGCTCGAATCGAGTATTAAGATACTCTAACTCGGCTCGCTCGATAGCTCGAGCTCGAGCTCGGCTCGATAATGACCGAATCGAATTCGAGTTTTTTTCGAGTCGAACTCGAGTAGCTTGCGAGCATAGGTGTCTCGTTTACACCCCTAATAGAATTGGGAACCAAAACCATTTCCAAAGCCAATGATATCTAGTTTCTTTATATTTATTAGTATTTATTATCATATACATGTGAATATTTTTTAATTTATTTATTTTTAAATATATAATTGTATATTTTAAAAATAAGTAAAAATAATAAAAATATATTAACTAAAATTTGCATGTAAAATTTATTTTATGTTAAAATTATATCAAAATTATTATATTATTTTTAGTATTAATGTAAAATTAATTATGAATATAAAAAATTTAATATAAATTTTAACTTTTTATTTATATCAAATAAATTAATTCATTTCTTAAGATTAATGAAAAATTAAAACTTTTAAGATAAAACAATTCTACATAAATTTTTATTTTTTTTAGTTACTATCAAATTAATTCATTTAACAAAATTGTTTTAATAAAATTAAACTCTTATTTATAAATTAGATAAATCTTATTAATAATAGAAAAATATTTATAATGACAATTTAGAAATACAGTGAGCGTCGATGATTATTTTCGTCAATTCAAAAAAAAATTCATATTCGTATTTTTATATATATATTATAGATATATATTATAGTTCGTTTTTATATATTAACGATGAAAACTTTTTAATTTCACAAGTGAATTAAAAAATTGTTATATATATTTTTTATTTTTTTTATTATACTCTAAAAATATATGTTATTATGTTACTCCTATTTGTGTAATCTAGAAATAATTTCTCTACCTTTCTTTTTAAAAAAAAAGGGTTTATCGATTTTGATTAAAGAATATTCGCGTTTAACCAAAAGTCCAAAATAAATGTGTGGATTTAATTATTCTGGATATGTTATTTAGTACTTGTGTTTTATATATTTAAGTAATATCAGCATCTCAATTTTTAAAAAAAATGATGTTGAAATAGATATGTTCAAATGCCAAGCAAATACTCGTTTTATCTGATTTAAATTTGGTTGAGTTTGTGATAATTTTTTTTTTTTTTATAATCGAATGAAACAGCTCGAATTAAGTCAAATTTAAGATATAATTTTTACTTGGATGTTCGATTCGAATTATTATTTAATTAATAAAAAATATAAAAAATATTTTAATATATTTTAAATAATAAAACGAGTTTTCAAATTGAGTCGAACCGAATTTGAACAAATAACGTTCTTATTATTTGAGTCCATAAACATTTTCCCGTTAAAATTTAATCATACATTATTTACTTTTTTTTAATTTAATCATACATTTTAAAAATCATTGCAATAACTAAGAAATTTTCATAAATTAATTATTTAAACGGATTGATTTTCTAGAAAAAAAAATTGTACAAAAATGAAACCAACCCATAATTGGATTTTTATAAAACTGCAAAAAATAGGAGTGGGAACCCAAATTGGACCAGAAACTAACAAAAACTAACCACGTCATCAAAAAACTATAACACGGCAGCACAACCTTCGAGGAACTTGCCAGCTCATTTCTCTGCCGCCCGAACACGCCTTCGCGTTTCTTTAATCCAATAATATTGGATCCATATGTTACTAATACGATATAAAAAAAATATATATAATATAATATAATATAAAATATAATATAATATGATATGATATAAAAAAATATGAATATAACATAAATATATAAATATATCTAAATTTATATAACATAATTACTAATACGTTAAAATTTATATAAATATAAAATATTTTAAATACGATTATAATACAAAAAATATATGAATACGACATAAATATATGAAATATGAAAAAAATACGAACACTACACGAATATATAAATATATCAAAATATACATAACATAAATTATTAATACGTTAAAATTTATATAAATATAAAATATTTTAAACACGATTATAACATACAAAAAATATAAATATGACACGAATATACTAAATATGAAAAAAAAAACACGAATACGACACGAATATATAAATATATCAAAATTTATATAACACAAATTATTAACACGTTAAAATTTATATAAATATAAAATACTTTAAAAACGATTATAACACACACAAAAAATACGAATATACGAAATATGAAGAAAAAAAAAACACAAACACAAACACGACACAAATATATAAATATATCAAAATTTACATAACACAAATTATTAACATGTTAAAATTTATATAAATATAAAATACTTTAAAAATGATTATAACACAAAAAATTATACGAATATGACACGAATATACAAAATATATATAAAAAAACACGACACGAATATATAAATATATCAAAATTTATATAACACAAATTATTAACATTTTAAAATTTATATAAATATAAATACTTTAAATACGATCATAATATTTTAAAAAATATAAAAAAAGGACACGAATATATGAAATATAACAAAAAAAAACACGAACTCGACATTAATTTATGATTATATAAAAATTTATATAATGTAAATTATTAATACATTAAAATTTATATAAAAATAGCCAAATATATATATATATATATATTTATATATAAACAAGACAGAAATATACTAATTACGAATTGACAAGTTGGCCAGCCAATTCTCTTCAGTCTGATCTATTTTTCACGTTCGATTGTTCAAATCAACCCTCTCTCGATTTCGCTCATAGGCTGCGTTGCTCTCGCAGCACTGTATCTCCCAACAACTCCCATTTATCTTTCTTTTCATCTTCATCTTCCCAATGAATTGCTATCTATAACAAAATTCATCCCAAATGTCCATTCAGTTTCACCATTTTCTCTTCTTCTTCTTCTTCTTGATCCTAGCTTTCTTCCCACCATGCCTTGCTCAAAACGGCAACGTTTCATGTCCCTTAAACTTCACCATCCTCCGCCCCCTCTTCTCCAACCCAAACAGGCTTCGAGCCAACACCTCCATGGATTGCCACTACATTCTTCAGGGCCTCCGCCTTGTCCTTTCCGACTACCTTAAACGCTCCGAGTCGTTTTTCCCACCCTTAAACTCCTCCGAGTCTTGTTGGCAAACTTACCAATCCCTCGTCCCAAGCTTCAATATCCGTTCCTCTTGCGGTTTCCAAACCGCTTGGATCTCTCAAGGTTGCTTGAACTTAACCACAAAGGCGGATTTCGAAGCTTGGATCCCAAACGCTACCTTAACCGACGTCGTTTCTAACTGTAACCAGTCGTTGCAAGGTTCCGCTTGTGCTTCCTGTACTAGAAGCTTGGCGAATTTGCAAGCTTTATACTTGACGACGGACAATTCAACTGCAAACGTGTCTGACTGTACGGCATATCCGTCTATTTATGCAGCTGCTGTTGCTAATTACTTGGGACCGACCGATGAAGGTACGGCCTCCTGTTTACTTTCAGTTGATTTAAGCGATAGTAGTAAAGGTAAGAGTAAGAAAATAGGTTTGATTTTGGGTGTTTTAATCGGTGTTGGTGTTGGTTTAGCTGTTTTGATTGGTGGGTTTTGGTTTCTTTATAGAAAATATAAGGATTCGAAGAGGAAGAAAAGGAGGGATAGAATTAGGAATCTTGAGATGGGTAGTTTGGGTGGTTCTGGATTGGATTCGATTAGTGAAAGTACTAATTTGGTTAAGTTTACATTCGATGAGATTAAGAAAGCTACTAGGAATTTCTCTAGAGATAACATTATTGGAAGAGGAGGCTATGGGAATGTGTACAAGGGTTACTTGCCTGATGGCCCTGAGGTTGCTTTGAAAAGGTTCAAGAATTGTTCTGCTTCTGGTGATGCCAGTTTTTCGCATGAAGTTGAGGTTATTGCTAGTGTTAGGCATGTGAATCTTGTTGCTTTGAGGGGATATTGTACGGCTACGACACCATTAGAGGGTCATCAGAGGATAATTGTTTGTGATTTAATGAAGAATGGGAGTTTGCATGATCATCTGTTTGGTTCCATTGAAGGGAGACTTAGTTGGCCCATTCGTCAAAAGATTGCACTAGGAACAGCTAGGGGACTGGCTTATTTGCATTATGGGGCACAGCCAACAATCATTCATAGAGATATCAAAGCGAGTAATATACTTTTGGATGAGAAGTTTGAGGCCAAGGTAGCAGATTTTGGACTTGCAAAGTTTGCACCGGAAGGGATGACACATTTGAGCACTAGGGTAGCTGGAACAATGGGATATGTCGCCCCTGAGTATGCGTTGTATGGGCAATTGACTGAGAGGAGTGATGTGTATAGCTTTGGTGTGGTGCTTCTTGAGCTGTTGAGTGGAAAGAAAGCGCTCACTATGAGCGATGAGAACCAACCTTCTCTAGTTGCTGATTGGGCATGGTCGTTGGTGAAGAACGAGAGAGCTTTGGATGTTATTGAAGATGGCATGCCAGAGTTGGGTCCATCAGAAGTTGTGGAGAAGTATGTTTTGATAGCGGTTCTTTGCTCTCATCCGGAGTTACAATGCCGGCCATCCATGGATCAGGTCGTGAAAATGTTGGAGACAGACATTTCAGTTCCCTCAATCCCTGAGCGGCCAATTCCTCTGGTAGCTCATATTGATGACATTGAGAGATCTATAAGCAGTAGTGGCTCAGGTCAGCTCTCCAGTTCTGCTGGTTATCAGATGTTTACTTATGAAAGTAGTCATCATTCTGGCCGTAAGGAGGAAGGGACAAGTTCAGGCTCTTGAATAGAAGTTTTTGATAAGCACAACCTAACATAATAGGATCATTGAGCTCTCCAATGGTGCTTCCCCTGATTGGTATGCTCACCTTGATTTTTGTTGGTTAGATTTTGTGCTTACCGAGTTCAGAATTGCATCTGATGTTGTAAAGATACGATAGATTCACAATCAAGTTAGATTCATTTGAATTCAAGTGATATAGGGCATACAGTAGTCATTTCAATTTGTAAGCATTTAATTGTGTACAGTATAGCAACTTTTTCTAGGACATCAATTAGTTTGTTGGACAAATGATGCTTTGTGTTTTTTGGAAATTCTTCATATATAACATGTTTTTGCCAACCTCAGTGGCATGGAGTTTTGGTCTTATGTAACAAAGGCTATTGCAAGAATTTGATTTCTAAACCTTGTTGCTTCATTTGTAGTTTTTTTGCAAGTTCTGTTGCTGCTGCTTAATTAATAGTAGAGGATGTAAATATCGAATTTGATGCAGATAAAATGTTTTCGAAAAGCAGTTCGGTTGGTCTATTCTTCACATATTGTTCCTTTGAACTGTATAAAGTTGCCATATTTGCAAAAGCAAAATCGCAGAAAGTTGCCATATTTGCAAAAGCAAAATCGCATAATATTTGCAAAAGCCAATTCCTCTGCTTAATTACTGATGATGGTTGACTGAATTCGATGCACCAGAAAGGGTATGAGAAGTTATGTTACTTGGACTCGGGTGTGAGTGTCGGATACAGGTATGTGTTCGACACGGGTATGTTCAATTTTTTTTTTAAAAGTTTTTTCATGCATTTGGAGGGTATTTGGAGGGTCATATCTCCATATCAATGTTCAAATATACGTCGGACACGAGTACTTTCGGAATAACATAGATGAGAAGTACATAAGAAGGTAAGGGTAGTTGTTCTTCTGCACTGTCTAAATCTAGAGTAGACTTATGTCCAATAAGAAATCTGTTTGCAGCAGTTGCTGTAGATATCAATTTGCTTAGGATCATAGGGTGTGTAAGTAGAATGAAGAAAGTATGCCTTGTCATATGAGTATTATGAATTTTATTGTAATGATAAAAGATTTCAGAAAGGAAGATCAATTCCTATAAGATGTGCTTAAAGTGGAATTTCATTTTTTTGATGAAAAGCTCCAAGCAAATGTGGATAGGGATGGCAATAGAGCGAGACGGGATGAGATTGTTTTATTCACCTTTATCCCACTCTTGTATGGATGTTGAAAACATCCGTTTCCGTGGATGTCGGTTGCATTCATAACCGTTTCATACTGTTTCACGTTGTTCTATTCTATTTTTTTACTAATTATTTTTAATTTAATATTGTAAAAAAATATTATAATTTATTCATAACATAATATTTAGTATATTATAATATATATAATATTAGTATATATATCTAATATATATTAAAAATATAAATAGAATATATAGAATATTTTAAAGGATAAAATAATAATTTTAAAAGATGAGTAGAGTGAGCAAATATTTATCAAAATTTTTTCGTTTCATTTCGTTTTCACTTTAAAAAAAAATTCGAGTGAATCAGTACGAAATTTGTGTAACGAATTGCTTTTTGCCATTCCTAAATGTATCAAATGAAGCTGCTAGTCTTGTCAGTCTGGCATATTTAGAGTTCTTTACTGTCTCTTTTACTAGATGGCTTGTAATGATAATTGAGTAGTGAAGATACTATTCACTCTTCTCATAGATCTCACATGTATTTGATATAAGCTTTAATCAAATCATAAATTGGAGGCACACATCTCAAAGTGACAATAAAAAAAAAACAATCACAATGGACTAGAGGTGTTCGTAGATCGGATCATGACTCGAATTTTTTTTGAGATTTTTATTCAAGTCCAGTCTCGATCGAGTCCGAATCAATTCAGAAGCTCATTTTATTGTTTAAAAAATATTAAAAAAATATTTTTTATTAATAAACAATAATTCGTGCCGGTAAATCTATATCTAAATCCGATTCAATACGGATCGAGCTTATCAGATCAAGCGGGTAGTTTGATCCTTGAACAGATCTAAGAACTTTATATTTAGTCCAGATGATTTGTGTCATCTTTAAAAACTAACATTCAATAAGTTTGAGTTAAGAATTTTATATTTGCAATTTTTTTCTTACGTTATTTTGTGTAATATATATATATATATATATATATATATATATATATGCACGTTGACATATCCATTATAGAAACTAAATTATACCATAAAATTGTGGTTGAGTAACTTTTTGATAAATAAATGTACATTAAATAAGATTAGCACACAACTTTTCATTAATTTTTTTTTTTAAAAAATGTCAACAAGTATTAATTTATCTTTTTTTAGGACACTCCATAACTATTGAGTGTATTTTTCTTTAATGCTTTGTAATGTTTATTTACCTTTCCAAGATTAAGCTCATGAAAAATAAAAAACCTTTTAAAAATATAAAGTTGACCATGAGGCCAGCCCAAGAAAAAAAAAAGTTGACCCACGAGACTTTGCAACTTGCAAGATATATATATAGGTTTTTTTATTCAAATATAACAAAAAAAAAATCTCAAAATACCGTTTATTTCAGATTATTTCCCAAAATCCGCTTGTTTTAACATTAGCTGGGAAATCGTCACCCCCATGGCGATTTCCTAGCGTAAAAAAACACATTTTGGCTAAAAACACCAAGGAAAATCGCCATTGGGGGTGGCGATTTCCCTTCATGTATAATTTTTTTTTAAAAATTAATAAACAAATTTTAAATTTATTTTTTAATTTGTAAATTTTGTTTTTTAATTTTAAAAATTATAAATTAAATTAAAATATTTTTTAGGTTTGGTTATTTAATTTTTTAAAATATATATTAAAAATGTAATTTAATTTATTATTAAATTTTTATAAAAAATAAAAATATATTTCTTATTAAAATTTAAAAAAGAAGATTATATTGATTATTATATATTTATATCAAAAATTGTATTTTTTATAATTTTGTAATATTATAAAAAGCAAAATTTAATTTATATCAAAAATATTTTAATGATGTAAAATGTAAACAAATTTTTTTTTTAAAGAAATTTATCGAGTTACTTTTTTAAATAAAGAAGTTATTTTTAAATTGGTATCGTAAAATAATTTTTTTAATTTGATTTTTTTTATTGAGTTGGTATTCGATTAACTCGTGACATCAATTTAATCATTGTTTTTAATAATAGTATAGATTGTTACAGTTTAAAACTGGATATTTGATAAAATAATTTTAATTTAATTTATGATTAAAATTTTAAAAAAATACAATTTTATTTCTTATTAAAATTTAAAAAAAGAAAATTTTATTTCAGTCCATCAAATGCTGCAGAAAATATTGGAATTGGATTCCTTCTGCAATGGATAAGACTGATGATTTAGGATTTTAGAGAGGTTTCAGCTATATTTCAGTCCATCAAATCCTGCAGAAAATATTGGAATTGGATTCCTTCTGCAATGGATAAGACTGATGATTTAGGGTTTTAGACAGGTTTCAGCTATATTTCAGTCCATCAAATGCTGCAGAAAATATTGGAATTGGATTCCTTCTGCAATGGATAAGACTGATGATTTAGGGTTTTAGAGAGGTTTCAGCTATATTTAAGTCCATCAAATGCTGTAGAAAATATTGGAATTTGATTCTTTCTGCAATGGATAAGACTGATGATTTAGGGTTTTAGAGAGGTTTCAGCTATATTTCAGTCCATCAAATGCTGCAGAAAATATTGGAATTTGATTCTTTCTGCAATGGATAAGACTGATGATTTAGGGTTTTAGACAGGTTTCAGCTATTTTTCAGTCCATCAAATGCTGCAGAAAATATTGGAATTTGATTCTTTCTGCAATGGATAAGACTGATGATTTAGGGTTTTAGAGAGGTTTCAGCTATATTTCAGTCCATCAAATGTTGCAGAAAATATTGGAATTTGATTCTTTCTGCAATGGATAAGACTGATGATTTAGGGTTTTAGACAGGTTTCAGCTATTTTTCAGTCCATCAAATGCTGCAGAAAATATTGGAATTGGATTCTTTCTGCAATGGATAAGACTGATGATTTAGGGTTTTAGACAGGTTTCAGCTATTTTTCAGTCCATCAAATGCTGCAGAAAATATTGGAATTAGGTTCTTTCTGCAATGGATGAGACAAATGATGGAATTTATCAATCACATTTTGCGTTGAATAAGTTATAACTTTTTCAGTCAAATAGTCCTAGGCAGAATATCAGAATCAGATTCCATCCTATACAAAGGATGGGATTTGTCATCTGGTACAACATAATGAACCATTATAAATTCATAATACTTATGAAGGTTTACAATACCCCCTACAACAGTTTTTCAATCAGATTTTTCCTGAGTGCTAAAACCTCCTCATTCTCATCCTTCTATATTTCTTCTTTCTTTTGCGGAGTGATAATACCTACATTCTCATCTTTCTTAGTTTCATTACTACACAACATGAGCAATAGAGTGATCGCATTGGTCTACTATAATGGCCAAATTCATAATACTGATGAAGGTGCTACCTTTGATTGTGAACGTCCAAAAAGTTTTCGTGTTGAAGACGACGTCACATTAGAGGAACTGAAGCTGCAAATTCATACAAAAATTAAAGCTGGAAATATAAAAAGAGTTTCAGAGGTTAAGTACAGGCATCCTCTTTCTATTGGTGAAGGATGTGTCCGATATAGAACATTTCCACTTGAAGATGATGATGATGTCAGATGCATGTTTTATGCTCATGAGACATTTGCAAATGTTGGTGTCCTTGAGTTATATGCTGACATAGATGATGTTGACGATGATTGCGGCCCTTCAAATGTTCGCACAACAGAAAACTTTCCCATAGAAGATTATGATTCTGGGTCGTTCTATGTTCACACTACATACGACGTTCCCACAGAAGAAGTCGTGCCCTTATCTCAAGCTACAACTTTTCAGACTTCATTAGTCTCACAAACCCTAATTCCTACTACCCTCGAAGATGAGCCAGCTGGTGTTGATCCTGTTCGTCCACGTGGAGTCCATGGTGAAGATGTTGGTGAATTTAGTGAGCAGGAAGAGGATGCTGAATTCGCAAGTGATGACAATACTGATTCTGACCCAGACGTCGTCCCTGCTGAGATCAACATTCATGGAGATATCAACACTCATGGAGATATTCCCCCATATGAGGCTGCATCCCATATGCATACACTGGATCTGGAGGCAATGCATGTGCCAGAATTTCCAGAGTATGCTCATACATTAGCTACGCCTCTGACATTTGATCCATCTGCAGTTGATCTGTGTGTTGGGTTACAATTCCCAACGAAAGAGGCTGTGCTTTCAGCTATCAAGCACTATAACATCAAAAACTCTGTAGATTACAAAGTAATTGAATCTGAGCGGACGAAATATTATGCCAAGTGCGTAATGTATGGGAATGGGTGTAATTGGAGAATAAGGGCAACTTTTATGAAGAAGAAACAGCTATGGGAGATTAGAAAATATGAAGGGCCTCATACTTGCACATCGGGGAGGATTTCACAAGATCATTGCAAGTTAGATTGTAACATGATCTGTTCATGCATTTTGTCATTGGTCCAAGCAAATCAGGAGATTTCTGTTTCAGTTTTGATCGCTGAGATGCGAATCCGGTATGGATACATCACCTCCTACAAGAAAACATGGCAAGCAAAGCAAAAGGCAATTGTTCGAGTATTTGGCGATTGGGAAAGATCGTACAATGAGCTACCTAAATGGTTAGGTGCAATGCAACATTTCGTGCCTGGTACAATTGTGGAATTGCAAACGGTACCAGCATATCACGGTGATCGACTGGTCCAGGGTAAGAGAATATTCCATCGACTATTTTGGACATTTAAGTGGTGCATTGAAGGGTATCCGTATTGTAAACCTATTGTGCAAATAGACGGTACTTTCTTATATGGAAAATACAAAGGCACATTATTGTTAGCTATTGCACAAGATGGCAACCGAAACATACTGCCAATTGCCTTTGCCATTGTGGAGGGTGAGACAACAGAGGCTTGGTCATTCTTTCTCAGTAACTTGCGCAGACACGTGACAAAACAGCCTGGCATTTGCTTGATGTCTGATCGACATGAAGCCATCAAAGCTGCGATTAGACGCGATGGTGGATGGAATCCTCCACATGCATATTCAGTGTACTGCATTCGACACATTGCAGCGAACTTTATGAAAAAGTTTAACAATAAGGAATTGCATCGACAAATTGTTAACATGGGTATGGAATCAAATCATAGTTATTTTATCTCTTATATTTCGTTTAGCATATAAAATAATACTGAAATTCACAAGTTTTTTATTTTAAAATTTATTAGGATACGAGTTGAGGCGACCGAATTTTTATTTCATGTATGACAATCTTCGTGGAGAAAATGCAGAGGCGGCTAATTGGCTTGATAGGATCCCCAAGGAGAAGTGGGCGCAGTCATATGATCAAGGAAGACGTTATGGTCATATGACAACCAACCTAGCTGAATCTATCAATTCGGTGTTGAAGGGAACGCGTCATCTTCCCATTACTGCTTTAGTGCAATCAACATATTATAGGCTGGCTGCACTTTTTGTTAAGATGGGGAACAAGCAAATTGCCATGATGGAGGGAGGGCACACATATTGTGAAACAGTCACACAGGCTATGCAAGAAAATTGCAGGAAAGCTAACTCCCACATTGTTCGTAATTTTACGCGAGCAAATCAATCTTTTCTGGTTGAAGAGTTAGTTGATCCACAAGAGGGTGTTTCTGCAATGAAGTACAAAGTCAACCTTAGTGACATGTGGTGTGATTGTGGAAAGTTTCAAGCACAAAGGTTCCCTTGTTCACATGTAGTTGCTACCTGTGCACATGTCCATGTAGATTGCATGCAATATGTGGACAAAGTCTATAGGCTGGAAACTATATTGAATGTTTATAGACATGAGTTCGAAGCTGTTGGAAATGAAGGTTACTGGCCTCAATATGATGGTCCAGAAGTGTGTCCCAATCAAGAAATACGGAGAAATCCACATGGTTGGCCAAAATCAAGTCGTATTCGTAATGAAATGGATCTTATGGAGAAAGGCCAACCAAAACGTTGTGGATTATGCAGAAATGAAGGTCATAACCGTCGAAATTGTCTGCATCGATCTGGCACATTGGGGGAGACTTCGTATCAACAATAAATGAATTACATGTTTTTGTCAACTTATCATGTACTTTGGATTATTATTTTACATATAAGGGAAAATGTAATGCAAGTTTTTTTTTGTTTTTTATTTTTTGTTTTTATCTAATACAAATCAATTAACAAAATTTACAAAAATTTGTTCATAAATTTTAAATAATAAAATATACCTTACGAAATTTCTTTTTTTTTTTTAAATTATAAAAAAATTATTTTAATTTAATTTATAATTTTTAAAATTAAAAAACAAAACTTACAAATAAAATTTTTGATATACAAATTTAAGAAGAAATATTATTTTGTTTTTTAAATTTTTATAAGAATTTTTTTTCCCATATTTGAATTTAATAAGAAATTTAATTTATAATTTTTAAAATTAAAAAATAAAATTTACAAATTAAAAAATAAATTTAAAATCTGTTTATTAATTAAAAAAAAAATTATACATGAAGGGAAATCGCCACCCCCATGGCGATTTCTCTTGGTATTTTTAGCAAAAATGTGTTTTTTTACGCTGGGAAATCACCATGGGAGGTGGCGATTTCCCAGCTAGTGTTAAAACAAGCGGATTTTGGGAAATAATATGAAATGAACGGTATTTTGGGAATTATTTTTTTTTTGGCTAGATTTGAATAAAAAAAACCTATATATATATATATATATATATGAAGAGAGATTCACTTATATAAGTGTAAAATTAAATTAATTTTACACATTTTTATAACTTTTGATGGTATTTATATTTTAATAAACCGATCGTTGGATTTAACAATATAATGGTACTCGTCTTGCACGTAAAATTTTGAATCGATCCGATATCGAGAATACTCTTATATATATATATATATATATATATATATATATATATAGGAAGAATCCACTTGCACTAATGTAAAATTAAATTAGTTTTACACACTTTCATAACTTTTTATACGATTAATATTTATTTAATTCGACTGTCGTAGTTCATGTTCTATTCACGTAGATCATGCACGTCGAGTTTCGAGTAAATTAAAAATGTTTAACTATTTGTTCAATGTAAAAAAAATTCAACCGTTAAATATATATTAAAAAAGAGAGTATTCTCAATATCGGATTGATTCGAAATTTTACGTGCACGACGATTATAATTATATTTTTAAATCCAACAGTCGGTTTGTTAAAATATAAATCATATACAAAATTAAGTGTGTAAAACTAATTTAATTTTATACTAGTGTAAGTGGATCTCTCATATATATATATATATATAATACAAGTTAATGAACATGCATACTATAAATTTTTAATTATTTGTCACACATAAGTAAAAAAAAAAAAAAAAAACCCTTCAATCTATTAATCTCCTCCTTCCTTTAAGGTCAATAAATTAGATTTTAAGTATTCAAAATTATCTTAAATTATAATACCAAGTGTCACTATATATACGTTAATAAATGATATAGTTTGCATGGGTTTGACTATGCTAGCCTTTTAAATTTCTTTTGGAATTGGTTCCTTAGAATCAGGATTACTTATAGTCCTAGAATTACAACTTTAAGCCAGCATATAAGAATCAATTATCTCCATTTCAAATGGCTATCAAAGTTATTCAGCAGCCCCAAACAAAGCTTGCCAGTGTAGCAAATACGTGTGTATATACATTGTATTAATGTAAACCTATCAATTCTGACCCGAATCCAAAAAACTCGATCAATTTATTCGAATTCAAATTCGATCCAATTCGATTTGACAAAAAAAAATCAACAATCCAAACTCAATCCAATCCGAAATCGAAAATGATCCGAACCCGATGTCATCATTTAAATATTTAAAATTTTCAATACTTTATCAAAACATACCCTAAATCAATTAAGATCGTGGAGTATCAAACATACATTCTTTAAAACTGTTCCAGTTTTCTTTCAATTACTATACAAATAAATTCCACACCAGATATCACCACTTTGGTTTCTATTTAAGCCGTTAAATGGTTTTCCATATACTTTTTTGATGGACAAGTGTTTGAAATCTTTACAAATAATTTTCTGTTTCTTGTTTGGTTTCCGACTGTCATTTTCTCGAGCATTGTCATTCACGACTTTTATCATATCAACTTTTATTATGTGATGATCGGAAGTCCCTTTTGAAGACAAAACTGAATACGATCTTGCAACAAACTTGAATGGTGAATTTGGGGATGTCATTATGTGTTGGAGATATTTTATATATTTGTAAAAATCTTGTTGAAAAGTTTACTTATAACAATTAAATAGCAAGCCCTTAAATAGACTATTAGATAACTTACTTGTAGATGGAAAAATTGAAGTATAGAGAACTTAACGTTGTTGCCAAGGATTAAACCCTTTGTCCTTAAGGCGAAATTGTCCGTCACTTGGTGCACACGGATTCAATAAAATTGCCTTCTAGGAATTCAACAACACCATCTTGAAAAGTTGTACACCTTTTCAAAGTCTACGAACTTAAGGAATTTGATTCAATTTTCTCTCTACAACGACAGATTTCTAAGCTTTAGAGTAGAAGGAATAACTAAAACAAAAGCCTTAGAAAATCATAACAACAGAGGAAGAAAGGAGCTTTGGAATTATTGAATTCCTTGTTGAAAGACTGAATAGTTGAATAGTTGAATGAGATTTCCAAAATCACAAAGCACCTATTTATAGGTCATTAGGAACTTAAGCATACATGAATGAAATTAATACATAAATGTACATTAGGATGAACATACATGGTACATGAATGGAAAATTGATACATGAATGTACATTAGGATGAACATATATGATACATGAATGAACAAATCATGAATGACATAAATAATTTCATGAATTTCTATAATTCATGAACATGTTAATCACACCATAAATAATGTATTTGGGTCATGCACTATATAAAGAGATAAATTTCACATTCACTTGTTTGGTTCCAAACTAAATTCCAACAATCTCCCACATGAATGAAAATTGATGATTAGTACGAAGATGTGAAGGATTTGTAGAGAGAAAATTGAAGTGGAAGAAAACTACATCAGGAGAGGTAGCTTTTGGCTTTGAACCTTCCCTAGTGAAGTACTATCGGATTTACTCGGCTAACTAGTGAACGCGATGTCTTGAACTATTCAGCCTTTCATGTAAACCAAGACAATAGTACTCACATAGTCTCTACCTAGAGATTCCATTCGTTCTCACGGTTGTGTTCATTTTGGCCCTGAACAACTCCTGGTTTCATGAATGCTTTAGAGAATTCAGCCTTTTAAAAATTCTCAAAGAAACGACCATATTTCTCATTCATATAGGTGATCTCTCATTAAGAGTATTCTGCTTATACCCCACTTAGAAACCAAGATATGAGAATCATTAAGAGCATAGCTCATCCTTATCTCGCTGCAGTTAGCACTTTTTCATCATAGGAATAGGTAGGAAATAATAATTTCCAAGTGTTACTTAAAGTGCAATATGACTTAGTTTTCCTTTTGAACCTAGATCTTGGGATATTCAGTCAACTAGGTAGGGTTACCATCATAACACTTTTTTGTCTTTTAAAGGCTTTAAGCCCATTCCCCTCGATGAATTATACACAAGCTCTCTTGTTAAACTTTTTGTTAGCGGATCCGCAATATTTTCCTTAGACTTTACATAGTCAATTGAAATAATTCCATTTCAGAGCAAGTGTTTAATGATATTATGTTTACGACGTATATGTCTAGACTTACAATTATACATGCTACTTTGTGCCTTTCCAATTGTTGACTGACACAATGGATACAAATTGCTGGCACTGGCTTTGGCCAACATGGAATATCCTCTAAGAAATTTCGAAGCCGTAGTTTAAGGTGTATTCCCGCACCTTTATTTTTGGACATATGTACACTCAAGTCCATTGGTGTTTTGACAATGCTATTGTCACATTTAGAAAATTTGTCGAGAATTTTCTCAACATAATGAGATTGGGACAATATAAATCCATCAGATGTCCTAGAAATTATAATTCCTAGTATGACATCTGCAACACCCAAGTCTTTCATGTCAAACCTTTTAGTTAACACGTTCTTTTTAGACTTGATCATGTACTCATTGCTGCCAAAAATCAACATGTCGTCTACATATAAACATACAATGGCATAGCCCTTATCAGTGTTCTTCACGTAGACACACTTATCAGCCTAGTTGATTTTAAAACCACTTGACAACATAACTTTGTCAAAATTTTCATGCCACTGTTTAGGAGCTTGTTTCAAGCCATACAAAGACTTGACAAGCTTACACACTTTATTTTCCTTTCCTTTAACAACAAACCCTTCAGGTTGTTGCATATAAACCTCGTCTTCAAGGTCACTATTTAGGAAAGCTGTTTTTTCATCCATTTGATGTATTTCCAGTTTGTTAATAGCAATAATGGCTATTAATGCCTGTATGGATGTAATTCTTGATACAAGTGAGTATGTATCAAAATAATTCACGCCTTCTTGTTGTTTGTATCCTTTAACAACAAGCCTAATTTTGTATTTGTCAATAGTTCCCATCAGCTTTCATCTTCCTCTTGAAGATCCATTTACAGCCTAATGGTTTGCTTCTAGGGCCTGTGCCATTCTTGGCACCAACAAGGCTCATTGATCCCATGGACAAGGTCTCGACTTTTGCTCCACAACGGGGTAGTCATGGTAGCACCAAGGCATGCCGATACCAGACCATAACACTTTCCCCCACTTCCTATGTTGATACCCTCATCGACACTAAGATCACACCCGAGTACCTTTGTTGCACAGAGTTGACATTATCCCACATGTCATTCTCTTGCCCTCAAGGACTAGGCCATGATCCCATCCAATGAGACACCGAACACAGTTTTAAGTCCTATCATGACCTTTTTGGGATCAAGTATTGCTACTTTAGCAAGGCACCCCCACACTTTGAGGTATTCGAAGGAATGTACTTGATTCCATAAAATAGCATCTTTGCTGTCACCTCTTAAAGTTCGACTCATCAAGCTTTTCAGATTTCTCACCATGCACCAACGAGGGTGATGGTGGAATCCTCCCTTTCGAAGAAATCTTAGCCACAACATTTTCATAAGTGTGAAAAGAAGTAAGAGACATGTTATTTGAAACCAATATATATACAATAAATATTGATTATAACATAATCAAACCAAACACCAATATAATAATAAAATAAGATTGGTTTAATCATAATTTAAATAAACACTAGCACCAATATAATTAAAATATTGATTTTAAGCATGCATATAAAATACGTAAATCCAAGCACCAATATTTATAAACAAAATAAATATTGGTTATGAAAAGCAAGTAACCCATCAAGGAAAACAAATAAACAAAATAAAAGGAATAATTTCGCCTTAAGATTGTTGGAGATATTTTGTATATTTGTAAGAATCTTGTTGAAAAGTTTACTTGCAACAATTAAATAGCATGCCCTTAAATATAATATTAGAGAACTTACTTGTAGATGGAAAATTTGAAGTATAAAGAACTTAACGTTGTTGCCAAGGATTAAACCCTTTGTCCTTAAGGCGAAATTACCCGTCACTTGGTGCACACGGATTCAATGCAATTGCTCCCAGGAATTCAACAACACCACCTTGAAAAGTTGCACACCTTTTCAAGGTCTACGAACTTAAGGAATTTGACTCAATTTTCTCTTTACAACGACAGATTCCTAAGCTTTAGAGTAGCATGAATAACCAAAACAAAAGCCTTAGAAAATCATAACAACAGAGGAAGAAAAGAGCTTTGGAATTGTTGAATTCCTTGTTGAATGACTGAATAGTTGAATGAGATTTCCAAAATCACAAAGCACCTATTTATAGGTCATTAGGGACTTAAGCATACATGAATGAAATTAATACATAAATGTACATTAGGATGAACATACATGGTACATGAATGGAAAATTAATACATGAATGTACATTAGGATGAACATAAATGATACAGAAATGAACAAATTCATGAATGACATAAATAAGTTCATGAATTTCTATAATTCATGAACATGTTAATCACACCATAAATAATGTATTTGGGTCTTTCACTATATAAAGAGATCAATTTCACATTCACTTGTTTGGTTCCAAACTAAATTCCAACATTATGTAATCTACCCGAGTCCCATACTTGCATGTGCCTTGGACATCTGCATCAAATCAAAGCCATTTTTCATCTCATCTCAATGAATTAATGGAGATTAATGATTCATTATAAATCTATGTTTTCCAGACTCTTCATTTTTTTTAAAATATTTGTGTCCGACACATATTCAGATATGAGTATGAGAGTGATCCTCCAAATATATAAAAAAAAAAAAAAAAAACTTAGAAAAAATTCATCAAAACTAAGGATGACAAAATCCGACCGATGGATTTCGCATCGATCCGCTCCGAATGGAGAGGTTTTTTTTTTTTTGAAAAGCGGGGGAGGGATGAATCAGGGTGGTTTTGGTAAATATTTGCTCTGCTCCGTCCCGTCCGACTTTTGAAATTACTATCTTACCCCTTAAAATATTTTTATATTTTTCTTTATATTTTTAATATATATTAGATATATATACTAAAATCATATACATATTAATATTATATATATGTATATTTTATATATTAAAGAATTTTATATAGTAAAATTATGTTCATGCTTAAATTACAATATTAAGTTAAAAATAATTAATAAAAATTGGGATGTAACGGAGTGGAGCACCGTGGAACGGTTATGGATGTAACCGACATCCATGAAGGTGGATGTTTCCAACATCCATGCAAGAGTGGGGCGGAGGTTGATAAGGCAATCTCCGTCCTCGTCCCGCTCCATTGTCATCCCTAATCATATCCGTGTCGAACATGTATCCGTATCCGATACTTACTGAGTCCGGATAACATACTTGTAAACAGTTAGAAGGAAAAGTTCAAAGAGAATGATTTTTTTTACTTTGGCCTTTGGCAATCACAACTACTCGCTCACATTCCCCTGCAAAGTCCTTAGCATCTGTGTACCGTTTGTTCTTCAGAAACTTCATCACTTCAACCTTTGGTGTTGGTAGTTTCCCCATCTCCTCATGGTACTATACGAAACAAGTTCATTTCAAAGATGTTACTTCAAATTCCTGTATGACAGATTACTATTTTATCGAATTCTTCATTTCCTATATGACAGATTACTATTTTATAGAATTTTTCATTTTTCTTAAAACATTCTTATCCGACACCTATTCGAAATGGATATGGAGTAGACCTGTTCAATAATCGAGTTACTTGTCCAAATCTGAAGATCCGTCCGCTATTTGGGAGGGTTTGGACAAAAATATTAAACCCGAAATATAGGCTTAGACAAAAAAATGAGATCCGTTTAAAAAATAGGTCAAGTCTTGACTCCAACAATCAAGACTCGAGAGCGATCAAATCCTTTTTTCATTTATATAATATATGACAGATTGTTATGTTACCCGGATTTTTCATTTTCACTAAAATATTTGTGTCTGATACTTATTCAAATATGATTACGGAATATGATTTTCTAAATATATATAAAAAAATAAAAAATAATTAAATATATTCATATCCGATATTTACCTCAAATCCGAATAACATAGACAGATTATGTTGAGGGAAATGACCCCCTATATATACCTTAACAATATCTGTCCACCTCTCTGTGCAGTAATTTGTTTCCTCCAAGGAATTGACCCCCTATATATATCATTAGATTGAATTATTGCATTTATCTTCTTCATGCGCCAGTTCTCATCAAGATGATCAAGGTGTGTGCAGTGGAAGTCCACTTCTCCTATCTGGGGCACATCAATAGTTGCCTTAGGAACATTCCTATCGTCAAAAAAAAAAAAAAAAAAAAAAAACCATGAAAGTCGGCATACGACACGACACGAAAAAATAATACGAAAATAATATGAATATATAAATGTTTCAATATTTATATAACATTGCAATGTATATATTTACTGATGTATTTCTTTTTATTTTAGCTAAAATGGGATCTCAGGTGTTAGTTCCATTCCGAGGCACCGAGGATAACCCTCGTCATCTCAAGTTAATGGGAGATTTGGGACAGGTAGAATACCATATGAAATTGCTTTTATTATTGAAATTCATATTCAATTGCTTATTGTGTTTTGATTATGGTTTTAATTTCATATTTCTCGTACTCAGATAGTGCCAATGAAATATGATCCAAGGGATGAAAATTCAATCAAGGTCGGTCAACGGACTGAGTAATCCGTCCGACCGATAAGCTCGGTCCGTATTAGGTCGGACCTAAAATAAAATTTTTGTAATTCGGGTCAGGTCGGCTCGACCCGAATGACTATTTATTAAAAATATATATTTTTTAATTTAATTATAAAATATATATTAATATAAAATAATTTTTTAATATTTTATGAATAATACAACAAGTTTACAGGTAAAATACATCGAAATGATACATCAAAATACATCAATATCAATACATATCAATATTAAAAGAAAAACAGTTCACCTATCGATATGGTAACGAGTCTACTGACTACTTTGGATGATTGCTTAATTTTAGAGCTCTCGAGCCCAAAAACTCACGATTGCTTATTTTTACTAACTCCAGAACGTTAGTAGATGGAAGACTGGGCTGAAGAAGGGTTAATGGGTTATTCCTCATTTCCAGACAAATTTTCTCCAGTGTAGTAGTTTGAGCCCTAACTCTTGCAGTCTGGGCCAAGCCTTCTAGAGTTAGAGATGATGAAAAAAAAATTGAAAATTGGAAGAAAAAAAAAATGAGAAGATAATTTTTTTTTTTATTGGTGTATTCGGTAGCAAAGATGAAAAAGTGAAAAGAAAAAATAATTTTTTTTTCACCCATTGTTTGGTATGATTGAAAAATGAGAAGAAAGAAAATGAAAAGTATATTGTTTTATCATTATACCCATTGTAAGTTAAAAAAAGAATTTAAAAATGATAAATAATTTTGTAAATATACACACTTACTCACACTACTCTTATTTATTTTCCTCTTTTATTTTCAATTTGAAGCGATTTGTTTTTATTAATAGGTGCAGAAAATGATAATCTTTCTTCTTTTTTTTCTCACTTTTTTTTTTTTTACCAAGCACACCCAAAATGCATTTTTTTTTTCACTTTTCTCTATCCATCATTCTACTTTTTCACTCTACCAAGCACACACTAAACTCAGTTAAGGGAGAAAAAAAAAATCTTGAAACAACATAGCTCTAATTTCATTTTCTTAACTTTTAAGTTAAGTGATTCTCAGTATAAATATATTATGATATCAAAGCTTCCATTAATTAACTGAAAATTTTAGTATTATGTTACTCGAATTTTTTATTTTTTTAAAAATATTTATGTCTGACACATATTCAGATATGAGCTTGAAATACGATTTTCTAAATAATTGATTTTTATTTTAAAAATTGAGCATATGCGTGTCATATTTATATTATATGATACTCATCCCAAATCCGGCTCCTACTCTTTCAGTTCATGAGTGAACATGTTATTGTTGCTCCTCGTTTAACAGCTTAAAACTTCTATATTCAGTGAACAGACACTTAAATTGGTGATAATTTGATTCCTAATGTTTTCCATCCCACTACATTATCGTATCTTAAAATTAAAAGAACAAAAACAGGAGTAAAATTATTAAATCAATAATGATAAATAGAGAAGGTACAAAAGCCGTATGGGATGTTTATTAAGAAACAGATATGGTGGAATATTTCAGTATATATCTGGTTTCAAATCGATCCCAACAGCCATAACCCCATAGCTCAGGTTGAAACCTTTACCTATGTTGCTCCAATTCTTCATTTTCTTGAGATATTCGTGTCCGACATTCGTATCCGACGCATATCCAGATATGGGTATGGAATATGATCCTCCAAATATATTGAAATCTTAGAAAAAATTAAACATACCTGTGTCGGATGCATACTCGTGTCCGATACTCACACTCGAATCCGAGTAGCATATACCTTTACAGCATAGCAAGACAAAGACCAAGTAGATGAACTGCTAAATTAAACCACACAAAAGCAACAAAATCAATGATTATTCCATCAAATCTACATAATCTCCAGTTTTTTTTAGTCACTCAAAATGTCAATCACTTGAAGAAGGAATCGCTTTTATCCTTCATGCTCGGTGTAGTTCTGATCTTCCTTTTTGTCTGGTCGATGTAATCCGAAAACTGATGATCCTTGCCAATTCCACCATGTGATCCAACCAGTTTTTTCTCTCCAGAATCCTGATCAGGTGACATAATCCTCTTCTTTGTTTTATATATATATGCAGAAAATGAATCGTCATAATGTTGTGTTGCTTTCTTACTCTTTTCTGCTTTAGGCTTGGACTTATTTGGCTTTCCTGATTGAACCATATCAGTCGAGGGCTTGTTCTGGGTCGAACCATTTTTCTGGGTCGAACCATTCAGGGCCATTGGCTTTGGTTTCTCAGTTGGTGGAACAGACAAACGGGTGGTGTAATCAAACTTGATGGGAACTTCTGAAAGCTTGGTTTTGATATCAGAGCTTGGCAATGGCGGATTTCGAGCATATTTGGCCGGTGAAGGTGTTTGTTGCCGGCTCGAGATGCGACGAATTGTACTGAAAGCAGGACCGAAAGTGATTGCTTTAAAGATTTTCTCGCACACTGCAGCTTTGGGGCAACCATTTTGATTCTTTTCCATTGATTTGTATGAAAGGGAATTGGATAAGCTTTTGAGTAGGTTTTTGGTGAAGGAATGCCTACTTAAAAATGGCAGAACAACACCAATTTTATACTTGGCATAAAAGCCTTGTAAAGTGAAAGAAATCCGCTCTACAAATTGGAAGACAAATTAATACTATTTTAAACCAATTATTCTCGTGTGTCATGTGTAAAACAAAGCTATCTATCTAAGCTTAATTTTATGTTACCCCGAACTAATGAGTATCGGATAAAAGTATATGTCGTCCGATATAAATATAATCAATTTTTAAATTTTTTTTAAATATTTAGAATAATATCGAATATTTAAAAAGATAAAATTTCCGATAACATATTCAGACGGAAATTTTGGTTAAGATTCCTAATGATTTCTAAAATTAAAAGGGAATATATTTTTCTCATATTTTCAAACTGATGTGATGGATGAGGTTTGAGGATCATATTCCCTTCCTTTTTTAAGCTTCCTTTCTCATCTCCATAAACCAGAATCTAACCAAACCAAATGTACAGCTTAGAAAGCTCAAATCAATTTTTTTTTTTTTCATTTTTGACAATTAAAACACTCATAGCTGTTCTACATGATGAATAAGGATGATAATGGAGCGTGACGAAGGCAGAAGTGGAGATTGCATTATTTACTTTCGTTTCACTTTTGCATGGATGTTAAAAATATTTATCTCCATGGATATCAGTTACATCAATAACTGCTCCACGGTGTTTCACTTCGTAACATCTCAATTTTTATTAATTATTTTTAATTTAATATTATAAAAAATTATACTATAATTTAGTTATAAACATAATTTTAGTATATAAAATTCTTTAATATATAATATATATACTAAAATTATATATATATAATATTAATATATATATTAAAAATATAAGAAAAAATATAAAATAGTTTAAGGGGTAAGATAGTAATTTTCAAAGTCAGACGGGGCGGAGTAGAGCAAACATTTAACAAAATCACTCCGCCTTCGTTTTTTAAAAAAAAAACCTCTCAATTCGAAACGAATGGATGCGAAATTTATCGGTCGGATCGGATTTTGCCATCCTAAAAATGAAAGAACTGAGAAAGAAGGCAAAAGTTTGAGACTTTGTGATGAGAAATTGAGATGATATCGAATTCAGAGTTAGGATCAGGATTTAAATTACGGTTATGAATCTATTTTTAATTATGTCGTATTTATCGCTGATATTATCAAGATTAATTGCGTTTTAAAATCGTAAAATAAAGATTATAATGCCATATTGGGGTCCGTATTTAAGTTCCTGATCAAGGTGGAAAACCATTGATTGGTGACATATTCAGGGCGTGACTTCAGACGATGCTGATGCTCAAGGTTTCTTGTGACGAATCGCAAGTCTAATCCGCCCTTTTCCCAAGCCAAACTAAAGTTCATAGCGCCATAACCAATCAAATTTTACTATAAAAAGTTTCGCCCTTTGGCAAGTGAATATGCCCGAGGGAAAGTTTACCTAGATTCGGAACTTTGTGGAAACCTCCTTACTATATATCCGAAACTGTGTTTCATGTTTCAAAGGCAAGGATTTAAATAGTGTTTGTAATTAGAGTGTAAATGAGATATATGTATTCGTAAAATATTTGGGTTCGGTTAAAAAAAAAAAATTTGAATTCGGTTCAATCATTATCGAGTCGAGCTCGAGTGAGCGAGTCGAATTCGAATATCTTAAGGCTTGACTCCAGTAGCTCACGAGTCTAATCGATTTTTTTTTTGATATATATATATATTTAATTAGTATTGAAAAATCTCAATTTAAACTCGAACTCGAGCACAAAAAATCGAGTTTGAAGTCAAGTATGAGAATCAATCTCATTTTTTATTAAATAAACAAGCCTAATCGAGTCTAATCGAACGAGCTCGAGTAGTTCGATTTTTATTTCGAATCAAGCTCAAGCTTTAAAAGTAAAACTCGATAGAGTTCGAGCTGAATTTTGAGTTTCTTACAGCTTGAGCTCGTCTCGACTCGATTACATCCCTAGTCATAAACCTAATATCTTAATTGCTATTTTATAATTTAAGTTTTCTTTGACTCCGATATTTATCGTCGATATTTATTGTAATTAATTGCGATAGTATCCATCAAGTCCGTAATATGATAAACACAACAAGACTAAAAACTTATCCATAATCGTAATTTAAATCTCTATTCAAATATATTATTCTTAACAGAACTTCTCTTGTTGGATTCCAGACAACCTTTGAATTTTGCTATAATTTAGTTATTCAATAATCAATATTCGTTTCACAAATAACCCAAAGCATGCACCTGCATGTTTCTGGAGTTCTGTTAAAAGAATCACGTTTCGTCTCTTAGACTATTACTTCAGAACATTCCTTAGCATATCACCCAACAACAAAGATTTAGCATCAATGATGTTTTCAAAACATCAAATGATAGTCTACCTAGTAAATAAATTTTCCAAAAAAAATAAATAAATAATTCATTTGATTTTAAAAGCCAGTAGCTCACCAATTTGGTATGTTATAAGTAGACATATCCAAGGACCGACCTATCCGTCTAAGCTTGAAAGCCCGTTCATATTTGAGAAAGTTTGGACAAAAATATTAAACTCAAAAAATGAGCTTAAGCAAAAAAAATAAGACCCGTTTAAAAATGGATCGAGCCTTAACTCCAACATTCAGAACCCGAGCCCGAACCGACCCGATTTTAATTAAATAATATATTATTTTTATTTATATATATTATGTAATTTATATTATATAAAGATTAAATATATATAATATTATAGTATATACATTAAAAAGTATGTTAATGTCTATGTTTAAAAACTTAAAATATATATATATAATTACTAAAAATTAAATAATAAAAATATATATTTCAAAAAAAAATTAGAAAAATAATATGAACAGACCTAAATGAATTTGAAATATCCATTTATAAGTATGGACAAGCTTGGACGAAATTTGAGGCTTATATTTCGGATCAGACCGAATTTGAATAAATAAATATAGTGTTAATACCATACATGAAACCGACCCGACCCATTAATACCTCTACTTATAAGTTATGACCATAATTTCTTGTGGAGTTCAAAAAAAAAACCTTCAACACTGTGTATAAAAAACGATTTCTTTTTAGCAATGTAAACACACGCACAAACAAAAACTTCTCCAAACGTTTCATGAAAATTTCCCGATGCTTCGAACCCCTAACCTTGAAAACATGACCAAAGACTCCCTAATAAATCAACAAAGCTCAGGAAAGAAAACGGCTGAGGGAGCTGAACAGTTCATACAATATTATTGACTCATCCCTCCCAAAAGTATAACATATCAGACTTAAATGTAAGTGGCAGTGCAAATCCTAGAATCTGCATTCTTTTTCTGATTGATTAAGAATATCCATATCCGACACCCTGTCATATATGTCCGACACATATTCAAACATAAATATAAAATATGATCCTTCAAAAAAATTGAATATACTCATCAAATACATATCCGTATTTGATATTCACTCAAATCCGAGTAACATAGCGAAAACATATTTTAAGGTGGCGCAAAAATTTATACAATAGAAATGGCAGGAATGCTAAAATATAAACCTCTGCATCTGTCATTAAATTACAACAACGAATCATTTATCATTTGAAATAACATTTAAAAAATAATCTAAATATTTACAGGACATCAAGCAAATAATGAATTTACAGAAAGGCGTGGTTGCTAGTTAATAGGATAGTATACCATCAAAACAGTGCATCTTTGACCAAAAATAAGGATCCTCATTTCCCAGCTGGTACAATTGCCACTTATTAAAGGGATCCAATCACAAAACGACACTCCCGGTGCGGTTTGGGTGTTTTCCATTACAGATCCAAATAGACCCTAAATCTAATAAGCAAAACTTCAATGGCGGAAGACTTTTACAATCTGCTCAATACGCCTCCGGCAAAGAGGGCAGTTGCTTAAGTGCGAAGAGCATGTTGTACAACAGCACATATGACCACACCTACATAATATAAGCAATAGGTCTTTCATTACGAGTCTACAATTCCAAAGGAGTGAAACTTTAAACAGGACCAAGTTCTCATGAGTCTGTTTGAGTCTATGTTACTCGGATTCGGGTGTGAGTGCCAGATACGGGTATGTTCAGTTTTTCTAAGTTTTTTCATTATTTGGAATGTCATATTCCTATACCCATATCCGAAATGCGTCGCACATGGGTGTCAAACATGGATACTTCAAGAAAAATGAAGAGTCGGAGCAACATAGGTTTGAGTTTAATGTTGGATATGAAGAAACAAAACATCAGAAGCCAAATTGGATATGAACAATTTCGATCATCTCACATACTAGAACAAAATGAAAGAAAGAATCTATACAAACTTTATGTATAGGTCAACATAAATATTAATACTGTCCCGAAAACTAGCAATCGCCAGTGGCAAAATGCCTCTGGCTTGGGCTTGTAAAAGAGGAACACGGAATTCAAGTGTTAATACTGCTAAATATGGAAAATACTATATCTCAATCAATGTCCCAATGACATTCTAAGGCACCTCTTAGCTGATTCCAGCCACAACCCAAACAAGAGGGAGGGAAAAAGAAAAAAAAGGGTACATATGTATGACGGTCTTGGATCAACAGCATCTGCATATTTCACATGATAAACACCCATCCTTCATAAAGAAAAACTTTGGCATTTATGCAAAATATAGATGTTACATAGTAATAGTAACATATTGCTCTCTACTGAATATACCTTCAAGAAAACCAATAAAGTGCACAAGTAAACTATGTTACTCGGACTCGGGTGTGAGTGTCGGACACGGGTATGTTTGATTTATTCTAAGTTTCCATGTATTTGGAGGGTCTTTGGGGGATCATATCCTCATACCCATATCTTAATATGGATCGGACACGGGTACTTCAAGAAAAATGAAGAGTCGGAGCAACATAACAAGTAAACATCTTATTTGCAACGCACGATATGGAATAGAGGCAATAGAAATTCTTCTCTTATACAGAAGAAGTGACTGATTCAACATAACTTTATGTTGCAGATTGGATATTGACAGAATTAATTTGGGAGATAATACCTGTTTTATCCAGGTGAATTTCAAATGAGACTAATATGCACTAAGCACAGTTATACATAGTACATTATAGAAATAGATGCATAAACTAAAATCAGACATAAAGCTTTATTCTCACAGCAAGCAGTATCTTGTTAAATTATAGTACTGACTACTGAGACACAAACAAGCATAAAGGGCATAGCTAGGAAGGAACTTTAATTGCTTTATATGCATTAATTAAGAAAATGCAAGTAGTGCACTTACTGAATGAAAACAGCATTGTACTCTTGTTCGAGGCATATTACACATAGATCTGGCATTATGTGGTCTCTCTTGGTTTCTGCTCCATTTTCAGCTTTCCAAGTTGGATCTACAGAAATTACTGTGAGATCCCAACATCTTATACAGACAAAACCATAACAATAACCATAATTTAGACAACTAGTAAATTACCTTCATTATCTGGCTCTGATCTCTTAGCTGCAGCAGCAAGAACCCTGAATGAACAAAGTTTTACGATTCAGTTTGTTATTACAGAAAATAACAAAAGCAGATGCTCGTAAATACATGCCTCTATTAAAAAGGTGAGTACTACTAAATATTAATTGTTCTCTATATTGGTCAATTCATATTCTAGTGTTTCTCAACAAGTACTACAAACACTCATCAAGCATACCTTCGCTGTAATTCCCGCCGACGCCTTCTCTCCAGAAAATAATGGATTGCACGCTTGGTGATTAGAAAGACACCAAAGATGGTCAGTCCAAATGATGCATACTTGTACCACCTAATAAAATAGACCTACTGTTATTTTCTTCATTTTTTGAAATAATCATTGAAACTTATCAACAACAAAAAAAAAGCAGTCTGAGTCTTAAATATTTACAACCTTGCCCACTTTCCAAGGTTGGAAATGAGTTGATCAATAGATTTGGGGGACACATAAAAAGGCCCCTTATGGGGCTTCTGAATCCGAATTGTTCCAATGTCATCCTTGACAGCCTACCATGTATAGAGGGACAAAATGAGAAATGGTTAATAAACCAACTATATAACCTAAATACAAATGATGAACTCAAAAATAGCAGCTTAAAACTTCTAGGCAGAGCCAAAACTGTGGCCTTGACTAAATTACCCAGGCCAAAGATCGATCTCAAATACTAGCTCCAGGTACGTTTCATATCCATTCAAACTATGACCAAACTGCTTCAGCACTGAGCTTTTAATGTTTTAAGATAAGACTTTAGGCATCCAACAACATTGAAACATAGCCTTCTACTCATTTAGGACGATATATGCATCACGCTGGACCACTTTAAAATGAAACTTAAGTACCCCCAAGTTCTTAGGGAACAACCTAGCAAAAAATAAATTTCCTACCATAATTATAATGCATAAGATACTTCAATACAATTATATCCAGGAATTTCAACTTAAAAGCCTGGGTAGGGAAAAAGGCAGACTGCACCAAGTATATTAACTAGTAACAGCATTGCCATTTCGTAATATATTTACATTTTTGTATATTTGAATCTGCATTGATATTTCTGCACCATTGCGAAAATAAAGGCAATCATTAATCCAAAACATACCTCACCCACAACAGTCAAGGATGAACCAGTGGGAAGCACCCGCTCAATTCTCTTGACTCCAAGCATCTAAAAGCAAAATTGACCATCAAATAAGCTTGACCCAATTGAAAGTGCTACCATAAAATGGTAAAAAGGTGGGGGAAAAATACCTTGAGACCTTGGAGATAGTCTAATGTTCCACGTACGACTGATCGACCTGAATCTTCAAACACTTCACTTCCAACAGTTAGTGCAAAACCCGCTGCACTGCGAGCACCAACTACATATACACGACCAGTTCCATCGTCCTATAATTAATGTTTTAAAGATATTGTCAGAAAATCTGCTACATTAACAACTGTAATTTTTATGCAGCACAACATAATTCCTTCAAGTGTGATTTCAAAAGACAACCACCTTAAGAACCCAGAAATCATAAAGAAACAATTTCAGCATGCTACTCAAACTAAAAAGTGGAGAGAAATATGTTCTAACCAGGTACCATGGAACCTCTTTACTCATAGAAAGCATCAAAGCAGAATCTTGTATCCAAGAACCGGCATCATTGTGCTTTAGAAAATGCTGTTCAGCCTAAGGACATATGAGCAAATATTTTTATATGCAAGTAGAAAAAAAGGATAAAAAATCTACAATTAATGCTCTTTTTATTAAAAAAAAGTTACCGTTTCCTCTACTATAACACCTCTTAATCCGCTGTGCTCACAACTGATTGGTGTCTCAGAACCAACTCTTCCAGAGATTGTAACAATTAAAGGAATCACTTTACTTTCAAGGTCAAGCAATTGAGCTGAAAGATGAAAGAAACATGGTAACATTAAGACACATGTCTTAGCACATGCAAATGACTGAAACTAATTCAAATAGTCTCCAATTAAGTGTGTCACCTAACATTAATTTATGATGAACATCTTTTGAGCCATAACAAGTGAAAATGCCTATAAAACTCACACCACCAATCAAATACATGTGTCCGATACCCATTTTTCATTAGTTAATGTTTAAGTTGATGGGAGCATTTTTCCAATGTTATCAGAATTTTTTAACATGAAAGGCAAACTTATCCTCAATATTAATAGGGAACAAACTTTCTGGCAAAATAAAGATCAAAGACAGTGAACTTATTGCTACACTCACATGTACCTACGACGTTCCAGGGTAACTAATTAGAAAATAATCAATAAATTCTTAAACGATTAGTAAATGCAGAACCAATCCTCCCCCAAATTGATATATAGGTTAGCATAAATTAGAAAATGGTACAACAACTTAAACTACATTCTTACTCAGCCCATTTCTCACATTTCCTTCTAAAAGTTGTAAAAACACAAGAAATCGATATCCAATAGCTATAAATCTCAATAAATTATAAAGAACTCCAACATATTACATAAAAGGAGGAGCGAAATTGGGACTACATACCCAATTCCTTAAGCTGATTGACTCGAGTGACTGTCTTCAGAAGCTGTGCATCCCTGTTCCACCATTTAAGTACGGAATTTGATTAAAACTTATTGAAAATTCTGTCAAAGTGCATTGATAAATGATAATGAAATTAGCGTTATTGATATAGTTGATGGAAAGCTAACCTGCCACTGCTGATTCCAAGAAGATAGAGAGCGGCTGAACTCAAGCAGCAAGTGAGGCCTCCCCATGGAATCATCTTAAAGGGAAACTCAAAACGAAACCCTAATTTCTAAATACTTTTCCCATAAACCAGCACCAGATTTTAGGCGAGTTAAAAAAAAGAAAGACAATTTGATTCCGGATATTATAAAATGCTTAACACAAACCACAATTGAAACAAAATCCTGTAAAATAAACTCAAAAAGAAATTTAAAAAAAAAAAAAATGAAAGAAAGGAAATCTGAAGGATGGCTGAAAGAGTGGGGAAAAGAAAGGTGGAAGGCGCAAGGAAATTAATGAAGTTATAACCTTTTTTATTTTATTTTTTTGGTTTTTGGTGTTTGGGTGAGAGAGAGGAGAAAATAAAGAAGGAATTAGATGCGATCAGTGAAGGAGAGGGCCAAGCAAATGGGAAGCGAAGGAGCTTATCCAATACACGCAAGATTCACACTTGCCCACTCTTATTCACCCATGATCGATGGGATGGCAAAACCGATAATATATAATAAAATCATATATATTATATAAATATACTTTATATATATATGTATATTATACATATATTAAAAATATATTTATAAATAAATTATAATGTTTTTTTATAATATTTTAGTAAAAAAATTGGGTGAAGCATTATGAAACAATTATGGATGTAATGACATTTATAAAGACGGATATTTTAAACATCTATACAAGATTCAAGTGGATAATCGTCCAATCCAACTCCATTATCATCTCATTGATCGAAGGTCAATTTATAAAATATAAATCTTACATGAAATTATATTAAAAAATTGAAAAACAAATTATTGTAAACAAGTGTAACTTGATTGTTTTTTTCTTATTTTACAAAGAAAAATGTTAACTATTATTTAGTGACACTAGTTAAGATGTTATTTATAATAAAAAAAAGTGTAATGAATGCATTATTTTTTTTTTAATTCAGTAAAAATAATATATTAAATGCAAAAAAAAATTAAAATGATAAATAAATAATTTTTAACTGATATCTATAGACATCGATTAAACGATCTTTTTACAAATATAAACTTACAAACTTTTGGCATATATTTGTGAAATATTTATGTCTTAGTGAAGTGCGTATTTTATTTCTCAAAATACATTCAAAGAAAAAGATTTCACGAACAGAGTGATTGGTATTGGGCCGGGCAACAACAGCGTTGAGCCCATATTAAATGGATTGGTTACGTTTTTCAAGAGTTAATTTAATATTACTGTTGAAAAAAATTTAAATTAAAAATAATGGGTTTAAATAATATAATAAAAATAAAAATTTAAAATTTTTTAAATATTTAAAAATATTGTAAAAAGTTAAAATATTAAAAAAATATATTTAAAATAATAAAAATATAAAATTATTAGAATAATAAAATTATTTAATTCAAAAATTAACTTTAAAATCAAAATTTTATATTTTTTAACTTTTAATTTAAATTATCAAATCATAATTTTTTTAATTTATTTAACATTACATTTACAACTTTTAACCTAAAAAAATTACTGCAATCGCAATGACAAAATAGGCCTAAAACCCTCGTCTCAGAATCACGGTTGAAAGCTAAAACCCTTCCCCAAAACCCAGCAGCTGCAAAATCCCCATCTGCCTGCCTGCGCCACTCTCTGTACATCCAATCCCCCCTTTGCTTTTCTAACAACAGATCAAATCCAAAGGAGAAAAGAAAAAAAAATGGCTAACGTTGTCCTCCGAAACCCTAATTCGAGGCGCCTCTTGCCATTCTCTTCCCCAATTTACTGGTCTTCTCGTGGCTCCGTTTCTTCTTCCCATTTCTCAGTCTCCGATTCTCTCTTTGGAAATGAGGCGGCGATTCCTGCAAACGCTAACCCTTGGTGGAGATCCATGGCTACTTTCACTCGCACGTCGGTTTCTCTTCCTTTCATTCGCTAATAATTTGGTTCTCTTTCTATTTCTCTTTCATAATTTCAACTTTCGACCCCTTTTTTTTGGGGGGGGGGGGTTTAGTTGGTAAAATTCGTGGCTTTAAAGAATAGAAAAGGTCGTTCCTTTCCCTTTTGGAGGTTTACCAGTTTCAAAAAAAAAAAAAGTGATGAGGGTTTTTGTGAGGTTTAATGGGGTTTCCTGTTGAAACATGAGAAACAAACGATGAAAAAAAAAAAGATAGGTGAAATGGGTTTTCACTTTAACGGTTGGGATCTTTTTCTTATTTGTATGATGATTTTCTTTTCCAGAAAACCTCATGTGAATGTAGGAACAATTGGGCATGTTGATCATGGAAAGACCACACTGACTGCTGCAATCACAAAGGTTGGCTTGTTGATATACTTATTTAGTTTCTCTCCACAAATCATATCACTTTCGAATAGTTTTGAATTCGTTATTTACAATAGTGATCTGATGATAAGTTTGGTCTTTTATGAATAGGTTCTGGCAGAAGAAGGGAAAGCTAAGGCTGTTGCCTTTGATGAAATTGACAAGGCCCCTGAGGAGAAAAAGAGAGGAATTACGATTGCAACGGTTGGTAAATTTTTCTGTTCTCCATGTCATGTATGATTGTTCAGTTGTTTGTTATGGCATAGAGAGGTTTAATGCAGTTTGCTCTCTGTGATTTTCCCCCCCATTTGCAGGCTCATGTGGAGTACGAGACAGTTAAACGGCACTATGCACATGTGGACTGCCCTGGACATGCTGATTATGTTAAAGTGAGTCGTTGTTCGTTAATTTAATATGGTAAATGAAATTATGTTTCCAGAGTCTTTTGCTATGTAACCTTGCTAGAGATGTTATAAAGAGAGGATGGAGCTAGAAGCACTAATTTATGATAAGATTGTGTATAGGAATGCTGAAGCTCTCATGACAAGAAACATGTGATTTTACTTTGTGAATGAAACTATGAACGTTTTGCTTTTCGGGTTTTTTTTTTTTTTTAGGGGGGGGGGGGAGCTTGTATTGGGACTTATTCTATTTGTTCTCTTATTACAACTTAAGTATTACCTACTGCTAGTCTTATCTAATTTGACAAACTTAGGTACATTTAAATGATATAAACCATCTTGATTCATTGATTCATTTTTGTTTATTAACGCACAGCATGACTCTACCCATCAAACAACTTATGATCAGTGGCCTAACTATTGCATGTTCTGCAGAATATGATTACTGGTGCCGCCCAAATGGATGGCGGTATTCTGGTTGTATCTGGTCCTGATGGGCCCATGCCACAGACTAAGGAACATATTCTGCTTGCCCGCCAGGTGGATATCACTACTAATAGCTGCTTCAAACTTATTTATCATGGATGTTTCGTCTGTGCTTTTAGAGGACAGTTAGTTATTTACTTATAAAAAGTATCCTTCTGCAGGTTGGTGTGCCCTCACTTGTGTGTTTCCTGAATAAAGTTGATGCTGTTGATGATCCAGAGCTGTTGGAGCTTGTGGAAATGGAGCTTCGTGGTAGGTAACCTTTTGAGTTATTTGTCAACCTGTCATTTCTTGTTTGTTCATTGCTTTGGCTTCTTTGAACTAATTCACGTAAGTGTATCTTTGTGATAGAACTTCTTAACTTCTACAAGTTTCCTGGGGATGAAATACCTATCATTCGGGGATCAGCATTGTCGGCTTTACAGGGTACAAATGAGGAAATAGGCAAAAATGCAATTTTGAAACTAATGGAGGCTGTAGATCAGTACATTCCTGACCCCGTGCGCCAACTTGACAAGCCTTTCCTGATGCCAATTGAAGATGTTTTCTCAATTCAGGTAGAGAGCCATGCATTTTTTTTCTAATACTTGTTTATTTCTTCATTTGACTTGCTCACGTTTGGCTTTGCTACATCAGTTGCTTTAGCAGTTCTTTTTTATGGCTTTGAATCATGAGTCTTGGTCTTTCTTCCTTTTTTTTGGCCATCCAAATTCCTTTAAAGGATTGTTTTAAATGTTAAGTAACGAAGTTGTCGCTACAATATTATTGTCATTTACATCTTTTTTTTCTTCTGTTTCATTTAGTATGTGGAGGGGGCTGAATGATTGAAAATGTGAGCTTTTTCATTTAAAATGTGATCATGTTACTTGGACATAAGTTTGCATTTTGTTTAGTTGGAATTGTAGTCATATTCTGGCCCACTTCTTTATTTCAGTAAAATTTCCTTCCTATTGCATGCATGGGAAAATTTTTATGAGTTAATTGTCATAAGATCTGTTTCTATTGCATGCCAGAAGCAGAATTTTTGGAGTCAAATTTTAATTTAGTTCTATGATATCGATTGGTGTCTTGAAGGGACGTGGAACTGTTGCAACTGGCCGTGTTGAACAAGGGACCATTAAAGTTGGTGAAGAAGTTGAAATTTTGGGGTTAACGCAGGTATATTTGTTAATTGCTTTTTTTAGTCATTTTCTATGAAGTCATGCATTTTCTTGTGATAAATTTATTTTAATAAAATGTCGTTTACTGTTAGTTCTAAAATTGAGCTTTTTTCTGTAGGGTGCCCCTTTAAAAACTACAGTTACTGGGGTTGAGATGTTCAAGAAAATCTTGGATCAAGGACAGGTAAGTGAACTATTATAGAGACTTTGCCCTGCTATGGCTCTTCCGCATTTGGTATTGAACTATATTTATGTGTGTGGATGTTCTATTAGGCTGGTGACAATGTGGGACTTCTTTTGCGTGGCCTAAAAAGAGAGGATGTGCAGCGTGGAATGGTAAATGGCACCGACCAGGCTACTTCACATAGTTCTTTAGCAACACGGAACCTTTTATAGTAACTCTAATCTATTTATCATTCATCTGAAATTTGAAGTCACATTTGCCATTGCTACCTTGTGAATCTTTCATGCTTTGAGGAATATTTTATGTAGAACAGGAGAGAAAAGAGTTTTACAGTAATATTTACTATTAGCTTTTGAAAAAAAATAAAAATTTAATGGTAAGTTAGTTTTGTTGGGCATGATATGTAAAAAAAAGGATGTAGTAAAACATATGATTTCTTCCAACTGCTTAGGTAATTGCCAAACCGGGAAGCTTGAAGACATACAAGAGGTTTGAGGCAGAGATATATGTCCTCACAAAAGATGAAGGTGGACGTCATACAGCGTTTGAATCAAATTACAGGCCGCAGTTTTATCTGAGGACTGCAGATGTAACTGGAAAAGTGGAATTACCTGAAAGTGTTAAGATGGTTCTACCAGGGGACAATGTTACTGCAACTTTTGAGCTGATCTCACCTGTGCCTCTTGAAGCAGGTATGCTGCAGTGTTCCCATTTCTTTCCCAAAAAAAAAAAATCGATGAAATTACTATTGGAAGTTCCATTATAGCACATTATCTGTGCCAAGAAGAGTTTTTTTCTCTTCCTAGTTAATAAAGTCTCAAAGCTTAGAAATTAGGACCTATGTTGCACCGAGTCTCCGACTCTTCATTTTTCTTGAAGCATCCGTGTCCTACGCATATCCGGACATGGGTATGGGGATATGATTCTCCAAGGACCCTCCAAATACATTAAAATCTTGGAAAAAATTGAACATACCCGTGTCCGACACTCACACCCGGGTCCGAGTAAACATAGATTAGGACATTCTTAATATGTTTGTTTCCAATCAATGTAACAGGACAAAGATTTGCCTTGAGGGAAGGAGGTAGAACTGTTGGTGCTGGTGTAGTATCAAAAGTATTGAGCTAAGAAGTTGCTGTTCCAGGTTATTTATGGTTTTCTCCACCATCTTGAGAAATAGATGGATCAACCAGCTGGTAACATCTTTTGTTCTAGAATTACTAAAGAGATTGCTAGTGATATGAATTTGGGGATGTTAATGGAAACTATTTTCATTCAGTTTCCAGCATTTGCAGAAGTAGTCAGCATCTTTCTTTCTTTTTTCCCTTCCATTTTTCCATCCAAAAATCACAATTGAACAGCTTTTTTAAGGTTATTTGAAAACAATAGTCCTGTTGAACAGTGCTACAGTGCCATGTAAGCTTAGGTGACTGCACGTCATAAGCATTCTTTTTCATTGGAGGTGTACTTTTGTAGATATTTGTTGTTTATTTTCATTTTTTTTTAACAAATTTGTAAAGAAAACGTTTTTCTTTTTTCTGTAAAAAAAGAGTATTTCCAGGGAAACCAGTCTCGAAACCTCACTCAGCAATGAGCTTACAAAGCCTAGGTATTTGGAGGGAAATCCAGAGTTGAAAAAATCAGATTGGTCTGTTGGATTGGTTTATTGGTTTAATTGAGAACCGGAGATATGTTCGGTTCGATATATACCGTAGAATTTAAAATTTTGCAAACTGATGAAAAACAGTTTTTACCCTTAAAAAAATTGGAAAAATTTTGTTTTGAACTTATTTTTAAAAACATTTATTGTATGTGATGAGATTTAAAGTTTTAATCTGTTAAATTTATATTAATGGTCATGTTATTTAACAAAATGCATATCTTTATTAAATATTTATTATATTTATTTAATATATAAATTGGTGTTTTAATTTAATCGGTTGGTTTAAATAATTCAATCAATCTGATCAGTTGAATTGATGTTTAGAGGTCTGATCGATTTGATTTTTATTTTTTAAACATTAGGGAAATCAGTCTCAAAGCTTGGCTATGATGTAAAGTTGAATAAATAGCGACCACGCAGACATTCCAGTTGCCCCATATGACGCCTATCAATTTGTAGTATAGAAGTATGGAGTTACAAGAAAGCAACCACCAAATGTCAATGGCAGTATAAAAATGGAAGGAAATATAAGCAAGCATATATATCTAGATTGAAATGTACTTGTAGATATTTAATTTTGTCCGGGTTCAATTCGCTTGTCCGATTTTGTCAATTAAGTCCAGCTAAGTTCGAATTGGTAATTGGGTCTAATTATTAATCTAAGTAGATACCTAATTTTCTTTGGACTAAAATGCAGATCTTAAATTTGGTTTTTAACTTAATTTTAAAATTTTTTACAAAATCGATTTTAATAGGTGACTTATCACACCTAGCCAAAAAAATATCGATGGCTACTCCGTGTTTTTATTGTTTTATTTTGTTTTTCCCCCAATGTCATTTAACGGTCGCGAAATCGTTATGACAGTACCTTTTATTATATTGATCCAAAATGCAAATACTACAGCTTGGTTATTTTGTTTCCCACTTTTTAAGGGTCAATCTCTTGAAGCTAGGATTTAAACCGGAATTCGAATTTTAATATTTGCAACTCTTTTCTATCTTCAGACTGCGACATCTTTTGTAAAAAAAAAAAAAAAAAAAAAAAATCAATATCTCAAAAACAAGTTTCATGGTTATCACTGTTATCAAGGATTAATCTGATACACCAGCACTAGCAAACCTGTGGAAAATATCTCCAAGCAATTGAATACTTGGGATGTTTCAATACCTTAGTTTCAGCAGAGGCTGATAGCTGCCCATGAGAGCCAAACTAGCTTAGCCCAAAACCAAGGCCAGTGCTAAAGTAAAGAGTTTAGATGTACAAAATGGAACTCTCCCACAAGCTACCTTACAAATAAGTGAATAACAGAGAATTGTTTCTAGATTGAAGCATAGCAAGTCATTTGTAGCTCTTTAATTCTGGGCCCTTCCTTTCAGTAGAGGTGCTCATGGTCCGAAATTTTTTTGATTTCTTTACTCTGATCCGTCCGTCGGTTCATATTTATTGTTTACTATATTAAAAAAATATATATTTTTTTATATATTTTTAAAATTAAATTTTTAAAAAAATATTATTAGATGAACAGTGATTTGGGCTGGACCAGCCCGGCCCGGATTACTAAAATCCCTGCCTAGATCCGGCCCAATACGAGCCGGGCCTACCGGGTTGGACGGGTTGCCCTACTCGTGAGCAGGTCTACTTTTCAGTCACACAGAGAAGTTGGTTGGAAAGTAAATAGGTTTTACATTTTTTAAGATATGTCTTATGGTAATGTTATGAAGTCATAAATGCCACTGCTAACTATAGTCACAACCTATGTAATTCCGACTCTTCATTTTTTTTAAGTACTTATGTCCAATACTCGTGTCTGACGTATAATCAGACATGGGCATTGGGATATGACTTTTCAAGTATCCTCCAAATACATGAAAAAGGTTAGAAAAAATTAAACATAGCTGTGTCAAATACATACCCGTATTTGACACTCACACCCGAGTCCGAGTAACATACGTCACAACTGGTCTCACAAAAAAGTTCCATCATCCATGTAGTGCAATTATGCCTTAGCCCTCATTATATATGCTACCATTCTTCTTGCAATTAAGCATAATAAGATCTTAGGGTCTGTCTCAAGTTTTTTTTTTTTTTTTTTTTTTTTTCTGTTCTTGTCTTTCGTTGAAAGCTTGGATTTTCCACCCTTTGCAACTATCCTAAATTCCTCATTTGGGATTTCAGCTGGGAATATGATTGTATATTGCATTACGCAAGGGTTGTTGCAATCAAATGAAGGTTTGAAGCTATGTTATTCCGACTCTTCATTTTTTTTAAAGTATTTGTATCCGACACTCATATCCGATACATATTCGGACAAGGGTAGGAGATATGATCCTCCAAATATATGAAAAAACTTAAAAAAAATAATTGATCATACCCTTGTCGGACACATACCCAGATCCGACACTCACCAAATCCGAGTAACATAGGATTAGGAAATTTTTTCCAGTGGTGTATTTGTAAGAGATGTAAATGTAGTTGTTGATTTGGTGTTCCATTGTTTTGTTTGCTTTGTATGGGGAATGAGAAGTGTTTCCAGAAAATTGTAGTTTTTTCATATCTTACCTTTGGACATTTGTAGATTTAAGTATCTAGATAGCCCATGTACTATAATCAAAAATGTATTTTAGTTTTTATATTATAGAAGTGAGTAATTTAGTCATTGTATGTTTAAAATTGGTGCAAAGGAGTAAAATTGGTAATTGTGTTAATGGGAAACAGTCTAAATGCTGACATGGACATGTGAAACTGACAGAATAGATGATTTGGAAAGAAAAAAAAATGATAACGTGTCAAATTTTTTTACTCAGGTGAAATTTAGAAACTAACAGAATAGATAACTTCGAAAAAATTATGATATGTTTTTACGGGTAAGAGAGGGATTTGGATAAAAAAAAAATTATGTTTTTCCAAATTCCACTTGAGTAAAAAAATTTGACAAATCATCATTTTTTTTCCAAGTCATTTTTTCGGTCAGTTTCACATGTCCATTTCAGCGTTTAGATGATTTTTCATTAACACTGTTACCATTTTTTTTTTTTTGCACCAATTTCAAATGTACAAAGATTAAATTACTCATTTTTATAGTACAGTGACTGAAATGCAGGGACTGTTGAAGTACTTTAACCGACATTTGTAGTACTTTATTGGTATTAGTCTGACTAGAATCTGACACACTCACCGTGTTGTTGAAAAAATACTTTTTTTTTAATAAAAAAATTATAAGTAAAAAAATATAGATAATTTTATAAGTGGGTAGTTTTTTTTTTGAGAAAGTGAGTAGTTTTTTAGCTTAGTGGATAATTTAAAAAAAAATAAATATGTATTTTTAAATATATATATATATGTATATAAAATTTGAAAAGACAAAAATATTCTTATTTTATTTTTTATATTATAATTATATTTGATTTTTTTATAATTTCATCAATTGAGTTGGTGTCACTTGATTCAGTGACTCTAACTCTGTTATTCTTTTTATAATAGTATTGATTACTTATGTATGTGTGTGTATGTGGATTGAGGATGGACATCCCAAGAAACATTTTGAGTCAGCAGGTCCTTATAAGGCTCGTTTAAAAAATGAGCCGGACCTTAACTTCAACATTCAAGGTCCAAGCCCTACCCGGCTCGACCTGTTTTTTAATTAAATAATATATTATTTTTATTTATATATATATAATGTAATTTATGTCATTTAAAGATTAAATATATATAATATTATAGTGTAAACAATAAAAAAATATGTTAAATTGTCCATGTTTAAGAACTTAATAAAAGAAAAATATATCTAAAATTATTAAAGATTAAATAATAAAAATATATATATTTTAAAAATAATATGAGCCGGCCTAAACGGGTTAGAACTATTCATTTATAAATATGGACGAATTTTGACAAAATTTAAAACTTATATTTCGAGTCGAACTTGTCTTAGATAAATAAATATAATATTAATATCATATATGTGCTGATCCGAACCCGACCCGACAATGGACACCTCTAGTATAGATCACATACACACCGATGAGGATTTGAATTGAAAAAATTATAATACCATAGCCCATTGGCATATATGGTATGGATAGCTGACGGTGCTTCAAGGCCCAAAATCAAAGTGGGAAGGCGGCCTTTACCGGCAAACCAATCAAATAAATGCAAAACCTAATAGTCCTGAAAGAGAAAGCTCCAAGAAGGAAGGAAGGTTTTACATATATATATATATATATATACGTAAATAAGTAACTCATTGGTTGTAGAAGTATGCGTAGTAGGCATAAACATAAAGTCACATAATAATGGAGTTATAGTGGAGTAACTCATTGTTTTAAGTTTTGCAACTCTGCTGTATTCATTTTCATCTCAGCAGCAAAGCAAAACCCAGAAAACCCTCTCTCTCTTTTTGAGCAGAGGATTCAAAATCATGGTAATCTTCTTCTTTCCTTTTCCTCCTTTTCGTATAAGTAATTTTTCTTTTTGTTTTCTGGCCGCTAAAATCTTTTTTTTTTTTTAATTCAATTTAGTTTCCCTTATGCATTTTCCAATGGGCTTCCCTCTGATTTTTTTTTTGGGGGGGGGGTGGGAATTGCAGTTATTCTTTTCGTATTTCAAGGACTTGGTGGGAAGAGAAGTGACGGTGGAGCTGAAGAACGATTTGGCAATCAGAGGAACCCTTCATTCCGTTGATCAATACCTCAATATCAAGCTCGAGAACACTAGGGTTGTCGATCAAGACAAATATCCTCACATGGTATGCCCCTTTTTTTCTTTTTTCTTCCCTCTGCTAATTGTTGATTTCCTCCTTCCTTTTCTTATTATCATAGGAGTTTATCAATGAATTACTTTAAATTAGGTGTCTAAAAATCTAGGGTTTTTTCTTGTACTTCATTATTTGGAAAAGATGAATTGGGTCTTCTAAGCTATGTTACCCGACTGGGGGCGAGACTCGGATGATTGTCGGATATAGATATGTGTACAATAGGTGTATGCTCAATTTTTTCTAAGAAGGATCATACTTTTATACTCATATCCAAATATGTATCAGATATATGTACTTTAGAGAAAATGAAGAGTTCCTACCTTTTCTTTCACTCCAATTGGCTCTTGTTCTTTTTTTGTGTGTGGGTAATTATGAGAATTTGGGAAGCTGAATTTGGGGCTTATCAAGTTTTTTGTACATGCTGCCATCCATTGCGCATTGTTTATTTAGATTTTCTCCTTTTTTCTAGCTGATTTTATACTGAATATTTACCATTTTATGCTTTTCCAATGTAGCTACTTCATAAATCATCTGTTAACTAGTATTTCGGTATTTCCCATTGTTTTACTTCTCCAATAGTTATCATTCTGCAGCATTTCTTCTTTGCATCTTAAATGCATGTTCTCCTTTACCTCTGGTAAAATTCACTTCTGTTATTGTCTATCTCTTTTTACTATTTTGCTTTGCACGAATGGTATTTCTCTGCCTTGTGGTATGTCATTGACAAATTTATCCTTTAGGGTTTTATGTGTAGATTAAAAATTTTCAGTAGTTTACGTTAATGGGAATGTCTTATTCCTATTTTTACCCATGATTATAGAGCAACAGTCAAAAAGTGGATTCGAGAACATTGTGTTTTGTATGACAGAGTATGCATTGTCAACTGTGTTACATGGACTCGGCATTCTATAGCCCCGTACCCGTGTCGACACGACACGGGTTCAGGTGTGAAATACGAGTCTGACATGGCTTTGGTTATTCAGACTCGGCTCTCATGTAAGCTGCAAATGAGAAAAACTCAATCCAAAAATTAACAAAACATAGATAACCAGATGGCATCATGAAAGAAAAGATGAACTTCTGGGAAGATAGAGAGAGAAAGAGGATCAAGAATAGGAGGAAAAAAAATAACAAGGAAATGAAATTGTTACAGAGAAAAGAAGATGAAGAGACCAGAAGATTTTAGATAGATAGATAGACATATGACAGATAAGTGGTGCACGTGGTTGGTTTTTTACTTTTAATAATTAGTTTTAGGCCTTTTTATTAAAACAGAAAAATGTCAATACAAGCCCATAAGTCATCATAAGCCCATTTTTAAAAAAGAGCTGTTGGTTTAGGATAAAGATAGGCCCAAATTGTTTTTATTTTTTCATACTAGGCCTTATAAACACAAGATTTTGTTAGTCAAATTTGATTTTTCAAAATTTCTAATTTATACAAGTAGTATTATTATATTCCTTATAAAGTTTTGTGAGGATCCCGTACCCGTATCTTATTTTTGGACACTTTTTAGCTGACTCCCTGAGTCCAAAACATTGAGCAAATGACGAGTCCGACCCTCAGATACATACCCGTATCGGATACCCGCACCCGAGTCAATGTAACATAGATTGTCAGTATGAGCATGATGGTACGTGGTCTTGCATTTGGCACGTAGGATTATTGAAGCAGTATGAACATTCCCAGTATTATGCCTCACCTGAAGAATTTCATCCTAATCTTTGGCATTGGATTAAGCTCAAGCTCAATGTAAAATCTTAGTAATTGGTGTTGCCAAGAAGAGGCAGGCAGGAGAGCCTATTCAAACAAGGCAATATACATTTTAAGCTACTTAAGAAAAGAGTAGCAATGCAATCCAACTTGTTTGGTGCTATGACCTATGAAGGATGGGTTTTTGTTGGATCCAGCCAAACCTGTCACCTTGTACCTCATTAAGAATGTGCTGCAAGTGCAGTGATCTTGGAGTGTGTCAAATCTGATGTCAATCTGTTAATCACTTGTGATTTTAGGTTTTGCCAGTTTTTGCCACTTCTCGTTTTGAAATATATTTGTTTTGAAACTTCATGTTTCTCTTTTGGCTTATGTCTGCATCAAATCATTTCATGTTGTCTATTGATGATTGCTTGCTTTGAATAGGGTTTGGCGACTGGGCATGTAGATGGAGTCTATATTACTCTCTTCATTTTTCTTGAAGTACTCGTGTCCGACACATATCCGGATATGGATATGGGGATATGATCCTCCAAAGACCCTCCAAATACATAGAAATCTTGAAAAACTTTGAACATACCCGTGTCTGACACTCACACGCGAGTCCGAGTAACATAGGATGGAGTGATACACATGTGAATTTGATGTGGAAGTCTCAGTTTTAGTGTGTAATATATATTTGGTCATCTGTTAATGAGTTTTGGGAAGTGAAGCTATTTTCGTGCTTGCCATGATCTGTGAACTTTTGAGTCAAAGACTGGTAAAGCTTTGAAGCACACTATTACTGCTGAATGGGATTTCTTAACTTTGCATAAAGTTGGTTCCTTCATCCCCTCCTTCTAAGTTCTAATATGCTATCAGTTTTTCTGTTCTTGCTTTTTTCTATTTCTCTTTTATCTTTAAATTTATCCTTTATTCCCAAGCATGCATTCCCCTGCTGATTGTTTAAGTTATCCTGAAAGTATCACCAGGTCTCAGTGTCCAGTCACCCCATACCCATAACGTGTGTCTTGGTTTGTCGTTGTTGTACCTTTGGCCATCTCAGTCTCAACTTATGTTACTCGGACTCGGGTGTGAGTGTCGAACACGGGTATGTGTCCGACACGGTCAATTTTTTCTAAAATTTTCATGTATTTGGAGGATCATTGGAGGAGTATATCCCCATACCCATGTCCGGATATGCGTCGGACATGGGTACTTCAAGAAAACTGAAGAGTCGAAGCAACATAGGTCTCAATTAGCTATGTTACTCGGACTCGGGTATGTATCCGACACGGGTATGTTGAATTTTTTCTAAGATTTTCATATATTTAGAGGGTTTTGGAAGATCATATTTCCGTATCCATGTCCGGATATACGTCAGACAAGGATACTTAAAAAAAAATGAAGAGCCGGAGTAACATAGTCAACTAGACCCTTCTTTTCAATATCTTCACTTCCTTCGGGCTTGATTTCGCTGCTTGTTATGTTGTTATTTTTGTTTTTATCTTTTCAATTTTGATCGGCCGAATTGATGAGTTTCTATTTGGTTACAGCTTTCAGTGAGGAACTGTTTTATCCGAGGCTCGGTTGTGAGATATGTTCAGCTACCTTCTGATGGAGTTGACATTGAATTGCTTCATGATGCCACAAGAAGAGAAGCTCGGGGAGGCTGAAAATGCATTTGTTGACAAATTCAATGTACTTTAATGAACATCTGATTTAGATGCTTTTTGCTTCAAATTGTTTCTGAATTAATCAAAGATAATTACTAGTTAATGAAGATAGATCCCTCTTTGCATTTATGTAAGACAAATTGATGTTGATTTGTGTATCAACAAAATTTTATTTGCTGAAAGATTTTGAAGAAATAAGTTAAAACTTTGTTTGATTTTAAAAGCACAGTGATTAAAAATCGAATTGTTTGGTTGGACCAATTGAATTTAGTGATTTGTTTGGCTCGGAGAGTTATTAGAATCAGATTTTTTATTAAATCGGTAAAAAATCGATAAAAAATTGATTTTATATGTATTTTAATTTTTTAATTTTATTTGTAATTAATGAGATTTAAATTTTAAATTTTTTAATATTATATTAAATATTATATCATTAAGTAAAATGTATATTTTTGTTAATTATTAATTATATTTAATTTTTATTTAATATACTTTAATATTTAAATATTAAAAAAAATTATCAAACCTATCAATATAAATGATTGAATCGAAAGTCAAAAATTGATCAATTTAATTTTCGATTCGAATTTTTTTAGCTTTGAAAAAGCATAATAAAGTTTTGACTTTTAAGCCTTAAAAAAAAAAAAAAAGGCAATAACTCAAATCATATGAAAAAATAAGGAAAAATATGAAAAACATGCACTCTATCAAGAATTATTGTGAAATAGTATAATGAATAAAAGTTATTTGAAAAAGAAAAATGAATAATTAGAAATTATTATAAAGGATATTGTAAAGACAAAATTATCTTTAATTAAAAAACTTACTTTTCTTTTTCTTTCATTGAAGAAATATTATTTTTTAAAAATTTTAATTGAAAATAAATTTTAATTGAAAATAAATTTAAAAAATAAAATATTTAAATATATATTTTTTTTAAAATTTAAAAAAATTTAAAAAATAAAGAAAAATTAAATTTAGGCATATTATTTTTATTTTTTAAAAATTTTTAATTAAAAAAAGTAAAATAAAAAATTTATTTTTTAAAATTATAAAGTTTTTATATTCAGAATATTTATTTTTTAATTAAAAATTAAATTAAAAAATAAAAGAAAAAGAAAGGAGAAGATTTTTTTATCAAGGATAATTTTGTTTTTATAATATCCTTTATAACAATTTCTAATTATTCATTTTTCTTTTTCAAATAATTTTTATTCATTATATCATTTCCCAATAATATACCATTTCCCAATAATTCTTGATAGAGTCCATGTTTTTCATATTAACCCAAAAAATGAAACAACCAGCCCCCAAAATTGACTAACCCCTCTATTGAGTCAAAAACAAGCACAAATCCCTTTCACATACTGCCCCAATATAAAACAAAAACAAAAACCCTATTTTCACCCATTTATATTTTCGTTCAATCAGGGTGACCCCATAGATAATATTGGTGCCAAGGTTTAAAATGGCAACGAAGGGTCCTTGACTCAACTCTCTATTCGACTGAGTCCACTGTAAAACTAGTATAATCAAAACTACATCTGACCACCACCTTGCAGCGGCAGTTGCAGCGGCAGCTGGCATGGCGGTTTCCATACAGGTGATGGGTCCGGTATGGGAGTCGGTCCTGGAGCAGATTAAGTCTGCTCAGGACAAGAACAGTGATCCACTTCTCTGGGCGGTTCAGCTCAGTTCTAGCCTTAACTCAGCTGGGGTTTCTTTGCCTTCAATCGACCTGGCTCACCTCCTTGTCTCCCACATCTGCTGGGATAATCACGTGCCTATCACGTGGAAGTTCCTGGAGAAGGCCTTGATTGTCAAATTCGTCCCTCCTATGCTCGTTCTCGCCCTTCTATCTACCAGGTCCATTTTCCTTGTATTTTATTTATTTATTTAGAAAATAGGGTTGATGATATTTGTGACTATATTGTTTGATTTTTTTAATATGGGCATTTTTGTTATTTGATTTTTTTTTTGGTGACTTGTATTCTGGTTTTGGGTTTTTGAGCTGATTGGTGGTTTGAAGTTGATAGTATCACCCTTTTGATAGGCTATGTTACTCGGACTCGGGTGTGAGTGTCGGACACTGGTATGTCTGTCACGGGTATTTTTAATTTTTTTCTAAGATTTTCATGTATTTGGAGGGTCTTTAGAGGAACATATCCCATACCCAAATTCGAAAATGCATCGGACACGTGTGTCGGACACGGGTATTTCAAAAATGAAGAGACGGAGCAACATAGTTGATAGGCCTTAGTTTAGTTTTTTAAGCACAACAAGATTCTGCAGTTCATGTGAATACAGGATGCTGTAGATTTTGTTGACCTTTGTCATGTAAGAATCCATACATTTGGGTTCTCACACCCTACCCCTGGTTGCCTATTATGATTTTGTTTTAAACTCCACTGTCGGTGTACAAGATGATTACCGCTATATGTATGTACATACTTTTTTTACGTGTCATGTATGTATATTAGGTGTTCCTGTCTTGGAGGAAGTAGGGGGTGTTGCTGAGGTGTGACCAAGTTCAGTTGTTATGGGGGATATGTGTTCATCAATCGAAGGACCTATTTGTCAAAACTGTTTTTAATTCATTCAATCTTTCTTTGTTCTATGACATTATTTAATTAACGTATAAATATGATTAAGGCCAATATTCTTAAGAAAATAAACTCACTATAGTGTTTTGCATCAAAGGTTAAATACTTAAATATAGTATTTGGTTCTGTTTTTCTTTCTTTTAATGCCTATTAGTGTTCTAAAAGTTTTATTTTTAATGCCCATTTGCTAGTGAGTGACCAAAAGTTTGAGGATATCTGACAATCTGGTGGTTTTTTGGTGGTTTATTTCTGTAAATTGTTGTTGTTGTTATTGTTTTTTTATGTCACTGCTGGTTTTGAAACAAATTTTCTGCTTGATTGGAATTTTATGTTAGATTGCAATCATTAAATAGCTATATTTTGGGTTTTTGGGCAAAACATTTATCTTTAAGTGCTCCACCTGCACATATTGTCTAACAATGGGTGGCCGGTGAAGTCATGATTTTGTGGAAAGGTGCCTACTTACGTGTTATTCCTTTTACTGAAACTGACATTTGGTGTCTATGACAGGGTCATTCCAAATCGTAAATTTCATCCTGCAGCATATCGGCTTTACATGGAACTCCTTAGGAGACATGCCTTTTCACTTAAATGTCAAATCAATGGGCCAAATTATCAAAAGTAAGCTTCAATTTCACCCCCTTTTTGTTTTCATAGAAGTATGGTTTGTTTATGGATTGCCATTAATGTTGACCTCTTTATTGGCTATAATATAATCCAAGATTAGTTAGAGCTATTTTACATTTGTTTTCTCTTTGAAGACATATTATTAGCTAAATTATATTAAAGAAAACTATATAGCATGTACCAAAATAATAAAACCTAAATTCATGTCAGCTTCTATTTTATGAAAATGGTTTGATCTGATTGTATAAATTTCTTTACCTTTGCCAATGTATCGCTTCATATCTTTTTAGAGATACTTGGCTAAGCTACTTCAATAAGTATTAATGCAAGTTTCTGTTGAAATTACAGGATTATGAAATCAATAGATGATGTTCTACATCTTTCCCGGATATTTGGCGTTCAATTGTCTGAACCTGGTCTGCTTCTAGTTGAATTTGTTTTTTCAATTGTATGGCAACTGCTTGATGCTTCACTAGATGATGAAGGGTTACTGGAACTGACACCTGAAAAGAGATCAATGTGGCCTACTGTAACTCAAGACATGGAAATAGATAATGCTGATAACTTTAATGAGAAGAGAAATGAGCACCATGATGTGCTGTATAAAGGAAATACTACGATAGCTATTGAGATAATTGGGGAATTTCTGCAAAATAAAGTAACTTCAAGGATTCTTTTCTTGGCACGGAGAAACATGTAAGAACTTATACCTGTTATTAATTTTTCTTTTTGTTGAGGGATTATGGTGCTAGTTATAGCCTATGAATAAGAGAGAGATGAGAAAAAAGTAGCCGTTCATGTGGTGCCTTTTCACTTTAAATAATGGCATCATTTGGTGCGAGAATTTGATTTACTGAACTTGGGTGGGATCCTGGTAATGCTTTGAGTTAATTGAGTAAAATGTGACTAACACTTATATTCCGTTACTCTTCTTAGGCCATCACATTGGGGAGCTTTCATTCAGCAATTAAGAGTTCTTGCAGCAAAGTCAGTGGCATTGAGAAATTCAAAACATATAACTCCAGAGACCCTTCTGCAGCTGACATCTGATGCACGTAAAGTTCTGTCTAGAGAATGTAAAACAATATCACAACAAGAGTTTCATGCTGTCATAGGCAACGGGTCTCTAACATCTTCATCTGGTCAGTGTCACGGAACTAGTCCTTCTGCACTTTGGCTTCCTATTGATCTGTTTCTTGAGGATGCTATGGATGGATCACAGGTGGCTGCAACTGGTGCTGTTGAAAATCTTACTGGTACTTGTTAATAGTTGTCTTCAGATGCTCAATTCATTGCTTTATTTGAAGCAGAAAAGATTCTAGTTCCTCGATCATGTTACTAAGTTAGAGTCAACCTTGCAGGTTTAGTAAAGGCTTTACAGGCAGTCAATGGTACAACATGGCATGATACATTTCTAGGTCTATGGATTGCAGCTTTGAGGCTTGTTCAAAGGGTAAGAATTTGTGCAAACTTGATCGAGCTCTTGTTTACCTAGGACAATCATTCTTCTCTTTTTTACTGAGAAGAAAATTGCTGAATATACATACAAAAAGTACATACATATATGTATGTGTTTGTGTGTATATGTATGATATAGCATTTATGTAAAAGCAACTTTAAATTTGGTTCTATGTTTTAATCTTTTATTCTTGTCAATTTGTGAGGCAATTTCACATGATTTGTTGTGACAACAGAGTAGGTAATACAACCTATTCTCTGGAAATACTAGTATATTAAAATAACGCTGTCTACTAGAAGAAAATGATATTGAGATGATTAGTTTATTATCAGTACAGTTGGTTTGTCAAAGGCTTAGTTTGTACCAGAGAAGCACATACAATATGATCTAGAACACATTATACTTCGATATTCATTTCCCAACTATTTCTTGTGTTTAAACTGAGCTGCCTTTCTATTTTATTTGTTTCGTAGGAAAGGGACATTAGTGAGGGTCCTGTACCTCGCCTTGACACCTGCTTGTGCATGTTATTGTCTATTACCCCACTTGTGGTGGCCAATATTGTTGAGGAAGAGGAAAGTGAATTTATTGATGAAAGTGCTTGCAGCCCAACCAATCAAACAAAAGAGAAGCAAGCCACAGGAAGATGTCGTAAGGGCTTAATTTCCAGCTTACAGATGTTGAGCGATTATGAGGCTTTATTGACTCCACCTCAATCAGTTCGTTCAGTAGCCAATCAGGCTGCTGCCAAAGCAGTTATGTTTATTTCTGGTCTCACAGTTGGTAATGGATACTATGAGTGCATGAGCATTAATGACATGCCCATGAATTGCTGTAAGCACTACTATCCTTCATTTTTTATATGAGGTTACTGCTCTATTATGGCTGTTTTGAGATGCGTTCTTGCATAAGTCTACTTTAGCGCAGAGCCGTAGACTCCTCCCAATGAGAAGTACAAGAGGAACAGTGCTAGCTACTATTTTATTATTTCAAAATTTCATGAAATTTCCCCTCAAGTATGCCCTCTTATAAAATTCAATCATGCAATTAAAATAGGGGATTTGATTATTTGATCTGGTTGTTTTGTTGACTGAGCTACTATGGTAGAGCATAATTATTATGAATCTCTCTCTCTCTCTCTTTCTCTTTCTAGATATCATATTTCTTTTCTGAAAAATTTGTTGATCTTTTTCTCTTCATTCATTTCAGAAAGATTTGTTTTGTCCCATTTTCTAATTCTCTTCTGTCTGTTCTAGCTGTTTCTTTCCTTAATTTTTTTTTTTTTTTTTTCTAGCTAATGCTTTTTCCAGTTTTCATGTTGTGCAATATTCTCATTTTGGTTTATTTTATAATATTATGTGTTTCTTGCAGCTGGAAACTTGCGGCATCTGATTGTTGAGGCTTGTATTGCCAGAAATCTATTGGACACATCCACATATCTCTGGCCAGGATATGTAAATGCACGTGCAAATATACCCCGTAGTGTTCCTAGTCAAGTGCCTGGTTGGTCATCACTGGTGAAAGGATCCCCTCTAACTCCAACGTTGATAAATGCTTTGATTGCAACTCCAGCTTCTAGGTATGCTGCAACATATATTTTCTTTAGATATTTTTGTCTTTGCTTTTTTAAAGGAGGAGGGTAGGGCAGCTTGGTTGCTTAGTTGCTAACCTTTTTCCTTCATTGTCCCAAAGCACTAAGATGGGGCTGCTGACCGAAACATCACTCTGACCCCTAACACTATCTGTATAAGAGTTGTCATCCACTTCTTTGCTCAATTGCAGTGACCATAAATTCATGGAATAGATCCATCTATTAATCTTTTATTATGTTCTGATATCTGAAAAGAGAATGCACAGTTTTTATGGGAGTTTTCATATTTGCTATTCCTCGTCCATTAAGTTGTATAAGTTACTTATACCATTGCTTTGATTTTACCAGAATGCCTGGCTTCACCGGATTTGTTTTTATATTTTTGCTTGTCTTTTTAATTTTCACAAATGGTGATTCTTTTTGCTGGTTTGAATGAATTGTGATCCTGCTATTTTATGTTATTATTGTAGTTAAAGACCTAGTTTGGGAGCTTATGAATTGGATGGTAGAAAGATGTCAACAAGTCAATTATATCATTATACCTTATGGTTATTATTTTCAGCTAGGGAGTTAGTCATATGGAATTTGGATTTAATATCTGCTTGATTTAATATTATTTCCAGTTATTGCCCACGTTAGTATGTTTTCTTTCTTTTTTTTGTCATTTTGCTCTGCTTGCTTGATGATGCTACAATTGAAGTTATTAGTTGTAAGGTGGCTTAGAGATAGTGTGTTTCAACTTCATGCGTCATCTTTTTTCTCTTTCTATACCCCTATGACTATTTTCTTTATCATACTTTAAGTTCCTATATACAATCTGTATAAATATATACATTCATACAGAAATTAGAAATTTATGTTTCCATGCCGCAGATACTGGATGTATATCTCATTATTGTATGGGTATGTGCCTGTGTTGGGGTGGGGTGGGGGTGGGGATTGAAAGTGTCTTGACTGATTAACTGTAGTATCCTAGTAATCTGCTGGCTATTACCTGGTCTTCAGTTACAACCTTCTATTTCCTGAAGCCAGGTATATGAGATGCTCTTTTTTGTAAATTTACCCAGTGCTAAGGCAACTGAATTTAAGCTCCTGGATTTGATGGAAGCTTAGCAGAGATCGAGAAAATATATGAGATTGCAACCAAAGGTTCAGATGATGAGAAGATATCTGCTGCTAGCATTCTTTGTGGGGCATCTCTAGTTCGTGGTTGGAATATACAGGTAATTTGACAGGTCACTTTCTACAGAGTGCGTTGCGATCGCATAGTGTCACGGACCGCGCGTTCCCTTAGCCGAAACGGCACGACCGTGCGGCACTAAGACTACTCCTAGTCGAGGTCAGCCTTTCGCAAGTCCATTTTTCGCATGGACAACCCACGATCCTGGGACCTGTGGGTTATGGACCCACAAGTCTACCTGCTCCAGGGCCCGTGCCACTCTTGGCACCATCAGGGATCACCTATCCCTTGGACAAGGTCTTGTCCGCTGCTCTGCATCGGGGTAGTCATGGTGGCACCAAGGCATGCCGATGCCAGACCATGACACATAGTCTGTCACCGTCATTCTAAGTGTTTCAGAAGTTTGTTTATCCTTTTTTTCTTTCTTTAAATTGTCTTCTATTCGTACTAATTTTGGGGTTTATTTTGGTCTCGCATGTTGTAGGAACAAACCATTCTCTTCATTACAAGTTTGTTGTCACCACCAGTTCCTGCCGATTATTCTGGGAGTGAGAGCCATTTGATCAGTTATGCTCCATATTTGAATGTTCTTCTTGTTGGAATATCACCTGTAGATTGCGTCCAGATTTTCTCTTTACATGGCATGGTAGGTTTTATTTTTCATGATTCATCTTTTCTGCTGGCTTATATGTGAATATTCTTGTGTGCCATACGAATTGAAGAAAGGTCCATGGAGCTAGTTTTTGAACAAGTTTGCTGAAAAGATCCTCCTCATATATTGCAAATAAATTATATATGGATTTTCTGCAGTCTGTGTATAACTGAGGGGAATTCCTTCATAACATCTTCGTAATTTTGGACCATTAAAAAATTAGCAGCTGTTCCTTTCTGCATTTACAGAGACAATATGTTTCATGAATAATTAGGCATGCCTTGTGGCACATATCTTATGTTGCTCCGACTCTTCATTTTTCTTGAAGTACCCGTGTCCGACGCATATCCGGACATGGATATGATCCTCCAAGGACCCTCCAAATACATGGAAATCTTTAAAAAAAAAAAAATGAACATGCCCGTGTCGGACACGTACCCATGTCCGACACTCACACCCGAGTCCGAGTAATATAGCATATCCACATGATAAAATCCTATGTGCTCCACGCACTGATGTTACTGATATTCTTGTCAGGTTCCACTGCTTGCTGGTACATTGATGCCCCTTTGTGAGGTTTTTGGGTCAACTGCTCCCGATGTTTCGTGGACTCTTCCAACGGGGGAAGAGCTGACTAGTCATGCGGTGTTCACCAATGCATTTACTCTTCTACTGAGATTATGGAAGTTTGATCATCCACCTGTTGAACATGTGATGCGAGATGCAACACCAGTGGGATCTCAACTAAGTCCTGAGTATCTGTTGTTGGTTCGAAACTCTAAATTATCTGCTTTTGGAAAATCACCAAAGGATCATTTGAAAATTAAAAGAGTGTCAAAAATTTTAAATTTCTCTATGGAACTCATATTTATGGATTCCTTTCCCAAGTTAAAACGCTGGTACCGGCAGCATCAAGAATGTATTGCTTCCCCCTTATCAGGACTTGTACAAGGGACGAATGTTCATCAGATTGTTGATGCGCTCCTCAATATGACGTTCAGGAAGATAGGCAGGGGTGGTCAGTCTTTAACTTCTACAACTTCTGGAAGTAGTACTTCTTCTGCATCTGGAGCTGAGGATGTCTCTATAAGACTTAAAGTACCAGCATGGGATATCCTGGAAGGAACTCCCTATGTGCTTGATGCAGCTCTGACAGCCTGTGCCCATGGAAGACTCTCACCCCGTGAACTGGCTACAGGTTTGTCCTTTTTCTTGCTTAAAAGCAGGCATATACATGGAAAAAATATTGTTTAGAAGGAACTGGTAATAGTATATCAAGAGCTTATTGAGGAATAGACTAATATCTTATTGTCGAGTTAAAGTGGGTTCAATTTTATAACATGTGAATGCTGGGGTGACATTTCAGGCATAGATTTTCAATATGAATTTTATATTCTTCTTCATGATCTGTCAATGTAATTTTGTAAATTGCTGGTATTGTGAAGAAGTTTAATTTCTAGGTAAACTATTGTGAGTTTGTTTCCTATTCTAAAATATGATATTAGATCTAGTTTGACAATCTACATTAATATCTGAAAACTAAATAATGGGAATGCAATATAGTGCATAGGAGTAGTCGCAAAATGTTTATGTGTGGCATAATCTAAACTCGAAACAATCACACATGAGATTTATGGAACAGTCTTTCTTAAGTTGCTGAAAGGTGTCCCATATCTTTCATAAACACGGTGCGCATGCTGTATTTCTGCACTAATCAATTTACAAAGGAAATGGCAATATCCTGTTCTTCCAGATATCTTTGTTCCTCAGCAACATAATTTCTTTGCCTGCAATATCTCAGGACTCAAAGAACTTGCTGATTTCCTTCCGGCAACCCTGGCAACCATCGTCAGCTACTTCTCTGCTGAAGTAACGCGAGGTATATGGAAGCCTGTTTTTATGAATGGAACAGATTGGCCAAGTCCCTCAGCAAATTTATCCATTGTTGAGCAGCAAATCAAAAAAATTATAGCTGCCACTGGTGTTGATGTCCCAAGCCTTGCCTCAGGTATTTTTTTTTATACCATTATGTTTGTTCCCCCTTCCCTAATATTAGTTTGTGGACAATGATAATTTTCTTTTGACCTGCATCTCCAGAAGTGACTTTTTGAGCAAAAGTTGCCTCAGTTATACTGGCCACTAAACAGCTTTTCTGTATTTTTAAATGTAATTAAGAAGGGAAAAAAGGAAAGAAAAGATTGGACTTGGACAGTCTGTGCGTGTGTTCATTTTTTCCTTGCTGAATGGGAACGTGAATGGAAGGTGAATCTAAAATGCGGATCAACCTACATGTACTTTAGACCTATGTTACTCGAGCTCGGGTGTGAGTGTCTGATACGGGTATGTGTCCGACACGGGTATGTTCAGTTTTTTCTAAGTTTTTTCATGTATTTGGAGGATTTTTGGAGGGTCATATCTCCATACCTATGTCCGAATATGCGTCCGATAGGGGTGTCGGACATAGGTACTTAAAGAAAAATAAAGAGTCCGAGCAACATAGCTTTAGACACAGATCTGCTTCCAGTGATTTAGCAAGATCCTTGCAATTTTAAAAATGTTGGAAAAATGAATTTAACTCCCAAGCATATGTAGGGAGTTTTATGATTTGACAAATCTGTCAGCTAATATTCTGTCTCAATCTTTTATTTTTGCTTGCAGGGGGGAGCTCTCCGGCTATGCTTCCTTTGCCCTTGGCTGCCCTTGTTAGCCTCACAATAACCTATAAACTTGATAAAGCCTCTGAACGCTTCCTTATATTAATTGGCCCAGCATTGAATTCCTTAGCTGAAGGTTGTCCCTGGCCATGCATGCCCATCGTAGTCTCACTATGGGCTCAGAAGGTTAAGCGGTGGAACGATTTCCTCGTGTTCTCTGCTTCCCGTACCGTCTTCCACCACAGTAGCGATGCTGTAGTTCAACTTCTTAGGAGTTGCTTCACATCTACTCTCGGATTAAGCCCGTCTATCATTTACAGCAACGGTGGAGTGGGTGCACTCCTTGGCCATGGATTTGGCTCTCATTTCTCTGGGGGAATGTCTCCAGTTGCCCCAGGAATTATGTACTTACGAGTGCATCGATCAGTCAGAGATATCATGTTTATGACAGAAGAAATTGTGTCTCTTTTAATGTCTTCTGTAAGAGATATTGCCAGCAGTGGGTTATCGAAGGAGAAATTCGAGAAATTGAAAAAGACAAAGTTTGGACTGAGATATGGCCAAGTTTCTCTTGGAGCCGCAATGACACGTGTCAAACTTGCTGCATCACTTGGGGCTTCATTGGTTTGGCTATCTGGTGGATTAAGCTTGGTCCAATCATTGATCAAAGAAACATTACCTTCTTGGTTTATATCAGCTCATACACCAGAGCAGGATTATGGGGAACCTGGAGGTGTAGTTGCCATGCTGGGAGGTTTTGCACTTGCATACTTTGCTGTGCTTTCCGGAACCTTCGCATGGGGTGTCGACTCGGCTTCACCAGCATCAAAACGACGACCAAAGGTTCTCGGATCGCACATGGAATTTCTCGCGAGTGCATTAGATGGGAAAATATCGCTCGGATGTGATTATGCGACATGGCGTGCATATGTAACAGGTTTTGTGAGCTTGATGGTAGGTTGCACACAGAAGTGGGTTTTGGATGTCAATGTTGATGTTTTGAAAAGGCTGAGCAATGGATTGAGGCAGTGGAATGAGGAAGAACTGGCTATGGCTTTGCTCGGACTTGGCGGTGTCGGAGCTACCGGCGCAGCTGCTGAATTGATTATTGAAATTGGAGCTTAAATTTGCCAGACTTGTTTGCTACTTATCCACTTCAAGTAAGATGCATTGCTGTTGCTTTCCAGTAAAGATCATTGCATTTAGAATTTGTAAGAGGGAATTGAAGAAAACTAATCTTAATAACACTTCTGTAAATATGGTTTAGAACATTCTTTTTAATGTGAATGTAGCAACTTTATTTATTTTATTTTTGCTTGATTTTATTCAATTTTAGTCATTTTGATTGTTAATCCACAATCTGAAGGGTATTTAAAAACATGTTTTAGGTTTTCTTTTAGGTGAAAAGAAACAAATGGAAAGCTTTCAATGGAAGTCTTAATAATCCGTTTGGTCAGGTTGGAAATGTTTGGTTCCAAGTCTTTCCCTATGTTTATTTTTAACCAATCAAGTATTTTTTTTTTTTTGTTGTGTTAAAAAAATCGAACCAGATTAGTTGGATTGATTTAATAATGAATCAGAGATTTATCTGGTTCGATGAACATTAAAAAATAAGTGGTTTGTTGAACAGATAAAAAAAACTCTTTCAATTGGTGAAATTCAATTTTATGTTCATTTTATCATTTTTTTATTAAAATTTTTTGTTAGTGAATTTTTATTCTTTTAATCATATATTAAAAATCATACTATTAAGTTAAATTAAATGTTTATTTTTATTAATTATTAATTATATTTAATATTTATTTAATATAAAAAAATTATATATTTAATATTTAATTTATTTTTAATTCATTCATTCAATTTAATTAATTGAATTGATTAAATCAATAATTAAAAATCTTATCAATTTGATTTTTGATTCAATTTTTATTAATGAATTATGAAAAACATTATGAAAGATTGATCATACCTGTCCCAATCATGAATAAAAGCTTGACGCCTGTGCTCAAGTTTGAGCAGTGTAGTATAAAGGAAGTGTAGAAATTGATTCGAATCTCAAATTTATTGATTGCATAAATCAACTTAACTAAGTTTAGATTCGGATTATTACTTTTTATGTGTGCATTTCCATGGTATACTTGTTAGGCCTAAATTTGTAGAATAAATAAGAACATAGACTTGAAAAATCTAAATTTAACCCTAAACTTGTCAAGTTGTTATTTCACACACCAAAGGAAGAAAAATCTAAGAAATAAATGTCTCTAATCATGAGAATCATATCAAATTCACCAAAGCAAACCTTTTTTTTTTTTGTTAAAAGATACCAAAGCAAACCTATTTAAGTTTGAGAAGTAACAGAGTTATCATGATAATACAACTATCATAAATTCATTTTTAGAACCAACTTTTATGAACATTTATTTAGCCAACGGATTATTTGGACGAACCATGCAAACTGCCGGCAGTCGAACTCTCTTCGGAGCACTGTTTGCTGCTCCTCTTTGTTGGAACAAGCGGGTTGTTTTCTTCCTCAAAAATCAAATGCGTTTTCTCAAGGTCGCTGCCCTTGAAAACTGGATGTATATAAGCATCCTTTAGGTAAGCTTTCAAGTTTAAGTTTGGCTCCGTTGCCCTTTCTAGTGTATCTTTGATCATTGCATCCTGTTTTGTAATTAAAAAATAAATAAAATAAAAATGTGTCATATATCAGTTTATAAAAGATTAACCAAAGTACCAACTTATTCTGGTTCCAAAATAATGCTATCTGCTCCCACCATCAGATCGATAGCTTTATGTTATTCAAACTCTTCATTTTTTTTTTTTAAAGTATTCGTGTCCAACACATATTCAGACATAAGTACGGAGATATGATCTTCCAAATATATGAAAAAACTTACACATATCCGTAACCGATTCTTGCCCCCCAAGTCCACGTAACATAGATTTAGCTAAATAGCATAGATTTTCTAGATCTTAATAGGTTAGACTTGGTTCACTCACCTTTATTAAATTTTAGTTATATCTAAATTGGATCAAGGATGATCATTGAACCTTGATCAAAATAAATGGCTTTGACATGGTAATGATGCCACCCACAACCAAACATAAAACTTATGTTACTTCGACTCTTTATTTTTTCTGAAGTATTCGTTTCCGACATCCATATCCAACACATATTCGGAGAAGGGTATGGGGATATAATCTTCTAAATATATGAAAAAAAACTTAGAAAAAATTAAACATACTCGTATCGGATACATACCCGTATCCGACACTCACCTCCAAATCCGAGTAACGTAGCATAAAACACCATATCCTTTAAAATTCCAAAGTGCAAGTAACCTTTATGTTATTAATGTTTCATCAAGTAAAACCTTTGCAAACTCTTTCTTTAAAAGCTTAATATAGATCATAACTCAAAAGTATTCCTTACCTGTAACGGGAGTTTGACAAATGCAGATTCAAATCGGCCCTTGCAGTATCTATGAAACCAGATGGTCAAAATAGGAAGGGGAATTAGTGCAATTGTTGATTTCTCAATGTTCTTTGTGCTCAACAATCCCATTAGAAGAAGTTGAGATATTATTAAACCGATTATTATTCTCTTATGCACGTCTGGCCAAAATGAGCCTCCACTCTCATATCTTTGATCATACACGTTGATAACCTTGCAGCAAGAAACAAGATTGTGACACATAGAACAGGTGAGTTTTTTTATACCATAAGATGAAAACATTTCGCAATAATAACCTATGTTGCCCCGACTCTTCATTTTTCTTGAAGTACTTGTGTCCAACATCCGTGTCCAACGCATACCCGAACATGGGTATGGAGATATGATCCCCAAGGACCCTCCAACCCTCCAAATATATGGAAAAACTTAGAATAAATCAAACATATCCATGTCGGACATATACCCGTGTCCGATACTCACACTCGAGTCTGAGTAAAATAGGTAATAACCATAAGAGCAAGAAATATTGAATATTGGTGCAATATATATGCCTCATTTAGCCAAAAAGAGAGGCTGTCTTATGACCTTAATTATTACAAAATGACTGACTGATAGGACCTGCTTCAAAACAATGAAAAATAAATTGTACAGTTCTACGCATATGGGGCAAAAGGCAGTCCTACCTCAAAGGGAACTACTATATCTTTATCCGACCATATTCAATAGATGTTAGAAAAGTGAAAAGTAAATGAGAAAATTGGTATTATCCAGAATCTTCATTTTTTCTAAAGTATCTGTGTCCGACACATATTCGGATCTGGGAATGGGAGTATGATCCTCCAAATATATGAAAAAACATATACCTATGTCGGACACATACCTATATCAGACACTTACCCCGAGTCCGGTTAACATAAGGTCTGACTGTCCATGGTACAACTCTAAAACACTAATACAGCATAGAATGAATGAAAGGAAGGAAGAAAAAATGATATACATATGCTTCCAGCATTTATATTTATATCTAATGGAATAAAAGGAAATCTATTAAGCAACATATAACTCAAACATGCAAAGACAATACAATATTTGGTTAGGTAGTGTACCTGGTGACGAAATACCAAATAGGAAAAAGCAAAGAAGATGATGACGAAAGGAAGAAGAACAGGTGTGATAGCTGAGTAAACAAGTCCGAGCAAGATATATAATTGAACCCTTGGTTCAGATGTTGCAAAGTCTATGCAACCAGGGTCCATTGCTTGCTCCCTATCTTGTTCTGTTTTAACCAAAAACGTATTTTTCAGGTGGAACATGACCAATGGCACTAATCTGAGGATTTCTGCAGCAATCCCTGCCCATCCATCGACCATTATATAAGTAATGAAAAAAGTGGCTTTCATTGGGATAGATACGCCAATGGTTTTTGGAATCCTGCACAAGTAACAAAATAATCTAATCACCACCTCTATATATATCAGATACGTTAAGATAAAACAGTATGATATAAATAGCATGAGAAAGAAAGCCATGTCTTTGGCATGCGGAACATTAAACCATAAACACATTAATAGAGGATCATTACAGAGAAAAGCGTACAATGCAACTGAAAAGAAAATAGAAGGAACTAAAGGGTAAAAAAATGAAGAAATTCAGCATTCCAGCATCAATTAAGAACTATTAAGGTTGTATATCTGATTTGACACGTTCGAGTTCTGTGCAAGTAGCTATATGTATGTTACTAGGACTCGGGTGTGAGTGCCGGATACGGGTAAGTGTCTGACACGGATATGTTCAATTTTTTCTAAGTTTTTCCATGTATTTGGAGGGTCATATTCTCATACCCATGTCCGAATATATGTCAAACACGAGTGTCGAACACCGTTACTTCAAGAAAAATGAAAAGTCGGAGCAACATAGAGCTACATATTTCTGTTAGAGAGATATACCGAATCATTGCTGCTCTAACTAAATCTCTTGATGCAACAACCTTGGTTTTATTTCAGTATTCAAACTGCATGTGAATATCGTTAAGTATTAAATATGTTAACCCATCCATTTTTCTGGGAAGAGGTAAGTACATACTCTGTTGGAGGCTGGTCAAGGAAAGTTTTAAGCTGCTGAAATGCTGTGCCAGTGATAATGCTTCCAAGAAATACATTGACAAGAATGAACAGGTGATATTTCCCAGCTGATCTTCTATCCAAAGATGAGAGTGATGAAAATCCTTCTATTTTAGACATTGTCATAAGAATTGTTGGAAGTACAATAAGAAATATCTTCAGTGCAATCCCAGGGAGAAAGCCTTGGATGACGGATTTGAATGAGTTCCTGAAACAATGTTTTAGAGCAGTTGAAACTTTTAGCTACTACAAGTCTCAAAACATCATATTAATAGTTGCAAGGGGACAGGGGAAACCCAATAGTTATGTCTAGATACCAGCCTGTGAATTAAGATCAGGTAATAGACTTGCTGCAGTTGCTAATATATATCCATTTTCTCTTCTTTTTTTTTTAACTTTTTTCTTCCCCACCCATTTGGGACCCAGTTCTCACACTAAGCAGGTGACAAATTTCCAGAGGTTCATTATGGCAACTACACCAAAGAAAACAGTATAACTTTTCATTGTGGCAAGTCAGAAATTTGGCTTTGTTACCAGCTGAAAATTCCTGAATAAGAGCAAATGTAATTGGTGCTATAGTGTTTCCATAATAAGAAAGAAAAGTTTAAAACTTATTTCTTTCCATATCGATTTTATTTTGGTAGTGCAAGATACCCATCCCTAACAAAAGTCTTGCTTGAAAAAATGGCTAGACATGGAGGTATAAAATCAGGATAGATGTTAGTAGGTCAAACACATTAATGACTATAATTATAGGGAGGGGAAAATATCAATGACACATGAGGAGGTGCTTAGTTAATAGAAGGAAAAGAGTGACAAGAAACTTACATTTCTATTAATGGCTTCAAGAAAGGAAAAACCTTCTCAATCCCCTCAATGTTGGCTAGAGATTGAACGAAAGCTATAGGGATCATGAAGCAGAAAATTAGAAAAAATAGTGCAACGGCCATTAGCATCCTTCGAATGGTGAGTTCAAAATATGGTATAGCAAAATTATTCCAATAAACATCACGTGGTTCAGGGGCCCATTCTGTCAACCAAATTGTAGGATTACGGGATAGCTGAGTTTGAGCACAGACTGCTGCCGCCCATCGCGATTTGAATGAAACAAATGCTGCTGGAACTATAGCATTTGGATCACTCATGACTTTTTCTCTTTCTGCAGCTTCCTACATAAGAATGACGGAATGACAGTTTTCTTATGAGTAACTAAATTACACATTAGCAGGAAAAGAAAGAAGAGCAAATACTAAATGTTCTCTTTGACTGCATGCAGCTTCATGTTTTCTCCTATTCCTTAATGTTGCCTGGAAAGTAAACTATATATCATCTTAATGTTGCCTCGATCCTACCTATTCTTGCCTTAATTGAATAAGAAGATTGAAAATGAAAGCTTTTTCTCATGTGTCAATGTTGTGTTGCCTGGAGAGACAATGTAGCAATAGCCAATATGTATAGACTCCTCATTGGAAATTTTAACCATATAAAAAACCTGTCAATTCTGAATCAGAATCCGAAAAACCAATCCGATCGACCCGAACTCGAACCAACCCGATTTGATCATAAAAAGTCAACAACCGATCCGTCCAATCAACAGGTAATATAAACATTACCTCAGCACAGGACAGTTTCGTCATCAAGAGACACATGCTAACAAAGTGTTTAAATTATTTATTTTCCGCTATTATGATGATGGCAGAAACAGAGGTAATGATAATTGTCGAAGTAAGAACAGCAGGTACAAATTATAGCTTGAAACAACAAAGAAACAAATTATAGCAGGTACAAATTATAGCAAGAAACAACAAAGAAATTTTTATAAAAAAAAAAAATCCCTAGTACAGTTACTACAGTGTGTTGAAACTTACTGCTTCACTCAGTTTCTGAATCTCAGAAGAGTAATAATCCACTGCATCAACTTTAGTGCCAAAAAAACCACAGAAACCTGTCTATAATAACAAGAAATTTGGATAATGAACTAGACAGCTGAAAATCAACATGGAATAGTAAATGACATTTGCTGTACACATTAAACAAACTATTCCACTAAGAAAGGAAATGGAGCCAAATAAATGTCAATAGTATGCTTGTCATGCAAAGATATTACCTTTGTGATCGGCCTCTTTGAAGTTCTCTCATACTTATTAAGGTAGTAAGTATACCAATTTTGTAAACTGTTCTTCTTTGCAACCAATGCCGCTAGCTTATTTGCATTATATACAACCTATCAAAGTTACAGAGTAAAGCAGTTTATGCTATAGAAATTTATGTCACTGGCAAATAGAAAGATAATACTTCTAGACAACAACAGTTCCAAAAATTGCAACATAGAATTTCCTGTTAGACCACCTATTTTCCTTCTTTCCTGCACTAGTGCTACTTAGAACTTATTTACCAGTCAAATTATCATAGTTGACACAACTCGTCAAAGAAACAAACCTGATGAGTAAGATAATGATCAGGGTGATTTACGCAAAAAAAATGTTCGACATGCTCACTAACTGATTCATCAGGATCAGGAGGAACATTTCTTACTAGAACCTGCAAAACATATTAAAGGTAAACAAAAGAAAGCAAAATTAAATATAAGCACTAAACTGGGATGAGATAAAAATGCTCTAGCAGGCATGCACATGTATGTTGATTGTTTCAAACATGACAGGCAGCTGCATATATTGCCATAACTGCAGTCTATTTGACACAAACAGCATACATCCCTTTAGTTCAATCAACTTTGAGTAGAATGACAGAACAAGTCCTCAAGGAGACACCACAATTATATAATTTAGGACTTACGTGCAATCTGGGGCTCTCAAGGTTGGACCTTAAGCATAGGAGGATGTGGTTTATGGAATGGGAAGGCTACATCCCGTCATGTAGCCCAAGGGTCAGTGTACCCAAAAAATGTTTATGATTGAATAAGGGAGCAAAGATACAAGGAAACCTCAGTAGTTACATATAAATGGTCCAGCAACAGCATAACTGGGGAACGAGAAAAGAGGGGGGAAAACCCCAAATATGAGTGCCAAATTTACTAGCAATGATAATGCAACACCATCGACAAAGATACTTCATAAACCATAGCCTGATCTATAGGAAGGTATATGATCACATTATATAAGATGTCTTTGTCTATGTACTAAAATAACTAATATCAAGTAAACCTTCTCCATTTTAATTGTATGCTATGTTGGGGAGCATAACTTTATGTCTGAGATCTGAATTAGATATTAAACATGAATGCATGACCGATCTAGGCAGAGACTGAGAATCTCTGAAATTCTTCATCAAAATGAAATACATCTTAACCTGCAATTTAGTGAGAACCAAATACCATTTATTCATGATTGGAAAATTTAACAATAGCCTTTTGGAGCTATGGCAAGTCATCCACTCCAAGTAATTCAAATGTTTAAGTTAGATATTGTGCCAGTATCTGGATATGCATGTCTTTTGATTTTTTTTCCCCTTGTAATCAGAAATTATAGTGCATTCAACAAATCAACCAGTGTAAGATAATCAACAGTTGTAAACAGATGAGATACATCTTTATATTTCTAAAAGAAAGAGGCATATGAATATCTGCATCACAACAATATAGGCATTAATAAGCACTGAACAAAAGAAAAACTCACTGTGAATTGATCAGGACGACGATTTTCTGATGCTAGATATCGCAACCTCATAGCAGCTACCACTTTGTATTCAACATATAGCACATAAAACGTCCACAGTGAGAACACATATGACATACCGATATGTGCCCAAAACCTGAAAAAGGATAGTTGAGACTTTCTCCTGACTGAGAAATGAAACAAGATATTTTGTGCAAATTGAAAATTTTAGGACATTATAACACTCAGGTTCATTTAAAAGCTGAAAAGGAGAAAAGACAACGTACTGTATTATTTGGATGAGGGCCTAAAACTGGATTTTTATCTCTAACATGCCCCCTCATGAACAAACCTTTGAAATGAAAGTGCTAAGCACAAGCGTTACTTTTGCCTTGTACTAATATTAGAACGATGGCACCAGAGGTTTGAACCATTGAACCCAAAAATGCAAGTTATTACGCGAGGACTTTGGGAACAGGTAGCAGCAAACCAAAATAGTGTAAGAATCAGGTTTCAGAACTCTAGAAAATTTTTGTACAATAACTCAATATTTAGTATAGTTTTGCAACCCACTTCTTCAGTGCTGCATATAACACAGATATTGAAATAATAAAAATACTATAATGATACTCGCGCGATGTCGCGAAAATCAAATGTTAAATATACGATGATAATATTTCTAAAAACGAAAATTAACAATTAAACAAAAAATAAATTTATTAATATTTTATAAAATAACAAAAGAGAATTGTTATAATAATTTAAAGTTCTAAACAATTTATAAAGTCAGCCTAAAAGATAAATTTAAGTGAAACAAACTTTTTTCTAAATCGAATCACAATGACAAATTATGTAAAATATAAAATGAATTGAGACACGACACGAACACAACATAAGAAAAATAATTAAAACACAACACGAAAAATAACATAAACTCGATAAGAATACACGAACATGTAAAAATATACATAAAATGAATTATTAACGTGTAAAAATTTATATAAATTTATAATACTTTGAAAACACAACAAAAGAAAAAACACAGTAGGAACACACAAATTTTTCTCTAAATTGAATTAAAATGTCAAACTATGTAAAATATTAGATGAATTGAAATACGACAAGAACATACCATAGGAAATATAATTAAAACACAACACGAAAAATAACATTAACACGAACATAAAGATGAAAAAATAATTAAAACACACATGAAAAATAATATGGACACGACACGAATATACAAATGTGTAAAAATATACATAAAACGAATTATTAACGTGTAAAAAAGTATATAAATTTATAATACTTTGAAAAACAAAAGAAAAAAAACGGACACGAACACATCACTAACACAACATAGAAAAACTAATTAAAACACAACACGAAAAATAACACAAACACGATAGGATACACGAACGTTTAAAAATATACGTAAAATAAATTATTAACGTGTAAAATTTATATAAATTTATAATATTTTAAACACAAAAAGTTAATACAAACACACAAATTTATAATACTTTGAAAAACAAAAAAATAAAACGGACACGAACACAACATAGGAAAAACAATTAAAACACAACACGAAAAATAACACAAACACGATACAGATACACGAATGTTTAAAAATATACATAAAACGAATTATTAACGTGTAAAATTTTATATAAATTTACAATACTTTAAACATAAAAAAATAACACGAATACACAAATTTATAATACTTTGAAAAACAAAAAAAATAAAACGGACACGAACACGAACACGTCACGAACACAACATAGAAAGATAATTAAAATAATAAAAAAATTATTAAAACTTAGCCAAAAAAAAAAAGAAAAATAATTAAAACACAACACGAAAAATAACACAAATATGATACGGATACACGAACGTTTAAAAATATACATAAAATGAATTATTAACGTGTAAAAATTTATAATACTTTAAACACACTTTTTTTTTCTTCCTATCATTTTTTTTTTCTACCCTAATAATTCAAAAAAAATGGGGCCAAAAAAAAAAAAAAAAAAAACAAAGGTGGCTACCCTCACCTTGTCGTAAAAAATACAAAATTTATCTTATGGATGTCTCACATTCTGCTTTGATTACAACACTAGGGTTATAGGGAAGGTCTAGTATTAGTATAAATCAAACTGAGACTCCAATCTTTTCCAAGTTTGAAACTGATAAATTCCAGATGAAACCAGAGTATAGCATTCGAGAAGAATAGAGTAAAAAAACTATTGCTCACCTTTTTGATCCATATGGAACGTTTGATATTGAGAGCTTGTCAATGTCGCTAAATGTTAAACCCTTACTACGCTCTAATGTCTCCCCCGTCAAATTGACAGGTACCAAAACCATTAAAGCCAGCACAGCTAGGGGGACAAATATTTTCAAGCTGCAAACAAAATGCCATCATAATCATATTAGACTGCTCTATCACAGCAAACAACAATATGAAATTGTAAATAATATACAAATTCTAACATAACTATTTCATTTTTAATTCTCATAAACATTAGGATTGCGTTTGGGAACTTGGATTTTAAAAATTATGTAAAAAAACACATGTAGATGTAACATTCATGATTAGTTTTCAAATTTATGGATTTATTGGATGTCTATTTAATGGTGAATTTGAAATACCTATAGATATTTGTGAATTTGAAATTCATGTTTTTATACTTTTCAAATATATAATCTTATTGAAAATTAATTTATACATAATGTATGCATTTCATTTTCATAATTTATATAACAAATGAAATTCAAATCCTAATTTTCAAATTTATGTTTCCAAACATAGCATAGAAGTATTTGTTTCTATATCTAAACGCACTTTTTGTTCTTTTATTTCTGAAAACGTTAGGCAAATAGCAAACGTATCAACCAAACGGGTATCTAAAAACTGACCCGAGAAGGTAAATCCGAATATAGACAACAGAATCAAGTCCAGCATGATCAATGAGCTCGGGTTCAGGCATTCTCAAAGCCGCAGGCATCCAATTCAAGAAATTTACGTATGTCCTGCAATCTAAGTTGACAAATTTGGATACAAATGCACCAGATCGAGTAGGGCTGCTTCTTATCCCCTTTCGATACCATTTCGGGAAGAAAACCCTATCATTGAACGGTTGAAGCCTCAATATTGCAAAAGCCACTAGGAATGCAAATGCAGATAGAAGATTAATAGCAGCTGAGACAGAAATGTCTTGAAGAGACGCCATTCCTTCCTCGCCGATTACCGAGACGATTCACCCTAAAGAAAGATCATAAAAACCTTAAATTTTGGATATATATAATGAGAAAACAGAGGAAGAAACGAACGAACCTAACAATGGCGTGGCTTTTCTGAATTGGATATATAATGAGAAAACCGGATTTGATTGTCTTCGGAAATAGAGTTGAAATTAGGGAGGCATTTTTTTTTTTTCCTTTTTTTTTTCTTTCCTTCTCCGCTTTTTCTTGAGATGAGAGATTTTTGGGAGAGAGAGAAATGGAAGACTGCAAGGTTTTGGCGGCAAAAAAGCACGGAACTGTTTTTCGTGTCCGTACAACTTATAACCGACTCCCAAATACCAAACATTTGAAAATATTTTCCTTTGTCGGAATTACCCCTTTGACACTTGGTGACGACTAGAATACGAACTTGTATAATGAGAACATGAGAACCATTTCAATTGTAGCCGTTAGATGTAGTGACATGAGTTTCAATGATTGATGAGTCATTATGTTGTATTAAAATAAAGATGGTGACCGTAGATGATTGTAATTACAGTAGTTGCAAAATAGAAAGAAAGCAGAATTTCAAAATGAGTTAAAAAGCAAAACAAATTTGATTTGCTTGTAAAAAAAAAACATATATATTAACAACGAAATAAGCATTTTTTTAAAAGAAAAAAATATTTTTATAATAATTAATAAACAATGATTATGTAATTAATTAATTTATTTTTATTAATATTTTTTATTATATATAATATTATATTTGACCTCTATACTTTATAAAAATATTTTTTGTAATATTTGTACAAAAAATGTTTAATATAATATTGAAATTTTCATAATAATATTAATAAAAAATATTAAAATATAATGGTTTTATTTTTTTTGAAAAAAAAATTATCTGGGTGGGTTTAGACTGTAGCATTTAGTTGTATGGGTCGATCTGGACGAAATTTTGAGGTTCGAATTGTAAGATCGGGTTAGGCTTGAACAAGCATGTAAAATTTTGATACCATATCTAAGTTTGACACGAACCTTGTCTTACTCGACTCATGGACATCTTTATTCCAAAAATTAATATTAAAAATATTGATATTTTTTTTAATTTTTACAAAATAGAGATTTTGACATAACTATTAAAATATTTATTATTCATAGAATTATTTACTATTAAAATATTAAAATTAATAATATTTATTATTAAGAAATTAAAATAGTAATATTTGTATTTTAACATTTTTAAATATATTGAAAATTTTATTAATAGCATTTAAAAACAGGTCAAGCTTCCAACATTCAAGATTCAAATCTGGTCCAATCCATTTTTAAATTATATAATATAATATATTATTTGATATTTATATATATAATGTGATTTATATCATATAAACTATATATAATATTATAATATAAAAAATATATATTAAGTTATTTATATTTTAAAACTTAATAAAAAAAATAAAGTATTAAAGATTAAATAAAAATAACTTTTTATTATTTTTTTTAGAAAAAAAATATAGGTGGTTTTGACCGAGCTTGAGCTATCCATTTACAAATATAAATAGATTTAGACAAAATTTGAAACTTATATTTTAGTCTGGATTAGACTTGGAATGTTGATATCATACTTAATCTCGATCCGAACCTGGCTTGCTACATCCCATAAACACCTGTATTGACAATTAGCTTGACTCATAAACGTAATAATTTTTTAATATTTTAATTTGTTTTTAAATTTTTTATCATAAATTCATAATTTCTAATATAATAATATATATTTTTTATGACCACATCAATAGATAAATATTTTTTATTACTCTTTTATGTAATTTTCCTAAACTTACAGCTTTTTTTGTTGCATTTATTGCCTCTGCTCAGAGTTCACATGGTTCCTATTGAACAAGTTCGCATTCTAGTAATCACCTTGACACTTTGATATTTTCGATTTCTTTAGGCTTTTTTTTTAATATTTTATATTTATTAATTTTCAAATTTTCATGTTTATCATTTTTTTTAAATTCATAATTAATTTATTATAAAAACATTTTTTCCTCTTTCAAAATTGGTTTGAATATTTTTTCGACAACAAATTTAAATTAATAGATTAAATGTCATAACCCAAATATTTGTCATGCCAAGTTTTTTGCGTAACTTAAATTTAATCCAAAATTTAATATTAACATGAAAGTAATGAAAGAAATTGGCAGTATACCAAATAATAATTCTTTTAGAAAATTAGATATCGGTTAATATTTGCTCCAAAAATTTGTTTGCATTAATTTCCTTATTTAAGTTTACTTGCAAGAAAATGAGTGGTAAAAAAAAAAAAGGGTGTATTAATTGATATATAAGATCCTATATAGAGAGAGAGATTGATTTGGCTGAAAAATGCAATATAATAGAATAAAGTATATCTATCTTCTTATAAAATGAGTGATTGAGTTGGTGTCATGAGTCAATTGACACCAAATCAATTTAAAAAATTATCTTATTATAAAAGGAGTGATTGAGTTGGTGTCTCGAGTCAATTGACACCAATTCATTTAAAAAAAATATAAAAAAAATTAAAAATTATAATGATTATAAAAGAAGGAATGTTAATACCTTTTTAATGTTTTCTAAAACAGGTTTTTGATTTTTAAAAAAAATATATTCATTTTTATATTCAAAAAATACCTAAAAAATTACATTCCCATTATAAAAAAATAACTACTTTGCTAAAAAAAAAAATTCCCCACCCACATAGTGGGTGTGCAAATTCTAGATTTTATTAATATCCATATATATATATATATATCTGGGTTTTTTTTTTTGTTAGATTTAAAAAAAAAATAGGTTATTTTTTTATAAGATATGGGTAGTTATTTTTAGAAGTGCATAGTTTTTAAAAAGAATTTATTTTGTTAAGAATTATTAAAAAATAAAAATATTTCTGATTTCATATTTATTATTAATATTTGATTTAATATTTTTGATAATTTCATTAATTGAATTTGATGTTACTTAACTCTTAATATCAAATTTAATCATTAGTATAGATGCATAAGTTTATAACCCTATGATACGGAGGATTTGAAATTTTTAGAGAAAATCTTGAATAATGAAATGTTTTGACAAAAGGAGAAGTTTGTCGATAAAATGGCCTCAAATCTACTATTTACTAAAGGAGTAGATACTTGGTTCTTCAAACATATTATAACTAGATTTAATCAAAATTATCGGAGTAGTTTTTGCAGATGAAAATTTATATGTTTTTTTTATTTACCGAAATATTGATAGTTTGAAATTATTTTTCAAAATTCGTTCTTTTTTTAATCAGTTGAGAAATTATTATGGCTCATGACGTTTTTTCAACAGTAAATTTTATATATTTTTAAAAAACTAAGTTGAAAAATCGTCATAGACCATGGATATTTTCCAACTTAATTTTTTATTTATTTTTTACTTTAAAAAATTGCCACCCACCCAAGGTGAAGAATTTACTTTTTTTTTTTTTTTTTTTACTTTTAATTATTAAGTAATAAATTTAAAATAAAAATTATATAATTTACAATTTATAATTTTAAAAAATAAAGATTTAATAATTTTTATATATAATTTTTATCCTATAGTGGTATAGTTGTCCATGGGTCAGGTCGAGCTCGGTTCTGACCGGGCCCATGTATGGTATCAACACCACATTTACTTGTCCAAGCCACGGTGACGATTTTTCAACCTTTATTTATTTTTTTTAATTTTATAAAATAATAAAATTTAAATAAAAATTATATAATTTTTAATTTTAAAAAATAAAATAAAAAACAAAAAACAAAATAAAAAAATAACAATTTACCAAAATTTAAAAAATTATATTCATAATTAGACCTATTCATGGGCCAGACTGCGACACAAAATTTTCTCTTACCCAAGCCCATTTCAAGTCAGGCAGACCTGAAAGTCCGTTTAAATAATAACAAATTTAAAAATTATATAAATACAATCCGAGTTTACCGAGCCAGACTTACCACCATGTAGGCCTGTCCAAGGGTTGGGCTACCTGTCCAAGCCCGAAGACCTGCACATATTTGGAAGGGTTTAGACAAAAAATATTATGTCCGAAAAATGGGCTTGGGCAAAAAAATTAGGACCGTTTAAAATATGGGCTGGGCCTTGGTTCTAACATTTAAGGCCCGAGCCCGACCCGTTTTCTAATTAAATAATATATTATTTATATTTATATATATTATGTAATTTATGTCATATAAAAATTAAATATATATAATATTATAGTGTAAACATTAAAAAATATGTTAAGTTGTCCATGTTTAACAACTTAATAAAAATATATATAAAATTATTAAAGATTAAATAATAAAATATATATATATATTTAAAAAAAAATTAAAAAAAAATAATATGGGCCAGTCTAAACGGGCTTGGACAAATTTGAGACCCATATTTCAGGTCGGATCAGACTTGGACAAGCAAATGTGGTGTTGATACCATACATGGACCCGATCCATATTTTAAAAGAATAAATAAATATATATTAAAAGAATTAAAAAAAAAACTTAAATAATAAAAAAAAAAAGTAATAACCTTGGGAAATCGCCACCGTGGGTGTGGGTGGCGATTTTTCAATGTAAAAAATCAATTTTTTTTTAAAATTAAGTTGAAAAATTTCCATGGCTCATGATAATTTCTCAATTTAGTTTTACAAAAAAAAAAATTACTGTTGAGAAATAGCTATGAATCATGAAGAATTTTCAACTGTTAAAAAAAAATGAATTTTAAAAAAATAATTTAAAAATAATGATATTTTGATAAATAAATAAAAATAGCTATATTACGGTAAAAAAAAAAAAACCAAAATTTATAACTAAATTAAAGCAAAAATCTCTGGACTAAAGCACCCAATTCTGACAGAGAGCATGGTTTACCGGATCAACCAAATGGAACTAAAAAAAAAGAGAAAAAGGAGGCTATTATGAAATAATTAGTTTACTAAATATATGTACTTAGTACAATAGCATTATTACATGAAATCATAATTAATGATTTATTTAAGGTTTTAACTTTTGAGTTTTTAATCGTTTGGATCAATATTGAATTAATAATAATATTTTAAAGTATTATAAATAAAATTATATGAATATGAATATTTTACGTGATTGTAAAATTAAAAATTATACTATAAAAATTAAAAATATGCATTATCATTTAAAGATTAGGAAAAAAAAAACTATTTTACTTTTTTGTGTTTTATAATGTATTTTTATTTTTTAAGAAAAATAAATTTTTAATGAAAATAATTAAAAAATTACTAGTAAGTTAGATATAATTTTAAAATTATTTTAAAAAATCATTTTTGAATTAATCCGAATCAATGATAAACTTAACGAGTCAATTCGAATGATCTAATTAATGAATTAACCCAAATTAAAAATTGAGTCATCAAATTGATCGATCCGATTGTCGGATCAGTTCGGGTTTAATAACCGTGCATGTAATAATTAAGTACAACAATAAACTGCATGGCCCTACCTAGGGGTGTTCATTATTCGGTTCAACCGAATTAACGGACCGAAATCTAATTTGGTTTAGTTAATCGGTTAACCAAAAAAATTTCGGTTCAGTGATCGGTTAAGCGTTTTGATAAATTTTGATTTTCAGTTAATTCGGTTTTGTTAAGCGAAATTAACCGAATTAACCATATTAACCAAAATATTTTATGCTTTCTTAGTTGTTTTAATATGTTTGATATTTGAATTTTATTATAGTTTTATTATGCTTTGCTTTCGGGTTTTGGTTGGTTGATTGAATATATTATTATAGATGGAGTACAATTAGCTTGTTTGGTATTTTAGTTGGATATAAAATCATGTATTAAAAATAGGTTGTAAAATAAATTGAATATTTATTTTGGTTAATCAAAAACCGACCGAATTAACCAAAATTATTTCGGTTCGATTAATTCACCTCTTATATTATTCCATTCGGTTAACGGTTAAGAAAAATAAAAATTCGATTTGGTTATTAACCAAATTAATCGTTTGAACACTCCTAACCCTACCAAATACCAATGCAACAAAAAAAAAAGGTTTTAAAAAAGAAGAATGAAATGCAATGAACTACACCATCTATACCTACTATAAAAACTATCCCCAGATTCAATGAGATGAGATAATTAAGGATTTTGGATTAAGGGTTAGTTGACAAGTAAGCATAGGCATTAAGGGATTTGGAGCTTTGGAGAGTTAGTTTGGGTTTTTATTTATTTATTATTATTAGAATGGAAAGAAAGAAAAGAAAAAGAAAAAGAAAAGAAAAGAAAAGAAAGGAAAGGAAAGGGAAAAAATGGAGAAAAAATTGTGCGTTTGTTTCGTTTTTGTGTTCTTGTTATTTTTTGTGTATTAAAAATATTATAAATTTATACAATTTTTACACGTTGATAATTTTTTTTATGTAGATTTTGACACATTCGCATATTCATGTCGTGTTCGTGTTATTTTTCATATGTTCAAAATATTATAAATTTATATAATTTTTACATGTTAATAACTCATTTTATGTAGATTTTGACACGTTTAGATATTCTTTCGTGTTCATATTATTTTTCGTGTTCGTGTTATTTTTTTTTTGTTCAAAGTATTACAAATTTATATAAATCTTTACATGTTAATAATTCATTTTATGTAGATTTTGACACATTCGTGTATGTATTGTGTTCATATTATTTTTGTGTCGTGCCGTATTTTAATTATTTATTTCATGTGTTAGTGTCGTGTTTCAATTCATCCAAATATTTTATATAGTTTGTCATGGTGACCAATTTAAAAAAAAAAATTGTGTGTTCGTGTCGTGTCTCAATTCATCCCATATTTTGCATAATTTGTTATAATGATTCAATTTAGAGAAAAATTGTATGTCCATAACATGTTGTGTTATTTTATCATGTGTTTTAAATATTATAAATTTATATAAGTTTTTACACGTTAATAATTTATTTTATGTAAATTTTGACACGTTAGTGTATTTGTGTCGTGTTCATGCTATTTTTTGTGTCGTGTTTTAATTATTGTTTTCATGTTGTGTTCGAGTCGTATAATCATGTTGTATCCGAAATTGCCAAGTCTAACTGATACTATTCAAATAACTCACAAATTTGTGACATGCGTCATCATGTTCGTGTTATTTTTTCTGTTATAATCGTATTCAAGATATTATATATTTATATAATTTTTGACACGTTAATAATTCATTTTATGTTGATTTTGACACGTTCGTATATTTGTGTAGTGTTCATGTTATTTTTTGTGTCATGTCGTGTTTTAATTATTTTTTGGCTTATATATAAAATTGCCCCCTGTACTATACCTCTTTTCCCATTTTGGTACCTAAATTTTTTTTTGGCCCAATCGGGGTACCTATAGTATAATTTTTGGTTCCAATCGGGTCCAAATTAAGTACCTAATCGGTGTACGAAATTATACTATAGGTACCCGATTAAGGTCAAAAATTCTTTAGGTACCAAAGTGAAAAAAGAGATATAGTACAAGAGGCAATTTTATATATAAGCCTTATTTTTTCCATATTATGTTCGTATCGTATAATTATGTTGTGTCTGAAATTGTCGAATGTAATTGACCATATTCAAATAACTCTCAATTTTATACCAGATGTCGTATAAAAATAAAAATTATTATTTTTCTAAATTATTATCTTTACTACTCTTGTTTTTTTATCTTCCAAATTTATTACAAAATATTAATTCAAATTCGATAACATTCTGCAGCGAAACACGGGCATACACAAATTCTTCCCATATGAAATCCACGTCAGCACTAGTTTTCAGTAAAATTAATTATTCTCATGCCTCCACGTCATCATTTCATTTCTGAATCTCAAGAAAATCAGTTTCTCAAGACTTGAGGCCAGCCCATAGTTCTGGGGCCCAATCCCACCTCGAAACATCATATTTAACAGAAAAATCAGAGACCCAACCTAAGCAATTAATTGATGGGCCTATCTCCTAAGACATTTTTCTTGAATGATAATGGAGCGGGACGAGGATAGAAATTATTTTATTCATTTTCATATTATTTTTTATGAATATTAGAAACATTCATTTTCATGAATATCGGTTATATCCATAACCGTTTCACGGTGCTTCACTCTACTACACTTCAATTTTTATTAATTATTTTTAACTTAATATTATAAAAAATTATATTCTAATTTATTTATGAACATAATTTGAGTATATAATTTTTTTAATATATATAATATACATATATATATATATAATATATATACTAAAAATATAAGAAAAAACATAAAATATATAAAAATGTAAAATAGTAATTTAAAAGGCGGGCAGGGTAGAGCGGAGCAAGCATTTATCAAAATCACCCAGCTCCATCCCGTCCTTGTTTTTCAAAAAAAAGAAAATCTCTTCATTCAAAATAGATCGATGCAAAATCCATGTCAGATCGGGTTTTATGATCCCTACCTACTTTACTTTCTCATCGTCTGATGATTTTAGGCGTCCACATTGATCTCACCATCACCGTCAAGATCGTCACTCCCGTCATCATCATCATCATCGTCGCAAATTTCTTCATCAGACGACAGAGGAACGAGCCAGCAACTCCCATGCAAGTGCCCGTTCACACAAACAAAATACTCCAGCCTTTCCTCACGTGACCAGAGTCACCTAGCCGCGCTCTTGGGCACCAGCCGAGCCGTCGTTATGCTCCACACTCGGGTCCCACAATAAAGAGAAATCATTAGATGAACTCTTCCTACCACCTCAACAATAGGCCCGCCTATCCAATTATTTTATACCACATCAGATTTTTTTCCAACTCAACAATGCACGCCAACTCAGTGCTCAATCTCTATCCACCATGAAACCACCACCAACCATTCTTCTTCCTTCTCTTTCTTTTCTCCACCACCACCACCACCACCACCTCTACTACTACCACCACAAACGCCACCAAACCAGCCACCTCCGAAAATGTCTCTTAACCCCTTTGCCTTACACGAGCATGTCTCTTAACCCCTTGTCCAAAGCCGTATTCTCGGAGATGAATCTGTATCTGGATCTGGACTGCAGGCTTGTGGATCCAAAAATGGAAGCTCAGGAGCAGAACAGCTTTGGAACTGATGGAGTGGTCCCTGTCCAAAGCAAGAGCGTCCAAGCTCTGTTGGTTAACGATCACTGCTTCGACTTGGACTTCACCGGATCCAAACCCTTCGCTTATGGCTACAAGACAACCCCCACTGTCTTAGTCACAGTGTAAGCAAAACAGTTTTGAAAATTTTACTATTACAAAGTATTATTATTATCATTTTGAATTAAAGTTTGAATTTTTGGCTTTGGATTGATTTCCAAGTATCATCATCATCCTTGGATGTTGGGGTGGTGCCAGACGAAAGTGTGATGACGAAAATATCAAATCTGTACGGGAGAGGGTTTAAAACAAAACAATATATTTATTATTGTTTATGGATGGTGATGATGACTTGGTGTTTAAAAGTGAAGAATTTAAAAAAAAAAGGGTTTTGGGTAGGGTATAGAATCGCGGTTGCGGATTTTATCGTGGTCGCAGTGTTAAGATTGCGGGTGTTGCGGACGTTACGTAACGCATAACGGTATGGATGATAATACCATTCAAACATTATCAAACTAAATCATACAAATAAAATCATGGATAATAACAACCATAAGTTCAATAAGTAGCATCCAAATAATTCCATAATTTCAAATATAAAGTTAATCGAACATCAATTCTAAAAAACACATACAAATATAAAAACTTCATCTTATAATTTACCACCAAACTGAATGACGTGGAGGATCCAAAGCACATCTACTTTCATCACTTCCTTGGTCTTGATTATCTTCCCATCCAGTTGGAAAAATAAAAGTAGAATTCATGGTTGTAATATCTTTTGAAAGTGATGGAGGCATGATATTGTATGCAAAATGTGGAGGAATGGAACCATAAGGTGTATCATTTGTGGGAAGCATGGAATGTGGTAAATGGTAGCATAAGGTCCATAACTAGAATTTTGTCCAAATTAAGGTGGATACAATGCCTCAGGTTGGTAAGAATGACTAGTTTGAGACGACGACTCACTGATTTCACGTGAGGATGAACCTCTAAATGAATCATGAGAGTGTTTTTTCAACCTCCCTTGAGTTCTACCATCCCTATCTCTTTTATTTTGTATACTAGTAGATGCATTTATTCCAAACAAACTTGGATCAACATCATCAGGAAATCCACTCATACCTAGGTTTCCATGATAAGGACTAGAATGCCTCTGTTCAGGTTCGATTTGATATGCACCTCCATTATTGCCACCAGAATCATCACCATCATTGTCACCACTTGATATAGATAAATGAACACCTTCCTCATTAGATGAATTAAGTGAAATATTGTCCATATCTACACCTTGAGTTTCTCCTGCAAGATTTTCATTATCACTTTCATTGAGTAACTCTTCAGGCAACCATGCAAAATTCTGTTCATCATCAAGCATAGCATCTTCTCTTTCTTCAATCCATGCATTTAAGGGATCTTTCTCTTCAAATATATTGTCGAGATTGATCGGATTAAATCCAATTTCTAATTCTCTTACACTTTTTCTTTGCATGTGCCTAAGCTTCAACCTCATATTATAATGGACATAAACCAATTTTTGAAGTTTTTTGTGCTTTAGCCTGTTTCTCTTCTTGGTGTGAATTAGGCTAAATGTCCTCCAATTGCGCTCGCAATTTGAAGATGAAGTTGTTTGACTCAAAACTCTAACAGCAATGCGTTGAAGTTGAGGTGCACAACTTTCATAATGAATCCACCATTCAGCTACATGAAAAAATTAATAATAAGATGCAATTCGTAAATTATGTATAAACATATCCTCATTATGTAGATAATTATAAATGTCAAAAAAAATTTACCATGATTAGTCTTTGGAATTGCAGCTTGAGCTAATGGTATGCCAAAAGTATCCATTTTATCTCGATATAACAACAACTAAAACACAATAAATTAGTAATTATACAAAAAGTATGATAATTTATAAATTTCTTTAAGACTTAAAGTATATAAATATATACCTGGTTCATTGCCAAAATTTGATTATTCAGGCTAGGCTCTAACTTTTGTATAACATGTCTAATCCCTTCTATGGTTTCATTAATCACATGGCTAGAAGAATTGCCTCCATATTGAAATTGTGATTTTAAGAAATATCCTATATAATAAATAAAAATTATAGTAAGTATTTAAATAGAATACTTTATGATTTAAAATATTTGAAAGTTTTATAACATACTAGCAGAATGAAAATCATTATGAAGTTGAGAAGTCCATCTTCTATCAATGATTTTCCAATATCTCTGATAATAGCGACATTCTTTTTTAATTGCCAACTTTGCTCTATCCATAGCTTCGTAAATAAAACCCATAGTTGGCTTTTCATCGCCATCACACATTCTCAACACTTTAAGCAATGGTTCTTGCACATTTAGAATCTCAACAGTCTTTTTCCAAAACTCTTTGGATTCAATGACTTCCATCATGTCTAATCCAGCTGGTTTTCTTGCATGCTTAGACCTTTTCCATTCTGAAGATGTCACCATTTCCTTTAATGCTTGTTTATTTCTAACAATACTCTCCAAAACAACAAATTGGTAGCAAACCTAGTGATACCAGGACGTAAGAGTTCTTTACCCTTGGAAAACTTTTTCATATAGTCAATTGTCCAAGTATGATTGTATATGAAACTAGTTATCTTTTTTGCCTCATCTAACACATTTTTCACACTTTTTTTGTTGCCAATTTCTTCAAGAATAAGATCCAAACAATAAGCAAAACATGCAGCCCAATACAAATGCTTTCTTTTTTGTATCAACATATAACCTCTAGCTTTGATAGCTGCTTCATTATCTGTAACCACTTGAACAACAAAATTTTCGCCGATTTCATCCACCATTTTGTCCATTAAGCCAAAATAATACTCAGCATTGCGACAACTAACATTGCTAGCATCAATTGATTTTCTAAAAATAATACCTCTAGGACTATTAATCAAGAAATTTATGATATGTTGATTAGTAGTCCTTTTCCACCCATCACACATAATGGTCACTCATCTTTCTTTCCATATTGGTTTAAAGCTATCTACCCATTCTTGTATCTCCTTGTATTCCTCATCCAAATACACTCCTATCACCTCATGAGCAGAAGGATCCCTAACTGATTTTCCAACTTTCGTTGCAACTTGAAGTACATGCTGTAGAAATGGTGACTCAGCAATTCGTGCAGGTAAAGCCTCATGCAAGATCAATTTTGACATTGCTTTTCCTAGCTTAGCTTTTGCATTTTTCAAAAAGTTTGCAGTAAGTTTTGATTGCTTTGAACCTTTTGATTTTAGGAGAACAGGATCCATGTTAGCTTAACTAGCTTCAGGAGAATCAAGATTAATCCATTGATGTCCACTCCCACTTCTTTCAGAAGTACGAACACTAAATGATCTTCTAAATTCACGAGTAGCTTTAGCGTTTGCATGTGATCCAGAACTACTACCTCCAACTTCATAAATTGCATCCTCGTCAGTTCGTGCTCTTCGACATTGCCTTTCCTCCCATTCAGCTTGAGATCTTATACTTTCACGTCTTGCAACAGTTAGTTCATCATCATCTGCACTATCTCCATAAGCTCCATCGTCTCCTAATCTTATTCTTTCCTCTAATTCATCTCTCCTCCTATGCTTCACAGCTTTTTCATTATGAAATTCTTTAAGCTGTTGGGCAATACTTTTTCTCATTTCTACTGAGACATTTTGACAAGGTGCTACATTCCCTTTTTTTCTTCAGCCAAATGCTCTTTCAATCGTGTTATTCCTCCTTTGATAATCTTATCACAAAATTTGCATCTAATATGACTACGATTACCTTCAATAGCTTCTCCCCACTTCCAACCAAAATCATCACTAGGAGGTGCACCTTCTTTATTTTTTTGACGTAGCATTTTTACTTGTAACTGCATATGAAATCATTGCATATATAAAATTTAAACCCAATTCAAACAAAATGGACTAAAAACTGAAGATGGATTTTATGGTTTACCTTAGGCTTAAAGTTGACTTAAAAAGTTAGGAGGATCAACTTTGATCTTCAAGAGGAAGGAAGAGATTCTGAGAATCCTTGCAAGAAAATACCATTAGCCATAAATTTCACTCAAAATGTTATTAAAATCATTTAAGTTGTAAGACTTATAACCAACAATAAATAAAAAAAAAAGATTTCATAGAAATAAAAAAAATAAGTCAAATAATAAAACCAAAAAATGCAACTAATCAAATATTTAAAAGATAATCTTTACATAAAAAATCCAAACTTAACTAATAAAACAGATCATTTTTTTAAACTAAGTAATTAATAAAATAATAATATTAATATTAATAAAGAAAAGACTTAGCTAAAACTTACAAATTGATGAGAATGTTAGAGGTTGGATGCTGAACACAATGAGTTGAAGAGAATACAAGTATCAACACTCTAAGTTGAAGAACAATAAGAGTCTTACTATGAGTTGAAGAATAATAAGAAGTTAAGAACAAAGCTAAAAAAAAAAAAATGAAAGTCCCATGAAAAATGGTAAAATGAAAGTAAAAAAAGCTAAATATGATAGTTTGTAATTTTTTTATATTATTAAAAGAAAGTAAAAGAAACTTGACTATGAACCCGTGACTTCTTACTCATATACAAAAAAGTACGTTATTTAAAAAGAGTTTGTGATTGAAAGTTACTTACCATCAAGGACGGCTAGTCTACTACTCCAACTTCCAACACAATAAAGCATTCTCCACTTTTGCTTCCGTCCTTATCTCAATATATCCTTTTACTTCAAAGTTCATCTTTATAAAGGAAAAATAAGTAAAAAGATAGAGGGAGATCAAAGCTACCAAAACAATGGAGTTGCACTTAAAGGACAAAACTGTCCCCCATCTTGCTGATGGGAGGATTAGTATGGCAGGTCTTAGTTCCAAGACTGTCCCCCATCTTGCTGATACTATACATGCTGCAATCACCAGTGCCTGTTAGAAGCAAATTTGAAATTTATGTACCAACTACTTCTGGTTTTTAGCCCAACTATGTCATGACTTTTTTTCTCCCAACTTTTCAAGCAAATATGGTTTTCCATAATAATGAAAGTTTTGCATTCAAACCCGATATTGATATTTCTATTTCAATGTTTTATATATCTTTTAACTTTTTGCCAAAGGCATCGTAAATGGTATGCTTGCAATTGGTATCAAAAAGCATAAAAGACAGAATAGAATAAAGCAGAGAAAACAGAACAAAACAGGGTGTCGCGGGCCGTTACACCATTTTTGAACCGTTGTCGCGGCGTTACGTAACGTGTTTCGGCCGTTTCGATCGTTATTTGTTTTCTCCAACGCGTAACACTGATATCGCAATTCGACAACCTCATTTTTCGTTACGATGCGGCCGTTACGTAACGGTTGCATTTTAATACCATGGGTTTAAGGGAGGGTTGGTATCAAAATCTGTCACTCCATTGAACAGAGTATTGGCTTTCAATATGATTTTTTGGACCATTAATTGAATAATAAACTCATAATTAGGAGTGGCGGTGGTGTGTAGGGAGGATGTGGGGGAGGGAGTAGGTAAACTGTGGGAGTCGTAGGAGTAGCAGGTTTTATGGCATTTGTGGTAGGTGGGGTTGGGGAGGATGTGGGGGAGATTATGGGGTCGTGGGGGTGGCTGGTTTGGTGGTAGCAGTAGAGGCGATGGCATGGTATTAAAATGCGGCAGTTACATTACGTAACGACCGCATCGTAACCAAAAATGAGGTTGCCGAACCGCTATAACGGCGTTACGCGTTGGAGAAAATGAATCACGATCGAAACGGCCGAAACACGTTACGTAAGGCCGCGACAACGGTTCAAAAATGGTGTAACGGCCTGCGACACCCTGTTTTGTTCTGTTTTCTCTTCTTTATTCTATTCTGTCTTTTATGTTTTTTGATACCAATTGCAAGCATACCATTTACGATGCCTTTGGCAAAAAGTTAAAAGATATATAAAACATTGAAATAGAAATATCAATATCGGGTTTGAATCCAAAACTTTCATTATTAAGGAAAATCATATTTGCTTGAAAAGTTGGGAGAAAAAAGTCATGACATAGTTGGGCTAAAAATCAGAAGTAGTTGGTACATAAAAGTCAAATTTGCTTCTAACAGGCACGGGTGATTGCAGCATGTATAGTATCAGCAAGATGGGGGACAGTCTTGGAACTAAGACCTGCCATACTAATCCTCCCATCAGCAAGATGGGGGACAGTTTTGTCTTTTAAGTGCAACTCCATTGTTTTGGTAGCTTTGATCTCTCTCTATATTTTTACTTATTTTTCCTTTATAAAGATGAGATAAGGACGAAAGCAAAAGTGCAGACTGCTTTATTGTGCTTTATTGTGTTGCAAGTTGGAGTAGTAGACTAGCCATCCTTGATGGTAAGTAACTTTCAATCACAAACTCTTTTTAAATAACGTACTTTTTTGTATATGAGTAAGAAGTCACGGGTTCATAGTCAAGTTTCTTTTACTTCTTTTAATAATATAAAAAAAAATTACAAACTATCATATTTAGCTTCTTTTACTTTCATTTTACCATTTTTACGGGACTTTCAATTTTTTTTTTCTTTTTTTAGCTTTGTTCTTAACTTCTTATTCTTCTTCAACTCATAGTAAGACTCTTGTTGTTCTTCAACTTAGAGTGCTGATACTTGTATTCTCTTCAACTCATAGTGTCCAACATCCAACCTCTAACATTCTCATCAATTTGTAAGTTTTAGCTAAGTCTTTTCTTTATTAATATTAATATTATTATTTTATTAATTACTTAGTTTAAAAAAATGATCTGTTTTATTAGTTAAGTTTGGATTTTTTATGTAAAGATTATCTTTTAAATATTTGATTAGTTGCATTTTTTGGTTTTATTATTAGACTTATTTTTTTTATTTCTATGAAATCTTTTTTTTTTTTTATTGTTGGTTATAAGTCTTACAACTTAAATGATTTTAATAACATTTTGAGTGAAATTTATGGCTAATGGTATTTTCTTGCAAGGATTCTCAGAATCTCTTCCTTCCTCTTGAAGATCGAAGTTGATCCTCCTAACTTTTTAAGTCTAACTTTAAGCCTAAGGTAAATAGTAAAATCCATCTTCAGTTTTTAGTCCATTTTGTTTGAATTGGGTTTAAATTTTATATATGCAATGATTTCATATGCAGTTACAAGTAAAAATGCCACGTCAAAAAAATAAAGAAAGTGCACCTCCTAGTGATGATTTTGGTTGGAATTAGGGAAAAGCTATTGAAGGTAATCGTAGTCATATTAGATGCAAATTTTGTGATAAGATTATCAAAGGAGGAATAACACGATTGAAAGAGCATTTGGCTGCAAAAAAAAGGGATGTAGCACCTTGTCAAAATGTCTCGGTAGAAGTGACAAAAAGTATTGCCCAACAGCTTAAAGAATTTCATAATGAAAAAGCTGCGAGGCATAAAAGGAGAGATGAATTAGAGGAAAAAATAAGATTAGGAGACGATGGAGCCTATGAAGATAGTGCAGATGATGATGAACTAACTGTTGCAAGACATGAAAGTATAAGATCTCAAGCTGAATGGGAGAAAAGGCAACGTCGAAGAGCACGAACTGGTCAGGATGCAATTTATGAAGTTGGAGGTAGTAGTTCTGGATCACATGCAAACGCTAAAGCTGCTCGTGAATTTAGAAGATCATTTAGTGTTCGTACTTCTGAAAGAAGTGGGAGTGGATATCAATGGATTAATCTTGATTCTCCTGAAGCTAGTTTAGCTAACATGGATCCTATTCTCCAAAAATCAAAAGGTTCAAAGAAATCAAAACTTACTGCAAACTATTTGAAAAATGCAAAAGCTAAGCTAGGAAAAGCAATGTCAAAATTGATCTTGCATAAGGCTTTACCTTCACGAATTGCTGAGTCACCATTTCTACAACCTGTACTTCAAGTTGCAGCGAAAGTTGGAAAATCAGTTAGGGGTCCTTCTGCTCATGAGGTGACAGGAGTGTATTTGGATGAGGAATACAAGGAGATACAAGAGTGGGTAGATAGCTTTAAACCAATATGGGAAGAAAGAGGAGTGACCATTATGTTTGATGGGTGGAAAGGGACTACTAATCAACATATCATAAATTTCTTGATTTATAATCCTAGGGGTACTATTTTTAGAAAATCAATTGATACTAGCAATGTTAGCTGTCGCAATGCTGAGTATTATTTTGGCTTAATGGACAAAACGGTGGATGAAATTGGTGAAAATTTTGTTGTTCAAGTGGTTACAGATAATGAAGCAGCTATCAAAGCTGGAGGTTAAATGTTGATGCAAAAAAGAAAGCATTTGTATTGGGCTGCATGTTCTGCTCATTGTTTGGATCTTATTCTTGAAGAAATTGGCAACAAAAAAAGTGTGAAAAAGGTGTTGAGGCAAAAAAGATAACTAGTTTCATATACAATCATACTTGGACAATTGACTATATGAAAAAGTTTTCCAAGGGTAAAGAACTCTTACGTCCTGGTATCACTAGGTTTGCTACCAATTTGTTGTTTTGGAGAGTATTGTTAGAAATAAACAAGCATTAAAGGAAATGGTGACATCTTCAGAATGGAAAAGGTCTAAGCATGCAAGAAAACTAGCTGGATTAGACATGATGGAAGTCATTGACTCCAAAGAGTTTTGGATAAAGACTGTTGAGATTCTAAATGTGTAAGAACCATTGCATAAAGTGTTGAGAATGTGTGATGACGATGAAAAGCCAACTATTGGTTTTATTTATGAAGCTATGGATAGAGCAAAATTGGCAATTAAAAAAGATTGTCGCTATTATCAGAGATATTTGGAAATCATTGATAGAAGATGGACTTCTCAACTTCATAATGATTTGCATTCTGCTGGTATATTGTAAAACTTTCAAATATTTTAAATCATAAAGTATTCTATTTAAATACTTACTATAATTTTTATTTATTATATAGGATATTTCTTAAATCCACAATTTCAATATGGAGGCAATTCTTCAGGCCATGTGATAAATGAAACCATAGAAGGGATTAGACATGTTATACAAAAGTTAAAGCCTAGCTTGAATAATCAAAATTTGGCAATGAATCAGGTATATATTTATATACTTTAAGTCTTAAAGAAATTTATAAATTATCAAACTTTTTGTATAATTACTAATTTATTGCATTTTAGTTGTTGCTATATCGAGATAAAATGGATACTTTTGGCACACCATTAGCTCAAGCTGCAATTCCAAAGACTAATCCTAGTAAAAAAATTTTGACATTTATAATTATGTACATAATGAGGATATGTTTATAGATAATTTACGAATTGCATCTTATTATTAATGTTTTTCATGTAGCTGAATGGTGGATTCATTATGAAAGTTGTGCACCTCAACTTCAACGCATTGCTGTTAGAGTTTTGAGTCAAACAACTTCATCTTCAAATTGCGAGCGCAATTGGAGGACATTTAGCCTAATTCATACCAAGAAGAGAAACAGGCTAAAGCACAAAAAACTTCAAAAATTAGTTTATGTCCATTATAATATGAGGTTGAAGCTTAGGCATATGCAAAGAAAAAGTGTAAGAGAATTAGAAATGGGATTTAATCCGATCAATCTCGACAATATATTTGAAGAGAAAGATCCCTTAAATGCATGGATTGAAGAAAGAGAAGGTGCTATGCTTGATGATGAACAAAATTTTGCATGGTTGCTTGAAGAGTTACTCAATGAAAGTGATAATGAAAATCTTGCAGGAGAAACTCAAGGTGTAGATATGGACAATATTTCACCTACTTCATCTAATGAGGAAAGTGTTCATTTATCTACATCAAGTGGTGACAATGATGGTGATGATTCTGGTGGCAATAATAGAGGCGTATCAAATTGAACCTGAACAGAGGCATTCTAGTCCTTATCATGGAGACCTAGGTATGAGTGGATTTCTTGATGATGTTGATCCAAGTTTGTTTGGAATAAATGCATCTACTAGTATACAAAATAAAAGAGGTAGAGATGGTAGAACTCAAGGGATGTTGAAAAAACACTCTCATGATTCATTTAGAGGTTCATCCTCATGTGAAATCAGTGAGTCGTCATCTCAAACTAGTCATTTTTATCAACCAGAGGCATTGTATCCACCTTACTTTCGACAAAATTCTAGTTATGAACCTTTTGCTTACCATTTATCACATTCCATGCTTCCCACCAATGATACACCTTATGGTTCTATTCCTCCACATTTTGCATACAATATCATGCCTCCATCACTTTTAAGAGATACTACAACCATGAATTCTACTTTTATTTTTCCAACTGGATGGGAAGATAATCAAAACCAAGGAAGTGTTGAAAATAGAGGTGCTTTAGATCCTCCACATCATTCAGCTTGGTGGTAAATTATAAGATGAAGTTTTTATATTTGTATGTGTTTTTTTAGAATTGATGTTCGATTAACTTTACATTTGAAATTATGGAATTATTTGGATGCAACTTATTGAACTTATGGTTGTTATTGTCCATGATTTTATTTGTATGATTTAGTTTAATAATGTTTGAATGGTATTATCATCCATATTACGTTTTTAAGAAAATTTTATATTTAAAATTAGAGTTCTTATTTTTATAAATTAAATAAAACTTATAAAAAATTATTATAAATATTAGAATAATAAAATATGATATCAAAATGTATAAATATATTGTTTTGTAAGAAAATGTGATTTTTTATAAAAAAAATCACGTCCGTGACAACCGTTATGTGTTACGTAACGTCCGCAACACCCGCAACCGTGACACCGCGTCCGCGACAAAATCCGTGACACGATTTAATACACTGGGCTGTGGTTATGGAGAAAAGAAATAGGAGAAAGAATGGTGGGTGGTGGTTTCATGGTTGAGACAAAGAGAATGATTGAGCATTGAGTTAAAATGGACAGTTGGAAAAAATATATATTAAAGCTGAGGTGGAAAAAAAAATGCTGATGTGGTGTAAAATAATTGAATAGGTCTATTGCTGAGGTGGTAAGAAGGGTTCATCTAAGGACTCGACCTAGGTAACGGTCCGTTATTCCCAGATGGAATGACGAACAAATTGTAGTGAAAAGCTTTTTGGAGAGGAAACCGAAAACTTGCATAGCTGTGTATGTTTTTTTTTTTTTTTTGTATTTTTAGTTGAAAGGTTAAGTTTTAAATTTTATTTAATTCATTAAATGAGACACCAAAGTTTTTACTTTGTTTTTCACCTTTTAGTTTTATAAATTATTATTTTTGTATAAAATATAAATTACTTTAATTAAGAAAGAAAAAAAAAACTATGTTTCATGTCAGCACATACATATAATTTATCTAAACAAAATTTTAAAAATTATATTATCACATGAATTTTTAAAATATACCATATTGAGAAATTAATATTAACTAAATATTATTTTTTTCTTTATTTAATATTAGCTTACTGTTGAAAGTTATTTTAATTATATCTACAAGCAAAATTAATATTAACTTAATATTTTCTTTGTCTTAATTTATGCCAGTCAAATTCATATTGAAACAAAATTTATTCATAGAGAATCAAAACTAATGATGAAATTTTGAAAATTTTATTATCACATGAAATTTTAAAAAAATTATGTCATAACAAAATTATTTTCACTTTAATTTATTTTAGAAGTCTACATATAACTGCATGAATAGAAACTACTATACATATAAAATAATAAAAAATAATTTTTAATTAATACTCTTAATTCTTAACTTTTTTTTTATTTCAATATAATAAATTATATATTTAATTTATTTTTATCATTATATTTTTATTATACTCATATTTCATATAGTTTTATTTTAAAAATTGAGAATAAAAAACAAAAAAAAATTATAAAAAAGACCAAAAGAAAATATTTTTATTGAGTAATTAAACAACCCATCGAATAACCAAATTAGCCGATTGTGATAAAAAAAGAAAATTGATGCTGTAGTCCTTCATCTAATAATCTCTCCACAAGAAGGACACCTCACTCTATCGTCGAACGCTACGTGTCATCTGATCAAGCATGCTCTAATCTTGGACCTCGTAAATCCCCGAAATACCCCTCGATAAATCCCCAAATCATCTTCTTTGTCCCCCATTGGATGCTCACACGGGTCACTTACAAATAACAAGTCACCCCGACACTTCTTGGTCAAGAAGCTCCGACCCGATCAATTTTTAGGTACCATAATCTGAATTAAATTCTAATTTCAACCTATTAATTTTATGTAATCCATTGGGTAAGGACTAAAGAGGTAAAAGATTTTCCTTTTCTTTCACTCTCTTCACCTAGAGTTTGATGCTTTATATATAATATATATATATATGTTGAGAAAAACTTAGAGTAGATAACTCTAATTTTATCACTCAAAGAAGAAAATTTAGATTTTAGGAAAACTCACAAATGCTCACACTTCACTCTAGACTACACTCTTTAGAGAAGAACTCCTTAGGAAAACTTAGAACTTTTATTGCTTATTGAAGCTTACTACTTGATTATTTACAAATGCAAGGGAGGGGGGTATTTATACAATACCAAGACAAACACAAGCCACACAAATATAAAATCTAAATAAATTACAACCACCCATTGTTGTTTAATAACAACCACACATTTAAATCACACAACTACAACCACACATTAAACCACACAATTGCAACCACACAATTGCAACCACACATTGTTGTTTAATAACAACCACACATTTAAATCACACAACTACAACCACACATTAAACCACACAATTGCAACCACACATTGTTAGGCTTTTATTTTTTTCTTGGGCTGGTATTGGACAATTTAACACTCCCCCTCAATACCAGCTCTTCCTCTTTGCACCATGTTGAGTTGACGACGAAACATTTCAAATTTGTTGATACTCAAACCTTTTGTGAATAAATCTGCCATTTGATCATCTGTCTTGATCTGCTTCATCTCAATCTCTTCTTGTAGAACCTTTTCTCTGATAAAGTGATAATGCACTTCTATATGTTTGGTTCTTGCGTGAAAGACTGGATTTTCTGCCAAACGAATTGCTGACTGGTTGTCGCAATACAACGAAACTGCATAATCTACTGGTTGATGTAGATCACTCATTAGTTGTATCAGCCACGTACACTCTTGAGCTGCCATTGCTGCTGCTCGATACTCAGCTTCGGTAGTTGACAATGATACCGTTGGTTGTCTCTTACTGCACCAAGAAATTGTTCCAGAACCAAGTTTAAACATGTACCCAGTTGTTGATCTCCTGGTGTCATGATCTCCTGCATAGTCAGCATCACAATAACCAACTAACTTACAGTCTTCACCTTTCTTGTACAAAAGACCATAATCTATTGTACTTTTCACATATCTCAGTATTCGTCGAACTGCTTCTAAATGAGGCTTCTTCGGGTTTTGCATATACCGACTCATCACACCAACTGTATAAGAAATGTCAGGTCGAGTCAAGGTTAAGTAGATCAGGCTACCTACCAATTGTCGATACATAGTTGCATCTTCCAAGTCTTTGCCTTCAAGTGCACACATCTTGCCATTTGGTTCCATCGGTGTTGAAATTGGCTTGCTCTCGAGCATTCCAAACCTTTTTAGCAAATCTTTAGAATATTTTTGTTGACAGAGAAATATTCCTTCTTGTATGTGATCAACCTCTAGACCAAGAAAGTGCTTGAGTTGTCCAAGTTCTTTCATTTGGAAACGAACTGATAAATTCTCCTTGGTTTGAAGAATTTCTGCCTCATAATCACCAGTTATGATTAAATCATCCACATATATCAATACGATAGCTAGCTTTCCTCCATTAGCTTTGACAAACAAGCTGGAATCTGCAGGTGTCACTGAATAACCACTATGAGTTAAAAATTCAGCAATCTTACCATACCATGCTCTAGGTGCTTGTTTCAATCCGTAAAGTGCCTTTCGCAGCTTACACACATGCTCAGGATGATTTTGGTTTTTAAATCCCAATGGTTGAATCATGTAGATTTCCCGATCTAGCTCTCCATGAAGGAATGCATTCTTCACATCCATCTGCCACAAGTTCCAGTCTTTGTTGGCTGCAAGGGCAAGTAGGACTCGTACGGTTGTAAGTCTTGCCACCGGACTAAACGTTTCATCATAGTCTAGCTCATACTTCTGAGAGAAACACGAGCCACCAACCGTGCCTTGTACCTTTCAATCGACCCATCTGGACGATGTTTTATCTTGTAAACCCACTTGCAGGATATGGGTTTCACATCTCTTGGTTTTGGCACTAGATCCCAAGTCTGATTCTGCTCAAGCGCAGTGATCTCTTCTTTCATAGCCATAATCCACTCAGAACTCTGTGATGCTTCTTCAAACGTCTCAGGTTCTGTTGCAATTGGTTCTTCCACTATGGCTGCATTAGCATATTTGGGATTTGGCTTCCGTGCTCTTGTTGTCCTTCGGATTTGTGATTGTGGAGATGGTTCTTCCACTTCACTCGATCTAACATCTGGTTGATACACACCAGTTTGCCAAGGACTCTGGACTAACATTTGCTCGTCATCGTCATCATCACATAGGTCTTCTACTTCATCTGAAGTTGATTGAAGTTGGACAATATACTCTCCCATTTTCTGTTGTAGCATGTCTTCAAATTCTTTTGAATCTGACAACACCTCCTTTTCTGAGGACCACCAAGAAGATGCTTCATCGAATACCACATTGCGTGAAGTGTAACATTTTCCACTCGTAGGATCACAACATTTCCACCCTTTCCTTTGGTTGTCGTATCCCACAAAGATACACCTAGTTGCTTTCTTATCAAACTTGCTACGTAAATGATCAGGAACAAATACATAACATACACAACCAAATACTCGAAAGTAGCTGACTGAAGGTTTCATTTTCCACAATTTCTCAAAGGGTGAAACAAACTCTAACCTTGGTTGAGGAAGTTTGTTGATCACATGGGCTGCGGTTCTCATAGCTTCGGCCCAAAATCTTCCGGGTACATTCTCTGCATGCAGCATACTCCGACAAATTTCTGCAAGATGCCGATTCTTTCTCTCTGCTGCACCATTCTGTTGTGGTGTATTGACACAAGTATACTGATGACGTATGTTGCATTCTCGTAGGTATTGAGAGAATTCGCCTGAGCTATATTCTCCTCCATTGTCTGTGCGCAAGCAACATATCTTCTTTCCCACTTCTCCTTCAACTATCTCTTTGAACTCTTTAAACTTTGAGAAAGTGTCAGACTTTTCTTTCATAAAGAAAACCCACACATACTTGGAGAAATCATCAATAAACGTCACCATGTACCGCATTCCACTAATTGATGGTTGCTTAACGGGCCCAAATACATCAGAGTGAACTAACTCTAATGGTTCTTTTGCTTTAAACTTTGACTCCTCGTATGGTAATTGGTGTGCTTTACCATATTGGCATCCTGCACAAACTGTGTCTGTTCTTATGTCAAGCTGAGGAAGTCCCTTAAGCATCGACTTCTTCATCATCATACTTAGCTTGGAATAACTAACATGACCTAACCGCATGTGCCATAAATCTGCTGTATCGCTCCTTCTTGTCTTGTCTACATATGCTGACTCTGCTGACATCACGTAGACTGACTCCAGACGTCGTCCTTCCATCATCGGCTGTCCTGAGATTTTGAGATCACGATATACCTTCACATCCCTTGGACCAAACAGAATATGGTGACCTGACGATGTTAATTGTGCCACTGAAAGCAAATTTTTCTTCATGCCTTGGACATGGTAAACATCTTGTAGTGGTACCTGATTATGACTATATCGAGGTGCTACTACCGTCTTACCGATGTGAGTAATCGGTAATCTTGAATTATCAGCTGTCACAACAATGCGATTTCCCTTGTATTCTGACAGGTTCTGCAACTTCTGTTTATCGCCTGTCATGTGATTTGAGAAACCTGAATCGACAATCCAGTCATTCTCATAGTCAATTCGGTCAGCCGTTGTTACTGTGAGAGCTAACTCTTCCTCTTCCATAGCAAAAAATGCTTCAGCGTCCCAATCATCTTCGCTTTTCTCCTTTGTACTAGAAGTAGCAGCATTGCTCTCAGCGGGCCTTTTGTTAAACCAACAATCTTTTGCCATGTGACCTTTCTTGTCACAGTTGTAACAGTTACCTTCAAATCTTTTATTGTTGCTACGATTCTTTGAAGCTCCCCCTGGACGAGAGCTCCCTTCTCCTTGATGACTTTTTGTCTTGTCACCATACTTTTTAGATCCACCACCGACGTGCTGTTTGAATTTGCCTTTGCTTTTGTTGGTGTAGAGTGCTTCCTCTTCACTTTTCAACGAGACCCCTCCCATTTGCTTGGCCATAGATTCTTGACCAACAAGCAAATTTTCAAACTCTACAAGTGATGGTTGAGTTGGCCATCCTTGTATAGCGGCAACGAAGCTGCGATATTCGGGCCTCAAACCATGGATAATTATTCTTTTTACCCTGGTATCTCCAATAGCAGCTGTAGGATCTAAATCAGAAATTTCACGGCATAACGTTTTTACCTTGTGAAAGTATTGAGCAATCGGTATATCTCGTTGTGCAACTGATAACAATTCATTCTCAAGAAGTTGAAGTCTTGTGTCATTCTTTCTCGAAAAGAGTGCATCTAAAGTATCCCACGCTTCTTTTGGCGTTTCTAGCTTTTGTATGTGTTCCAACATTTCTTCTTCAACTGTGGTCTTAAGGGCAAACATGGCTTTACCCACTTTAATCTTCCATTTGCGCAAGGTTCCTTGAGCATCTTCTTGCTCGGGCTTCGTAACTTCACTACCACCAACGACTTCCCAAAGGTCTTGACCTTGTAGGTAAGACATCATACACGTCTTCCACGTGTTGTAATTTTTGTGATTGAGCTTCTTGATTCCTCCAACTACTTGAAGATCACCCATCGTGTCGGCAAGACTCTAACAATACCGAACAAGCTTGATTTTGAGACACAAACTTGTAGAGTACAAACTCCTCACGACTCAAGAACGCTCAAACCAAAAATAGTACCTGAATAACTATTTCACCGTGAACAGTACCGTATACGTGAATAGTATCGTATACCATATACTTGAATAAATCTCGTATATGTTAACAATTACTATAAAAGTATATAGTGACACGTGTGAATAGTAACTATGGTAGTAACTCACAACCTAGCTCTGATACCAATTGTTGAGAAAAACTTAGAGTAGATAACTCTAATTTTACCACTCAAAGAAGAAAATTTAGATTTTAGGAAAACTCACAAATGCTCACACTTCACTCTAGACTACACTCTTTAGAGAAGAACTCCTTAGGAAAACTTAGAACTTTTATTGCTTATTGAAGCTTACTACTTGATTATTTACAAATGCAAGGGAGGGGGGTATTTATACAATACCAAGACAAACACAAGCCACACAAATATAAAATCTAAATAAATTACAACCACCCATTGTTGTTTAATAACAACCACACATTTAAATCACACAACTACAACCACACATTAAACCACACAATTGCAACCACACATTGTTGTTTAATAACAACCACACATTTAAATCACACAACTACAACCACACATTAAACCACACAATTGCAACCACACATTGTTAGGCTTTTATTTTTTTCTTGGGCTGGTATTGGACAATTTAACCTAGAGTTTGATGCTTTATATATAATATATATATATATATATATATATTTGAGATTGTTAGAATTTGATCCCTAATCACTGAAATTAAAAATCTAATATTATATCAACTGATTATACGACTTTTGACTCTTGACGACTATATCAGATATATGATAAAAAAAAATTATGCCTGACTGCATTGTCTAACAAATAATGATTATCATTTTTCAATTTATAAAGTGGAATGTTAAGAATTCAATGTAGTCTTTCACTATTAGGTTTGTTGAATCACCATTGACCATTGAAATTAGGGACAGCAATAAATAGTAAAAAATTGAATGTCTGACATAATTTGATTTCGATTTTTACAGATTTAGATATTGTGTATTCAAATAATTTTGAATTCGAATATTAAATTTACTATTCGTAACGGATTCGAATAGAAATTTTGGATATTTGATATCAGAATTTGCTTTGGTTTTGGTTTAGATGGTATGAAATACTCGAATTCGTTATCCGAATTTGCTTTACTTATATGAATATTATCGGATATCTGAATCTGATATTTGATTACATATTTGAAAAATTTTACATAAATTTTACATATTTGATTACATAAAATATAGAAAATTTTATGTTTGTGGAAAATTTTGAATCTTAACATGCAAACCTTTATTACTAAGAAAATATTTAGCGGATTCGGATATTCAATGGACATTGCTATTTAATTCGGATTTGGATTCGTATAGTAATCTGATAATAAATGGATTCAGATATCATGTCAAATTTAGATATTTCAAAAATTACAAATATGAATTCAGATATCATGTCAAATTTAGATATTTCAAAATTTGAAAATATTTGACTCGCTATTATTTTTAATTGAAATTGTCTCAATAATAAAGGGAGAGTCTTCAAATTTTTAGTCCTAAATTCAAATCTCACTAAATATGAAGTCTAATAATACGTTGTTTATTGATTTTTTTCTTTGTGTATATTAAAAGTTATTTGATTATAATCATAATTTTTATTAATACATGTAATTAATAAAAATTGTGCTGAATTCATATATATATATATATATATATATATATATATATATATAAAAGAGGAGGGATCCACTTATATTACTGTAAAACTAAATCAGTTTTACACACTTTCGTAACTTTTTATACGATTTCTATTTATTTAATCCAACTATCGTATTTCATGTTCTATTCACGTAAATCATGTGTGTTTTGAGTAAATTAAAAATATCTAACAATTTGTTCGATGTAAAAAACCTTCAACTGTTAAATATATATTGAAAAAGACAGTATTCTCGATCGATATGACAGAGATATCGGATCAATTTGGAACTTTACGTGCACAACGAGTATACTTATATTGTTAAATCCACCATCAATTTGTTAAAATATAAATCGTATAATGAGTTACGAAAGTGTGTAAAACTAATTGAGTTTTATACTAGTATTAATGAATATATATATATATATATATATATATATATATATATTGTGCTGAATCAGATGGATGGTAATTGAAGTACTTCGCTATCAAGCAACTCCTGTAGGGGTTAGTGTCATTGACTCATCAGGCACCTGACCTTTGCATAAGAAATAAGAGTAACTAACATTTTGCACCAGAATTCCACTAACCTATGAAATAAATATGTTATCCATTTAGGTATTGAGAAAGGTTTAATGACTAGAAATGTCTAAATTTGGATCGGGTTTAGATAAAAAAAAAATTCAATTCAGATTGATTCAGTTTGAATTACTGCTTATTCAAAAAAAAAATATTTTATTTAAATTTAATTACAAAATATATAATAATTAATTTTTAAAAATATTTTAAAATAATAAAACGGACTCGAATCCGCTTTTAATAAGAAAAGAAAATTTTGAATCATGACCCAACCTAGACCTGCTCATGGGTCGGACAGCCCGCCCGACCCGGCCAGTATTGGGCCGAGCCTGGACAAGATATTTTTGTTTCAGACCGGCCCGGCCCGAAATAATATTTTTTTATTATAATAATATTTTTTTATTTAATTTTAATTATAAAAATATAAAAAAAAAAAAAATAATCCGATTAACAGTGAATTCAACTTGATCCTACCGAACCTGAGCAAAGAATATGAAAAAAATTGGATCGCGATCCGACCTAGCTCATGTGCGGGTCTAACCCAACCCATGGAATAATAACACTTTGCTTTCATTATTCCCTCAATGATTAGCTGATTTTGTCACTAATTTTGTGGGCTACAAATAAGACTATATGACCTTTGAATCGTGTTTAAAGCGGTTGTTATTATCTTATGATGAAAAACAAAAAACATTATTTAATAACCAACAATGATTGATTGGTGCACTATATTTTATTTTGTTCTGATTTTTTGTCTCCCTGGATTTAATTAATAATTATGAAGTCGTAGCAATGAACAACGGTTTTCAATTAGGCTATAATCTCAATTCTGACCATTTATTTATCAATTTTGTGTTTGTATTATTTTTATGTTTTATAATTATATTTAAATTATTATATATTTATATTAATTTTAGTACGTTAATAATTCATATTATATAAATTTTATCACGTTCATATATTCGTGCTATGTTCATATTATTTTTTGTATCATATTATAAGTAATTTTTTCATATCGTATCCAAAATAATCAGATCTATCTATTTCTCATGTTTAATTATTAGTCATTTTGGATTAATCAAATTATAATTCAATTATATCCAAACATTTAATTCAATAATTAATGCATTTAAAAATATATAATTCAAAGAACATAATCGAATTTGTCTTCCCAAATAAATAAATAAAAAATTACAATCTAATTAATAATCAAACCCTTTTCTTTTTAAATAAAGGGAGAGAGAATAAATTTGAAGTTCCAACTTACTTCCTCCCTAAACTCCTATAAAATAAAAAAAAAAAATGAGCAACAATGGCAAAATAAAAATAATAAAAAAAAATTCTCTACTAATTTCATCTCTCAAAAATTTGGGTTGAATAAATAAACAAGTAAACCACAACTACAAAACTTTGTACTTGGTGCATAGTATTATGATTGGTAGATCTGGTAATATTGGATACGATAAGATACGGGAAAAAAAAACACGATACAAATACACAAACATGTCAAAATCTATATAACACAAATTATTAACACGTCAAAATTTATATAAATATAAAATATCTTAAACATAATTATGACACAAAAAAATACACGAATACACGAATTGTGAGGTTTAATGGTTGGTAACAAGTGCATGCATGAATGAAGGTAAGGTAAAGCATGAAAGGGATGAAGCATGAGAGACAAGAGATGACCCTCCAGTCCCCAGAGGGAGAAGTTGATGACAAGTCATTTTCAAGATAGCTTGGCAAGCAGCTTTGTCTTCTTACTTATAAAAGTGGGTCCTAACTATATTGCTTTGACTTTTTATTTTTTTTGAAATATCCGTGTCTGACACATATTCGAATATGGATAGGGGAATATGACCCTCCAAAGGCCCTTTAAATACATGAAAAACATACCCATGTCAGACACATACCCGTATCCAATACTTACACCTGAGTCCAAATAACATAGGTCCTAATGTCAATGACCCAACCAGGGGCCAACATTTGTCAACCCCCGCCCCCCCCCCCTATTTGCTTCAATTCATATCTTCAACTGCTTTTCTCCCTATAAAAGGGCTTCATAATCTTCCACAGCCTTTCAAACTCCAAAACAAACTCAAACTTCATTATCAAAGAAAAAGTTTCAGGTGCTTCCATTGTTTTAATTCAGTATGGCAGAAAGCTCGTTTCCAATGAGGAGTACGAAGGGTCGATCATGGAAAAGGTGTTGAAAGCAAATTAGAGAGCAGAGGGCAAGGCTTTATATTATATGGAGATGTACTGTGTTACTTCTGTGTTGGCATGACTAGCCTTGGGGTTTGGGGTTGGATTGGATCCACTCCAATTCAATCTGGAATCTAATTCTCAATACACTGCAAGATTTAAAGGCTTGAGAGTTTTGAATTTGGTGTATAGTTTTGAATTTAGGAGGTAGAGAAATTAGATGAAGAAAGGGTTGTCTGGTTGATGAACGATAGTTTGAGAATAAGGGAAGGGATTGCAGGTACTGAAATTTAAATCCAGATTTGTTGAATGTCACTTCTTAAGAGTGATTTCATGAACCGGCTAGGTTAAACCTCGGGTTCACTGTACTTGCTCTTTTGCTCCTATTGTGCCACTCCAAAGCATAAAAAACCAGAGTTCCACCACAGGTTTATCTTGTCATGATGTTTCTTGAAGGTTAATTTGCTTTCACAAAAAAACCCCCAAATTTTCATCACAAGACTTTAAGTTTTAGCTTTCTCCTCTTTAACAAAATTGCTTTGGTTATTTAAGTTAAACCCAATATGTAACTAATAGGCATGCATGAACCCGAATCTTAGTTCAGTTGGTTCATGCAATTACCTTTAAGTCTAGGATTCGAATCTCAACCTCTTCCCCTATCTTTAGGTTATGGCCTCCTTTGTACCAAAAAAAAAAAACTGATAGGCATGTATATATGAAATTGAAATTACCCTTTCCCTCTAATCCACAATATAAAGAACAAAAGGATAAATAACTAAATCTACTACAAACTTGCATGATTTAGGAAAATCCATGAAAATCAATAGCCTAAGAACAGTGCAGAATAAACCTAGTCTACTACTAAATCATGAAAAAAAAAAGCTACCTTCATTTGGTTGCACTCGAGGACTCTGGTTCTGTGAGGAAGAACTAGCAGCCATGGTTCATTAGATAGGTAAGGCATAATTTCAGACATAACAATTTCCTCCGCTGACTCGACATCCTTAGAGTTCTCAACAGCAACAGCTTTTAGAATTATGTGAATCAAGCTGTGCAGAAGTCGAAAAAGTATTTTTACTGGATGTTTGTTACATTTTCAGAGTATAGGGTTACGATTTGGGAAATAATATGGAAAATTCAAAGCTGAAGTAACCCATTGAAGTTTAACCAGATGGTTTACAAATTACTGAAAAAGGGATCACAAGAAAAGCTGAAAATTTCCAACCTACTCAGTTTTGTGTTTTATATAACCCCCAAAAAAAAAAAAAAAACCAATAACAGTAAGTTGTAAACGAGAGACATGTGCTCGCAAACTACTCGGGTTTAGTTGGAAAAAAAACTCAAATTCGGCTTTGTCATTGTCGAGTTGAGCTATAGAGTGAGCCGAATTCGAGTATCCTAATTCTTGACTCGAATAACTCGTGAGCTTAATATATATATATATATATATATATATATATATATATTACCAAGTAGACGAGCCTAATCGAACGAGATCGAGCAGTTCGATTTTTATCTCGAATCAAACTCGAACTTTAAAAGTGAAATTCGATCGAGCTCAAGCTTCTTATCGCTTGAGCTCGGCTCAGCTCGATTACACCCCTAAACAACAAACAACAGCATCGAATTAAAAATGAGTAAAATGAAATACCTGCGGAAATATATCCATCAAGCATTGATAAACCTTATCAAACCCCATAATGGAAAGCTATGAATCTGCAAATAAAGTAACAAAAATTTACACAACATTTATAATCAACGTCAAAAAGAATCATAATTTAATCATATTAACACACATAAACCATAAAACCTTAATTTTTGCGACGGAATTGAAGAAAAAAAAATTACTTATATGCAAAATACCATCAATTCACAATTTTTACTTTAATTAATGATGAAGAAAACCTAATCAAAAAATAATATCTTTGAATTAGAGAAACCGATGATAGAAACCCTAAAGCTCTGTTTGGTGCTTAAAAGGACATAACCCAATTTTTTTAAAAAAAAAATAGAATTCTCTTATTTGAAATTGAATTAGAAACGAATACATAACAAGGAAAGCAAAATGAAGAAAGAGTGGATAATTTCCAGTGTTGGTTATATATTGTGGGGGAAAGGGTAGGAGAAAGAGTACTACGCAGTTAAGCTAAGGAACTGGATATCACCGTGATTAGGGATTTTATTTGAGGGTGTTTTCGTCTAATAGTAATAATTAATAATAATATCATACAAACGACTTCATTGGCCCACCTTGCATGGTTGAAAACTAACATTTGGGTAGATTGTCTATTTATATATACATATCTTATCTCGTATTAAATGTATCAAAATTTTAAATATAATATATGTATTAAATATATCATATTAATTATGTTAATTGTATTTAAACATATAATATTATTTTCGTATTTATTAAACGTCTCGTATTCGTATCGTATTCAAAAATTTTAGATTTACATTTAGATCTTTGATCGGAGGAGGAGAGGACTAATTTTTTGAAATATTTAGGGATATGACATATGAGCAGATTGGATATTGCAATTTTTGAAATATTTGAATTCGAATCCGACTAATTTGCAAGATATCTAAATCCGTTTATTATCTGTTTATTATCTGAATATTATCATCTAAATCTAAATTCGAATTAAATAACAATATCCATATGATATATGAATCCATTAAATATCCAAAATCTTGGTAATAAGAGTATACATGCGAAAGTTTGAATCTCTACACAAGTATAAATTTTTTATATTTTACAAATATGTAATTCGATATTGGATTCAAATATTTAATAATATTTATATAAGTAAAGCAGATTCGAATAACAGATTTAAATATTTGATACTATTCAAACCAAAATCAAAACAGATTCAAATATCAAATATCCAAGAATTCCTATCGAATCCACACTGAATATAGCACAGATAACAAATCTAATATTCGAATTCTCAAAAATCGAATAAAAAAATATCGAATATCCAAATTTTTTACAATCCATTATCCTCCCTAATTGTATTCGACTAAAGAAGCTTCTCTTCCCTACCCCTTCCCTATTCCAATTTGTTTGCAATTACTATAGTAAAAAAAAAAAAAAAAAATTACTACGGAATTTGCATTTGTTCCTTTAAAACAATTATTCATTATTTCAATTAAGATATTTTTCCTTTAAAAAATTTCAAAATTTCAATGTATTCTTTTTCCAAATATAATATAGGTTAATTGTCATGATCAGTAAATGAGTTACCAACTACTATATGTTGTAGAAAAGCAAGCAAGCAAGCAATCTTTGTTTCATGAAATACATCTATCAAGTAATCTGTCAGCTTGCAATGTCCCAAGAAAAAAATAAATAAATAAATAAATTTCATTGAACAAATTCATTTAGCAGACCTCCACTTGAGCTTTATTCAATCTTTATGACCTGACAATATTAGATACGACACAATTACACAAACACGAAAATAATAATTAAAACACCATATAAAACACGACATGAAAAAATAACACGAACACAACATGAATACACGAATGTTTTAAAATCTATATAATACGAATTATTAACCTATCAAAATTTATATAAATATAAAATAACTTAATCACGATTATGATACGATAAAATACACGAACATAACTCATATACACAAATTGCCAGGTACCATAATAACCATATTTTTGCCTTTATTTTACATTGCATATGTCCTGTAATTGAAAACCATAGTTTGTATATGAAAGAAAGAGATCAGTCTGAGCTCCTTGCTATAAACAAAAACCCTTTTTTTCCCCAAGGAAATTATCCTATCAAAACATCAATCTTACCAGCCAATAGCCATATTTAGGGTTCATACCTAGATAGCTGGTTTGCTAGTGGAATTAGTAACTACCATATACAAAATTTCCCCTAATTTTCTTACTCTGAACTACATGCATAAGCTGCAATATACCCAAATTAATTTGAGAATTTACAACAGACGGCAAGGAGAAAAAAAACGCGGTAAGATCATTAGATACTGCCTGGAAAAGGTTCCCCTTGGTTAACCAGAGATCTCCCAGTTTGTGAATCATCATCATCCACAGACTTCTTTGTCATTTGCCTTGCTTACTTTGAACACCCTGAAAGGATATCAAAAGGTGTAAATTGATGATTAATGGAAATTTCTCATCAGCTCACAGTTGTAAACAGAGAGTGTATCCGTGTCCAACGCATATTCGGACATGGGTATAGTGATATGACCCTCCAAAGACTCTCCAAATATGTGGAAAAACTTAGAAAAAACTGAACGTACCTGTGCCGGACACATACTTGTGTCCGACACTAACACCCGAGTCCGAGTAATATAGCTTGTGAAGCATTCTGCAGATCTTTAAAAGTCCAGAAGCTTACATGTGCTATTTCCAAATTATTAGCCACATCTGGCAATGTCTCACATAGGCAAAGTATTTTGCCAATCTCTTTCCTGTCAGAGAGACATGTGTGAACATAAAAACACTCTACGGCTATGTTGCTCCGACTCTCCATTTTTCTTGAAGTCCCCGTGTCCGACACCCATGTCCGACGCATATCCGGACGTGGATATGAGGATATGATCCTCCAAGGACCCTCCAAATACATGAAAATCTTAAAAAAAAAAATTGAACATACCCGTGTCAAACACATATCCGTGTCCGACACTCACACCCGAGTCCGAGTAACATAGCTCTACGGGGATGTCTCCAGTCCAAACATGCATTTCCAATATAGAGGTTAGGAGAGATTGCATAGATGGAAAATGCCCAAAAGTTTTCTTTCTCTGCCCTATTTAATCATGGATACAATTTAAAATTATCTCCTAGGTCACATATCGCCCACAATCTGCTCGTTTTAGTTTGTTACTTCGCTAATGATGCGCGCAAGAGAAACATGATACTAAAAAATAAACATTGTGTACTTACTGAAGGTTTTTGGCCAATCAGTCTACGACTGGATGGAGCCCGTGCCACAGATGAAGCAGCAGCAGCAGCAGCCACTCGTATCCTTGATAAAATAGAAAAAAAAAAGGATTGTTTCATGTTCGATGATGTAATTAGCCAAACTGAAAGAGTGACAGTGAATAAAAAGCTATGAAACCCAAATAGAATTGTACCTTCTATGTACATCAATGTATACATCAGTCTCATCTACAATTTCCTCCTACAATGCAGAAAGGGATCAGCAAGTACATCTATCCAATTTGCATAACATATTTGAAGAGAAACAATATGGAAATTCCATGATAAAACACATTTTCACAAAATTAATTGCCGAACTGCTGATCTTAAGTAATTGAAGTTAGAAGCTATGTTACTCGGACTCGGGTGTAAGTGTCAGACATAGGTATGTGTTCGACACGGGTATGTTTGATTTATTCTAAGTTTTTTCATGTATTTGGAGGGTCTTTGGGAGATCATATCCCCATACCTATGTCCGAATATGCGTCGAACACGGGTGTCGGACACGGTACTTCAAGAAAAATGAAGAGTCGGAGCAACATAGGTTAGAAGATTAAGACAGGGCAACAGAAGAATTTAGTTGGCATGGTATATCAGAGTTTGGCGGCTGAGCCAAAGGTTAGAAAAGTAAAAGATGGATGAAAGTGATGAAAGCAACAATTACTTGGAGAAGTTCTTCAAAAACATCTTCTAGGGTAATGATACCGATGACTTCCCCATCTTCAGTATTTGTTGCGACACCATTTGGTTGAGGAGTTTTCATAACGGTGATAGGCATCGAAGATTTCTCAACATCGAATAGAACACTATCTGATTTGGTGTCATATTTGGTCAGAAAAGGGGTGGTTAGATGAGAATTCCCGTTGGTAACTCTATGCTCGTCAAATTTCTCTCCATCATCAAAGAACTGAAGGTCTTTCGTCTTTCCTTTAACCTTCACTACAGCTGCCATATGACTGCTTCCCTTTTGAAATTCATTGAGGATATCATACAAAGGCATGTGTGCTGGAACCCTGATATGTCTGTTCATGAGAATTCATTCTTTTGCATATGGAAACATAAAAAGGTTAAAAAAAAAAACAACGGGGAGAACATGTGTACACCTAGGGATTCTCCGGATGGAAACAGCACTGATTGGAGTCTCCGTCTCTGCTCGTACAGTGAGAAGACTTTTAACCTAAAACTCAAAAGAAAGGAGAATTCATAAGAATTTAAGAAGGGAAAATTAATTCCACATTGAACTGGCTACCTTTAACAAGAAATTTTCAACAAAAAGAAAACCATAAGAAATTCAATGGCTTATTAAACACACCAGTAACAGCCCAATGATGTTTTTTGGATTCCCAGCATAGACAGGGATACGACTATGACCATGTGCAAGAATTTTTCCAACTGCTTCCCTGCATCAAAAGGCAGATAAATCCATTTATGACCTAACTTCTATACAGTACTAGTCAAGGAAGCACTTTATATATATATATATATATATATATATATATATATATATATATAAACCAGCTTTGAGGGTAAAGGTCATCTTATTCACTAGAACTTTACCACTTTAACAGGGGATGATCTTTAAAGTCGATCTTGTTTCCTATAGTATCATGCTAAAAGGAGCAGAAGGCATTGCATTATTGTTCTCCACATTAGGATAGGGTTCTTAAGCTATGCCTATCAATGCGATATTCCAACTAGCAAATTTCCCAACCTATCACAAGATCCATCACTCATCCAACAATTCATTTTCCCATGTAATACCTCATAAAACTTGAGACATACATAGGTGTATCCAACCATTATAAGAGACAAATTATATTCGACCTCTTCCTAAAAAATACAGATAAATGGGTCTCAGATATTTTTTGGCTTTCCAGAATCTGAAACGGGAACAATGGAAGCTTCTGTCACTTCTAATTTGTTTTAACTGCAAGATGAAGAAGAAAAAATGATGCGGTAACAAAAAGAACGCCATCCAGCTGAAACTCACCAATCCAATTTCGAATTGACATCCAAGGAAAATGTTGATTCAATTGGTGTCATAGCCTCCTCTGCAGTCTGCATGTTCCAACAAACATCAGGATTCGATCATTTTATAAAGGACAGTGCAATGAACTCTTATCAGCTTCTAAGTTATCCCAAAGTGGAAAATTGGAAGTGAAACTAATTGATTTTGGAACAGATGAAGCACTGAAACAGTTTGAAGCAATAACAACCAAACAGACAGGTAGTTTAAAATGGCCAAGCAATTTAAAAGGGAATATATATATATATATATATATATATATATATAGAGAGAGAGAGAGAGAGAGAGGAAGCAGCTGTAAACCCTTACAAGGCTATCACAACCTTGCAGAGACAAACTTACCATTTTGGGCACTATATCTACAATTTAAATAGAAAAAGTTAAGAGCCCAGAGCCATATTCCAGGGAAGTTCCCCTTCAGTAGAGGCAGGTGTCCAGGTAAGAGATCATGAGGTGTATGCTTCTGGATCTCTACTATACTGAAATAGTAGATCTTACGATTTGATAATTAGTACTGGTTAAGTTTAATGAGTGTGTTTACTGTGTTTATCTGGCTGTACTTGTGTAGCTATGATCCAGATATGAGTATATTTGTTCATTGTGTATTGTCAGAGAACGATATTCATATTCTACAAAATGAAATGTCTGAATACTGGAAGTTTCTATTACAGACAGAGATATAAAGAGACATGCCATTTTGACTCATGAAATGCTATTTCAATAACAGCATTTACCTTTTCTGTTAAATCTAGTGCACCACTAATGATGGTTGTCTCATCATGTGTTAGTTCACCGCCCTTGCCAGCCTATTAAGTACAAAAATGACAAGTTAGTGGAAGTTCAAATGAAACAAAGACTAACTTGCTTAAGCAAAATTATCTTGTCTGGTTCAAGCAGTTACCTCTTGGCCATGGATAGAGACAAGGGCTTTTAACTGAGCCCGTCTAAACAAAGCATCACCGTGGCCAATCACAGCATCCAGAACCTAAAGCCATGCCCATGAAAGCAGGAATATAATTTGACAAGCAATATGTAATTTGAGCAACCTCAGAAAAGAATAAAGCTAGTCCCAAGATACATGCTGATTGCTGAACAATAACAAAAGTTTTGGTATAAAATCTCAAACAGAATTTAACATCCAAGAAAACCACAGCTCTCAAGAAATATCATATCTCTAAAGGAATTTCAAACACAACTCATAGGGCTGTTTGAATGGAGTCAAGAAATATCAAGACTTAAGCACCACATACCTGAGGTGCCACAGCACATTGTTCATTACTTGATACATCAGAACTTCTTTCTTTTCCCAATGAAAACCCTCCTAAAAACCCACTAACACTTTGACTCTATCAAACAACATGCCTTTAGTTTAAGTGTTTAACCAAACATGGATGCTTGCAGCCGATACATATAGTATAAACACATAAAGAACGCTGCTCTGTTGTCTAAATAATACTAATGGAATCACAATTTTTAACCAAGAAATTACAATTTGGATACTACCTGTTGTCTAAATAATACTAGTGGAATTACAATTTTTAACCAAGAAATTACAATTTGGATACTACCTTTCCAATAGGGTAAGCAATTGGATAACAAATGATCATCAGAATACGCACGAGCCACACAAAATTTGCACCAACAGAGAGTCCATATCTTGAACATATTGCTTGTGGAATAATCTGATCCAAAAATGGGTATAAAATAAATAAATCCCATCTACAGCCTACAGGCTTAAATACCTGAAAAATGAAGCATTAAAAACACACAATACCTCTCCAAAGACCAGAACAAAAGTAACAGATAGCAACACTGCAACAAAGGGATGAAAAATTTTATCAAGGGATATAGGAAGGGCCTGCAAGAAGGAAAAAAAAAAAAAAAAAACCCAGAGAATAAGGATAAATCAAGGAAATGCTATAGTTTCTTTAAAAGAAAAAGCAAATGACCATTAAAATTATCACTAATTTTAGTAACAAAACAGATAAAGGTTGACCTCCATGGCACAAGCATTACAGAGAAGCAAAGTTACAAGAAGCTGATGCTGCTTTTTAACAACTGGTAAAATAACAGCTGCAGACATGAAAGAGAGACTTGAGGAATTGAAACACTTGAAACAGTAAAGAAATTAAATTACTGGGTAACTGTTACAATTGACTAAATAAAACAAAAAGAGGAAAAATTGAAATGGGAATTTTTACCAGCTTGCTTCTTCTCGGTGATAGTGCCGCTTCTCTGTAGAATTTCGAGCTCAACGAGACCCAGAGACATTAAACCCAAGGTAAGGCCGGACATTATCCCGGCGAAGAGAACGAGCAAGCAGGAGAATCCCGCATAGACGAAAAACTCAACGGAGCCGAAGGGGATGTCATCAGCTTCAAATACGATGCCGTTCGGAGGCGGCGGCGACAACGTCATGATTGTCCGAACTAAGGCTACGGCGTTTCCCGACAACATTTTCTTTTCTTTTTTTCTTTTCTTTTCTTTTGGGCAGTCGATTGGACCGAAGAGAAGAGTTGTAGACTCGTAGTTGGTGGGTGAAGCGCGTGCTTTTGGCTCGTGGGTTGTTGTTGGATTATTTTGCGGGAGAGAAAGGAACAAGATTTGACATTTATGAACAACAAACAGAGGAGCGGTCGCCTTCTCCTATCTCCATCTCCGTTCTTTCACTTTCACCTGCGGTTATAAAATAAAATGTACTCGCCCTATGTTGCATGTTATTTTCCACGTTTAATTCATTCATTCAGTTTTGTTTTCCTTTTTTTTCTTAAAGTAAAGTCTTTTTCAAAAATAAAATAAAATGAATTAGATACATATATTAATATATATATATATATATTATTATAAAAAAAATGACTGAATTGATATCATTGAGTCAAGTGACATTAATTCAATTGATAAAATTATAAAAAGGTCAAATAAATTATTATAACAAATAATAATATATTAAGGGTATTTATGTATTTTTAATTTTTATATCATTTTTATTTTTAAAAATTTATCAACTTTTTTATAAAAAAAAATCCACTTTTTAAAAAAACTATCTATATATACATATAAACTACATACTAATCAATTTATTTTTAATATAATTTTTATTAATTTTTTTTACTCATTTGAATGTGCCATAATCTAGTTATATATAATGTGAGTAACTGAGTTGATGTGAAGTAATACTAACTCAGTTAAAAATATTATAATTTATACTATATTTAATGTGAGTGATTGAATTAGTGTTATGAGTCAAGTGAAAAAAATTTAAAATGAATTAAATACATATATTAATATATATCTATATTTATACTATATATAATGTGAGTAACTGAGTTGTGAGTCAAGTAACACCAACTCAGTTGAGAAAATTATTAATTTTTTAAGAAAAAATTATATTTTATACTATATATAATATGAATGACTGAATTAGTCTCACGAGTCAAGTGACACCAACTCAATTGAAAAAATTATTTTAAATTTTTTAATTTAAAAAAATTATCTGAAAAAAGTATATATATTTTTAAATAACTACTTTATCATAAAAAAAAAAACTACTCACCCACATAGTGGATATGCAAATTTTAGTATATTAAAAATAAAAAATTAATTAAAAAAAGTAAGATATGTAATAATTTTATTTGTGAAATTAAAAAATTTCATCACTAATATATAAAAGTAAATTTTTTTTTGAAAAATGAATTTTTTTAAAGATACGGACGGTTTTAAATTATTATAAGTAAATGTAATTTTTACTGTATTAATTAAAACTAAAACATTAACCGTCGAATGTTGTATTTAAAATATAAAAATATTTTTAATAAAATTCTTTGAAAATACTTAAATTTACTGATAAGGATGGATGAGATCCTAATACTGTGTGATTTTAAGTTCCAAACTCATCATTTATGAATTCAATTTAGTTTTATATTAATTTGTTTTATCCATAAATGTAGTTTTTTTAAAAATAATATAAATTTAGGTGCAATTTAAACTTTAACCAGAGACCGTGCCTGTAATTGGTAAATCAAGTAGTTCGTCTATGAGTATCATATCTCGTATTTTTTTTATCAATCATATAATAAATATAATATAGATTATTAAATATGTTAAAATTTTAAATATAAAAATGTTTAGCGTTTTACTAAAACTTAGCTAGCTGTACCTCTTGAAATTTAAACTTTAACCAGAGACCGTGCCTGTAATTGGTAAATCAAGTAGTTCGTCTATGAGTATCATATCTCGTATTTTTTTTATCAATCATATAATAAATATAATATAGATTATTAAAAATGTTAAAATTTTAAATATAAAAATGTTTAGCGTTTTACTAAAACTTAGCTAGCTGTACCTCTTGAAACTTGATGTAAAAAAAAAAAAACGTTATAAATTAAGCCAATGTTACTTTTTTAATGGTTTATATACCAAGTATCCAATTATTTCATGTTTTAGTTAGTTGATCATATCTAATTACATGGAAATTGATATTCGATGTTAGTTTTTATTTTAAAATATTAGTTTTATAGAGTCCACTAAAAAATATTAAAAAAATTAAATGCAAATACAATATCTTAAATAAAAAATAAAAATAATGCAATATTATATATAAATAAATATGTCTATTTTTGTAATAAAGTATCCACTTTTACAATAAAATATCCGACACATTCTATGTCATATCCTACTAATAAAGTGTGAGACACATATAACAACCATTATTAAAGAGTTCATGCAGAGGATATCACCAATGTAACTGATGATATCAGCATGTAACATTTAAATTATATCTAAAATGGTTGTTAACATAAATCAATTTTATAATAGGTGTGATAAACTTTAGTATTATATTTAGGATTCGTTTTTGATATATTGATAATGAAGTTTTTTGATTTCACAAGTGAAATTAAAAGACTGTCACATGTCTTATTTTTTATTTTAATTAGTTTTTTTTTTTTTAAATTTACTATACTCTAAAGATATGTGTCACCTTTCTAACCTTAAAGTCTAAAAACTCTACTTGCAGTGTATGAGATAACTTCTTGTATATTTATACCAAAAAGTTTTCATTCAACATTTAAAATTATCAAATAATATATTTATATTCAACAGAATGCCAAACAATTTTTATAATTAAAATTCAGTACTTATAAAATTTAGTATTAAAAAATCAATATTTAATTTTCAGTTTATCAAACAACACCTAAATATCTATACTATAAATTGGTCGGTGGCAGATAGACTTGTCCAAGGATCGGGCTACCCGCCCGAACCCGAAAGCCCGTCCGATATTTGGGAGGGCTTTGACAAAAATATTTAGGCCCAAAAAATGAAACCGGTTTAAAAAATGGGTAGGACTTTGACTACAACATTTAAGGTACGAGCTCGGTCTGGCCCAACTCAACCTATTTTTATATTATATGATATATATTATTTTTCTATTTATATATTATACATTTTATATCATATAAAGAATAAATATATAATATTATACTATAAACATAAAAAATATATTAATTTATTCATGTTTTAAAATTAATTAAAAAATAAATAAAATTATTAAAAATTAAACAAAAAATAACATATATATATATATTTTTAAAATATAAACTATTTTAGGTTACTTATTTACAAATATAGAAGGGTTTGGACAAAATTTAAGATTCATAATTTGGATCAGATTTAGACAAATATACATGTCGTTGATACAATAGTTAAGTCCAACCCAAATCCGGCCTGATAGTGGCAAAGTTTGTGGGCCCAATTGTAGAACAACTATTTCCGGGACGCCGTCGTTTGAATAAACTCGAAAAGTCTTAAAGGCCTTTTCACAGTTGCCGGAGCCCTAAATCTCCGCCCAGTGCAAACCCGGCAGCAAACAAGTCCTTCTCTCTCCCGCTTCCTTCGACAGTTTGACTGCCTTTTGCTTCAAGCCCTACCTCTCCACTCTCTCCTCAACATGAAGCTCGTCAGGTCAGTTTATCTATTTTCTCTTTTTCTCTTTTCTTTTACTAAGAAAATTTGCTTCTTTTCTTTATGTTTATGAAGTGATATGGTTTTGATTTGAAGAAAAAAAATGAGCAGGTTTTTGATGAAATTGAACAATGAAACGGTGTCGGTTGAGCTCAAGAACGGAACCGTTGTTCACGGCACCATCACAGGTTCCCTCTCTTCTTCTTCTTCTTTTTTCCCAAAATTAGGGTTTAGCTAAACCCTAACGCTCCGTTTAGCGAAGTTGTAAAACCTTATGATTATTTGTAAAGATTTCTTATCAATGTTGCCATCGTTATAAGGTTTTAATTTTTTTTCTTCTGTTTCTGAAATGAGTAATGCCAACTATAATCATAATTCCTATCTCAATTGTGTATTCTGTGGCTAGCCTTTTACTTAAATTAGTAACTTTAAATTTGGGGATAGATTTAGGTGTTTACGGCTTCACGCACGATATCACTTATTATTACCTTTTAAGATGAACTGATTTTGGACTTAGTATGCTGTTGAGTGTTGCTATGAAGCATTTCTGAAAGGCAGCTTATTTTTGATGAATTATTCAAACTTATAGATGGGTTTGCACATATGATGTCTTAATTATGAGTTAGTTACTCATACTAGATGAAATTGGGTTATTTGCAGACTTTCGTGTTTGTGATTAACCAATTATCAATGTTAAAAAAATCGAACCGAGGTCGAACCGGTCAGACCTCTGGTTTCCGGTCCAACAGGTTCAATTGGTTGGATCGGCGGTTTGATTAAAATGCTTTTAAATATATAAAAAATAATTTTAATGTTAAATAAGTAATAAATATAGTAAATAATTAATAAGAATATGTATTTGGCTTAGTGGTATGGTTTTTAATATAAAACCAAAAGGTTAAAGGTTCAAATCTCATCATTTACAAAAAAAAAAAAAAAAATTGAAAAAAAAATCCAGTTTTTTACCAGTTTTCCATCGGCTCAAAGAAAACTCGGTTTTATATATAATACCGGACCGGACAAGACACCGGTTCCCAGTTCAATCGGTCCGGTTTTTTTGATTCACTGCCAATTACTGTCTGCACAATTTCTTTTCTCCTTCTTGTTATTGGATGACATTGTGTACCTTTATTAAAGAACATCGTTAAGTTCTTATTTTCTACTCTTTGGCTTGCTTAATAGTGGAAGGGTTGTATGACACATGCGAATTCTTCTTTTTGCATCTAAACCTGTCTATTTGTACCACATTGCATCTATGTTACTCGGACTCGGGTGTGAGTGTCGGATACGAGTATGTGTCCGACATGGGTATATTTAATTTTTTCTAAGTTTTTCATGTATTTGGAGGGTCATATCCCCATACCCGTGTTCAGATATGTGTCGGACATGGATACTTTAAGAAAAATAAAGAGTCAGAGCAACATAGCATTGCATTATTAATTTACTGCTTTCCTGGTTTCATGAACAAGTGGATTTCAGCAACATGTTCCTTTTTTTTGGGTGGGGGGTGGGTTTAGCTTCTTACCAGCTAATAATCTCCTAATAGGAATCTACTTTTGGCTTTTCTGTTATGAGAACACTATAGTTACTGTTTCTTAACATTAATAAGGACAAAAACTTTGAAGTCATATACAATTGTTTTCTTTGTCTTAACTGATCATCACTTACGGCACTTTAAGCTCATGATGGTTTCTATAGGTGAAGAAATAGTGATGATATCTAACAAAGAGGAAATAATAATTTCTAAGAGGATATACTTGGATACAAACGCAAATAAACATGTGTGCCTCTATTAGCTTGAAGTCATGATCCCCTTTTTAACACATTTGGCAGTAATATTTTTAGTTGTCTATGGCTACATTGCTGAATTTCTAGGTCACTAATGTGCTGCTATGTCTCTCATTCTTTCTTATTTCGTATTTCTCCAATCAAAAGTTTTCTGTACATGTTTCTAACTTTGCAGCCTCTGTCTTGACCATGACTATTAGAGTTTAAAGATGGATGAATAGACTTTAGTGATTTCCTGATTGAACATACACGTGTTGGCATGCAAGTTTTCTGACGGATTGATTTGCTATATTTGTTTTAGGTGTGGATATCAGTATGAACACCCATCTGAAAACAGTGAAACTTACATTGAAGGGGAAAAATCCAGTGAGTTTTGATCACCTTAGTGTAAAGGGGTAACAATATTCGCTACTATCTCCTGCCTGACAGCTTAAATCTTGAGACATTGCTGGTTGAAGAGACACCTAGGGTGAAACCCAAGAAGCCAACAGCTGGTATTACCATTTCTCTATGGCTCCATTTTCCCCCTTTTTGAATGTCCTGCTTGTATAAGCTTTGTTTTCTTGAAGTATTGTTGGTATTGATCTTTCTAAATCATTTCCAAATTCAGGGAAGCCTTTGGGACGTGGTCGGGGCCGTGGACGTGGACGAAGCCGAGGCCGAGGCCGAGGCCGTTAAATATGTTACCCTACTTTCAAGTTTTTGTGACAGCCTTGTTGTAGGTAGAATTTGCAGGTGATGTTACGAATACTAAAGGAGTTGTATTCGTATTTTACTGGTATGTCTGATTATTAGCCTGGTTTGGATGGCTTAATCATGAATCTTATGTAGGATGATTTGATCTAATGCTAATAGCTGAGCAGATAATCTTGTTCCTTTTTCCATTTGCTGCTTTTTAAAAGGAGAACAAGTAAAAATAGGGAGCAGTCTTGGATTATCATCTATGTTACTCGGACTCGGGTGTGAGTGTCGGATACGGGTATGTTTCCGACACAGGTATATTCAATTTTTTTCCAAGTTTTTCCATGTATTTGGAGGATTCTTAAAGGTTCATATCCCCATATTCATGTCTGGATATGCGTTGGACATGAGTGTCAAACACGAATACTTAAAGAAAAATGAAGAGTCGGAGCAACATAGATTATCATAATCCTACTAAGTACAGACTATAGTAGTGTTGAAATTGAGCCTGCTAGTTAGATGGTTGATTGATTGATTGATGTTGTTGCTAATTAGAGGTATATCAAATACTCATATGATGATTTGAACACGTTAGTTAAGCTTGTTTATGTTTTTGAGCTTCGGTTAGGAACTGTTATTTCTTTGGTTTTCGTTCTCTCAGTTCCAAGTGAACAGGAATAGAAAATCAGACCAGCAGCAGAGCAGAGTTGCATCAGGAAAAAAAAAAAAAAAACCCGAAAAACAAGAGAAGGGGAAATGGGGAAATCAACGGCTATGAAGCAAGCGGCGGTGGGTTTGGGTGGCACTGGCATTTGGGTGGCTGGCGATAGAGATGGCATTCAAGCCCTTCCTGGACAAGGCTGGACAAGGCTCGTGCCGCCATGGGCAAATCCGACCCTGATATCGATCCCGACGCCATCGCCTTGCGCAACGACAATTCTGATCGCGAAACCAACGACGTCATTGCGCCACAGGGCACTGTGGTGGCCGTGGCTGGCACCATCCTGCCAGAAATTACAAAATATGACATAACATTATGGCTTAGAGAGTTAAAAAGGTTAGTTTAGCATTGTTGTTGAAAAAATTTTAAGTTAAAAACATTTGTTTAAAAAGTATGGTGAAAAAATATGATTTAATTTTTTTTTAAATGTTTGGTATTATTGTGAAAAAGTATCGTGAAAAATTGAAATGTAAAAAAAAAAAAAAATGTTTAAAATAATAAAAATTTAAAGATATGAAAATAATAAAATCATTTTATTCAAAAGTCGACTTCTAAAACTCAGAAAGAAGTTTAACTTCTTCTGTCTTCAGATAAACGAAGCCCCTGTTAGAAATGATACGGATAAAAACATTCATGATTGTAGTGACAACTTTAGTTGTTACAATAAGGTGCGTCAAAGACATTCAAAATTTCATTTTTGATGACACTTTTTAATTAAGGATGGTAGTCAAGATAGTTATTCCATATATTTTGATAATGAAAATAATTTTTTTGAGATTGATGCCATCTTCTGTGTACTCAACAAAACAAAAAAAAAAAGTCCATATTCCTGACAAATGGTAAGCCTGAGAATGTTGTACAATTGACAAATAAATTTCCTCATAGATCGACAGACAATTTATGCAAATTCTTCCTCCCCAATTCCAGTTTTATCGGAATGTTTGTTGAAACTTGAAACCTGAAACCCTTTCTGGTTTGGTCAACAGAAACCTGAGTAGAGAAAGGATGAAATGGCAAAAAATAGGAGCACCCCTGATATTGTCTCTCGTATAATTTATAGTTTTCATGTATTGGTAAACTGCTGTGTTTCTACTATAATACTACTATTAGAATGTGATGTGAACGAACTCGGACATAATCTAATTAATTTATACAGACATCTTTAAAAAATAAGATTTAGCAGGTTTAAATTTGAATTTCAACATTTATAATTTTTCTTTAATTTTCAGAATGCTATCTCTAAATGTGATGCAATTTGTTAGGTTTGATGGGCTTCTTAAACGCATGTAAATTATTTTTCTTAGTGTTGGCATCCAACTGGATGGTCTTACATAAGTGTTTGCATCACAATTTTTTTTTTTTTTTCTCGATCAAACTTCAAATTAGTGTGCCAATAGTTAATGTTTTCCATTCAACATCGATAAATCAAAGTAGGAAAAAAAAAAAAGCCTACTCGAACCTTCATTTTGATTATGGAAAACCAACAATTTCTGTTGTCCCCTAGGAATCCAGAATTTCGTAAAAAAGTGAATAGCTTAACCTTATGTTATTTGAATTCGGATATGAATGTTGAACAAGAATATACGTATGATATATGTATATTTAATTTATTTTAAGTTTTTTCATATATTCAGAGGATTCTTAGGGATCATATCATATACCCATATCTAAATATGGGAACACGGATACTTAAAAAAACATAATCAAAAATCGAAACAACATAGGCTGAATTAGGAATGACAGCGGATCGGATATCTGTTTTTTTTGTAAAATTCGAATCCGAAAAACTGTTTTAAAATCCGAATTCGTTTATTATCTGTATTAAATCCGAAAATTACTACTCGAATCTGAATTAAATAACATTATCAATCGGATATCCGAATCCGCATTCAGGAAGTAAAAATAATTAAATACAAATTAATTTAAATTCAAATAAACGGATAATGGATTCGGATATCCAAATCCATTATCCGCATAAGTAATATGGATTCGGATAATGAATATTCGAGATTTCATATCCGCTTCGAATTCGTAACGGATAATAATTATAATATCCGAATCCAAAAAAAAAATCAAATAATTATAAATATTTGAATCCACATTATTCATTTCCATCTCCAGGCTAAACCACAAGTCCACAAGCGAAACAGGAATGATTACATAAAAAAAAATAGATAAGGTTTCAGAGTTGCAAACACTTTGTGCTAGAAAACAAACATTATCAGATAAAAAATCCATACAAGACAGAAAGCTGTTTTAATCAGTAAATGGATATTGCTCATACCTAATTGAACAATCATGGAGCACCGAGCGAGCCCCTATTCGACTTTGACAAGTTCCAAACATGGCTGTTTTAGCAGCAACCAAACAAGTCTCACAATCCGAACTCGTCAGGTTTTGATTACAAGCCGCATGGCCATAGGCAAAAGCATTAGGAAATGGGGAGATGTTGAAGTAATCATAACCTTTGCGAGTAGGCGTTACAGTTTCTAATTCTTCAAGAACAAAGGCCAAACTGGTTGCGAAAGGATCGCCCTTTGAATAGACACCCAAGTTGCAAAGAACAGTTTTGATGCTTGTATTTGGAACACTTTTGACATTACTGCATAACAAAAGGAACCCGATCATGGCTGCTGCCAGTTTTGGAAGATAACCCATCTGATTTTTTTTTTTTTTTTTTCTTCTCAATTTATTGTTATTTTATGTGAGTGGGTAAAATTTAACATTTTACTTTCTGAAGCTTCCATCTGGTTTGATGTTATCTTTAGAAACAAAGATTCTCTTGGGCCCAAAAGGAGTTAATAATATAACGGGCCACGGCAGAAACGCAAGCAAGGCTTTCCAGAAGAACTTGGGTGACTTACAAAAAGTTACCGTGGAAAAAAAAAATTAATTGATTTAATGGAAAAAAAAATTAATAGATGAAAAATAGAAAAAATAAAATTATTAAAAAAAATAATATTTACATTTTTAGCTTTACATTAACTGAGGTTATTTGTTTGAGAAACAAAACATCTCAAAGACCTCCATATTCTCATTTTTTCTTCATATTGCTTCCTTTTGTGTTGAAAGATTTCATTCACATTCTTCAAGTAATCCCACGAAATAGAGTGTAAGAAATGAGCTTATGCTATGTTTGGAAATAAGAATTTAAAAATTTAGATTTGGATTTTATTTGTTATATAAATTGTGAGAATGAAATGCATAAATTATGTATAAATTAGTTAATAATCAATATTATTATATATTTGAAAAGTATAAAAATATGAATTTCAAATTCACAAATAGCTATAGGTATTTTAAATTCACCACTAAATAGGCATCCAACAAATCCATGGATTTGAAACATAATCATCAATGTTACTTTTACATTGTTTTATTCATAATTTACAGTATTTTTGAAATCCAAATTCACATTTTGAAATTCAAGTTTTCAAACGCAATCTTAGAAAATTTTCAAATTTACGATCAAAACCCAATTGAGAAAACATAGCAAAATTGTGGGTATTTAAGGGGTTATTTTAGTGGGAGAGAAGTCTGTTTTTTTTTTTCCTCTAAAAAAAAGGAGAATAAAAGAACGAGATTAAGGTTTTTTCTTTTTTCTTTTTTCGGTTTAAAGTTATGATTTTGAATTGTTATATATTATTTTCTTATTAATGACGTTTTTGTTGAAATTTCGAAGATTATATCCATTCAAATTGCTTCTCTAATTTGTGGATATTGTGAATTTTATTGCTTCTATTTTTTGTCATATATTTAGTTTAGTGATAAATTAGTAATTTACTTTTAATTATTATGGGTTTAAAGTTATGATTTTGTATTTTGGATACTTAGAAAGTGAAACGAAGTTAAGTTTTTATTGGGTTATTTGGTTTTTATTTGGATATTTTAGATCGAAATATCAAAATGAATCGAACAATCTCGATCGTCTCAGTAATGAAGAGTAAAACTAACAAAACAGGTGGTTTTGACATTTCTATCTAAAATATTAAAAATATTAAATTTGTTTAATTTAAATTTATTGTTAAATTTATTTTATATTATTTTTAAACATTTAAAATTAAAAATCAATAAAACTAATATTTGATAATAAAATATTATAACAAGGTCAAGCTTGAAAATTTTTACAAATACAAATCATACAAACAATGTAATTGTAATTTGTAAATGAACACAAATTCTTAATACTCTCTCGTACACATTAATTAATTAGGGTCTATTTTGATCTCGGTGGAATGCAGTTTTACCGCATAAGAGGTGTCGTTTTATTATTGAAATCATTATTCAACTGAGAATCAAACCAACATTTTACATCAAATTACATCCATCTACACCTTACTTCAAATCTAAAGAAATCAGGATATCTCGTCCCCTATATTACTTAGATTCAGGTTATGTATCCGACATAGATATATTCAATTTATTGGATTTATGCATTTTTAACTTGAATCATTTTAAATAATAAGAAGAAGAAAAAAAAAAAAAAAACAAATAATTTTGTAACGCGAGAGGTCACTAACAAATGAACCACAATTCCAATACATTTGAAAACCATCCCACTTTTTGATTCTTGAAGGATGCCAGATGACAAAATCTGATACGTTTCATGAATTTCACAATGATTCATTTTAAATGGAGAGAGAATTTCACAATGATTCATTTTAAATGGAGAGATTTGTTTTTTTTTTAAAAAAGTGGAGGCGAGATGGAGCAGAACGATTTTGGTAAATGCTTGTTCCATTTTGCTCCGTCCTATCTCAAATTTTAAAATTACTATTTTATCTTTTAAAATATTTTTTATTTTGTTAATATATTTATTAAATATATATATACTAAAATTATATATATTAATATTATATATGTACTAAAATTATATTCATTAATAAATTATAATATATATTTTTATAATATTAAATTAAAAATAATTAATAAAAAAATAAGATGAAAAACAGTGTAAAACAATTATGAATATAACTGATAATTATGAAAACGAATGTTTTTAACATTCAAAAAGTAAATAATGTAATTACGCTATCTGCCCAAGTGACTAACGCCGCCGTCCTCCTCCTCATTGCCTCGCCCATTTCTCTCAAATCGACTAATGATTCCTCTGCCGCTATATTACTTAGATTTAGGTGTATATGTCCGACACGGATATATTCAATTTATTGAATTTATGTATTTTTTACTTGAATCATTTTAAATAATAAGAAGAAGAAGAAAAAGAAAGAAACAAATAATTTTGTAACGCGAGAGGTCACCAACAAATGAACCACAATTCCAATACATTTGAAAACCATCCCACTTTTTGATTCTTGAAGGATGCCAGATAGGGATGACAAAATTCGATACATTTCATGAATTTTGTAATGATACATTTTAAATGGAGAGATTTTTTTTTTTTGAAAAGTGGAGGCGAGATGGAGTAGAACGATTTTGGTAAATGCTTGTTCCATTTCGTTCCGCCTTATCTCGCTTTTTAAAATTACTATTTTATCCTTTAAAATATATTAATATCTTTTTTATTTTGTTAATATATTTATTAGATATATATATATATACTAAAATTATATATATATTAATATTATATATATATATGATATTATATTATATATGTACTAAAATTATATTTATTAATAAATTATAATATATATTTTTATAATATTTAATTAAAAATAATTAATAAAAAATAGGATGAAAAACAGTGTCAAAACAATTATGAATATAACTTATATTTATGAAAACGAATGTTTTTAACAAGAATACAACGAAAGTAAATAAAGTAATTACGCTATATGCCCAAGTGACTAACGCCGCCGTCCTCCTCCTCATTGCCTCGCCCATTTCTCTCAAATCGACTAATGATTCCTCCGCCGCTATCAACTCAACCTCTGTCGATTCCTTCAATCGGCACCGTCTAACTTCACGGCGCCGACTGTATCGTCCACGTCATTGCCTCGCAAGCTAAATAGATTGTCGATGCTGCGACGACCTTTACTTGGTCAGCAAATTCCAAATGTGTCGACTTTCGAAGAAAAAGAAGAAAATTCAAGCACTAGATCTTAATTATTGCAAAATTTTTATCAAATTCTAAACAAATACCGTCATATCTCATTACCAATGCCCACCTCAATACCTAGTTTGCTAAAGCAAAAATCAATTTGAAAAATTGTGAATTATTCAAGCATTACACGTGTTAATTCTCATTTTCTTTTTCTTCTATTCAATTATCGATTTTTTCCTTTAAATTTTATGTGGATTTTGAACTTTGATAATCATATGAATCTAGATTTTAATAAAAAATTGGACTGAAAGTCAAATCAGTGTGACTTCCAAGTCATCGGTTCAACCGATTAAACCAGATTATTCAATTAAAAAATAATTTAAATAATAAATATGTGATTTTGATATTAAATAAGTATTAAATATAGTAATTAGTTAATAAAAATATGTATTTGTCTTTAAGATATTGTCTTTAATGTGTGATTAAAAGGTTAAAGGTTAAATCTTATCACTTACAAAAATAATTTTAATAAAAATAAATAAATATAAAAAATTTGGTTTTTTTACTGATTTTTGACCGGTTGAATCGATTTTCTATCGGTTCATTATATACCCTTTTCTTTGATATGTGTCGGATCAAATAGGTCATCCATTTTCTGTTGAACCAACCTGATCGATTGACTCGGTTTTCTCAACACTGCTTTTTTGAAAAAAAAATTAGTTTTGATTGATGCTCACTAAGAAATGTTTTCCTCGGGTCAAAGAAAAAGAAAGTAGGACTCTAATTCAACCATTTGCATCAAGATCATGGATGGAACAATAAATTTCTATCAATGGGAAACACATTTTAAAGGGGAAAAAAAAAAGCTTTTAAGACTTTTATTTTGGCTAGGGTTTGTTTGTTTCTTTCATTTTTCTTGTTTTTTCATAGTGTGATGTTTCTTTCCTTTTTCATTTGTGAATAAAATAAAATTATTTATTTATATTTTTAGTCCTTTTTTTCAACTTTGTAAAGATAATTATGCCTTTTTGTAGGGACAATTTAACTGTTGACTGACTTTGGTGGATGGCTAAGGGAGAAATTGGGTATTATGAAATATGGGTACATTTATTCATGAGACGGATCGAGTTAAACTCGGTTAATTTTGACCTGGTTTTAATAGGCATGTTTTTTATTATTTATAAAAATTAAAAATATTTTTATGTATTTTAAATTTAATTAAATTTTTTTTTTATGTATCCGATATTATCATGTCATCTCTAACTATCCAACAAGGAAGATGCTACATCTTGCCCTACTACTGAAACCAATCACGTTCATTGTATGTTTTATGCCAACTTCATGTTTGTCGCCGCACCATACTTTTAAAGTATGATGATCATTGTTTTTTTTTTTTTTTTTTTCATTAGGAGGATCCAATGCTGTGAAGGGCGCAAGGTGTATTATCGACACTAGAATTTTTATATTACCTTAAGCACAAGACGCAAAAAAGAGCTCGTCTAAGTGAAGTATGACGTAATATATAAATGTGTGTGTTTTTGTATATATATATATATATAATAATAATAATAATAAACTTAAGATATATTATTATGATAATAAATTCTAAAGAGTGGTCTAGTTTATCTTCAAAACATGCATGATTTTCTTATCGTTCCATGTCTGTTGTTGAATACTCAAATATTGAGTAGACTTTGATACTATTTCCTTTCTTACTAATAAAGGTACATATAATGAAAAAAGTTAAAAAATAAAAATAATCATAAAGAATTTCAATCAGGTAGACTTTTTCTACGCCTATCGCCTTATAAAAAATAGAGCCTAAGCACACTAGACGTGTCCCTGATCAAATGTGCTTCGCTCGAAAGGGTCTGAGACGTTTTTGTTATCTAACACTAAGGCACACCTTGACAACACTGGAAGGATCGTTGTAATTTAGAGTTTAAATGTTAAAATATCTCTTAAAAGAAATAGGAAAATAATTTTATTGTAACAATTGGGTGTTGATGGTCAATTGAATTGATCTCTGAAAGTTGTGAGATGAAAGTTGAGAGAAGCTTGTAAAAACAAAAGATGTCAAGGGTATCGGAGTTTGGTTTTTAGGATGTGTTTCGTTGTTTAAGTCAATAAATATTTGAAAACGTGTTAGGAAGGCAGGAAGAATAAAATAAGAGATTACTAGAATTTTTCAATGTTGTGTTCTCTTACCTTTGCCTAACATTTACTTACTTATATATACTTTATTGTTGGATACGAGCGAGTTTGACAAGGTATAAGTCAAGTGTTTGTTCTGTTTGAAACTATTGAATAATTATAGGTCTACCAAATATTCTACATGCAATAATACAAATTATTAAATGTATCAAAATGCTAAACACCAATATGATAAATGTATTCAATGTGTGTCGTGTTAATTTTATTTAAACGTATCATGTCGTGTTTATAATATTATTTTCATATTTATTAAACATATCATATTCGTATCGTATTCAAAATTATCATACATTTTTACGTGAAAAAAACTCGTATCAATAATTATAATTTATGTATAGACAATTCCTCAATATCCTATTCATTCGCAACAAATCAAAATATTTTCTTTGTATGATGATAAAAAAACATATTCTTTTAGAAAAAAAAAATACTCTTTCACCTTTGTAGATTTCTAATGTAGTCCTATCTAATGATTTTTTACAAAATGGTGAACGAAAGGTACTATAACCATAACGATAATAACTACCATAAGCATAATTTAGGAAATCCATGGTACGGTAATCTCAAACTGAAAATTAGAAATAAAAAATAAAGGGAGAAAAATGGGAAATTAGAGAATCGATAATAATAGTAATCTCTCGGCTCTCGAGAAAAATCTTCAACTTTTAGCTTTTTAAGTTATCTAATAATATTGAACATGACACGATTATAAAATACAAATATAATATAAAAAAATAATTAAAAATATAACACGAAAAATTAATACGAACAAGATATGAATATACGAATATCTCAAAATGTATATAATACAAATTATTAACATATCAAAATTTATATAAATATAAAATATTTTAAATACGATTATAACATAATAAAATACGAATACATATCCCAATGAAGCAAACCTTTGAGCCCACGCCTACTTTCTTTGCAGCTGCTTGGCCTTGGAAACTTCCCTTTCCCAATTTCACCCCCAACATTCCTACTATTTCCTTCCATATCCCCAGCTCTCCGATAAGACTCCTCTTCTTCATAATCTACTTCACCATGTTCATCTTCTTCTACTGCCTCTTCGCCGCCGTCTTCGCCGTCGAAAATGGAGGTAGCATCCATCAAAACGGAAAGCCTAAGCCTGCCCTCACTTCGTTCTGCATGGAAGTAACTATGACAACAAGGAGGGATAATAACGGCTTGAAGAACTAGGCGGCCGCCTTCTCGGCGAGACCTAACTTGAACACCATTATTGGAACCGCTAATGGATGTCAAAGGCGGTGGAAAGCTTCCGCCGCCGCTGCTGCTTCTGCTACGACTCATTTTTCTTGTCACCAAACTTTCACTCGGCTTTGATGGATTGCAGTAAACCTCAGTTTCTAATGAAACCAATGAAATGTCATCGCTAACTTCACTTCCGGTTTCACTGCCTAAGCTTTCGGTGCACATTTCGAGACTAATTTTTTCATTTAGCGTTGAAGCTGAAGAACGCTTAACAAGAGGGTGGTGCACGTAAACTTTGTCATGCTCGGTAGAATCTATGGCGGCGTTGGCGCCGAGGGATTGGAGGAAACTCCAGCCACCCATAATGTCAATATTTTGATTGCCTATCCGTTTGCAACCATTATTGCTGGTGTTTTTTTCTTCATTATAGGGCGCCGCCATAGGTTGCTCGGTAGGAGCAATGGAGGCAGGAAAATTGGTTTTTGATGGAGCCAGTTTCAGCTTCAAAAAACGTGATTCCACGAGCCTTGAATCCAGGCATGATTGCAACCCTTGACAGACACTTGAGGACATTTTATTATATCCACAATAAAATGTTGGGAAAAACAGAAGAAATTAACAAGGGAGCTTAAATGAAAGGGAAAAAAAAACCGAAATATTTGGTTTTTTATTGTAAGTTGTAAATGAAGATTGGGTGGTTTTAGAGAGGGAGAGAAAGAGGTAAGGAAAAAAACAGTGAAGAACATGAAGGAAAAGTGAAAAGGGTGGGGGATGATTTATAGTAGGAGAAACTGAGAGACAGAGGCAAGGTCTGGTCCATAGCCTTTTTACGCCAACTAAAAAATTTTACAAACTTTTTACTCCACCACACATTCGATAGCAAAAAAGAAAATAGGACATAAAGTAGATTAAATTGGTGTAAACTTTTATTCAAACATGGTAAAGACATCTTTGTTGTTAGAAATGATCATAAATTGAAACCGGAGTTTAGCTCAATTTATTTATCTAATCACTTTTAAAAGATAGTATCTAGTAGGTCTGGGATTGAATCTCAACATCTGTAAACCCTTCACTTATCTCTAGGCTGTGAACTCTTTTGTATAAATAAAAAAAATATCATAAATTTAACTTATTTTTTTTAAAGTTATGTTATCTCACATTTAAGTATCGAATTGTCTATGGTCTTATATTTAGGTTGAGCTTCTCCACTTATTGTCAATTGATTTCTATTTTATTGTTCTTGCATATTATTCCTACTTGTTACCCCTTTCGAGTTTGTCATGTGATTTCTGTTTTATTGTTCTTGCATGTTACTTTTTTGAGTTTGTCACATAGTAGATTTATCTATCTCTGCCTATATATGATAGAGCCTGTTAAATTGATATTATTCAACATCTGTTAAGTTAGTTTGAGAATAGGAAAAGTTGTTGCAGATGTTAAGATTCGAATTTAAACTTGCTAAATGTCAACATTTTGTTATAGGATAAAAAAATACAACAAAGTAAATAGTTGCAAAAATGCCCGAAGCCAAGTTCTTGCTTATTTTATGTTTAAAATTATATTTTGACCAAAATAAGTTATTATGAGCTGTGTGTTTCCTTTTGCTACTAAAAGGAAACCAAACATAGCAAAGCAGAGAGAAAAGGATTGATTCTTCTTTTAGAGTTTTAAGCATTGCTTGAGTTTGTCTTAGCTTTGCCTATTCTTTTTTGTCATTCATGTGATGCACTCTTATTTCTAATTAAACAAACCAAACATAGTTTGCAGTCAAGTCAAAGGACACCAAAACCTCCAATAGAAAAAATTGTATGAAACTGTTATTCCATATCAGCATATATATCTTCCATTTAAATCACATCGCATAATTAATTTTTGAAAAAAATCAATTATTTATTATATGTAATAATTAAATAATAAATATTTATTTCAGTAATTTATAAATAATTCATGTAATAAATAATTACTTTTTTCTAAAACAATTGATTACATGACATGATTTGAATAAAATAAATATATACTGACATGAAATAATCGTTTCATATAATTTTTTCTCAACCTCCAATTCTTTGCTCTTGAATAACTAACAGTTGCATTCACCCTTAATTCACAAATGAAAACGATATATTAGTTTGCATGCAATTTATGATAATTATGGACATGTGCATTTATTCTCTCAATCTTTATAATAATATAGATAGATGTGAGTGAAAATATATTTTTAAAAAAATAATAAATTGTGTTTTAAAAAAATTAAATGTAAAAAAGGGGTAATTTTTGTAAGTAGGTAATTTTTGTAAGTGGGTAGTTTTTTGGAAAATGGATAATTTTTTTAAAAGTAAATAAGTAATTTTTTTGTAAAAGGTTATTATGTAAAACATTAAAATACATAAATAGACTTATTTAATTTTTTTAAAACTTAATGTTTTTTTTTTTGTATTTTTATCAATTGAGTTGGTGTCACTTGACTCAATGACACCAACTCAACCATTTCTTTTATAATAGTATAGATTGGTTAAGCGGAGTTTTTTAGTTTTTACTTATAAAACTAAAAATTATTTGGGAGCCAAACAATGTGTAGATTTTGTTTAAATTTGGTAATTTATATATCGTGTCTCATATTTTTTTTTTTATTAATGGTGTAAATATAAATAGGATATAAATTATTAAGTGTGAAAATTTTAAATATGAATATGATATGTGTTATAAATGTATCATGTTAATCGTGTTTAAATGTATCATATTATATTTATTATACTATTTTCATGTTTATAAAATATATCATTTAAAATTACCAAATTTAATTTTTCATTTTCAAATTACTAATGGGCCCTACTTTAATTTCCTTGTGTCCTAACCAACTATTGGTTTTGCATTTGGGCTTGGACTTAAATCCAAAAGTTTGGGCCTATTTTTAGAAAGAAATTGTGTTGTATGTGGTATGGGCCATCAGTCTATTAACTCAATTTGATTTTCTTTTAGAAGAATTTTTTTTTTTAATTTAAATGAATATCTACGAAAATAGTATTTAATTTAATCAATAATTGAGTCCTCAAAGTAGACCTGTTCATGGGTCGGATAGCCCGACCCATATTGGATTTGACCTGGACTAGATTTGTTGTAATTTGGGCCAACCCGAATTATTATTTATTAAATAAAAAAAATTATTTAAATTTAATTATAATATATATAAATATTAATATAAAATGATATTTTCTAATATTTTAATAATTTGTAAATATTAAAACGGGTTTATTGATCGGTCTAGGCCAGACCCGAAATAAGCTTGGACAAAGAAAATTTGTTTTCCTGGGCCGCAACCCGATCCGACCCTATCTATGAATACCTCAAAGTATTTAGGGGATTTTTTTTTTTGAGTTCTAAAGGTAGTTTTTCCTTACAGGTTTTGGTTTTTTTATTTAATATATTAATTTTAAGGTTTGACTATTTTGAAATTATAAAAAATATATATTTTTATCTTATTTTATCAAATTTGTGGGCATTTTAGAAATTCAACGAATACTTAAGATAAGAGAAGAGTTTTTCTATATATTGAGGATAGTTTTGTCTTTTATTGCCATCTATTTTTGCATTTATCTACCATATTTTGTCAATACAAAAGTTTATTTATATTGACTGTTTTTTCTTCTTTTATTATTTTAATGAGAAAAAATTATCAAAAAATAGAAGAACCAATTTATTTGGATTCAAACCAATCAAGTCTACATGTCACAAACGATTTTTATCTCAAATTAAAATTTTCTATATTATTGTTTTGTTCATTTTATTTTAGTATATTTTTAATATTCATTCACGATCAACATGAATTGATTTAGTTAATTAAATACTCATTAGTGCATTGACAAGAATTAGAATTCGAGTCTTACCAACAGCCTCATTTAGTGAGCGATATGTAAGTACCATTGGTAACCCTCTCTGAAATTTATAATATGTCCTAACTCTGGATTGAGATAATTTCATCTCATCTGAACCATTCAATTCGATTTATCAAAAATAATCGCATTAATCGATGAATTAAATTAAACGACAATAGTATATGACGTTTAATGTCATGTATTTTTTTATGTTTAAATTTTAAAAAATCCATTAAAGTTAAAAGAATAAAATTAAAACATTTATAATCTTAGCATAAAATCTCGATTCTTCTTTATTCTCTCTTACAGTCGCACCCAACCCTAATTAATGAGAATTAATTATTCCAACAAGAAAATTAATCCGAAGAGATTATTACAGAAAACTGAAACTTATACATACGTGCAGAAATGTCAAATCTATCGAATATTCGAATACCAATGGGGAAAAAAAAAAAAAACTACCCTTTTGTTTATTAATTCTACTTGCCTCAATGATTGATAATCAAGCAAAATATGCAAGAACAACCATAGCCAAAGATTTGGTAACAATCTGAAGACTGGAAATATGAAGTGATGAAGAAGCACTATTATCAGTAATAATGGTGGTCGGAGACGGATTCTCAGCCGCAGGAGACGGTGGCGATGGGAGTGAATTAGCCGGAGCAGGGCTGGGGCTGGAAGCGCCATGGACGTAGATGTCAACCTTTTGGCCATATCTGCAATGGTTGGGGAAGCCGCAAAGGAAATAGCGGTGGCCAGGCTGGTCCATTGTGAATGAATCGTTGCCGGAATAGTGGGTGGCTATTGGCTTTGTTGCGTTGCATGATTTGTAATTTGGTTCTGTCACTTCCTTCACGTTGTGAAAGATGGCATTATATTCAAAACCTGCAAAGTTCAATTAGTTCAATACCATGTTAAAGAAAGCTCTATTTTCTTAGTGAGCTACAGGTTGTCAACCATCCCCTTTCAATTTGAATTTCAATATTTATAATTCTTTATAAAAAAAAAAAAAAAAAAATTTGGGGTGGAATGATAGCAAACAAAACAAGATCTTTGAGTATAGCAAAAACAATGGGCCGGGGCTGGGAGTTAAGTTCTGATTAAAGGTAATGGGAATGGGTGGAATAAATTTAGTCCTGCTAAAAAATCGGGTAGTTTGTGTCCGATCCGATCCTCAATTGGATTAAATTTGAGCAGAGATTTTTTGATTCGGGCAATTCGGTTCAGTTCAAATCACTGTTTAATTAATAAAAAAAATTATTTAAATTTAATTATAAAAAATATTTTAATATTTATTTATTATTATTTAAACAGTAAATTGGGTCGACAGGTCGGTCCGGACTTGCCTAGAGCTAGACCTGGATAAAAGAATTGAAAATTTTCTGAGTCGTAGCTCGATCCGACCCATAAGCAAGTCTAGAGTAGATCAATTAAATCAAGATTTCCATTTGAAATGAAGGAATTAATTTATGAAACAGTAAAAAGAAAAAAAAGTGTATATTTCAGGAATGACTTGTCTAAATTTTGTGTATAATACAAGGAGGAAACAAATGTAAAATAGACATTGCTAGACATGAGACAAGGTTTAAGGATGGACTAGGCTTATTTCAAAGAGAACAAGAAATACTAGAAATTAGACAAAGGTAAATGGAATTTCTTTTTTTGAATCTGCTTACTCATAAACCGGGCTAAGTCTAGGCAAGATATTAACAGATTTTATAATTGTTCAAGTGCGGTCCAACTCAAAATATGAGTCACATGATTTATTCAAAATCAACCTATATTTTCAAATCAACAATTCAAGCCCACTTAATTATATATATATATATATATATTTATAAATAAAAAAAATTAATGATTATATTAATATTAAGTATTAAATAACAACTTAACTAAATTACATAATATAACACAATTTTATCTTTCAAAATTCAAAATTCAAACTAAAATATATAATATTTATATATATATATATTTATATATTTATATATATTAATATAATATATAAATATATATTAATAACTATAGGGTTGGAACGACTATAAGGGTCAAATTTTTAATGTGTATTTAGATCCATTTAACGGGTTTAACATTTCTGTTCAAATCTTTTTAAATTTCAGATGAGCCTTCGAATCTAAGGGCATAGTTCGACTCTTGAACAGGTTTAATATGATCATCTTTGTGTGCTTCAAAATATTCTCTTAATTAAATATGAAGATATATTAGTTTTGTATAGCCTTAAACTAATGGATAAAAAAAGACAAACATATCTATGATATGATAAAAGAAAAATATATATTTTGTTTTTAGTCTGATGGTTTGTTCAGTTGATTGAATATTCATTAGCGCTTTGATAAGCATCAAAGTTCGAGTCTCACCAACAGTCTTACTTGGTGGGTGATCTGTAAGGTACCATTTTCAACCCTCTGTAAGAACCTATGACATACCCTAATCCTGGACTGGAGTAGCCTCTCTCACCTAAACTTTATCAACCCTAATATAACAATTTTTCCTTATCCAACAATATTTCAATATTGTGAAGGGGTAGAATAAAAAAATCGGGTAGTCTGTCCGGACTGTCCGACCCGATCCTGAATTGGATTAAATTTGAGTAGAGATTTTTTTATTCGGGCCGGCTCGGCCCAATTCAAATCACTGTTTAATTAATAAAAAAATTATTTAAATTTAATTATAAAAAAATATTTTAATATAAAAATATTTGTTTATTTATTATTATTATTTAAACAGTAAATTGGGCTGACAGATCGGTCCGGACTCGCCCAAAGCTAGATCTGGATAAAAGAATTGAAAATTTTCTGAGTCGCAATCCGATCTGACCCATAAACAAATCTAGAATAAATCAATTAAATCAAGATTTCATTTGAAATGAAGGAATTAATTTATGAAACAGAAAGAAAAAAAAAAGTGTATATTTCAATGACTTGTCTAAATTCTGTGTATAATACAAGGAGCTGAAACAAATGTAAAATAGATATTGCTAGACATGAGACAAGGTTTAAGGATGGACTAGGCTTATTTCAAAGAGAACAAGAAATACTAGAAATTAGACAATGGTAAATGGAATTTCATTTTTTGAATCTACATAGACCGGGCTAAGTCTAGGCAGGATATTAACAGATTTTATAATTGTTCAAGTGCGATCCAACTCAAAATATGAGTCACATTATTTATTCAAAATCAACCTATATTTTCAAATCAACAATTCAAGCCCACTTAATTATATATATATACATATATTTATAAAATAAAAAAATTAATGATTATATTAATATTAAGTATTAAATAACAACTTAACTAAATTACATAATATAACACAAATTTATCTTTCAAAATTCAAACTAAAATATATAATATTTATATATATATATATTAATATAATATAATATAATATATAAATATAAATATATATTAATAACTATAGGGTTGGAACGAACTTGGACCTTAAATGCTCTAACCAAAGCCCGGTTCGTTCAAAAATGGGTCTCTAATGTGTATTTAGATCCATTTAACGGGTTTAACATTTTTGTTCAAATCTTTTTAAATTTCAGATGAGCCTTCGAATCTAAGGGCATAGTCCGACTCTTGAACAGGTCTAATATGATCATCTATTGTGTGCTTCAAAATATTCTCTTAATTAAAGATGAAGGTATATTAGTTTTGTATAGCCTTAAACTAATGGATAAAAAAAGACAAACATATCTATGATATGATAAAAGAAAAATATAGATTTTGTTTTTAGTATGATGGTTGGTTCAGTTGATTGAATACTCATTAGCGCTTTGGTAAACATCAAAGTTCAAGTCTCACCAACAGTCTTATTTGGTGGGTGATCTGTAAGATACCATTTTCAACCCTTCCTGAGACCTATGGCATACCCTAATCTTGGACTGGAGTAGCCTCTCTCACCTAAACTTTATCAACCCTAATATAACAATTTTTCCTTATCCAACAATATTTCAATATTGTGAAGGGGTAGAATAAAAAAATAAAAAAGAAGAGGAAATTCTTTGAAATAGAAGTTTAAAGAAGAGCCTACTAATAGTGTCACCAACAGAAAATCTCTTGGAAGAAGTCCACTTTTCGTAATCAAACATAGGATGCCAACCCGAAGCATCACCAACCCTGTAAACAGCCCCAAAACTGATAGCAAAAGGAGCAATTATCGTCAACATGAACACTGCATTTTTAGTAGAAACCATGGCTAAACCACCAAAGGAGGGATATTGCGAGAGAGAGAGAGAGCCAGAAGAGATTCAAGACAAATTAGTAATGACAGAGTGATTGAGTTAATATGTTGTTGGAAAAAAATTTGCCCTAATTGTTTGATGACAGCTTAGGGAAAGAAACGATTATTTTGAGGAAAAAAATAGTGAGAAGAATACGTTGAGGATAATTACAATCAGTGTCGTAAATGTAGCGAATTAACTACGTACTTTAATATAATTTGAATGTTTTGAGAATATTTAATATTCTTTGGTTTTGCGAATTGAATATTAATTCAAATGACATTCATGCTGAATAGATTTTTGAAAGTTTTGGGTTTGAGACAATTTAAACGTGTAAAATGTTCATCACAGAGATTGAGGGAGTTATGGTAGATTAAGAACTAAAAAAATATTCTTTGGTTTTCTAGATGGAATTTGAATGAGTTGGATTGGCCTTGGATAGTGCAAATAGAGAAAACCATGTAAGGTGCAAAATAAATTTGATGTTGTTGGATATCAAACGATTATATAATATGAAAAAATAATTAAAACATGATACGATACGAAAAAATAACATTAACACGACACGAATATATAAACGTATCAAAATCTATATAACACGAATTATTAACATATTAAAATTTATATAAATATATACTACCTTAAACACAATTGCGACACGTAAAAATATTCAAATATGACACAAATACATAAATTGTCAGATCTAGTGCAAAATTAAAAGCATTGTATTTTATATTGAATTAAACATTTCAAATACTACATACTAAGGTTACCCGATAAAATCACGTCCAAATTAAAATACATAATAATAAAGATATATACCCACTCAAGAATAGACATGTTCAAGGGTTGGACTACTTGATTGATTCGACAAGTCCAAGCTTGTATTGGGTCTTGCCTGAACAAGATTTTTTTTTTTTTAATTCGGGTCGGGTTATGAATAAAAAATATATATTTTTTAATTACAAAAATATTAATATTAATATAAAAATAATACTTTTATGAATAATGAAATCAACTTTTAGTCCAGCCGAGAATCAGATAAGAGATGAAAAAAAAAAAACAAATTGTGATCCAACTCGACCCATAAACAGGTCTATATAAGAAAAGTTAAAAAGGAAAGCTTGGAGAAGAGAAGAGATGGAGCAATGCTTTGAGCTGGGCCAGGTGCCAAGATCTCTGATTGTGGGTTTGCAGGCGATAAACCATAATAAGTAAATGGGCTTGGACTAGCTCTTGGGCCCAAGGAAGATGACGTTTTCAATGTTTAAAAAATCAGATTGAAGATCAAACGGTATGATTTTCAATTATCGGTTGAATCGGTTAAACCGATCGATTGCATTAAAACTTTTTTTGAATATTAAATATAGTAAATATTTAATAAAAATATGTATTTGATTAAATGATATGATTTTTAATATAAATTCAAGAGATTAAAGGTTCAATTCTCATCGTATATAATAATAAATTTTTTAAAAAAAATAAGTTTAAAATCGATTTTTCGGTTTTTTTTCGGGTTTTTACCTGTTTAACTTTTTTTGCCGGTTTGAAATTTTTTTTATTCTATGATATGTATCAGACCGGACAGATCATCAATTTTCGATTAATTGATCCGTTCGGCTAATCTAATCTGATTTTTTTAACACGTAGTGACCGGGCCAAACAAGAAAGTTTGATTATTGGTTTTCTCTATATTTTACATGAATTGCAGGAATTGTCAAAAGTTGACGCCAAACAAGCCGAAGAAGGGAAGTTACTTTAAAACTTTTGTAATTTTGGTTTGAACTTCAGCCACTACACTCGACGCTTAATTTTATCATTACACATTCTCTCTCTCTCTAAAAAAACGTTTCTTGGATATTTAAACTCAAGATACATTGAAGTGTTTTAGTTTTCTTTTATTTCAAGCTAAATCTTTACTTATTATATCTGATTGTCGGGTGTACGTGAGGTGTTGATTAAGTGTCTATTTTATTTAAAGTTGTTATGTAAAGGTCCAACGAGACGAGATCCCAATGAGTTTAACAATCATTAAGTAAAAACAGGTGTTGATTACGTGTATGTTCTATTTAGAGTTGTTGAATAGCTGTGATTCGGGTGTATGTGAGCTTAACAGGTGTTGACTAAGTGTCTGTTTCATTTAAAATTGTTGAATAGCTATGAGTCGTCAAGTGTTTTACATGTAAAGGTCCAACGTGATGAGATCCAGATGAGTCTAACAATCATTAAGCAAAAACATGTGTTGACTAAGTGTCTGTTTTGTTTAAAGTTATTTGATAGCCGTGAGTCGTCAATTATAAAGCAAAAGGCAAGTGACATGTAGAAGATATAAGTTTATTAGATATTAAACAATGATTATTTTCTTTTACACTTGATAGGTATTTATATAACTGTATAACTATCTAATAGAAGAGATAATAATAATAAAAGTATTTACAATAATTATTTAATAAGATAAATAGATAAAAAACCATTATCAGTTGCTAAACAATTATCTAATGTGATAAATAGATAAAAATATATATATATATTATCAATTGTTAACATATAAGTTACTATCCGATAAATTGATATCTTCAACACGACGAAAGCAACAATAAAATGGAGTCTAAATGTTCAACTTATAATTGGGATGTCTTGGTCAAGAACCTTTAAATTTGGTTGAGAGGAAAAAACCTTGATGGCTTATAATTGTTTCCTCGCACATAGAAGTGCTGAGGTTTTTACTTGTATTAATACATGAGTTTCTAAGCACATTCTAAGTTCGCATTTGTTGGGTTAATATTTGATTAATGGTGGGTTATAGACTAAATTCCATTACTGATTTACTTAAATCATCTTTGTTGATCAAACTGTTCATAGGTGGCAGTCCGGAATATAAGAAGAGATACTCTTAAAGCCTATGAAAAGCTTGAGTAAAGTTATGTACAGTTTTTGAGGTCAAAAATTACGTTTCAATTGAATCTGATTTTTAAATAAAATGATTTTATTATTTTAAATATTTTTAAAAATTTATTATTTTAAATATATTTTTTGAAATTTCAATTCTTTATATCATTTTTTTTCACAATAATACCAAACATTTAAAAAATTTAAATTATATTTTTTTAAATCACTTTTTAAACAATTTTTTTTCAATTACAATACTAAACTCGCCTTTAACTGCATCTGTATACAGTTACAATACAAGCAGTTATAAGCGTGAACCTTTTAAGATTCTAAGTTTTCAAGCAATACATAAGCATTCAGCACCATCCCAACAATAATTTCTCTATTTTTAATTAAAAAAAAAAAATTGAGGAGAGCTTCAAAGCCATGATAAACACAAAAATATTAAACACGATACGATACGATATAAAAAAAAATAAAATACGATATAATATAAAAAAATATAATATAGATACACGAATTCACACGTCTATTTATCATCATATATCTTTAAACTCATAAATCCTCACACGTAAACCACCACGTGTCATTCAATCCTACCCTCCGTACAATCTCTTAACCAAAAAAAAAAAGGAATTTTTTTTCTACCAACACTAGTACTCTTCTCTCTTCCCCTTTCTCTCTTTCTCTCACATCCACCACCACCACCCGCTATGGATACCCTCCTCCGCCCTCCGCCAACAAGTTCCATGGCCAAACGCCCTTGCTCTTCTTCCTCTCAAAACCCTAGGCTTCCTTCTCACTTCTCCCAAATGGACCATCTCCTCCACTCTTTCCTTTTAGGATCGTGGATGTAGGCCAGAGGGGCTGAACCACGTTAAACATTGATGTGGTTTTCTGATTGCAGGTGTTCGGGATGCTGGATTCGCAGAGTCTTTGCTACGTTGCGGCAACGTGTTTGATGTTTAACAAGTGTGCCATAGATCCTTTGTGCTATGCGAATATTGACCTCACCACTTTTGTCCCCAAGGTTAATAATGCCGTTGTCTCCACCATGATCCAACGAGCTGGAAAATCACTCCAATAAGATTTCATTTTTTTCGCTATTACAATTCAGCATTTAATTTTAGTTATAAATGCATGATCTTAACTATGGTTCAATGCTTGAATTGCTTTCTGCATAATGAAATCATTAGTAACAAGCACTGTTGACACACAGAAAATATTCAATTACGAAATTCATTAATTAGTAACTCAAAGTTATTTTTGCCATTTCTTTTATACTATATATGTTAGGGAAAAGATTAGTGTGACTTAGTTTTAGGGGTAATTTACATTATGGATTACTGAACTTAGCATCAACTTACATGCAGGTTACAAACCTTTAATTTCATTAAATTACATCACTGAACTTCTATTATTAATAAATTAGGTCACTTATGCTAACCCCGTTGAGTAATTCTAACGTAAAAGCTGACTCAGCATGCATATACTTTTTACATCTCATCAAGATAATGCCTGATTGACATTTTAGGTAAAAAAAAATTCTACGTTGAGTCTGCTTTTTTGTTAGAAATACTTAACGAAATTAGCACAAGTGACCTAATTTATCAATAATAAAAGTTCAGTGATGTAATTTAATGAAATTAAACGTTTATGATCTATATGAAAATTGATGCTAAATTCAGTGACCCATAATGTAAATTACCCTAGTTTTAGCTAGCTAATGGTTATTTTATTTTATTATAGTTTCTTGTTAATTATTGTCTTTTGAATGGTTATTTAGATCTCTTAAGCTCGGAATAGTACCAGGCCCAACTACATCTCCTGGTTCCTGTCAACCATTGGTTTATACCATCAGGAATTCTGTAGATGTATCTAGCTTTTCGTAGAATGATAAAAAGACAAGGCAAGGGAAGGAATCATCTATTCTCACAAGGTCCTACTTATACCCGTTAAGTGGAGACAGTGGTGCTGCTAGGTATAGTTGAATGCATTAACTTCTTCGTGATATATGTAATAAGTTGTTTTTTCTTCTTCTTATTATTTGCTTTTTTCATATTGTAAGGACTCTTTTGAGGAGGTTGCATCTTTACAATATTGAAAGAATGGACAATGCATCACTTTGTGTAGCATTATCAGCCTCCGCTTCTTTACTTGATTTGGAAATTGTTGGCCTGTAAGTTTCTTTGTTTAAGTTGGTTTTCAGTATTTCTCCTTCCTGCCATGTCACCCTTTTGCTTTTTCTTTCTTTTTGTCGGTTTGAGCATGCAGTAAGCTTTCGCCGCTGGATGATATAACTAGCAATTAAAGCTTAAAACTTAAAGCTGTTTCTAAATATCTAACAATTAATCAAAGAACAAACACTCACCGAGAGATAGATTTGTATGTACACAAACATAAATTGGTATAGAGATATTCATAAAGAGCTGAATGAGTGAATACTAAATATAGCATTATTATATTAATTAAAGAAGAACTTGGTTGTTGCCTGAATCATTGAATTTTGTAAGTTCTTAAACCAGCTTGATTTGCAATTTTTGATGATGATGCTCATTTAGATAGTAATTGTTTTAGCAGAGTAGCTGATTTGTTCTCTGTTTTAACCTTCAACTTTGTTTGATCATCCTCCTTTTGATGCAGTCATGTTGAGCTGAGGCAAACTTTGATGTCAGTGAGCTCAAATTGTCACTTGATAGAGCGTTTATTCTTTGAGTCTTCCAAAACAGGTGCAGAGTCTTTTTTTGAGTATGTCTTTTTTAAATGCTGTAAAATATCTATTCAAAGTTTTACGATAATGCAGGGAGGGATGACAGTTTGAAATCGCCAACTTGTATTGATTTTGTGAACAATTGTCCTAATCTTTCTTTTTTGTCGCTGAGAAGTTTTAAACTGCATGACTATAAAGTTCGCATACTTGTTAAGGTATGCACTCATTTCATGTTCTTTAAAATAATTGTCCTTTTGGTTTGTACTTCAAGGGCATGCTTAATGGAGTGAAATCTTGTCAAACATTTAAAATTCTCATGAATAAATTGGTAGTAGGTGATCCAAGTTTCATGTTACTTTATTCATGGTCATTATTAGATTTTTTTATTTATTTAAAATATTTGATGTCTTGAAATTTTATCTACATTCAATTAATGTACCAACTTTTTTTTTCTATGTTAGATGGAAAAATTCAACGTTACCTTATAAAAGCAGAAGTTCTAAATTGGCTACTTGATAATGTTCCGTTGTTGACATATAATATCAATGGTTTGAAAGTATTATGAAGGGTGGATTTGTATAAATATGTCAAGTGTTGGTTATTATATGCCTAGAGGAATGGTGATTCTATTTGATTATGCTGCACTGAGCAGTGGTCTGTAATTTGTCATAAATTTGGTCTGATGTAAATTGATTGGTTTAGTCCTTCTGATCACTTGCAAGGATTCATAAACTCAAATCTGCTGATTTCTCAACATCGTATTCAATCACTAGAACCTTTTTGAGGTCTGTGCATCTCTTGTCAACCCTACCTACGAGAATCCTTTTATGTCCTATTTTTCCGACAGTCTTTTTTGTACACTACTCACTACTCAGAAGTTTTTCCCCTTCGATTAGGAATTTGGGAAGTGGCAGTGGTGGGAATCTACTAGAGGTTTTAATTTTACGGGACTGCATGCATCTCAAAGATGTGAGGTCTAAATCCAACCTTACAACTTTTCCTCCTATAACGAATCTTCTCTCTCTTTAGTCTGATTTCTCATGTGTAGTTGGAAGTTGCTCAGTTCTTGACAGCAGTTCTTGCAGGAGATTTTAAGTTCCTTTGACATCTTGTGAGTGAAGTTGATATGCAAATATCATTTTCATAATCCTTGTTTATGCTGAATCCTTTTTTGCTTCTGACTGCTTCCATCCCATAGGACATATCTAATAAGGAAGGTTTAGCATCAGAAGGTGACTGGTATCAAAGATCATACAACTCAAGGTAAATAAATCCTTGGTGAGACTCTATTAAATTGCTAATATTTTTCAATTTTCTATTAATATCTAACGTTGTTGCATATTCTGCAGCATTATTCCTTTAAAGCAGGTTTTGGAAATAAGACCCAATATTTGTTTGTTAGCCGAGTTTCCATCAGAAAAGTGGTATGGTCTACCCTTGAACTAATTTAGTGGTTAATTCATTGTTCATAGTGTTTTTTTTTTCCCCTTAAATAAATATTTTAAGATAAGAAATTGAAAGGTGTTGGGAAACTATGTTGCTCCGACTTTTCATTTTTCTTGAAGTACCCATGTCCGACACTCGTGTCCGACAAATATTTGGACATGGGTATGGAGATATGATCTCCCAAGGACCCTCCAAATACATGAAAAAACTTAGAATAAATCAAACATACCCGTATCGGACACATACCCGTGTCCGACACTCACACCCGAGTTCGAGTAACATAGCTGGGAAATGATATTTGCCTTTTTGACTTGGATTTCTTGGCTTCGCAGCTTCATCAACATAGACCACATGGTTGATAGTGATATTAACAGTGAGGTCAGCTTGCCATCCCAGCTGATTAGTCATACATCTGATGGTTCATTGCTTATGAGTTCATCAGAGAGCAGCTATAATAGCGATCAGGGTAGTGGTAATGAGGAGTATCGAGATTCAGGTTTTGTAATTTACGAGGAAAGCTCAAATGAGGTGAATTTTCTGGTTGTCTAGACGAACGGCCAGGCTAAGCGAGTAATGAAATTTGCAGCCACTAAATGAACCGGTATTCTGATCCCCTTCAGATTTTGAAAATAAGGAACCAGCTAGTTTATAGTTTGTTTATCATTGCTAAGTACTTGGTTATTCATCTCATAGCATAAAATAAGCACTTTTCTTCCTTTTTCTTCTTTCTTGTTACTGAGAAGAGTGCTTGATGCTTCCATGTTCATGACCACCAGAATTCATAACTGCGCTTATTGACAACCAGGTAAAGGTTATATTCCAAAATTACCATGCTTTGACTCTAGTTTATTGACAACCAGGAAAAGGTTATATTCCAAAATTACCATCTTGACTCGTAGTTTAATTCAGTTGTCTCCAACTATGTTGCTTGACTCTTTATTTTTCTTAAAGTACCCGTTTTAGACAAAAATGCCTAAAGATATAACCCCAAGACAAGAATATTTAAAACCCCAAAACAAAAAAGTTGAGAGAAACTCCAATACCCTATGATAAAGAAGATAAAAAAGATTTGACCTGATTGGTCCTTAAATTCTGATACCAACTGATGTGAACCCGTAGGGTTGAACTCTTTGAACCAACTAACAATATGAAATATCCTAATCCAAGAAAGCCAAGATTCAGACAATGAAAACTTAAACCCTGTGAAATCTTATTTCAAAGAACCTAGATAAGCTAAGCTAGCTAGATCCCAAGAACACTTGTTTCAAGAACTTAAGCTTGATAGTTAGAAGACCACAATGAAAGACTCTTTGATAAGTTTCTAACTTCTGTCAAGAACTAAAAAAGAGCGAAACACTCACTTGAATAAAATTAACTCAATAGATTAATGGTTGTTGTAATAGGCGGCTAAACAAGGGTATTTATAGCTTTTTTACTAACTCTAATTCAGCTAGTCTAAGAACTCTTAGTACAAGTAAAACACTTTGGCAGCCAAGGCTTACTAACCTAAGTAACATGAAACTTTTAAAGTTGGCTAGACCTCCTAACATTAAGGAAGAATTCGATCAGTCTTAATTTGCAAGATAAAATAAAAGCTTAATTATAGGCTGAATATGCTCAAACCCAATTCTAAATAATTAAAAGATATCCAATAAGTTTAATGAAGGTAGACCTCACTGAGTCTAATGGACATATTACATAAGCTACATAAGTTAGGCTCAAATGCCTAAGTAATTACAAAACTTAAAATAAGCTCAAGTAAGCCCTCTTAATATGTCACCTTGTGTTCTTGAATCATATGGACTAAACTTGCATGCAAACCCATCTTGCATGTTGAAGCTTTTCTTGAATAACTTGCTACATGGCTCAAGTGAATTTCACCCATTCTTGTCATTTTTCCTAGATCTTCTTGGATCTTGACCCATATAAAAATTGTTATGGAATTGAGCTATCTTGGATCCTATCAATTATGTTGCAATCATATAAAGTGAACTTATAGTTATTCTGAATAGAAAGTTAGGAACAAAAAATTATAAATTGAATGAAATCAAAATATTTTTTGAGTTTAGAAAGATGTGAAACTCATATCTTAATTTCAAGAATATATATATATATATATATGTGAAATTTATTTGATTTACTGTAGTGAAATTTTTAGAATTGACAAGTAGAATTAATAAAAAGATACATATTTTTTAGAATATTATTAAAATATAAATTATTTTAAAAAAAAAAAGTGAGGAGTTCATCTTTGATAAATTGTCTGTTTTTTAATATCGTTGAGTTAAAAAAATTTATTATCAGTGTATCAAAAATGATTGTTATTTTATTAATTTCGTTTGTGCAATTTAAAAACTTCACTGATTGTGGATAGAATAAAATTTCAAGAAGTTGTATATGTAGTAGATTTTTAACCTGCTTGTACAGTTAAAAAAGTTTATCGTGTATCAAATACGAATTTTATATATACTAGAAGCAGACCCGCGCTACGCTGAGGATTATTTTTTTTCACTCTGCTAATAGATTTTGACATATTTGTGTATTCGTGTCGTGTCCGTAATTTTTTTCGTGACATGTTTTGACACCCTCCCTAAACTCTCTTATCAACAAAAATTATCTTATGGATATAATACTTTAAACACGATTATGACATAAAAAATTAAAAATACACAAAGATGACATAAATAAACGAATTACAAAATCTAAAATAACTTAAATTTTCTCATCAAATTCTCACAAACTCTTTCAATTATCTCCATTACATTTTTTTTTAATATTTAATAAAATCACTTAAATTTAAAAAAAAAAAAAACCTAAAACTAAAACTTAAATATAAATATAAATATAAATATAAATTTAAAATGATAAAAACAGGATTAAAATTATAAAAAGTGGAAACGTGTTTAAGGCGTTTTATATTTGTATAAATTTTGATGTGCTAATAATTTGTGTTATATAGATTTTAATATGTTTGTGTATTCGTGTCGTGTTTGTATTTCTTTTTCGTGTCGTGTTTTGACATCCTCCCTAAACTCTGTCATCTACAAAATTTATCTTATAGATATAACACCTTAAACACGATAATGACACATAAAAAATTAAAAATACACGAACACGACATGAATACACGAATTACGAAGTCTAAATTAACTTAAATTTTTTCATCAAATTCTCACAAACTCTTCCATTTATCTCGATCACATTTTTTTAATATTTAATAAATAACTTATATTTAATAAATTTTGATGTGTTAATAATTTGTATTATATAAATTTTGACATATTCGTGTATTTATATTGTATCCATATTTTTTTCGTGTTGTGTCGTGTTTTAACACCGTCCATAAATTTCTCATCTACAAAATTTATCTTATGGATATAATGTCTTAAACATGCACGAACACAACATGAATAAACGAATTACAAAATCTAAAATATTTTTATTTTCTCACCAAATTCTCACAAACTCTTCCATTTTTCTACATCATATTTTTTTAATATTTAATAAACTAACTTAAATTTTTTATAAAAAATTAAAAAAACTAAAACTAAAATATAAATATAAATTTTTTTAAAAAAGGGACAAAGTGGAGAGGCCGGCCTCTCCACTTTGTCCTTCTTTATTTTCTATTAAAAAAAAGAAAGAAGGAAGCCATCAACAGTAATTTAATAATTTGTGTTATATAAATTTTGACATGTTCATGTATTCGTATTGTGTCCATATTTTTTTTCGTGTTTTGACACCATCCATAAATTCCTCATCTACAAAATTTATCTTATGGATATAATTCTTTAAACACGCACAAACACAACATGAATACACGAATTACAAAATCTAAAATAATTTAAATTTTCTCACCAAACTCTCACAAACTCTTTCATTTTTCTACGTCACATTTTTTTTAATATTTAATAAACTAACTTAAATTTAAAAATTAAAAAAGCTAAAACTTAAATATTTTTAAAAAAAAAAAAAAAGAAAAGAAGGAAGCAAACAACAGTAACCGAGCAATGTGGATAGGCTCATTGGCTTTGAAAACATCCTAAATTTATATACAAAGTGAAGAGGCCTCTCCACTTTGTCCTTCTTTATTTTCTAAAAAAAAAAAAGCCAACAACAGTAACCGAGCTACGTGGATAGGCTCATTGACCTTGCAAACATCCTAAATTTATATATAGGATATTATATTATTGTTACTTGGTTTTTATGTAAGTTTATTAATTAGAAAAAATATTAATTGATGTTTAGTGACATTAATTAAGATGATATTTAAGAAAAAAAATGTAATTAATATATTATCTTGTTTTGAATGTAAAAAAAAAAAAAAAATTTTAATTAAAATATAATGTTTTAAAATTAATAAATACTAAGGCATAAGGCCGAATACGAAGGCCTTAAGGTCGGAGCTACTCGATATTGGGTGCACATCAAGCTAACATGCTCCTGGTTGGATTAGATTTAGTGCTAATTTAGGCGCGATGGAATCCTTTTGTTTTTGTGAGGGGGATTTCCCCCTCACCGACTGGCTGCTTACTAGAAATTCATTTTGATGCACCTTCAGTGAGGATTTTTAGACCACCGGCCCCTCCAGTTCAATTGGAGGGGCAGGGGTCCAGTGATGCACTCGACCCTCAATGGAGTGGGAAAATCTCCCTTTTACTCCCTCCACTATTTTTTATAATTTGTTTAATTATTTTATTTTATTAATTTATTTTTAAATATAAATATAATTTTAATTTTAATAAATTTTAATTATTATGTAACATAAATATAATTTTAATATATATTTTATTATTTAATATAAATATAATTTTAATAATTACTAATTTTTATTTAACATAAATATAATTTTAATAATTACTAATTATTATTTAACATAAATATAATTTTTATTTAATATAATTTTAATTTTAATAATTTTTAATTATTATTTAACATAAATATAATTTTAATATATAATTTTTATTTAATATAAATATAATTTTTAATTATTTATTATATATATACACACATTTTAATCTAATACCCTTAATGGTCATTTTTCTTTCTCACTATAATTCACCTCACTACCACAACTACGTTTGAATCCAAACACATATCCCACCACTGATTTTAATCTCACAACCAATCTCACCGCCAACGCTATTTTTAATCTCACCGAAATCGATCTCACCGCACATTCAAATGGACCCTTAGTATTGTCGTTGAAAAAAGCTTATGTTGAAAAAAAATTGGGTTGAAAAATGTTTATTTAATAAGTATGGTAAAAAATTATGGTTTAAAATTTTTTAAGTGTTTGACATTGCTGTGAAAAAAATATTAATGTTGTGGGAAAATGAAATATAAAAAATATATATTTAAAATAATAAAAATGTAGAGATGTGAGAATACTAAATTATTTTATTCAAAAGTCAACTTTTAAAGTTGAAAAGTTATATTTTTTGATTTTTTGATTTAGCTTTTCAAATTATAATTTTAACAACAAAAATCAAATTTTTTATCTATTTAACACTATATTAATAGTAAAAAAATAATTTTTAAACCCAAAATTTGATAAAAAATAATGCTAAACAACCGTATAGACTAGAGATTAGAGACTATAAAATGTTTCTCAAGCTTTTCAAGCTTCGATCTACATTCTCTCCGCCCTTTCTAACCAATGGCAAGCGGTGGCACCAACCAGCAACCAACCGCCGCCTACAAACCGTACCGCCACCTAAAAACGCTAGCTGCTCACCAACGCGCCGTATCCTGTGTCAAATTTTCAAACGACGGTACCCTCTTAGCCTCCGCCTCCCTTGACAAAACCCTAATTATTTGGTCCGCCTCGACCCTCTCCCTCCTCCACCGCCTCGTTGGCCACTCGGAAGGTGTTTCGGACCTTGCCTGGTCATCCGACTCCCACTACATTTGCTCCGCCTCCGACGACCGCTCCCTCCGCATCTGGGACGCACGCTCCCCATTCGATTGCCTCAAGATCATCAAGGGTCATTCCGACTTCGTCTTCTGCGTTAACTTCAACCCGCAGTCGAATCTCATCGTTTCGGGTTCCTTCGATGAGACGGTTCGCATTTGGGAGGTGAAAACAGGGAAGTGCTTGAGGGTTATAAGGGCGCACTCCATGCCAGTAACGTCGGTTCACTTTAACCGCGACGGTTCGCTGATCGTATCGGGTAGCCACGACGGGTCGTGCAAGATTTGGGATGCCAAAGAAGGGACGTGCTTGAAAACTTTAATCGATGACAAAGATCCCGCGATCTCGTTTACCAAATTCTCCCCCAATGGGAAATTCATTCTTGTCGCCACTCTCGACAGCACTCTTGTAAGTTTGACATCTTTTAAGCTTTGGAAATCAAATTAATTCGCTTGGGTTTTAGCTTGATTAGTGTTTTCTTTCTTTTTCCCTTTTCATTTTTGAGTGTAGAAACTATGGAATTACTCAACTGGGAAGTTCTTGAAAATATATCAAGGACATACAAACAAGGCTTACTGTATAACATCAACATTCTCTGTTACAAGTGGGAAATACATTGTTAGTGGATCAGAGGATAAATGTGTTTATATATGGGATCTTCAATCCAAAGCCATGATTCAGAAACTTGAAGGCCATTCCGATACTGTTATTTCAGTGACCTGCCATCCTGCTGAGAATAAAATTGCGTCTGCTGGGCTTGAAGGGGATAAAACCATTAGGATTTGGATTCAAGATGCTTGACTTTGTTATAAATCACCATAAATAATTTCCCTTTTCATTGGAGTTCAAACTTTTTTCATTATTTGCTTCTTGTGCATTCATGAAGTTATGACTCAACATGTAAATATACCAGATTTGTTGAGTTACTCAGATCTCATTTGAAGAGCCATTAACATTTCAAATGGATATACAGATTGAGGTTATATGCCTATGGTTTCTTGGTCACTTCATTTCTGGTTGGTTACTATCTTATTTTACCTATTGTTCCTTTTAATCTTTCGAACAATTCGCTGGCTTTTGATTGCTGTAGGCTATAGGAGTTTAGCATTCGAGTGTAAAGATATTCTTATTGTTAGCTTCTTGTTCTTGGTTCCATTCTCAGGTTCCCAGGGGTAAGCAAAGTATCTATTGCTTAACTTTGAAAATATGATCTCTTAATTGCTGCCATTTTTCTCATGATTCTGTTCTCAGTTCTTGATGTACCATATCCATTTGTTTTCTTAAAATTGTTCAGTCAGGTTTCTGGAGTCTGGACTGCTTACAGGACTTGTAGTTGTTCAGTGATCCCTTGCTGTATAGTCAAGTTAATAGGCTACCTTTCTGCCAATTAAGCTGGCTGTCATTTGCGGGTAATATTCTCAATGTTTTTTAAGCATATTTAGTAGACGTGGCAATATTGCACATGAACACATGGCACATATCAGAATCCGACACTTATCTTGAATCCGGATAACATAGAACAAAACATAAATACTGTGACAAATAGCATGTATATCTCTGTTCAGAAAGACCCAATATAAACTAACTTGGCTAAGCTCTTAACAAAGTCCAGGCCAACCATTGTTTGTAAACTTCATCAAATTTTTAAGATGTCTCAAAGTCAAAACCATTCCAAATTTTGGCTTATACATCATGAACCAAGCAAGTTTTGTGTATTGTCTTTATAGGTTTAATTCTAAAAGATGTTTTATTATAGTATAACTATCAAAGTTATACAATTTGGAACCAAGCAAGTTTTGTGTATTGTCTTTATAGGTTTAATTCTAAAAGATGTTTTATTATAGTATAACTATCAAAGTTATACAATTTGGAAGAAGAAAAAAAATAGTAGCTATCCATTATACAGAAATCTTCTCAGACTTGGATCTTTACCTACTCAGACTTGAATTTTTATCCCCTCATTGGCCATGTATAATAAGACTATACAGGGTTGCCTTCAAGACACTGATAAGAGAAAACTGTTTGTGAATTGCTTCCATTGGCCATGTATAATAAGACTATACAGGGTTGCCTTCAAGACATCGATAAGAGAAAACTGTTTGTGAATTGCTTCCATTCACGAGCTCGGTGCAATCCCAGATATCGGGAATTGTGTTGCATAGAATGTTCGATTACTCTACTGCATGTGTCCCCAAACTTTTGCAAAAGTTTTCAGATGTAGCTAAGAAGCAATAAGCTTTTGCTTGTTCCTGTTATGTTCCAGATATTGTTAATCTTGCATTATTGGTTGTTGCAACCAATTTCTCGATGTACATATCCGAATATGTAACGTCTGAGAGAGTTTTAAATAGGGCCGAGAAAAAAACCAAGAAAACTAAAAATCAATTCGAATCATAGTGTTTGGTTTGATTTTTATAGAATTCGGTTCGAATAATAATTAAGTTTATTCTGTTCAGTTCGGTTTTCGGTTCATAAGTTAAAAAACCGCAATTATTCGAATCCAAAAAAATTTATTTTTTATAATATAAAAATAAATATTTTATTTCTAAATTAGTGAGAAAAAAACTTAAAAATATTATAGAAAAAGATGTTTTTTAAAAATTTTAAAAACTCGATGAACCGATCCGAATCGATGGAATTCGGTTCGGGTTGGTTTGATTTTTGATACTATTTTCGATTTTGGTTCAGTTTTTTAAAAAATCAGACATATTAATCGTAATTTTTTTCCAAAACCGAGCCGAATCGAATCATTATCACCCTATGATAAACATCTATCTCACATAGGGATGCACATTCTTCCCATATTCTTCAGATTGTGTTTCGCATTCAATTGTTTTAAAGAGATTTTGCTACACAAAATTCGGTCCAAGGCATACCAGCCACGAATAGATCATCTTCGGAAGCTGATTAAGTATATGATAGATCCATCGTATGCACATAGAAGTCGGCTATGGAGATATGGTAGAATATTTGAACATAACTTTATGTCTGTTTTACAAACCAGATCTTGTCCAAAACTCGTTTCTAGCAAAACACAAATTCTAGAGACCTACATCCTTAAAAGAAGTGCGACATTTATCATTGAGAGTAGACTCAAACTCGTAAACTTTCTGAATCTGAATACATAATGGTTTCGAGTAATTTACATTTTGGGTCACCGAATTTAACATTAATTTTTATGTAAGTTATAAACTTTTAATTTCATCAAATTATATAATTAAACTTTTATTATTAATAAATTAGGTCCCTTATGCTAACTTCGTTAAGTAATTCTAACTAAAAAATTGATTAAGCATCCATACATGTCTTATTTTTTTATATCTTATCAAAATAATGCCTAGTTAGTATTTTAGGTAATAAAAAAAATTCATACTGCCATTGTGGGTTCCATTTTAGAAAGGAAAACATATGGTTTTGTTGGTAATTTTTTTTAGGGTTTTCTTAAAATTTCGATTTGAGTAAATTATTAAGAAATTTAGTGTTCCTATCGCCTAATAAGTTATGTATTCATGCTGAGCTAACTTTTTCGTTAGAATTATTTAACGGAGTTAGCATAAATAACCCAATTTATTAATAATAGAAGTTCAATGATGTGATTTGATGAAATTAAAGATTTGTTACTTACATGAAAATTATGCTAAGTTCAGTGATCATAATGTAAATTATCCAATGGTTTCATAAGAACAATTTGCTTATTCCTTCGACAGAGTTCAAACATTAAATGTAATTCGACTAGCATGCAATACTTATGTTATTTCGACTTTTCATTTTTCTTGAAATACTCATGTCCGACACTCGTTTCTGACACATATTCGGACATGGGTATAAGAATATTCTCCAAAGATCCTCCAAATACATGAAAAAACTTAAAATAAATCAAACATATTCGTATCAAATACATATCCATACTCGATAGTCACACCCGAATCTGAATAACATAGTGCAATACCATTGACATCCACTTGAGAATACATCTTATCTCTCCACTGATTCTCCAACTCCATTAGCCTCCTCAGTAACTCGCACATATCATGAACCTACGAAGTCTATAATCATGTAATTCTAGCATACTCTCATGAAACTAAAGCTTTTATAAATCAAGTTCCATTTGCTTAGCTATTCTAGGGCTCTATATAAGTTTTTGAAGTTCCTTTTACATCTTTTCACCTTATAACAAAACTAAATAAATGCAAAGGAGAAAAGATAGCAAACCTGTTCCACGTATATCTGTCTAAAGGCCAGGCTATTCGTTCAAGCTCGAAGGCTCGTCCATATTTGGAAGGGTTTGAAACAAAATATCAGGCCCAAAAAATGGCTTGGACAAAAAAAATAGGTTCGTTTAAAATATGGGCCACGCCTTGGCTCCAACATTCAAGGCCCAAACCCGACCCGATCCGTTTTCTAATTAAATAATATATTATGTAATTTATGTCATATAAAAATTAAATATATATAATATTATAGTATAAACATTAAAAAATTTGTTAAGTTGTCCATGTTTAAGAACTTAATAAAAGAAAAAAATATAAAATTACTAAAGATTAAATAATAACAAATATATTTAAAAAAAAATTTAAAAAAATTAATATGAACGGACTTAAATGGGTTTGAGTTATCCATTTACAAATATGGGCAGACTTGAATAAAATTTGAGCCTCATATTTCGGGCAAGGACGGGCTTGGGCAAGCAAATATAGTGTTGATACCATACATTAGCCGGCCCGAACCCGGCCCGGCCCATGGACATTCCACGGTTCTCATTAATATAGTGCATCTATGTTGCTCTAGCTCTTCATTTTTTTAAGTACCTATATTCGACTTCTGTATCCGACGCATATCCGGACATGGGTATAAAAATATGATCCTCCAAGGACCCTCAAATACATGAATCTTAGAAAAAATTGAACATACCCATATCCGACACTTACACCCGAATCCAAATAACATAGTAGTGTATAAAAATATTCAATTTGCATCTATCTCAAATGCTCAGGGCCTTCATTTCAAGGATTTATAAGCATGCAGTAACAGAGATCATGCTTCTTGCTAACATTCATTGTCGGGAAAGAGCAAGTGGGATCTTACAGAATTGCTTCTGCATTTTAAGTTCATAGCTTCTGATTGAAATTAGATTCCTGCAATCCATTAGTCTCCACAAACAGCTCTCCATAGAAATTAAAACACAGGTTAATGTGATAACAGCAACCAGAGCAATTCATTTATGCTGTTAATATAATATAAGCCTATGTTGCTCCAACTCTTTATTTTTCTTGAAGTACCCGTGTCCGACACATATTCGGACATGGGTATGGAGATATGACCCTCCAAAAACTCTTCAAATGTATGTTATTCGGACTCGGGTGTGAGTGTCGGACACGGGTATGTTCAATTTTTTTCAAGATTTCCATTTATTTAGATGGTTCTTGAAAGATCATATCCCCATACCCATGTCTGGATATGCGTCGGACACGGGTACTTCAAGAAAAATGAAGAATCGGAGCAATATAGCTCCAAATACATAGAAAAACTTTTAAAAAAATAACATACCCGTGTCGGACACATACCCGTATCTGACATTCACACCCGAGTCCGAGTAACATAGATAATATAAGCTGCTGAATAAGAACTGACAAGAAACAAATGAATCACAACTTATAGGTTGCATGAACTTTATTTCAATCACATATCTATGAAAATCATAAGCAGAAAGTACCTTCTAAATCATCTCAGAAGTGAAAAAATTACAATTTCTATTCATGCTACCAAGCATACAATATTAATGAAAAACCAAGACCCTGTAGTACTTGTTGATCTCTAAACTTTTGAGAGTAAGACCATGTCAATACAGATGGATCAAAAATAGACTGGATGCCAACATAGTATATTTATGCTGTTCATATAATATTATGTTGCTCCGACTCTTCATTTTTCTTGAAGTACTCATGTCTGACATATATTCGGACATGGGTATAGGGATATAACCTTCCAAGGACCTTCCAAGTACATGGAAAAACGTAGAAAAAATTGAATATATCCGTGTCGGACACATACCCGTATCCGATACTCACACCCGAGTCCGAGTAACATAGATAATATAAGCTGCTGAATAAGAACTGACAAGAAACAAATGAATAACAACTTCTAGGTTGCATGTACTATATTTCAATCACATATGTTTGAAAATCATAGCAGAAAGTATTTTCTAAATCATCTCACAAGTGAAAAATTACAATTCTCTAATCATGCTTCCAAGCATACAATATTAATGAAAAACCAAGACCCTGTAGTACTTGTTGATCTCTAAACTTTTGAGAGTAAGACCATGTCAACAAAGATGGATCAAAAATAGACTGGCTTGCCCACAATTTCTCTTCAGAGAGGCAAGTTTGAAACATGAAAACAGCATTGCCCATTGCATTACCAAATAGCCAATTGTGCAAATCCCAAAACACTTCAACTGGAATTCCATCGACCAAAATTGTATGGTTTCCACGAAACTTCCATTTCAGCCGCTTGATTTGCATCACTGTTTTACTATCAATGCGGATAACAAGGCATGGATCCTTAAGATCGATGGTGTCACACTCGATTATGACATCATGGATCGATCCCTTGTCACAAAACTGAGCCTTGACACCATAAAATTTCTTCCCAAAAATGTGCTCTCTCTTTGCAATAAAAACAGCACCTGAATTGAGAGGATCACTAGTGTCAATCTTCTTGTATGGTTCCTTTTTCAAATCCCCAAGAAGTAACACAATTTCTTGGTCAAATCCAACAGCCAAGTAGAATCCTTCAACTGGCTCTGGCCCAGAACCAAATCTAGCATTAGACAAATCCCAAAATATATCAATTTTACCAGAATTTACCTCTAAATTCTTTGACCCTTTTCTCTTAGAGAACAACCACGGCTTTATATCAACTTTACATAAACATTGATTGGTTGAATCATGAATTGAAATACTAAGGCCTTGACCCATCAGATTTTTGGTCCATGTAACTGTAATTAAGCATGAACGACCATGTAATTTACACTGATAAACACAAGTAACCAAGTTTTGAGCAGCTTTAGCTGCACTTGAGGATGATGATGAATCAGCTACTTGAACACCATTTTCACCAAAACAAGAAGGAAAATCCCTCATTTTACTAATTCTCTCTAGCTAAAGCAAAGATTTTGGTATTTCCTTTGCTAGCAAAAAAAAGAAAAAAGAATGAACAATAGCAAAATAATCCTACCTCAGATAATTGATGATGAACTCAAAAACCCATTTCCAAAAAACACTTAAAACTCAGCTTCTTAATGCTTCAGTTTGATTTGGGTGTCTGGGTTTGGACAGCTTAAGATTGTAAACAAGTGAGAGAGAGAGAGAGGACTTAGATTTGCTTCACTGTCAATGACTGTTTTGAGTCCATCTCAGGAATGGCCAAAATTTTTAATTTCAATAAAAAAAAAAAAAAACAAAAACAAAAGACTGAAAAAGAGAAATAAGAGACACAGGAAAATAGCTAGTGAAGATAAAGAAAGAGAGAGCTTAGTCACATGGGAGTGGACTGTGGAGAGAAACAAACAATGAATAAAAAACCGGTGAGACCTCCGGTTTAATGGGTCCAACCAAGTGAAATTGATTATTTAATTAAAAAATAAATTAAATATTAAATATATAATTTTGATATTAAATAAGTGTTAAATATAATAATTAATTAATAAAAAATATTTATTTGATTTAATGATATGATCTTTATATATAACTAAAAGATTAAAATTTCAAATTTCATCACTTACAAAAATAATTTTAAAAAAAAAATTAATTTTTTATTAATTTAATAAAAAAATTAACCCGTTAAATCATCTTTCTAATGATTTATTGGATCACATTTTTTTGTATGTATTAGACCGAATAGGTCACCAGTTTAATTAGCCTATCCAATTTTTTAAACATCCGAGCAAAATGGGAGCGGAGGAAAAGGGGGAGCCAAAAAATTATTATGAAATTTAAATTTGATAATTTTTAACATTATACAATTAATTGATATCAAATAAATAATTAAAATACTATATAAATATATAAACATGTCAAAATTTATATAACACAAATTATTAATATATTAAAATTTATATAAATATATAAAATTTTAAATATAATTATAACATGTAAAATAACACGAATACGAACTTGAAAGATAACGGCAACTGCCAACTGGGTATTCGCTGGAAAAAGGCTGGGATTTTAGGCAACATCACACAAAAGAAAAGCTAAAAAAAGGGTATATCTCTCTCTCTCTCTCTTTCATTCACGTACACTCATTTTATTTATTTATGTATTTTGTGAATTTTGATTTTGTCTACTTCTTTTTCTCCAATCAACAAGTTTAATTTTTTCTTCTTTCTCATAACTTTAACTGACATTTGCACATGAGAAAGAAAAACAATCCAAAGTTTAGAACCCAAAACGCCAAACTATTTTTCCTTTTTTGGAAAAATCTACATCACCAATGGACTCTACACCCAAGAAGGAAAATAATTATACACTTGGATATCATAAAAGGGTGACAACTAAAATAAAAATTATTTCAATGAGAATCATGAAAAGTAAGTATTTTATCACCATTAGATGAAGCTGAGTAATTTATAATCTTTAATCTCTCCATATCAGCATATAAAAACAACCGGTAACTTGCTACTATCAATTGTACCCAGTTTGTAGAACAATCTGACTTTATGAAAAGGCATTGTATCTATTTTCATGCAAATTTGGGACGGTGTGCTTTTTAGGGATGGCAATAGAGCGGGGCGGGGACGGATATTGTCTTATCCACCTCCACCCCACTCTTGTATGGATGTTGAAAACATCCACATCCATGGATGTCGGTTACATCCATAACCGCTCCACGGTGCTCCACTCCGCTACACCCCAATTTATATTAATTATTTTTAACTTAATATTGTAAAAAATTATATTATAATTTATTCATGAACATAATTCTAATATATAAAAATCTTTAATATAATATAATATATATAATACATATATATTAAAAGTATAGATATAAAATATTAGTATATATATGATTTTAGTATATATATCTAATATATATTAAAAATATAAGAAAAAATATAAAATATTTTAAAGGATAAAATAATAATTTCAAAAGTCGGGGCGGGGCGGAGTGGAGCAAGCATTTACCAAAACCGCTTCGCTCCACCCCGCTCCAAAAAAAAAACCTCTCCATTCGGAACGGATCGATGCGAAATTCATCGGTCGGATCGGGTTTTGTCATCCCTAATGCTTTTTACATTGTAGAATGGGATCCACATTGATTTGATACCATCAGCTACCACGGTTGAAACTTGAAATAAGTGTCTTTTAAAATTTTGCTTCATACCATCAAGTATTCCACGACTGAAATAAAGTTGTACCATTAAATTAAAGTGTTGGCTTATATGAATAACTATTATTATATAAATTTAATAACATTAACAACCTACTAAATTTAATAATTATTACTTATATGAATCTAATAACATAGAATATACATTTAATTTAATAAGTAATGATAAATTTCAATTACTATGCATATGAATCTAATAACATTAAGTACACATTCAATTGTACAAGTAATGATCAATTTCAATGACTACTTATATAAATTTAATAATATTAACTGCATATTCAATTGGACAAGTTATGATCAATTTCAATTAGTAGTTATATGAATCTAATAATAATAACATAATAATATATTAATAAGATGTGTACAAACAATAATAATTATAATTATAAGAATAATATTATAATAAAAATAATTATTATAAGCATTTAACAAGTAATGAATTTAATAATAATAATAATAATATAAGAAGAAGAAGAAGAAGTAGATGTAGATGTGTCTATGGGTCGGGTCCAGGTCCGGTCTATGTATGGTATCAATATTATATATGTTTGTTCAAGCCTAATCTTAGACCTGGTAATATTGGACACATGACACGAAAAAAAACGATATGAAACACGACACGAAAAATAAACACGGACATGACACGACACGAATACACGAACATGCCAAAATCTATTTAACACAAATTATTAACATGTCCAAATTTATATAAATATAAAACACCTTAAATACGACTATGACACGAAAAAATACACGATCACGACATGTATACACGAATTGTCATGGACTTCAAATTTTGTCTAAACCCTCCATATTTGTAAATAAATAGCCCAATCCCGTTTAGGCCCGCCCATATTATGTTTTTTTTTAAAAAAAACATATTATTTTTTATTTAATCTTTAGTAATTGTATATTTTTTCTTTTATTAAGTTCTTCAACGTGGACAATTTAACATATTTTTTAATGTTTATACTATAATATTATATGTATTTCATCTTTATATGACATAAATTACATAATATATATATATAAATAAAAATAAAAAATTATTTAATTAAAAAACTGGCTCAGGCTGGGCTCGAACCTTGAATGCTGGAGTCAAGGTTCGGCCCATTTTTTAAACGAGCCTCATTTGTTTGCCTAAACTCATTTTTCGGACCTAATATTTTTGTTCAAATCCTCCTAAATATCGAGCGGGCCTTCGAACTTAGACAGATAACCTGACCCTTAAACATATTTTATAAAAAGTCGACATATAATAATATTATTAATAATAACATAATAATAATATTGTCAGTAATATGAATCTAATAAGAAACCTAGAGATAATAATAATATTTATAATAATATAATACTAATAAAATCTAATAATACCGCCTAAGATTTTTTGAATACAAGTAGTGGGCGAGAAAATTACCTTGAAACATTTTCAGATTTCACAGTTTTAGATATAAGTAATGGCGGGAATATTTCATATTGGAAGAAATCAGTTCAATACCTGCAATAGCAAGTTGCAGGTTTTTTTTATATGTTGACATGGAGAGATCAAAGATTTGAAATTACTGAGTTTCATCTAATGGTGATAAAATACTTGGTTCTCATGGTTTTTATTGAAATAGTTCTCATTGTAGTTGTTTGCTAACTAATATCCTAAGAGCATTTTTTAAGATTATTAAATATAGCAATATTTTCATTCAATGCATTAAAAATGATAAATAAAGTTATCTGCTTGTGTATTTAATACAATATTTTTACTATAAATAGTATATTAACTAATTTTAAAGAGTGCCCTAAGAGCACTCGTTAGCAAAACTCATCATAAAAAAGAAAATAAATGAAAGAAAAAGAGATATTTATATTAGGGTTGAGAAAAAAAATTGAGAAAATCGAAAATCGATTCGAACTGTAATGTTCGGTTCAATTTTTATAGAATTCAGTTAGAATTCGGTTCGGGTAATAATTATTCGATTCAATGTGATTTTCGATTCATAAGTTAAAAAATCGCAATTATTCGAACCGAACCGAATCAAATTCTATTTTTAACTACTTTTTATTTTTATAATAATAATAAATATTTTTTATTTCTAAATTAGTGAAAAAAAAAACTTGAAAATATTATAAAATGATAATTTTTAAAATTTTTAAAAATCAATGAACCGTATCGATCCAAACTGATGAAAGTTGGTTCGGTTTTTTAAAAATCAGAATACTACATATTAATCGTAATTTTTTTTTTAAATCGAATCGAACCGTTATCACCCCTAACTTATACCATAGAGAAAAATAAAAGGAAGATATTGAGTAATATTGTTGCGCATTCAATGAGAATTGGTGATGAACGTTTAGGTTGACGAAGGTGAGTTCGAGGAAAGAATCTGTGAAGTAGAATAAATGGTTAAAGAGGTGTCAAAATTGTTACTTCGAGGTTCAATGCATCAATTAACAAGTATCTAAGGAGGAAAGAATGAGGAAATGAAAGAATAAAGATTTTTGAGTATCATAATGTGACTTAAGATTTAATGTTCTTAATTTTTACCTCATTTATTTTATATTTAAAATTTTATATAACTGACAATGATTATAATTGTCATTCTTTTGATCTTTGAATCCCATTCATCTGATGACGGGACCTTATTTTGACTCTTAGCCTAATTAACCATTGGGCATAATAACTTAATAAGAATGGATTTAACATTATGGTATTCAACTATGGGACATGCTTGGAAAAAGGCATTTAATAAAACAATAAAACAATTACTAAAATATATATATGGTAAACTGTATTATGGTATAGTGTTTATTAGAATCTTGTTTCTCTTTTTACCATTGATGAGCTTTTCCATAATTTGCTTTCCCTTTTTTTTTTTTTTTTCCTCTTTAACATGTTCAACAGATATGATGCTTCGAGTGTTACCACAAAAAAATCATGCCTGCCATTGATGACGGGGGAGAAATTGGTCATGGTTTGCACAAGCAAAGGAGGGGGAAGACTGAAAGAAAATAGAAGTTTTCAAGCACAAGCAAAGCATTGAATTGAATCGGAGGTTGAATCGATTAGATTTTCGGTTTACAGTCTAATTGGTTCAATCGGTCGGTTAAATAGAGCTTTTTTTTTTAATATTTAAACATTAAATTATATTAAATATAATTAATAATTAACAAAAATATGCATTTGGCTTAATGGTATGATCTTTAATATAATACTAAGAGATTAAAGATTTAAATCTCATTAATTATAAATAAATTTTTAAAATAAAAAATACATATAAAATTGATTTTTTAATAACTCGTTGGACTTGACAGGCCACCGATTTTCGATCTGATCCGTCAGTCCGATTTTTGAATCATTGGTTTTTATTGTTTGGGCCATGGACGTTTGACAAAGCAAAGCGAAGAATTTGAGGTTTAATTCAGTTGTTCATGTAGTCACTCATAAAAAGTATCATTCAATAAGTTTGTGTTAAAATCTCAACATCTATAACTTCTTCTATTTTCAAATTATGATCTCAATTGTATCAAAAAAAAGCAAAGGTGTTAAGTCCGTTAGGCCTAGAGACAAAGTCAGCAGGCCCGACAGCCCAAATCTACATCACAGAGGACATGTGGACGTTGCTCGATGCTCCAGAGGTTAAGTTAAGCTCCATTTACTTGCTGTAGAGGTTAAGTCGAGATCCACCTACTGAAAAGGTCGTTCAAACCATCGACCATCAAACTCCTATGTGCATATGACACGTGGAGCCCTCCAGAACGTCCAAACAAATATAAATAGTCCAGTAAGGGGCTGATCTCAGTACGCATTCTACACACTCTGACCTCCATTGCTTTATAGTTACGTAATTATTTCAACCTTCCTCAGACGTTCAATGACTTAAATATTGGAGCGCATCCCGAAAATTAAATTCTGACGCCTTTAACATTTTTTCCACTTTAATAAAAAACTCAAACCGCGAAACTAATCAACGTGCCAACAAAAAAAAATCAACAAAAGGAAAGCTATTGTTTCATTGTATGCTAGGAGAAATTATTATGTAGGTCCTTCCTACCATGTCACTCATAGGCCTATCCAATAAAATTATGCCATATCATCAATTTTTTCCATGTAAGAATTGACTAAGTTAAGAAGAAAGAAACCAACTAACTTAATTACTGAAAAACAACTCAAATAACAAACATTTGGTTGGTTGAAATGGTTAGTGGCTCTAACCCTGAGAACCAAAGTTCGAATCTTGAGAGTCTCCAATGTTAGGAGGGTTTTACCATTACACTCCCGACCCGACAAAGATTAGACTTCAATCAACCATAAAATTGGAAAACTCTGGGTTTACACCAAAGAAAAACAACCCAAATAAAATGTATAATCCAAATCAATTGTTTTGACACTCAAGTCTTCCTCTCCCAACTCTTTCTTTCTTTGTTATAAATGGAGAGAAATCATAGACAAGATTTCTTTAATCATAACAATTCTATTTTGGATTTAAAAAAAAAAGAGTTCTTCCAAGATATGCCATCCTTCATCTTCCATCATTCCTAAAATTAAAATAAGTTTGAAAAAACTTGTTACTTATATATTTCTCTCTATTCCCTTCCCTTCACGTTTCAATTCTTTATTTTGGTCCAATCCTTGTTTCAATACTTACAAATATGCATACTAGAAATTTAATGGACAATATCTGTTGTTTGTTGTTTGTTTTTGCTTTTTTCTTTTACTATGTTTTGGATAAATATATATTTGTTGGTCTGCTGCATTTGGGCATAGCTAGATACTATATATTTCATTTGGTTTGAGTATTCTGATTGTGCAATTGCACTCCAAGTGTTTGTGGTTTTGCTTATACGAGTTTATTCTTAAACTTAAGTGTTTTGATTTTATTTTTTTTGGGATTATCTTGAAAAAAGATATTTTTCAATGTTTTAATTTCTGTAAATATTCATATGTAAAAATAAAAATAAAAAAATTGAACGTTTAAAGTGAGCAAAAAAAATTGGAGATGGTCTTAATTCAACAATAAGCAATTTTGCATCTTGAACATTTTTTCCTCGATTAACTTTTGTGGGTTAACATCGTTAGTTGATTTCTTTCTTTTTGACTTAGCCAATTCTTACATGAAAAAAAATTGATGATATGGCATTATTTTATTGGATAAGCTTATGAGTGACATGGTAAGAAGGGCTTACATAATAAGTATGCTGGAGTGTGAACCAAGTTGCATTAAAAGCATAAAGTATCCATATGCAAAACCCATTCTTCACGGCTTTTTGAATTTGATTGATCCAATACATTTTTGTCTTTTAAGACAATGAATACTATAATGTTGAGAGTCTATTGAATTTAGTGTTGAAATTTATTACCCCTACAAACTACTTGTTAAAAGAGATTGAGGAAGAAAGCGATTCATAGAATTTGCAAGATATACACTGTATTTGAAATCCATAATTACTTAAAAATTCTATAAAAGGGATACACGGTAGGTGATAAAATTTAAATCTTAATATTTTAATTTTATATTAAAATTCATGGCATTAAATTTAATGTATATTTTTATTAATTATTTATTATATTTATATATATTTAACATTAAAAGTATTTTTTAATATTTAAAATTATTTTAGTTAAATCGATTGATGCAACTGATGGAAGCAGTAATTAAAAATCAGACAAATTTAACTTTCAATTCGATTTTTTTAATTTTGGATAAGAAAAAAAAATAATATAATGATTAAGATTCATAATATGAGTTATTTTTTAACCCGATTAATAGATTAATTTTTGTTTTTTTAATTTGAAACTGTTGTTTTATATGGTAAAGTTAATTAATTTTATTTGAAGACCCACAATGCACACTCCTCCGGGCCCTCCTTGAAAGCTACGTTAAGCCAAGAAGAAGCCTGCCTAATTAAATTGAAGGCTAATTTAGTATTATTGTAAAAAAAAAAAAAAAATTGAATTAAAAAATATGGTTTAAATTTTTTTAAGTATTTGATATTGTTGTAAAAGAATGCTTTAAAGAATTAAAAAATATATATATATAAATAGGTTTAAAATAATACAAATTTAAAGATTCATTTTATTTAAAAATCAGTTTTCAAATCGTAAAAATTTTTTTTTTTTGATTTTTTAATTTGAGTTATCAAATTATGATTTCAATCACAAAAATTAAATTTTTTTATTGATTTAATATTAAAATTATGATAAAATATAATCTTTTAACTTTAAAAACTGTAATTAGATTGACATTCACAGTGAAAACTGAAAACAAATAGTAGTAGAAAATAGAAAAGATTGTCATCAAATCAAATCCAAGCTTTCAACTTCTTTATTTACGCCCCCCCCCCCCCAAAAAAAAAATAATTATTTATTTAGAAAATTTGAGTAATCCTCACTCTTTATTCTTGATTAATGATGTTTGTCATGTCATAGAAAATGATTGTTGAAACACATTCGTGATAATACATTGTTTTTCTATGCGTACTTAAAATTTAAAAATGCACAAAAATGTTCAGTTATCAGTCATTGGCTTTGCCATTGAACAGTTCTTGTAATTTTTACTCATTTTATTGATTTTTTTTAAAGTACTTATATTTGACGTGTACGATATATTTTCGAACACGAATATTAGACATAATTTTTTTAAATATATAAAAAAAAGAATTAAATATATTCATATCAGACATATATATGGATGGCAATGGATAGTGCGAATTCGGATATTTGCAATTATCCGATCTATTTTTTTCGGATTCGGATAAAATTCAAATTTGGATATCGTAATTACTATCCACAGCGGATTCGAAACGAATGCGGATATGAAACATCGGATATCCATTATCCGAAGCCGCATTACTTATGCGGATAACGAATTTGGATATCCGAATCCGCTATCCGAAGCAACTTATTTTTACGGATTTAGATTCGAATATCTGAATTCATTATCCGTTTATTTGAATTTAAATTAATTTTTGTTTGATTTTATATTTTTATTTAATTTTTTTTAATTACTGAATTCGTATATTTAGCGGATTCAGATATTCGACGGATAATGTTATTTAATTCGGATTTGGATAGTAATATTCTGATTTAATACGGATAATAAACGGATTCAAATTTTAAAGCAGATTTGCGAATTCGAATTCGAATATTACAAAAAAAAATTAAAAATATCTGACTTGTTATCATCTTAAGACACATATTCATATTCGACAATCACTCAAATTCGGATCACATAAATTCTGCTAGTTACTTCTGCATCAAAGATTTGATTCCAAATAAGTTGTTTTCACGCATTTAATCCATTTGTCTCTTTCATTTTGTGGTTGGAGAAATACGGATCATGGGAAGTAAAATGGGAACAGGAAATGATAAATGTGAAAATAACATGCAAAAGACAGGACTCGCAGACAGACACTAACAGCTTTCACTTTTGTCTGAGAATGATGAAGTTAGAGCTGCAACATTTCACCTAGACATGTTGATTCAGGTTAGATTATCGTTTATATAATAAAAAAATATTATTTTTTAAAATTTAATTATAAAAATATATAAAAAATAATATTTTAATATGATCAGCGAGTCGGCCCAGAGCCGAGTTGAATAAGGAAAAATATAATTATTTGGGATGATCTTGAAAAATAAAGATATTTTTCAATGTTTTAATTTCTGTAAATATTCATATGTTAAAAAAAATAAAATAAAAATTGAACGTTTAAAGTGAGCAAAAAAAATTGGATATGGTCTTCATTCAACAATAAGCAATTCTGCATCTTGAACATTTTTTCCTCGATTAACTTTTGTGGGTTAACACCGTTAGTTGATTTCTTTCTTCTTAACTTAGTCAAATTTTACATGAAAAAAAATTGATGATATGACATAATTTTTGTCTTTCAAGACAATGAATAATTTAATGTTGAGAGTCTATTGAATTTAGTGATGAAATTTATTACCAGTACAAACTACTTGTTAAAAGAGGTTGAGGAAGAAAGCGATTCATAGAATTTGCAAGATATACATTTTATTTGAAATCCATAATTACTTAAAAATTCTATAAAAGGGAAATACACGGTAGGTGATAAAATTTAAATCTTAATATTTTAATTTTATATTAAAAATTATGTCATTAAATCTAATACATATTTTATTAATTATTAATTATATTTATATATATTTAATATTAAAAGTATTTTTTAACATTTAAAATTGTTTTAGGTAAATCGACTGATCCAACTGGTCGAACCGATAATAAAAAAATCAAATAAGTTTAACTTTCGATTTGATTTTTTAAATTTTGAATAAGAAAAAATAAAAATAAATAATATAACGATTAAGATTTATAATATGTGTTATTTTATTTTATTTTTTAATTTGTTGAAAAAGTTTTTCTGAAATGCAGTCATTTGAAGCTGTTCTCAGTGTTATAAGTAGTACACATGTTCACTGTTGTTTTATATGGTAAAGTTAATTAATCGTATTTGAAGACCCACCATGCACACTTCTACTGGCCCTCTCTGAAAGCTACTTTAAGCCAATAAAAAAAGCCTGCCTAATTAGATTGAAGGCTAGTTTAATATTATTGTTGAAAAAAAAATTGGTTAAAAAAATATGATTAAAAAATATGATTTTAAAATTTTTATGTGTTTGATATTGTTGTGAAAAGGTGATGTGAGAATTAAAATATTAAAAAAATAGGCTTAAAATAATAAAAATTTAAAAATATGAGGATAATAAAATTATTTTATTTAAAAATTAGTTTTCAAACTGCAAAAAAATTTATTTTCTTGATTTTTTTAATTTGAGTTGTCAAATTATGATTTTAATAAAAAAATTAAAATTTTTTATTAATTGAATATTAAAATTATGATAAAATACAATTTTTAACTTTAAAATTCTAATTAGATTGACATTCACAGTGAAAACTGAAAACAAATAGCAGTAGAAAATAGAAAACATTGTCATCAAATCAAATCCAAGCTTTCAACTTCTTTATTTACCCCCCTCCAAAAAAAAACAAAAATCTTTATTTAGAAATTTTGAGTAATCCTCACTCTTTATTCTTGATTATTGATGTTTGTCATGTCATAGAAAATGATTGTTGAAAACATTACGTGATAATACATATGTTTAGAGAGTATTCTATCAAATAGTTATTTCATATATCTTTTTTATTTAAATCATGTCACGTAATTAATTTTTTTAAAAATTTTAATTATTTATTATACATTACATGTAATAATTAAATAATAAATATTTATTTCAGCAATTCATTATTATTCTTATAATAAATAGTTGATTTTTTTATAAAAAAAATCGATTTACGTGATATGATTTGAATAAAAAAATATATATTGACGTGGAGTAACCGTTTCATTTATTTCTTTCTCTGTTTTCTATGCGTAGTTAAAATTTAAAAATCCAAAAAAAAATTCAGTTATTAGTCATTGGCTTTGCCATTGAATAGTTCTTGTAATTTTCACACATGTTATTGAAATTTTTTATTTTCTTAAAATATTTTTTTAAAATATATATAAAAAATTTTAAAAATTGAATATATTCATATCAAATACATATTTATATTCTATACTCATTCAAATTTGGATAACATAAATTATGCTAGTTACTTCTGCATCAAAGATTTGATTCCAAATAAGTTGTTTTCACGCATTTAATCCATTTGTCTTTTGCATTTTGTGGTTGGAGAAATACGGATCATGGGAAGTAAAATGGGAACAGGAAATGATAAATGTGAAAATAACATGCACAAGATAGGACTCACAGACAGACACTAACAGCTTTCTCTTTTGTCTGAGAATGATGAAGTTAGAGCTGCAACATTTCACCTATAATGTCTCAAAATTTTTAGGATTTTGTTAGGTTGCGTTTGAAATTTTGAATTTCAAAAATAATATAAATTATGTAAAAAAACACATATAAATATAATTTTTTTTTTCAAAAAAGGAACTCACCACTTAACAAAACCATGGTGATTTTGTTCAACGCGAAATCTCTTATAAACTCACACACCACACACTTTGAAATCCGATGTGGGATAGGAAACAGACGTTCACCACCACAATCGGATAGAGCACCGAAGCCTTTAGACTTCCACACATCGCAATCTTCTCACCATCATGTAAATATAATATTGATGATTATTTTTCAAATTCATAGATTTGTTGGATGACTATTTAGTGATGAATTTAAAATACTTATAACTATTTGTGAATTTGAAATTCATATTTTTATACTTTTCAAATATATAATTATATTGAGTCTTAACTAATTTATACATAATGTATGCATTGTAAGACAACTACCTCTCCAACTACTAAGCCACAGCCCACTGTCTGCAACAAACACTCTCCCACAGCAAATCAACATAGTGCCATCGAGGCACAGTCCACTCAAGATAACTCACTTAGATAAAATCTGTTTTTGTAATTCAAATATAATATGATCTTTTAAGATAGACATAAGCTAAAATGATAAGCTTATAAGTTAGATGCTATATATAGCAGAACACTGTATAGAATAAAATTTAAGTTTTTCTTTTTTTGTTGTAAACCCAGGGTGTCCCCCATCTCCATTTTATGGTTGATAGAAGCCTAATCCTTGTCGGACCGAGAGTGTAATGGTAAAGCCCTCTCAACATTAGAGACTCCCAAAATTCGAACATTAATTCTCATCTAGGGGGTTGGAACCACTAACCACTCGAACCAACCAAATGTTGGTATAAAATTTAAGTCTTTCATTCATCATTCATCGTGTTTTTATATGGTATCAGAAGCCTCTTGCTTAAGAGCCTTAGACAAAATGTCCATTTCATCAAACACTGCCAGTCCACCCAGAATCACATCCTCTTTAGATGTCATTCAAATCAACGCCACAAATCATTTAGTTTCGTTTAATTGATTTTGATAAAATTCGATTAAACAAATTAATTTAAATAAGTTTATTTAATTAATTTGTAATTTTTTATTTTTCAAATTGTATCGACTGAACAAATCGATATCTAATTAAAAATAAATAAATTATATATTTTATTTATATTAACCATACTCAATCTAATTATCCTACCCAACCCATAACTATATTGCTTAATTTCACAAACTCAATTTCATAAATCCAAAACAAAACACAAACCGACATAATTGACCAAACCGAATGATTAATTTTGGTTCGGTTATTTATTTTTTGTATAAAATTCGATCGATTTTTCAAATTCGATTAATTTATTCAATTTTTAAAATTTTAAAATCGAATCGATCAAATATTCACTCTATCAATGAATATCTAGTCCAAACACTGCTTAATTATTCTTTAAGCTAATTGACAAAAAGTCATAAAAAAGAAAACAAAACCAGGGGGAGTAGGCCCCTTACATGATGACTTGTGTAAGTTCAACGAATTAGTTGTTGTTTGGTGAGGGCAAGCTAATCTTTTTGCAATTTTTTTTTTTTTGTTAAAAAAGAAAAAAGTAATTCTAAGAATATTTTTATTCTTGTTCATGGCGTAAAAGACGACATAAAATTATATATTTGGTTAAACATGACTTTTCTATTTGATCCAATTAACAGGAGCCAAATTTCTGCATAAGAACTGGTCCACTCTCCAGCCATTGCCAACTAGACCTCTCATGGACCGGACAGCTCGTTCGGTTCGATAAGTCCGGCTCGTGAGTCGGATCTGGACAGAATATTTTTGATTCGGACCGGTCCGATCTTGCCCGAAACAATAATTTTTTTATTATAATAATATTATTTTATTTAATTTTAATTATAAAAATATAAAAAATATTTTTTTAATACGATGAACAGTAAATTCGGATCTACCGGATCTAGATAAAAAATTTGAAAAAAACGGGGTCGCTGTCCGACCCGGCCATAAGCAAGTCTAATGCCAACCAAGCATCAACCATTGCATGTGATTCACTACCCTTTAGTTTGGTAAGAAAGTTAAGAACAAATGTTTATTTGATAATAAGAAGAGTTTGTAAAGAAAAATAAACAATTAAAAGGGTGTCGAAATTTAGACTTTAACAACCGTTTGAATGTTTAAATCAATAAATATTTAAAGAAAAAAATAGAAAGAGAAAAATAACAGTTTAAGAAAGTAAAAATTACTAAAAATTAAAATATGCTTTAAGATTTAATGACTTTATCTTATTTTTTTATAATTAAAATTTTTTGCAACTAACAATGATTATGATTGTCCTTTTCTAATTTGTAAGCTCCATAAAACTGATTACTGAACATAATTTGGGCTTTCAACACGGTTAGTGATTCACCATAATTCCTACCAAAGAAACCTAAATAAAATATGGTAATAGGGAGGAATCGTCATAATATTTGATATTAAGATTAGTTAATTTGATGTAATTTGCTGTTTAATCCAAGTCCTCTCACCCATTACTGGTACTAGCACAGTTTTTATCTTATGTGGTGGACTATGTTGCTCTGATTCTTTATTTCTTTTGAAGTATTCATATCCGATATTCATATTCGATGCATATCCGGATATAAATATGAGAATATATCTTCTAAGGAGCCATCAAATACATGAAATTTTTTTTAAAAAAAATTGAATATATCCTTATTCGACACATACTCAAATCCGAATAACATAGGTGATAAAAATGGAGGGATTTTAGCAATAATGACAAGTATAACTTTGAATCCCTTATGCCTTTTTCTCTTGTCTGTTTGCCATTACCCTGGTTTCAATGAGTAACTATTAAAACTCCTTATTTCTCTTAACTACTGCAATTATGTCATTCTAGTTGGCTAACCAAACAGGTTGAAAAAAAGAAAAAAAAAATCAAAAATCAAAGGCTCAAACTTGAACACTCTTTTTCTTTCTTTTGACATGTTTCTACAATCAACCTCATTCCATCTGCTGTAAGCTCCAAATCATCTAGATGCATGAACCATAGCAACATCTCCAATGTAGGATTTTTTTATATCTGATTATTCGTGTATTTATGTTGTATATTCGTATTATTTTCAAGTATCATAATTATATTTAAGATTTTATGTATTTATATAAATTTTAATACGTTAATAATTCGCATTATATAGATTTTAACACATATATTCATATCGTGTTCGTATTTTTTTTCGAATCGTATTATATTTTAATTATCTTTTGAAATACCTTGTTGCAGAAGAGAAGCTGATGCTTACTCTGATAAAACTGGAGTTTGGTCTTATTTTAGGACATAATTTTTGGGCCAACTACAACTTTTTGTTTGCATCAAATAGCATACATAATTTACTTGAAACTAAGATTCTTATTTATAGATATTGGTTAAATTTTTTTATTATTATTATTTTTAAAAATTATTTTGCATTTAATATGTTATTTTTATTAAATTTTTTTAAAAAAATTAATGTATTAATTATATTATATATATATATTTTAACCAATGTTATTAAACACTATTAACATTTTCCTTATTTATCTTTTTTACCAAGAGTTCGACTGTTCGGATTTATACAGCTGGGTCCATCTCTCCACAGTTTTCATCAATGCACATTGGACTCCACCTTAATTTAACCACACAAAAAAAAAAAAAAAAAACTCTTTTAATGTAAAGTAGAAAATCAGAAATTTTAAGTAAGAATTTTTTTCCCTTAAACAAAAATAACACAAACTCGCAAATTCAGATAAAAATTTACAAGTCAATAGTATATCTTTTTTGGTACAATGAAAGTTACAATTTAAGGATAAAAGAAAATATTATAAATGTTATAATTCGAATATTAGATTTATTAGTTATTAATTTTTAAAAATAATTGTATAAACTAACTAATTAAACTCTTAATTTCTCAATAGTATATTTTCTCTTACCATTATCTATCCATTGAAGAAAAAGGAAAATTTTGAGGGTTAAAAATCACAAAATTGAAGAAATAAAATTTCACCCTAATGATAACAAGCACCAAAAAATTTCCAGGCATGCTGCTCCTTTTTTACTAGTAGAACTTTCGAATAATGTCAATGTCCTACAATATCATCATTATATCTAGAGGTGTTCCTGGGTAAGGTCGGATTATGATCCGAATTTTTTTTTTTATTCAAACTTGTTTCGGATCGGGTCCGTAAACCCATTTCATTATTTATAAAATATTTAAATATTATTTATTAATATATTTATATATTTATATATTTTATAATTAAATTTAAATATTTTTTAATTATTAAATAGTAATTCGGGTCGAACCGACCCGAATTACAAATTTTATTATTCAAGTCCGGACTGAGTAAGACGGATTTTTCGATTCTTGAGCAGATCTAATTATATTTATACTAAGTACTCAAAATCTCAAATCATTTGAGGAAGAGGTAAAAAGCTTTGTTTGAACTCTCAAACATATTTTTGTTGTTTAACAAAAAGATAAATCTAAGCTATACAATTTACTTTACCAAACGTGAGGGAAGCTAAAATGTAATGTTCCAACTTAGAGAGCAACCCTGACTTGTAAGTTGTAACTCATAAGCTTTAACTGCTTCCCAATACAAGTTTACGGAGAGTTTTAGGGTAAGCTCCCTTATAATGAGCTTAAAATAGATTTCATTACATATAAACATAACAAAATTATATATAAATTTGACAAATTACATAAAATTGTCATGTTCATATGTAAATTTTTTTTACATATAAATATGACAAATTACATATATACATGACAAATTACATATAAAAATGACAAATTACATATAACATGACAATTACATATAAACATGATAAATTACATATAAACATGACATATTTGTCATGTTTATATGAAATTTTTTAAATAGTGTATATTTTTTTTTACATATGTAATTTCATTTTTACATATAAACATGACAAAATTTATATATAAACATGATAAATTATATATGTAATGGAGGTTAAAAAAGCTCATTAAAATTTTCCAAATTTACAGCTCGCCTGTTTGTAGCTAAAATCAGGGTGAGAAAATTTTATTCTAATTTTCATGTTTTTTCCCCTAGCTAGGGCCTAGGCCCCATCTCCATGGATCTTGGCTGTTTAACTGATTAACTCCATGATTAAGGATGATAATGGATCAGATATTTACCATTTTTTATAATATTCGAATTTATAAATCTGCTTTAAAATTTAAATTCGTTTATTATCAGCATTAAATCTAAATATTACTATCCGAATCTGAATCTGAATCCGAATTAAATAACACTATCCGTCTGATATCTGAATTCGTTAAATATCTGAATTCAGTAAGTAAAAAAAAATCAAATAAAAATACAAAATCAAATAAAAATAAAAATTAATTTTAATTTTAATTTTAAATTCAAATAAATGGATAATGGATTTAGATATCCGAATTCGCAAAAATAAGCGAACTCAAATAGCAGATTCGGATATCCGAATCTGATATCTGCATAAGTAATGCTGATTCGGATAACGGATATTCGAGGTTTCATATTCGTATCTGTTCCGAATCCGTTGCGGATAGTAATTATAATATCCGAATCAACAAAAAACAGATCAAATAATTATAAATATTTAAATTCGCACTATCCATTGTCGTCTCTATCTATGACCTAACCACCACAATATTTTTGGTAGCCTCTACTTTAGTGAAGGAATCAACCGTCCTAGAATAGCATCAAATATTGTCTCATTGTCATGCTATTTTTCACTGTTGAAAAATAAAATCAGATTGATTCAATCGAAAAATTGAAAATTTGTTCGATACAGTATGATGCATAAAACTGACAATTAATTGAATCGAGAAACCGATTTTTATTATTTTATAAATAATTAGATTTTAATCTTTAATATTTTAATTTTATATTAAAAATCATACTATTAAACTAAATATATAATTTTTATTAATTATTTATTATATTTATCTCTTATTTAATATTAAAAAAATCAATCGTTCGCCTAAACGGGCTGTCCATATAAACCACTGATGTAGACAAGGTTTGATCTGTAATCCCACCTGGTTTTCATTCTATTTATTTTTTTTCTATGTAAAATGTTATTACAATATTAATAACACCAATGATAGTTCTGTTTTACTGATCAGCAAATATTTCACGATGCAGAACAGAGAGGCCCAGCAAAACAAATGCAGAGCAAAGCAAAGAAATGGCTTAGTACAATTTCCACTCAAATAGATTATTCTTTATAATTTCAATAGCACCTTTATCCTATAAAAGCAAAAAATAACAGTCAAGTTTTCATTGCTAATGCTGCAATTCATCAGCCACATGCACCTGAGCCTTTGGCTCAGTAGTTGGTGCATGTTTCTCTGCTCAAAAAGCAGGGTTCGAATCCGTCATCCCCAAATTAAAAAAAAAAAAAAAATCATCAGCCACATGCATATGTTGTAAACGAGACATTTGTGCTCGCAAACTATTCGGTTCGACTTGAAAAAAACTCGAATTCGGCTCGGTCATTGTCGAGTCAAGCTCGAACAGCTCGAGCTATCGAGCGAGTCAAATTCGAGTATCTTAATGTTTGACTCGAATAGCTTGTGAGCTTAATATATATATATATATATATTATTTTTAATTAGTGTTGAAAAGTCTCAATTCGAACTCGAGCTCGAGCACAAATAATCGAATTTGAAGTTGAGCATGGGAATCGACTCATTTTTTACTAGGTAAACGAACCTAATCGAGTCTAACCAAACGAGATCGAGCAGTTCGATTTTTATCTTGATCGAGCTCGAGCTTTAAAAGTGAAACTCAATCGAATTTCAAGTCAAGCTCGAGCTTCTTATAGCTTGAGATCGACTCGATTCGATTACATCCCTGCACATGCATACACCACATAGATTCAAACAATCTGAGGAAGGATGCCGACCTGTGACCCTCACAATCTTCCCTTATCTACTGCTAAATCTCAGATGAGACTTATTCAATTCTGGTGAAAAGCTCAATAATGTGTACGAAATGAGCAAAATATGTTTTAATGTCAAGTCTTCTCCTTGGAATAACTGTGATAAACTGATGATAATCAACTCTCTAACTTTACATCTCTTTTTCAAATGACATGAGAACCATTTTCTTTTCTCTAGCAATGTAGTAATCTAGTTAAAACCCCTTTCATTTAAACAAAATCCTCCTAGACAGGTCTTTAAATCATGCTACAATCACCCTTTCTTCTTTCTTTGTCATTCTCTACAAAATTTCCTAATTATTCTTAAGGTTACAGCACCCAATATTTCTCCAACATTCAGCAAATTCAGCAGGCAATCTTTCATTATTTGAGACCTATGATCCACATCAGACCTGCTCATGGGTCGGGAAGCCCACCCGGCCCGGCAGGCCCGTATTGGGCCGGGTATGGACAGATTTTTTTGTTCCGGCCTGGTTCGGAATAGTGTTTTTTTTTAATAATTATAATAATATTATTTTATTTAATTAAAAAAATAAAAAATATATTTTTTTAATCCGATAAATAATAAATTCGAGCTTACCGGACCTGGACAAAGAAATTAAAAATAACCGGGCCACGGCCCGGCCCGGCCCATGAGCAGTATTCCACATGAAAGATTGGTGCAAAGTGAAAATTAAAAACTAGGAACCTTGCCAACTTAATGGGAAAAAAAAGCAGTCCAGCCCAATTCTGAGATAGGCAGGCTCACTCTCAACTAGACCCGTTCATGAGACGGGTAATTCGTTTGACTTGATAGGTTTGATCTTTATTGAATCGGATTTAGATAGAGATTTTAGTGATTGGGGTTGGCTCGGTTCAAATTATTGTTTAACTAATAATTTTTTTTTAATTTAAATTTAATTATAAAAATATATAAATATTAATATAAAATAATTTTTTATTATTATTTGAATAGTGGATCAGCCTGAGATTGAATAAGGAAAAAAAAAATTGGGTCTCAACCCATGGATCATATTTTATAGTTTATCCATAAAAATAAAAAAATAAAAAAAATGTTTATCGCTTACATTTTGTTTTCCCATGTTCTTACAAAAGCAGAGAACCATAATCCATTACTTAGCTATTTAATGTAATTCATTTATATGTGAAAAAATGTTGCAAATATTTTAGTATTTGTTAGTAACAAGTTTTTGCACTCATGAACTTATTTATATAGTAATTTGGTTGCGTTTAAAATGCAATTTACTTGGAAAGCATTACGTGGATGATTATTTTAATTATAATTTCTTTTTTATTTTCTTGTTAAGTTGAGATTTAAAGATAAAATAAGTTCTCATATAAATATGAGATACATGAATGAAAGACAATAATTTTATATATATATATATATATATATATATATGAGGAAGATAATCTCGATCGCGCTATATCTAATAAATTATCTTGTAAATATCTTACAAAAACAGACAGATCATTCAATTTAATAACCTCAACATCGACATTATTACCTAAAAAACTAAAAAATTGTCTCTTGACAAAATTTAAGCATTTAATCAATGGATAAGAATTAGTATTTTCAATTTACAAATGAATTTTGCTTGATGTTGTATAATAAGTTATTAATAGAGGTGTTTATGAGTTCAATAATATTTGGGTTGAGCTTAGGTATGGTGTTGATATTTGTCCAAATTTGATTGTTCGACAATTTGAATTTCAAATTTAGTTTAGGTTTATCCTCATTATTTTTTATAAAAAAAATATATATTATTTTTATTTAATTTTAAAATCTTTATAAATTAACATATATTTTTTATGTTTACAGTATAATATTATATATATTTATTCGTTAGTATAAATATAAAATAAATATATTTATATATATTATATAATTAAAAAAGGATCAAATTAGGCCAAACTTAAATCTTATATGTTCGAGTCAAAGTTTAAGTTATTTTTTAAATAAATATCGTTTTTTAATCAAACTCACTCAAATTTATTTTAAAAGTAAATTTATTTTTTTGCCAAACTTTGATTTCCAATTTAGGGAGACAAGGAAGAAATTGTGCGCAAATATGGAGGGAAATTGAAAAGGAAGGTATAATATAAAAAGACAACCTTACCCATCCAAGAACCTTTAAAAGTAGGCTAATACCTCAGTACATACAATACAAGATACAGCCACCAATAAGCCGTAATAAGGCAAAGCCCCATAGCTTAAATTAAATTAATAAAAAACAAAAATCCCCAATAATTCTCAAAATTTGAAACGCTATGGCAATGATCTCCTAGCTTTCTATCTCAATAATCCAATAAGACGTCGTTGGAAGTTAGGATTCCGTCCACTCTGCTGCATTGGGGTAAGGTTCGTGATTTTCCGTCTTGATAAGACTCTTTGGTACGTTTTTTTTTTTTTTGTTGTTTTTATTGATTTCTTTTGGTTTTTAAATTTCAGGGTTTTGATTTTAGAGTATTGTGTGATCCTGCTGAGTAATTTGGGCAGTGAGGTTTTCTGTGGCCAAAGTGAATCCAATGGGGGTTGTTTACTTGTTTTGTTTTGGTATGATTCCTGTGATATGATTTTGTGAGCCAAAATAATAATAATAAAAAAAAGGGAACCTTTTTGAAGCTAGGGGTTTGTAAGAGATGGGAAGGGGCATAGGATCTGGCTTTTTGCAGTTGAAAACTGAGGAAGTTAATGTTTTGCCAAGCCAAGACATTGAGGAAAATAAAGGGGATGATTTGAAGCAAAAGCTTTTTGATTTGAATCATGAGCCGTTAGTTTCTTCTTTGAAAGAGGTTGAAATTGAGAAAAAAGAGGAAAGTGAAGAATGTAAGGAAGATGGTGAGGTGGGTAATCTAAAAGTTAAAGAATTCAATGAGAATGAGAGGAAAAAGAGTAGGGTGGAGGATAATGAAGATAGTAAAGATGATGATAGGGTGAAGAAAAAGGTCAAGGAGGAAGTCTTAGAAGGTAAAGTGCAGTTTTCTGGCAGGGTCTTGCGGTCAAGGTCTGCAGTGAAACATGGGAGTGAGAGTGGAGGTGATAAAACCGAAGATAGCAATAGTTGTGAGAAGAAAACAGTTGAGGTGGTTAAGGAAGAGAATGATCACTCTCAAGCAAAGGAGGTGAAGAGAAAACCTGGGAGGAGACCCGGGATGAAGTGCAGTAATGGGGACGAAAAGAAAGCTGTTAGTGTAGAAAGAGGACAGAGCAATCACTCTGATGATGGTAAGGTGGGGAAGGAGGCAAAGCGTAAGCGTGGGAGACCACCCAAGTTTCAGGGAAATAATGGGTTTGAGAAGAAGACAGTTGAGCTACAAGTGGGAGAGAATGAGTACTCAGATGGTGAAGTGAGGAAGGAGTTCAAGCGTAAGCGCGGGAGACCACCCAAGGTGCTGGGGAATGGTGGGTTTGAGAAGAAAGCAGTTAAGATGGAAGCAGGAGAGATTGACCACTTTGATGGTGATGTTATTAAGGAGTTGAAGCGTAAGCGTGGGAGACCACCGAAGGTGCAGGGTAATATTGGGTTTGAGAAGAAAGCAGTTAAGGTGGGAGTAGGAGAGATTGATCAGTCTAATGATGATGGCAGTAAGAAGTCAAAGCATAAACGTGGCAGACCAACCAAGGTGCAGAGGAATCAGGGGTTTGAGAAGAAAGCAGATGAGGTTGAAGTAAGAGAGAGTTATCACTCTGATGTTGAGACAAGGAAGGAGGCAAACCATAAGCATGGGATACCACCCAGGATGCATGGCAATGATGGGTTTGAGATGAAAGCTGTTAAGGTGGGAACGGGAGAGGGTGATCACTTTGATTGTGAGTTAAGGAAGGAGGTAAATCTTAAGTGTGGGAGACCACCCAAAGTGCGGGGCAGTGATGGGTTAGTGAAGAAATTTGTTGGGTTGGAAAGGGAAGGGAGTGATCAACATAATAGCAAGGTAAGGGAAGGTGTGATCCGTAGGCGCGGAAGACCACCCAAGCTGCAGGGTGGTAACAAGGCTTTGAAGGGAAAGCTTATCAATGGGAGAAAAAAGCTGGGTGGGTTTAGAAGGGGCAGAAAGAAGTTGAGGGGGAGTTTGAAGTTTAATGTGCCATCTAATACTTCATATTCAGAGAGGAGACTGATTGGGAAAGAATCAAATGTCAAGATGTCTGTATCTGCTAATAAGGTTAGGTTTGATGATATGGAAAAGAATAACAGCAAGGCTTCGCTAATGTTGAGACCTAAGGTTGTGAATGTGAAAGGCAAGGAAAAGAGAGTGAAGAAAGCAGGGGATAAAGTGGAACAGAGAAGGTCAGAAGCAAAACGGGCTGTCAAAGATCGAATAGTGAAGCTGCTGAAAGCAGCAGGTTGGACAATTGATTACAGGCCTAGGAATAATAAACCGTTGAATGATGCAGTGTATGTTAATCCTGAAGGAAAGACTCACTGGTCAGTTACCTTGGCCTACAGGGTGCTTAAAAACTATTATGAAAGTGGTAAATGTGACTCTAAGGTTAGTCCGAACGGTTTCATATTTACTCCGATTCCAGAAGAGGAACTTAGCATTCTAACAAGAATAGTCCGGAAGAAAAGGCAAGGAAAAAAGAAGCCAAAAGGGGAAGATGATGATACAGTGAATGATGGAGAAGTTGAAAAGAAAATGAATAAACGAAAAAAGAAATGGAAGGGCAATGGGGACAATGAAGATGTAAAGAAAAAGAAAAAGCAGAAGCTGCTGAAAGAGAAAATTTTGCTTCATGAAGAGGATAATTCTGATGGTACATTACAAAAGGGAGGCAGGAAGCTTAAGCTACAACAGGCACAAAATAGAAAGCGGTATGCTTTGTTGGTTCGCAACACATGGGATGGAGCTGAATCTAATAATGATGGCTATGTACTATATGATGGAAAGCGAACTGTGTTTGCTTGGATGATTGATTTGGGCACTATTCCACAGGATATGAAGGTGGAATGTTTGATCCAAAGAAGAACACGAACAACTCGTGAGGGTAAGTCTGGTAGGATAACCAGGGATGGCATCCAATGCAACTGTTGTAGTGATGTCTTCACCGTTGCAGAATTTGAGACTCATGCGGGGAGCAAGCTCCATCAACCTTTACAGAATATATGTTTAGAAACAGGAATTTCCCTCTTGCAATGCTTGTTAGATGCGTGGAACAAACAACAGCAGTCTATATCTAAGGGCTTCCATTTTGTAGATTTTGGTGGTGAAGACCCAAATGATGATACCTGTGGTATCTGTGGTGATGGTGGTGACCTGATCTGTTGCGATAGTTGCCCATCAACGTTCCATCAAAGCTGCTTAGATATAAAAGTAACTACTTGTTGCCTTATGTCTTTATTACATGCGTATGGAATCTAGTTCTCATTAGTTCATCCCATGCAGACCTTACTCCCTTCCCCAACTTTTAATCCTCTGCATCTGCTTATTCTGGTTCTAGAGCACATGGAAAAAGGGAAAAGGCTTAATAATTTTGTTTTACGTTGTCATTCATATATAGTAAACACCCTAAGATCTATGAGTGATATGCTGGGACTGAGTACATAAAGATGCCAATAAATTTCTGTATATTCGTGTTAAGACTTTATTCTTTAAGATCAAACACAAAACTCTGCTACAATACCAGGTTTGTTTTCCCTGCTTTGCTCGGGGCCTTGATATTGTAGAGCAAAGATTAACTGAAACTTAGAAGCAAGAAACATTGACTAAATTTATGCTCGGAATTCTTTGTTGAAGGCTTATTGTAAAGGCTATTCTTTGTTAAAGTTACTTCACCATTACAAATCATTGTGAAAAGTAGCCTGAAAGAAAAACTATGTCTGAGAATTTTGCTTGCATCTTTTCTTTTTGCAGTTACATTTAGAAGTAGATTTTAATTTCAGTTTAAATCTTCACAGTGAGTAATCTATTCTTTTCTCATTTTCTTTTCTTTTCTTTGCTACAGTTATTCCCTTCAGGTAACTGGAACTGTGTCTACTGTACATGCAAATACTGTGGGATGGTAGAAAATACATATCAAAGGGACAAAGATGAAGATACAGATCCTACAGTACTTGCATGCCATTTATGTGAAGAAAAATGTATTGGTCCTGTCTTTGTTAAATTCCAAGTTGTTTTGTGTATATGTTGATTTCCCTTGGCTTTTATTTTTTAATTTTGTTGTCACTCTTGTGTTATTGCTATTATATGCCATTCTTTTCACAAGGATCTTTTTTTTTTGGTAGATCATCAACCATGTATTCATCCAATGGATGCTTTTGATGATGATTCCAGTAGTGCATCCTTTTGTGGGAAGAGATGCAAAGAGGTATAATTTTAGTTGGCCGTTGATGTAATTATACTGTGGGGAATTTGTAGTGATTTGCTAGATTTTCAAATGAAGTTTTAATTGTTATTTTTTGCAGTCAATTAAGTTATGTCTGCTGGTATGAAATGATTGTGGTTCTCACCTTGTCAAATGTAAGAGTTGTTCCATTATCCCAAAAAAAAAATGTAAGAGTTGTTGTGTCTATAGCTTAACCAGGATTTTAACTCTGTATCTAACACAGATTTTTCTGTCATTGGAATTGAACCTCTAAGTTGATACCAAATTGTGCACCACATTTAGGAAGAATGGGAAGAGGGGCCTATACTCCTGTTGTATGCATTCAACTGGTCTCTGGTTCTCTTTGGGAGCTATACACATGCACACAAGTTTTGCTTTGACTTTGAATAAGGAAAATTCCATAACAACACCCCCCCCCCTCTTTTAAAACAGGGGGGGGGGATCTTTTGCTATTTTTTTGTGTTTTGAATGATCTTGAAGTTTTCTGTTTTTCCAGTTGTTTGAGAGACTTCAGATGCTAGTTGGGGTTAAACATGATCTGCCAGAAGGCTTCTCATGGACTCTTCTTCAGCGCTTTGATATCAGTTCAGATTTTTGTCTCAATGAAGCATATCAGAAGGTTGAGTCAAATTCCAAGCTAGCTGTATCATTATCTGTGATGGATGAGTGCTTTTTGCCTCTTGTTGACCACAGAAGTGGGATCAATCTGATTCATAATATTGTCTATAATTTTGGGTAAGTTCACCTAAACTGTTTTGTGTATACTTTACAAGACATTAAACTCAATAGTAAGTTAATTACATTCTTCAAGAAAAGTTGGCTTTTGGAATTCCTTCTATGGTAAGAGTATGATTTGATTTTTGAGCTTGTTGCTGTATGCACTCCTTAAATTTTTTCCCTTAAACTTTTGTAATTTTTTTTTGGGTTTTGGCAACAAAGATGCAAGCAAAGCTGTCTTTCTGCAGTAGTTCCTAATTTAAAGTTTGATATGTGTCTGAGGAAGCATATGCAGTTGAATGGCTGTTACACTACTGCTTCGAATTATATTTTAGAAAAGTTAAGAGCAGAACATTGTGCAACGTTAACCTTGCCCTAGGTCTGCAGATTGAGAGGATGTTAAACTGAATGAAGACAATGGCTCTTAATCTGTACCAAGCAGAATAGCCAACATGTGTAGTGATGGCTTAATGTGACATTAGACACTAAGAGTTTATATAACCATATGAAAATGATAAAAGGCTGCCATTGAACAGGTTGGCATGAAACAGCGTTTTTTGTTGTTGGGTGGTACTAACTTTTGCTATGGTAATATCTGAAGGACAACCTAATGCATATTTTTATTGTTTATATTGGATTTTTCTGCATAATTATTGTTGCTGTGGTTTTCAAATTGAATAAAACCACCACATTCTTATTTTAAGTGAATTATTAATCTTTTATTTTTTCTCTCAGGTCAAACATCACTAGGCTAAACTACAGTGGTTTTTTCACTGCAATTCTAGAAAGAGGGGATGAAATTATCTCTGCAGCATCCATCAGGTAAATTTACGTTCTGCTCTTACTTCTCATCTCACTCTTAATCAGTGTTTATTCTTGTCTTAGTTCATTGTTGAATTATAGGATAGAATATGTGGAAATACTTAATTTGAACATGGAAACTTCTAGTATGTCTTTACATTCGAAGAATGATTATAAGATAGCATCCATCAGGTAATGTATTAACTCACCTCTTTAAAACACTCTTGACCATCATACATTAGTTTCTCTGCTGTTAGCTTCTAGGATATCTTTACATTTAAAGCTAGTTTGTTAATTTATCCCCCAATCCCAAATTGCACTAGCCTACTAATATGTGATTATACTGAGATTGAAGATTTAACACATTACATTTTGTTTTATTTTCATAAATACAATTAATGGTACATGTTCACCATCACCCATGTAGTACCTATTTGATTGCTGTAGATTTGCTGATCATAATCTGATAAACTGCTTACTCACCAAACTGTGCCCATTTTTGCCAAAATGCTAACAATTACGATTATTTACTTCTTGGACTAATAGGATCCATGGAAAACAGTTAGCTGAGATGCCTTTCATTGGGACGCGGTATACTTATAGGCGTCAAGGGATGTGTCGCCGGCTTCTTTGTGCTGTTGAATCTGTATGTCTGAATCAATTTTCTCCTTGTTTTCTTCTTATATTTGTATGTCTTCCATTATAACTAAAAAATTAATTACATTTTAAAATGTTTTGGCTTAATTTCGCATGGCTTAAGAGAGGCCGTGTAGCTGTTCTGACAAAATTCAATGAAGGTTCAATTATGTATTTGAGAATTTTGACATTTACAAGTTGGTTTTATCTATACATGTAAACCTTAAATACATAACACTTCCTCCCTTCAAAATTAGATATTTTTTTTGGGACACTGTGAAACTTAGGTTATTTTGTCAAATAGAAGTCATTGAGACCAGATATCAAATTACTTTTTTCCCTCAACCTAGTGATACAGGAAATAATTCATAGGCGACAGATGTTTGTTCAAAGAGTTGTAAGTGCGTTTGAAAAGAGTAATAGAGTGATAGCTCTATGATTATTTTTGAATTTTAATGTATTTCATCCAGATTTTTGCCCTTAAGGTTCTTTTTCTTATCCCCCCTGATTACAGGCTCTCAGCTCTCTGAATGTTGAGAAATTGGTCATACCTGCAATCTCAGAACTCAGGGAAACATGGACTTCTGTCTTTGGTTTCCGGCCGCTAGAAACTGCAAGCAAGCAGAAGATGAGGAACATGAATATGCTGGTCTTTCCTGGTGTAGATATGTTAGAGAAACCATTGCTGAAACATGTTATGGAGGACCAGATGATGGGTGAAAGGTCCAATAAATCCGGAGAGAAGTGTTTGGTTGTGTTCGATTTGAATCTTTCTCCTGAGAGTCCTGCACCTCAAACAGATGAGAGAATTGATGAACCTGCTGCTGTTGAATCAACATTGCTGCTTCCTGATGGAACCTTGAAATATAAATCTGATGTAATAGGCGAGACCATCAATCTTCCAGAATCTGCTACCGTTTCTTTTTTGTGCAATCCAGCACCTGAAGATCGGAAACTGGATTTCGACTCTCAATTAAGCATATCTTCTGAGGTGAAAATTGATGAAAGCATTGTTAAACAGAACCTTGATTCTAAGTATGAGGGTTCTATCAAACACTCTGATGATATTGTCTTTGCTGAAAATGAAGTGGCAGTTCTTGTACATGTGTCAAAGGTTGGTGATGAGGATGTTGTTACTAATGGTTTTGATGGTACAATTCAGATATCTGAGTATGCAAATGACATCAAGCATCATGAAAATTCAAAATCTCAGGTGGTAGAATATCTTTCTGATTTTGATACGATGGTTTTTCGGACAGAAGTGAAAAATGCCAACCAAACTTCTCCATCAGCTCTTCCAAATGCTCAAGATGTTGCAAGTGGCCATTATGATGTCTCCTCCAATGACTGTAAAAGTAGCCCTTCCCGGCGGAGTGACAGGATTGCTGCTTCCGGAGAAGTCTCGGCTCCACTTGATGTAAATTTGCATACTTCTTGTGAGGGTTGTAATGATACCTCTAAAAAAGAAGACTTGCAGCTGTGCACGCACATGTCTGCAGAGGTTGTCTCAGCTGGTTCTGAGGTTTGCCATGACCAACATCCATGATCTGAGAGAAACATCAACTGCAACACAGTCTGATTTCTCCGAAGGTAATTTAATTACTAATACGGCTCAGATGAATACTAAATCTCCCGAGCACCCTGTATCGAGTTCTCCGGTTGATCACCCTCATGCTGCACCCTATGATCCTAATTCATTTTGCTACTCAACTTCTAATTCCGGAGTGTCTCTTCACCGTGCATCTGTTGGGGGCGAATCACATGGATCCGAGGCGATAGTTTTGTCTAACCGAGCTAGCTAATCGCCTTTTTTGTTTATTTCCGGTTAAACTCAGGCGTCTTTCTGATGGCAGCTACTAATTAAGGTGCTAGACTTGCGTATGATTACTCATCATGTTCATCCATTATGATCTCAGTATAGAATTTTTGATGATATGAATTACATGGAAGAATTTACCATTTTGAGCGGAGGGTGCCATGGCAAGCTTTAGGTGCATATTGTAATTCTTTTGCTGTGTACATTATAGGCCAATATAGTATTCTATAGGGTAGCTTAATGCCATTGAGGTATTTGTATATTTTGACCTTCCTATGCGTTTTGTAAATGGAACTTCAAAGCTGAGCTATACTAATAGTCTTTTCCAATGTTAAAAAACCGGACCGGCTAGTCAGATCAGTTGAATCGAAAATCGGTAGTTTATTTGGTTCGGTACATATTTTAAAATCATGGATTGTCCAAATTGGTAAAAAAATTAATTGAATCGGTAAAAAATCAGTGAAAAACCGGAAAAATCAGTTTTAAACTTTTTCTTATAAAAAAAATTATTATATGTGATGAGATTTAAACTTTTAATCTCTTGAATTTATATTAAAGAGCATATTATTTAGTCAAATACATATATTTATCAAGTATTTATTATATTTAATATTTAATTTTTTAATACAATTTGCCCTTGATTTTTTTTTTTTTTTTTTTTTTTATCTTTCCAATTAATAGAGTAAATGTGGTATTAAATATGGTATTTGCTATTTGCAATTTTCCCCTGCTCCTTAATGTAAAACATCTTTAAAAGCATCACTACTTGAGTCTAGATCTAATTATTAGACTCTTAAACGTACAAAAATATTTGTAAAATCTATGAAAGCAATAAGAGAAGAACTCGAACTCGAGGTTTAACTCAATTAATTTATGGAGTCATTTTTAAAATGTAGTATCAGCAGTGTTAAAAAAATGGATCGGATCGACCAGTTGAATAGGAAATCAATGGCTTATCTGGTCCGATGCATATAAAAAATCGGATATATAATGAACCGATAAAAAACCGATTTAACCGATTAAAAATCAGATTAAATCGGTAAAAACCCTATTTTTAGTTAATTTTATTATTTTTTTAATTAAAAAATTATTCGTAAATGATGAGATTTGAATCTTTAACCTCTTAATCATATAATAAACACTACACCATTAAGCCAAGCACATTTTTTATTAACAAATTACTATATTTAATATTAAAATCATATATTTAATATTTAACTTTTAAATTAAACAATCCGGTTGAACCGGTGATCCAGAGGTTACATTAGCTTGACCTCAAATCCGGTTTTTTCAACATTGAAAAAAACCATAAAATCCTCACAATTTTTTTTGACATTCCAAATTTGATGATTATATCCTTACGTATGTGAATGTTCAGTAGATTAATTTCATCGGTGCAAAACACAATTAATCATCGAACTTCATTGTATTCTCGAGGTTTATACATTTATAACCCTTTTCCACACCTACTAAATAATACATGAATAAATAAAATCATAAGTAAAATGGCATTGATAGACATCTTGAAGTTTTTTATTAATTTCTCAATCCCATGTTCTAACATAGTATATATGATGTCAAGCAAAGCTAATGAAACAGGTCTCCAAGGAGTGCAAGCTAAACCATCCTTTTGTGAGAGTTGATTACTGTTTTTACTGTTTTAAAGCTGGAAAAAAAAAAAAAAAAGTTGTAGTCTTTACCTTGGCAACAAAAACAGTCTGAGATTGAAGGTTGCAGCTCAAGAACATTATTCCCATGAATTAAAAAATCGGATCGAATTGACCGGTTGAATAGTAAACCGGTAGATTGTTTAGTTCGATACACTATATAAAATTGAATATTAGTAGAATCGGTAGAAAACTGGTTTAATCGATAAAAAATCGAAAAAATCAGTGTGATATAGTATTTCAAATTTTTTGTTTTTTGATGAGATTTGAATCTTTAACCTTTTAATTATATATTAAAAATCATACCATTAAGTCAAATACATATTTTTATTACTTATTTATTATATTTAATATTTAATTAACATTAAAATCATTTTTTAAACATTTAAAATTTTGTTTAAATAAATGGACTGATTCAATCGGTTGAACCGAAAATCAAAAGTTTAACCGGTTTAATTTCTGACCCGATTTTTTTAAACAGAAAAACCATTGAAGGAGAAGAAAAAATGGATATAGAATACTAAGAACTCACCTTTGAATGGCTACTGCAATAATCAAGGATTTAAATCGTGATCGCGGATGCATTTATCGCGGTTATGGACGTAATAAATGCTACTACAGTCAATTGCGATAAATATTGATAGTGAATATCGCGGTTACGGGATGAATGTCGAATACGTATATGTATTCGAAATGAATATATTCAATTTTTTATAAATTTTTTAATATATTTGAAGAATCGTATCTTATACTTATATCTTAATATATGCCGAATATGAGTGTACTGATACTTTAAAAAAAATAAAGAATTTGTGTAACATAGGTGATACTAGATCATGTTCCCTTTTGTAGAAATCTTGCCATTAGAATCAAGATAAATAATTGTTTTGTAATTATGTCACCCTCAAGTGTTCCATCAGAAGAATCTGATGGTGAACCAGTTGGAGACGTTGTTGCTAGATTTCGTCGCGGATGCAGTTGCGATGTTGCGGACATTACGTAACGCATCGCGATTGTTATGGACGTGAATTTAATAATATTTCAAAAAATTTGATAATATCGTGAACGTAACAGATAAAGTACGATGCGAATCTCTTAATTTTCGTTACGTTGCGGATTTTAGTACTATGATTAGACCCATCTCAACTCCTCTTGAAGCCATTTCTTCTTGTTGGAACTTTTGTCCGCCTAGAATGTTCAGAAAGTGGACAGGAAATGGAGCTTGCGTGTAGGGAAGCGGCGGAAGTCAAATTGTTTGATCGGATTTGGAGACTTGGGGTTTGAGTTATATAGTAAAGTCTTCGAGGAAATTGACAAATAGAGTGGTATATTTGGATGACCAACTCTTACTAAACTGAATTTAAATTTTCAGCCCTCATTTTCATCTCTTTATTCGTGCTCGTAATGAGCAAAGTGTCCGTTTTTTTATTTTTTTTTGTACTTGTTCGTTTTTAATATTTGATCCGGTTATTTATCTAATAAAAAAACCAATTTTCGTTTGGAAAAAATAATAAAATAAATACGGATACAAAGACGATGCAAATAAAGAAGATGATGTCGTGGAATTCGCCTATTCGATCACCGGTAAAATACCTATCGATCGTATTTGTATTTCGTAATCTCCGTTAAACAGTTGAAAACAAACGAAAAAGAAAGCGACTTCGAAAAAACGAACCAGCGACTCATTACGAGAATGAAAGCATGAATAGAGGTAGAGAAATGAGAGCAAGAGGATTTCTATTCAACTGAACTTGAGGGTTGTTTGATGACTAAACAGCTTCTGGATTTGTTTTAAAAGTAATATATTAGTATAATTACAAATTGCTGAAGGGTTTCTGTTTCTATTAATAGTTTGAGTATAAGATGGTATGAATTGAAATTGATACTTTTTCTTTGAATTTATGTTATCCGTTTCGGATGTGTTCGATACGGGTATACTTAATTTTTTTTAAAAAAAAAAAATTCATATATTTTGAAAGATTGTATTACATACACATCAAAATATATATAAAACATAAGTGAAAACACTAATATTTTTTAAAAAAATAAAAAATTCGAGAAACATAACCTTGAATAAAAAACATTTGATCATATACTGATCTAGACTATTAAAATTGAACAAGGTGTCATTCCATTCTTTTAACAACAAAAAAACATTTCAAATCCCTTCATCATATACTGCTTAAAAAATTAGACTACGTGATCATTAGTGTCGATATGTATGTGATCCGAATTCTTCATTTTTTTAAGTATTCGTGTCCGGTCAATACTTATTTCGAGACATATTCAAACATGAATATGAGGATATGATCTTTCAAATATAAAAAAATTGAGCATACCCATATCCGACACTCACTCACAAATCCGGATAATATAGTCGATAACAGGCATACCCTTCTTTTCTGTGCTGTTAGTGTTTGTACTCCTTTTCAATCGGGAAAAAAAGCCAAGGCAGCTACAATCTATGTTATTCGGACTCGGGTGTGAGTGTCGGATACGGGTCTATATCCGACACGGGTACGTTCAGTTTTTTCTATAAGTTTTTCCATGTATTTGGAAGGTCTTTGGAGAGTTATATCCTCATATCCATGTCCGAATATATATCGGACACGGGTGTCAGATAAGAATACTTCAAAAAAAATGAAGAGTCGTAGCAACATAGGTTACAATCAACCGAGTTATATATTACCATAATTAAACAGGCAAAAATAAATAAAGGCAAATCCAGAGTTACAACTAACATGCCAAACTACCTACCTTTAACTGCTTGTGAGATTTCATCATATCAAAAAATATGGAAAAATATTTATAAAATAAAAAAAAAAAAAAATACTTCAATGACTGAAACTAGTTAAAGTAGTTGAACTCCAGAACCCACTTCAAAACTGCCTTCTTTTTCCTTCCAAATTGCTTGAACCTTTCTCAAACAAGTATAAATCTTTCCTTTACACTCCATTTGATTACTCCAAATTCTTCCATAATTTCACTCAAGAGGCCATGGAAGGTTTCAAGGTTTTCCAACTCATTGCAATATTATCAACTATTTCAGCCATTTCATCAGTTAAAGGCCAAACTTCTACACCTTGCACAGCCTCAATGATTTCCAGCTTCACCCCATGCTTAAATTTTATCAGCGGAAGCACCGGCAATGGCTCGTCGACGACAACTCAAGGCTGTTGCGGTTCATTAAAGACGCTAATCAGCAGTAATATAGATTGTTTTTGTCTTATAATTACTGCAAATATACCTTTTCAATTGCCCATAAATAGAACCCTCGCACTTAGTCTCCCTCGAGCTTGTAACATGGGTGGCGTTCCAGTGCAATGCAAAGGTGAACCTTAATTTGTATTGCTTTTGTTAACTATTGACTTAGGAGTGTAATCGAATCGAGTCGAGTTCAAATTGTAAGAAGCTCGATTCGAAATTCGAATCTCGAAGCTCGGCTCGAGTTCGATCGAGTTTCACTTTTAAAGCTCGAGCTCGATTCGAGATAAAAGTCGAACTACTCGAGCTCGTTCGATTAGGCTCGGTTACCTAGTAAAAAATGAGTTAGATTTCCATGCTCGACTTCAAACTTGATTATTTGTGCTCGAGCTTGAGTTCGAATTGGAATTGAGATTTTTAATACTAATCAAAAATAAATAAAAAAAACTCAATTAGGCTTGCGAGCTATTGGAGTGAAGTATTAGGATACTCGAATTCGGCTCGCTCGATAGCTTGAGCTCGAACTCGGCTCGACAGCGATCGAGCCGAATTCGACTTTTTTTCCAGCTGAACTCGAGTAACTTACGAGCATATGTGTCTCGTTTACATCTCTATTTGACTCATCTAAAATCCTTCAATGTTTCCTCTGAGTCCTAAGTAACTCTTTAATGGCCCATTTTCATGTGTTTTGCAGCTTCTGGGACTCCCCTACCAGCTCCAGGTAAGATATTCATGTTGAAACAGGTTTTGAAATTTTCATGAGTTTTAACCTTGTGGGGGAAACTAGGATCTAAGAGCTAGCTGCCATCTCTGAGTTCAGTCATTTGATTCAGAGCAATTCTTATATGTATTGGTTTGGAAATTTGAATCCCCACATGAAATAGTGAAGTGCCCCAAAATAGAAGGGAAGCATAAATAGCTTATTGATGTAGAGCAATTCCTCTAAATCTTAGTAACCGATGACTTAATCCAATTGGTTCATATAATTATCATTAAAAGTAGGTATTCAGAAAGTCTGGATAAAGGTCGGTCGGTTCGATTCCAAAATACCAATAACCAATTAAGTAAAATAAACTCACAAAACCGACCTAATCGATCAACAAAAAATACTCAAAATTGAACTAACCAAACAGAACTTAATCGGTTCGGTTCAATCAATTTGTTCGGTTTCTTAATGGCTAGAGATGGGACCAAATTCAAATGGGTTATGGTCAATGGGTTTGGGTTAAGTATGGGTTATGGCCCGTTACCTGAGACATGGGTTATGGCCTTATGGGTTTGGATTTTTTATAATGGGTAATGACTTTCTGAGTTTGGCTTTAAATAAAAATTATTATTTTTAATTAAATGTCGGTTTTTTATCAGTTCGGTTTAAGAAAAAAAACCACAAATCGATCGAATATATACATTTAAACCAAATTTTTTAACTGATCACAACCGAAACCAAATAAACAGAACCTAATGAACCAAATAGTGTCGGTTTCGATCGATTTGTTCGACAAACTGACTTTTTGCACACCCCTAGATTTGAGATTCGAATCCAAAACACTACAATCCTTTCTCCTATCCCTTAACTATGACGTCCTTTGTATAAAAAAATAAATAAAAAAACTCTCTTGACAACTTTGTGAAACATGTAACTGAAGTTTTAACGGTGTTGTGGAAAGTGTATAACTAGGGATGCTTTCTCATACTAATCAATCGTACATTCTTCAGTTAACAAACAATTTGCATTAACATTAACTAATCCAAAGAAAAATGTTAATGAATTTTTTTTTGCAGGCCCTGTTCCCTTTCTACTTCCTCCAACCATTCCACCAACAGCCGCGTCTCCTTTAAGTCCCGGAGGTAATCTTCTTCATCAATATTTTCATTAACATAACCAACATCGCAGTTTCAATCTATCTTGCTCAGACTTTTCGTTTTTTTTAAAATATTCGTGTCCGACACATATTGAAAAAAATTGAAAATCTTGATTAACATTACATAACCAATATGTTATGTACCCTCCAAATATATCTGTTTAAGGGTCGGGCTACCGGTACAAGTTAGAAGGCCCGTTCATATTTTGGAGGGTTTGGATAAAAATATTAGACCTGAAATATGAGTTTGGGCAAATATGAGGTTCATTTAGAAAATAGGGAGGGTCTTGACTCCAACAATAAGGCCCAAGCCCGGCCCGAGCTGTTTTTCATTTATTATTTTTATATATTATGTAATTTATATCATATAAAAAATAAATATATATAATATTATAGTATAAACATTTAAAAATATGCTAAGTTATTCATGTTTTAAAACTTAATAAAAGAAGAAGAAAAAATTATTAAAATTGACAAAATTTGAGACTCATATTTCGAGTAGGACTTGGGCAAGTGTATATGGTGTAGATATCATACCTAAGCCCGGTCCATGAGCACCTCTATCTCCAAATACATGAAAATCTTGAAAAAAATTGAACATACCCGTATCGGATACTCATGTCTAAAACTCACATCCGAATCCGAAGCAATACCGTAAAACCTGGACCATTTTTCTTAAAAAAAGAAAATTTATTTTTTCTGGACAGCATCCAAAGCTTCAGCAGAAGGTCCTGCACCACAATCTGCTACTCCCATGGACTTGATACCTGCATCACCACCAGAAGAAGAAGAAGAAGAAGAAGAACCAAAAGCTCCCTCAGCCACAGTAAATCCTGGGATTAGACCAGTAATACAGCTATCGGCATCTAGTCTTTCTTACATTTCCCCGCCATGGATACTCATACTCGTGTTCTTTGAAGTTCTAGATTTGTTAGCTTATTCGTTTTTTCAGTGATCTAAGCTTTTAATGGTGGCTTTGAAAGCCACATTCATTTGTATTTTATTACATCAGATTATATTTGATCCATACTAATAATAAGAGCATGTATGCAGCACGCCTTGAATTATAGATCCCTAACAATTCTTCATAAACGTACAGCTCTATAAGTTTAGGGTTAATTCATCAACGGCTATTGACGTGCTTCAAATTGCCAAACTGTGTAGAGCTCATAAGTTCAAAGCCAGGAATTTTGGGGCCCAAAATTGAAAAATCCTACATTCTCAATGAAAATTATAGATTCTACACATAGGCATGCACACAATCAAACTTTACCTTTCGGAACATGAGTCCATACTTTAAAAATCTAAAATTATGTTTCTCCGATTTTTTATTTTTCTTGAAATATCTGTATCCGACGTATATTTGAATATGGGTATGGAGATATGATCCCCAAAGACCCTTCAAATATATGAAAAAACTTTAAATAAATCAAACATATCCGGACACATATCCGTATCCGACACTCACACGTCACACCCGAATTCGAGTAACATAGATCTAAAGATCAAAACCACATCACTAATGACAAAATCAATGGAACATGGGCAACTTAACTTTGAGGGATGTGAATAGCTTCAATAACCATTTAACCAAGAAAGCAAATCAATATCGTGCAACGGATAAAGCCAATGGCAACTCAATCTACAAGGAACCAGATATAGTAGATATCAGATTATGATAAAAACCCAACAGGTCATATCCATAGAGAAAGAGTATCAAATTGTACATTCCAAGAGGCATAATTAAAGGGTATTAATTGCAACATTAATGAAAAAAATAATTTATTACTTAAGCTAGTATCAGTTAAGCTAATAATAACTCGAGAAGTTTTTATGATTATGGATTACCTCATTTGTTATGGAGAGAACAAATAAAGAGGAAAACAGGATCTAGGCGGTTAGGCTATTGGATCTTGTTACCATGAAAGAATTTGACAAACAATGATAATTTTTATTTACACTTGATATGTATTTATATATAATTGTAAAACTATCTAATAAAAGAGATAATAATAAAAGTATTTACGACAATTATTTAATGAAATAAATATATAAAAAAGCATTATCAGTTAAGTAACCTATAAGTATAAGCATGTGCAACCCTAGCTCACACTATGGCACAAGTAGAAAGCTGCTAATTAAAATGACAATTAGTATTAAAAACATTGTAAGTTTAGAACACCACGGTCCTCTTTAGTATATTAAATAAGTCACCCGACCGAATAGACGAATAATTCGACTTTTGAATAGGTCTATTAGAAATGCCGTCCGAAGGAAACTTGAATACTTATCTTCAGTTAATAAACTATATAAATCGAAGTTTTACCATACACATATATATATATATATATATATATATATATAATTAAAAAAAAAAAGGAACAAATGTGATAAGAGAGGCTTAGTACAGGATTAATTGATAATTATCCAATCTTTAAACCATAAAATTTAAAGTTTGTTACTTTGTTGGGACAAAAGCAGGCAAATAGTTTTAAATCGCGATCGTAAATTTCGTTGCTGATGCGGTCACAATGTTATGATTGCGGGTGCTACGTAATGTTGTCGCGGACGTAAATTTAATAGTATTTCAAAGAATTTGATAAAGTCATGAATGTGGTTACAGTGTTACGATTGCGGGTGTTACATAATGCGTCGCAAACGTGAATTTGACAATTTTTTAAAAAATTTGATAAAACCGTAAATGTTACGTAACGAGTAAAATGCATTGCAGTAAGGGCCGAATTTTAGAACTACAATGACTTGTTCTCACAAATTAGACAAATTTGGTGAAAAACTCAGCAACCCCAATCCCAATCCCATGCACAAAACCATAATTTTAGCTACACCTTTTAATATTAATCACTAGACTTCCCCCATCCTACGGATTACTACCTAAAATAAGCTTTCTCTCCCTCTTCAAATGCCTTTGCCCACAAACACATTTTCCATTAGAAACCAAAACAGCAATAACAAACAAGAACCCAAAACAACACAAAAAAAAAAAAAAACAAAAACAAAAAACCCAAACACAATGACCAACAAGTTTGTTGCAGGGTGTATTCTGGTGTGCATTGTTCTCGTTGCAGCAACCATGTGCGTGCGCCCGGTGGAGGCGGACGGCGGCGACGATGACGGTCGTTTCAAATCTTGCTTCAAAAACTGTGAGCAAGAATGCAGCAACGACGGCCATGGCAGCACCTTCTGTGAGATGAAGTGCGATACTGATTGCGGGGCTAAGGAGGTTGCAGCCAAGCTCAATATTAACATATAGCTGCCGCCGCCGGCCTCCGGCCTCCGGCCTCCGGCCCCGGCCAAGATCAGTCTTGTTTCGACTCCAACGCTTCTTAGTTCTATTTAATTAATGTTTATTATTATGAAATAAAATTTTGACCTGGGTTACCTGCTCAAAAATTTAATTTTTTTTTATCCTTCTGGAAATTTTGTATTTTCCTTTCTTTCTTTTTTTCAACATTTAGATAAATGATTTAAGATGAAATTGAAGAGTTGAATCTTAAATTTTATTATATAAAAAAAAAAAAAAAGAGTTACAATCTATTTGTATAGTATTTTCTCCTTTATTTACCATCATTTTTGAGAAAAATGATTTGAATCTAACTCTTTAAATTGAAACAGACATATAACTATTATTGAATCAAATATGAAAATTGTCCCATAAATATTAATTAATTTTGTGAATTCATTAAAAATAAAAATTGTGGTATAAGAGTTTCATGAAGAAATTTTTTTTTTTTTTTTTTTTGTCTCAAATTGATGGTAAAAAGTGACATCCATTAAATTTGAGATTTTAATTTTAACATCTACAAAAATAAAATTAAAACAAAAAAATAAAATAAAATAAAATAAAATTAAGAGTATTTATGATTTTATTTTTTTAATAAAAATACATTTAAAATTTTACCTTTTAAAAGAACTACTCCTTTACTAAAGTAATTTTTATATCTTTTTAAAATATATATTTTTTCAAAACACTCACATAATGAGTGATAAAATTCTAATATATATGAAATTCAATGTTAAAAAAATCAGACCATAAGTCGAATCGATGAAACTTTCGATTATCGATTCAATCGGTCCAATCGATTGGATTGGTTGAACCGGCCGATTGTATTAAAAAGGGAATTTAAATATTAAATAAGTAATTTTAATATTAAATAAGTATTAAATATAGTATTAAAAATGGGTTAAAAGTTCAAATCTCAGCACATACAATAAATTTTTTTAAAAATAAATTAAAAAAAGTGTAAAATCAGTTTTTCAGGTTTTTTTTTAAAGTTTTTATTGGTTTTTTACCGAATCAACTGATTTCTCCCGGTTCAGAAAAATTCGATTTTATATCATACACCGAACCGGACGAACCATCGATTCTCGATTCAACCGATTTGATCGATCAATCCGGTCTGATTTTTTATTCTATGATGAAATTAATTTAGATCTTCTATCCACATAAAATTAGACACCTCCATAAAATTGAATTTTGGTTTTCACATTTACAAGCTCGTACACTATATACAATATAGATCTAAATCCAAGCTCAATTAAATCTTGAATTCATTATTAAAAGTTAAATTTTTCTTAAAAAGTGATGAAAATGGCCATAATTCAAGAAAATAAAGAGCAAAATGATTAACTCATAATTGTGAGATAAGGCTAGACTATTTCCCTTACATAAAAAGGGAAAATATATATACATGAGGCTTAAATATAAACAAAATTTCTGAATTAAATTTAAATAATCATCCAAATTCCTATCGTTTTATTGCAATACATTTATTTTTACTCAATTGACTCTTGATTGAACAAATACTGGTTAATTGTATCATCAATTTCCTTCCAATCGATGATTTAATTGGATGAAAATAAATGTTTGATGACTTAAATAAATAAAAATAAATGTTTGAGAGTTCAATTAATTATAATAAAATGATAGAATTTGGATGATTATTTAATTTGAATTCATGAGACTTTTTTATACTTAAACCTATACATAAATATATATATAAATTCAACAACATGTAAATATTGAATTTATTATCCTATAGATAATAATGTGATGAATTTTGTAATGAAAATTGAATTTAATACGTAATTATTTACTTTGCTAGAAAGAAAAGAAAAACGAAGCGGGCTCTTTTTTGCTAAGCCCAAAGCTAAAACCAAACGGCCCGTTAAAAGTTTGGGATATTGGAGAAGAACGATTCCAATTCCTTTATTTTTTTCCAGTAAACTTCGCATTATTTCTCTGTTCCAATTTTGATGATCCTTCCCTAACATGCCGGCCAACTTGACTTTTACACTGTAAGTTTTAGCTTTTCCCCTTAAAAAGGAAAAAGGGTGTTTATTAATTTTCCTTTTAGGCAAAAGTATAATCAATTCCGTTATGTCTTTGATTTATTTGATAAAATGCCTCACCGAGGATTAGACTGTTATTTTCTATGAAATCGATTAAAGACGATAAAACCATTTTCTTTGCAATTAACAATGCTGATTGACTCCTATGTTGTACCTTTATTTGCATGGTTTGGTGCTTATTTTTACACCCAGTAGTTTGTAGAAGTTAGCTTTATGTGCATTTGAACTCTCTTATGTCAGTTGCAGTTCATTCAGTCTTTTAGATTTCTCAGAAAAAGCTGTTATTATTGCAGGTTCTGATCCATGTTAACATTTTATTTCTGGGAAATTGCTTTCCATGAGGAAAATGAGACGTTCAATCATGGCTGTCTCCCCTTCTTTCTTATTTGCCTTACTTCCTCATAGGCATTTTAGTGTTGCTAGGATTTGCAGATGCCAATATCCCGTTTATTGGATTCACAGGTCGGTTTGTGGGATCTGTGACTCCTTTTCGAACAACTTAAATACACTAAATGCATCTTCAACTCTTCAGAATAGCTTGATGCTATTTTCAACAATGGCTGGTGGTACAATCTTGGTCCAGGCTCGAGACTCAGCCAAACTAAATATGGAAATACTTAATGCAATTGATGAGAAAAGATATACTGATACATGGAAGCTGTATGAACAGCACATGCAGATGGAAGGGTTTCCTCGAAAATCGGTTGTGAACAGGCTTCTGATAGGTTTTGCTGAAAGCCTTGATGTTCAATGGCTTGAGAAGGCTTATTCGATGGTCGAACAAGCGTTTCAGGAGAGTAAACAGAACTTGTTGGAGAAGGAGCCTCTGATTTATCTTTCTCTTGCCCTTGCCAAATGCAGTTTGTCGGTTCCTGCATCAACTATTGTGAGAAAATTGGTAGAAACTGAACAATTTCCTCCTGTGACTGCCTGGTCAGCCGTCTTGGCCCACATGTCACAAACAGCTCCTGGTGCTTACTTAGCTGCCGAATTGATTCTTGAGATAGGTTACTTTTTCCAGGATGGGAGGGTGGACGGTCGTAAGAAGAGTAATGCACCTTTGATTGCTATGAAGCCTAATACTACTGCTTTCAACATTGCTTTGGCTGGCTGCCTTTTGTTTGGGACAACAAGGAAAGCAGAGCAGCTCCTCGACATGATGCCTCGAATTGGTGTAAAAGCTGATATAAACTTACTGATTGTAATGGCACATATATATGAGAGAAATGGGCGAAGAGAAGATCTGAGGAAACTTCAGAGGCACATAGATGAAGCTTGTAACTTAACCGATATTCAGTTCCGACAGTTTTATAATTGTTTGCTTACATGCCATTTAAAATTTGGTGATCTTGATTCTGCCTCCAATATGGTTTTGGAAATGCTACGGAAAGCAAAGGAGGCACAAAATTCTCTTGCTGCTGCTACACTTTTGCTTGAAACTGCTGGAAATGATAACAGGGCGCTTACTGCACACATTTCTGGGCCAAATCAGAGCGGACAAGAACCGGATGGCTCACATAACAACAGTTTAATTGAGAATCAGATTATATCTTATGACGAGTTCTCTAGAGATAGAAATTTTGTTAAACTTGGAAATGAGGCTAAGGAAGTACTTCTTAGTTTACTAGCTAAGCTGCAGACGCAAGTTGAATTGATTACAACTGAACATGGAATTCTACAACCAACAGAAAAGATTTATGTGAAATTGGTTAAGGCTTTCCTTGAAGCAGGGAAGATCAATGATTTGGCTCAGTTTCTTATCAAGGCAGAGAAAGAAGATTCCCCAGTTTCCAATGATGATTCGGCTTTGGTTCATGTTATCAAGTCTTGCATTTCACTTGGGTGGTTAGATCAAGCACATGACCTTTTGGATGAGATGCGTTTTGCTGGGGTTAGAACCGGTTCTTCCGTATATACCTCTCTCTTAAAAGCATACTGTAAAGCAAACCGCCCACGAGAAGTCACATCGCTTTTACGAGATGCTCAAAAGGCTGGGATCCAACTAGATTCTAGTTGTTATGACACATTGATACAATCCCGGGTTCTTCAGCAGGATACTCAAGGAGCCCTCCATCTATTCAAAGAGATGAAGGAGGCTAAGATACCTAGAGGTGGTAATCAAGAATTTGAGAGGTTGGTTGAAGGATGTGCAGGCAAAGGTGAAGCAGGGTTAATGGCAAAGCTCTTGAGAGAAATCAGGGAAGGGCAGAAACTGGATAGTGGTGTACATGACTGGAATAATGTAATCCATTTTTTCTGTAAGAAGAGGTTAATGCAAGATGCCGAAAAAGCTCTGGCGAAAATGAGGAGTCTGGGGCATGCTCCGAATGCTCAAACTTTCCACTCTATGGTCACCGGATACGCTGCTATCGGAGGAAAATACATCGAGGTAACCGAGCTTTGGGGTGAAATGAAATCACTTGCTTCTTCCACCCCAATGAAGTTTGATCAGGAACTTTTGGATTCATTGCTCTATAGCTTTGTAAGGGGTGGATTTTTTGTTAGAGCAAATGAAGTTGTGGACATGATGGAAAAGGGAAACATGTTCATTGACAAGTACAAGTATAGGACCCTCTTCTTGAAGTACCATAAAACACTTTATAAAGGCAAGGCTCCCAAATTCCAGACAGAATCCCAACTAAAGAAGAGGGAATCAGCATTGACTTTCAAGAAGTGGGTTGGTTTATGTTAAAGGAGATTCGTTTTGAGTGCTACATGTAATTTAGAGCTGCAATGAGCCAATGATTGAGAGCTGATTCCCTCTAAAATCCTAGAGAGAATGACTTTGTTTACCATCGATGCTACCCTATTTACTTTTTGCTGCTCAGGTAGACCTGGCAATTCGTGTATCCATATCGTGTTCGTATATTTGATCGTATCATAATCATGTTTAAGGTATTTTATATTTATATAAATTTTGATACGTTAATAATTCGTATTATATAAATTTTGAGACATTCGTGTATTCGTATCGTTTTCGTATTATTATTTCGTGTCGTGTCATGTTCGTGTCGTGTTTTTAGTTATTTTTTCGTATCGTGTTTGTGTTGTGTCCAATATTACCAAGTGTTGTGTCCAATATTACCAAGTCTAAGTACGGGGTAGAGGCAACAATTTTGTTTGAATATTGTTGAATATTATCAAGATGATCAATTTTTTTAATTTCATTTAATTTCTTCAATATATATATATATATATATATATATATATATTCAAGTATCTTTCTATAAAAAGAAAACTCCTTTTAAAAGTTAAATATTATAATTGTAATTAAATTACAAAATAACAATACTATAATGTTATGTTTGATAACATAAATTTGAAATTTTGGATTTAAATTTCATTTGTTATATAAATTTTAAAAATAAAATGCATATATTATGTATAAATTAATTAAAAATTTTAAAATTTAATATGATTATATATTTAAAATATTAAAAAAGTCTTTGAAATTTATCACTTTATTTAGATAAATCTCTATACTTTTATTATACCTAAATAAACTTTCATTTTTTTATTTGTAACCAAATAAATCATTGTTTCAAATAAAATATTGATTAATGTTAAGAATTTATTTAGGTATAAATTAAATGTTAAAGACTTATTTAAGTACAATAAGTTAAGAACTTAATTGGTTGCTCTTGCAAATTAAAAATTAAGAGTTTATTTGAGAAGAATAAAAGTATATGAAGTTATAAAGTGGAGGGGTTATTTTATTATTTTAACCAAAATCAAAACGAAAATGGAAATACCAAATTCTCCTAGGGATAAAAACCAACAAACTTATTTTAGGCTAAGCATTGCTTTGCTTTGCTTTGATTGAACTAAAGGCCAAGCAAACTCAGTTAGAACAAAAAGAAACTCAGGAAACTGATAGGAGCTGCATGCCCTTCATGAAACGGAAATCTCAGCAGCTACAAAAGCAATTCAACAAATAGATGTTAACAGTGTTGAAAAAACCGGACCGAAGATCGAACAGGTCAGACCTTCTGAATCGGCCGGTTTAACAAAAATAATTTTAAATATATATAAAAGTAGTTTTAATGTAAAATAAGTAATAAATATAGTAAATAATTAATAAGAATATATATTTGATTTAGTGGTAATGGTATAACCTTTATTATTAAACCAAGAGATTAAGGGTTCAAATCTCACCACTTATTAAAAAAAAAAAAAGATTTTTTATCGATTAAACCAGTTTTTCACCGGTTTAAGAAAATTCAGGTTTTATGTATAGTACCAGACCGGATGGACCACCGGTTCAACCGGTTCGACCGGCCAGTCCGGTCTTTTTCTATTCCATGGATGTTAGGCAAAGCTTATGGCAGGTATTCTCTTAAGACTAAACTGGGAAAGAAGTTAGAAAGTTGAAGTTAAGGCACCTCAGCATCTCCCAGTTGCAATATGTAATCAAGCTGCTGCTGTTTATAATTACTGCATGGGTGCTGCAGGAGATCTATGGGAAAGTTTACTGTATATGGCTCTGATAGTATCTGGAGTAGTTCTACAACAACCTCCTATAAGGGAAGCCCCAGCCTCGCACCATTTGTTTACGTAGGAAACATAATCTTCATCGGAGACTCCGGTGTTTTGCTGTCACAGAAACAATGAAGCAGATATTGCAGATAAGTCTGGTATGGCATGTCCACAGAAACAATGATGCAGACCTATGTTGCTTCGACTCTTCATTTTTTTTGAAATATCCGTGTTCAACATCCGTATCCGACGTATATTCAGACATGGGTATGGGAATATGATTCTCCAAGGATCCTCCAAATACATAAAAATTTTAGAAAAAATTGAATATGCCCGTGTCGGACACGTACTAGTATCCGACATTCACAACCGAGTCCGAGTAAACAAAGAAAGCTCCACTTGAACACTGGAAAACACGAATTGATGAAAATCAATATAATTCAGCTTTCCTTTTTTTTTTCCCCTCAATTATTTGGCAATTTCCTTTATCCTTTATTTTCTTCAAAGCCAAATGGAAATCGAATTTTGTTAAGTGTAGTTTAAAGTTGCAGAAAAGATCAGGACCAAGTAGGAATAAAAAATTGAGACTTCACCTATGCTGCTATTACTCAGACTCAGAGCCTAGAACTTAGAAACACAGTATTAGGAATCAAGTAAGTGGTACCACTTTAGTTAATGTTCTTAAGTTTAGACTTAGCAATTAGGGGTGAGCACTTGTGAACCAATTAAACCGATCGAAACCGATCCTAATCGGTTTCAGTAAAATTTGATTAAGAAAATCTGTTTAAATAGGTTTATTCGGTCGATTTGCAATTTTTTATTTTTCAAACAGAACCGACCGTACAAATCGACACCTAATTAAAAAAATAAATAAATTATATATTTTTATTTATATTAACCATATCCAACCCAATTATCTTACCCATCCCATAATCATATTACCCAATTTCATAAATCCAAAACAAACCCCAAACTGACATAACCAACCGAATCGAACCGATTAATTTCGGTTCGATTATTTTGGTTCTTGTATAGAATTCGGTCGGTTCGGTCGATTTTTCAAGTTCGATCGGTTTATTCGGTTTTTAAAATATTAGAACCTAACCGACCAAATGCTCACCTCTATTAGCAATCAAGAGATGTTTCTTGATATCATTTTTGACAACAACTTAAAACTCTAGTTAGTAGTGATCATATTATTCTTTAATGAGACCTTTTTGATTCAAATAAATTGTTCCTTCAAAGTTCAGACCCACTTTTTTAAGCAAGGGATGTTTCATGCCTCGTCCAGAGAAAGAAAAAGAAAATAAACTTACCACCCATTCCTTCCGATCTCCATCATAACTCTCGCCACTATTGGGATATATAACTATAGGTTTGGTAGTGACCTGCACAAATTATTAACCACATAAGCACAATCCATCAAAAATTATAGGCTACAACGTTAGAGGAACAAATTCCTCAAACATATAAAAAGAACTAAAAAAAGTAGAGACCCAGTCTGAATAGCTTCAAAATGCCTCACAAAGTTTGTATGCATTAGCATCCATCACTATACAATTTTCACATTCTAATAATATGATCATGAAACATATCACTACCTATGTTACCCGGACTAGAGAATGAGTATCGGATACGGGTATTTATCCGACACGGGTATGCTCGATTTTTTTAAAAAAATTTTCATATATTTGAAGGATCATACCCCCATACCCATAGTCGGACACAGGTGTAGACCAGATACTTTGGGAAAAATGAAGAGTCCGGGTAACATAGATCACTGCAACTATTCTGTATTATGAAAAACCAGATATAAATATTGTAAAAGACACACAACGGAATTCTTCAGCATCAGACAAGAGTATAGTACCAAAAAATGAATAAATAGAAAGAAAGCAAGCAAAGTGCACCATATCCACCTAAAAGGTGGGAAAAAAAGAGTATAATAATTTAAATAGAATGATAATTAACATAATAGAAAAATTAAAACCTTCTTAATAGCTAAAATCAGATCATGGATAAATCTAGGAGGCGTGCAGTTGATTCCAACAGCAACAACTTGCTTGCATGATTCAGCAATTGATGCACATTCAAGCAAAGAATCACCACTAACTACATTGATGCCATCTTTTGAGTTGAAAGATAACCAAGCAGGAATCTTTATGTCTTCTTCCTCTAAGAGTTCAGCATAAGCCTGCATGAAGAACCCCCCAAATCTTAAAATTAAGAAGAAACAAATTAAACAACAAAGTAGAAACTGAGCATTGAATCAATAAGCAGACAACATGCTAACCAATTTGGGAAACCTTTAGGGCATGGAAGGCATAAAGCAATTTAGCAACTCAGGTTTGTCCCATATACCCTTCTTACTTTTATCTTAAAGAAAAAGCTTTCATTTAGAATCAATAAATGTTCAGCAATACCTGAGCTTCTATCTTGTTCGGAACTGTTTCAAATGCTATTAGGTCAGGACCCGCTTCTGCCAGGACCTGAACCCTTCTGCGATGAAATTCTTTCAAAGCTTCTAGAGTCATTGCAGCACCATAGTCCCCACTAGTATATAGAGAATATAACAACACAGAGAGAAGGAGACATGTTAGTATTTACTCCAAATTTAATGATTTTCATTTACAGAAAAGGATAACAGATCATAACAGGGAGTCTAGGAGCAGCAAAGTTGGATGGATAAACATTACTTAATAACATTTGCATGGATGGTTGACACACCTGTACTCAGACCCATCAGCCAAATAAGCCCCATAGCTGCCTACTGATGCTGCAACTAAGATGGGACGAGTTTTGAGTATCGTACCATCTCCTATTTCATCAGAAGAACTTTTACTACATCTTTCATAATACATATTCCTTGCCTCAAGGGCGATTTCCACGCTTTTTTTAAGCAAGGTTTCACTTTGTTCTCTAGAAAAGCCTTTTGCTTCGAACCCCTGAATGGTGGCCTGTTAAATATATTTAAACTCGCATCAGTTGTGGAGAGAGAGAGAGAAAGAGAAAGAGAGAAAGTGTTTTTAATACCTGATAGGATGCTGTGATAACAATATCTGCACCAGCTTCAAGGTAGTCAAGGTGTACCTGCTCAAACTAGTTTGGTAAATGATCTAGAGAAGCAACCTTAACATCACATATGGTCTATTTCAAAACCACTACAATTTTAGGAGATATTGCAAAGTTACAAAAAAACTAGAAATTCAATGACTGGAGCTGTTCATTATGAACATATAACTTGAAATAACAAAATTTTCAATCAAATGATGTTACAGTGACATCAATATATACATAAAAATTATGGATCTTCTGATCTAGCCATATGAGTCCCAGTCAACTGAACAAGTGCAAAGCAGAAAAGGAATAATATGGCTTGCTTTTCAACACCTCAACTTTTAGCCATCCACAAATTTTCAAATTATTCTTGTTTATTTAGACTTGCATAATTGTCCGACAATATTCTAATCTCGGTCTCCTAACTCCTAACACATTTAATAATTAGAATAGCATAATTAATCTTGAAATTGTGTTGAGTAAAGCAAACCCAGGTCTCATCTCTTTTAAAAGACAACTAGCAAGCACTTTTTGGTCATTGAAACTTACTACATGGGTTTTCAGAGCCTACAACAGAACCAAGCTCTCCTAGATAAGCTTTTAAAACATCCCAACCCAAAATATCATCTTTACTTTATTTCTCTTTTCATATTATCTGAGAGAAAGAGATAGAGCAAGTACAGACATGGACTACAAACTAAAAAAAGTCAATTCTGTTAAGGGATAAGGGCTAAAACCCTGACAACCTCAAATATATATAAAAAAAAAAAGTCAATTCTTTCAAGTTTAACCACATATTAAATACCCAATATGGAGGTCCAAACTCAAGCGTTTGCACATAACATTAATTTATTTGTAGCAGTACAATGATTATCAAAACAATACAAACAAAAACTAACGTTATGTTTGGATTGAGAGGAAGTGAGAGAAAGGAAAGTAAGGTAAATAAGGTAAATAAGGAAACCTTTTCTTTGTTTGACTATTATTTAAATTAAAATAAAGGACCCTCCATTTCCCTCAAAAGTTTCATTTTTCAATTAAGCGGAGTAAAAAAAGTTCAAACGTGAAATAAATTTTATGTCCTTATTATTATTTTTCATTTTTCAAAGAGGACTACAATATTCAAGCTTAACCACTAAAACAGCCTTTAAATCTTATGCAACTCATTCATCAACTATTTTTTTGTTCAATAACTTCGACTTCTACAATTTTTTTAAATTTATGCCTCTTTTTTTTTTACTTCATAAATTCTATTAAAAAAATAGAAGAACATGTCTAAATTCTAAAAGTCTCATTTTTTATTTTGTAGGAAAATGCTAATACTTATACAAATTTATAATTAATTTTATCTTAATAATAAATATTTCAATTCTTGAATTTTCTCATTAATGGATTAATTTGAAAAAATATATATTTTGTATAAAAATAATTTCAAGCATACATTCTTTTATGGATTAATTAAAAAAAAAAGTAATCTTTTTAATTGAAAATATTTTTTTAACTTTCAAAATTATTTAAAATAATTAATCTCAAGATTATTCACATTTATTTTGAAAAATGTATAATCGGAACAATGAAATATAAATATAAATATATTATATATTATTTTCTTTCCTTTCCACTGCTTAACCAAACCAAGATTGTAATCAATCCTTTTTTTCCTTTCCCTTCCTCATTTTAGTTATCCAAACAAGGAAATGAAGTATCATTTCTTTCATTTCTTTTAAAATCCTTTCTTTTCCTTTACTTTCCTTTCCTGACTTCAATCCAAACATAGGCTAACTGAGAATTTTTTTTCAATAAATTATAATTAATCAGAGTATAATTCAGTTCCAAGTATAAAGCCAGTAGCATAACAGTGAAAATTCCCAAAAAGAGCTCCTCCAACCAGTCCTTTTTCACTGTTATGCCATTCCTCTTCCTTCCATCAAAATTCAAAACTTACATTCACGTAAAATTAATTTCATATTATTACCACTTGGTTTTTTTTTTTTTTTTTTTAAAGGAAGGAAAATAAAATCAAGGTTCAAAAAACTAATCTTGAGAGAGAGAGAATTTTACGGAGCGAACGAGGTCAGGAGAATTGTGGAGGCATTTGGCACTCCAGAGGGGATCGTTGAGGTCAGCGCCCTTGCATTCCAACTCCGTAGCGAATCCTCCGTCGATAACGGCGGCGCCTCCCGCCTGGCGAAGGAAATCCTTCATCAATGACGTAGTCGTTGGGATGTTGCGAGCTTCCATCTGAAAAAAAGGGGGGAGTTTTTGACCGTTTAGTACGAACTATGGACGCCCTCTCTTTTTCTGTGTCAAGTTTGAACTGTTTTGTCGCCATCGCACCCGCAACTCCCAATTTATAGAGAAAAAACAGTTTTACCCTTTGGCCCCAGGAAGTTGCTGATATTACGATATTGACCATTGCAATTTATGTACTTAGCTTCGTTACTAATTAGTGTAATCAATTTAAAGATTTTCAAATCAGGTGTATCTTTCAAAATTTATTGAACTATAGTGTTTAATTTATGGAATTGTATAACTTTTTCAAGCAAAAAAAAAAAAGTATACAAACAAATTTAATGTAGTAGGAAACCCGCGTTTAACTGAGTTAATTTATATAATTATTTTTAAAAAAATATAATTCAACAGATATAAATTTTGATATTAACATTCACAATTATTTTTCTATCTACAAATTACAATTTCTTTTATATAAAAAAAAGTTAATATAGTTGTATATATTCTTTTTAATGAGACAATGACAAATTATTTTTCTGATTTTCAAAGATTTTTTTACCTAATTTGTCCTATTTATCTGCATGAAAACTCTAATATTGTTATATCTGCTCAACTAAAGAGAAGAGCTATTGGCTCAAAAAATTAAAAGGAAAAGCATTAAAGCAGATTATAAAAACATTAAATATTATAATTCCTTTCTGATTTCTAAAATTTGAGAGTAGATAAGACTCAATCAAATAGCATCATGTTGTTAAATAAAAGCCATTAGCTACTGTTATTCTGCAATAAATTTGGTAATCTGTGTTTTTATATAATATTTATATTATTTTTATATTATAATCGTATTTAAAATATTATAAATTTTGATATATTAATAATTTGTATTATATAAATTTTTATATTTTCGAATATTCATATCGTATTGATATTATTTTTTATTTTATATCATATTTTAATTATTTTTTTCGTATTCAAAATTTTCAACAAAAAAAACCTTAATTATTTTGTGATCATCATTCACGAACAGAACAATCAACTTAAATTAGATATAATTTATGTAGATTTTGCTAAAAAATATTTTTAAGATATTTGTTAAAATTACTTAAATTATTATTAATAATATTTTATATTAAATACAATAATTAACAATTATTTTGACCAATTCCAACACATAAAAAATAGTGATTTACTTAATATAATAATTTTAAAGAGTGTTATTTGATCACTCGTTAGCCCGATTTGTATCATGCAATACGAGTCAACATGTTTTATCCAAACTTGGTCATCATTATCTTTGTTGCCTTCCTCGGTTGTCGTATCTAGATCTAACAATTCGTATATTTATATGTTATTCGTGTATTTTTATATATCATAATCGTGTTTAAGGTATTATATATTTATATAAATTTTAATACGTTAATAATTCATATTATATAAATTTTAACACATTCATATATTCGTATCGTATTTATATTATTTTTTATATTATATTATATTTTATATCATATTTTAATTATTATTTTTTTATGTCATCTTCATTGCCAGATATTATGTTTAGTGAGAAATGAGAATCACTCTCACCAATGGTATTTTTAGTTCAGTAGTTGTAAGTTAGAAGAAAGCTCGAAAGTCATTATACTAATAAATGAACCAATTAACCAATAACACAATTTGCTAAAATGATCATTGATTCAATTTTGAGTGTGATTGAAGTTTTAGCATTGAATCTCCCAACAGTAACTGGATTTACACAGGGTCAGGAAGAGGTAGTTCTGTTAAAGAATTAGGCTATTCGTTTGATCCGATAAATTCGGATCATATTATATCGAGTTTGAATATAAATTTTTTTAATTCGGATCGATCTGGTCTGAATTATTATTTATTAATAAAAAAATATTTTTTAATTATAAAAAGATATAAATATTAATATAAAAAATTTTAATTTTTTAATATTTTTTAAATAATATAATAAATTTTTGAACCAACTCAAACCCAACCGAACTTGAATAAAATATCTAAAAAAAATAGAGCCGCGGTTATGAACACATCTAAAAGAGGGCCACTGGTTTTATAGGTTTTATAAAGAACAAAAATATGGAGTTAAAAGCAATATGATCGGTATCTCGGCCGATACGTTTTTTTTTTTAAGGTAAACTGAAACGGTATCAATTTCATATCGTTTAGATTTTTGTACCGGCCCGTATCGGTTTGTACAAGATTTTGATTTTAAAATTTTTTTATAAAAAAAAAAATCACTTATTTGATTTTTTAAACTAATTTCAATATTTTTTGTGTCATGATCATTTTTATTTTTTTCATAATTACATTTTAAAATAAAATATATTTATTAAATTACGCTATTGAACATAATTAATCATAATTTACTATATTTTTTAAATATTTTAATATTTATTTTACTTATTTGATGTTTAAAAATTTTATATTTGCATAAAAACATATATATGCATATAATGAATGTATATTTGCATATATATATATATATATATAATATTTTATTAAAAAAATAAACTATATATATAGATATATGAAAAAATATTTAAAAAATATTAATAAATTTAAAATAATACATTAAAATATATCGATATCGATACGTATCAATATCAAAATAAAAACGATACGTTTCGTTAAAAGAGGCGGTAATAGCCTGCATTGGAATTGGAATTTGTCTCGTTCGTAACCCTCCAAGTGCAGCGCAAACAACAAAGCATTTGTTCCTCAACATCTGTAGTTGCTATCCAACTACACCACCAATCTATATTTTATTTTGCACGTTAAAGATCCCTGAAATCTTCTAGGAAATGCTAGAAAAGTGTCTTGGCACTCAAGTTAAGATGATGACGGATCAGATATCTATCATTTTTTATATTATTTGAATTCGAATTTGTAAATTCGTTTTAAAATTTGAATTCGATTATTATTCGCAATAATCCGAATATTATTATTCGAATTAATTAACATTATCCATCGAATATCCGAATCTGTAAAAAATCTGTATCCGATAAGTCAAAAAATTATAAAATCAAACAAAAATTAAATTTAAATTCAAAATCACTCATAATTAACAACAAATAAATTCTAAAATACAAAAACAACAACTTAAATAAGAAAATAACAATTCTAAAATACAAAAAATAACTTAGGTAATACAAGGAATTAGTTCCATAAACTAAAAGTATTTGTTACACAAACTAAAAACAAACATAAAACTTAATTATATCAACTATGAAAGATTACTCCTCTTCCTCAACAACACATGTGCTAGCTGAATCTCCAACTGAATTGGACACTAAATAAAGAAAAAATTAAACATTAATTTAATTCTTGAGATGAAATATAATAGATTGAATTTTTTTTTTTTAATTCTTAAATAAAAAAATTGAATGTTTCTTTTTATTATGCTATTTTATTTTGAATGTTTCTTTTATTATGCTATTTTATAATGTTAAAATAAATAAATAAATCCTTAAATTTTATCTTTTTATTAAAATTTATTCATAAATATTATTAAAATATTTTATATTAATATTCAAGTAAAATCAAACATGATTTAAAAAATTATGTTCAAAAATTTTGATTCGAATCAAGTCAAATACGTTGACATGAAACATGATTAAACGAAATTCATACAATATTTTTTCATACAATTTAGAATAAAGTACATAAAATAGGTAATTGAGAATGATATGTGTATTTTATTTAGACCTGTCAATACGTGTATTCATATCGTTCATGATCGTGTACTTTAACGTTTCATAATCATGTTTAAGGTATTATATATTAATATAAATTATGACACATTAATAATTAATGTTATATAGATTTTTGGCACGTTCGTATATTCATGTCGTATTTATGTTATTTTTATATCGTGTTTTAATTATTCAACTCGTTGTCATCCTTAATCTTATTCACGTCGTATAAAGGGTTTCAAAAAAAAATATATACATATATGTATATAATTTGTTAAGGTTTATACATTTATATAGAAATATCATTTATATTCAGAATTTGTAAATGTTTAACATATATTAACTACTTTAATTTTATAATTATTTTATCATTATACTTTTATATTGTCCAATGAAATTAAAGAATAAAAGATGAAAGAGGATTTTATGTATAATTTTTTAAGCTAATAAAAGTTTGATTCTTAAGATTTATACTTAAATATATATATATATATAAATATTTATGTCATATTAAACAAAATTTACTTTTATATTGTCCAATGAAATTAAAGAATAAAAGACGAAAAAAGATTTTATGTATAATTTTTTAAGCTAATAAAAGTTTGATTCTTAATATTTATACTTAAAACATATCTCTCTCTCTCTCTCTCTATATATATATATATATATATATATTTATATAGTATTAGAAAAAAATTTATATTTTAATATTTATTTTAATTAACATAAGTACTAAAATACATAACTTCGTTACAAGGTCATTTTGTAAAAAATAAAATAAATATTGTCATTAGAGTGATTTAACTAATTAAGCTGATTAAGTCATCAAATATTTTTTTATAAAAAAAATCATGTATTTTTTAAATTTAAAGGTATTTAACATAATTAATTAATTTAATATTTTATTTTATTTTGAAAAAATATTTTCAAATTATTATTATATTTCATTATACTTGATATAATTTAATTTTAGTAGCATGTTATTTCAAAATTGAAGCTTAGCTTATTTGGTTAAATTTTTGTTGGATAACTTTGCAGGCCAAGGTTCAACTTTCTAAGAGCTAAACTTTTATGTCTTTTATAAAGATAATGGATATCCGAAGGTTCATACCCGCATCCACTCCGAATCCTCTGCGGATAGTAATTATAATATTCGAATCCGCAAAAAATGGATCGGATATCCAAATCCGCAGTACAAATTGCCAACCCTATCTGTATCTGCTTAATAGAAAGTCCTAATATCTGTATCAGATATATATTTATGAATTTTGTTAACGAGTGTTCAAAAAGCATTTTTTAAAATTATTATATATAATAATATTTTCATCCAATGCATTAAAAATAATTTATAAAATTGTCAATATCTGTATTTAATACAATTTTATTATTCGTTAACAAAACTCTATATTTGTATTTAGATCTGTTCAAAGATCGGGTTATTCGTTCAAATCCAAAGTTCCGCTCGATATTTGGGAGGATTTGGACAAAAATATTAAGTTCGAAATATGAGTTTAGATAAAAAAAAAAAGGTCAATTTAAAAAATAAATCGGACCTTAGCTCCAACAATCAAGATTCGAACTTAACTCGACCTATTTTTCATTTATATAATATATTAATTTTTATATTTATATATTATATATATTATATCATATAAAAAATAAATATATATAATATTATAATGTACACATTTAAAAATATATCAAGTTATTCATGTTTTAAAACTTAATAAAAAAATTAAATTACTAAAAATTAAATAAAAAATAACATACCTGTTTAAATTTTTTTAGAAAAAAAATAATATGGACGAGTTTAAATGGGTTTGGACTATCCATTTATAAATATCAGAGGACTTAGACAAAATTTGAGGCTCATATTTAGGGTCAAGTCGGGCTTAGATAAGTATATATGATGTTGATATCATACTTAGGCCTGACTCGAACCCATAAACACCTATAACCGCGAGGGTTTAAAAAAAAAAAAAAAACCAGGAGCTTGGTCATCAGGTATCATGCCACGCCCCTTGCTTGTATCACAACTATACATGTTCAGGGGTCAGACTACTCGATAGACCTGAGTTAAATTAAATCAAATCTGAAGAAAAAAAATATTATAATTAGGATCGGACCAACTCAGATTAATATTTATCTAATAAAAATATTTTTTATTTAAATTTAATTATAAAAATATCTATATTAATATAATATTTTTTTTATATTTTTAGATAATGATATGAGCTTTCAAGTCCGGTTCGATCCAATCCAAACTTGAATAAACAAAAATAAAAAAAGTTAGACTCGGTCCAACCAGACCCAGCTCATGAACACCTTTAATCACAACCTTAAAGGGCAAGTTTTTTCCTCCTCATAAAAAAATTCTTTAACGTCCCAGGTCGGGATCTTTAAGGGTGGAAGTTCCCATTGAAGCTCCAATAAACTGCAAGAGACAGCTTATTCATGATTTGGACATTGAAAATTCAAAATATTTAAAGAAGTATTTCATGGTATTGCAAGCACACCAACGGTCGTAACTCGTAACCTTAGAAGAAGCTCATTAAAAAAAAGGAAAACAAAAAAGCAGATGAAAAAGAAAAGAAACCCTTAAATATAAACAAAAAGGCAGATGAAAACATAAGTAATTCATTGGAAACTCCTTCTAAAGTAGACATGTTTAAAGATCGGATTATCCATTCAAGTCAAAAACCTGATTGATATTTGAGAGAGTTCGAATTAAAATATGAGTTTGGACAAAAAAATAAAATCTATTTAAAAAATTGGTTAAGTCTTAGTTCCAATAATTAAAGTTCGAACCCGACTCGGCCCGACTCGCTTTTAATTATATAATATATTATTTTTATATTTTATGTAAATTATATCATATAATAATAAATATATATAATATTATAGTGTAAACATTTAAAAATATGTTAAGTTATTCATGTTTTCGAATTTAATAAAAGAAAAAATTAAATTATTAAAAATTAAATAAAAAATAAAATATTTGTTTAATTTTTTTTTTAAAATAATAATTTAGACTAACCTAAACGGGTTTAAAGTACTCATTTACAAATATGAACGTGTTTGAACAACATTTGAAGCTTATATTTTGAATTAAATCGGACTCGGATAAATATGTGATATTAATATCACACTTGAATCCGATTTGACGTATGAATAACTCTACTCTAAGTATCTAAGAAGGAATTCCCATCAAGTCAAACCCCTAAATATAAATCAAAGTAATCAAGTCAAACCCCTAAATATAAAATCAAAGTAAACTAATCACACTCTTCAATGATAAAGAAGATGAAAAAAAAGATGATGAGGCCCGTCGTCCGAACACCCAGATGCAGATCAACCTACATTATTTACACATCCATTGAGAATTCAGGATGGCCAAGGAAAAAAAATGAAGTCTGCGCACTTTTGCAGTCAAAACAACAAAACGAGAAAAGCATGAGCAGTAAGCCCGACTCAAAATTAATTCATGGTTCGAAACTTAATTCGAATTCGATCGAATTATATTTTTAAAACTTAAACTCCATTCGAAATAAAATTCGAACTATTCGAACTCGCTCGATTAAACTCGTTTATTTAATAAAAAATAAACTCAATTTCCATGTTTAACTTCAAACTCAATCATTTGTGCTTGAACTTAAGTTTAAATTAAAATTCTTCAATACTAATTAAAATAAAGATATATATATTAAAAAAAACTCAATTAAACTCACAAGCTACTCAAATCAAACATTAAGATACTAAAATTGAACTTGCTCGAGCTCAATTTGATAATAATCGAACAAAATTCAAATTTTTTTCGATTCAAATCCAAATAGCTTGCGGATACAGATATCTGGTTTCCAACCGCAAACGAGATAATTCACTATGAAACATGCAAGCAAAACAGAACCTTCCATTCAATCAACTATGATATAATATCAGTTTGACAACACAGATTTGGCCCTTTTTACATCATTGACATCTACCACCTATATAAAAAAAAAAAAAAAAAAAAAAAAAAAGGAGAAAAAGAAGATAACAACAACATTTTGGGTGATCGATAAGAATTTCTTATGGACCTGAAAAGAAAAAAAAAAGGATAGGCACTGTGTGTGATCTCCTTTTAACTATCTGCAGCTCTAAAAACAGTAAGCAGTGAGAGGAAGAGATTAATTATGTCCAAATACAGAGATACAGCAGCCCAAATGTACTCATCATAAGAGTAGCGCTTGATCAAGTTGTCTGTGTCGTATACGATATAACCGCAGAAAATGATGGAGGCCAAGCACCCATAGATCATCACTGATAATCTACCCAGTGGGAAGAGAATCTGGTTCCAGCAATGACAAATCAATAACTTGTATAGAATAAAGATACATGAGATAAAAACCTATGTTACTCGGACTCGGGTGTGATTGCCCGACACGGGTATGTTTGATTTATTCTCAATTTTTTAATGTATTTAGAGGATCTTTGGGGGATTATATCCCCGTACCCAAATTGTAACTAACAGTTTAGTTTCCAAGGAAATGATTAAGGAATTCTCTATAAAAGGCTGAGGTATGACCGTTTTGTTAGAAATCACGAAAAAAGTTCCGTAGGTAGTTTTCTAAGAAAACCCTTTGAGCCTGAGAGCGTAAGATCCCTGACTCTTTCTTCGATAAAGTCAGGAAACTTCGGATCTTATGTTTTTTTCATGAAACGGTGACTGAGAGAGAATTTCGGTAAGGCGCACATCAGGTTCACTTAATAATAAGTTTTTTCATGTATTTGGAAGGTTCTTGGGGGATCATATCCCCATACCCATATCGGAATATACGTCGGACACGGATATATCAAGTAAAATGAAAAGTCGAGTAACATAGATAAAAACAGCTAAATAAACAAGGCAAGATCGAAATACCTGGATCAAAGCAAAAACCATAAGAACAAGGACAGCACCAAACAAGAAAGGGCCAAGGAAGTTGAAATCATGGCCTCTCCTTGCAGCCCAGAAGGTGTACAGGGTTAGAGCCACAACCACCACAGTCGTCAGAATCACGGACTCCAAAATAACCTTCCCTGTTCACAAACAAAATGCACATAAATTTAGTTAATGCAATGCTACAATCAGTAGCATCTAGGTACAATTAACTGCATTCATCAATTATACAGTGAGTTAAGCTCCTCGTAATATATTTATTCTTATTGAAATGCAAAATATACATGAAGCTAGAAAAGTCATAAGCAAAAGCTTTTCTAAAATGCTTAGCTAATCCACCTCCATTTTCCAACTCTAAATAAAAATAGTGATACCTGCAATTTCTTTTCTCAAATTGGAAAAACTTAAAGGAAATTAAGAAAGAAACCATCACAAAGGAAACCTATGTTACCCGAACTCGGGGGTGATATGAGCATGTGTCCGACAAGGATATGCTCAATTTTTTCTAAATTTTTCCATACATATGGAGGATCATACCTCTATACCAGTGTACAAATATGTGTGGTGCCGGAAACGAATACTTTAGGAAAAATAAAGAGTCCGGATAACATTGGAGGAAACCTATTGTTTTATATGCCAATGAGCTATTGATACTGAGAAGCTATATAGTAATAATCAAGTTATCTATCTTAAAATATATTCAAAATGTCAGACAATACAAATTAAAAAAAAAAAAAAACTTACATTCACATTGGGAGCCTTACAATTTTGAGGAAAAAAAAAGATTAATTCACATTGGAAGCCTTCAATTTTGAGAGAAAAAAAAAGATCAATTCACATTGGAAGCCTTACAATTTTGAGAAGAAGAAAAAAGATCAATTCACCCATACACCTTAATTAACAAAAACTCCATTAACAAATTAACTTTAAGTATTTAACTTAGTATTGACTATAATCAGTTTAAGTTCATTCTTCTAATTCTTATAAGAGTCATATATCACAATCCTCTTCTGTGAATATATTGACTCAAAGTTGGAGCAATTGCTATAATTTTTTTTTTTTTAATTTATGCAGTTCAAGTTCTATAATTCTATCAAATAACTGCAAAAATAGATTCAATAAAAAACCTTGCCAAATTATAATTAAAAAAACAATATTCAAAATCCATATCTTACCACTGGTAAAAGCGCACGTCAATCCAACCGCAAACGCTAAGGAAACGGTAAAAACTCCAAGCAGAAGATAGTTCACTGGATGCCTCTGGTGATAGTAATACAATGGACACAAAACTGCAAACAACGAATCAATTCTCTTTTTAGTCAACCTAAAAGTCACAAATTACGAAAACCAAAAAAAGAAGAAACGCAGAAACGCACCAATGAAAGGCGTAATTATTAGGACTATGTAAAGAGCCAAGCCGGCCCCAGTGCTGACAAAGAAATGAGCAATCGGACTGACAGTAACCACCGTGGCGGCCACCGCGATTGTAGCCAACAATTGAATGGCAACGATTGAGTAAATTTTCCGGATAAAAGCCCACCTCATCTCCGGCGGCTCTAACATCGTCGGATACAAAGGCCTGGCTCCGGCCTCCGTGTCATTTTTCCGGTAAGGCTGATTCCACATCATCCTATAAAATTCAAAAATCAATACTGGAAAGTGCTGCTATTTTGGGATTTGATTTTATTTCTTGCGGTTTGTTTGTCCGTTGGAAAATGGAGGAAATTTAGGGGATATTATAAAAGCGGCGGTTTTTGGTGAGGCGAAAGTTCTTGATCGATCTTGTAACTGCGTGTAAGAACGGTGAAGGTTCAACCTGATGTTGACACGTGGAAGAATATAAAAATATTGAGAAAACGTGGATGGGTCGGAAATATTCTAGACTACTGAGTGGGATTTGGATAATTGCCTTTTTCGTTTTAGCTTTATTGCCAAGGAAGTCCACGAACGGCTAAAGTATATATGCAAAAATTAGAAATAGAAATTTATTAATCAAAGTGGAAAGCATATACTTTTGAATATGGTTCCTTGCAAGTAAATTCCTTTTTTGGTTCTTTTCTTTGGATGAGTTTTCTAGCAAAGTTTCATTTTAGTTAAGTATATTTTACCTTTGAATTCGAAATTTGATTTAGTGGATTCATACCATCCTTTTAAAAATATAACATTTAATAAGTTTGAAATTCGAATCTCAACATCTGTAATCAATGTAGTTGGTATCGTACCGGTACGTATCATTTTTAAGGTAAATCGAAACGGCATCAATATTGTACCGTTTTGATTTTTGTACCGATCGTACCGACCTGTACCCGTGAATACCAGTCAGTACTGGTACGTACCGATTGATACAAGATTTTTTCATAAAAAAAATACTTATTTGATTTTTTTAAACCAATTTCAATTTTTTTTGTCATAATCATTTTTATTTTGTTTCATAATTATATTTAAAAATAACATATGTACATTAAATTAGGTTATTGAACATAATTAATAATAATTTACTATATATTTTTAATATTTTTTATTTATTTGATGTTTAAAAAATTTAGATATTAAATATTTATAATTTTAAAATTTATATTTGCATATAAATATATATGTGTAATGGAGGTATATTTGAATGTATATAATCATATTTTATTAAAGAGCTTGAAACTAAGTTATATATATTATATATGAAAAAGTATTTAAAAAATGCTAGTAAATCCGAAATGGTACGTCGAAACATACCAATACCGATACGTACCAGTACCAGAACAAAAAGGTACGTCCATCGATACGATACTGACTACCTTGTTTGTAACTCCTTCTCCTATTTTCAAGTTCGGCCTCCTTTGTACAAAAAAAAAAAATTATATTCTATATTTTAATAATCCAAGCTTAACAAAATTGATTTATACAATTACTTTTAAAAAGTGATAACATTTGAATTTAAACTCTTACAATCTTTTTTATTGTCAAATTATGATTTCCTTTATAAGAAAAATATATATATATTTTATTTTTCAGAACACTTTTATTTAAAAGAATATATATTATTTTACCAAAAAATAACAAATAAATTGTTAGATACTTTAACATTTAGATGGTACTAGAACATCAAGTATCCACATGATTTTGAGTGGATCAATATAATAATATTCTCTCTATTTCATTTTTTCCAATTTCTAATGTCTCAAATTTTTTTGATATGCCAAAATTAATTTCATGATATTTTTTATTTTTTAACATTAAAATTCATGTTATATTAATTTTATAAACAAATTAATTTTAATATTAAATACATAAAAATTAAACTTTTTTTCTTGAATTTCATGAAAATCAATGAAGAGCGTATATTTTGATATAAGAGATAGTACTAAATAGTTTAGTGATGAAATGAAAAGATAAAAAGGATAAAAAAAAAAAAAAGCATTTAAAATTTTGAGATCCACCTATTCTCATTCTTATTGTAGTGTCATATATTTATATAAGTGAAAAAATAATATTAAAAATATATATATATTTTGAAAGAAAAAAATATGTAAAAAAAGGTTGTAGTCGTTTTTTATAATGTTAATAATCATGTATATCTTTAACTTTAAATTTTTATAATAGTTTTTTTTTATTTTTAATTGAGTTAGTGTCACTTGACTCGTGATATCAATTCAATTAAGAATTTAACTAGATAATGTCACACCCACTTTGTAGGTGAAAAAAAAATTGTGTAAAAAATACATAGATAATCAATTTTTTTTAATGGAATTGTAGTTTGTTTTTTTTAGTAAAAATGATAATTTTTGAAGGGAATGGTAGTTTTTTTTAAGAAAATGTAGTTTTTTAAGGGAGTGATAGTTTTTTTTTTTTAAAGAGTGGATAATTTTTTTAAATATATATATTATATTAAAAAATTAAAAGATATAAATGCCCTATAATATTATTATTTAATTTATTAAAATTTGGTTTTTCAATCAATTGTCCAACTGAGTTGGTGTCACTTGACTCGTGACACCAACTCAGTCATTCCTTTTAAATATAGTATAGATATGTACTATATTCTGATATACCTATGTGAATGGATGCAAAGAAAAATAGTAAAAAAAAAATATATATATATATATGTTTAAAAAAATTGATTAATGAGTAGTTTTTTAGATATAAAAAAATATAATTATTCTTAATTTTATATTACTTTTTTTAAATCTTTAAAAAATTTAATTAATGTTAAATAACACGTAAAATCAATTTAATCAATTTTTTATTATAATATAAATAGTATAGATATATACAATTCAAAACTGACATGTCAAGATAGTTTGTACACTTGGAATTGTGTATCAATTCGTATCCTTTTTTTTTTTTTTTTTTTTTATTATCTAAGAATGGTTTAAAATGCTTGTACGAAATTGTAACAGGAGTGCAAGTGATGTCTTGTATTGTTGTATGCCATCTAAAATCTAAATATCACATGGGTTTAAATTAGAATGATTTTATGCCATCAATGTATATGGTCTACATTGATATTTTTCATATATAATATAAAAGCTTCCTTAGTAGATTTGTCTAAGGGCCGAGCTACTCGCTCGGTCCGAATTAGGTCGGATTTGGATAAAAAAAATCAATTCGGGTCGGTTAGGTTCAAATCACTGTTCATTTAATAAAAATTATTTTTATTTAAATTTAATTATAAAATATATAAATATTAATATAAAATTGATTTTTTTAATATTTTTGAACAGTAAAACAAACTTAAGGGTCGACCCAGGCTAGGCTTGAGTAAGAGAAAGAAAAAAAATTGGGCCGCGGCCCAGCCCGATCTATGAACAGGTCTATTCCTTAGTTACAAGATATTGAAAAAGTCGTCAGCCAAAATAGTTAATTATAAATGACTGTAAAATGTGAAATGAAAGTCATCTCCGATCTTTTATTCAGCATATTTGTATTGTTGAAAAACTTTTATGTTTAGCATTAGAGGTGAAAAAAAAATGAATTCAAATTTGCTCAAATTTGATTTGATAAAAAAAAAATTAAATTAAATTCGAAATGATCTAATTTTGAAAGAAAAAAAAACTCAAACTTGATTCAAACTTTAAAAAAAATGCTACAATGATTTTTTTTTTATAAATTTTTAAAAATAATTTTATTAACCCAAACTCAATTTGAAATAATCCGATATAAACTTGTCAAATTTCTATATATTAAAAGTTAAAACTGAATACTGAGAGACTTAGTAGACATTTTTTAAAAAGTTAAGATTTTGTTATTTTATTTTGTCTGCTAGTGAGGGTAAAAAAAAAATTAATTGAAAAGTTTGAAAAAAAAGACAAAAATCAGTCGAGAGAGAAGGAGAAGAGCGAAGAGGAGAGGAGAGGAGAGAGAAAAAAAGAGGGGAGGAGAGGAGAAAAGAAGAGAGAGAGGCGACCGAGGGGAGTGGAACGGTGATGGAGTTTGAGAGAGGAGGAGAGGGGAAAAAATGGAGGAGAGAGAAAGAAAAAGAGAAAAATAAAAGGAGGAGGAGAGAGAAGGTCATCGACGATGGAGGAAGAGAGATGAAAATGAGAAGGAGAATGAACAGAGCAGTCGATGACGAGGCAGGCAGCCGATCGAGGAGGAGGAGAAAAGAAGAAGAAAAGGGAAAAAAATAAAAAGGAAAGGAAAAATGTTTTTTGTTGTTGTTATTATTGTTTTAATTTTTTTATTTTCATTAATAAATATATTTTGTTAATTTTTTAAATAATTTTTTTTATTTTTATGTATTAAAAAATTATAATTATTTTTCAATTTTTTAAGAAAAAATATTGTTTAAAAATAATTATAAAAATTGATTTATCATTTTACATTTTAAAATTAAACAAAAATATATTATAAAAATAAAAAAATAAAAAATGTAATTTTTTTTCTTTGTTTCCATTCATTGAATAATTTTAATTTAAAATAATTTAATAAAATTATTTTTATATATTGAAAAAAAAAATTAATTCCCGCAACATTGTGGGGGTATTTTTATTTAAAATCAGTTTGGAAGCGATTCTAACCAAAGATTTTTTTTATTTAGCAAAAGAATAAATAACTAAAAAGTTTTAGCCTTTAAGCATTCAGTAAAAATGGGTTTAAAAGGTCGTTTTCCGAGCCCAAAAAGAAAGATCAACTTCAATTTTAGATGTCTAATTAATTATCTTACTAGTACTAATATTTTTTCTTGGTCCATTTGGCAAAACCCATGAAATCCTATTGAACTTGATTTTTTTTTTTTTTTTGAAAATTACATAATTAGTCATCCAATTTTGAGTGATTTTATTTTCATCATTCGACTATAAAAATTTATATTTTAATCATTAATGTTTGAGTAAGAGTGTTTTTCTTATCATCAAGTCATTAATATCTAATAGAATTGACTGAAAAAAAAAAAAAGAAAAAAAAAAGACATGGCAATATTAATTTGTATAAATGAAAGAAAAAACAAAAGTAAACAATGAATTGAAATAATGGCACAAAAAAAAAAAAAGAAGAATGAATTGAATGGCAGCAATAAGGTGTGGTTATCTAGGGAGAGGTGGGCAAAAGGAGACGAAAACCCACAGATAAAGTGAAACGTGGTCGTCTCAAATACCGGATAAGTGGGCCAGTAATCCTACTGGGCTGGGCTTTAAGATGTTTAAGATGCAACATGGTCCTCTCGTTTGGTTCCTTGGGAGTGGAAGACACGTAGGTTGTTTGACAAGTGGCGGTAGAGGGCTGATCAATCACCGTTAACATCATTGGTCTTGGTCTTGGATACCTTCATGTTTGTGTATTTTATCGTATTATAATAATATTTAAAATATTTTATATTTATATAAATTTTGATACATTAATAATTCATATTATATAAATTTTGAGATATTTTTATATTTATATCGTGTTTGTGTTATTTTTTAATATTGTGTTGTGTTAACTTTTTATATATTTTAATTCTTTTTTTTATATCATGTTTAATATTATCAAATCTAATTCGTAGCACTAGTTTGCTGCCCTGCCCATCACGTGATTCAACTCCCCGGTCGTTTCCTTTCCTTTCCTTTCTTTCCCGCCCTCCTCTTCCACGTTGTTAATGTTTTAACAAGTTTTAACTTTGTGATTCAAAAATCTATAACAAACTATAAAAATTATCACAAAATGCATGAGAGTAAAGAATTTATGATTTTAAAATATCATCCATGTCATGTAAGTCATGTCATCAACTATAGTTTGAAGGATAATTATGGTATTTGAATTTTTGCGATATGATTTAGGGATTAATTAGGTCATTTTAGATTTTTTTTGTGTGTTTATTTTATCTTTTAATTAACACTAATGAGATATTTTGGATCTCGGATTATTTCGGGTTCGAGTCTTATCGAGTTTAGGTCTTTTCGAGTTCATACCTTTTAGGATTCGAATTTTTTCGGTTTCAAACCATTTCGACTTCAAATATTTTCTATCTTGTTCATGTTATTTTTCGTTTCATATTTGTGTTATTTTTTCGTGTATTTAAAGTATCCGTGTTCGTATTATTTTTCGTGTGTTCAAAATATTATAAATTTATATAATTTTTTACAAGTTAATAATTCGTTTAATGTAGATTTTGACACATTCGTGTCGTGTTTGTATTATTTTTTCGTATGTTCAAAGTATTATAAATTTATATAAATTTTTACATGTTAATAATTCGTTTTATATAGATTTTGAGACTTTCGTGTATTTGTTTTGTGTTCATGTTATCCTTCGTGTCGTATTTTAATTTTTTTTCATGTTGTATTCGTGTTGTTTTCAATTCGTCTAAATATTTTGCATAGTTTGTCGATGTGATTCAGTTTAGAAAAAATTTGTGTGTACGTGTCGTGTCTCAATTCATCCCATATTTTGCATAATTTGTCATAATGATTCAATTTAAAGAAAAAATATATATGTTCGAAACGTGTTTGTGTTATTTTATCATGTGTTTAAAATATTATAAATTTATATAAATTTTTACATGTTAATAATTGGTTTTATGTAGGTTTTGATACATTCCTCTATTTGTGTCGTGTTCGTGTTTTAATTATTTTTCATGTTCTGTTCGTTTCGTATAATCATGTTGTGCCCAAAATTGTCAAGTCTAATTAACACTATTCAAATAACTTCCAATTTTATGTCACATGTCTTCGAGTTCGTGTTACTATTTATGTCATAATCGTAATCAAGTTATTATATATTTATATAAATCTTGACACGTTAATAATCCGTTTTATGTAGATTTTGACACGTTCATGTATTTGTATCATGTTCATTTTATTTTTCATATCGTGTTTTAATTATTTTCTCATGTTATATTTGTATATCGTATAATTATGTTTTGTCCAAAATTACCGGATCTAATTGATCATATCAAATAATTCTCAATTTTATATAAAGTGTCGTATAATGATAAGAGTTATTATTTTTCTAAATTATCTTTACTTATTTTGCTTTTTTATCTTTCAAATCTATTACAAAATATCAATTCAAATCCGATAATATACCTGTAGCGAAGAGGGTATATAGTATATATAAAATTTGTTCATAAATTTTTTTGAAGACTCGGAGCCCAAAAAATAAAATAAAATGGAGCAACAGCCTTGATTTTTTTACCTATAGGATTCAGACAAGAGATGGTAGCAGATCGAATATCTTCAACTTTTGAAATATTCGAATTTGAATTTGAATTTATTTAATATATATGATATATGAATCCGTTTATTATTCATTTATTATCCAAATTTACATACAATTTAAATAACAATATCCGTTAGATATCCGAATTTATTAATCCAATTTTTTAAAGATAAAAATATAAAATTAAATAAGAATTAAATATATAAATGAATATTGGATTTGGATATTCTAATCTGTTATTCGTATAAATAAAGCGGATTCAGATATAAGACACCATCAGAACCAAAATCAAAACAAAATTGGATATCGAATATGACCTTACAATTTTGAACACGACATAAAAATAACTAAAAAGCGACACAAAACATGATATTACATAAAAAAAAAATAACACGTATACGATATGAATATACAAACGTGTCAAAATTTATATAAATATGTAACACTTTAAACACGATTATGACATAAAAAAATAGCCTGAATAAAACATAATACATGAATTATTAAATATTCATATCCGAATCCATTACTAATAATATATCTAAAATTCAAATCAATAAGAATCAAATCAAATAACGACAAATATTCAATTTATTATTATCCATGTCCGTCTCTAATGTAAATGAACGGTTAAAGTACTTAGAAAGTTCTTATATTATCTAGTACAAATTAGTCAATCTACTATAAAATTTGATAATTTAATCCCTATACTATATCATCTAATCAAAAAGATAAAAGCACTAACTGATGTAACGAAAACTAATTAAAAAACTGATGTGACAAATAACATTGTGTTTATTTGATGACGTGGATGTCAAATGTTGATGTGACATAAATAAAATATATTATTTTAAAATGATGTAGATAATATAACAAATTAAATTGGTGCAAAATGCCACATCAAATTAATTATGTCATATGGCAATTTATGATTAGTTTAACTTAAATCATTAACTAAAGCAAATCCACATCAGATTGTTAAAAGAAAAAACATAACAAAGTAAAAAACTTAAAAACCAAAAGTGAAAAGAATTGAAATGGAAAAGAATTAGCTCGAAAAAGAATTGAAAAAAAAAAAAAAACTCAGAATATAAGAAAGCTGTCTGGAAACAAAATCTCTAAATCTTTAAATCCTTAAATCTATCGAAGAGAAGAATAGATCAAAAGCTGCCTGAAGTCGACCGATTTGATTAAATACTATATATAAAGATTGAAGAAGAGTATATGAGTAGAATCACAAAATTACGTTTGGTTGAGGTTGAAGAAATGCGCAAACAAAAATTTGAAGAATTTCAAGCTCTAGAAAGAGCTTACAGGGAATACTATATATATATATATATATATATATATATATATATATATATTTTAACAATCTGATGTGAATTTTAATTACTTTTGTTATGTTTTTCCTTTTAACAATTTGATGTGGATTTATTTTAGTTAATGGGTTAAGTTAAGCCAATCATAAATTGCCATGTGGCAGAATTAATTTGATGTGATATTTTTATCAATTTAATTTATTATATTGTCCACGTTAACTTAAAATAATATATTTTATCAATACCATATCAGCATTTGACATTCACGTAATTAAATAAATATAATGTTAAATGTCATATCAATTTTTTTAACAGTTTTTGTTATATCAATTAGTGATTTTATATTTTTGCACTAAATGATATAATATCTATCTATACTAATATAATGTGAGTGACTAAATTAGTGTCACGAGTCAAGTAACACTAACTCAATTAGTGAAATTACAAAATAAATCAAATATAATTATAACATAAAAAATAAAATAAAAATATTTTTATCTTTTCAAATTTAAAATTTCATATATATATATTAAAAAATACATATTTATTCTTAAAAATACTATCCAATAAATCAAAGAACTATCCATTTTTCTCCAAAAAAAAAAAAATTTACCTACCTATAAAAGTATCTATATCTTTTACTATAAATGAACATATCCTGCTTTATCGCTTTTTGAGATTTTTTGCTTACAAAATGATGTGGGTTAATACGGTAATTTAACGAAAAGATAGCGATTACGTGGCATCCCGGGGTGGCAATAACATAATATTAAATAATGGAGAAAAAAATATATATAAATTAAGGCTGAGACGCGCGACCTAAACTTCTCTCAAATTCACGCATTCTCTCTCTTTCTCTCTCTTCATAGCATAACAAAAAGCCCCCGGAAAACCTTCAAATTTACGAAATTAGTAATCACAGAAATCAGTGAGGGAGTGTAAAAAAAATAATCCCTTACCTTACCACTTTCTCTCATCGATCGATCTCGATGCGACTCGGAGGAGAAGAAACTTAAGAAATTGGAGCTCCAAGGCAGCTGATTACTTAACCGGAAAATTAGTCGCCATGTCGTCGGGAGAAACGATCTTCCGGACACCTCTAGACAAGCCTCTCAACCAACTCACCGAGGATGACATTTCTCAGGTCACTCGCGAAGATTGCCGCCGTTACCTCAAAGAAAAAGGTCTCTCACTCTGCATCTTTTTTGTGTATGTTTTTTTTCTTCTTTTTATGTAAAAGTGTGTGAATGTTGTGTTTCTAATTTTTTTTTTTTGCTTGTAGGGATGCGGAGACCGTCGTGGAACAAATCGCAGGCGATTCAGCAGGTGATCTTGCTGAAAACTCTTCTCGAAACGACAACAGATTCGGACGCCATCGAAGCTCGCAAAAAGCTTTGCATTTCATGCCCTGAAAATCCGCCTCGTGTGCGTGGATTTTTTTTTTTTTTTGATAAATAAATCTTATTTTATTTTTTCTTTATTCAAGGCATGAAAAAGTGCTAGTAGTAGGCTCTTTTTAGAAACTTTTATTTTTTTAGTCAAACTAGTTGAATTAAATAATTTTTTTTCGCAGTTCGTTTCTGATTCAACCGTTCTACCGAACGAAACGACACAGCATAACGGGATCTCGGTTCCAGTCAACGAATCCATTCCTTGTTCCCGCCCAGATCTCTGGAAGTCCGATTTTTCCGGCGACAATTCCGGTCGAACCGCCATCTTTGGAAATGACTCTGTTTCTCTAAGGTTGTTTATAATAATTTTGTACTCTATTGTTTTCATTTTCTAAATAACCCTAGCTTTGCATGGAATAAAAGCATTTGAGCTAAGTTCAACGAGTGTGAGGTCATTTATTCTCCTATTCTTTAGGAATTGACATTGAAGTTAGATATAAAAGAGATGTGGAGTAAGTTCCAAACGAGAGTTTTTTACCTGTTAGAGTGCTTGACTAGCGTCTCATATGGGAATAAGAGCACTAGGTTAAGATTAAAGTTTCTCAGCTTTTATTAAGGCCTCTTTGCTGTCTCAAGCTAGCTTGCATTGGACTGATTCAAAATGTATGGTCCTACTTCTTGATGAGAAAACCGAATCAAGAGCTATTGATGGAGAAAGTAGGTGATGGAAACTTTGAACTAATAGAGGAAAATTTGGCTTTTTGAAAGATGTTTGCTTGACGATTTGATTAACTGAAATGTAAAGTAAGAAAGTAAGCTACAGTTTACATTTCAATGCATGTTATATGGTATAAATATAATCAGCACTTAGATTAGCTAGTTGCCATTGTCAAATGTGGGTTTGCTGTCGATGTTTCGTTATGATCAACACCAACTGTAAAGGAACTAGATGTTTCTTTCAAGAATATTCAAGTATCAAGTAGTTAAAATCTTGTAGTTCTGCTGTTAAAATTTCTGGCTTGTCATAGATTCTCTGTTTATAACTTGCATGACTATTGGTTAGAGGTTTATGTAGATATATAAGGGCACTTAAAGCCTATGCTTTTCACTTTATATTTCTTCTTAACCTTTATTGAAGCGGTGATAAAAAGAAATCTCACATTTGTTAAATTGGGGTATCTTGGGCACATAAATATAACAAAATTTTTTCCACCTATTCCTAATTGATTTTAGGTTGAATGCCCATCTAAAATTTAGTATGGTATCAGAGCAGGTGCTGCCCCCATTCGTTAACCCCTTCATGATAGATTTGTTATGCCTAAATGCGAAGTTCATGTTGCACAATAGGCTTGTTATGCCTACACGTGAAGTTCATGCCACGTGATAGGTTCGTTGCCCCTACACGTGAGGGGGAGTATTGAGATGATGATAAAAAGAAATCCCACATCTGTTAAATTGGGTTATCCTGGGTACATAAATATAATAAGAGCCTCTTCACCTTTGCCAATTGATTTTAGATTGGATGCCCATCTGTCAAATTGAGAGGAGCGAGACGAGCTCGGAGTTTGTTGAGCTGGTGGATGTGAAGGAGAAGAAGAAGAAGAAAAAGAAAGTGAAAGTGAAGGTGGAGGAAGATGAAGGGAAAAGTGAGGATCCCAATGTGATTTCGGGGTTTCGAATTTCGGAAGCAATTAGAGAAAAGTTGAGGTCGAAAGGCATTGAGTCGTTTCCTATTCAGGCCATGACTTTTGATATTATTCTTGACGGCATTGATTTGGTTGGACGCGCACGAACTAATCAAGGTAAGGCATTGCCTTTGTGTTGCCTATATTGGAGTCTTTAATGAACGGCCCTGCAAAAACATCAAGGAAGACTGGATATAGCAGGGCACTAAGTGTTCTGGTGCTTTTACCAACCAGGGAATTGGCTAAACAAGTTTTTGAGGACTTTGAAGTTTATGGCGAGGTGTTGGGGTTGACATCATGTTGTGGAGGAGCTCCTTACCATGCCCAAGAGATGAAACTGAAGAGAGGGTTTGATATAGTTGTTGGGACACCCGGCCGTATAAAGGATGACATAAAGAGGGGGAATATTCACTTAGGCTCATTGAAATTCCGAGTTCTTGATGAGGTGGATGAAAATGCTGAAAATGGGATCTGTTGATGATCTTGAACTTATATTAGGCAAGGTAGAGGATGCAAGTAAGGTTCAAACACCTATTTTAGTGCCACCTTGCTGGACTGGGTGAAGGGTATTGCTACAAGGTTTCTTAAAACAAGTAAGAATACTGTTGATCTTTTTGGTAATGAGAAGATGAAGGCTAGTACCAATGTTAAGCATATTGTCTTGCCTTGTTCTAAGTCGGCAAGGTCGTAGCTGAGCCTAGATATTATTCGTTGTTATAGCAGTGGTGGAGGTACTATTATATTCACTGAGACAAAAGATTCTGCTTCTGAGCTTGCCGGCTTGTTGCCTGGATCTGGGGCTTTGCATGGAGACATACAGCAGGCCCAATGTGAGGTCACCCTTTAATGGGTTCTTGTCAGGCAAGTTCAGGACATTAGTGGCTACAAATGTGGCAGCACAGGGATTAAATATCAATGATGTGCAGTTAATTATCCAGTGTGAGCCTCCACATGATGTAGAAGCATATATTCGTAGGTCTGGACGAACAGGGAGAGCAGGCAATACTGGAGTTGCTGTCTTGCTTTATGATCCTAAAAGGTCAAGCATATCTAAGATAGAAAGAGAATCTAGCACCCTAACAACCATCATGATTTTGGACTACATAATTAATTGAAGCTTTGCCTCTTAGTTGTGCAGTTAATAATTCATTGGTAGTGCCGATTTTAAGATCATTTATTTTTCATAAAAATTCTTTAAAAAGTTTTTACCACCTCCCAAGTATCAGGATACTAGTTGATCAAATGAGTGTAGGCTTATAGCATTACAGAGATGGTGGTGGCTGTGAGTGTTTTCTTCTTCACTTTTTGTAGAGAAGGATTTTGAGTAGATTACACTTATTAGTTTACTGGTTGATCTCCACTACTTTTGATAGCCAGCCTCATTTCATATTAGATTTTCTCATTAATGTCTTGTATCTTATTATTTTGGTTCAGATTATTTGTGTTTTTTTATAAAAAAAAATTACTCGGCACGGCAGAGTTATGGTTCATTGAAGCAATGACCAACATATGAATTAGATCAACTTGTTTTTGAGTGAAAATTTTGGGCCTTGATCTAGATTGATCTTGAGCATGTCGTCTAAGGAAGATATCATATTACTGGTTTTTCCTTAGTTGTATATTACTAATTGAAGTTCTAAGACTGAAGAATTGTCAACTGTCCAGAACTGCGGGTGCAGCAAAAGAGGCAGCAGGACAGATGACAATCTTTTACTGTGGGAAAGTGAATGTCTATGATGATATGCCTGGTTGCAAGGTAATATGCCTTCCTCTTTTCTTTATAATACAGGCATCATATGGGGTATCTCACTGTAAACAAGTGTTATCTTATTGATTTTACAATGGTTTTGCAGGCGGAAGCAATCTTGCAGCTTGCTGCAAGCCCAGTCTCATTTTCCCAGGAAACTCTAGCTGATCAAAGGACCACACCATGGACCATTCCATGCCATTTACAGGCTGCAGGTGTCAAAATAAGCCCATGTTCGCCAATGGTTATATTGCCATTGATGCAAACAGGTAGGCTTACAGTTTGGATTAGGTATTTTAACTTTCACTTCATTGTTCATATATACACGAGATATTTATACCCGAGATATTGAGTCTCTTTCCTTCTCTGCTAAGTACCATATGTAGTTTGCCTGACCCAGAGCGGTAAAAAGGAGACATGAGCAGAGCTTAATTTTTTTGCTTGGATGACCTGTTTTAGTTCATAATGAACCATGTTATATTCCAATAGCATCTATGAATGGGACTTGTATTGGATTGATTTCAAGTTGATTTTCAAATGGTATGATACAGTGCCTAGATAGCAGGATAATTCCCTATTAATTATTGACATGCCATTTTCATTTTCTTTGTAGTAAATGTGGCAGAAAACTGTCAGTTTCCTCGAGAAGAGAGCAATATATCTCATGAAGACAGCCTTGGTAAATGCTTCCTTCTAATTATCTCATAAAATCTCTCCTTTTCCTTTAATGGGTAGGAGTGATGATGCATACTTCTTAAACTCTTCCTATATCTGCATTACATCTGTGCTCAGCACCTCTATTTGATAATGGTTCGAGATGATGGATGTGCCTCTTGTCATCTTGCTTTGGCCATAAATACTTACTATTAGCTGCATTTTTGTTTTGGTCTTGGTTAGGTTTTAACCTTTTGGTTCTAAAACCTGTTTTTTCAGCATTAAGCTATCTCCATTGAATACTAAATTCTGTACCTTTCAAGACATTGAACTACACCAAGGGTGCAAGTGCGATGCCAAATCCTTGATTTAATGAATTATCATTGGAATTTACTTATCTCGTCTGTAGTTCTCATGAGCATTAGCACTCTACTGTCTTTACTTCTTATCATTTCCATAACAATTATTTTAATATGCCAGAGCCAGCCTCCAGGTGCCCCCACCCTCCTCCTCCTCCTCCCCCTCCCGTTTTTCCTTTTTTTCTTCCTGTGTCAAAACCTTTATGCGGGTTGTAACCTAGAACAACTTTTTTGGTTGATTTTCTTTTTGTTGTTATACTGAGTGCATGTTTAGTAAAATAAATGAAACTTCAACTGAATTTGATCATTGGGTAAACTGCTGTTATAATAAACTTGGTCCTGGAACAGACATGATGGCATCCAAACATGGTTTATTTGTTGGAGTAACATATATCCTTTATCCTGGTCTATTTTTGACTATATGAGAATTGAAGTTTTAGATTCTCACCCTGCCCCTCTCCCTTAAACCCCAAGAATAAAAAAAGGAAAAAGGCTAGAAAAAGATTTATGTTGTACAATTTATTAGAAGTTACTTTCAATTGCTTGTCTGCTTGAGTAGATAATTCTGGTATTTGACCTACAGATTTTTGGGTCATGGCTGTATGATTATTTCCTGTTTCTCATTTTATATGATATGAAATAGAAGAATACAGTGTTTCTTAGGTGGTGCTGTTCCAGGATGGACTAACTGACCTTGATTTTGAACCATGACAACTCTGGTGGACCCTTGATAAAATCTCAAGAGCTATGTTGCTCCGACTCTTCATTTTTTTTTCCTTGAAGTAACCGTGTCCGACATCCGTATCCGACGCATATCTGGACATAGGTATAAGGATATGATCCTCCAAGGACCCTCCAAATACACAAAAATCTTGGAAAAAATTGAATAGACCCGAGTCCGAGTAACATAGCTCAAGAGACTAATCTGATACTGATGTAGTAAAGAAAAAAAAATTGTCATTTAGCATGCATTTTTAACTTTAACTGTTGGTTTAGCTGGGTAAATCTATTTGCAACCTGGACTGCGGATTTTATTACAGATTCAGCTTTTTAGGATTCTCTGAATATCACAATCAAGTACAGATTGGCCAACTGCGGAAGCAAAGTTGTCCTTTCTTGTGCTTTTTCTTTATTTCGGAACATTTTTTTGGGGTCAAGTCAGAATCCTTTTTTATTGCAAAAGTGAAATAGGATTATTAGTTTTGATTTTTGGATGCTTGTTTTATGTGTTTGTGTATAAACATTAATGTGATAGCTAGTACTGTCAATAAAACCCCGTAAAGCTCATTTTCGTGGCAGGAACGGTTTCTAGTCATTAAGGTAGTCGTTTGATTTAATGATTAATGAATGAAAAGAAACCAATAAACCATGGTTTGCTCAAAATATACTAGATGACGTGTCTTTCTATGTTGCTCTGACTTTTCATTTTTCTTGAAGTACCTGTGTACGACATTCGTGTTAAACGAATATTTGGACATGGTATGGGGATATGACTTTCCAAATATATAAAAAAACTTAAAAAAAAAAAAAAAAACTAAACATACCCATATCCGACACTCACACCCGAGTCCGAGTAACATAGGTGTCTTTTACACGATGATATCAGCTTTCTCAACAATTTGTCTTTATTTGCATTAAGTATATTTTTATGTAAACTTGCTTCCAGAAGGTCCGACTAGCAGAAAAGCATCGGTGCAAAGATATCGTGAGAAGAGGAAAGACTGGTATCTTTAATGGCAAAAATGTCATACATTAGAACCAAATAAGCCTACAATCTAGTTTGCCTTGCTGTTTGTTTCTCATACCCTTGTTAGGTGAAGGTTTAAGAATAAGAGAAAGTTGGCAACGTCTTCATCTCCTCCTACCTTAGACATCTACTTAAATCAAGTGGGAGATCAGTTCTCTAATGAGCAGTTGAAGCAAAGTGAACCATATTCTTCTCCTCGAGCACGATCACCTCACACACCTCTTCGGTGCAGTTCCATTGGAACCTTTCCAAATATTGCCAGTCTCGCTACACTTCCGGATGCCAAAGGTGAGACTGACTTATCTCGTGCACGCCTTGTCTTTATGCGTTAATGGGGTTTGAACCTAGGAAGAACCTAGGAAATCCAGGACAAATTTGATTCATATGATCTATGTTACTCGGACTCGGGTGTGAGTGTCCAACACGAGTATGTTTAATTTTTTCCAAGATTTTCATGTATTTAGAGGGTCCTCGGAGGATCATATACCCATACCTATGTTCGGATATACATCTGACACGGGTACTTTAAAAAAAATGAAGAGTCGAAGCAACATAGGATATGATTCTTAATGCCCTCCTCTACACTTAATGAGAAGCCAATTTCCCCATTCTCATTCTGCAATTTTCCTATTAGGTAGTTACCTATCATAATGTGTAACTTCTTTTGATTCTTACAGCAGGAAAGGAAGCCCGGTTGCTGCTTCTCTCTTATCTGGACAGTTTTCCTCTGGCTTGTATCATTTGAGTCTTAGGTTGTTTTTAGTATTGCTGTTGGTATAGTTTTTGAGGTTAAAAATCCAAACCAAGAAGCCAGAAATTTGTGGCTTTTGCGGTTCAATCACACTTTTTAAAGATGAAATGATTTTATTATCTTTATATCTCTAAACTTTTATTACTTTATGCATATCTTTTGGACATTTTAATTTATCACAGTACGTTTTCACAGCAATGTTAAACACTTAAAATTCTTAAATTATATTTTTTTCACTACACTTTTAAAATACACTTTTTCTAACGTCAATGCTAAACTAGGTCTTAAACTATTTCCTCTATTTAGTCATGAAATTTCAACCTATGTTGTTACGACTCTTCATTTTGCTTTAAGTATCCGTGCCCGACACATATCCGGACATGAGTATGGAGATATGATCCTCCAAGAACCCTCCAAATACATGGAAAACTTAAAAAAAAAAATTGAGCATACTCGTGTCAGACATATATACGTATTTGACACTCACACACACTCGTGTCTGAGTATAGATTTCAACTGCCTGAACTGATGATTAGCAGAAATGCATCATATTTATACAGTCAACTGGCATAATTTGATGGACAAGTATTACTAGGCCAGCAAGTTATCTCCTTACATTTCATCTTGAATAATTTTTTAACCTTTTCTTATTATTATATCAAACTTATATCATAACATGGAAATCAAAATAAAATAAGTTGTGATTGCCTTATTGCAGATGTATTTAAAATATGAGCTTGGTGGCTAAGGCCTAAGCATGGAGCCATATCAACTATTGAGGTTAACCATGTTGACATGGATGGACGAAGCATGCTCACTGTGTAGTCTTTCCTTGTAAGAGTATGTAGCATAATATTTTAACCTGTAGTATTTAATTGCGGCCATTATTAAGTAGCTAAATGAGGAATCCATCTAATTCTGGGATTGCCTTATCTATGTTTTTCTTTGTACGATCTCATTTAGTGATTTGCAGTAAAGCTAAATGATATCATGTAGGCAACTGAAAAGGGAAGATTTGCTTTCGTTGTCCCACAGTTATTTTGTGAGGTTAATATGGAAATCGGTTTTTGAATTATTTTTTTTTTTACGATTTAGTACTTAAAATATATATATATATATATATATATATATATATATGACTAGATATCTGAAATTGTACTTTGTCAATTAAATTAGTTCAATATTTAGCGATGTGATTGTGTTTTTTTTCTTCCTAATAAAAATTCAATATTGGATAATTTTAATATGTCAACAATGTCACTAGATTTTGTCCATAGATTAAGATTAAGTTGGGACTCAATTTTACTTTTTCTCTTATTCAAGCTCGTAAATTCATTTTACTGTTTAAAAATATTAAAATATTTATAAATTATATTAATATTAATATATTTTTATAATTAAATTTAAATAAAAATAAATTTTTATTAAATAAATAGTAATTCGAGTCTAACCAAATTGAAAAAATCTTTGTCTAGATTCGATTAAATTCGAGTTAAGCAAGTAATTTAACCCTAAAAAAATGTTTTTATTTGTAATCTTTTTAAAAAATATTGACGTAAAATTTTTAATGACATTGATCCGTAAATTTAATATTGATCAATCAAGTCATGTCAACATTTAACAAAATATAAATTCAAATACCTAATCATTAAATTTTTTTCTTTATATATGTTAAAAAAAAATGTATAATTCGAATCAATTTACATATTAACCTATTTTATGCAACAAATCTTTTCTAAAATTGAAAACAAATGAGGCATTTGAAGTTTTAAAAAAACATGGAGCAGAGTAAAATACTATTGTTCCCTTCATATCTCCAGCCAAGGCAACAATGACCCACCAAGCTCAAGATGGGAGCTTTTAATGGTCGAAGCGCTAGGAATGCGAAGTGCGAACTCCAATAGAATCTGTGCTGTTGGAAAAAAAAAAAAAATTGAATACAAAATGAACAAATATATTTTTAAAATTGAAAAAAAAAATGTATGTTTCATAACAATGCAATATCAGTCACCTATATGATGGCGACGGATTAAATATTTGTAATTTTTTAAATATTCAAATCCGCTTAATTTATCCAAAATTCGAATCCGTTTATCATCCAAATATTACTATTAGAATTCACATCCAATTTAAAAAATAATATCCGTCAGATATTAGAATCTGTTAAATATATGAATTTATTAAATCAATTTTTTTTAAAAAAATATATAAAATTAAATATATAAATTGATATCGAATTCGGATATCCAAAGTCATTATCTGTATAAATAAAACAAATTCAGATAACGGATATTATCCGCATCAAAATCAAAGAAGATTCAGAAGGAATCTAAAAAATGTTATATTATATTATAGTATTTTCCAAAAGTTATGGCCTTAGAAAGGATAGTGTCAAATATTATATTATAGTATTAAAAAGCAAATAAATCAGGAAGCAATCTGCCTTTCTAAGTAGCCATAAAATAATTATAGCACCTAAAGTTGAATGTATGATGTCAGCTGCACCTAAAGGAAGCAATCAGTGGGTATTTTTCACAACAATTATACCTGACTCGTAAAACCTATGAAGAATAGGCAAAACATACACAAATCTTAAAAAAAAAAAAAAACAAAGTCGAATATAAATACCCCTCCAAGTGCCACGCCGATAGGGGATAGTAATGAAGCGGTGCGGGGACAGATATTACCTTATCCACCTCCGCCCCTCTTGCATAGATGTTGAAAACCTCCACCTCCATAGATGTCGGTTACATCCACAACCGCTCCACCCTAATTTTTATTAATTATTTTTAACTTAATATTATAAAAAATTTATATTATAATTTATTCATTAACATAATTTTAGTATATAAAATTCTTTAATATACATAATATATACTAAAAGATATATATATATAATATTAATATATATATCTAATATATATGCTAAAAATATAAAAAAAAATACAAAATATTTTAATGGATAAGATAGTAATTTCAAAAATCGGGGCGGAATGGAGCAAGCATATACCAAAATCACCTTGCTCCACCCTGCCCCACTTTTCAAAAAAAAAAAAAAATCTCTCCATTCAAAGCGAATCAGTGCGAAATTCATCGATCGAATCGGGTTTTGCCATCCTTACACGCCGACCCTAGAGATGACAAAATCTGCTCTGCTTCACAGATTTTGCACCGATCCGTTCCGAGTTTTTTTTTTGGAAAAATGAGAGCGGGTGGAGCAGAGTGATTTTAGTAAATGCTTGCTCCACTCTGCCTTTTAAAATTACTATTTTACCCTTTAAAATATTCTATATATCTTTTTTTATATTTTTAGTATATATATTAGCAATATATACTAAAATCATATATATACTTTTTATATATATATATATATACACTAAAATTATGTTTATGAATAAATTATAATATAATTTTTACAATATTAAATTAAAAATAAATAGTAAAAAAGTGAGGTGAAGCAACGTGGAATAGTTGGAGTGATTATGAACGTAACCGACATTCGTAGAAACGGATGTTTTCAACATACATGGAAAAGTAGGACGGAAGTGGATAAAGCAATCCCCGACCCCGTCCCACTCCATTGCCATCCCTACCCCCTCCCCAAGTCCTCTCAAAACATGCCTCACCTGCTTCTCTAATCATAATCACTGAGAATATGTACAAATTATTGACAATTGCAGAACAATTTGGAAAACTGGTGTCAATATATATATATATATATATATATATATGATGAGGAATCACTTAAGAGCAAACCTCAATTAATTGCACATGAGGTTAGAAACAGCCACCACCTGAGTTCAAAAATGCTTGTATAGAAGATTGTAACCTAAACATGCAAGTCTACAACTCATACTAAGTTAAACCCTCTATTACTAGGCTAAAATCTGAGAGATCACTGCCGGTATTTGACAATATTTTACCCAAAATCAAATTTTCACAAGATAATCAGCATACCTTGCAGTTATCTCTTTAGCATGACATAGGATCACTTACTAGATGCCACAATAGCATATACCTATGTTACTTGGACTCGGATGCGAGTGTCGGATACAGATATATGTCCGACACGGGTATGTTCAATTTTTTCTAAGTTTTTCCATGTATCTGGAGGGTCCTTGGAGGGTCATATCTCCATACCCATATCGGATTATGTGTCGGACACGAATACTTCAAGAAAAATGAAGAATCGGAGCAACATATATACCTTGATCTAATGGCACTGGTACTAGGCATTCTGTGCTGCAAGGAAACTGGTAACTGAAAAAAAAAATGTATTCACAACTTTCTTGGCCTTCCTGTATTAAGTAACAACCAGGTCAATCTGAAGTAAACATAACTGTCATTTCTTGCATGTTTAGACAATAGTGACAAAGGTACTTTTCCAAGAACAATCTTTAACTTTGAGAAAAATGGTTGACCTTGTGTTCTTCTGTTAACTATTGTGAGGTTGGAAATAAGGATGCCTCAAAGCATCATCAATACTTAATCGATCATCCTACAAAATAAAAAAAATGCATTTCAAGCCCAAAAACATCATATTTACAATCAACTTTATACAAATCTCTTTTGTCCATAAGCTAGTAGTGAAAAACAAGTAAAAGGATAAATTGCACTAGAACTTGCCATTTTATAAGATGCATAGATACATCATTTGTCAATCTAGACCCTATACAACATTAAACATCCTACCAGTTCAAGAAAGCGATATAAAAGCATATGATGCTAAGAAACTATGTCACTATGGAAAGACCTTATTTCTCTAAAGAAGGTTAAAAGAACCGCTCAACTACTACCTTTTATGGCTAAAAATAACTAAACCTCTCAATTGGACGAGTCAGGTCAATTCAGGTCAGGTCCACTCGAATTTTGAAATTTTTGGGTCTTTTCAGGACAGTTAGGATTTGGATCATTTCGGGTTTGAATCATTTTGGTTTCAAGTCAATTTAGGTTCGGGTTCGAATAATTCTAGTTTGACACTGGAATTATTCGGGTTTAGATCAGTTCGGTTCGAGTCATTTCGGGTTCAATTTATTAAATTTTAAAATCCAATCAAACTAAATTTGACAGATCTAACCTTATGTTTGTATATAATTTAAAATGATTGCATAAGAATGTTAAAAAGAAATTATATGTATTTACAGATAAATTAAAGTTTTCGAGAATATCTTCTACAATCTCAAGAACTATTTTTATCAAGTTTTTTCTTTAACAAATGAATTGAAACTTCTTGCTATTCTCAAGCCAACAAACAAAAATAGCAGACTAAAAAATATTTATTCTGCTCTTAACTGCTTCAAAGAACATTGAAAATTTTATATAGGGATTTTCCTTTAAAAGCCACATGAGCCTACGAATATTACAAAGAAAAAACAGATGATCTGTAGTTGAACATAAAGTTTTTACTAAACTGCAAGAATAAAACACATTCGTAAAGTTCCCCACCAAAAGTGTTTCTTAATAGAAGCATAATTGCACAAGAAAAGTAACAAATTAAAGTTTTATTCATTATATATTAATGTACTCTGTCATTAAATTTTAAAAGGCAAATGCATCAATAATTTTCCATTGAAGTTGTAAATATGAAAACTTACAGGGTCCCAAAGTAACAGGTCACGCACTAAACGCAAAGCCCAAACATTTTGAAATCTGCACATAATTTTGAAACAAAAATATAAGAAGTGGGGAGTAATACTAAGAATCGTCATGAAATCAGATAATCATATATTACAGAAAGCAAGAACCTACCCAAGCTTAAGAGGGTCTCTACTCTTTATTTGACGGGAGAAGAACTCTTCAGAGCATTTCCAGGAAGCAGGTGACATGCCACCCTATATCAAAAGAGATGGTAAACTCAAGGTAGTCAGTACCGTACCGGTGGACGTATCGTTTTTGTTTTGGTACTAGTACATACCGGTACCGGTGTGTTTCGGCGTACCGTTTCGGGTTTATCGGCATTTTTTAAATATTTTTTTATATATCTATATACATAGCCTATTTTCAAGTTTCTTAATAAAATATATATTATATACACATGCAAATAAACATACGTTACATGTATATATATGTTTTTATGCAAATATAAATTTTAAATATTTAATATCTAAAATTTTTAAACATCAAATAAGTAAAATAAATATTAAAAAAATATAGTTAATTATTATTAATTATGTTCAATAGTCTAATTTAATAAACATATTTTATTTTTAAATGTAATTATAAAAAAAATAAAAATGATCATGACACAAAAAATATTGAAATTGGTTTAAAAAATCAAATAAGTGAATTTAAAAAAAAAATCAAAATCAAAATCTTGTACCAACTGGTACGTACCGGTGCTGACCAGTATTGACTAGTACAGGCCGGTACGACCGATACGGGCCGGTACAAAAACTGAAACTGTACAAGATTGGTACCTTTTCGGTTTACCTTAAAAACGGTACGTACCGGCCAATACGGTATCGACTACATTGGGTAAACTACTAAACATAGGAAATCAATTTCACGACAGGGATACAAACATTAATAAAGGCATCCACAGAGCACCATCCTTTCTAACATGCATTGTTCATCTTAACTATGACTTAAATTTTGATCACCAGGTCTTTGTTAACCGTCTTCAGAAGAAATAAAAGGGTGGCATACCAACCTGAAGTAGCACGAGCATCTAAACGAATACAATTTAGGATGATTCATAATTGAACAATTTTTTTTTGTTCAGTATGCAATCTAAGCCACTATTAGATGATGTAAAATATTCGATATTTGGATTAATTTTCTGCAAAGTGATGTTAAGTATTTAGGTTAAAGGATATATTAGTCATTTGAACTATTTAATGTTCTAATATAAATACATAAAAAACTATCACATTGGGAGACTACTTTTTCCCAAATAACATGGTATCAGAGCCACACATTCTTGGCGGCAAATTTATGATTCTCAAACCCTAATCTTTTTCCTTTTCCAAAAAACAAAAAACCATCAAACAGTGTCTTTCCCTATTGATGCAAAGCCCTCAATCAATTTTTGGTGTTCAGTGACAGTTTAGATTTAATTTGTTAAAATTCAATGTTTCTGTTCTGTGCGTCAAATTTGAACAAATCTGATTTTCGGTACAAAACTCAAGTTTTTGATGATCTTCGACTTGTTTCTAGTAGATTGACTGTGATGGAGAAAGTCTAACCATATTCTTAGTCAATTATGTCCATGTGAGTGTTCAATTTAAAGTTTTATGTCGTTCACTACATGCGAACTTTCGCTGTTAGTGTCTTAGAAGAGTAAGAAACAGACAGTGGTTGCAAGATCAAGTGCTGAATCTGAGTATCGTGCCATGGAAAATACTACTTGTGAATTGGTTTAATTTAAACATCTGATGGAAGAACTTGGCTTTAAGCAATAAGAGCCTATGACTCTAATTTGTGACAATTAAGCAGCTTTTCGTATAGCCTCAAATCCAACGTTTCATGAAAGAATTAAACACATTGATGTGGATTGTCATCTAGTTCGGGACAAACTTATGCAGAATGTGATTCATACACAGTAAGTGAAATCTATGGACCAACTACCAAACTTGTTTACAAAATCTTTACCTAGTTCTGGAGTAAGATATATTTGTAACAAGCTGGTACATATGACATATGTGCTCCAGCTTGAGGAGCTATGTTGTTGAAAAACAGATTTGCAGTAAATGTTGACTGCAGTAGCTGCTGACTGTTAGCAGTAAATGCTGACTGTCAGATTTGCAGTAAATGCTGACTGCAGTAACTGCTGATTCTTAGGCAGATATTGCTGCTGATTTTTAGGAGAATATTTTATTGTTGTGCTTGATTTATTCCCTAATTACAGGGATTGTTTTTTTCTGGTTTAATTCCTAGTTGTAGAGTTGACTTGATTCTTTTGGCTTATAAAAGGCCTTCTGATGTACATAAAACAGATAAGAAATACAGATTTACTATTTCTTCTTTTCCTTCAACATGGTATCAGAGCTATAGGCTCATTTTTTTCTGGGATTTGAAATCTGTCCAAGAACAGAATTTCTGCTCAAATTTTTTTTTCAGCCTTCATAGCTGAATTTCTGGTCACTGATCAGCAGCCTTCATTGCTGATTTTTCTTTCAAAAACATAGGAAAGGAAGATATGCCTTCATTGAATGAAGCAATATCTATTATCCGGGCTGAAGAAAGCAGGAGGGGAGTCATGCTTGCTGTTCAACCAGTAGAAGGATCAGCGTTGCTCACAACTGAATTGGTTTCAGGAAAATCTGCTGCAGCAAATGCGGACAGCAGAAAATCAGATTCAAGAAACATGAGTAAAGGGAATTTGATGTGTAACCACTGCAAGAAGCATGGACACACAAAGGAAAACTGCTGGAAACTTCATGGGAGGCCACAGAACTCTAAGCGAAAATGGCAACAGAGGGGACAAGCACATTCTGCTCAAGCCAACATCACCAGTAATCTCACTGATCAGACTACTCCAAGTGATAGAGAATTCAATAAAGATGATATTGATCGACTGAGATTGCTCCTTGACTCACTAGAAAAAACTTCAGGTGCATGTTCATTAGCACTCTCAGGTAAGTTTCCTTCTCCATGTGCTCTTAGTGTCTCAAAACCTAACTCACTTGACTCTTGGATCATTGACTCCGGAGCAACCGACCACATGACCTACTCCTCCCACAATTTTTCCACTTACAGCCCATGTCCTAGCAATAAAAAAATTACTATAGCTAATGGTTCCTTAGTAACAGTAGCTGGCCAAGGAGACATTCATATAGGACAATCCTTAATCTTGAAAAATGTCTTACATGTGCCAAAACTGTCTACCAACCTTGTATCTGTCAAACAAATTACAAAAGATCTAAATTGTAATTTGCTTTTTTTGCCTACACATTGTGTGTTTAAGGACCAAGTTACGGGGAAGACGATTGGGCGTGCTAAGGAAAGCAATGGACTTTACTATCTTGAGTTCCCAGATGGCTATGTGAACACTGGGGCTGGTTACTCATCCATGCTCATGTCTGAAACAAGTACTCAAAATAAAGACCAAATTTGGCTTCGACATTTTCAACTTGGTCACCCACCTTTTAGAGTTCTTAGGATGATGTTTCCTTCTCTATTCAGAAATATTGATATCCAACAGTTTCATTGTGATATTTGTGAGTTTGCTAAACACAAAAGAATTTCCTTTCCTTTGAGCAATAAAAAATCTTCATTTCCTTTTCAATTGATTCACAGTGACATTTGGGGTCCATCAAGGGTAGCTAATATTTCTGGGGCTCGGTGGTTTGTTACATTCATTGACGATTGTACTCGTCTATCGTGGGTCTTTCTCTTGAAAGAAAAATCTGATGTGATTAAAGTTTTTCAAAATTTTCACAACATGATAACAAATCAATTTGGTGTGAGGATAAAAAGATTGCGAACTGATAATGCTAGGGAATATTTTAATCAAGTGTTATCCCCATTTCTTCACAAGGAAGGAATTATTCATGAATCCTCCTGTGTTGATACACCCCAACAAAATGGAGTGGCAGAAAGGAAAAATGGTCACCTTCTTGACACAGTCCGTGCCCTCCTTTTCCAGAGAAAAGTTCCAAAACAATTTTGGGGAGAAGCTGTACTTACAGCCACTCATCTCATTAATAGAGTTCCCTCTCGGGTTTTAGGCTTTAAGAGTCCTTGGGAAGTGTTCTCAATTTTTTTTCCAGATTTTCCTATTCCTAATCGCCTGAATCCTCGTGTTTTTGGGTGTGTCTCATTTGTCCATGTTCATGCTCATAATCGAAGCAAGCTTGATCCTAGAGCAATCAAATGTGTGTTTGTGGGATATTCTTCCACTCAAAAGGGGTATAAGTGCTATCATCCTCCGACCCGTAAAACATATGTCTCCATCGATGTCACATTTGTGGAGTCTGAGAGTTACTTTCATCCTTCTCTTCAGGGGGAGACACCTACTCATGAAGAGAAGGATGATTTCCTTCATCTACCTAGTCTTATTACCCATTCACCTATGCCCAACTTCATGCCTAATTCTGCCCAAAACAGTTGCCCCAAACCTGCCCAAAACAGTGAAACCAAACCTGATCATGCCACAGACAGCCAAGAGGATCCAGTATTCACAAAGCCATTGCAAGTTTACTCAAGAAAGAAAGGATCCATTGCTAATCCAGAACATGTCCAAAGGTCAGAACCAATGCTTGGAAGTGAAGCAAATTGTGAGGTAAATACTTCTACTGATGTTACTTTTAATGATGATCTACATCTACCCATTGCAGTAAGAAAAGCTACTAGAAAATGCACACAACATCCAATTTCTCACTTTGTGTCTTTTGAAAAAACCTCACCTTCACATAAGGCCTTCCTCACTCACCTAAATTCCATAGCCATCCCTCAAACCCTATCTGAGGCACTAAATAGTGAAGAATGGAAACAAGCAATGAGAGTGGAGATGGATGCACTTGAGAAAAACAAAACATGGGAGATTGTTGAATTACCAAAAGAAAAGAAACCCGTGGGATGTAGATGGATTTTTTCAGTGAAATATAATGCTGATGGGTCCCTTGAACGATATAAGGCAAGATTGGTGGCCAAGGGGTATACACAAACTTATGGTGTGGACTATCAAGAAACCTTCGCACCAGTAGCAAAGATGAATACTGTAAGGGTACTACTGAGTCTTGCAGCAAACTTTGACTGGACACTACAGCAGTTTGATGTAAAAAATGCTTTTTTGCATGGTGATCTTGAAGAAGAAATTTACATGGAAATTCCTCCAGGATTTAATGCAGACAGAAATGGTAAGGTGTGTCGACTGAAGAAAGCATTATATGGGTTGAAACAATCTCCAAGAGCATGGTTTGGACGGTTTACTAAGGTCATGTTAGCTCTGAAGTATAAACAGAGCCAAGGAGATCACACCTTGTTTATTAAGCACTCTGCATCAGGGGGAGTTACTGCACTCATTGTGTACGTTGATGATATTATTGTCACTGGTAATGATCACCAAGAACGAGAAGCTCTTAAAGCTAAGTTAGCAAAAGAGTTTGAAATAAAAGATCTTGGCAAGCTAAAATACTTCTTGGGTATTGAAGTGGCTAGGTCAAAAAGGGGAATCTTTATCTCACAGCAGAAGTATGTAACAGATTTACTTAAGGAGACAGGGAAGACTGGTTGTAAACCTGCAGAGACACCCATAGATCAGAATCACAAACTGGGAGATGCAGCTAAAGATGAACCTGTGGATAAGGGAATGTATCAAAGACTAGTTGGGAGGTTGATTTATCTATCACACACTAGACCTGACATAGCATATGCAGTGAGTGTAGTAAGTCAATTTATGCATGATCCAAAAGAAGTCCATCTCCAGGCAGTATATCGAATATTGCAGTACTTAAAGGCTAACATAGGTAGAGGAATTCTCTTCAGGAAAAGTTCAAGTCTGTGTTTGGAAGTATATACAGATGCAGATTATGCAGGCTCAGTCATAGATAGGAGATCAACTTCTGGCTATTGCACTTTTCTGGGAGGCAATTTGGTTACTTGGAGAAGCAAAAAACAACCAGTAGTGGCTAGATCGAGTGCAGAAGCAGAGTTTCGAGCCATGGCACTAGGAGTGTGTGAACTACTATGGCTAAAAATGATCATAAATGATTTGAAGATTACAATAGAGAGTCCGATGAAGTTATATTGTGACAACAAGTCAGCTATCAACATTGCTCATAATCCAGTGCAACATGATCGCACCAAACATGTGGAAGTAGATCGACACTTCATAAAGGAGAAGATTGAGAGTGGGTTGATATGTACACCTTATGTCCCTACTGGAGATCAATTAGCAGATTTCCTAACAAAGGGATTAACTAGTCCTACATTTCAAAGACTTGTGAGCAAGCTAGGAATGGAAAATATTTACTTCCCAGCTTGAGGGGGAGTGTTGAAAAACAGATTTGCAGTAAATGTTGACTGCAGTAGCTGCTGACTGTTAGCAGTAAATGCTGACTGTCAGATTTGCAGTAAATGCTGACTGCAGTAACTGCTGATTCTTAGGCAGATATTGCTGCTGATTTTTAGGAGAATATTTTATTGTTGTGCTTGATTTATTCCCTAATTACAGGGATTGTTTTTTTCTGGTTTAATTCCTAGTTGTAGAGTTGACTTGATTCTTTTGGCTTATAAAAGGCCTTATGATGTACATAAAAAAGATAAGAAATACAGATTTACTATTTCTTCTTTTCCTTCAACATATGTTGCTTCGACTCTTCATTTTTCTTGAAGTACCCGTGTCCAACACCCGTATCCGACGCATATTCGGACATGGGTATGGGGATATTACCCTCCAAAGACCTTTCAAATACATGGAAAAACTTAGAAAAACTGAACATACCCGTGTCGGACACATACTCGTATCCGACACTCACACCCGAGTCCGAGTAACATAGTTGAGGAGTGTTGTTAATTATTTAGGTTAAAGAGTATATTAGTCATTTTTACTAATTAATGTTTTAATATAAACACATAGGAGACTACTTTTTCCCAAATAACAAGTGACAGACTAACTTATAATGCATTACTAACTTACGTAGTTATCTGGTGAACTATGCTTTAAATTTTTTTTTTTTTTATTCTATCACATGAAAACATTTTGAACCCTAAATAAATGCATCACACATTTGTATTTACTAGCTTACACATATCAACAACATCTAATTGTAGTATTACAATTTAATTCATGACCAAAGGTGGAAACCTCAAACCAGACGAAGAGGGATTCTACCAAGAAATGGTTTAATCGCTGGTACGATGACAAAAAGGAAATATAATGCACAAAAAAGGTTAAATAATTGAAAATGAATAATAAACATTAGTAATCAGCTCGTCATTTAACCAAATTGTCAATCATAGAATTTGACTTCTACTCGATCAATAGCCTAAACAACGTGGAAAATTCAAATAATAGGGGGAATAAATTGATGACAAAACATCAAATAAATTTATTACTATGCAATATTACTAACAACATGTTCTTGCAATAGCATACATATGGAACCTATTTAGCAATGAGGATTGAAACTTACTTGGTTCATTGCACGATGATGTTTGGAGGAACTCCCAGTGATTAGGATGCACAATTCCATGAATGATCTAAGCCTGAAACCACAACTCCAGGAATTATAAGGATACAAAACACCATTTCTTCTCTTACTTGACGTATCCGCTCACAAACATAAAAATATAGATTGATATCTTACAGCATAAAATCTTGGTTGTTCCAAATAACAGTTTAGTTACGTATATAAGAGCCTATCTGCTATACGAGTTAGCAGAAACACTGAAGAAAAGATACAAGAGATTCAAAGGTGCTTAGAACATATAGCTCATCTACCCTCTCTCCAACCTCCAGAGGGAACCCTAAATCACCCAGTCAACAGAAAACCATAGAAGTGGCGTAAAAGTAAAGGACAAGAAAAATGAACAACAACAAAGAGCAGAATGTTTTTAGACAGTATGGTGTATGCAGCCTTAGAAAACTGAAATTTCTTCAATCTTTTTGTTCTTTTCTCTCCGAAAGTTCTAGCTAAAAACTTCTCTATGCATCAAATCAAACCCACTTCTTCAGAATTCTTCTAAGGCACCAACATAGCCAGCATTAACCTCCGAAGCCCAAGAATTTTCCACCTTCCATGGGTTCCCATCGAAAGCCCTCACTTCGTCACACACACAGCTACAACTAAGCTTTAACTGTCCAATTGAAGCTTAAACAGGAGAGAAACTGAAATCACAGCATAATTTCATAAACCTTTTTAAATAAACTAATTTCTTCCGCTAATACTACATTAGGGCTCATATAACAAGCCTATGTCCAAAATAACTTGGCCATTATATTTCTTTTTCTTTTTACCGGACAAATATGATTAGAGAAAAAAGACAAGGACCAAAAACTGAAAATTGATTCTTCTCAACCTCGTTTAACAAAGAAAAAAAAAGGAGATACAGAAATTAGCAAATAGCTATATCCTTTCAAATTCATCATACAAAAGAGATGTAAATAAGCTACATGACATTCATGATTGTACACATTGAAGAGGAGGGTAGGAAATTAAGTGGCGTATCCATGTAAAGAGAGTAAAGCTCTCACAATAAATTTACAACATATGAAAGGAAGCTTGTTAGAGATGCAGAATGTTAAAGAAAGGTCATTTCTAATCATTTTCTAAGAGAAAAAATGGAGTTGAAACTTACTTATAAGCAAGCTCCTTCAAGCCTTCATTCCAACCCTCAAGATGATGATCTAGAAGAGTACGCGTCAAAGCACTTATTTGAAATACATTTGGTGACCCCAAGATCATCTCTAAGATCACAACACCCACGCTCCACATATCATATCTGTCAAAATAATAATTATGATGATCTCAAAATAATTTCAAAAAGCACTCTACCAGTCCAATAAACAAAAGTTACAGAACTTTGATCAAGAATTTTGAGAAAGATTTCATAGTCTGGAGAAGAACTTTGGATATAGACAAATGATGAAAAAGGATCTTGACATACTTCAAAGTAGTGCTTGTCGGCCCCTGATACCAAGTAGCATTAAGAAGAGCTTCCGGTGGACTATAATCATGAGTTTGCTCGGATCTGGAAAGACAAGAGTAGATATCTGTCATAAGTTCTTTTTCTCTTGGGAACCAAAATCATGGATAAGGAGAAAACAAAAGATCTTAAACAGAAACACCACCTAGAAGGTCCAGCGGATCCATATAAATGCTTCATTGTGAACCCATCTATTGCACTTCCAAAGTCAATGATGCGCCTAATAATTGGTGGGGAAAAAAAAAAGCATTAATAACATGTAGTAATTCGGATGGTTTTTAAAACACCTGATTATTACAAGACCTAACTACACACTAAGTGTGACATAAACTTTTCCACAACTGCAAATGCTGATCATATTATAAAACCATTCTTTCCTATTAACTTATATTCTAAAGTCCTAAATTACTAAACTTGAAATTACATAACAAAGAGTAATGAATTAGGGTCACTAATGGCAGTATCACCTTTTGAAATTCATATGCTATTATTTGCTGAAAAAGGTTTGCTTATAGTATTCAAAACATAGGTGCATGCAAGCCAAAAGACAGACACATACAAACAAGATCAAACCTGGCTTACAAGTTTCATTCGTTGATTGACATGCAAAGCACTAGAATTTGAGTGGTCAAGAAATCTCAGAGAAGAGAGCACTTGGGACCATAAGTACAGTAACAGAGAAATTTTGAAAGACATGTATACAGTGCAACTGAAAATTGCAGCATATGCACCTTAACAAGAATATGAAAGCAATAAGTTATTGCTCAATTCATTTTGAGCATGCAAAGTCTGGCTGAAGGTCTCATGAAGGTAAAAGTCTTCATGAAATAAAAGAAATGAGGAAAGCACTTTCTTCTTGTTCTAATATGGATCAACCACTTAATATATGCATCAAACACACCGTAAGGCTAAAAAGTGAGACCTTGGAGCTTCAACTATTTCATACACAATACAATGAGTAAAAGTGTAAAACATACATACCAACTCCAAGAGAGAAGCATATTTAACATTTAAAACAGTATAAATAAGATATGAAGAACAATACATTCTACTGGTAAAATTCTTATTTCCATTTGGAATTCCTCTCAAGCATCTTCCGGTCTTCTGGTCCTCAAAGCATATAACCATGTTCTCTTCCAAAAAGAAATATGAAAAACATACCAATTAGAACAAAGTCAGAAAAATTTTCTAAAAAATAGATAGGAAAACTAAAGAAAAAAAAAAGGAATCAGTATATATCATTTTATCCCTGTGATCTGCAGATATGGTTCTAGAATGTTTGACAAGTCAACTCCTAAAAGTTTTGTGACAGTATTTAACTATGAGCCCAGCATTTATATGCTTGCAAAGATAAACAGATAGTGGAAAGTATTAGGCACATGCAGTGTTGTCAAGGGCGCAAGGCGCACTCTAGCGCTAGAACCCTTATATTGCCTCAGGCGCAAGGCGCAAAAAAAGCCCTCGCCTAAGTGAAGTAAGGCGCAATATGTAAATGTGTGTGTTTTTGTATGTATGTATGTATATATATATATATATATATATATATATATATAAATATAAAATAAGCTTAAGATATATGATTATGATAATAAAATCTAAAGAGTGATCCAGTTTATCTACAAAACATGCAATTTTTTGTTGTTGGCCATTATGCATGATTTCTTTATGGTCCCATGTTTGTTGTTGAATACTCAAATGTTGAGAAGTAGAGAATTTGATACTACCCCCTTTTTTACTAGTAAAGATATATCTAATGGAAAAAGTTAAAAATTAAAGAAATTAAAGAAGACTTAAATCAGGCGGGCTTTTTTTACGCCTATCACCTTACAAAAAAGCGTGTCTAGGCGCACCAGGCGTGCGCCTGATCAAATGCGCCTCGCCTGAAAGGGTCTGAGGCGTTTTTGTTGTCTAGAGCTAAGGCGCAAGGCGTAGGCGCGCCTAGGCGCAAGGCGTAGGCGCGCCTAGGCGCACGCCTTGACATCACTGGGCACATGATGCCATATACTAGTTCATCAACATAAAATCATAGCATCCACAAAAGTTGATAAGATCTTTAGGTTAATTAAGCAAAATTCTTTTACTTATTGCTGGTAAAACTTTCCAAGAAGGATGGACTCCTCATGTGCTTCCAATATGCCAATTAACAACTGGATATATCCAACAAAACATAGTTGTACCGATACAAACTAAGAGCAGAAAAGAATGACTAAGTAAAATTATATAGTACACCTATGTTATCAAATCCCTCCCACCCCCAATCCGCCAGGCAGGCAGTCTATTTATAAAGAGCAATGCCATTCACATGCACAGCTCTCATCCCAACCCCACCCCCTTGACAATCAGCACACACCATAGAACCATACTCCTAACCTAAACCACCAAGCATAAATAATAATGATCGATCCTAACATGATAGACTATTAAAACAATGCACCAAATGTAAGGTATAACTTTTACTTATGTAGCAGAGCTGAGTGTATAACAAGGATTGCCCAAATATAATCATTTAAGCCAATGAAACCAAACAGTAAAGCTTGGACCTAGCAAAGGCAGTCAATAGATATCTTCACAAATATCCTAAGTTTTTATTTTTTTTTAAATATAATAAACAATAAACAACACTGTAAACAAGGCATTGTCATCCTCACCAGGTTTGATATCCCTGTGGGTAATATTGCGATCATGACAGGACTTCAGTGCTACCAACTGAGCAAATGAAAAGTGAAAGCATACATGAAGATAGCTGTTAAAACAAGATAACAAAAGTAGATATAATATAGTGGAGGGAGGACGTATTTGGTACATGAGAAACTTCTAGAAGAAACAAATATAAGCCACAATTTGTTACCAAGTTGAGATTTGAAACAACTTTTGTTAAAACTTGAATTACAAGTACTGTTCACTAGTCGAGCTAGGATTTGAGAATATAGCCAAGAGTGTTTAAAATGAGTTGAAGGTTTCTAGTATCATATGACTTGAGCGAAGTTTGTGACAAAAGAAAGAAAGAGAACTTAACATCCATTAGTTTAAATGAAAGAAACAGAAAGAAGAGAGCTGGAAAAGAATAAAAAAAAATAGGGAAGAGAATGGAATATAACTTTTGAAAATGTAAGGAAAAAGAATTTAAATTTAGAGTTTAAAGTGAGTATTCCTTTATCCCTTAACACTAATTCATTTAAGGAAATTTTTTGCAGAATTTTGAATGAATGATAACACTCTTTAGTCGGTGGGTTATGAACAAAATCATGACAGTTTAAACTTAAATCTGAAATCTGTAAGATGTACCAACTGCCGAATAAGATTGCGCATTTCTTCTTGTCCTTCTTCTGTTGTCTTCAACCAATGCCACCATTTTGATGGACGCAATACCTGAACTTGTTTTACTTCTTCAACCTTTTCTTCAGTTGCATTATGTTCTGCTTCTTCCACAGTATACATAAGCTTTGATAGTGACATGCCCTCATAATGAAATACAAGCCATATTTCATTAGATCGCGATTCAAATGACTCTACATATCTTGCGATATGGTTCAAACCTTCTTCAGAGGCAGCCCCGTGCCATCCAAATTTGTTCCGATATATATTTTCAGAACTCGAAGTGATTCCTAATTCTAAATTTAAATCTATCGTGTCATCAAAACCAGATTGTGATTCCTCCAAGAAAGATTCTGATACTTCAGCCGATGGAAAACTTCCAAGATTTCTAGAGGCATTTAAGAAGACTTCACCAAAATACTTCTCCCGTAGACCACTTAAGTAAACAGAAGCCCCTCTCTCCACCTGTGGATAATGGCATAAGATGTCTCCAGACAGTCATAAACAAGATAGAAACAACCACTCATTTAAGGAAGATAATGGCATTGCATAAGATGGGTTCAACATAGAAACCTTCATAATGGCTTACCATTATACGTTTCAGAATAAACAAGTTGCCATCAGGAGAACCAACATGACTATCATCACCAGATGTGTTACTACATGAACTACTGTCATAGGTGTCAAAATGAATATCACCAGAATTGGTATTCTTGTTTTCTTCACTCCAGCTTGAAGCATTACTGCCTTGATGGCAATTCCAACTAAACGACAACCATACCTCACCATAAGAACCACGACCGAATCTTTTCTTTAGTATATACCTGATAAAGGAGTACCAAGAGTTTCATAATGGTGAAATGACAATAAAGAACGACCAGTTTTATTTTTTTTAAAACCTTTGTTTTCTTATTTGAGAAAACCCAATCGCTTTAAGCATACACAGTTGCACATCAGTTCAAACTTTATCTATTGTTTGGATTAAAGAGAACGAAATTTGATCCCTAGGGGATTTGACGTAAAAATCAAAAGGCCCTTCGAGCAATATGCCAAAAAGAGTGATTCTAATTTCCTCCACTTTTGTTCTCCTAAAACTTTTAGGGAACATTTGGTATCCATTGTCATTGCAGATGGAGAATCTAGTGATCCTGTCAATGGTGATTATCTATCACCCTGTTAGGAACAAAATAGTAGGATCAGAATATTATCCATAAAAAAGTAGTCCACGTCTTTTAATGTCAGAAATGTCTCTAATTTGATATAAACCCATACATATGTTCATATATGTGAATAAAAATAAATAAATAACAATATATATTTACATATATATATATATATATATATGAATATAAACATATAAATATCAATGTATTTTATTTTATTTTATGTATATTTACATAAATTAGGGGCAATTTAGTCCAAAGGTCACTGCCAAGGAGGTGATCCAACATTATTAAGATTTTGGAGCATGATTGATGCATTTAAACTCAGTGACGGAGGATCAATACCATGGAAGATCACCAAGGTAATGCCAAATGGGGGAGGAAAGCATTAAGGAAAGAAAAGAATAAACCTCGAGTCCGGCATTGGATACTCCTCTGTCCCATAACTTGAACTAGTATCATGGAAGGGTATGGATTCAAGCAAACCAAGGAAACTAGCGAAGCCCTCTGGATTTACACATTGATCTTTAGCTCCATCAACAGTCATCCCAAAGTTTAAGCATAAACTCCGATCATTGTACACATTTAGAGGTCCACCTAACAAACAATTTAAAGAAATATATTGCAATATTGCACTATTAATGTCAGGAACATTAAGTAAGCTAATATGCTTCAGTTCCTACCAAATGAATCAAACAGGAAAACCATAATGGATCAACGGACTACCCGGCCCAGCCTGCCTGCTAAAAAGAAGAGACAGAACTTTACATACCACAGGGTTGTTCAAAGGCATTAGGTAAAGCCTGGGGTAGGTCATGCACATAATCTTCCTTTTGAGTTTGAATTGTATCATCCACATCATCATCAAGATTCTCAGATAAATAAAAACAGCCGTAACTGCCATGTTTTCCTTGAACCTACGTGGCAAAAGACAAACAAAATCATACACACAAAAATTTCCTACACTAGGGTGCAAGCTCCTATAATAGTGTTTCTATTATCTCAATCAACTTCAATGACTAGAAAGTCAAATTTCCTTAATGCCACAGGCACACTACAACTCAAAATCTAACAGGATAATAATGACAACTACACAGGAATTTGTTTAAGCTCCAAACAACTTGTAAGAGACTAATATTGTCACAAAGTAAAGGAACATTACAGTCAGCATCACAATAATTAGACTTTGAAGGGAAAAACAGGGAGAACCAAACTTATAGTCGGGCACAATTTGAGATTTTGATAAAATTAAAAAGTTCTTTCATTCAAACCCGACAAGAAAATAAGAGCAGGAAGCCACCCAGATGAGAGGGAAAAAAGCACCACAAAAATGAGAATGCATGCTTAGATCAAAGTAGAGTTTCCCAAGCTGCTATTTAGTTTTCTTTTCTTCTCAGATAATATATTTTCCTTTAAAATGAAACAGCCCCAGTTCTTGCCACAATGGAGAGTGGATGCCAATATCACAGCTCATAGACACCAAAAAACGAGAAATGCCTTGCAGTTTCCCAAGTCCATATTTAACAGTAGATAAGGGTCTTCACATCTTTTGACTTAAAATGCATACAACAGGAGGGGGTATAAAGTAGAACTGAGTCATTTAACCTGATAATATCTCTAAAAACTTCAACACTCCCTAGTTATCTCTCTCAGAGTGGGAACAAAAAATGGAAATATATCTCCATATGAAACACATTAGCTTCTCAGCCTTACCAATAACCTGCTAAACTTGGTTGTGATTGGATGAGTATGTTCCAACTGCAGTCGGTCAGGACTGATATCATTACCTGATATGATGGCAAAAGGAAACAAGCCCATTAACAAATTGAAAATAATTATTCATCACAGTAGCAAACATCTTAAATAAATAAATTTAAATAACTAAGATGCATCATCAAACTACAGTTCAAAACCTACACCTAAAGATGCCAAACAATATAGCATATAAACAAGATTTTTCAAGAGAACAGAAAAGATACAAATGCACTTAAATGGGAGCATGCCCATGTTACACTGATGCAATGAGGACTTACCTAAACCAGACTCAGAACATCAATAAGCCGGCACCTTGAGAAGGACATAGTAAACAACGAATGCAAGGAAAGATGATAGTGTTGCGATGGAATTTTATCGACCAATGAAGATGGCTATTTCAAACAAACATGCTAGCCACATGGCTCTGAGTTTAAACTGATTTATGCACTCATAAAGCTAAAAAGAGCATATATTTAAGGCAATTTAGTTCTCTCCTGAACCTAGTGAAGGTCAAATTCATTAAACTTCCTTACGTACAATTTCTTCTGATTACTAATGAATTCAGTCAGTGCCCATTCCATTCAAAAATATTCACAAGCAGGTATACCAAGAGATACTTACCTGATCGTTCATAAATGAACTTTTGTAGTCCATTAGCTGGGAATTCCTTGTCCCCTTTTCTTCCACGTCTTTCAGTCAGCAAACTTTGAGATAGATAAGCAGATCCCAATGGAACCACAACAGCTGCCATATTGTCCATGCTGCCCTTCTCGAAGGCAGCATTCACTAAGCAATCAGCTAGTGAAAGTGAGCATGAAGAAGATAGTCTTGATCCAATAGTATCATGATCCTTTACTTCCCAAAGTAAATCACAAACATCCTGCAAGCTCAACTTTTCAAATATGCCATCAGAGCCAGCCACCAGATAACTATCATTACCAGTCAGAGATTGCCAATCTGTCACCTCCGGTGCAGCAATAACACCATAACTGGAGAAACATGCACAGAATAATTTTAATAGGCATTTTGAAAATAAAGAGCTTTTTAAAATGTAATAAGCAAGATGAAAATTGTTGATTGGAAAAACAAACAGAATGTAAAAGTAAAGCAGAAGGCACAGCCACGCATAACTTAGAAAATGTTAGTACTATCTAAATAATAGATACCAAAAGATTAATCTTTGCATATTTCAAATCAGGATATTTCCCATTTCTTAGTAATATGTGAATTTAATAGATTTTTAAAAAATAAAGCAAACCATTCTATATTATCTAAAAACAGTAGAACAAACTGCCAGGGAAGGGGGTAGGGCTCCTTTCTTTATCTGCCCCCACATGAAGCAGTGCAAGATCCAATCACAACTATAATAAGCAAGATGAAAATCGTTGATTGGAAAAACAAACAGAATGTAAAAGTAAAGCAGAACGCACAGACACGCATAACTTAGAAAATGTTAGTACTATCTAAACAATAGATACCAAAAGATTAATCTTTGCGTATTTCAAATCAGGATATTTCCCATTTCTTAGTTATATGTGAATTTTAATAGATTTTTTAAAAATAAAGCAAACCATTCTATATTATCTAAAAACGGTACAACAAACTGCCAGGGAAGGGGGTAGGGCTCCTTTTTTATCTGCCTCAACATGAAGCAGTGCAAGATCCAATCTCAACCATAAGAGGACATTAAGGCAGAACCTGCTGCTTCACATGCTTCATCAGGAATTCACAATCACACACTTGAGGAAAGACATATCAAATCTATACATTTCTAGCAGGAAAAAGCTACCATGAGAGCACCCTCATTAAGCCTAAAAAGCCTACCTACTTTCACTTTCATTTTTACACTATCCCGATGCACATGCTTCATCATATAAAAAATAACCTTCCATATATGCATAATAAAACACCTTTTTATGAACATGAAGCCATGCACCGACTTAAGAAAATAACTCTCCCTTCCAAAAAAATCACCAAGATTTCTGTAGACTTTGACCAGCAAGTTTAGTTTTATTTTGAACATTTTAAGCTGAATCACGCCATGCCAATCATAAATCTCAAAATTTTCAGGAGGTTATAGCCAAATAGAAAATAAATGGAGGTAAGCTACATGAACTCTCAGTAGAAACTGACTCTTTTTAGAACATCACCTTTTATATAATACATCACCAATAGCACGGGAAATCGCCAGCTGACCATTCACCCGTGGCACACCACCCCAATCAACAACATAGCCACCAGCCGCTTCTACTCGATACCTTTCATCATCTCGATCAGGGTGATGATCTCTAGTTAGTTCCTTGACAATATAACGTAATAATCCACTGGACGCAGCCTGTTTATAGTTAGAATTTCTAAAAGGTGAAACAGCACCATTGCGCCTCTGCTCCCTGTACAATTGTAACAAAGTTGCTGCAATATGCAAGTTGCATGAGATGAATAACCTTTACCATATTCTTGTAGATATGGAAAAAAAAAATCTTTAATACTCTAAACTCTGACATGCAATGACGTGATTTGATAGACAAAACTCAATGAGCAACATTTTTAAGGGGATAAGGGGGGAAAAATATCTTCTAATCATGCTATGGAGAATATTTGAGTCCAAGAAAATTTTAGGAAAATTCAAGAGTCAACCAAAGATTCATCTGACCTTTAGCCTCAGAAGGAGAAAGAAATTTTTCGGAACACAGAATGGCTTTGGAATCTCCAATATTAGCAACTAAAATTTGACCATCTGCTATCAGTATAACTGTGGCTGTTGAACCCGAAGCAAGGTTATTTCTAGATGCTTCCTTCACAGATTGAAATCACATCAATATAAAAGAAAGTTTTAATGCACACAGTTCTGAAGAAGTGAAAGAGAAAACCAATTAAAGATACCTTGGAAAATGTTGCATCTATGTCATGGATTGCCCTTAACAAAGCTTCCTTCAAAATGTCCAAGTGAAAAGAATCATCAAGATTTTCTGGGACTGAAAACTTAAATCTGTGCAAGCATTTATACTTGGGATTAGATATCAGTATCACCAACAGCAATCAACAGATATATCCATTTTTCTAAAACAAGGAAGTGAGGAACTGGAACATAAATATGTCCTGAGTGTACATATGAAAGCACCTTTCAAAGTTCAATCCATGCCCTCCAAGCTCTTCGTCCCAATTAAGCACTTGGAAAACAATATCCTGTGCTCCCACATTTGGCAACCTACCTGACTGTTTCTTCAATACAACGGAAAAACTTGCATCCAAAAGGAAATATGTATGCAAAGCAAAATACTCCAGTAAAAGTTTTGAAGCCATCTCACTAGCTTCAGCACCATTATGACCATCAAAAACTGCAACAACTCCAACTGTAACTTCCTTAACCCCCATTTTGCCTGCCCCAATATATCAAAATTTATATATATTAAAACAACTATAGCATGAGACTTAAGACAAGTTATTAAATCATTGATATGTACAAACTTTTTCGACCATCAGAAAAATCAGCAAAAATACAGAATCATTCACCGTTTAATAAGATCCTTTTGGAACAAAATTGCCTCTATAAGAACATAAGTCGGTAGTAAACTTTGAAGTTAATAGTCTAGTTTAGCAAAATATCTCTCCACTTTTACAATTCAACCTTCTTTGAGTTAAGTTAATATCATCACTACATTAGTTACAGTCATTAGAATCGAACTAGCCATTTAATTAACAGATAAAACTTCATAACTTTAATCTTTAAAAAAATTAAATCCCTGTCTAGGATTTTTTTCCCCAAAGTGATAAAGTTTTTTAATAAATAACCAATAAAAGCAAATTCAATCAATAAAAACCCTATAAGCAAATTCATTCTCATTCTCAAACCATAACACAAGAACTGTTATTAAATTGCAACATAAATTTATCCTTTTCTTTTCTTACTCTACTGTATTACTAGTAAAAACAATTTCTCTATGAACACATTGTAAAACCCTAAAAACCACAACGCCGCACAAATAGAAACAGAGAGAAAGATAGAGAGATACTCGGGAAGGGAATGTGGAGATCGAGCATGCAGAGAGTGCGATCTTCCATGTGCTTTCGTCGACCCTGGAGCATGGCCGATTGACAACGTCTCGTCGCGGAAGTGGCGGCGCGCTTACCAGAATCGTGATCCGGAATCTTCCAGCGAGGGCATTTTGGAGATTGAAACACCGCGGGTGCACCGCCTTCTTTATAAACCGTCAAACAGGTCGAAGATTCTCCATGAGAGCGTGTCGGGGAGCACACCAGGAATCCTAAAACGACGAGCAATAATTTGAACGACATCGTGATCTGTCACCCATTAACCGACTCTCTGGTTTTCCTTGATGGAATGGAACCGCGCTCCGCGAAGGTGAACAATTGAGAAAATTCGTGAGCAAAAAAAGAAACTAATATAATTGCGCGCTTCGCGAGGAAATTTTTTTTTTTTTTTTAAGTGCTCATTGGCCGATCCGGTCCGGTTGGGTTCGGATCGGGTTTAGATATGATATCAATATCATATATACTTATTCAAATTCAGTCCGACCAAAATATAAATTTCAAATTCTGTCCAAACCCGTTTATATTTATAAATGGGTAATCCAAATCCGTTTAAATCCGTCTATTTTTTTTTTAAATTAAACAAATATTTTTTTATTATTTAATTTTTTTATTAAATTTTAAAACATTGATAACTTAACATATTTTTAAATATTTATACTATTATATTATATATATTTATTTTTATATGATATAAATTATATAATATATAAAATATAAAAATAATATATTATATTATATAAATGAAAAACGAATCGAGTCAGGCCGAGCCGAGTTCGAGTCTTGATTATTGAAATCAAGACCCAACTTATTTTCTAAATGGTTTCATTTTTTTTTCTAATCCATATTTTTAGTCTAATTTTGTTCAAACCTTTTAAAATATTAACGTACTTTTATATTTGAATGGATAACTCGGGAACTATAATTTTTTGCCCATGGCTTTGTTGACGGGACTGGAGAAATTTTATAGGGTCCATTTCCATTCAGGGTGCCAACTGCTGAGTTTGGTACCATTTTATTTAGCCCATAAATTTGAAATTAGGCCCAATGTAGAAACAATTGGAAAAACAAAATTTTCATTATATTTTCTATAACAGTTTTTTTAAGATAAAAATTAAAAAGGAATTTTTCATTTTTGAATGTCTAAATAGATTTGGAAACTTTAAACACCAAACAAATACGATACCGTTTAATAAATATAAAAATAGTATAATAAATACAATATAACACGTTTAAGCATGATTAACAAGATATATTTAATATACATATTATATTCGTATTTAAAATTTTGACACATATAAAAGTTTATGACGTGTTCATATTTATGCGGTTGATAAAAAAAAACACAAGATACGTCTGGATTATTACTTCTATGTCAAAATATTGAAAGTTAAACATACACAAGAAAAAGATAATTCAAGACGAAATTTCTAAACAAATTATGAAGACAAAAGTTAATTATGTTTAGTTTTACCTACTAAAAGTAAATTTTGGAATGCATGTTTTTCCCCCAAATATATGTTTTATCATGTAATATTTGTTTGCTAAAGCAATACAATATTGAAATATAACTTAAAATAAAATTGCATCAAACTTGTTGACATGAATGGATTTCTTTTTTGATACATAGAAAATTTTAAGCTACACTAATTAAGTCTCTTTCACTTTGTAAATTTTACTTTGTTTATTCTAAATTTTAAATTCAAGAGTTTCACGATTGATCTCCATGTTCTAACCACGATAAATAATTAATATAATAAAAAATACTTTTAACTTTACCAAGAACTGTATCCCGTGGAAAATCTCTCTTGTTAGGGCTAGTTTAGCATTGCTGTTGGAAAAAGCTCGGGTTAAAAAAAGCTCAAGTTGAAAAAAATGTGTTTATAAAGTGTGGTGAAAAAGTGTGGTTTAAAAACTTTTAAGTGTTTAGTATTGCTGTGAGAAAGTGTTGTAGGAAATTGAAATGTCAAAAAAATATATGTTTAAAATAATAAAAGTATAGAGATGTGAGGATAATAAAGTCATTTTATCCAAAAGCCAGCTTTTAAAGCCCGAAAGCTATATTTTTTGGCTTTTTGGTTTGGCTTTTTAAACCATGGTTTCAACAGCAGAAGCCAATTTTTTTTATCTGTTTAGCATTGCGTTTGCGGTAGGGGTGTAAACGAGACACTTGTGCTCGCAAGCTACTCGAGTTCGACTCGAAAAAAACTCGAATTCGATTCGGTCATTATCAAGCCGAGCTCGAGCTCGAGCAGCTCAAGCTATCGAGCGAGCCGAGTTCGAGTAACTTAATACCCGATTCGAGCAGCTCGCTAGCCTAATCGAGCTTTTTTATTTATAATATTTTTATTATTAAATTATTATTTTACCCTTAATATATATACATACTTAAAAACCCTTTATTCGAGCTCGAGCATATAAACGAGCCTAATCGAGTCGAGCTCGAATAGTTCGATTTTATCTCGAGCCGAGCTCAAGCTTAAAAAATGACACTCGATCGAGCTCGAACCGAGCTTCGAACCTCGAGTTTCGAATCGAGCTCGAGCTTCTCAGTATTCGAGCTCGGCTCGGCTCGATTACAGTCCTAGTTTGCGGTGAAAAACAGCTTTTGACCTCAAAAGTTGTGCCAGAAGCAATGCTAAACGAGGCCTTAATGGTGTTTCTAACCCTGTTTGCTTCATCCGTCATTCAATTTTTCTCGTTTGTATATTGGAGAGACTGGAGATTCGCACTTAATCTATGAAGTATTGTCTAGAGATGACAAAACTCGATCCGATCGATGGATTTCGAACCGATCCGATCCAAATGGAAAGGTTTTTTTTTTTAACAATGGAGGCGGAGCGGGACGGTACGGTTTTCTTTGTTTGAAAGGCAGGGATAGAGCAGTTGTGGTAATTGCCTGCTCCGCCCCGAATATTGAAATTACAATTTTACCCTTAAATATTTAGCTTTTAAAATAATAATAAAATAATATAATTAAACTTATTATTTTTATTTCTCTTTTTAAAAAGCTAAACCTAATACTTTATTTTTTTTCTCTTCCTAGATTAGAAACATGTTTATATTGAATTTATATTTAATTTTTTTTACAATGCTTTATTATTTGAAAAAAATAAAAATAATTAATAAATATCAAATGGGGCAGGGCTGGGCGGTTATGGATGTAACTGACATCCATGGAGGTGGTAGTGGTATTGAAATCTCAACATCCACGGTGGAGGGCGGGGCAAAGCAGTGCTATAGCGGGGCGGGGGCAAATACTGCAAAATCCGCCCCCGCCCCGCTCCATTGTCATCCCTAGTATTGTCCGCTTTAACTTGAAAGTCTCACAGTTTTATACCTCAAGAGGCGCTTCTTGTGAAACAAAACCGTGAGACTTTAGGGTTAAAGCAGACAATACCTCGCAGGTTAAGTGCGGGTCTCCACATATATCCTTTGCTGCATATCTTTCTCTACTTTGGTTAGGTTTGCAACTAGAGATGGTAATGGAGCGGGGCGGATATTGCAAAATTTTCCCCTGCCCCCGCCCCGCTCTGTCATGGATGTAGAAATTCCAATACCACTACCACCTCCATGAATGTATGTTACATTCATAACTGTTCCACCCCGCCCTGTCCCATCCGATATTTATTAGTTATTTCTAATTTTGTTCAAATAATAAATTATTGTAAACAAAATTAAATATAAATTCGGCATAAACATCAAATGATAATGTATTAGGTTTATGTTTTTTTTTTTTAAAAATAAAAAATAATATGTTTAGTTGTATTATTTTATTATCCTTTTAAAAATTAAATATTTAAGGGTAAATAGTAATTATAGTATTCGGGGTAGGACGGGACGGAGTAGGCAATTACCATAACTGCTCTATTCCCACCTTTCAAACAAATAAAAACCTTCCCGTCCCGCTCCACTTCCATTGTTAAAAATAAAAAACTCTTATTTCAAAGCGAATTAGTTCGAAATTAAATATTTAAGGGTAAATAGTAATTACAGTATTCGGAGCAGGGCGGGACGGAGTAGGCAATTACCAGAACTGCTTCATTCACACCTTTCAAACAAAACAAAAAACCGTCCCGTCCCGCTCCACTTCCATTGTTAAAAATAAAAAACTCTTATTTCAAAGCGAATTGATTCGAAATTCATCGGGCAGTTCAAATTTTACCATCCCTATTTGCAACTGTAGATCAGAATCTGTGATAGTTACTAGTCATCGCCATGACTTGTTTCAAAGGTTCTTGTTTTTCTTTTTACCCCTTGAAAAAACACCCATTATATATGCATACAAATGCATTTATTTAATTCACTAATAATTGGCTGCCCTCTTGTATAATTCTTTTTTCTTGGCCTTAAACGAGTGTAGATTGTTCTTCTGAAGCTGTTGAAAATAGACAAGATAGTAGCTGAAAATTGCAAAGCAAACACAACTAAGATGTTGCTATTGGATCCATCCAATGATAATCACTTGGTATTTTTTGAAATTTTTTTATCGGTTTAGCTTTTCCTGTATTTAAGATTGTTTCTTTTTATGTGAGAAACTAATAAGTTATGTTACTCGGACTTCAGGTGAATGTTAAATACAAGTATATTCAAATTTTTATATATATTTTTTATATATTTGAAGGATCGTACCCTCATATTTGTATTCGAATATGTGTCGGATACGAGTATAGAATATGAATACTTAAAAAAAAAAAAATTGAGTAACAGGTAGCAAAAGCGTGGTCGGCGATAATGAACAATCATGTTGATATTTTTTTCATGGCCATGGCAATTGGATTCTTATTGGTCGCTTTCAAATCTTTCACCAACTGTAACTAAGAGCTCATGGCCGGGTCACGGCTCGATTTTTTTTCAATATCTTTACCTAGACTCGACAGGTCCGAATTTACTATTTATAATATTAAAAAAATATTTTTTTTAAATTTATTTATATATTTTTATAATTAAAATTAAATAAAATAATATTATTTTAATAAAAAAAATATTGTTTTGTACCGAACCGGATTAAAAATATCTTGTCCAAATCTGACTTAATATAAATCGAATCTGTCGAGCCGGATGAACTGTTCAACCTATGAGCAGGTCTACTTTCACCTATTGTCCTCCGGATGATGAAATTATTCAAGAATTCCGTGATAAGTATTAGAGATTTTTATCTAAAGGTTGCTGTCTATTTCTTCAAAAGTTGAGATTTGCTGAGTAAATTGAAAGGACTTGGTTTTCATCAGTGGATATGAACGTGATCATATACTCAAAAGTGACATTCATAGTTGTCAATTTTTTTTTCTCATTTTGTGGCGGAAATTGCATATAGACGCATTTGTCGGTTACCCGTTACCACCTAAAATCCATTGAAAACTCTAATTTTGTTAGCTCTTGAATGTTGGAACAGGAAATTTTGGTTAAACATTAAAAAAAAAAAAAAACTACACTACTTGCGAAAAAAATTAAGGTTAAAAAATTTTAATAAGAGATCGAATCGATCAGATCTCTGATTCTTGATCTAACTAATTCAATTGATTGAATCAATCGATTTGATTATTCTTTTTATATTTAAACACTACGTTTAATGTTAAATAAATATGAAATATAATTAATAATTAACAAAAAATATGTATTTGATTTAATGATATGATGTTTAATATAAATTAAGAGGTTAAAGATTTATTTTTTTTTAATTACAAATATATATATATAATTGATTTTTTACAGGGCCAATCCAATTTTTATCGATTTTAACCTATTAAATCGGTTTTGTCTCGATTTAATTAATACTCGATTTAAATATACTATTCAAATTGGACAGATCATTAATTTTCGATTCAACGGATTCAACTAATCGATCCGGTCTAATTTTTTAATTAATGAAAAAAAAATGGAAAAACAAGTAAGTAAAAAGATTGAGATCACGTTTCGTTGGGATATTGCCTATTTCATCCATCCTGTATTCCTTCGCCATCATTAATAGTTCCGTAATAACCATTTTTGATTGAGAGCAAATAATAGCTATTTTATGTCGATTCTTTTTTCCCTATAAGAATAGGATGATTATTTTTTAGACCCCTTGAAATATTTTTTGAAGTTTCAAAATTATTCAATTATAAGAGTGCAAAAATGCGATTTTTTTATTAAAATATAACTAAAAAAAATTATTTATCAAAATATTATTTTTTTCAGATTAATTCTCAAAATTCATTTTTTTTAAATCAGTTGAGAAATCGCCATAGACCATGACGATTTTCCAACTGATTTAAAAAAAAATTAAAAATTAATCTAAAAAAAATAATTTTTTAATAAATAATTTTTTTTTAACTATATTGTGATAAAAAAATCGCAAAAATGTACCTAAAACCATTAATCACAACATTTCGACGATCAAAAAAAATTTTGACGACCCGAAATTATCGTCATCCTAACCAGATCATGTGGTCGTTGGTAAGATCTAGTCACTGTCAACAACAAATATGATCATTTATCTATGATTAAATCTGATTCGATTTTTTCAACATTGATTATCAATTAAGGATAGCAATAAAGCGGGCAGGGACAAAGATTTTTATTTTTTATTTTCATCTCACTTTTGCATTGATGTTGAAAACATTAATTTTCATAGATGTCGGTTATATCTATAACTGTTTCATTATACTTCATCCCACTTTTTACTAATTATTTTTTAATTTAATATTATAAAAATATATATTATAATTTATTCATGAACATAATTTTAATATATATATATATAATTAATATCAGTGTATATATATGATTTTAATATATTATAATATATACTAAAAATATAAAACGAATATATAAAATATTTAAGGGATAAAATAATAATTTTAAAAGATGAGGTGGGATGGAATGAAGTAAGCATTTATTAAAATCGTCCCACTTCATTTCGCCTTTATTTTTTTAAAAAAAAAAAATCTTTTCATTCAAAATAAATTAATACAAAATTTATGAAACGAATCGAATTTTACCATCTCTATTATCAACGAAGGTGGCATCGAAAAAAAAAAGGGTTGAAACTGAAACATTCAAAACTAATAAAAAAAAGATGGGTTGTGTTCTTATGTGAAACTAAACTTGTTTCAAGAGAGTTTGATAGAATAAGAAGATTGTGTGATGATGAACCTGGTCTTGATTCACTGGTCGGAGATAAAATCATATAATTGGTAATTGTCTATTTGTTACAACACTAAATTCTTCGAGAATGCAGAAAAATCAAGTATTGCTTTAGGGCGCCGTTTCCAACAATTACAGTCTAATACATATTTAATCTCATATATTTCATTCAATACCTTAAATTCATTGACAAATAATACTATTAATTTCAAAATAAAATCCTTATACTCATATTAATCAATCAACCAACAAAAAAATTTATGCAAAGCAAACCAAATCCTTAATAAAAAATAGAACCGATCAAAAATTCAAAAGTAATAAAGCAATAGACAAAACATAATTTCTAGAATAAATAGAGAAATTAACAAATCTCTTTATCTTTGAACAAATGTAACTTTTTGCCGGATAATTACGAAGTAAACAAACAATGTAAATAGAAAAATAAGAGAACAAAAATTCATCATTAACATTAAAAAAAGATAACTTTAATAAGGAAAATTTATACCGTAAAAAATTCTAATAAATAAAGTATTTCACAATTTCAAGTGAAGCATCATTTATTGTATTGATGATATTAAGTAGTATAAAATTTGTTTCTATCAAACTTCTAAAAATGATAAATATTACTTAAATAATGAAGACAGTAAGTAGTATAAAATTTTATGGATTAAAACTTCTAAGTTTTACATTAATATATAAATTTAATTATTATTTTACTTTAATGACTTGAAGCTTAACCAAAATTAAGTGAAAATGACTGCTATAATATTTGTAATTTGATAAAATTGATTAATCCAACTGAATAGGTTATTGGAAAGAATTACTTTGATATTGGTAATTTGATAAAATTGATTATTCCAGCCTAATAGGTTGAATTATATCCGAATATAATAATTGAATAAATTTTATTAGCCATTGTTAGTGGATAAATCTTAATAATAGGTAATTTAAAAATATAATGAGTAACAATATTTATTTTCTTCAGTTTAAAAGTTTTGCGCTTTTATATATATTATAAATTATATTGTTGTAGATTCAGTTATTACCCTTAATTGTAAAATATGCAATTAACCCAAACTAACAAAGGCCATATGCAGTATTCCATTATATAGATCGAGACCACCAGATAGGTTGGTATAGCATTACACAAAGGATGGGAAATATATTGTGAAAAGTGGTTATAAAGTTTTAGCACAGAAGCAAGCTGTTCATGGACCTTCGAGATTCATCTGGAAACCACTCTGGTCTGCCCAGGTACCATACAAAATTAAACTGTTTGGTTGGCGTTTCTGTCATGGTATCATTCCAACCAAGTCTAATCTTGCTTCCAGAATTAAAGATTTGAATACTATGTGTCTTCGATGTGCTAATACAGCAGAAACGGACCTGCATGCTTTACGGGATTGTGCTTTGCCGAGGGAAGTTCTGGATCTGATCCACTTTCCCCAAACTCTGATAAACATCTCAGTGGATAGCATGGTGGAATGGATGGAGGAAGCTGCTAGACAGCTTAGTGCAGATGCTTTTGATAGCTTTCTAGTGACTCTCTGGGACTTATGGTATGTGAGAAATGTGGAGGCTAAAAGAGATCCAAAACCTGATGGAAGGATAATAGCTGAACATATCAGAAGCTATGTCCAGGAATACAAACAAGCCCAAGTGGAAAACAGTTCCAAACCACAAACAAGGAGTCAGATTCAATGGAAACCTCCACCAATGGATGTTCTCAAAGTTAATTTTGATGGAGCTTTTGATGCAAATCTTCAACAAGGTGGAATCGGAGTAGTGATCAGGGATTTCGAAGGATTTGTAATGGGAGCAGCTGCAGTTAGAATATTGCATTGTACCGAATCTGATATATCAGAAGCACTGGCAGCTTTGAAGGCAATGGAAGTTGCTCAACAGATGGGATTCAAAAGTGTAATTTTGGAAGGCGATGCACTTGGGATCATTAAAAAACTGCAAATGGATGAGGATGACTTATCAAGTATAGGTCATTTGATGGAGGAAGGAAGACTTCTGATGAACAATTTTGATGAATGCAGAGCCCAACGTATCAGAAGAGAAGGAAACGCTGTAGCACATGCTTTAGCTAGGTATAGTTTACAAATTGCTGAAGATTTATTTTGGATAGAAGATTACCCTTATGTTATACGGCTTTTTTATTACAATATAGCCAAAAAAAAAATTATCAAATTACCGTTACTTTTTGATTATTTCCCAAAATACGGACCTTTTTTTTTCAGCTGGGAAATCGCCATCCCCCATGGCGATTTCCCAGCGTGTTTTTTTGCAAATTTGCAAAAAAATACCAAGGGAAATCGCCACCCCCCATGGCGATTTCCCTTGGTAATTTTAGCCAATTTTGCTAAAACCATGAAGGGAAATCGCCATGGGGGGTGGCGATTTCCCTTCATGTATATATTTTTTTTTTAATTAATAAAAAAAAATTATATTAATACAATATTTTATTTTAATTTGATAAATTTATTTTTAAAAATTATAAATTAAATTAAAATATTTTTTTTATAATTTAAAAAAATTTAAAAATTCGTAAAATATATTTTAGGTTTTTTTATAATTTAATATTTTGAATTTTTTTTTTAAATTTTAAATTTCAAATGAAAAAAAAAATTATAAAATAAAAATAAAAAAAATTATAAAATTTTTTTATAATTTTTTAAAAATTACCCCCACGTCCCCCCTCCCCCCACACCCCCCACCTTCTATAAATACCCCCCTCCTCTTCTTCAAATTTTCATTCCTCTCATTCAAATTTTCATTTTCTTTCAAAATTTTTTCATTTTTCTACCAAAAAAAATTTCTTTCTACAAATTTTTTTTTCTACAACAATATTTTGAAATGGCTTCACTATTGAGGTTACAAGAAAATCACATCTCGGAGGTTATATTTAACGAGGTAAGTAAATTGTTATATTATTATTGTTTTTTATATTATTATTATTTTTTATATTATTATTATTTTTTATATTATTATTGTTTTTTATATTATTATTGTTTTTTATATTATTATATTATTATTGTTTTTTATATTATTATTGTTTTTTATATTATTATTGTGTTATATTATATTATATTATTATTGTGTTATATTATATTATTATTGTTTTATATTATATTATATTATTATTGTTTTATATATTATTATTGTTTTATATTATATTATATTATTATTGTTTTATATTATATTATTATTGTTTTTTATATTATTATTGTTTTATATTATATTATTATTGTTTTTTATATTATTATTGTATTATATTATATTATTATTGTTTTATATTATATTATTATAGTTTTTTATATTATTATTGTTTTATATTATATTATATTATTATTCTTTATATTATATTATATTATTATTGTTTTTTTATATTATATTATTATTGTTTTTTTATATTATATTATTATTGTTTTTTTATACGAAATTATTGTTTTATATTATATTATTATTGTTTTATATTATATTATATTATTATTGTTTATATTATATTATATTATATTATATTATATTATATTATTATTGTTTTATATTATATTATATTATTATTGTTTATATTATATTATATTATATTATTATTTTGTTATTTTATAGTTTTATTTATTACTTTTTAATTGTTATAGTTTTATAATATATTAATTTTTATTATTATAACAGGAAACTCGTCGCGTATTACGTTCGAGGAAATTTACATTGGAGGACCCGCATCCTTATATTATCGACCACTTAAGAAGAGCCGAATTTTATCACGCAAGTCAAATTCGACGACTTGTGATACAACCCGATTTAATCTCTGCGTTGGTCGAACGATGGAGACCCGAGACGCACACTTTTCATTTTCCATGTGGTGAATGCACGGTCAGTCTCGAAGATGTTGCGCTGCAACTTGGACTTCCGATCCATCGCGATGCAGTTACAGGCGGAAGCCTGCTAGATTGGAATGAACTGTGTCAAGATCTATTGGGTGAGGTACCTCCAGAAGACGTCGTATCTGGCTCAACGGTGAGACTGACTTGGTTGAAAACGTTTCAAAATCTGCCATTACATGCAACCGAACAACAAATACAATATGCTGCTAGAGCATATATTTTACGTTTGATTGGAGGATTACTGATGCCTGACAAATCGAGCAGTCGGGTACATTTAATGTATCTTCCATTGCTACGTGATTTAGAGGAAGCAGCAAATTATAGTTGGGGTTCTGCGTGTTTGGCAGTTTTGTATAGAGAACTTTGCCGAGCTACAGTTCCAAAAAACCATGACATAGGTGGATGTCTAGTGCTTCTACAATCATGGGCTTGGTATCGACTACCATTTCTTGCTCCGCGCGTGGATATTTCGGCTGTATACCCCCTTGCAAGCAGGTAATAATCTTTACTATTTTATTAATTTTGTACGAAATTGTATTTTTATAGGTCATTAAGATATTATATGCATTTTAATAGGTGGAGTAGGAGTACGGGTAGAGATTTTACAGAGACTCCGAGCGATCTTGCAAGTATAAGACTACGACTAGATCGACTAGGATATGATAAGGTAAATATTTCGATTGTTACATTGAAGTTTTTTTTTTTCCCACTAGCCTTATGAAACTAATAATTTGTAATAATTATTCGCAGTTTCTGTGGATGCCATATTCCTCGAGTGAAATTATGGCATGCCTCCCATCGGATGCCTACAATAATTTCAATATATGGAAAGCAAACACAGCATTGATATGCTTTTCATATGTAGAGTGGTACCAAACTGACCGGGTGTTGCGACAATTTGAGATGCAACAACCAATTCCTGCAGCCCCGATGAACCTTGATAAGCTTCACAAGGTTGACATGCGTGGTCGTAATGATGAATTCTGGCCTGCGAAGCATGAACGTTGGATCCAATGGTGGAACATACGTTTTGAACGAATTCCGACAGGTTACCCGATTGTTGGTAATAATTTCAACCCGTCTGCTGATTACATAAGATGGTATAGAAATGAAGGTCGGCCTTTCGTTTGTCCACCGTCGATGCACGAGGATGTTAGGAGTATGCCATTTACCGGACAAACTTCAGCTCCAGTCCCTCCTACACAGGATATGGATGCTCCTAGACCTCGCCGACAACGTGGGCGAAGGCGTCAACCGACCTCATCGGAGTTCACAGCACCGAGGATGTCATTTGATCATCCTGAACCTGAACGGGATCATGGAGTACCATCCAGCCATCGTTATTCCGTAAGTCACCCCGGATATGACGTTGATGAGTGTTACCGACCATCACCGCCAAGAACGAGGTTAGATGACCAGCTCCCCGTCCTAAGTCCAAGTTCAGCATATTTAACATCCATGTATCAGTTTGGAACCCCTTCGTCAGCATTTGATGCTACATCATTTATGGGTGCATCTAGTAGTCAGGTTCCCGTTATGGGTGAACTAGGTGTTGGCTCATCCAGCAGTGGGTTTCAAATTTTTGATACGGATGAAACGACTGATGACATACAACCGGAACCAGTGGCGGTTATAGCAAGAGGTCGTGGTGGACCGCGAATACGTGCCACTGACGAGGTTGAACGACGGGTGCAACCACCACGCACTAGAAGAACTCGACACTGTTGCTCTACACCACGCAATAATTAGAATAATTGTAATGTGTTTTAAATTTCTAATATAAATTTATATGTTTTGCATTTCATGTAATTTGTTCGGAAATTAATTGTTATATTTTATTTTAATTTATATCTTAATGTTGTTATTTAATTTTAATATAATAATCCAAATTACATGATAAGTTGCTTTTCCTTTTTTCATTTTAATTTAATTTTCTTTTTAAATTATAATAAGAAAAAAAAATTTAATCAGAAATTAAATTAAATTTTTTTTATCAAATATCCAGTTTTAAACTGTAACAATCTATATTATTATTAAAAACAATGATTAAATTAATGTCACGAGTTAATCGAATACCAACTCAAAAAAACTAATCAAATTAAAAAAATTATTTTACGATACCAACTTAAAAATAACTTCTTTATTTAAAAAAGTGACTCGATAAATTTCTTTTAAAAAAAATTTATTTACATTTTACATCATTAAATTATTTTTGATATAAATTAAATTTTCTTTTTTATAATATTACAAAATTATAAAAAATAAATTTTTTGATATAAAAATTTAATAAAAAATATAATCTTCTTTTTAAATTTTAATAAGAAATATATTTTTATTTTTTATAAAATTGTAATAATAAATTAAATTACATTTTTAATATATATTTTAAAAAAATAAATAACCAAACCTATAAAAAAAATATTTTAATTTAATTTATAATTTTTAAAAATAAATTTATCAAATTAAAATAAAATATTGTTTTAATATAATTTTTGTTTATTAATTAAAAAAAAAAATATACATGAAGGGAAATCGCCACCCCCCATGGCGATTTCCCTTCATGGTTTTAGCAAAATTGGCTAAAATTATCAAGGGAAATCGCCATGGGGGGTGGCGATTTCCCTTGGTATTTTTTTGCAAATTTACAAAAAACACCAAGGGAAATCGCCATCCCCCATGGCGATTTCCCTTGGTGTTTTTTGCAAATTTGCAAAAAAACACGCTGGGAAATCGCCATGGGGGATGGCGATTTCCCAGCTGAAAAAAAAAGGTCCGTATTTTGGGAAATAATCAAAAAGTAACGGTAATTTGATAATTTTTTTTTTCGCTATATTGTAATAAAAAAGCCTATGTTATACATCAAGTTGTAATGACTGATACTATTAATATATAATAAATCTTGATTTCAAAAAAAAAAAAAAAAAAAAACTAATAAAAAAAGAAAAGTCATCAAAGCTAAGGCCCAGTTTCTTGCCTCCTATCCTTTATAGCCTGTGACTCGCGCGCCATCTCATGTTCGAAAAATCGTAGGCGTGGGCTCCACTTTCACGCGCTTTGTGTTGTGGTGGGGCCTCACCGCAAATATCATGAAGTCAGATCCTCTCTAATTTTTATTAATATTAAGATCACTAAAATTCCGTTGAAATTATATTTTAAAAAAAATAAATATAAAAAAAATGAGTTATTTTTGTAAGTGGATCATTTTTTTTAAAAAAATAAATAGTTCTTTAAAAGTATTTTTTTTAAAATTATTATATAAAATATTAAAATATATATCTTTATTTAATTTTTTATTTTTTAATTCTTAATGGCTTTTAGATATTTTTAATGATTGAGTTGGTATCACTTGACTCAGTGATACCAACTCAATCATTGTCTTTAATAATAGTATAGATTATTATATATTAAAATTTATCTTACTCAATGAATTAAAAAATATTTTAAAAAGAATATTAAATTAAAAAATAAGTGAATATTTTTTTAAAAAAATTTAAAAGATATTAAAATATGAGTAATTTTTTAGTGTCAGTTATTTTTAAAAAAATTAAAAGAACTAAATATCTTTAATTTCATTTTGTTATTATAACTTAATTTTGACTTGTAATTTTTTTAACTGAATTGGTGTCATTTGACTCGTTACATTAATTCAATAAAAAATTTATAATTAGTATATATTATTATTAGGAGCATCATATTTGTTTATAAAAGATGAATTCACCTTGCTTACTTTACGTATATTAGAAATTTGTAGACTCACATTGTAGATGGAATAAAGAAATTATGTGATTTTTTTTTTTGAAAAATAAGAAAATTTATTTATAGGTACCTTTTTTTTAAAAAGAAAAAGTGGGTAATTATTAAAAAAACAAGTATTTTATTAAATAATATATAAATTAAAAAAATGAATATATCTATTATGTAATTTGATATTATAATTTTTTATTTTTTGTATTTTTTTAATTGAGTTGATGTCACTTGACCCATATCATCAAACTCAACCAACTCTTTTGTAACTAAAATTTGGTACACCAACGACGTTGATGAATTTTTTTTTAAAAAATAAAAATAAAATTTATTAAAATAGTTTTAATTGTGGTAAAAATGGATTTTTTTTTTACTTTTAAATAACAAAAATTTAAAATACATAAATACCCTAATTTTATATTTTTATTATTATTTATTTTCAATTTTTTTTTATCTTTTTTGTGTGAGTTGATGTTATTTAATCCGAGATTTTAAAAATAACTAAGTTATAACACACAACTAATGACACTAGTTAAAATAATACTAAAAGATAAATGTAATTGATGCATTGTCTCCTCTTGAATTTAGTGAAAGTAGTATATTAAATGTAAAAATCTTTTCTCAAATAGTAATTAATTATTTTTAATCAATATCTATAAACACTCACTAATCAAACTCTAATGAAAATTAAGAAAACGTAAATCTGATAATTTTGGATACACGAAATAATATAAAAATAATAATTAAAACATGAAACAATATAAAAAAAATTATATAAACACTGTATAAATATATAAATGTATCAAAATCTATATAACACAAATCATTAACGGATTTCAATTCACCTATTTTTTGTTCTCCTTGGTTTTGATACGTGAGCAATAAATATTGTCCATTTGTAAAGATAAAGTTCAAAGGTTTCTTTCTATTTTATTTTATTTATGTTACAAGTAAAGTTTAGAACATAGTATCTAATAAAGGTCTTGAATTATATATATATATATATATATATATAAAAGTCGAAAGATTGGATTAGATTTATCAATTTGTATACTTATATCGTGTTTTTGTTTTTTTTTTGTCATAAATGTTATATATTTATATAAATTTTGATACGTTAATAATTCGTATTATATAAATTTTGACACGTTTATATATTTATGTATTGTTGGTGTTTTTTTTTTTTTTATATTTATATTGTGGCATTTTTTTTCTATGTCATATTCAAAATTACCAGATCTAGATCGAATTAGCATTACGGGGTATGCAGGTTGAACATGAATTTAATTATATTTTTCTCTATTAATAAAAAAAATATTTTTTTGGGCAAAAAAGTACATGTTTGATAATTAGTGTATATATATATATAATATAAATAAAAGTGGTATGGCTAGTAGTAGATCTATTTATGAGCCGGGTTGAGGTTCGAATTTTTTTCATATCCTTTACCAAAGTTCGACTCATAAGTCCGAATTACTATTTAAAAAATATTTTAATATTTTATATTAATATTAATATAATTTTATAATTAAATTTAAATAAAAAATATTTTTTATTAATAAATAATAATTCGAACTAGACCGACTTAAATTAAAAAATATTTGTCTTGACCCAACCCAACCCAATAATAACCCGATTTTTTAATAGGTTTAATTGATAATAGTTACTTAATATTTATGCTAGTACTAATTTCACCTATTTTATTGGGGAAAAAATGCATTTCTCCTTGAAAGTTCAACCACAGATATTGGCTTTATCTATATGTAGTTTATGTAGCAACTACATTGCTTTAGCGGAGTGGATGAAACGGAAAATAAAGTTCAAAACTTCAAAATCAGCTTTTATATTTATACTGTGAATCAAATATTATATTATTTGGTTCATTGATAATATATAGATTTATACACGATCAATATATCAAATATAAATATTTATTATATTAATATGAAAAGAAAACAAAATAGGTAAAAAAAAATGATAAACCGGCAAAACGGTTTATCGTTTAATCTTGATTCTTGAACCTTCCATTTTGGGTTCGATTGGAATTCTACTTCACTAGAGCTTCAGCGGTCTAATAAATCACTGGACTTCCATTGGAGAGGGAAATTCATTTTTTATCTCATCTACTGTTTTTAAAATTTTTAATATAAATATAATCTTAATATATTTTATTATGCAATATAAATATAATTTTAATAAATTTTAATTATTTAACATAAATATAATTTTAAATTATTTATTATTATATATATACAAATTTAATCTAATGTCTTTAATGATCATTTTTCTTTCTCACTATAATTCATTTCACCGTCATCGTTGCGTTTGAATCTAAACACATATCCCACCACTGATTTTAATATCATAATTACAGTAATTAATCTCACCATCACCGCTGCTTTTAATCTCATCCGAATCAATCTCACCATCCATCTAAATGGAGCTTAGAGCTCCATTTGATTTTACTCGCAGCATCAGTGCAGTGCGAATGGAGAACTGTTTTGCTCAATTTCGCATTGTCGCTGATGTTTGGAATTCATTGCTGCGGGACATTGGGGTACTGAACCCTCGATTATAGACTGGAGGAAGAAGGCTCCAGTGGAAATCCCTTCCCCCACCACACCTTTTTTTTTCCCAAAAAGCCCTTGCTTTTTTTTTTTTTTTTTTGTCTTTATAATTATAGACTGCAGTAATATTTTAATAATTTCTTTTCAATTTTTTTTAAAAAAATTTTGTATTCAAAAACTTTTAAATAACCTTTTAACTTAATAGAATAAATATATTTTTTTATAATTATATAATAATTTAATTAATAAATAACTACAAATTGAAGAAATTATAAATAATAATTTGTAAATTTAATAAGTGAATAAAAATAATTTTTTTAATTAATTTGAGTTAATTAAAATAAATAATTTATTAAAATAAATAAATAAATAAATTATTTATTTTAATTAACTCATATTAATTATTGAATATTACATAAATAAATACATAAAAATAATAAATAATTGAATATTACTTTCTTAAGTTTCAATTTGTAAATATATTATTATTAATATTTTTAAAGAATTATTTGATATATTATTATATTTTTTATTAAATTTTTATTATTTATTAACAAAACTATCATTTAAAAAAATGATTTTAGTAATTTTTAATTTTTTTATTAATTTTATAAATAATAAATAATTAAAAAATTTTATTTTATATATATTTTAATCTAATATCTTTAATTATATTTTTAATTATATTTTATTTCATCGCTTCAATTGCTTTTGAATCAAAACATATATTATTTAATGATTTTAATCTTATCGCTCGTTATATTATCTAATTCTATCATTACAGTAATTAATTTCATCATTTTTTTTAATTTTATCAAAATTAATCTCATCACCTATCTAAATCAACTTTAAACAAAATCCGAGCCTACGTGGCAGTCGTAGCAGTCATGAATCTTACGCTGACGTGGGTCGAGAAATAGTGTTTTCAATCTCAAAACATAATAAAAAATCCTCCTATTATATATACTATTATTTTATTAAATTATTATATATACTATTATTTTATTAAATTATTATATATACTATTATTTTATTAAATTATTATAATTATAAAAAATTTGAAGGTCTGCAGAGCAGGAAAGATATAGGGCGAGAAGCTTATCCAAAAAAAAAAAAAAAAAGATATAGGGCGAGAAACAAGGTGCGGAGTGGCCGTCTAAAAACAGCTGAGAAGAGAGATAAAATAAAAGTTTAGATTTAAATTGGATTAGGTTCGAAAAAATAATTTTATTATTTAAATATTAAAATAATTTTATATTAATATTTATATATTTTAAAATTAAATTTAAATAAAAAATAATCATTTAAATTGAAACACATCGACTAAACTTTTAAATTAATCGATTTATGAACAAATTATTCTAAATTAGAGGTATTCATAGATCGGATCGGGTTCATGTATGGTATCAATACTATATTTATTTATTCAACCTCGGTCCGACTCGAAATATAGGCCTCAAATTTTATTCAAATCCATCAATATTTATAAATCGATAGCCCAAACCTGTTTAGGCTCACTCATAATATTTTTTTCTATTTTTAAAAATATATATTTTTATTATTTAATATTCAATAATTTAATATTTTTTTTATTAAGTTCTTAAATATGAATAACTTAATATATTTTTTAATATTTATTATAATATTATATGAGAGTATAATTTTTACCATATTATATGTTTAATTTTTATATAACATAAATTACATAATATATAAATATAAAAATAATATATTATTTAATTAAAAAAATTAAACCGAACTCGAATCTTAAATATTAAAATTAAGACTTAATCTAAATTTATTTTTTAAATTTAATATTTTTATCTAAATTTTCTCGCGAAAAAACTTTGAGCTTTGACGAATAATTTTGCCCTTTAGATAGGATGATCAGTATTTTGTTCATCTCAACGGAAGTCCCGTTTTATTATTAGCTCTCTCCTCATTTTAGGGGTTAAAAAAAATACAAAATTTATATATTTTTTCTTCGAAAAAAACAAACGACTAGAATTTTGAAAAATAGAAAAAAAGAATTAAGACGACAAAAAGGAAAACAGGAAAAGAAAAAAAAAAAAGACAGATTAATCGCAGATCCCCTTCCGCTTTCAAGCTTCATCCTAACTCCGATCGATCTGTTAATCACATTTTTTCCAGCTGTGTTAACACGGTTTCTTTTAGATTTCAAATTTATTTTCCTATCCCATTTTTGATTTGATTTTTTGTTTTTGTTTTGGGGTTAGTGTATTGTAACTCTTTTGTTGCTTGGGGGAATAATCGGAGGCGGATGTGGAATGAGATCCTTCTAGACGAGATTTCTAGAAGGTAGGGATCTGGTTCTTGCGGCGGCGTCGGATTAGAGGAGGGAGACGCATGTAAATGTTTCAAAGATCGAAAGGGAAAACGATGAAATGGGTATCATTGCTTAAGGACATCAAGGAAAAGGTCGGTTTAGGTCAATCTCCTCCTGCTTCTTCTTCCACTGCTACCACTGTTTCTTCTTCTTCTTCTTCTTCTTCTTCTTCCAATCGCGATGCCTATGCTTCGTCAACTCGCTATGACTACGTTTCCTCTCCTTCGAGGTTCGATTTATTATTTTCATTCTTTCATATTCTTTTTGAAATTTATTTTGATTTTTCCTTGCTTGCATTTCCTTCAGTTAATGATGATTAAATTTATGAGATGAACTGGTAGAATCATAGTTGCAGTTGACTGCTTTTAACGTTGATCTTTAATTTATTTTCGTCAATTAGAAGTATAACTTAAGTTATAGTGCGTGCCTTTCTCTATTCATTTATGTTTTTGATAAGATAAGCTTTGATGAGATGTTCTTAAGCATTTGTTGCATTTTTTACAAGAAATAAGATTTAAAGGTTTAAATTTAGTTCTGAATAGCTTTTTGATTCTGTTTGATGTACTAATATGCATGGAGGAACTTAATTTTCAGGTGGCAATGTGTAGTCTTGTTGGCAAGCATTGGTGATTGTATGCTAGTTTTTTATTGGCTAGGGCAACTATTACTCTATAAGTATAAAGTTGCGCGATTAGGCTAACTCAAGCAAGTTCGGTTAGTTCTAGATTGCTGTTTCCACTAAAAGATCATAAGAGAATGAAAACATAGAAGCAAAAAGAAAGGAAAAGAATAGCAAAAAGATGAGTTAGAAATGATCCTATAGGAGTTTCTGAAGCTACATATGATGGGTTCTATTTAGACCTGTCCAAGGGTCGGGCTACCCGCCCAAGCCCGAAGGCCCGCCCATATTTGGGAGGGCTTGGACAAAAATATTAGGCCTGGAAAATGGGCTTGGGCAAAAAAATGAGGCCTGTTTAAAAAATGGGTCGAGTCTTGACTCCAACATTCAAAGCCCGAGCCTAGCCCGGCCCGTTTTCTAATTAAATAATATATTATTTTTATTTTTATATATATTATGTTATTTATGTCATATAAAGATTAAATATATATAATATTATAGTGTACACATTAAAAAATATGTTAAGTTGTCCATGTTTAAAAACTTAATAAAAGAAAAAAATATAAAATTATTAAAGATTAAATAAAAAATAATATATTTTAAAAAAATAGAAAAAAATAATATGGGTGGGCGTAAACGAGCTTGAGCTATCCATTTACAAATATGGGAGGGCTTGGACAAAATTTGAGGTCCATATTTCGGGCCGAGCTGGGCTTGGGCAAGCATATATGGTGTTGATACCATACATAGGCCCGGCCTGAACCCGGCCCGGCCCATGGACACCTCTAGTTCTATTAGCAAAATGAGTAGATAAGTGTATTATAAAGGATGATTGGACCAAAATTGTGGTGAAGGTCTTATCAGTGAAAATGGGAAGAGCAATGAGAATTCAGTTGGCAATTATTGAAAATAGGATGATGGCCTGCAATAGGATGAATGCTACCTCTCTATTAACTAGTTGGGGATTTTTTTTCTTCATCTTTCTAGTTCTTGAGCATATGAAGTTTTATTGTGTCTTTGCTTTATTTCTGCTTTATAATGTTTCACTAACGTCTGAAATCCATGTTCCTAAACTTCTTTCCCTGGCTTTTTGGGATGAGGTGAAACCTATTGTGTAGTGATCTAAATGGGAAGTAATTTTGAAATCAGTCTTAGGTGCGAGCTTGTGTTTACAGCTTGGAATAGTGTGGATGATTATCAGTGCATAGATGTTTTGTTTCTGAAATTTTTAGGTTTGGATTGTAATAAAATAGCACATTAATATCATCTATCACGGGGATCAAAGATGTTGGGATGCTTTTTAGTTACAAATAAGTCCTGCAATTTCTCCTTTTTCTCTTTTTTTGCAAATTTCCTTATTTTGCTATGGAGACTGTGTGACAGCGCTAGACCCTTTTCTGTGCTACTGCTTCCTGTTCTCTTTAAAGTAGGGAGTTGATAAAAATGTAATGCTAATGCCTTTTTGCTAGTCCCGTTGTACTAATGTGTTGAGTATGAGATTATGCAATATATTTAGGTTTAAAACTAGGTTTCAACTTTCAGTTATTGTACTGTACCTTTATTTTTGTTGTTGTGCAGTATCTAATCAATGATTATACTGGTAATTCCCTTCTGTTTTATTGTGATTTAAATGACTAGATTTGGTTTTTTATGTTTGCTTGTATCTATTTATTTAAATTACATTTTTAAACTTAAAAACTATAGCAAAGTGCCTTCTTTTCTGCATCCCCTTCTTTTGCTCTATGAATGTGACATTTCTTTCTAAATGACTTTACTTTTTTTTTTCTTGTGACAGCAGAGACAAACATGAATTGGAGTTGGACTTCAAGAGATTTTGGGAAGAGTTCCGATCATCCAATTCTGAAAAGGTACTTTCTCATCTATATTTTAATCTTGGCACTCTTTTATGTACCATCTTGATTTTCTCTTATGTTTGTGTTGTCTTTGCAGGAGAAAGAAGCGGCCTTGAATTTCACTGTAGATGCCTTTTGTAGATTAGTCAAGCAGCATGCTAATGTAGCTCAATTAGTCACCCTGTATGAATGCTGATCCTCCAGTCTATTTTCTTAATATTACGTAGTTTATTTTGTCTGAAATATTTGTCTAGGATTTTTACTCTTTTCTGATATCGAGCAAAACGTTTTCATACTCTCTAAGCATTGCTTTCATTGGTTTCTATGTTCTATCCAATCTCCTACTTGTTTGAGTTGTTGAGAAACTCTACTTCTGTAACATTATAACTTTCTTGCCATGTTTCGTCAGAAAATATTTCCAAGTGGAGTTAGCCATACTATGAAGTTTGTGTATCAAAATTCATTCTCCTGATATTTGTCTTGAATACATCTATTGATATCTAGTCATACTTTATGATTCATTCTTGTTGTTACTTGATCTGGTTTCCATTAGAATGATTTTGTTCTTGCTATTTTCTGTCATTGTTTAGATTTATGACCGTGTTGGCTTTAATTATTAGCTAAGACCCATACTATGTAATTTAATACTAATTTTGACTATTCAAACTATGTAGACACTGGCTGTTTAGTTGATACAGTTTTCTCCTTCCAAATATTAACTTCTCATGAGGATTGTTGTAATTAAAGTTAGTTCTTTGTAATATTTGAAGTTTTCATCAGCCTTTGCTTCAAATCTCATAAAGAAATTGTCAATTAATTAATTTCTTTGTGCCATTTGAATTATCAATCATTTTTGTATGAATTGGTTAGATCGTTTCTGTGCTTACTGTTTGCTGAATAGTTATTAGCTCAGTACTGTTCATCTCTAGTGCTATGAATTGCTTGTCTTTATTCAAATGATGTTGTTGCTTTCTGTCTTTCTCTAACTTGAGCAGGTTGATTAATATTAAGAGCTTTAATTAATTACAGGTTAGTAGAAACGCATATATTCTCTTTTGTTGTGGGAAGAGCATTTGTAACAGATATCGAAAAGTTAAAAATTAGCAGCAAAACAAGATCTTTGGATTTATTGAAGGTTTTACAGTTTTTCTCAGAAGTCACCAAGGTTTGGCTCTGGGATCCAAGTGCTTTATATCTCAATATATTTATTATCCATATTGTTTGCGGGTTTCTTTTTGGAGTTACATTCATGTGTGCTGATCTGCAGGGTGGCTTCAGTCCCGGTTCAAATTTGTTGACTGCTGTTGAAGTCCTTGTGTCTGGGGTATAGCTCATTAATCTTTAATAGCTTAATTGATGTTCTGCAGATGGAATCATGTCATTGTATTTCTTGCTTGGAACAAGTTTGTCTTATTTCTCCCACCAGAAAGATAGATACTACAACCTCTAATGATATTTGAATTAAGTAGTTGAAAAACTAACCAATATACTTTTGATTTTTTGAAGTGATGTGATTGATTTGGAATGGTACTTAACTTCCTTTGCATCACACTTGGCATCTTAAAATCTGTTCTTTCTGATATTTAAACACCATTAATTCTTTTCCTGTTGTGTGCAGCCTATTGATAAACAATCTCTCCTTGATTCTGGGATATTTTGTTGTCTTATGCATATTCTGAATGCTCTTTTGAGTCATGATGAGGCCAATCAGAGGCCAAAAATTACTGATTATGAGGAATCAATGCTAGCTGAAAAGGATTCAGTTGCTGATGTTGGGCAAGCCCGTCGACTTGAGGTAGTTTCTTTCTGGGATTCCTTGAACTTCTAATTGCTTTTTTACATATGTTGAATATATATGTATGTATATGTGATGCATGTGTTTGGGCATGTATGTAGGTACTTTTGCTCTCTATTGTTACTGCTTAACATTAAAAAGAAGAAGAAGAAATCTTATTGCGCACTGTTGACCTGATTTTTTTATTCCCATTTATGACTATTTTATACTTTTAAACATTCCATTTAATTAGACATCTTTTCTTTCCCATTTGGGGATCTCAACTTTATTTCTATCTATTGTACTTTCTTGTACACAAGTCGAATATTTCGTTTGACTTTAAACTTATTGCCATTCATTCAGGTAGAAGGTAGTGTGGTGCATATTATGAAAGCATTGGCAAGCCATCCTTTGGCTGCACAGAGTTTGATCGAGGATGATTCTCTGATGTTGCTATTTCAGATGGTTGCCAGTGGATCTTTAACTGTCTTCTCTAGGTATAATGAAGGTCTTGTTTCACTGCACATCATACAACTTCATAGACATGCTATGCAGGTAAAATTGTTGGGCTTTACTATATAAATGTTAATAACCAGAATGAAGGAGGTTCATATGAGCTTCATGTGCCAATTGTTAACTGTTCTTGTAATTTGCTTGTTCTTCCAGATCCTTGGACTTCTTTTGGTCAATGATAATGGAAGCACGACCAAATACATACACAAGCATCATCTGGTATGCATTCATGGAAAATTTTAAGAGCGTATCTGAAGAACATACGTTGCTTGCTAGATGCTGTTTCTTTTCTTTTCTTTTCTTCTTTTAAATTTAGATTTCTATGCTTTAGACGATCTTTAGTCATTGGGTCATGTTTTTGTCTTTTCATTTAAGGTTTGTTTACAGTTGATTTGAAGTGGAACAGTGAAGAATTATATAGGCAGGAAGATAGAATCCATACAATAAATTTTGGAAGAAAGGGAGGCTAGTGGGTGTCCACGTGGCACTCCACTTTGGCTCTCTTTCTTTTTTTTTTTATTTTTTTTTTCCAAAAAAACAATTTTCCTTTTTTTTGCCCACCTTTTACCAAAACGGATCATTTGGGTTTACTTGATTAAAGAAAAGCCAAGGGACCAAGGAAGAAAAGAGCCCTAGAAAAAAAAACCTCCTTTTTTCATTTTCTTTCTCTCTCTACCTCACGGCTTCCCTTCCTTTTCCTTTCTGTTGGTTTGTTGCCACTATCGACTTTGCCACTGACGACCATTCTTTCCTCCTTTCATTTTCTTTTATTAATTCTCTCCTGTACGCGATTTTAGATGTCTAAATTGAAAATAGAGAACAAGAGAGAGGGGGAGTTCCAATTTGGTTTCACATACTTTTGTTGCGGATTTGACTAGATCAAACTTGTTGGAGGCTATTTCCGGTTGGATCCGGCCTTCGGATCTGTTTTTTTTTTTCTTTTCAAATTGAAACGATACTATATTGTCAATTTTAATTGTTATTTGTTATATGCCATGTTACTCGGACTCGGGTGCGAGTGTCAGACACGGGTATGTTCAATTTTTTCTAAGATTTCCATGTATTTGGAGGCTATGTTACTCGGACTCAGGTGTGAGTGTCGGATACGAGTATGTGTCCGACACTGGTATGTTCAATTTTTTCTAAGTTTTTTTATGTATTTGGAGGGTTATGCCCCCATACCCATGTCCAAATATGTGTCAGATGCGGGTACTCTAAGAAAAATGAAGAGTCGGAGTAACATAATTTGGAGGGTCCTTGGAGGATCATATCCCCATACCTATGTCCGGATATGCGTCAGACACGGGTACTTTAAGAAAGATGAAGAGTCGGAGCAACATAGAGTTATATGTGTTCCACTGTTCCCTTTATAATGTTCATGAGTGATTGAGGTTTAAATATTAACAATTTTAATTTTTTTAACATAAATTAATACCTATTCTTTGAATTTGCAATTTTGTAGCAAATCGTTGTTTTGTAAATTTATATTTGCATTGCTTTGCTCTAGAGGAGTCCATGGGTCGGGCCTAAGTATGGTATCAACACTATACATGATTGCCCAGGCCTGTCCATATTTGTAAATGGGTAGCCCAGTCCCGCCCATATTAATTTTTTTCCTAAAAAAATGTTACTTTTTATTTAATATTTAATAATTTTTCTTTTATTAAGTTTTAAAACATGGATAGCTTACATATTTTTTAATGTTTACACTATAATATTATATACATTTATTCTTTATAATGATATAAATTACATAATATATATAAACATAACAATAGTATATATTATTGAAAAATGAGCCGGGTTAGGGTCGGGCCTTGAATGTTGGAACCAAGGTCCTGCATGTTTTAAACGGGTCTCATTTTTTTGTCCAAACCCGTTTTTCGAGCCTAATATTTTTGTCCAAGCCATTCCAAATATCGAACGAGCCTTCGGGCTTGGGCGAGTAGCCTGGCCCGTGGGTAGGTCTTTTGCTCGTGTTTTGCATTTCAAAAATATACTTGCTATTTGTTTTTAAAAGAAAAAAAAGATGTGTTGTCTCCGTTGAACTTGCCATAAAAATTTAACTTTTCTCAAATTTGAAACATAAACTAAAACAAGGCAAAAAAAAATGTCTCGGAAAGCGCTGGTGGAATTCTAGTTATGTATTAATTTGGGGATTTGCTACAACAATTTAGACAAAAATTTGGGGAGTAGTGGAGTCCATGATTTAAGTGAGGGCTCTGTTACATGGACTCGCCGGTTATGGCCGCCGTACCGGTGTCGACACGACACCGGTACCAACACGAAATACGCGTCCGAGTCATCATCGGAAATATGGACACTTGTGGTTGGCTACAATTGCTGCAGCTGGAGGAAGAAAAAGAAGAGAGAATGAAGGTTCTGAAAAAAGAGGAAGAAGAAAAAGAAGCAAGGAGAAGAAGAAGAAGAAGAAGAAGAAGAAGAAGAAGAAGAAGAAGAAGAAGAAGAAGAAGAAGAAGAAGAAAAGACAATGAAAGGTCACGAAGAAGAAGATGGGTGCGGCTTGAAAAAACAAAACGCAAAACAAGACAAATTAGCAGGCTTTCATTTAATTTTCATAAGAGTTGGGCTTATTGTCTGGGCCGAAAATATTCATGAATAAAGTTTAGTCATAATCCAAATTATTATGTTTTGGGCTATATTTTTGGCCCTTGCCTAATTAATGGACCAAAAATCCAAAATCATTGAAATTAATAATAATTAAAAATGAATTTGGTAAATAATTTTAAAAAAAACACTTTTAAAAAAATTTATAAAGAAAAATAATATTTATATATTGTATTACATTATTTGTATTTATATATATTTATTTAAGATATTGTTATAAAACGTATCCACGTACCCGTATCTAATTTTTGGATCATTTTTAGCCGACTCCGCGTATCCAAAATTTTAACCAAAAGACGAGTCAGACACGCGGATACATACCAGTATCGGATACCCGTATCCGAGTCCATGTAACTTAGAGTGAGGGTAGAATCCCGTCTTAACCAAGAGTGGAAAAGTTGAGGTGACTTTTTTTGGAGTTTGATGGATGGTGCAAGTGTTAAAATAATGTTGAATTGTGCATATAAAACAGTAGGATGCTTCCTTAAGTCTCTTTGTCTGGGCATCAACTCAAGTCCAGTGATGATGGTAACTCAATCGACTGGCTACTTCATTGCTGGAGAGTTTAAGCTTCCTTGTTAGTTGGCTTCTTTTCAGTATAATGGTGGCCAAGACATTGATTCATTGGAGAGAGATCTGGTGGGCAAAATAACAATGTTGACTGGAACAACTCCCATTGTTGTTGATGTGGTCTATTTGAATACGAGACTTGATAGAAACCCTGAAGGAGTTAAACCTTCATTATCTATTTGAAAATGTTATTTTCTCTTAAGAAGATCATACAGTTGGAGGGCTATTTCTTTCTCTTATACTACCTTTCTGAATCTTCAGTACATAGTTTCAGTAGTATAGTGCTTACATGTCATTCTCTTATTGCGTACTTACTGTTTTATAGCTGCACCTTGTTGCATAAATTTTATTAAATACTATGAAGAAGGAATTCTTGATTGTAATATCTTATATGGTGGCTTTGGTTCATTTGTTCCTGTGTTCTGCATTTGAACTGAGAGAAATAGTAAAGCTTTTGATAAGATGCTGTGAGTCATTTGTGAGAGATTTAGATATTTATTTTGAGTTGAGGAGCCTTTATGCTGACTGTCAAGTGTCTTCTCTCTGTCTGCTTCTCTTTCTTCATTATGTGGATTCTTTTATATGACCTATAGACAGAAATAATCCACATTCATTTCACCTGGGGCCTGGTGTATATCATCTGCCTTTCATCATTTGAGACACTAGTGAAGGCATGTCTTTTGAAGCCTAAGTTTTACCTTTAGTTTACGACTATGTTGCTCCGACTCTTCATTTTTCTTGAAGTACCCGTGTCCGACACCCATGTTCGACGCATATTCGGACATGGGTACGGGGATATGACCCTCCAAGGACCCTCCAAATACATGGAAAAACTTAGAAAAAATTGAACATACCCTTGTTGGACACATACTCGTATCTGACACTCACACCTGAGTCCGAGTAACATAGGTTTGCGATGTAAATCTCTTATGCTCACCATGCAACCAAGTTTTTAACTGTTAATTTTGTTTTGCCTTTTTTTTTTTCTTTCAGCAATCTTCTTATTTATATTTTTCTCTAGTATCTATTTGGTCTATTATTTCCTTGTTGCCTTGTCATTGATCAAATATGTCCTATATGTGTTTCACATGCTGTTCATTTGTGCAGATTAAAGTTCTTCTAATGGCTGTGAAAGATTTTAATCCAGACTGTGGGGACCCTGCCTACACTGTTGGGATTGTGGACTTGTTACTTGAATGTGTGGAATTGTCCTATAGACCAGGTAATTGGTTCATAATTTCCCCTTGTTGGATTATAAATATTTTAAGAAGACTATGATTAGTGTATGGATTTTGTTAATGTATCGTAAGTTCTGTGGTCTTGGCTTTTGAACGGATTACTGTTTTAGCTGTTCTTTTGTATGATGATTCTTATTCAAGATTTTTCCTTGTCTTGTGTTATTGCTGATAGCTTGCAACTTTGACTTGTAGAGGCTGGTGGTGTCAGGCTTAGGGAAGATATACATAATGCCCATGGTTATCACTTCCTTGTTCAGTTTGCTCTAGTTCTGTCCTCCATGCCACAGAATCAAAGCATTCAATCTATTTATTTGAAGCCTCGGGCTGACAAAGATAGTGGTCCAGATAGTGCTCATGCTTTTGATGATGCACGGGAAAAGGATTTCATAGGAAAAGAGGACCCATCTTCTGAACATCTCTCTCCCACTTTGAGTAGGCTACTTGATGTTCTTGTTAACCTAGCTCAAACAGGTCCGACTGAAGGCAAAAAATCCAAATATTCTCACACCAAGGCCAGTGGCCATAGCAGAAGTCGAACATCATCTACTGACAGGCTTGGTGATGAAATTTGGGAACAGGGAAATAATAAAGTTAAAGACCTTGAAGCTATCCAGATGTTGCAGGACATTTTTCTCAAGGCAGACAGCAGGGATCTGCAGGCAGAAGTATTAAACAGAATGTTTAAAATATTTTCAAGTCATCTTGAAAACTATAAGTTGTGCCAGCAACTAAGGACTGTTCCTCTCTTGATCTTAAATATGGCTGGATTTCCTTCATCTTTGCAAGAGATAATCTTGAAAATTCTTGAATATGCTGTGACTGTGGTGAATTGCGTTCCTGAGCAAGAACTGCTGTCTCTATGTTGCATATTACAGCAACCAATTACATCAGAATTAAAGCTCACGATCCTTTCTTTTTTTGTGAAGCTCCTATCCTTTGATCAACAATACAAGAAAGTCCTGCGAGAAGTAGGTGTGTTGGAAGTCCTGTTAGATGATTTGAAGCACCATAAGTTCCTTTCGGGTCCAGACCAACATGGTGGTAATGCCAACCAGTTGGAGAGAAAATCCAGCTCCAGCAGCTTCAAGAAACACTTGGACAATAAGGATGTTATTATTAGTTCACCCAAGCTCATGGAATCTGGTTCTGAGAAGTTCCCTATTTTTGAAGTTGTGGGTACAGTTACTGTTGCCTGGGATTGCATGGTTTCTTTAGTAAAGAAAGCTGAAGCCAACCAAGCTTCATTCCGATCCTCAAATGGTGTGACCATTATTCTTCCCTTCCTGGTCTCCAATATTCATCGTCCTGGGGTCCTCCGGACATTGTCATGTTTGATTACTGAAGACACTATGCAGGTTTGTTAAGATGCATGTTCTTCTGTTTGATTGGTTTAATTTGGGAAGGTCTTACATTCAAGAATATTTTTCTTGTCTTCTTTTTACATTTTATGGTTCACTCATGCATGCTTTCATGCATGAGTGAACTGCATATGTAAAGCTGTTATTTTGCTTTTTTCACACCAAATTGGATACTCTTTTTTATCCAGGGTCATCCTGAAGAATTAGGAGCACTTGTTGAAGTTTTGAAGAGTGGAATGGTTACAAGTGTTTCAGGATATCAGTACAAGCTTCAAAGTGATGCAAAATGTGATACGATGGGAGCCTTGTGGCGCATTCTGGGAGTAAATAATGCAGCTCAGAGAGTCTTTGGTGAAGCCACTGCATTTTCTCTTCTGCTGACCACCCTCCACAGTTTTCAGGGTGATGAAGGAAGCTCAGAAGAATCTTCTTTATTAGTTTACATCAAACTGTTCACATATTTACTGCGCCTTATGACAGCTGGGGTGTGTGGTAATGCCATTAATAGGACAAAATTGCATGCTATCATATCATCGCAAACTTTTTATGATCTTCTATCTGAATCTGGCTTGCTGTGTGTGGATTATGAGAAGCAAGTGATACAGCTATTGTTGGAACTTGCTCTTGAAATTGTTCTTCCACCTTTCATGACACCAGAGGGTGCCATATCAGCAGATATGGCTGAAAATGAGTCCACTAGTTTTCTTTTGACCACTCCATCTGGTTTGGTTAATCTTGATAAGAAACGAGTATACAATGCTGGTGCTGTTAAAGTTCTGATCCGTTCATTGTTGCTTTTTACTTCTAAGGTGCAGTTAGAAGTGCTGGACCTTATTGGGAAGCTTGCTCATTCTGGTCCCTTCAATCAGGAAAATCTCACCTCTGTAGGTGAGACAGAATCTTCTATTGCCTTTTTGCTCTTTCTACGTTATACATTAATTTCTTACTAATTGCTTTCCAATGTATTTAGGTTGTGTGGAACTTCTACTGGAGACGATTCACCCCTTCCTTTCAGTCTCATCACCATTACTCTCTTATGCTTTGAAGATTGTAGAGGTTCTAGGGGCATATAGGTAGGCCTTGTGGTCATCTCTAGGAATGATTATATTTGCTCAATTAATTTGATTTTTGTTTGTCTAATATTATTTCTGAAATGAGGTTTGTATTTCTGGCGTTAGGTTGTCTGCATCTGAACTCCGAGCACTTGTAAGATATATTCTGCAAATGAGGCTGATGAAATCTGGTCATACAATTGTTGATATGATGGAGAGGTTAATTCTCATGGAAGATATGGCCTTGGAAAATGTTTCTTTGGCTCCATTTGTTGAGATGGACATGAGCAAGATTGGGCACGCTTCTGTTCAGGTGTCCATGGGAGAAAGATCTTGGCCTCCTGCTGCTGGTTATTCATTTGTCTGTTGGTTTCAGTTTCAAAACTTTTTGAGAAAACAAGCAAAAGAAACTGATACTGCCAAAGTTGGTCCTTCAAAGAGGAAAAGTGGCTCAAATGGGCATCATCATGACCGACATATTCTCCGGATATTTTCTGTTGGTGCAGTAAATAATGAGAATACTTTCTATGCAGAACTTTATCTTCAAGAGGATGGTGTTCTTACCCTTGCCACCAGCAACTCTTGCTCTTTATCATTTTCTGGATTAGAACTGGAAGAAGGCCGGTGGCATCACCTTGCTGTTGTTCATAGCAAACCAAATGCTCTTGCTGGACTATTCCAAGCTAGTGTTGCTTGTGTTTATCTTGATGGGAAACTAAGGCACACAGGAAAATTAGGATATTCACCCTCTCCCATTGGAAAACCTTTGCAGGTAACTCTTGGGACTCTAGTTACTTGTGCAAGGGTTAGTGACTTGACATGGAGACTCCGCTCTTGCTATCTTTTTGAGGAAGTGCTCATGCCAGGTTCTATTTGTTTCATGTACATCCTTGGTAGAGGATATAGAGGGCTTTTCCAAGATGCAGATCTTCTCCGTTTTGTCCCCAACCAGGCTTGTGGTGGTGGTAGCATGGCTATTTTAGATTCATTAGATACCGACTTGTCTGTGCCTCTTGGCACACAGAAGCTTGACAGTACAAGCAAGCAGGGAGACTCTAAGGCAGATGGAAGTGGAATTGTTTGGGATTTGGACAGATTACGAAACCTTTCGTTTCAGCTCTCTGGTAAAAAACTCATATTTGCATTTGATGGAACATATATGGAGGTTGTTCGATCATCTGGGACATCTTTCATGGTCAATCTGGTTGATCCCCTGTCAGCTGCTGCTTCTCCCATTGGAGGTGAATAATATTTTTCTCTCTTTTATGTGTAATCGTCATGAAAAATTCATCTTATCTGAATTGTTCTTTCTTTTGTTGTCTATGCAGGTATACCACGGTTTGGGCGTCTTCATGGGGATATCTATATCTGTAGGCAATGTGTGATTGGTGACACCATCCGCCCTATTGGTGGGATGTCTGTCATTTTGTCCCTCGTTGAGGCTGCTGAGACTAGGGATATGCTCCATATGGCCCTTTCATTTCTTGCCTGTGCACTTCATCACAATCCTCAAAATGTAAGAGACATGCAAACATACAGGGGATACCATTTACTAGCTCTATTCCTGCATCGAAGGATGTCATTATTTGATATGCAGTGTCTTGAGATATTTTTCCAGATCGCTGCATGTGAAGCTTCCTTTTCTGAACCAAATAAATTGGAACGTATTCAAACTTTTATATCACCTACTGCAACTATTTATGAAACTAGCTTTGAGGATCTTAATTTCTCAAAGTTCCAAGATGAAACATCTTCAGTTGGATCTCATGTTGAGATGGATGATTTTTCTGCCCCGAAGGATTCATTCAGTCATATTTCAGAGCTAGAAAATGCTGATATGCCAGTTGAAACTTCGAACTGCATTGTCTTGTCAAATGCGGATATGGTAGAACATGTTTTGCTGGACTGGACGCTGTGGGTAACTGCTGCAGTTTCCATTCAAATTGCACTGTTAAATTTTCTAGAGCATCTTGTTTCCATGCATTGGTACAGGAATCACAACCTTACAGTTCTTCGTAGAATCAACCTTGTTCAACATTTACTGGTGACTTTGCAGCGTGGTGATGTTGAAGTTCCTGTTTTGGAAAAATTAGTTGTACTTCTTGGGGTCATACTGGAAGATGGGTTCCTGGCATCTGAACTCGAAAACGTGGTTAGGTTTGTTATTATGACATTTGATCCACCTGAGCTGAAACCACAGCATCAAATGATGCGTGAGTCCATGGGAAAGCATGTGATCGTTAGGAATATGCTTTTGGAGATGCTTATTGATCTTCAAGTAACCATCAAATCAGAAGAGATACTTGAACAGTGGCATAAAATTGTCTCTTCTAAAATAATAACATATTTTCTTGATGAAGCTGTTCATCCTACAAGTATGAGATGGATCATGACTCTTCTTGGTGTGTGTCTGGCTTCTTCTCCCACTTTTGCTCTTAAATTTCGCACAAGTGGAGGTTATCAAGGTCTGATGCGTGTGCTTCCTAGTTTATATGATTCTCCTGATATATATTATATCTTGTTCTGCCTCATATTTGGGAAGCCTGTTTATCCGAGATTGCCAGAAGTCCGTATGCTGGACTTTCATGCACTAATGCCAAGTGATGGAGGCCGTGTGGAGTTGAAATTTGTAGAACTATTGGAATCTATAATTGCTATGGCAAAATCCACCTTTGATAGGCTGAGCATGCAGTCAATACTTGCCCGCCAAACTGGAAATATTTCCCAAATTGTTGCAGAACTGGTGGAGGAAAATGCAGACACGGCTGGGGAGCTTCAGGGTGAAGCTCTCATGCACAAGACATATGCTGCACGTTTAATGGGTGGGGAGGCATCTGCTCCTGCTGCTGCAACCTCAGTTCTGAGGTTCTTGGTTGATTTGGCAAAGATGTGCCCTACCTTCTCTGCTGTTTGCAGACGAGCAGAGTTTCTAGAAAGCTGTGTTGACCTCTATTTTTCTTGTGTTAGGTTTGTCTTGAGATGCATTCTTCTTTTATACTTAAATATTTTGTTTTGCATTAATTGCACATTTGATATTTACATAATGTTCCATAAAAAATATTTATATAATGTAATATAATGCTTAATCTGACTCGCAAGTAATCTTATTTCTGTTTGTATTTTGTCTTGCAGGTCTGCTCACACAGTGAAGATGGCAAGAGAGCTCTCTGCAAAGGCAGAAGAGAAGAATTTGAATGATTGTGATGATGCTAGTTCGCAAAATACATTCTCTAGCTTGCTTGCGGAGCAGGAACCGTCTGCTAAAACTTCTATTAGTGCTGGAAGCTTCCCTCAAGCACAGGTCAGTTCAAGCTCTGAAGAAATGCCTGTCTCTTCAAATTTCCCGGCTGAAGATAAAGAAGAGATGAAGCCTACTACATCCCAGAAGGAATTGGACAAATCATTCGAGGAAGATGTCCAAGTTATTCAGAGCGTACATGGTGATAGTGTTGATCAGGTTTCCACCACCTCAAGCACAAATGAGTTCAGCTTCCATAGTATCAAAGGCAATCTGGCAATTCAACCTCCAGATTCCCAGAGTTCTGTATCTCTTGCTATTCCAGATTCTCCTATTTTATCCGAGAAATCCAATTCCAAAATCCCCCTCACTCCCTCTTCATCTCCCGTTATTGCTCTGACTTCATGGTTAAGTGCAAACCATAGTGAATCCAAAAATCCCATAATTGCCACACCTTCCATGGAGTCTTCTATGTCTTTTAGTGATTTTGATCAATCCTCAGACTTGAAGTCTGGTTCAGGGCCAACAGCTGCAAATACGACCTTTTCTGTTACTCCAAAGCTTCTTCTTGAACTGGATGATTCTGGCTACGGTGGTGGCCCTTGTTCTGCTGGGGCAACTGCTATGTTGGATTTTATAGCTGAAGTACTGGCTGACTTTTTAACAGAGCAAATAAAAGCAGCACAAGTTGTGGAGAGCATCTTGGAAATGGTTCCACTATATGTTGATATTGAATCTGTGTTGGTTTTCCAAGGTTTGTTTCTCAGCAGACTAATGAACTTTGTTGAAAGGCATCTCTTACGTGATGATGAAGAAGATGAAAAAAAGCTAGATAAGACCAAATGGTCCTCAAACTTAGATGCTTTATGCTGGATGATTGTTGATCGTGTTTACATGGGTGCTTTCCCTCAACCTGCTGGTGTACTGAAAACTCTAGAGTTCTTGTTATCAATGTTGCAGTTAGCAAACAAAGATGGTCGAATTGAAGAAGCAGTTCCTACTGGCAAGGGTCTTCTGTCTATTACAAGAGGAAGCAGACAACTTGATGCTTATGTACAATCGATTCTTAAGAATACAAATAGGATGATACTGTACTGCTTCCTACCATCATTCCTGGTTACCATAGGAGAAGATGATCTTCTTTCCTCCTTGGGTCTGCTTATGGAACCTAAGAAAAGATCACCCACAAACTCTTCACAAGATGATTCAGGAATTGATATCTGCTCGGTTTTGCAGTTATTAGTTGCTCATCGACGAATCATATTCTGTCCTAGCAATCTTGATACTGACATAAATTGCTGTCTTTGTGTAAATTTAATTTCTCTTCTTCGTGACCAAAGGCGAAATGTACAGAACATGGCAATTGATGTGGTCAAGTATTTACTGGTTCATCGAAGAGCTTCTCTGGAAGACTTGCTTGTCTCTAAACCTAACCAAGGACAACACCTAGATGTACTTCATGGTGGTTTTGACAAATTGTTGACTGGAAGTTTATCTGCATTCTTTGATTGGTTTCAGAGCTCTGAACAGATAGTAAATAAAGTACTGGAGCAATGTGCGGCAATAATGTGGGTGCAGCATGTTGCTGGCTCAGCAAAATTTCCTGGAGTAAGAACTAAAGGCATGGAGGGTCGTCGTAAGAGGGAAATGGGAAGGAGATCACGAGATACTTCAAAGTTTGACCTAAAACACTGGGAGCAAATGAATGAAAGGAGATATGCATTGGAAGTGGTTCGTGATACAATGTCTACTGAGTTGAGAGTTGTCCGTCAGGATAAGTATGGATGGGTTCTCCATGCTGAGAGCGAATGGCAAACCCATCTCCAACAACTTGTACATGAACGAGGAATATTCCCAATTCGTAAATCCTCTGTCCCTGTAGATCCTGAATGGCAACTTTGCCCCATTGAGGGTCCATACAGGATGCGCAAAAAGCTTGAGCGCTGTAAATTGAGAATCGATAGTATGCAAAATGTTCTTGTTGGGCAGTTGGAATTAGGTGAGATGGAGCTCTCCAAAGTCAAACATGAGGATGGTCCAGATGTTTCTGATTCTGATTCTGAAGCAATTTTCAATCTTTTGAATGATAGTGTTAAACAGAATGGTATTGACAGTGAGCTATATGATGAATCATTGTACAAAGAGTCAGATGACGTGAAGGATGTAACTTCTGTTAGAAATGGATGGAATGATGACAGAGCTAGCAGTTTAAATGAAGCTAGTCTTTACTCAGCCCTCGAGTTTGGTGGGAAATCTAGTGCAGTGTCTGTCCCTCTATCAGAGAGCATACCTGGAAAATCTGAATATGGATCTCCTAGGCAGTCATCTTCTGTTAAAATTGATGAAGTCAAAGTTACAGAGGATAAATTAGATAAGGAACTGCATGATAATGGTGAATATTTAGTCAGACCTTATCTGGAACCTCGTGAAAAGATACGATTCAGATATAACTGTGAGCGAGTAGTAGGTCTTGATAAACATGATGGTATATTTCTGATAGGGGAACGTTGTTTGTATGTAATAGAGAACTTTTACATTGACGATTCTGGCTGCATATGTGAGAAGGAATGTGAAGATGAGCTCTCTGTTATTGATCAGGCATTGGGTGTAAAGAAGGATGTTACTGGCAGTATGGCTTTCCAGTCAAAATCAACTTCAGCCTGGGCCACAACAACGAAGACATTGGTAGGGGGAAGGGCCTGGGCCTACAATGGTGGTGCGTGGGGAAAGGAGAAAGTGGGTAGCAGTGGTAATTTACCTCACCCTTGGCGTATGTGGAAGCTTGATAGCGTTCATGAGATTTTGAAGCGAGATTACCAGCTACGTCCTGTTGCTGTTGAGTTATTCAGCATGGATGGATGTAATGACCTCCTGGTGTTTCACAAAAGAGAGAGAGATGACGTATTCAAAAATCTGGTTGCAATGAATCTACCTAGGAATAGCATGTATGTAACCTCAAACTCATTTATTCTCTTTTTTCTTTTAATTCTGTTTTTTATGGTGGCTTTATGGTGTGGCATTAACTGCTTCCCGAAAATGAGCTGTGATATCATAGTACAGAAGAAGACATATCTACGTGTCTTTCTGTTTATTCCAAAGTTGTTTGCTGTTTACCTTTACCTTTATCATCTACCTTTTGGCCAATGAATTTTTTTTTCATATACTATTCTTTGCTGTGCTTATGCTTCATTACTGAAGTGTTTGTTTTTCTTCCTTGTCTTCTGAATTTTGGAAAAGATTGTTTACTTTGTACTTCTTTTCCTTGCATCAGGTTGGACACAACCATTTCAGGATCTACAAAACAGGAAAGCAATGAGGGCGGTCGTCTTTTTAATATAATGGCTAAATCTTTCTCAAAGAGGTGGCAAAATGGAGAAATCAGCAATTTCCAGTACCTCATGCATCTCAACACCTTGGCGGGACGCGGATACAGTGATCTTACCCAATACCCAGTCTTTCCATGGGTTCTTGCTGATTATGAGAGCGAAAATCTGGACTTGTCAGATCCCAAAACCTTTCGCAAACTTGACAAACCAATGGGCTGTCAGACACCAGAAGGGGAAGCGGAATTTAAGAAAAGGTCAATCTTAATATTTATTCAAAATCCTTTTTAGTTAAAAGGAAAAACTGTTTGATAAATGTCTGTCTATCTTTGTCATACGTGTAGTGTGTGCCATTTAGATGAATAATTATACTGTAAATGTTCGCTGTTTTATGTATGATCATATCTTGTGAGGAATGTTTGTTTAACATGGTCTTTAAAATGAATGTATTAAGTTGTATGCCTATGTTACTGCTAACCATTCCAGTTCTCTTTTATTTTTCAGATATGAGAGCTGGGATGACCCAGAGGTCCCAAAATTTCATTATGGTTCTCATTATTCTAGTGCTGGCATTGTTCTCTTTTATCTTCTTCGCTTGCCACCATTTAGTGCGGAAAATCAGAAGCTACAGGGTGGCCAGTTCGATCATGCTGATCGTCTTTTCAATAGCATAAGAGACACTTGGTTGAGTGCTGCTGGGAAGGGTAACACGTCAGATGTGAAAGAACTGATTCCGGAATTCTTCTACATGCCCGAGTTTTTGGAAAATCGCTTCAGTCTTGACTTGGGGGAGAAACAGTCGGGGGAAAAGGTCTGTCTTGATTAAAATTTTTAAGTTTGAGTTGTGTAAATGATCTTTAATTTCTTGTTTGATGATATGCCAAAATAAAGTTTCTTTAAAACACAATTCTCATTTCTGTTGTATCTGTTCTTCATTTTCCACAGGTTGATGATGTTCTCCTACCTCCTTGGGCTAAAGGAAGTGCTAGGGAGTTCACCCGGAGGCATAGGGAAGCCCTAGAATCCGACTTTGTCTCAGAAAATCTGCACCATTGGATAGACCTCATTTTTGGATATAAACAAAGGGGAAAGGTGGGTATTGGTATTCTATGTGAAGCGTGTTTTGACCTACGTTTTCCTGAATTTTCTAAAAATTGCTACTCATTACAACACTCACACTCACATCCTTAAGAAATATGTTGAAAATTCTTAAGTTTTCAGTCGTATGATATTCCTGCTAATATAATTTGCTTTAATCCTTTTCGGATTGCTGTGAAGTTTGGATGAGCTGCCATTGCTGGTGGCAACTATTTTTAATTTGAAAAAAAAAAAAAATAGCCTTTATTTTGTTGGCAATATTCTCTTTCTTTTCTATCCCTCTTTCATTTTCCTAGTTTTACTTTCACGTACTGCCCCCTATATAATCAAATCCCTATGTTGCTCCGACTCTTCATTTTTCTTGAAGTACCCATATCCGACGCATATCCGGACATGGGTATGTGGATATGATCCCTCAAGGGCCTTCCAAATACATGGAAAAACTTAGAATAAATCAAACATACCTGTGTCGGAAACGGCCATACCCGTGTCCGGCACTCACACCCGAGTCCAAGTAACATAGATCAATCATAAATCCATGTCATTCCAAGATTATATGTCTTAAATCTTTTCATTTTTCTGCTTGTAATTCTGTATATTGTTGTTACAACTGACAGGCGGCTGAAGAAGCTGTTAATGTTTTCTACCACTACACATATGAGGGGAGTGTGGACATAGACTCAGTTACAGATCCTTCAATGAAAGCCTCCATTCTAGCTCAGATCAATCATTTTGGACAGACACCTAAGCAACTATTCCTCAAACCCCATGTGAAAAGGCGGTCCGACAGAAAGCTTCCTCCTCATCCGCTGCAGCATTCAACTCTTCTTGTTCCACATGAAATACGGAAAAGCTCTTCTTCCATTGCTCAGATTGTCACTTTCCATGAGAAAATTCTTGTTGCCGGGGCAAACACTTTGCTGAAACCTAGAACGTTTGCCAAATATGTCGCATGGGGTTTTCCTGATCGCAGCTTGAGATTTATGAGCTATGACCAAGATCGAGTCCTTTCAACACATGAGAATCTTCATGGGGGAAACCAGATACAGTGTGCCGGCGTTAGTCATGATGGTCACATTTTGGTTACCGGCGCTGATGATGGTTTAGTTTCTGTTTGGAGAATCAGCAAGGACAGGCCACGTACCTCAAGACGGTTACTGTTGGAGAATGTGCTTTGTGCTCACACAGCCAAAATCACATGTCTTCATGTCAGTCAGCCGTATATGCTGATTGTGAGTGGATCAGATGATTGCACTGTTATCGTATGGGACCTCAGCTCCTTCGGATTCATTAGGCAGCTTCCCGAGTTTGCAGCACCGGTTTCTGCAGTCTATGTGAATGATTTAACTGGGGAAATTGTAACAGCTGCTGGAATTCTGCTTGCTGTTTGGAACATCAATGGGGACTGTCTAGCAGTAGTTAACACATCCCAGCTGCCATCCGATTCTATACACTCCGTGACGAGTTGTACTTTCTCCGATTGGCTGGATACAAACTGGTACGTAACGGGTCACCAAAGTGGGGCCGTTAAGGTCTGGCATATGGTTCACTGCACGGACCAAGAGAGCACCGTAAGCAAGTCAACGAGCAATGGAGCCGGAGGGTTGGATTTGCCTAAGTCACCAGAATACAGATTGATGCTCCACAAGGTACTTAAGTTTCATAAGCACCCGGTTACCGCCCTTCACATAACTACCGACTTGAAGCAGTTGCTGAGCGGTGATTCCGGAGGGCATTTGCTGTCCTGGACATTACCAGATGCGAGCTTGAAATCTTCTTTCAATCACGGGTGATACTGTTAAAATAACTATTGTGTGATTTTCAGCTATCGGACCAGCTACCGGTTTTGTGTTGAAACCCTAATCGGTTCTTTGCAAGCATTTGTTGTGACAGAAACAGTGATTCTCCGTTCACGATAACACGAAAAGGAAAACCGAGACAACAGGGCTGGCCGGGTATTGTAACAGGACAAGCTGGGATAATTTATAAGAGGTTCGGAAATTTCTCCCAACTTTACATATAAATGTTGAAAATTTACAAGCATTTAAGGCTATTATAATATGCATTTGCCTGGTGGCTTGAGCTCTCTTCATTGTGAAGGTGGAATGACAGGCGATAAGCTTTTGTAGGTATTTTCGACAAGCGGAGGATATTGCTTTTGAAAATATCACTCTATTGGTTTTTGAATGTAAATAGATATGGAATTTGCTAACAGTGTCTAATGAAGTTGTATAGTAGGGAAAAAAAAAAAAAATTGGTTTGGGATTGGATTGTTTGGTGGAATTGGGACGAAGAGATGGTTTATATAGGATTTGAGTGTATTACTTTCGGCTAAAATTCTTTTTGCTTAGTGCAATTGGGCTCTTACTGCCCTTTCTTTTTTTTTTTTTCTTTTTTTTTTAATAGTGTGAATCACTTTCAATTCTTTTGACACTTACTCTCGAATCCATCCGGATCCGATCGGTCATGGATTAAAAACCCGGATCCGATCGGACAGATTGTTCATTTTGGTACACTATATAAAATTGGGTATTAGTTGAACCGGTATAAAATCGGTTTAATCGGTAAAAAATCAGAAAAATTGATTTGATATATATATAATTATATATATTTTTTTTATAATTGATAGAGATTTAAATTTTTAACTTTTTTTAGTTAAATATTAAAGATCATATCATTAAATCAAATATATATTTTTATTAATTAATTATTTTATTTAATATTTATTTAGTATTAAAATCATTTTTTAAATTTTTTAAATCTTATTTAAGTGAATGGTCAGTTCAATCAGTTGACTCGAAAACTGAATATCTAACCTATATAACTTTCAATTCAGTTTTTTAACCTTGCTTATAGTCCGTGGATTTAGTCGATTTTGGTTAAATAGATGAATGACACCAACTCAGTTAGGAAAAATACAAATAAACTAAATAAATTGGATATTGCACACCCATATGTGGATGAAAATTTTTAAAAATAGTGAGTTAAAAAAATACATTTTGAAATAAATAATTTAATAATATAAGATGCAGATCTTTTTTAAATAAAAAATTTATTTGATGATTTCATATGAGTTTTTTAAATAAAAAAGTTATATGATAAGGTCATGCAAGGTATTTTTTTTAAAGAAAATAAATTACATAAACATCCTTAATTTTGGTTTATATCATATACTCAATTTGATTTTTTAGTAATTTCATTAACTGAGTTGGTGTCACTTGACTCGTGACACCAACTCAATCATTCATTTTATAATAGTATAGATCATATACTCAATTTGGTTTTTAGTAATTTCATTAATTGAGTTGGTGTTACTTAAACTCGTGACACCAACTCAGTCATTCATTTTATAATGGTATAGATTATTATATCAAATAACATAATAAAGATAATAATGTCTTTTTAATTTTTTATATAATTTTTTTTATTTAAAATTTATCAACTTTTATTAAAAACTATCCATTTTTTTAATAAAAAAAACTACTCATATATACAAACTACCCACTAATCAATTTTTTTTTACACATGATGCTTTACTTACTTTTTTCCTCATCCACTCAAATAGTGAGTGTACTATAATCTACTAATCCTAAACATATTTTCAATAATAAAACTAGCTCTATTAAGACTCCATTTAGAATTAATCGGAGCATCAATTCTGTGTGGTTAGACCTTTTTAGCCCAATCGCATCCTAAGTTGATGTATGGATAACAACCAAATAGTACGATTGAGTCATGTAGCCCGCACCGAAGGGTTTAAATTAGTGTAGTTGATATCGTACTGGTATTGTCCGTATCGATTTGTATCGATTAATATCGTTACGTATCGATTTGTATTGATCGGTATAAGATTTTTATTTTTATTTTTTCACTTATTTGATTCTTTTTTAACCAGCAATTTTTAATGGTTTTTTTTTCTGTCACGATCATTTTTATTTTTTTATAATTTTATTTAAAATTAAAAATATATTCATTAAATTAGGTTATTGGACCTAATTAATAATAATTTACTATATTTCTTTAATATTTTTATGATGTTTAAATTTTTTTAAATTTATACTTACATATAAACATATATATATGTATGTAATGGATGTATATTTGCATACGTATATAATATATGTTTTAGAGGTGGCAATTGGGTGGGTTAGGGTCGGGCCCATTCGAGTTCGGGCTCATTTGGGTTAGGGCCTATTCGGGTTCGAGCTCATTCGGATTCGGGTTCAGGTATGTTATACATAATTTTTATTTTATGTTAGATGTAATCATTTTTACGTAATTTAAATATTTACTTTTAAAAATAAATTAAATAAATTATTATTATTTTAAAAAGTAACCTTTTATTATAATATAATATTTTTAATTATATTTATTTATTAAAATCAATATTTGTTAACACCAAAAGAATATAAAATAATTTTTTTATATAAAATAAAATAAATAATTTATTATAAAAAATATGATATATTATAAATTAATCATATTAATATTTAAAATAATTGATTTGATGAACTCAAATTTTAATATATAAATATATTATAATTTATATTCACTACAAAATAAGAGACTTTTAGGGACAAATTCTGTCATTCAACTATCCATTTATATATTTGTAAAATGTAAAAATTTTATTCTTCTATAAAGAATCAAACCTCGTAAGGATATTACTAAATGAACCAATCTTGAATTTTGATATGATATGTTACTAAAAGAAAATTATATTTTAAATTATATCAAGTGTAATAAAATAATAATAATAATTTTAAAAATATTTATCCAAAATAAAATAATAAATTAATTACAAAATTGAATTAGCTAATTATGTTAAATACTTTTAAACTTTAAAAAGACATAATACTTTTATAAATCAATATTTGATAACTTAATTTAATAATGTGCTTAAGAAAATTATATATATATTTTTTTAATATAAAAAAATACTACTATACTAGAGATAAGTTAAAATGAATGAATTGTTGTTAATTAATTTTAATATATAGAAAATACTATTATACTATTATAAGGGAACTCTTAAAATAACATAAAAAAAAGGACAAGTAATATTTTATGTCAAAAAAATTTCACATTTCTAAAATCTTTATGAGTATAGAATCTTTAGATGGTGGATTTATCAAGATATGGGACGTTAAAGTTATACGTACAAAATATAATTATAATTTTTTATAAAATTATTATTTTATCATATATATAAAATATAAATTAAATTTTAAATTTTAATTAAATTATTAAAAAAATATATTAGAATAAAATTGATAAATAAAGTTCTCGCTTTATAAAAAAATTATTTAATTACAATTTGATAATTTTTATTTTTAGTATTAAATTTGGGTTCGGGTCGGTTTCGGGCTCGGGTATTTTCGGGTTCAGGTTTTTCAGGTCCGGGTCATTTCGGGTTCGCGTAATTTCGGGCTCGGGCCATTTCGGGTTCGGGTTTTTGACTTTTTGGTCAAATCGGGTTTGGACGGGTTCGGATTTTTCTGGGCGGGTTTCCGGGTTCGGGTTCATTTTTGCCACCTCTAATATATTTTATTAGAGAATTTGGAAATAGGCTATATATATATATATATATATATATATATATATATATATATGAAAAAATATTTCAAAAATATCGATAAACTAGAAACTGTACACCGAAACACACTGATATCAATATATATCAGTACCAAAATAAAATGATACGTTCACCGATACGGTACTGACTACTTTGATTCAAATCCACTAGAATGTAGAAAGGTTCGGTGACTCATACTAGACCCTTTGACGGACAATTTTAATCATGAAACCTTATTTTTCTTTTCATTTTTATCCCTAATATTTATTCTATTTCTAAAATATCCTTATAAATAATTTTAAATTATTTATTAACTTCTCAAATATATTATAAATTTTATTATATATAAATTTTAATCTAATATCCTTAACAGTTATTTTTTTTTTCTTGTTTTATTATCAGAACACATAGCTCACAAATAATTTCAATTTTATCGCTACCGTAATTAATTTTACCATCATCATTGCTTTTTAAATCATCTAAACCTAATTCTTCGTCCATCTAAATGGACGTATATTAAATCTCGATGCTTTAAATATTCTTAGAGACTAGCATGTTTGTAGTCTTTAAAACAAATGTGGCTTATCCTAGTGATACGACCATGAGATTTACAGCGAAAATAAGGGGAATCAATTATTTGGAGACATGATAATATTGAACATGATACGATTATACGATACAAATATGATACGGAAAAATAATTAAAGTACGACATGAAACACAACACGAAAAAAATAACTAAAGTACGACACAAAACACGACACGACACAAAAAAAAATGAACGCGACACGAAAAAAAACACGAACACGACACGAATATCTGAACATGTCAAAATCTATATAATATAAATTATTAATACGTCAAAATTTATATAAATATAAAATATTTTAAACACGATTATGACACAAAAAGTACACGAATATAACATAAATACACGAATTATCAGGTGTAATTATTTGTTTTGAACTTTTCAATTAACCAATAAAGCATTTAAAATAGATGAATAAGTATTATATATATGAATTTTGTTAGCGAATGTTTTAAAAGTACTTTTTTTTAGGTTATTATATATAGTAAAATTTTCATTCAATGTATTAAAAATGATGAATAAAATTATCAACTATTGCATTTAAAATATAATGTTATTACTATAAATAATATATTAACTAATTTTAAAAGTAGGACTAATTATGTTATCAGTCCTTGTACTGATTCAAAATTTAATGTTTAGTCTCTCTACTATAATTTATATAAATTGAATCCTCTTACTATATTGTTTTAAAAATTTTGGTCCAATTAATAACGGTGTTATTATTTTTCGTTAAAAATGCTGACGTGGACGTTTACTTGCTGATGTGGTGTTGACTTTGCTGACGTGACGAGCTTAGTTAGCAAATTTTTTGGCCAATTAATGACGTGGAATTTTTTTTGTCACGTGGCTTACTAATAAATGATATTATTAGTTCCTGTAATTATGAAAAATGCAGATTTAGTCATTCTACAATGATTTTAGAAAAAAATTTGTACCTATATTTTTCGATATTTCAAATTTCGATCCAATCTTAAAAAATATTAAAAATATTCATATTATAAAAAAAATTATTATTGAAATAATAATATTATTATATTAAATGGTATTTATTATTTAAATAATAAAAGATACTATTTTTTGCTAGTATTAACATTTATTATTAAAATATAAAAATATTTATGTTTAATAATATTCAAGAAATATTTAAAATTAAAATATTAAAGACTTTTTATTTTAACATTTTTAAATGTTTTTTAATTAAAATTAAATAAAGTAGTTTTTATTAACATAATAATATATTATGTCGGATCAAGTTAAGTTCAAGCATAAAAATCATGTTCAAGATATGGTTCGAGTCAAATTAAATTTATGGGTTTGGTGAGTACCTTATAGCTTTTTTCTAAAAAAAAGTCCGCTTAACCGATGCCTATAAGATTGTTTATTTACTTTTTTAGATTTTTTTTTTTGCATTAAATACATCACTTTAATTGAATTAAAAAAAAAAAGTGATGCATTAATTACATTTTTATTTCTATATAATTACATTTTCCTTCTAAATATTATGAAAAATAATTTATTGCGAAACATATGGAGTCTTAAATAAAATTCATTTTTACTGTTAAATGTGCTGGCGTTAGAGGTGTTCATGGACCGGGCCGTGGCCCAATTTTTTTTATAAGTTTTACCCAAGCTCGGCTCGGGCTGACCCTTAAGCTCAAAATACTGTTTAAAAAATATTAAAAAAATATTTTGATATTAATATTTATATATTTTTATAATTAAAATTAAATCATTATAAAGGAACTAATTCTTTTTGAAAATATATAAATATTAATATAATTTTTTTATAAAATATAAAATATTTAAATTTAATTATAAATATAAATATTAATATAAAAATAAAAATAAATTTTTATAAAAATATAAAAAATATATAAATATTAATACTAACAAAAAATAATATCTTTTATTATTTAAATAATAAATATTATTTAATATAATAATAATATTATTTTAATAATAATTTTTTTAATAATGTGAATTTTTTTTAAGATTGGATCGAAATTTGAAATATCAAAAAATAAAGGTACAAAATTTTCTTAAAATCATTGTAGAGGGACTAAATCTGTATTTTTGCATAAGTACAGGAACTAATAACACCATTTATTAGTAAGCCACGTGAAAAAAAAAATTTACGTCATCAATTGGCCAAAAATTTTGCTGACTAAGCTCGCTACGTCAACAAAGTCAACGTCACGTCAGCAAGTCAACGTCTACGTCAGTATGTTTAACGGAAAAAAAATAACATCGTTATTAATTGGATCAAATTTTTTAAAACAATATAATAAGAGAATTTAATTTATATAAATTATAGTAGAAAACTAAATTTCAAATTTTGAATCAATGTAAAAACTGATAGCATAATTAATCTTGAAAAGTACCATAAAAACACTTGTTAATAAAACGGAGTGAGAATACTATATGTGTGAGTTGGTTAATCCAGGCATCTAACGAGCTGGGCCAGACCAGGAATCTCCTAGACCCATGTGCTCATAAAATTTTAGGACATGAAAAATCGAAGGTACAAGTTATTTATCCAAATTTAAAGATTCATTCGATATTTGAGAAAATTTAGATAAAAATATTAAGTTCGAAATATAAATTTGGACAAAAATGTTATGTGCATAAGTAGAGTAGAAATTAAACAATTACAATAGAAAATATTATTATTAATTGGTACTTACCTTTTAGGCCAAAAAAATGGTACTTTCCTTGAAAAATCAATGCAAAATTTGTAGTATATAGTTTTTATGCACCTTAGGTTTAAACAAATTTATTTTATGTATATATATACTTTTTAAGATAATTGAATATGAACTTTTAATCAATAATATTGTCATACACATTCTTTCGAAATTTTTAAATTTTTTTTTCCTAATGCAATAATAAGGAAAGATAGTAATAGTTTTACCTCCTTTCTTATTTTGGTTTTAAATAGTCATGTCATTTTTAAATTTTGTCTTTTTAAGATAATTGAATATGAACTTTTAATCAATATGAACTTTTAATACGGATAAGATTATGCCTCTAGGCAGAGAAAATTTTATAAACTTTTTATGCAGAATTAGTTATCCTGATGTACTTGTTTTATATTATAAATTATAATTTATTGTATGTCTAAAGTTGAGAAATTTGCAAACGTTTGTTTGATTTTATTAAAGATTCAAAGACATGGACAAAGTTGATGAAAATGTGCAGCTTCAGCAGACTGAATCCAGCATGAAGGTTGTAAAATCGAGGGGTGCATTTTTGAATTACTAGTAAGTAACTATACTTGGTGGTTTTAAGTTGAATTCATTAGACATGCTATGTTGTTATATTTGGATTTAAAGAGTGCGAGTTACATATTTTATGTTAATCGCTTTATACAGCATAAATGAATGCAAAGGAGATGGAGAAGACAAAGGGAAAATGACATTGAAGGTGAGTAATATTTTATGTATCGTTTGTGTGGACACTAAGTTATAAAGTGTTACTATAATACTTAAATTCAATCTAAACTCAACTCGATCCATGAACACCTCTAATGAAAAAGACTAAACTAATCCCATTGCCCTAAAAAAACAAAAGGAGAATTTGAATTGGATGATCTAATAAGTTAAAATAACTTGTCAAAAGAAAATAAAAACTTAAAACATTGTAAAAAAAAAAAAATTATAAAGATAAAATTATTCTGAATGAAAAACTTCTCATTCCCATTATTCCTTCTCATTCTAGACTTTTTTTTCCCTCAAATTCTCTTTCCTCGTCTCTCTCTGGCAGCCATTCTCTCTCTAAGCCAAGGGTTCTTACTTTTTGGTTCTTATTTTTGTTATATGATGATAATATAATAATAAATCACATGTATGAATATGAATATGGATTGTCTTGGCTTAGTTCTTTGCTTTGCTATGCAATGCAACCTTGGTTTAGTCCACAAATATAGATTGCATTTTTTAGAGAGAGAATGACTGCGAGAGAGAGAGAGAGAAGAGGTATGAAAATTTGAGAAGGAAAAAATTGGAGAAAGGTCTGAAATGGGAAAAATAATGAGAGGTTTTTCCTTTTGGATAAATCTAAAAAAATATGTTTTTAATAATCAAATAATTGTTAAATGATCTAATATAATAGTTATTTGAAAAAGAAAAATGAATAAGTTAAAAATTGTTAGGAAAGAGATTGTAAAAACAAAATTATCTTTAATAATTTTTTTTTCCTTTTCCTCTTATTTAGGAAATATTATTTTAAAAAATAAAAAATTGATTTTTTTAAAATTTAAAAAAATAAAAAAATTTAATTTTAGAAATATTATTTTTTAAAATTTTTTAATTAAAAAAGTAAATAAAAATATTTATTTTCTAAAATTCAAAAAATTTATTTTCAAAATAATTTATTTTTTAATTAAAAAATAAAAATAAAAAAGAGAGTTTTTTTATCAAGGGTGTTTTTATAATTTTCTTCTTAATAATTTTTTATTTTTTTATTTTTTTCAAATAATTTTTACTTAATATACTAATTATTATATTATTGACAGTATATTTTTTAAATTTATCTTTTTTTAATAATTTTTTTTTTATAAATTATTTTAATTTATTAGATCATCCAACGATTATTCATAATTAAAAAACATGTTTTTCAAATATTCCCAAAAACAAAAACCTGGCAACCTTAGCTAGCTAGGCATCAGGAGAAGTATAGAAGAACCCTAGAAAACTGTGTCGTTCATATAGAAGGAGACCCCTAGAAAACTTGGATCCTCTCCAGTAGGTTAGAATTGAAGAGGGTGTAGCTAGCTAGGACTTAGGCTAGGAGCCTTGCAAATTGCAAAAGCCCTTGAAAACTGAACATGCATTGAAAAAGTGAGAAGTAAGAGAAGGCAAAAGCCAGGAAGCTCCGAAGCTGATGCCGTATTCATCTTCTTTTAATTAATTCACTTCTCAGTTCTGTCAATCTCTGTGCTAATTTAGCTGTTGAAAAAAGTTTGAATTGAAAAAAATTCGAATTATAAAAATTGTGTTTATAAAATGTGGTAAAAAAATGTGGTTTAAAATTTTTTAAGTGTTTAGCATTGATGTGAAAAAGTGTTTTAGGAAATTGAAATGTCAAAAAAAAATATGTTTAAAATAATAAAAATGTAGAGATGTGAGGATAATAAAGTTATTTTATCCAAAAGTCAGCTTTTAAAGCCCAAAAGCTATATTTTTTGGCTTTTTGGTTTGGCTTTTCAAACCATGGTTTCAACAGCAGAAGTCAATTTTTTTTATCTGTTTAGCATTGCGTTTGCGATAAAAAGCAGTTTTTAATCTTAAAAATTGTGTAAAAAAAATGTTAAATGAGACCTCAATCTCTCTCTGTCTCACATGATTTCCTTTTCCTTTAGCCTCCTTTTAGCTCATACTGTTGGTAATTACGCCTGCAGCAGCCACTTTATCTTTTCATTTTTTTATCCTCTTTTTAAGTCTCCTTGTAGATAAACAAATGAATTTTATTAACGAATGATTTTAATTTATTTTTTTAAATTAATTAATATATTATTTATAATAAAAATTATTATATTAAATATAAATATTAATAATTTTATTTATTATTTTTAAAATGTTCATTAACAAAATCTTAAACATAAACATTAAAATAAATTCTTCATGACCCGTCCTTTAAGTCTCGCTTATCATTCCATCTAGCTAATATGTTTAAAGAGATAAACAAAATAAAAATATGTATTTTATAAAAATTAAAATAAAACATTTTTTTTGATGAAATAAAATATCATATTAAAATAAAATAAATTTTAATTTATAAACGTTTTTTTATAAAAAAATATCAAAATAAAATACGGATCAAATGGAATGGATATGCAACATTACTCAACATAAAAATATTGTTGGGGGTTTTGGTTATCTTCTTTTTGGTCTCGATGGACGGGAAGTGGCATTTATATCACCGGCAGCAAACATGAATTGACAACTGAACTTTGAATAAAGATTAGAGAGAAAGAAAGAAGGAAAAAAAGAATTCCACTTTACGGGGAATTAAAAAATTGGGTCAATGGACCAAAAATTATTTATTAAAAAAAAATAAAATTTAAATAGTAGTTATGAACTATCATAGTAAAAATCCATTGCTAGCTGCTGGTGATGTTGTCTCCTTTTCTAACTATAATAAACATTCTTCTTTAAGTAAGAAAATTTTCCATTTTCTTGGTAGAAATTATCAATTGTCACGGTAGGAAAAAGTAAATATATTCAGTTAATTGATTATTTTTAATTGAATTTTGTTCATGAATATTTTATAAATATTTTATAAAATTATTATATATAATAATATTTTCATTCAATAATTAAAAAATATAAATAAAATTATTTATTTTTATAATTAATATAATAATAATTTCATTATAAATAATATATTAATTAAAGAATATCTACTTAGGCCTAGTTTAGCATTGCTGTTGGAAAAAGCTTAGGTTGGAAAAAGCTTAAGTTGAAAAAAGTGTGTTTATAAAGTGTGGTTTAAAAACTTTTAAATGTTTAGTATTGCTGTGAAAAAATATTGTAAGAAATTAAAATGTCAAAAAAAGATATGTTTAAAATAATAAAAGTGTAGAGATGTGAGGATAATAAAGTCATTTTATCCAAAAGTCAGTTTTTAAAGCCCAAAAGCTATATTTTTTGGCTTTTTGGTTTGACTTTTCAAACCATGATTTCAACAGCAGAAGTTAAATTTTTTTATTTGTTTAGCATTGCGGTGAAAAACAATTTTTGATCTCAAAAGCTGTGTCAGAATCGCTAATGCTAAACGAGCCTTATTAACAAAATATTTTGTAATTTTTCACGAGGAAATGAGGTACGAACCCTACGTTACTCTACTTGACAGTCTATATGGGTACAGTAAGTAGTCAGAGAGAGGAGGTGAGAAGCCCCCCACCTGCCATGCCGCCCTATATTTCTACCACATGTTATGATACATCATACATCTATATATCCATAGCCTTTCTTAGCCTTTTCTATCTTAGGCTCTTAGCTGTCCTCATGATGCTTCTTTTACTTCACTGTTCTTCTGCAAGCTTGGTTATGTCTTTATGAAACTCTCTTCTTCAACACCATATACTCTCTTTTCTATTTTTTTTATTTGAATAAATATAAAAAAAATATGTTCTTATTAAATAAATAATTATTAAATAATTAAATAAATAAAAATTATTTAAAAAATAAACATTTAAAAAATTATTATAAAAAATAAAATTATTTTTGATAAAAAAAATTATATATTTTTTAATTAAAAAATAAATTTTTTTGAAAATATTTTTTTGAAAATATTTTTTTAAATATTTTTTTATTTTTTTAATTAAAAAATGGTTAAAAATAAAAATAAATTTTCTAAAAATAAATTTTCTTTATTTTTAAAATTTTTAAAAAATAAATATTTTAATATTTTAATTTATTTTTAATTAAAATTTTTAAAAAATAAGATTTTCTTAATGAAAGAAAAAATATATATAAATTTTTTCATTAAAGATAATTTTTGTCTTTACAATATTTTTTATAATAATTTTTAATTATTATTTTTTTTATTTTAATAATTTTTATCTATTAAATCATTAAATAATTATTTGCTTATTGAGGATATATTTTTCATATTTACCTTTTTTATTTTCTATTTTCATTAACATCTTCAGTAGATGTAACCTTATCCAGTTTAAGTGATAAAATTTGAGTTTAATTTAAAATTTAAAATTTTAAATTCGGTTAGAATTCGATTTAGTTTTATTTTTATTTTTAAATTTATAATTTGTTTTGATATAAAAATTAAATTATTCAAACTCTTTCGATTAAGTTCGTTTATTTAATAAAAATAAATTTAATTATTTGTGTTCGAATTTAAATTGATTTTTTTTAATATTAATTAAAAATAATAAAAAAAATCGATTATATTCGTAAACTACTCAAATCAAATATCAAAATATTTTAATTTGACTAGCTTCATAACTCAAACTATTCAAACTCAAACTCGATTCAATAATAATTAAATTAAATTCAAAATATTTTTAAGTCGAACTCGAATTATTTACGACCATAAAAATCTTGTTTATTTCTTAGATTCCCTTCTCCTTCCTCAGTCCTCACCCCTTATAAATATTTGCATTACCTCTTGCAATATCATCTCCGTTTTCTCTTTTTTATCTTCTGGTTTCCTCTTATCATCTTTGGTACGTACAATGTAAAGGGTTGGTTATTTTCTAACAATCTTTCTTTTTTGCCCAGTACATGGTCTTCTTCTTCAGCTTCTCATCCAAATAAGCTTTAATTTTTCAATCAAAAACATATTAAAAAAGGCTCTCTTTTCTTCTTTTTCTTAATATATTGTGAAAAATGTTATTTTCATAGATTTGTTTTTTTATTATAGTTCTCTTTTTTCAGGTCTTACTATTTCAAAAACCCTCACTTGTCTCGCCATTTTTTTCTCCTGTTACAATATATTTGCCTCATGAGCTTTTCAGTTCTTATATCTCATATTTTCCAGTTATGGTTCACTCCAATATTTCACAAAGTTTTCAAATTTCGATCTTAGGTGCTTTATTCTTAAAATTTTCCTATTTCTTGTTCCGGAAATGCTTCTTTTCCATCTCAGCTAAGCACATGAAAACTTTCATTTCCTCTTTGTTATCAACTATATATATATATATATATATATATATATATATATATATTCTAGATCCTCCCAGCAAGTTTCTATTCTCAGAGCTGACCATTTCTTTTAATGCAAAGTCTTGAGCTGAAGTCTACAAAGGAAAAAGTGAAGCTGCCAGCATGATCTATCTTTGGTTAGTGAGAGAGATAATTGCTAACCCTAGCTAGGTCATGCTCGGACAGCCTCACTCCTTCCTACTTGGGGACCCAAATAGATTCCAAACATTCTTCATATATCAAACACCCCAAAAAAAGAAAAAAGGGTAAGTATAAGAAACTATTGTAAGTATATAATTGGTTTGCCTTTGTTTTTTGTAATGGCTTAAAGGCTCAAGCATGCGTTCCTAACTTTTGCTTTTGCTTTTCCCTTTCCTTTTGTTTTTTGTTTAATGCCTTACTTTTAACACAATCGCCAGCTGATAATGTGTTTTACTATTAGCTTTATTCATTTGTATGGAGATTTGCAGTCCCCTATGGGAATTATTCAAATTTTCTTGTTAAAAGATGTTTGAACTGGTTAAAGATTTGAATGGGTGATCCAAAGATTAAGAAATCATGTTCTTTTTGTTGTATTGGATCTAGGTCGTTAATGAAAGAGCCTGGTAAATCAAATGCTAGAACATATATTCCTTGAGGAACCCGAAGGGAGTAAAGAAGTATATTTGCCTATCCTGTTATTTCTTTTTTATTCCATTTCTCCTGCCATGCATTAAAGATAAAGAAACAAGAGCTAAACTGTTTATTGGAACTTTTAAACTTGAATTGAGTTTTGCTAGTTAAAGGATGTCTCAAATAATTCTTTTGAGTATTGCTAGCCCTAGGTTTGGTCTTTATCGAAGACCATTTATACAGTCAATGTTATATTGTGTGAAAGGAGTAATGTTTATATATATATATATATATTCACTGTTCAAAACCATTCACTCAATTTTATATAAGAAAAAGGAAATCAAAGCCCACCAAAAGATAGAGGTAACCACTAAGTTTTATATATACTCACTGTGGGAGTTGCGAGCGTCTAATGTGCTGTGATTGTTGTGGATATGAATTTAATAATATTTTAAAAAATTAATTTGATAGTATTGTGAAAATTTTAATTTTCGTTTTGTATTGGTTGCATTTTAGAATTATTCTTTTTTATTATAATTGAATTAAATGAATTTTTAAAAAAATTAAGAGTTTATTTGGATTTTTAGCTGAAGTATTTTATTGTCGGATGTCGTTTGTATTGAATTTATATATATAAAAGAACTGAACCATTTGGCCTACCGATTTGTTTGGCCTAATTCTCTTTAAAGGGAAGGTGGGATGGGTTATATAATTCGACTTACAAATAGGACCACTTTTAATTTTGAGTCGGTTGCATAATATATGTTTCCATCATTTTACTTTCTTTAGAACTAATGTTAGGACAAATTAGTAAAATAAAGGTTTTTTTAATATTAGTCACCCACTTTTACTTTTCATTGTCTTTTGATTTACTTGGGTGTGTCTTTGATTTTATTATATCTTCTACAGGAGCCTCTATAAGAAAGTGTAGCCAACAATGAGGCTGGCCTTGACAGAGATGGTTCGGTGAATGATAAAAACTTGAGCGGAGTTTTAGGACATCTGTTCGGGAAAGTAACTGATATTAGTGGCGTTTATAATCTGAAAATGCTGTTAATTCATGATTAAATGTCACCTTTCGACGTTTTACTTTGGCGTTTGAAAAACGTTGGAACATATCCTACAAACGCTGTCACTTCAGCGACGTTTTAAAACGTCGGAAAATTCCTTGATGTCATTTCTTGTGGTATTTGCATCTTTCGCGATGTTTTTAGAAATGTCTCGGATCTATTTAGCGACGATTTTGTTTACAAAAAATGCCGCGAAAAACGTGATTGCTGCTGTGCCACTACCAATTACTTCAATCGTGTTCTGGTTACTTTTGAAAAAAAAAAGAAAAACACCATGTTTGTATCGTTTTCTCAAGAAGAGAACAAGCTGGTCAGTTGTCAAATGCTAAATAAAAGTTAATACGTAAATTTGACTTTTTTTTTAATGATTTGGTAAAAGAAAGGATTATTATTTGATATATTGTTAAAGAAATTTGAAATTTTTAGATTTTTAGGATTAATGAGGAGATATATATTTTTAGGTTATAATAAAAATTAATTAAAAAAAAGTGAGAGATATGGTGATTTTTTAATTTACTGTGTAATTAAAAAAAATTCACTGCCAAATAGTTACTCTAAAAGAAATTGCAGTTAGGTAGTTGAATTTTAATTTTGTCAAATAAGCAATGAATTAACAGATGTGATTTAATTCACTAATATTAAATAATTACGTGGTTAATGTTACATTAATATGTAACTTGATATATCTTTTAATAATTTGGTATTTAAAAAAATTTACAATAAGGTTGTTGAATTTTATTTTTACCAAGTTAATTCAATGGGTTAAAACTATTAAATATAAAGTGATTTAGTTAATTAATATTAAGTAATTAGTTTAATGTTACGTTAATCGTTAAAAAATATTTGATTTAACACGTAAGGATTTGATATTTGTTAATCATGTTATGTAAGTTTATTAATGGAGTATAAATTCATGTATTTGATTATAATTTTTGAAAAATATTAAATCGTTAAAAAATTTATAATTTGGGTCTATTTAAATATTAACTTTAAAACATTTAGTACCTAACAATGCAATGGTAAATAAAAAATCTTGCATTATGTCCACTTTTCTCACAAGTGATAGGAGTGTCATAGACTTGAACGGCATGAATTAGCTTTTTGTAATCATCGCCATGTCCATCAAAGAATTTTTTTTCAATGAATTTAAAGTAGGTTTAGGTACAATTTTGTTATTGCCAATGACAATAATTAAAATTTATAAATAAAGAAAATAAAAATTTTAAAAAAGGATATTCTAATAAATAAAAGAATCTAATTAATATCTCTATTATATATATTAGTACTAGTACTATTTATTTGTGAACAAACAATTCATGGGTTTTTAACTTTTTATGAGTAAGAAGGATAATGGTGAGTGCATAGGTTATTATTTAATTAATTGGTTAATTTTAGGGTTTTAGCATTGGATGGAATTTTCCATTTAGTGGTTGGTTTGCCTTTTCCTTGCTGCTGCCTGGTGGGACAATCTAACAGCAAAATGTCAATAATGGGTAACGACATTGGGCCGACCAGATATATTCCAAATCGGGTTACTTGTTCGAATTGAATTGAATTTTAATAGATTTGTTCAATCGAAATTATTATTCAATCAATAAAAAATTATTTTTATTTTTACTTAATTATAAAAATAATATTTTAATATTTATAAACAATAAAAGAGTTTGAGTAAAAAAAAAAAAAATCGAATGGCGATTCGTGAGCAGGTCTAACTGCAATGTCAATGAGCATGTGTATGGATATGGATATTGGGTCGACCAGAGATAGCAAATTATTAAGTTGAGTATTTATTTATATTAATGTAAAATTAAATTAATTTTTTATACGGTTTATATTTGTTTAATTTAATCGTCGTATTTCATGTTCTATTTATGTAGATCATGCACGTCGAGTTTTGAGTAACTTGAAAATGTCTAACTATTTGTTTGATATAAAAAAATTTCAACCGTTAAATATACATTGAAAGATACAGTATTCTCAATTTATATGATAGAAATCGAATTAATTCGAAATTTTACATGCACGACGGGTAAAATTATTTTGTTAAATCTAACGGTCGGTTTGTTAAAATATAAATAGTGTAAAAAGTTATGTAAATGTGTAAATCTAATTTAATTTTACACTAATTTAAATGGATTGCTCTTCAATTATTAATTTTTTAAAAATGGGTATTTTTTAAGTGTGAGTAATTTTTTTATGAATTATTTTGTTATAATTTATTAAAAGATAAAAATATCTCTGATTTTATATATTTTATTAATATTTTATTTAATTTTTAATAATTTTATCAGATGAATTATTGTCACTTAATTTATGACATCAACTCAATTAATCACTATATAATTAATATATATATATATTTATAATTGCAAAATGAATGAAAAGAGTTCAAAACCAAGAAAATAGAATAATTCTATAAAAATAGAATAAAAATATCTTAATAACAAATTCTAACTAGACTTGTAATTACATAAATATACTTTTATTAGTCTATAAATAGTAGTACTAGTTTTTTTTTCTAAGAAAACGATCAATAATCAAATTAGGCCCCATAACTAACTTGTAATCAACTTCTTTATCATATAACAAGATCAAATTTATTATTTTTATTTAGAAAATTTATCTCATTCATAAAACAATTTAGATTTTACAAGGAAGATCGATAAACTAACACATAACTCTTTAAAATATATTAAATTTTTTAAAAATATATAAAATATATAACAAATTATTAACCTGATTTAACGAAATTAAAAATAGTTACCATTAATATATCAAAAACGATTTGTTATATTTTTATTAGTATTATTATAATATTTTATACTATTTTGTTAACGAATATCTTTAAGGTATTTTTTAAAATTAATTCATATATTATTTATAATAATAATAATATTATATTAAAAACAATGATTGCAAAATTCTACTTTATATGGTAAGGAGTAGACCTGCTCAAGGGTCGGGTTACTCGTCCAAGTCCGAAGGTCCCCCATATTTTGAAGGATTTTGATAAAAATATTAGACTCGAAATATGGGTCTAAGCAAAAAAAATGAGACCCATTTAGAAAATTGGTCGGGCCTTGACTCTAATAATCAAGGCCCGAGCCCAGCCCGACTGACCCGTTCTTCTTTTTTATAATATATTATTTTTATATTTTATTTAATTTATATCATATAAAAAATAAATATATAATATTATAGTGTAAATATTTAAAAATATGTTAAGTTATTCATGTTCTAGAACTTAATAAAAAAAGATAAAACTACTAAAAATTAAATAAATAAAAAAAATATGGGCTGGCTTAAACGGGTTTGAACTATCCATTTATAAATATGGACAGGTTTAGATAGAATTTGAGATTCATATTTTGGGTCGAACAAGATTTGAATAAGTATATATATATATATATATATATGATGTTGATATTATACTTAAACTTGACTCGAATCCGATCCAATCCTATCCCATGAGCACCTAATAAGGAGTTTTTGGTATTTTTGAGTCTGACAAGAAGCAAACTGGGAAACTGGCAAGAACACACAAAAAATTAGTGTTGGAAAAAGTGCTTCTCGATGAAACTTACAAATACGAGGAAGCTTCGTGATTCCAACATATAAAAAAAAAAAGTTGGGGTACAATCCGTTTCTCCTACTACTACTACATTTTTTTTGGTTACTCCACTCTACTAAGGTACTCGCCCTTGGCTCTTGGCTCTTCCTTTTTCTTTTTGTTTTGTCTGTTTAGATATCCATGATTCATGACAAAATGCTGGAATTTTCTTTCTTTTCAATATGATTTCTCCCCTTCATTTTAATTTCCTTTGCTTAATCGTTACAATGTCAAGTTAAACCTATGGGTGATGCTTTTTTTTTTTATTGGATTTCTTTAAACAAGACCCATGAGCAAATTTGGTGCTCGATTTAACATGTTGCATGTTTCCTTAACCATACTGTCAAATGCCAGTTTTTAAGGTTACTGACAAGGATTTGTTTCAGAATTTTTCTTAATGTGTTTTTGGTAACCAATTTGTTCAAAACAACAGCATATTTAAGTAAAGGGGGGTTTTGAGTAAAGATTGCTGAAAGCAGGGGAAACATTCAATTCTCTTCTGTTAACTTTGTTTTGTAAGCAATCTTGAAATAAGTCAATGGGAATGTTTGTTTTGTCAAGTAGTTTGAATTATGGATCCTTCTGTTGGTTGCTTTTATATTCTTTCTGTTTATATATATATATATATATATATATATATATATATATATATATATATATATATTGCTTATGTTGCTGGGTTTCCTTTGAATGTTAGTCTTAGATTCACTTGTTAAATAATGCTTCATTTGATTGTTGCTTTTGCTCCTTGTTTATATATATATATATATATATATATATATATATATATATATATATTGCTTATGTTGCTGGGTTTCCTTTGAATGTTAGTCTTAGATTCACTTGTTAAATAATGCTTCATTTGATTGTTGCTTTTGCTCCTTGTTTATTGATTATGGAAGCAAAAGGTGAACTTTGATACAAAAATAAACAATATTTTTTAATAAAAAAAAAATTAATTTTATGGATTTCAATTAACAATTTCATAGATTTTCTATATGGAACAATTATGTTTTGATTGATGTTAAATTAGCCATTTTCTCTTTTTTTTTTTTTTTTTTTAACAAAATATGATTTTGGTTTTCACTATTTACTCTTTCCTTTTGCAATGACATTTGTTTGCAACATCCTTACATTTATGGATTCAATAGTTGAGTTGTATTAGTTTATATCTCCAGTGACATGTTGCATGTTTTTGTACCCTTTCCCGAACTGATAAAGATGCACTTATTCGAAAAAGCTTTAATTTCAATTCTCAAATGTTGATATGGATTTTACAATTATGTCATGCCAGGTTGTGTAGAACATGCAGCTTTTTCCAGGGGACCGATTTCTGGAGTTTGAGGCTTTGGGCTTTGATTGAATATGAATTCAATCTTACTCATAAAGAAAAAGAAAAAAAAACGAAAGTTTTCATGTCCATTTTTTCTAGTAAAACTGTAGCTTGATGCTCTTGACACTTAGTTGCCTACCGTGTGAGTTATCCACTTCCAATCCTGCTCATATATGCCAAATTTTAGAAAGAGTTCATTGAATAAAAGCTGAATTCAGGTCAGTCTTTTTGTTTATATGGATTTGTGAGATCTAACCTATGTTACTCGGACTCGGGTGTGAGTGTCGGATATGTGTCCGATACGGGTATGTTTAATTTTTTCTAAAATTTCCATGTATTTAGAGGGTCTTTGGAGGATCATATCCCCATACCCATGTCTGAATATGCGTTGGACACAGGTACTTCAAGAACAATGAAGAGTCGGGGCAACATAGGATCTAACTGTGCATCCTTGTTAAAAACATTCTTCTTCTGCAAACATGTAGATAGCTCTGTTTTGTCCAAGTTTATAATGGGAAAAGGCTTAGTTTTTTGTTGTTGTTTTGGGAAATAAACTCTTCCTCTCTAGCACCATGACCTTCTCCGCATGAACTTGTTGCTAGGGTGCTGGAGACCTCCTTGCTAGCATTTTTCTTCCAATGACCATAAGCATTTGTTTCTGAAATTATCAATGGAGATTGGAGACTACTCTATAGGATGATGGTTTGCTCTTATGCATTTATTTGGGGGTGTCTTTAAGCTGTACTGATTGCTCTGCTTAATCCTTTTTTTGCCTAATATTTGGAATGCCATGTATCACTGCTTGACATTCCAAAATGCTTTTTTCCTATGTTATCCAGATTCTTCATTTTTCCTAAAGTACCAGTGTCCGACATCTGTGTTCGACACATATTCGGACATGGGTATGGGGGTATGATCCTCCAAATATATGAAAAAACTTAGAAAAAATTGAGCATACCCGTGTCGGACTCATACCCGTATCGGACACTCACCTCCGAGTCCGGATAACATAGCTTTTTTCTCCATTGAAGTACAGAGCTTGACAAGTAAAATTCTCGAAGAAACTCTAGTTAGATACATATAGAGAACTTTTCTTTTATGGGAATACAAGTACACTATATAGCAGACGTCATCCTGTTTCAAAACTCAAAGGAGTAAACCGAACAAATCCTTACAAAAGAATAAAACAACAATTGGCATGTAGCTAGAGAAATCTAATGTAAAGTTAGAGCAAACACCGTAAGGCGAGAGTGAATCTGGGATCTGATGGTTCTAGCACCACTGCCTTATCATTCCCACAAGGCATATATTATATATAACTGTAGCTGGCTTAGTGTTAAAACAGGAAGAGCCCATCCCTTCTTCTCTTCTCCTGATTTTGTCTCGGCAACGGAGAGAGTGGCAACACTGAACTAAATGGTAGACCATTCAAGCTAGCGGAGCTTTATCACGATGAATCGATTTTCTTGTTCCGAAGTTGCTTAGCTAATTGCGGAATGCTTGGTTCAAACACTGAATGATCTTGAGGCCATATATGCATTCTAGAACAGAGAAAGGTCATCAAGAGATAGCTCTTCTATTTTCCATTTTTGATCTTTCTTTTTCTTGATATTTTATTATTCACAAAATTGCACATGCCGACAGGAAAAGAGGTCAAGAAAAAGCAAGATCAAAAACATAAGAAACTTAGAATTAGTATCTCATTCTGTTGGCCTTCTTTGTTAGATACATCAGTAGTATGATTCTAACAGTTTATGTCCTCATTCTTTCACAGGCTTACCTTATTCCACATCCAGTTGCAAGGCTGCAGGACGAAGGTTTCCTGCGGTAGATAGCTTGCTTTACAATTGTGAATATGATTCTTTACCTCTTGAAGTAACTGAAGAAGGGTTTTTTGTCTGAAACAGGTATGAGCTTCACAAACCAAGCAATTGGCCATGAAAAAGCTGCAAGTAGGATACAAACTCCCCACTGCCATAGTTTCAACTTCTCTGTATCTGCAAACTTCTTTAAAAATTCCACCATAACCACCTGAAGAATGATAGTTACTCCCACAATTCCCAGAAATAATCTGTTCTTAAGAATGCCTTCGAAAACATTTTGCTTCTCCAACTTCCTTGCATTGAACTCGTTAAAAACTTGGCAGAGAACAAAAGTATTGAAAATCAGTGTGTCCTTTACATTCTCATGCACATTGAATATAGATTCACCCCTAAATTGTAAGGTCAAGAGAATAGCTATCTGGTATAGGGCTTGAGCTAAAAGATTCCTCCACATGATATTAGTAATTAGGGGCTCAGTTCGACCGACAGGTGGTTTCTGCATGAGCTCATTAGTGGGCCTATCTGTTGCAAGGGCTAGAGCACCTAATGTATCCATGATGAGGTTTACCCATAGCAGTTGAACTGCTGTTAAGGGAACCTCACCAGCAGAAACTGCTGCAACGAAGTTAATTACAAGAGCTGCAACATTAACGGTAAGTTGAAATTGAATGAACTTTTGTATGTTATTGTAAACACATCTTCCCCATCTTACAACTGTGGCAACTGAGCTAAAATTATCATCCAAGATGACAATGTCTGAGCTCTCCTTGGCCACCTCAGTGCCTTGAATGCCCATTGAAAGTCCAATATCAGCTTCTTTTAGTGCAGGAGCATCGTTAGTGCCGTCCCCTGTGACCGCGACCACATGACCTTTCTGTTTCAAGCACTGTACCATCAAAAGCTTGTCAAATGGAGAGGATCTTGCCATCACCCGGATCTTGTCGACCTTCTCCATTCTCTCTTCAGGTGAGTAATTTCGAAATTCAATACCTTCTACAACTTCTCCACTTCCTTCGTGGTAATCTGGTCCTAGAATTCCGCATTCTGTAGCTATAGCTTTTGCTGTGAAAACATTGTCTCCAGTAATCATTTTGATGCTCACCCCTGCAGATTGGCAAGCTTCCACGGCTTTCTTGGCCCCTGGGCGACATGGATCCTTTAAACCAACTATCCCTAGCAAGGTTAAACCATCTTCTTTTATTCTTTGATGGGTCTTTCCGCTCTGATCATCATATTCCATTTCTTCTTCCGAAACTTGCTTATGAGCAAAAGCAATGCATCGTAGACTACTAGCTGCCATGCTTTGGATTATCATTTCAATTCTGCTTCTTCCATCTTCATTCATGGACCTTATGGTCCCATTGGTCTCATAATATTGTGTGCACATGGCTACAATCATCTCTGCAGCTCCTTTCCAGTGTACGTGAGTCGTTTCATCAGCCTTTTTCCTGACTGAAACCCCACTACGCTTTTTCTCCGAGTTGAAGGTTTCAACATGGAGAATGCTGTATTTTTGCTTCAACTTTTCCATATCCATACCCAAACCTAAGACAGCCCAAGACAGAATTGCCTTTTCGGTTGGACTGCCAGAAAACTCAGGAAGGGATCCAGAGACAGGTTTGCAAACACTACCAGTTGTGTTCAAACCAACTCCTTGGTAGAATAACTCAAGAACACTTGGGGCAATTATGTTGGCAAGATCTTCATCAATGGACTCTTGGCCGAGCCAAAACTGGGTTACTTTCATCTGATTTAATGTCAAGGTGCCAGTTTTGTCAGTACAAATAATTGTAGCCGAGCCCATTGTTTCACAAGCTGAAAGTTTCCTGACCATTGCCTGATCGGCCATCATTCTTTTCATCGAGTAAGCAAGTGAAAGAGTGACAGCCAAGGGTAGACCTTCTGGGATCGCCACGACCACGATAGTTACTGCAGCAGCAACGATACGAACAACTGCATTTAAGATATCGTCTACATCGGTCTTGCTACCGATATACTCCTTCTGCCCGTTGTCATCTTTTGTATTCCCAGTGAAATAACGAATTAACAAGACTACAAGAACTAGAAAGGCAACTGCAAGACCTACTTTTCCAATAGAAGAGGTTAGTTTGTCGAGTCGAGCTTGTAATGGTGTTCTTTCATTTTTATCACTGGTTATTGAACTCATCATTTCACCCCATGCAGTGTCCATTCCGACGGATGCTACAAGCATTTGAGCATATCCATCTGCCACCTTTGAACCAGAAAAAAGGAATGGGTTCCTGCGTGCATCTACTTCCACATGGTCACTCTCGCCTGTCATGCTCGATTCGTCAACTTGCAACGAATATCCATCCAAGAACAGCCCATCTGCTGGAATTTGATCTCCGATTTTCAGGAAGACAACATCTCCAACAACGAGATTGAATATAGATATTTGTTGACGACGACCACCTCTAACAACTTCAACTTTGATATTGTTACTTATTTTTGATAACTTGTCAAATTGAGTCTCCTGTCTGAAGTTACTGAGTGCAGAGACAACAATCACAAGAAAGACGGCAACAAAAATACTTCCGCCTTCATACCAACCTTCTCCGGCGCCATGTTCTTTGATTCCGAAACCAAGAGAAAGAGCTGCACATACCAGGAGAATAAGAATTGTTGTGTCCTTGAAAGCATCCAGGACGAAGTACAATAACCCTTTCGGAGGTGGCTTCTGGTAAGTATTTGTACCAAACATTTCTTGCCTTTTTATAACCTCTTGATCATCGTCTCGGATTCCATTTTCAGGATTCGTACCAAGAGCAGCAGCAACGCCTTCAACTCCTCCGAGCTGGGTAAGAGAAACAAAATCTTTGTCTTTCACAGTCTTTACGAGTCTTTTTTGATCGATTTTCGGAGCTTTTTCACCCCAATGCTGAGAGCTCGATGGTTCGATATCGAGGGCAACGTAATGATCTAAGCCCGAGATCACAGAAGGGTATTGGCTAGCCCTTTTGGATATGATCTCCTCAGCAAGAGAAAGCATTACTCGGGCCGAATATATTGCTGTATAGGCAATGCGCCATCGCCTTCGAGCTTGGGTGAGGCTGGAAGTGGTGACATTGAGAAGTAATGTCCCACAATCATAGAGTTTAAATTCATCACTGCTAGACATGGTTTTTTGTGGAGGATTTTACAAGTTAGAAGAATGCCTAAACTAGAGTTAGGAAGAGAGTTAGTATTCTTAACTTTCTCTTTGATCAGAGAATGAACTTCTTTCAACTAAAGAGAAGCAATGGCTAATTTATAAAGGGTATTCGAATATTTGGTCAACAAAACCGCCTTTCAAGTTGGTTAAGCCTCAGCCAATCTCTTTGCAATTTATTGAACAAACTAGCATAAAGATATTTGAAGTATACGTCGAATAAAAACCATAGAAATTTCTCAGTTCTTTTCTCCCAACCCTCATTGTCGTGGGGCAGACACTATAGCTTTAAACTAAACTTGACTCGTGTATTCGTGTCGTAATCATATTATTTTTCGTGTCATAATTGTGTTTAAAGTGTTATATTCATGTTTTTTTTTCGTATAATATTTTGAGTCGTGTTTTAGTTATTTTTTTCGTGTTTATGTCGTGTAATCGTATCATATTTAAAATTATTAGATATAAATGATAAAAAAATTGGATCGATCTGATCGAAGAAAATGTATTAGATTTTCACCATACGTCGGTCATTTGACTGTATAAAAAGGGAAAAAAAGGAAGATAAAGTTGTCTGAAAAGTTTCTTGATTAATTTAGAGCCGTACAATTTGTACCTTTTCCTTAACTTGTCTTAGCCGTCCGCAAAATGCGCGAACGTGAATTAAGTTTTTGCTAGTTGTTGTAGTTGGAAGATTGTTGTTGTTGATGTCGGCGACCTAAAATAAAAAAAAAAAAAATTATTAACGAGTGTTTTAACATTATTTTTTAAAATTATTAGTAATTTTTTTATTTAATATATTAAAATTGATAAATAAAATTATTGATTTTTATATTTAATATAATATTATTATTATAAATAATATATTAATTAATTTTAAGAATATTTTAAAGACATTTGTTTATTAAAAAAAAAAATCAGAGAAAATGATAAGCACTTTCGTACTCTATATGATAACTTGATCCAAGTTAATGGAAAACGCGGCATTCTGCTGACTCTTAAAATGCTTTAATTACGTGAACATTCCAGCCAGGATCAACTATATATCTTTGCGTACGGTCCTAGGTTTAATTGATTAACTGTAACAGTGTTAAAAAAATTAGATCGGTTGATCGGATCGATTGAATAAAAATTAATACTATGTTTAATTCGATACATAACTATATATCATAAAATCGAAAATTGTCTAAACCAGTGAAAACCGGTTGAACATGTAAAAAACCAGTAAAAACTTAAAAAAATATCAAAAAAATAGATTTTAAACTTTTTATAAAAAAATTATTGTATGTGATGAGATTTAAACCTTTAACATCTTGAATCTATAGTAAAGATAATATCATTTAGCCAAATACATATATTTATTAAATGTTTACTATATTTAATATTAAAATTATTTATTTAATTTTTAATTTTTTTAATACAAATCGATGATCAAATGTTTCATCGATTTGACTTTCGATTGACTACAACGACTTAATCTCATATTAAAAAATTGTGAGGATCTGTTATATATATATATATATATATATATATATATATATACGAAAATCTATAATTGTGAGATTTTTTTGTAGAATTTCATCAACCAGAAAATGGGGGTGAAGGGATATCTTGGGTTTACACAAAAAAAAAATTGTAAAATTTTCGAGTTAAAACGGATAATACCTTGCATGTTGAGTGCGGGTTCACGTTAAGTGCAATTTTCAAGCAATTCTCACAAGAAATTTGACTAGTGCTTGGAATTTTATTTATTTTGCTATGTTTCCACCTTATTTACCAATGGTTTCACTATTTTATCTTTGATTGTAAAACTTGTACATCCCATTCCCATGCATTGAGTCATTTTATGGAGCTGCCTTTGTTGAAAATCTGTAAATGTACTTTTTAACTCTGAATTTGAGACTCCAGAATAACTTTTCAGTAAACCATGAATATTCATATAAATGCATGAATTGTAGCCTTCCAAACAAAAAATTGGGGAAGTTTCAGAGTAAGCTTCATTTTGGTGATCTTTTCATAAGGTTTTGATCAGTTATACAAGAAATCAGTCATCATTTTTATATTATAATATACATTATGAAAGCATGTAAGAAATTTAGTAATTTGATAAGAATAATATTTAATTCAGAAAAAAAAGATGTTAAATTAAAAATACATAATCAAAGCTAATATATTATGAAAGCATGTAAGATGAAAATTACACAATTTTCTTATCACATAATCGAAAGATAAACTAAATTATAAGATATATTATGAAACCATGAAAGAAGTTTAATAATCAAGCAAAAGTCAAGAAATAATCAAGCTACTTGAGTTCGATTCTATTAGATTCAATTATTATTATTTTATTTAAGGAGTTCGAAACTTGATTCAAACTCAAGTCATATGTACATTATTGAAGAAAAAAAAAATCAAAAGTAGGCTCTCATCGAGTATTAGAAAGTTCGAACTCGATTTATTTGTTACTTGAGCAACTCAAGCTCAAATTACTAGTAAATAATTAAATTCAAATATTTATCCAATCGAGCTTAAATAACTCATGAGTAGCTCAATATGTTTACACCTCTAATCTTAAATGTATAAAATAATTTTTCTAAGCTCACACCTATTTCTAAGAAGAAAAAAAATCAAAATATAAAAAATAAGTAGTAAAATGTGTTAATCAAACGGAGCTTATATATAAAAATAATAAAAAATAAATACTATTTTAATTATGTTTGATAACAAATCAGTAATATAATAACAACTAAATATAAGTAATAAAATGTAGATAAAAACTGAAATATAATAAATTTACTTTTATTATATAAATTAATAAATAAAATAATTTGATAACAATAAACATAAAAATGGAGTAGTATTATTTTTTGTTAATTAGAATAACAAAATAAGATATTTTACTTTTTTTTACTAATAAAAAAGTAATTAGATAAAAAGGTATCAAAATAATTAATTTTAAGTTGTAATTTTTATATATTATAATTAATTAAAAAATATTGTAATTTAATAATAATAAGTGTAATGATAACCATACATAGTAATATTATTTTGTGTTATCTAGCATAATGGTAATTCGATAACAAATAAATTTGAAGTGTAAGAAATGTGATAATATCATTTATTGTTACTTAAAGTATTAAAAATAAGAAACAAACCTAAAAAATATGATAAAAATAGTATTACTATTTTGTGTTAGGTAAAATAAGAAAATTAAATAATTTAATAATTAAAAAATGTAAAGATAATAAAATGCAGTAATATTATTTTTATTAGAAAGAGTAAAAAATTAAGTAATTTGATAACTAATAGATGTAAAGATAATAAAATGCAATAATATTATTTTTTTATTAAAAAGAGTAGGAGATTTAATAATTTGATAACTTAGATGTTACTTAATAATTTGTTTTTATTAGAAAGAGTAAAAATTTTAAGTAATTTGATAACTAATAGATTTAAATAATAAAATGTTGTAATATTAGTAAGAAAAAATTATGTAATTCGATAACTAATTGATGTAAAGATAAGAAAAATGTAGTAATATTATATTTTATTAGAAAGAGTAAGAAATTAAGTAATCTGATAACTAATAGATGTAAAGATAATAAAACACATTAATGTTATTTTTTATTATATAGAGTAAGAAATTTAAGTAATTTGATAACTAATTAATAGATGTAAAGATAATAAAAGATTTGTATTTGATATATTGACAGTGTATAAATTTATACACTTTCAGTGAATTATACAATGTCACATCATTAAAAGTAAAGTTATTTCTTTTTATTTTTAAAGACTTTTGATAAGATGGCATCATATGTTGCACTGATAGCATATAACCATGTATCAAATATAAATCCGATAATAAAATACAGTAATATTATTTTTTTATTAGAAAGAGTATGAAATTAAGTAAATTTATAACTAATAGATGTAAAGATAATAAAAATGTTGTAATATTACTTTTTATTAAAAAAAAAGTAAAATTAAGTAGTTTGATAAGTAATAGATGTAAAGATAATAAAATACAATAATATTATTTTTTTATCAGAAAGAATAAGACATTTAAGTACTTTGATAACTAATAGATAAAAAATCAAAAAATGTAAAATTATTTTTTATTATAAGTAAAAAATTAAGTAATCCGATAACTAATAGATTTAAAAATAATAAAATAAAATTATATTATATTATTTTTATTATATAAAATAAGAAATTTAAGTAATTTAATAATTAAAAGACGTAAAGATAATAAAATATAATAATATTATTTTTATTAAAAAGTTAATAATTTAATAACTAATGAAGGAGCTTTCCAAAAGATTGACTGCATCGTCATGGAAAGCATGAGATTGTGTATTTTTAGTGACATTTAATTAGTAACAACAACTGCCGCTTGGCCGGTTTTTAGTGACATTCTGATAATACAAGACAAAAATTTCTTCTTATTAGAAAAGTTGACATGACTTGTTCTGCATTAATTTGGTGCATTTCTTTACTTATTAGTCACCTTGCAATTGGCTTCTACTTTATAATTAGTAAGCAATAATACTAAAATGACAACTTGTTTTGAAAAGATAAATTCTTAAAGAATATACAAGTAATTTTTTAATTGATAATAATGTTTTAAAAGTAAACTTATATATAATTTTTTAAGTTGGTAATTATTTTTTAAAATTTTTAAAATATGTTCATCTTTATTTTTATAATAATATTTTTATATTTTTTAATTATTCTTACTGAATTGGTGTCATTTATACTACCCATTTAAAAAAAAAAAAAAACCTAGAATTTGATATACCAACAATGTGGATGAGTTTTTAAAGATAAAAAAATTTATTGAATTTTTTTTTTTATAACAAAAGTGAATAGTTTTATAACTTTTTAAATAATAACTTTTTTTTAGAAAAAATATAAGTACCTATACTCTTATATTTTTGTTATTATTTCATCTTCGGTTTTTTAACTTTTTTTCACAGACTTGCAACTAGACCTATTCATGAGTTGGATCGGACCCAAAAACCCATATTATAGTTTAAAAATTATTTTTAGATTAATATTTATATATTTTATAATCAAATTTAAATAAAAATATTTTTGATTAAGCAAATAGTAATTCTGGCCTGGTCGGCTCGGATTACAAAAACTCATGTCCAAGTTCAATCCAATTTGTGTCAGACTTTTCGAACTGAATGAATAATCCGATCATTTGACAAGTCTACTTGTAACACCAAACTCAGTAAAAAAATATTAATAATAGTATAGATTATATTCTCATACATGTGATCCGCCACCAACCTTCACAATTTGCTTGCACGATTTGTAGTACTAAAAGGATGAAGAACGTTGAGTAATTTCATACCTAATTTTTTTTCCCCCAAACTTCCCCAAATCCCAAAGAAATGTGTGGGGAGGAAACTACCAAGAACCTAGCACTAGGAAGGAAAATTTGGGAGGTGATAATTAATGGAGTAAAACTACTTAGGTTCATCTCTTTTTTAGACTCTTAACTTCCAACTAACTTTTTCTTTAAAAATCACTAATGTGATATTATTATGACATAAATTTGAAGTTTGAAATATAAGTGTGCTTTCAAATTCATTGCCTAACCCTTATTTTTTTTTTTAGATTTGTATTTGATACACTGTTAGTGTATAAATCTATATACTGTCAGGAAATCATATGATGACACCTAATTAATAAACAAACATAAAAATTTAAATTTTTTTAAAAATAAATACAGATAACTATATCTTTTAATAGGTGGTATCATGTGATTCATTGTCAGTGTATAGATCTATACACTGACAATGTATCAAATATATATATATATATTTTTAGTTTTGTTTCTAATTGAGAGTGTAGGTTTTTTTGTGAAAGTCAAATTTTGATATTAAATTGATTATGCACTTGTGGACAAGAGATTCACGATGTTCAGTTGAGTTGATAATTTTGGATATAATATGAACACGATACGTTTAATAAATATAAAAATAGTTTAATAGCCATGACACATTTAAGCATGATTAATATGATTAACACGATACGTTTAATACACGTATTGTATTCATGTTTAAGATTTTGAGACATTTAATAAATTTTTTTATATTTATGTTTACACGATTAACATTAAAAAAAATAAGAGACATGATACGCATACACTAAATCTAATATTTGGTCTAATTTAAAACAAAAACAAAGAAAAAGTGAAATGAAAATACAAAAACTTAGACAACAACTTTTTATAAATTGATAATCTGTCGATAAAGTATTAAATTTTTAGTTTCAATAACCAAAATCAATCCTTAACAACTTCATACCACAGGAAAAAAAAAAAAAAATCTTAACCAAGGTTTCTTCTTATATTTTCTCCGATTCATTTTTTTTAGAAATGATCTCATTTATCATAAGTGAAGTTTTTAAATTTTATAAATACGATTAACAGAATGACATAATTTTTAGAGTATATTTAAAAAATAAAAAATTTAAAAATAAATAAAATATATGATAGTAATCTCTTAACTTTATTTATGAAATTAAAAAATTCAATTATCAATATATGAAAAACAAATTCTTTTCTTTTTATTACTAATTATTTTTCGCTGTTGCCATTGACCAACCGAAGTCCAAACATAAAGCAATAGTGCGAACAAAGATCTTTTAATTTTAATGAACGAACTTACAAAGGAACCCGATTTTGGCCTGACTTTCAATCCTCTTTCCAATGTATAGTAACTAACCTGCTTGGATTGCTTGTCCAATTGTAATCTTAACTACCCAAAATCCCAATCCTCTAAACTCTTCTTTCTAATCGACCTCTAGATCTGATAATTCGTATATTCGTATTGTATTCGTATATATTTTTATATAATAATCGTATTTAAGATATTTATATTTGTATAAATTTTGATATGTTAGTAATTTGTGTTATATAAAATTTGACATATTCGTATATTCGTGTTTCTTTTTCACTTCGTGTAGTGTAGTGTTTTAGTTTTTTCTTTTATCGTGTTCATATCGTGTAATCGTGTCATGTCCAATATTATCAAGTCTACAGTAGCCTCTCATGTTTCAGTTTTGATAACGAAAATATAATAGCATCCAAGATTTTTTTTTTTTCAAAAAAAATAATTTTTTGTATTATAATTGTGTTTAAGATGTTATACATTTATATAAATTTTGATATGTTAATAATTTATGTTATATAAATTTTAATACATTCATATATTCGTATTGTGTTTATATATTTTTTTTTTATGTCATATTCAAAAATACAAGGTCTATTTATTTGAAATCAAAGACGTCAGTTACGTACAAATTCGATTCGGCGTTGTCTACTTTTGTTTGCCTTTAACGTGCTGGAGAGGAGATTAGTTTGACTCAGACGACACAACCTTTTTTTTTTTTTTTTTCTTTTAATGGCGATGACAATGATAAAAGCAGTTGAAAATAGAACTAAAAGCGACGACTAAAAGCAAGTTTCGTCGTAATTTCTGGGTTTGCAGAATTCGGCAGTCAAAACCCGCCCAAAGTTGTAAACTTCTAAGGTGTGATAATTTTATTCTAATCAATCAATCGCCGTCCCCTGCAATTTCCTTGCATTTTCCACTTTCATTACATCTTACTGCACGAAATTGATGTATCGGCCGACTATAAATTGATGGATTAATTGAGGGGCCTTGTTCATCTTACGCGGCGCAATAAAATAATAATGATTACTAATATTAATAAAATAATTGAAAATTATATGTTAGTAAAAAATATATATATATTTTTTTATTTGGATAATTAAAATATGTTAGGAAAAAAAATAGCTACCATCGTTTGATTAAAGTATGAAAAAAAATTATAATATATATTTTCAATTATGTCATTTCTTTTTAATTGAAATAAAAATAAAAATATTATAATTAAAAAAAATAAACATTACATTAAAAAAATATGAATGTAATATAAAAAAAATAAAAAATGATAATAAAAAAATTTATTATAATTTTAATGTCAATTACGTGAAGTATATAAGTTTAAAAATATTGCTTGTAATTTGATAAATGTAGAATTGATAATATGAACATTTTATATTTAAATTTTTTTTTTATTTTTTTTTCCTTCCTTTCCCACTAATTTGGGATTTTGAAGGAAAGTGAGGGGTCACTTTCATTTATTAATTTTTTTATCCAAAAAAAGAAAAAAGAAAGGTTTCTCTTACTTTATTTTTCTTTTCCTCCCTATTCCAATAGCTAAAATAAATGAACTTTCTAACTTCCAGTGTTCAGATGGGTTGGGTAATGGGTTAATCATTTAATTGGAAATGAGTTTATTAAATTTATTGGGTATTTGAGTAATGGGTGGGAGTAGGTTTAATTGGATAGTTAGGTAATTGGGTTTGGCCTTTGGGTAAGAATATTTATATGTATTTATTATATATTTTTTAAAAAAAAAAATCACTTAAACTAATATAAAATTAAATTAGTTTTACACATTTCTTTAACTTTTTATATGATTTATATTTTAACAAACCGATCATTGGATTTAACAATATAATTGTACTCGTCATGCACGTAAAATTTCAAATCGATCCGATATTTCTATTATATCGATAGAAAATATTGTCTAATTCAATATATATTTAACGGTTGAAAGTTTTTTTACATCGAATAAATAGTTAGATATTTTTAATTTACTTTAAACTCGACGTGCATGATCTATGTGAATATAACATGAAATACGATGGTCGGATTAAACAAATATAAATAGCATAAAAAGTTATGAAAGTGTATAAAATTAATTGAGTTTTATACTAATGTAAGTGGATCCCTCCTCTATATTATATATATATTTAAAATATATAAATATAATATATTTATTATAAGTCTGGTTCGATTACTCATTTCACAAACCGCAAACTGATCGACTTAACCTACTCAGTCCGATGTTAATAACTTGACTTAGATCAAACCCAATCTAACCGACCTGATTAAACCGACCACCGTTGGTTTAGGTCGGCTAAGTCGATTTTTACCGACTTCGACACAGTCCTACTTTTAACATCAATTTCTTCCTCATCTCGTTGCTAATGAATGTCAATACAAAAATTATTTTATTCATATTTTTTATTTTTTTAAAAATATTCGTATTTCATATTTATATTCGATACATATTCGAATAAGATATGAAAATATAATTCTTTAAATATATAAAAAATAAAAAAATTAAATATACATATATTGAACATATATTCGCATTTGATACTCACTTTAAATTCAAGTAACATATTACAAAAATCAAAGTAAAAAACAAGAGAATTGAAAAATGTAGGAAGAAAGAGAAACAAGAAAAACTTACAGCCCGTTCTACAAGTTTCATGAGTACGTGCATGAAAACTTAGTTCCTATCTAGATATGATAATTCGTATCTATATTTGTATTATTTTTACGTGTTATAATTGTGTTTAATTTATTATATTTATATAAAATTTGATAGTTAATATTTTTATTATATAGATTTTGATACGTTCGTGTATTTATGCCGTGTTTATTTTATTATTTCGTATCGTATCATATTTTGAATCATGTTTGAATTATTTTTCTCGTATCATATTCGTATCGTATAATCTTATCATATTTAAAATTATTAAATCTAATAATTTTCTCTCCCATCTCGTCAAGACAAATATGGAAATTTTACTATGGCTTTAGAAACGCCATCTCAATAGAAATTCATGTCTCTTAGATGCTTTCTTGATTCATGTCTAGATAATCTAGATTGAGTAAATCATGGAGGAAAAGAAAGAAAAAAATCGTAAAGAAAACATTATTCCGATGAACAAGCGATTATTTTAATTGATTTGTTTTGTTTTAGATGTTCTAAATTTCAAGTATTAATCACCATTTCTAGGCACTTGACATTAGACCTGCTTATGGTCGGGCAATCCGTATTGAGTCGGATTTGGATAAACATTTTTATGATTTGGATCAGTCCGATTCGATCCAGATCATCATTTATATATTAAAATAATATTATTTTATTTAAATTTAATTATAAATATATATATATATATGATAAACAGTAATTTTGGATCCGTAGGACAAATTTGGATAAAAAAAAAGAAAAAAATCGAGTCTCGATCGAATCCGACCCGACCCATAAACATGTCTACTTGGCATTATCCAAAATGTAAATTCATTGGCAATTACATATCTAAGTCCAAAGTTTTGGAATTAGAGCAACTTATCCGCTATCTCCACACTTTTATTATAAAAAATATAAAAGTTCTTAAATTTGTATTTAAGTACAAATAATTGACATTGCGTTTCATAAAAAGAAATAAATGATTGACATTTCGTGCTTATCTCTTTTAAGTATAGTATTTATTTTGTTGGGTATCCATCACATCTCTTGAGCTCATCTTCATCATTTTCTTTCATTTGTAATCTTTTGCTTCTTTTTTATTAAATGAAACTCGTAGACGTTTAAACAAATTTGATAATTTTTAAAACAATAAAAAAATATAATATAAATATAATAAATACGACACGATACGTTTAAATACAATTATTATGATATCTTTTATACACGTATCATATTCGTATTTAAAATTGATATATTTAATAATTTATATTGTATTTATATTCACACAATTAACATAAAAAAAAAAGCTTAAATCATGATATTCATAAACTTGTTCATAAGTCGGTTTACGGTCTAATTTTTTTTATTTTTTATCTAAACTTGATACGGGTCCGAAAACTCATATTATTATTTAAAATTTATTTTTATAATTAAATTTAAATAAAAAAATTATTTTTTATTAAATAAATAATAATTCGAATCGATTCGATTTATAAAAATTTATATCCAAACTTGATATAGTTGGAACAGAACTTTTTGAGTCGGATAAATAAACTCAACTTTAGACAGGTGTAGACACACGTACGAATTGTCAAATCTAAATTTTTTAAGCATGTCTTAATGTCAAGCTCAATCAGGTTATTAAATTAAATTCAGAGAAATTGTACCATTTTAATTTATTTCTACTATATTCTAAGAACTTGTCAAAGTCTGGGAGCAGTGGGCACAAGTTTGCAATTTTAAAACTGGATAATTACGTTAATTGGATAATGATGTTTGAGTTTGACCCCAATAAACAAGGCAATGAAAAAAACAAAAAAAGAAAGAAGAATAGCCGAAAGTGAACTTAAAGATGATTAAAGATAGTAATAAGTTGGATATTTATTTTTTTATAATATTTATATTTAAATTCATAAAATTATTTTAAAATTAGAACTCGTTTATCATCCGTATTAAATTCGAATATTATTATCCGAATCCGAATTAAATAATATTATTTATCGAATATCTGAATTCAATAAATAAAAAAAATAAATAAAAATATAAAATCAAACAAAAATTAATTTTAAATTAAAATAAACGGATAATAGATTCGGATATTCGAATCCGAATCCGCAAAAGTAAGCGGATTCGAATATCCGAATTCGTTATCCGCATAAGTAATGCAGACTCAGATAATGAATATCCGAGTTTTCATATCCACATCCGTTCTGAATCCGCTGCAAATAGTAATTATAATATCCGAATCCAATTTTATCCGTATCCATAAAAAACGAATCGAATAATTATAAATATCCGAATTTTTCCTATTCATTATCATCTCTAAACATGACAAGCATAATGTAAAACTATGTGCCACCGCTTGTCGTCTAGAAACGTCAACAAAGGCACAACAGGCTTTCAAAAACAACGACAAAAAGCAAAGTGAGATAATTTGTAGTGAGGCCAACAACCTTGAATTTCCCTTTGATCGAACAGCAACCCACGGGGGCACGGCGTTACCTTATTTGGACTTTGGCGGTCAGAAATACGAACAAATTTCATTCTAGAAACCACGGCATAGCAGGCCAAAGAGTAATGGTACGTTATGTTATCCGAATTTTTTATTTTTTTAAATATTTGTATTTGATATATATTTTTAATAAATATTTGGATATGAATAATAAAAAATAAATAAATAAATATGTTTGTATCGAATACATAACGTATTCGACACTCATTTCAAATTCGGTTAACATAGATGGTATATACCCTGTTTTGTTTCTGCCACTAGGGGTGAGTTCGGCTCGGGTCGGGTCGGTTATTTCGGGTTTTACAAACTGAATCGAAGAATTCGGTTTTTTCAAATGGGTAACCGAAACCGAACCACAATAGCCAAAAGATCGGTTATAACCGAACCGTCGTATCTCGGTTCGATTATCGATTTTTCATATTTTTTTGGGCTTTTGAACTTTTGGGCTTTATTACATGCTATTTTAACAGATTATTTATGCCTAACATGCTACTTTCACAATCAAAGTATCTTAGTTTTTAAAATTTTTAAAATTTTTTTTCTTTTTTTTATAGTATTTTTAATTTTTTTCACTAATTTAAAAATAAAATATTTATTTTTATATTATAAAAATAAAAAATAATTAAAAAATCAATTAAAAAATAGAATTCGGTTCGGTTCGGTTAATTACGATTTTTGACTTATGAATCGAAAACCGAACCGAACCGAATAAACCGAACTAATAATCGAACCGAATTTTAACCGAATTAAAAAAACTGAATCGAAACCGAACCGAACACTACGATTCGGATCGGTTTTCGGTTTTCTCGATTTTTTTGCTCAACCCTATCTGCCACAACTCTCCCTCAACCAGAGCTCAAGATCAGTTGCAAATGCCCAATTAATTCAAGGTTACAGTTACTTTTGTAGGGATGACAGTAAATCAAATATTTATATTTTTTAAAATATTCAAATTCAATTTCGTTTAATTTATTCGAAATTTGAATTCTTTTATTACTCGTTTACTATCTAAATATTATTATTTAAATCCGTATCCGATTTAAAAAACAATATCTATCGAATATTTCAATATGTTAAATATACTTCTTAATTTTCTGCTTTAGATCAAGCTGGATTTACCTCTAATGCTTGGATTTATTCTGATTACGGAACAAATGGTCCTTTAAACCCATCATGTGATAAGATGGGCAATCTAACATTTGTTCCCAAAATATGTTGCATAACAGACATGTTAACATGTTACACCTCAATTGTCATCTTAACAAATATACAATGCCAAAATTTTAGACATGATACAAAAATACGATACGAACACGATACGTTTAACAAATATGAAAAATATTATAATAAACATGACACGTTTAATGCACATATCGTATTCGTATTTAAAATTTTAATATATTTAATAATTTATGTTGTATTTATATTTATACGACTGATTAAAATAAAACATGAAACACAATATACATATATGGATTGTTAAATATATCTAGTAATTATCCAAGAGTCCATTGACTATTGTGGAAGCAGGCAGATCCAAATTTCTCCGAGTCTTCCACAAGAGGAAAGCCCATAAGTCCATCTAAAATTTAAAGTGGTCAGACATTCAGTGGGCTTGTACCATTATATCTGATTAAAAAAAAAAAAAAGCCTATTTTCCAGGCTAAGGTTGGGCTGTTTTCTATCAACCAGCCTCCAAAAGAAAGCATTGAGCCAACAAGAAAACATACATACATCCTGATGATTCCTAAGCTCTGAACAAAAACCCTAAACTTTCATCCAAAAAATTAATAGTACAAAAGGGGGAAAAAAAAAGGGTGGGAAAAGCACTTATAAAAGAAAAAAAAAAGTTGTTAGGTCACTCGTATTAGAGTGTAATCGAGTCGAACCGAGCTCAAGCAGTAAGAAACTCAAGTTTGAATTTGATTCGAAATTTTGTTTCGAGTTAGATTGAGTTTCAATTTTAAAACTTAAGCTCGATTTGAGATAAAAATTGAATTTCTCGAGTTCGCTCGATTAGGCTCGTTTACTTAATAAAAAAACGAGTTCGATTTTGTTGTTTGACTTCAAATTTTATTATTTATGTTCGAGTTTAAATTGAGTTTTTTTTATTTATTTATTACTAATTAAAAAGAATAAAATTATTTATTAAAAATAGAAATTTCGATTACGTTTGAGTTCGAGCTTGGATCTACAATGATCAAAGACTAATTAAATATTTTTCAAATTGAACCGAAATATTTTATTTAATTTCGGCTGTTTCCAGTGCACATGGATGACCAAAATTTATCCCAATCCGTACTTAAAAACAACAAATAATTAAATACTGAATATGATTAATTAATGAGGAAGTTGAATGAGCCTATATGACTATAAATTCGCCTATTTATTCCCACTGCAGACAAAAATGAGATCTAAACCCTACCCAATTGTTTTCACTACTTTAATTAATTAAGCCCAACATTAATTGTCCCCATCTTCATTCATTCATAGTTCATAAAAGAAGTGTTCATGGGTCGGGTTAAGCAGAGTTGTGACTCAATTTTTTCGAGATTTTTTTTTTGGATTAGTTCGAAAGTTCGTTTCACTATTTAAAAAATATTTTTATATTTTTATTATTAAACAGTAATTCAGACCGGATCGATCCGAATTTTAAAAATTTATGTCCACACTGATCCAATACGGATCGAACGGATAATCCGGTCCTTGAACATGTTTAGTTCATACTTCATAGTATGATTCAAATATCCTCTAATAAATAAATTTAAATATATAATTTTCCTTAAACATCATCCAAAGCTAAATCCATTGCGTCATTTCATGAATTTGCATAGTATAATAAAATGGGCGATTGTTTGTTGTATAAACATTTGAAATTTTGGGTCCTTTTTTTTTTATTTTTTATTGGAAAATAGTTTTAAAAAAATAATTTTTAAAAACCTGATTTCGTTTTAGAAAAAATTAATATTTTTTATCATTTGAATGATCCTATGAAAATATTTTCGGTTGCTAAATTATTTTTTCAAAAAATATGTATTGAGACAAAAAAGATTGACCCACATTTAATGGATCGATCCTTTTTCGCTTTACTTCAGTTTTTATTCTTAAGACATCGATCATTTTTTTTTTTTGTTTCAACTTTTATATAAGAAAACAATCAACCCCTATACTATTGATATTTTTATTTTATTTCAATTTTTGAAAAATGTCTTAAAATTTTCAAAAACGTAAAACATTTTATGAAAAAAGAAGTTAATTTTCGTTGATCCAAAAATTACTTTTATTGATCAATTTAATTTTCAAAAAATAAATATTAAAAAATACAAAAATTATTTTTCAAAAGTTATTTTTTTACTAAACAAACAGAATCAATTATATGGTATAATTTTCATATGAAGTTTAAATATTGCTAATTAAATCCTTAATACATGATTATATTATTAATTATAATATATATTTATTTATTTTGTTTACTTCCTTCAATGAAGAAAGCCAATTCCACTTGGAGTTTTAAGAGGGAAAAGGAAGAGAGAGGAAGCCATGTGAAAGTGGGCAGCCATCGATGAACGTTTTTTTGGCAGCTGGGTTACGCTTCCCAAGCAAAGTGGAAACAAAAAATTACCTAAAAGACCGTTAAGCATCTCTTTTACCATCACTTTCATTTTGTCTTGTTTTAGGCATATGAGTTTAAATAAACAATCCTAATCTACTATTGTCTAAGGAGAATGAACCATTATAAATTATGGAGAATTCGTTGTTTAGCCAAAATATATATATATATATATATATATATTAATATTTGTTATCACATGCATTCGCATGTGAATACTCGTTAATTTATTTATTTTTAAATATATAATTGTATATTTTTAAAATAAATAAAAATAATAAAATGAATATTAACTAAAATTTAAATTTAAATGTAAAATTTGTTTTATGTACAAATTACATCAAATTATTATATTATTTTTAATATTAATGTAAAATTAATTATGAAGATAAAAAAATTAATGTAAATTTTAACTTTTTATTTATATCAAATAAATTAATTTATTTTTTAAGATTAGTGAAAAATTAAAACTGTTAAGATAAAACAATTCTATATAAATTTTTTCTTTTTTTTTTATTTATTATCAAATTAATCCTTTTAACGAAAGTATTTTAATGAAATTAAACTTCTTATTTATAATTTAAATAAATCTTATTAATAGTAAAAAATATTTATAATGGCAATTTAGAAATATAGTGAACAATGATATTTATTTTTGTCAGTTCAAAAAATTCTTCACATTCGTGCTTATATATATATATATATAAAGAAGGTTTAAATGTAAAAAAAAAAAAAAAAAAGACATTACTTATTGTTTTATTACAATTAATTGAATCTTCAAACATAAATTTTCATCTAATTGAGCGTTCAAATATTTATTTTCACTCAATTGAATCCTCTATTCAATGAAAATTGGTAGACCTGTCCAAGGGTCGGGCTATTCGCCCAACCGATAGGCCCGACCCGAATTGTGCTAGGCCTGCTAAGGATTTGAGTAATTCGGGCTGGATTGGTCCGAATTACTATTCATTAAATAAAAAAATATTTTTTATTTAAATTTAATTATATAAAAATAATATTTTGTGAACATTGAAATGGGCTTTCGAGACGGCATGGGCCTGGCCCGACCCGACTCGGACTTAGGTAAAAAAAATAAAAAAATTATATGTTCTATCGGTTAGAGTGTTAATCTTTTAATTTCAGTAATCAAAATTCAATTGTTGACAACTTCAAATATATTTAAAAAAAAAAAAACCCAATTGCTCTTTATAATTCTTTTTGCTTTGATCAAGCATGGCATAAAATATTCTCATAATTGCAAACAATGTTGACTTTAAAATCAATGTCATGCATGCTAAAATATTTAGTTTTCATGACACTTTGGTGATGGTATTGATTAAGATCTCTAAAGACTACAATGTAAATGCAGTTAGCTATGCTTTTAACACATTTTAATTATTGTATGGTGGCCAAAAAAAAACTAACATATAAATGGACTTTAATTCCTTAAGATATAGCCCTTAATTAGATATGAGAAATTTAAGTGAAATAAGAGGCAAAGATCTAGCACAAAAACATGCTTAAGCGATTTAGTATTAAATATAATAATTTTGGATACGAAAATATGATACAAATACAACACGTTTAATAAACATTAAAATAATATATTTAATACACATATTATATTGGTGTTTAATATTTTTTTACATTTAATAATTTTTGTTATGTTTATTTCACGATTAATAAAATAAAAAACGAGATAAGATAGGCATATACAAATTATCGTATAGATGTTCAAAATCATGTGCAAACTTTGGAAATTTAATTGATCCCTTGCATTTCAGTACCGACATATTTAATTAAAGATAAAGATGAGACATGTGCATGTTATTATTAGGAGAAAATGTGCTCTCAGATTTAGATAATTGTGAAATTTTTGCATCCGAGCCTTTGACTCAATTGGTTGGTGCATACTTTAGTTTTTTCTACTCAAGAGTAAGATTCAAATCTTCATTTCCTCAAATTATCAAAAAAAAAAAAGAAAAAAAAGATAATTGTGAAATTTTTTACTATTGTTGGGGATGACTCCTATTGAACATACTTGAACTGGGCATAAAAATAAAACTACATTTGAAAAATGATAAAAATTAGCTTAAATATATATAAAAAAATTTATTGAATTAAAATTAAATAATCATCCAAGTTTTTATCGTTTTATTACAATCAATTAAATTCTCAAACATATATTTTCATCTAATTGAGCCATTGATTGGAAAAAACCTGTAAAGATAATGTTTTCGAGACAGTGTCCAGATCGTTATGTCTTCTGTGTGGGTCGGAACTTACCCAACAAGGATTTCACTACCTTAGGACCGTTATAGTTATGGTTGCCGTTCACCAAGGCTTAAGTCGTCGGCTCCCCTTGTCATCAGGACACCAACTTCCTTAACCTTCCGACATTGGGCAAACGTCAACCCCATGCATGATCTTATGACTTTACGGAGATTTATGTTTTTGATAAACAGTCGTCCGGATCTGATCACTGCGACCCCCTTTGTCCATGTGGGATGGGCAAGGCATTTAGCAATATTCAAAGTTAAAAGTGGTCCAACTGCTAAACCCCATAGAGGAATCAGAATCCCCCATCACTTGATGATTGATTCAGCATTCCCCAAATCTATTTAGCCCAATCAACAAATTTGTTAGCTTAAAATACACAGCAATGCCTTCTCTGAGCATATGGGAGACATTTCACAGAAAAAAAAAAATTTAAGTAGGGGCACATTTTTCCCTGACAAGTTTGAATATTCCTCTTATCTACTTCATTTTTTTTTTGGTACTGGGGGAACCCATATCTTTAAAATTCATAATTTTATGAAATGGGATCTTCATTAATGTAATATTTGTCTAAGAAAATTCATATTAGTTGGCTATGTAAACTTCATTTATCTGAACTATTTCTAACTCATTTACCAAGTGAGTTTTGTAAATTTATAGTTATTCCAATGGTATGACACCAACTTAATGAAATAAGGAAATGTGAAATTGTCATGAACAAAGCTACCCAAGTCTTTTTTTTTTTTACAATGGAGACCACAGTCTAGGAATAAAAAAATGGGTTGTTGAGATTCGAACTTTAGATCTATTGGATGTCACCTCATAAAGATGACTGTATGAACCAATTAAACTAAACTCTGAATTCAAAGCTACCTAAGTCTTTACATGCAAAACATCTGACGATCCCTTCTCAGTATATCTCTGTCCTGCATTTGTTAAGTTTATAAGCATTCAGTAAATATATAAGTAAATGTTAATCCAAATAAGTAAACCAAACACTCTTATAAGGGTTCGAAATCGAGATTTCTTGTTTAAGCGATCAGAGCTTCTTTCACTCAGGTCAACGTTGGTTGATATACAATATTTATTTTGCCTCCTACCTAAAACTTTCTCAATCAGAAATTAACTTAGATATCAAAATATGTTTCGGAACTTAAACTCCGACGTCCCTTTAATCCGTTTTCTTGCCTAACAGATTCAAATTATCTCCCTTAAACGAACTCACCAGCTTACTGCTTAGAAACATCAACAAATAATTTAAGTAAACACAATAGAAAATCAAGGAATGTGTGCAGAAGAGAAGAGGAGGGAACATGGGAGCTTTCAGATTGGAAAATGTGCTATTTCACCAGATACATCTTAACCAGGACATGGGGACCTGAATAAACAGGGACCCACAAACCCCAAAACCCTAGTAATTTCACTTATTAATCAATTTTACTGGTTTTTTCAAGGTTAAAAAAACGGATCGAAAGTCAATCGGATTAGATTTTTAATTTTCGATTTAATCGGTTTAATTAATTGAATCAATCGGTTTATTTAAACAAAATTTTAAATATTAAATATAATAAATAATTAATAAAATTTATATTTAATTTAATGGTATGATCTTTAATATATAATTAAAAAAATTAAAGGTTCAAATTTTATCAATTATAAAATAAAATTAAAAAAATATATATCAAATCGGCTTTTACGATTTTTTATCGATTAAACCTATTTTACATAATATATCAGATCGGATAACCTATCGATTTTTTATTTAATTGATTCAATCAATCAATCCCATTCGATTTTTTAATTTATGATTTTTTTTATTACTATTATTATTGCAGTTAGTGGTCAAATCAGAATGGTTGAGATCGTAATAATTGAAAGCTAAAGAATAAAGTGTTTCTGCAGATCTGAAATGCATGTGGGTTGAATGAAAAAAAAAAAAAGAAAAACATGATGTCAATAAGTAAATAATTATTAAATAATTTAATAAATAAAATTTATTTGAAAAATAAAAATGAATAATTAAAAATTATTATAAAAAATATTGTAAAGATAAAATTGTCTTTAATAAAAAAAAATGATACTTTTTTTTTTCCTCAATTAAGAAAATATTATTTTTAAAAATTTTAATTGAAAATAAATTTAAAAAATAAAATATTTAAATATTTATTTTTTAAAAATTTTAAAAAATAAAGAAAAATTAATTTTAGAAAAATTGTTTTTACTTTTTAAAATTTTTTAATAAAAAAAAAGTAAATAAAAAGTTACTTTTTAAAATTAAAAAAAAATTATTTTCAAAAAATTTTATTTTTTAATTAAAAAGTAAATTAAAAAAAAGAAAAAGGAATTTTTTTATCAAGGATAATTTTGTCTTTATAATTTTTTTAATAATTTTTTTTTATTTTTTTAAAATAATTCTTTCTCATTTTATCATTTAATAATTATTGTATTACTAAAAATATTTTTTTCAAATTTACCAAAAAAAAAAGTTTGATAAAATTAAAAGGTAAAGAAAGAGAAAAGGTTCAGCGTGCTTTATTTCTGTTTTGATACATAATTATTACTATCAGATTTAGATCAAAGACAAGACACATGAAAGAGATGTTAGGTCCATAATATATATATATATATATATGGATAGTACTATAGAATGACTTAGGCCCCGTTTAGCATTGCTTCTGGCACAGCTTTTGAGATCAAAAGCCGCTTTTCATCGCAAACGCAATGCTAAACAGATAAAAAAATTTAGCTTCTGCTTTTGAAACCATAGTTTGAAAAGCCAAACCAAAAAGTCAAAAAATATAGCTTTTGGGCTTTAAAAGCTAGCTTTTGGATAAAATGACTTTATTATCCTCACATCTCTACACTTTTATTATTTTAAACATATCTTTTTTTGACATTTCAATTTTCTACAACACTTTTTCACAGCAATGTTAAACACTTAAAAGTTTTTAAACCACATTTTTTCACCACACTTTATAAACACACTTTTTCCAACTCGAGCTTTTTCCAAACCAAGCTTTTTCCAACAGCAATGCTAAACTAGCCCTTAGAGCAGTTAAGGAGAAAAAAAAAATCATGGGTCAACTTTTACATTAACTAGATAAATGCTCGCGTTTTACTGCGAATATGTTATCAAATTTAAATTGATATTTTATAATAAATTTGAAAGATAAAAAAGTAAGAGGGGTAAAGATAATTTAGAAAATTAATAACTTTTACCCTTATACGAAACTTGGTATAAAATTGAGAGTTACTTGAATATGATCAATTAGATCCGACAATTTCAGACATAATATAATTATACGATACAAACATAACATGAGAAAAATAATTAAAACACGACATGACACAAAAAATACATGAACACGACAAAAATACACGAACGTGTCAAAATCTACATAAAACGAATTATTAACGTGTCAAAATTTATATAAATATATAATACATTGAATACGATTATAACAGAAAAATCAACACAAACATGACGACGCGCGACATAAATTTGGGAGTTATTTGAATAGTATCAATTAAACTTGACAATTTCGGACACAACATGATTATACAACACGAACACAATATGAAAAAATAATTAAAATACGACATAAAAAATAACATAAACACGATAAAAATACACGAACGTGTCAAAATCTACATAAAATGTATTATTAATGTGTAAAAATTCATATTAATTTATAATATTTTAAACATACGATAAAATAACACGAACATGTTATGGACATTTAATTTTTCTCTAAATTGAATCATTATTACAAATTATGCAACATATGAAATGAATTGGGACATGACATGAACACACACAATTTTCTCTAAATTGAACCACCATGACAAACTATGCAAAATATTTGGATGAATTGAAACATGACACGAACAAATTGAAAAACTAATTAAAATACGAAACGACACGAAAATAACATGAACACAACACAAATATATGAACGTGTCAAAATCTACATAAAATGAATTATTAACATATAAAAATTTATATAAATTTATAATACTTTGAACACACAAAAAAAATAACACGAACTCGAAAAATAATATGAAGACGAACGAATATCCAACCGTGTCAAAATCTACATAAAATGAATTATTAACATATAAAAATTATATAAATTTATAATATTTTGAATACATAAAAAAATACAACCACGACACTAATACGCGAACGTGTCAAAATCTACATAAAACGAATTATTAAAGTATAAAAAATTGTATAAATTTAGCATATTTTGAACATACAAAAAATAATACGAATACATAATTTTTTCTCCATTTTTTTTTCTTTTTTCTTTCTTTCCTTTCTTTCTTTCTTTTCTTTCTTTCATTCTTAATCACAAAAACCCAAACTACCCCTCTCAACCCTCTTAATACCCATGTTTAGTTGTCAACTAAGCATGGTTTCAAAATCTCAAATTCTTGTCTATGATGCATTCTTGAGATTACTTTTAATGTTTGTAATAGATTAGATAAGAGTTTGTTTTTGATGCACTGTCAGTATATAGATTTCATATATTGATAGTGAATCCTATACTGACACCTCATTAAAAACTAACCACTAACCCTTACAACCTAACTTTAACATGTGGTATCGTAGGATGCACTGACAATGCATAGCCTTATACACTGTCAGTGCATCAAATATTAATCCATTAGATAATCCTCATGCTTCGCTGCGAAATATTATTGGATTTGAATTAACATTTTATAATAAATTTGGAAGATAAAAAAGAAAGAGTAGTAAACATAATAATTCTTATTCTTATATGACACATGGTATAAAATTGCGAGCTATTTGATTATGGTCAAATACATCCGGCAATTTCAGACACAACATAATTGTACGATACGAACATAACATGAAAAAAATAATTAAAACACGACATTACACAAAAATAACATGAAAATACACGAACATGTCAAAATTTATATAAATATATAATACCTTGAATACGATTATAACAGAAAAAATAACACGAACATGATGACGTGTGACATAAATTTGTGAGTTATTTGAATAGTGTCAATTAGACTTGGCAATTTCGGATACAGCATGATTATACGACTCGAACACAACATGGAAAAAATAGTATGAACACGACACAAATACACGAACGTGTCAAAATCTACATAAAACGAATTATTAACGTATCAAAATTTATATAAATTTATAATATTTAAAACACATGATAAAATAACACGAGCATGTGGCGGACATACAATTTTTTTCTAAATTGAATCATTATAACAAATTATGCAAAATATGGGATGGATTGACACACGACACGAACACACAAAATTTTCTCTAAATTGGATCACCATGACAAACTTTGCAAAATATTTGGATGAATTGAAACATGTCACGAACACATGAAAAATATACGGCATGACACGAAAATAACATGAACACAACACAAATACACGAACGTTTCAAAATATACATAAAATGAATTATTAACATGTAAAAATTTATATAAATTTATAATATTCTGAACACAAAAAAATAACAAGAACATAAAAAATAATATGAACACGAACGAATATCTGAACGTGTCAAAATCTACATAAAATGAGTTATTAACATGTAAAAATTATATAAATTTATAATATTTTGAACAGATAAAAAATAACAAGAAAACAACACGAATATTCAAACATGTAAAAATCTACATAAAACGAATTATCAACGTGTAAAATTGTATAAATTTATAATATTTTGAACACACAAAAACAACACGAATAAATAATTTTTTCTCTATTTTTTTTTCTTTTCTTTCTTTCTTTCCTTCCTAATAATAAAAAAAAAAAAAAAATCCAAACTAACCCCTTGAACCCCCTTAATTTCTATGCTTACTTGTCAACTAACCCTTAATCCAAAATCCTTAATTCTCTTATTTCATTGAATTTGAGGATAGTTTTTATAGTAGGTATAGACTAAATATACAAAAATAATAATATATGCTAAAATATTTTTAATTGCACACGATATAATATATTATTCTATTAAAAATATAAATATTTCTAATAAAAAACATTTAATTAAAATTTTTTAACCATGATTATTGTATATCAAGGCGTGGCGCCCCTTCGCCTCATCCTTGACTCCGTCCCTGGCTTAGAGTTTAGTAGAGCTGGCAAAGCTGGCTCGAAATCGAGAACCCGCCCGAGCCGATTCGAGATCGAATCCGATCCAATCCGAATTGACTAAAAAAGTCAAAGGCTCGAACCAGAAAAATCTGAATCCGAAAAAATCCAAACCCAAGAAAATCCGAATCCAAAAAAACCCGAACCTGTAAAAACTCGAATCCGCTACGATCCTAGCCCGAGACCAATCCTATCTGAAACCAGTAAAAAGCCGAATTTATAACCGAAAAAACCCGAATTATAATTATATGGTTTTATTTAAAAAATAAATAAATGATAAATTCTTTCTTAAATAAAATATTTTATTTATAAAAATGTATTTATAGTTATTATATAATTATATCAATAAAAATAATTAATAGTGAATCTTTAAATTTGATTATATAATAAAATTACTTTGAAACATTAAATATACAATTAGATTCTAATGTTTTATAGGATAAACTGGATCGCTCTTTAGAGTTTATTATCATAATTATATATCTTAAGTTTATTTCATATGTAACACAGACACACATATGAAAACACGTACATATACATATTGAGCTTTAAACATCACAAGAGTTCTAGGCCTAGAGTGCACCTTGCGCCCTTGACAACACTGATCAAAATAGTTTAATATAAACTAATTTTTACATGTCATAGTATCCTAAAATTTCTAACTATTAATGGCTAAAATAAATAATTGACCAATTATTCATATTAAATATTTTTTGTGAATGATAATCGATACTCTTTTTAATAATGTCTAATATTCAATATTATAATTGGATAATTATTCGATTATATGATTAATTGATTATATCTAATGTTAAAGTGAAAACGATAAAATATTATTATATCAATTACTATATAAATTAGCTTTTACATATCAAGATTTTATAAAAATTTAAGTATTAATTATTAAGGTTAAACCAATTAATTAGTACTCTTTTAATGTCTACTATTCAACATTTAATTGAACATTTGAAAATTAGATTTAATGTTATTATGTTAGTATTTATAATGTTATTAAGGTTAAATCAATTAGTGTATACAATTAGATCTAATGTTATTATGTTAGTATTTATAATTATGTCCAAATAAAAAATATAAATATAAATACAAAAACAAAAATAAAAACAAAAACAAATTCTTGAAAATTTATATTATTGTTAAAAAAATTATAATACAACGAGAAACTTAATAAAGCAGAAAAAAATAAAAAATTTATTGGATTAAGTGACTAAGAGCCCAATGAGTTATTGGGTTAAGAGAAAAAATCATTTATATAAATATTTAGTGGATTTTATTTATAACTTATTTTCTGCTAATGATTTTTTTTAAAATGTAGTCAAATGATTTTTAACTTTTATTTTTTTAATGTCACTTTAAATTTATTTTAACTCATAAAACAAAAAGAAATTTCTTATATAATCATTAATTATAGTATATTCAATATCAAATATTTAAATTATATCAATACTATATAAATTAGCTTTATATATCATGGTTTCTTAAAATTTCTAAGTATTAATTATTAAAATTAAATAAATTAATTGGTATTCTTTTACAACATGTTTGGTTCGCTGGAATGGAATAGAGAGGAAATGGAATAGAGGAGGAAATGGAATAAAGGGAGAATGAAATAGAGGACTAATAGGTATTACATAGTTTGGTTGGTTGAATGGAATAAAAATGGAATAGGTAAAGAATAGCCACAAAAGACTATTTTATCCTAATAAAAATAATAATATTTTTATTCAATAAAAACTAAAATTAATTTATTAATCTCTTAAATTATATATTAAAATAGGAATTATAAAATATAAAATTATTAATAATAAGTACTAAATATAATAAATATAAAATAATATTTTAATTATAAAAATTAAATTTATTTTTTATTTGTTATAAAATATTATTTAATAATTCTAAAATAATATTACAAATATTATTTAATAAAATATTTAGGCATTATATTTTAATATATTTTTATAAATAAAATTTTACTATATTATATTTATAAACAATCATAAAATATTTTATATTTAAAAATAAATTAAAATATAAATATTTATAAATAATGATATAATAATAGTAAAATATTTTATATTTAATAAAATATTAAAAATATAATTTTTTTTATTTTTTATTATATTTTCACCCTATAAATACTATATATTTTCTCTCTCCTCTCATTTCTCCATACATTTTCTCTCTCTACCCCCTCTCTCTCTACCGGAACACTCTCTCCATCTTCATCTTCAACCTTTACATTTCAAGAACCCTAACCCAAATTTCCTAGATTCCGACGGCAGCCGCCACCGATCGTCGCCGTCACCCTAACCTAGAAAGTTCCCATATTTCACCCAAATGTTCCTCTTAATCCCCTATTTTTGTTTTTCCACTTCATTTTTCTTAAAAATCACTGGAATAACATAGATCTACAAAAACATTCAGCGGCTTCCACCCCTTTTTAGCCGTCCTCCATTGCTCCAAAAGTTACAATTTTTTATATGTTCTTCTCCTTTGTATCCTTTTCCTTTTTCCTAAATTTTAAGCCCCAAAACCCCCTACAATTATCCTAACCCGAAACTCATAAGAGAGAGAAAATTCTCTCTCTCTCTCCTTTTTTCCTTTGATTTTTTGCTCAGAGTCATTTTTCTGGTCTATTGTGTTGATTTTGTGTTGATTTCTTGTTTTCAAGCTACTGTCTTTTTCATCTGGGTTAGGGGTATTTTAGGAAAAAAAATTGTATTCCATGCTTGCACCGAATAGCTATTCAAAGGGGGGAGTGCTGAATGGCTATTCGGTGCTTTTGGGAATAAGCCCATAATCGGGCATTCTGCTGAATGGTCATTCCGCGAACCAAACAGTCGTGTTACTGTAGCGCGTCGAATAGTCCCATAATCGAATGGCTATTATGGCGAACCAAACATGGTGTTAGTGTCTACTCTTCACCATTTTAATTAAACATTTGGTCAATTAGTGTATACAATTAGATCTAATGTTCTTATGTTAGTATTTATAATTATATCCAAACAAAAAAATATAAATATAAAAACAAATTCTTGAAAATTTAAAATCCTCTTAAAAAAATTATAATACAATAACTAAAAAAACCTAATAAAGCCAAATAAAATTTTTTGGACTAAGTGACTATAAGAGTCCAATGAGTTATTGGGTTAAGAATAAAAGTCATTTATGTAAATGTTTAGTGGGCTTTATTTATAACTTGTTTCTTTCTAATGATTTTTTTTTTTACATGCAGACCATGATTTTTGACTTTTACTTTTTTAGTGTTACTTTATATTTAATTTAACTCACTTATAAAACAAAACAAAAAAACTTATATAATCATTAATTATATCTATATTCAATACTAAACATCATAAAAATTTAAAAATATAAGTATATAACAATTACAAAATAATAAGAAGTATCAAAATATACAATTTTTTTTATTCATACTATAAGTAAATATATCAAACTTATATATTTAGCTTTTATTTGAACTTTTAGACTAAAAAATAATATAAAACATTCAAATATAAAATATTAATACTTAATTTATAAATAAAATTATTATATAATTTATATTTATATAAATATTTATTAATTTTTAAAATTTTAATTTAGTATTTTCGTAAGTGAAATTAATCATTACATTCGAAATTAAAAAAAATATATATATTTATAGCTTAAAAAATTACAAAATTATTCAATCCGTCTAGGTCGGCCCGAACTCGAACCGATCTGAATCCGAAATAATTCGAATCCGAAAAAGCTCGTATCCGAAATGGTTCGAGCCCGAGATAGGCCGAACCCGAAATTATCCGAACCCGAAAAAGCCCGAATCTGAAGTTATCTGAATCCGAAAATATCCAAACCCGAGATGATCCGAATTCGAAATAAATCCCAACTCAAAATAACCCGAATTCGATGACAACCCGATCCGAACCGCCCGTTTGCCACCTCTAGAGTTTAGAGGCATGTATATGTACAAGGAAAAATAGGCTCCTCTCTCACATGGTGCAACCAATTTAAACATGGTAATATTGGACACGATACGATTATACGACACGAAAAAATAATTAAAAAGACGATATAAATACGACACGACAAAAAAAAAAGCATGAACACGACGCGAATATACGAATGTCTCAAAATTTATATAATGCAAATTATTAACGTATCAAAATTTATACAAATACAAAATACCTTAAACATGATTATGACTTGATAAAATACACGAATACGACACAAATACATGTATTATCAGATCTATCAATTAAGGAATTTTGCTATTTCATTGTAGAGACCATTCACATGGGATATAGCAGCTTGACCCTTTAGAAATTTTGGATCCCACTTTATCATCTCAAGGCCATGCCAATTTCCCCATTCCAAAGAAAATATGCCGTGATAAAAATAGATATGTTTGATAGGAAGTAGAGTTTAGAGGCATGTACAAAGAGAAATAGGCTCTTCTATCTAACAAGATGCAACCCATAAACATGTTGCGTTATATTTATCATATTATTTTTTTGTTTATTAAACATATCGTATTTATATCATATTTTTATATCGTATTCAAAATTTTCAATTCTTTCATCATAGAAAGCATTCATATGGGGTATGGCAGCTTGAACATTTAGAAAATTTGGATCCCACTTTGTTATCTCAAGACCATGCCAATTTGCCCATTCGAAAGAAAATGTGCCTGTGATAAAGAATGTGATTTCCCCTATTATAGTCACAACAATACTTTCATTGATATAGCAAGAAGATCGGAGTGGCAAAAAGTACTCCTAAAATAATAAGTTTGACCAAATGATTAAACCTGCTCATGGATCGGGTCGAGTCGCGATTCGAAATTTTTTCATTTCTTTTATCAGATTTGATTTTTAATGGACTCGGGTCGGTTCGTCGGCCCGATTTACTATTTACATATTAATAAAAAATTTAAAATTTAATTTATATATTTTTATAATTGAATTTAAATAAAATATTTTTTTATTAGATGAACAGTGATTCGGGCAGGGTTGGGTCGGGCCAATCCGAATTACAAAAAAGCTCTACTCAGGCGCGGCCCAATATGAGCTAGACTTATCAGGCTGAACGGACTATCCGATCCTTGAGGAGGTCTAGACATGATGCTTTAAATTATTAGGAACCCTACCCATATATAAGTTTGCATCCGGAACCTGGATTTGAATTTAGGGATGAAAGCGGGTTGAATATCTGTCTTTTTTTGTAATATCCGAATCCGCAAAACTGCTTTAAAATTCGAATCCGTTTATTATCCGCATAAAATCCGAATATTACTATCCGAATCCGAATTCAAATTAAATAATATTATCCGCAGGATATCGAATACGTTAAATATCCGAATTCAGTAAGTAAAAAAATTTATTTAAAAATATAAAAATTAATTTTAAATTCAAATAAATGGATGCGGATTCGGATATCCGAATCCGTTATCCACATAAATAATGCGGATTCAGATAATGGATATCTGAAGTTTCATATACGTATCCGTTCCGAATTCACTGTAGACAATAATTATAATATTTGAATCCGAATTTTATTCTAATCCATAAAAAACGGATCGAATAATTATAAATATCCGAATTCACACTATCTATTGTCATCCTTAAATATGATCACCAGGAGGACATCGGATCCTCAAAATGTGAAGCACAACATTTCGAGCTTAGGGATATATATAACTACATATACATAGCTGGAGTTCAGTTTAATCTTCAGGTTGGATTCTTTCGCTCTATGTTCACAATCACAACTACCTAGTCAGAATTTAGTTTGCAATTAATTTGCAGCTTTCACCAACAATGAATGAGGATATTATTATTATATAAACAATTAAGGGTTGTTTTCCAAATTCAGAGCTATTTATTTCCTCGATTATAATGCAGATTTGAGATTATTGTCAATACCAAGATACACAAATATCATTGACTGATCGACATACTCTACAACAAACAAGGAAATGGGTTAAGTCATTCATTTCAGTTATCTTTTTTATAGAAGTAATTGTTTACCGTCACTATGAACAGTTTAATCCAATTGAAAAGCTAAGAATTTATGAAACCCATTTTAAAATTATATCAAAGAATATGTTATCTTTGATATATGATATTAGAAGTTTTTAATATTATATATATATTTTTGATCATATAACTTAATCTCTTCAATTGATATTAGAGCATTGTTTATAATTTTTTTTGTGATTAACATGTTTGATTCTCGGTAATTCTCAATATTACTGGGTTATGTGTTGATTTAGCAATTTTTTTATTAAGAAAAACGTTTTTTTGTTTGATTTTAATTCTGGACAGCTTTGTGTTATGTGTCTAATTATAAGGTATGAGACTTGAATCCCACATTAAAAGTATGAGATTTTTTTGTGGAGTTTATATGGATCTAGACTTTCTCATCCTAATAGCTAGCTTTTGGGGTGTGGTTCTCTAAAAATCCAAATCAATTTATATCAGAACCAGCCACCATATCTCTCAGTTGCAATCGTGCAGCGTGAGGAATGACATCAGTTTTGCAGTGTTCACCCGAGGCTAGACTAAGTTAGCACAAAGTCAACCCAAGCATCGTGAGTGATGACGTCGGTATTGTAGTGTTCGCTTGAGGCTAGATTAAGCTAGCACAAAGCTAGCCAGCATGGACGTCGAGATTGCGGAGCATGGTTATTTATTTGTCCACGTAATTAAAAAAATTTGATGTGGCATTTTCAATAACTTGATTATTTATTTTGTTCTAATAATTTTAAAATAATATATTTTATTGATGTTAAATCAGTATTTAACATCGTCATCATTAATTAAATAAAAATAAAATATCACATCAGTTTTTTAAATATACGTTAAATCAATTAGTAATTTTTTTAATTTTAAAAAAATAAAAATTAAATTATTCAATTTTATAATAAAAAATTAATTCATATTCAATAATATAATATAAACATCTTTTAAATATATATATATATATATATATTTTGATAGTTATCTTTTAAATATTTTGATATCGTTGAAAGGCACGAAAATTAAGGGGGCAAATGAGTGACACGTAAAGAGAAAGCATTGCCCACGGAGGCTTAGTTGCAGCCGCAGACAGGGTCTGTGTGAGCCACTTATAATTCAACAAACGAAGTTCTCAAACGTGAGAAAAATTTACAATCCCCGATTTTCCAAACTGAAAAAATTAATAAATATCCTGGTCCTTTTTTCCCCTTAGGTTCCGATTCTCATCTCATTTATAGGAAATCAGATAATTTTAAATAGAATCCCTATAAATATTAATTAAAAATTATTTATTTATTTTTTTATAATTTTTTTATTTAATATATTATTTTTACTGAATAAAAAAAAAATATTATATTAATTACAATTTTTTTTTTATATATATATCATTTTAATCAATATCACTAGACATTGATTAACAATTTTTTTTAAATATATGATAGAAATATGATACGTTTAATAAATATAAAATAAAATAATAAATATTATATAATATAATATATTTAAACACGATTAACATAACATGTTTAATATATGTATCGACTTTGTGTTTAAAATTTGATACATTTAATAATTTATGTTGTATATTTAAACGATTGACATGAAAAAAAAAACACAAAACATGACAATCATACATAGATTATCAAATCTATCTTATAGATATCTCTAAATTACTTATAATCTATGTTACCCAAACTCGATCGAATATTTTCAATTTTATTAAAATCTTTCATATATTTAAAAAATTATACTTTTATATCAATATCCGAATATATATCCAACGAAGATATTTTAAAAAAAAAAAAAAAAAACGGAATAACTTTATAATTAATAGTATTATACTAATTTGTCATTTTATCAAAAGGTAAGGGCAAGTTGGGTCCAATTCACCTGCCCCCACTCTCACATCACTGCTCTTTTTCCTTAACTTCGCTCCCTTTTAAAGACCAGAAAAGCGGGAGATTGCAGATAGAGGCTGCAGTCACAACTCACAACCCCACTCAGCCAGAGAGAAGAAAAAAAATAAAATAAAAGAAGAGAGGAAAAAAATATTAGAAATGTGAAGATGGAAGTTTAAGAAAAAGATAAGTTGAGAGAAAGAAGAGGATTATTGAGTAGAAAATTTTTCGTTTTACTGAAAGAAACCCAAAAAAAGAAAATGATGACGGGAATGTTGCAAGATCAAAATCTAGAGAAGCAAATAGGGAAACAAATGGGATGCATGGCTGGTTTGCTTCAGATCTTTGATCGTCACCAGATTCTTACTGGCAAACGCCTTTACTCCACCAAGCGCCTCCCTTCCACGGCGGTTGGTTTCTTTTTTATTTTTTTTTAAATGTGGATGTGAGCTTCTATTGAAGTGTCTTTCTACGTTGGTTTTGTTTTTCAGGCGAGTGAAACGACACCGGAGCAAGAGAAGACTGCTGATTCACCAGCATTATCGAGAGAATTAGAGAAGCAGCTACAAGGTCGATCAGCACCATCGCCGGACCGTTCAAAGCAATCTCCGGTTACATCGGAGCTCCGACCTCCGGCGCCTAAACCTTCCACTCCAACGGGAAACCAGAGCAAGACACCTGTTCCCCTTTCCGTTTTCGAATTCAAAGAAGGCAGCTCGAGGTCACCATGGAAATTCTCCAAAGAAGCTCCGAGGCTCTCTCTGGATAGCAGAGCCGTTGTTGATGCTAAAGGAAGCCTTAAGCGCCGAGAGATCCCTACAAACGCCGCCATTTTATCTGCGAACCAATGCGAAAGCAACAGCGAAGACGGAGTTGATGATAACGACAAACAACGACGGTCACCTAGCGTAATCGCGAGGCTCATGGGACTCGAACCGTTGCAGCATTCGGATCCCGAAAACAAGAGAAAAGCGGAGCTCCAAAGATCCGCGTCGGAAGCAAGAGGCAGAGATCTATTTCAGTATCGTTTTATAGATGGAGTTAATTTCCATTTAAAGCAGGGGCAGCAACCAAATTTCCAAAACGGAGGGGTTTCGAGCAATGTGGTAAGAAACAATGGAGCCAAACAAGATCAAGTAACAAGTAACAGATCAGAAGGCTTGAGAAACGCGAGAGCTGAACCGGTTAAAACTCCGGTTCGGGGAATGAGCCAAAGAAAATGTTTCTACGATACAACCGATTTCTTTCCCGAGCCAAAACAGACCGTTTCCATCTACGGAGAGATTGAGAAACGGCTTAAGCTCAGAGGAATCGACGAGCCGTCGAAAGATCTCGACACTCTTAAGCAAATCCTCGAAGCTTTGCAACTCAAAGGCCTTTTACACACTATGAAACCTCCAAACCAAACGAATAACAGGAACTTTGTTTATGAACATGAACAATCTCCAATTGTCGTTATTAAACCGGGAAGTCCACCGGCTTCCGCAGTCAGAAGGATTGGCAGCGATTCGCCTCCTTCGAGTTATACATCAAGAGCTCGCCGGAACTTGAATCTCGAGTCGCCGCCGATGATGAGTCCGAGACGTGACAGGCCGGAGAGTGAAAGGAATGTACGGAACCAGAGCAGAGTTAGGGGTTCGAATTCTCCAACGAGGAGTGAGTGCGGCGTCAAGAGTCCTAACAGAAGGCATTTGAGCGTTGAAACGCAGAGCAGAGGGAACGGTAATGTGAAGCAGAGAAGAGTGCCTCCGGTTCAGTCCCCACGGGTTAATGTGAGAAGAACCGGATTAGATCAGACGACTAATAGATCACCAAGAAACAGGAAATCAACGGCTGAGATTTATCAGAAAGAAGAGAAGGTATTTATTCCAGCAGAGGACGAAACATCCACTGTTTCAGAGAGTAGCATTAGCACATGTTCTCAAACTGATACGGAGGTAATTTTTTTGCTCAATTACTAAATTAACCCCGGAGATTTTATTAATTTTGCTTAATTACCGTAATTAATTTAGATTATTATCTTGTATATTGATAGTGAAGTTTTTTAATTTTACAAGCGGTTTTACATATTTTCGTAATTTTTTATACGATTTATATTTGTACAGACTGATCATTGTATTTAATGATATAATCGTACTCGTCGTGCACGTAAAGTTTCGAATCGATCTGATATTCTTATCATATTGATCGAGAGTATTGTATTTTTAATATATATTTAATGGTTGAAAGTTTTTTTTTTATAATTGAACAAATAGTTAAATATTTTTAATTTACTCAAAATTTAATGTATATATTTAATGTGAATAGTATATGAAATACGACGATTGAATTAAAAAAATATCGTATAAAAAATTACAAACTCTGCTTTAGAAATTAAAAAACTCATGTACATGATAATAATTCATTAATTTAAACTAATATAATTTATTGTTATCGCATATCTGAGTTTTACAGGGATGGAAGGTGGAGGAATACAAGGAAGGGAGGAGCCTCTTGAAAAGGTGTGATAAGCTGCTTCAGAGCATAGCAGAGATGGCAGCTGCTACGACTGAGTTGCAGCCGAGTCCGGTGTCGGTACTTGACTCGTCGTTTTATAAGGAGGAATCGTCTCCTTCCCCTGTTAAGAAAAGAAGCATCGATTTCAAAGGTAAGAGAAAGAAATTCTACTTCTACTTTAATTATTGTGTGATTATTTTGTATATAAGATTGTAATAGTTTAATTTTTTTTAATTATATTTTTATTAATATCATAAAAAATATTAATTGATAATTATAATTAATATAAATACATACTAGAATTTCTCACATGAAAATATATTTTTTTAAAAATAATGAATTATATTTTTTAAAAAATAAATGTAAAAAAATGGATAATTTTTGTTAATGAGTACTTTTTGTAAGTGTGTAATTTTAAAAAAAATGAGTAGTTTGTTTTTGAAGTAAATAAGTAATTTTTTTTTTGTAAAATTTTTTATATAAAATATTAAAATACATAATTATCTTTGTTTATTTTTTTATTTTTAATACTTAATGATTTTTGTTTGTATTTTTATCAATTAAGTTGGTGTTATTTGACTCAGTAATATTAATTCAACTATTTTTTTTTATAATAGTATAGATATAGATTTTTTAATTTAAAAGAAGTAAATAGTATGTATAATAATATTTAATTAAATAAAAAAATTTAAAAAAATTAAATTAATAATAATAAATTGATAAACTTAACAAATTAATCATGTTAATGTATAAATTTTATAAAGAGGTGACCAAAATTAAAAAATGTTGGGGCCAAGTTAGAATTTTATGTTTTTTTAGTTAAGAAAAACTATTTTCAATAACTTTAGAGCCCTCTAAATTCACCCTTGCGTGGGATTGTTCAGTTTGATCTTCGATGATGATAGAAGAAAAAAAAGTATTTGGTTGAGAACGATGTCGTATTGTACAGTAACTTTATAAATAGTTAACCTCTACTCTTTCATTTGCAGTAATAAAACAAAATTACCTGATGTGAGAATTGAATCGAATAATTTAATTAAAAATATATTTAATATTTAATATAGTAAATAATTAATAAAAATATTTATTTGATTAATGGTTTGATTTTTAATATAAATTAAAAGTTAAATGTTAAAATTTTATTATTTAAAAAATTAATAAAATTAACATAAAATCGATTTTTTATCGATTCATTGAATCAATGATTCTTTAATATATATCGGATCGGATAAATTTTCGATTTCGGGTTAAAACGATGAATTTGATCTTTATATTTTGATACATCATGATCTCCTTCTGTCAGTATGTAATAAGCCTTTGTTACTATGCATAATCCGTACTGATATTGACTTTGTTTTGTGATTGGACAAATTTTTTAATCAACCTGAACATGAGATTTTAACTCTTTTTTTTTTTTTTTTTTTTTAATATCATTTTTGGTGAAATTATCAGATCAACTTGTTGAACCAGAAGATGAACTTTGGGGTCCTGCAATAATCTCATCAGCTGAATCAAAATCTGAATCAGACGATTGTGATTTTATCTACATTTCTGATATCCTCAAAGCATCCAATTACTTGCCTGATGACTCTGATGTCTTTTTGTTGCTTGAAAAGCAACAATATCTCAAAGGGAAAAATACCTCCAAAGTCTCTAGACTCCAAAGAAAGCTTATATTTGATACCATCAATGAAATTCTGAATCGAAAGAGACAATTACCGCCGATGAAGCTTATTTGTTATACAAATTCATCGTTGCAACAAATTTGGTCCGAATTCGAAAAGATTCGGGAGAGAGACTCAGTATCAGATGATTTGTTTGAGGTTATTTGTGGTATGCTAAGAAAGGACCTTGCCGGAGATGCCATTAACGGCTGGGGAGATCGCCCCATTGAGATGTCCGAAGCTGTGCTCGATATCGAACGGCTAATATTTAAAGACCTGATCGGCGAAACCATCGGAGATCTCGCTGCATTTGCGGGGAAAAGTAATCAAATCACAGCACATCGTAGGAAGTTGGTGTTCTGAAAGTGAAGGATGAAAAATAGAGAGGCTTTTAAGTTATTTTTTTGTGGATTAAGAAATTTGGGAGATGTTTTAATCTTCATTTAGCTGAAAATCCAGGCATATGTAACTATTGCCTTTTGCAAGCTGTAAAAAAAGTGGGATAATGTTTGTGACCACAATTGAAAATGAATTGTCAAAGAGCATGTGTTATCAATCAAACATAATCACATTAGCCCATTCATCTGTCGAATCGCGATTCAAAATTTTTTTTCATTTAAATTCGTTTTGGATTGAGATCGGTCTGATCCGAAAGTTTATTTTATTATTCAAAAAAATATTTATATATTTTATAATTAAATTTTTAAAAAATTATTTAATGAATAATAATTTAAATCAATCCAAATTACAAAAATCTTTATTCGGTTCGAATAATCCGACGTTAGGACAGGTTGATTATTTAATATAATCGTAGAAAAGTAAAAGAGAGAGAAAGAGAAGCTTTTAGCATTTAACCAAATGTTTAAAACATGAGTTTTGTCCATAACTGACGAATAATCATGCTATCACTTTGTTGCTTTTCATTATCTTGGCTTCACCAGTGTTTGTTGGTATCATTAGAGTTTGTAATTCATGTATGTCATGTTTCATGTTTTTTATTTATCAGTTTTATAAATATAAATACAATAAAAATTATTAAATATATTAAAATTTTAAATTCGAATATGATACGTGTATTAAACGTGTTTTGTCGTATTTATTATATTGTTTTCTGTTTTGGTACAAAAGAGGTCACCGTCTGAGGATAGAGGAAGTAATTGCATGCAGATATTGGAATTCGGACTCTAAATTTGCTGAATGTCATCTATTAGAAGTGATTATATGAATCAATTAGATTAAATTTCAAGTTCTTATTACAATATTTTCATATTTATTAAATGTGTCATATCTGTATCACATATATTTTTATATCGTATTCAAAATTATCATATCTAGTCATCATATCATATTTTTCATGAAGGCAAAACATTGGTCAATTTAGTCAGGCTGTCTTCTAATTGTGTTTTGTGACCCCATTCATCGACATATTTCCTTCAAAAGTCGTCTAAAAATGAAGCATATGATATGAGAAATGGCATTGGGTTTTAAACTCAAACTCTTTGGTCTCACTCTTGTTTTATAACATTTTAGTATCAAGTCATCTACATGAATGTTTCTGAACTGTATAGCTTTGGATTTCAAAGATGAAAACTTGAGCTCATATATATGAATCTTTCTCCTAGGTAAGAAATATATATTTATTGATCCATTTACATTAGTGTAAAATTAAATTAATTTTGCACACTTTTATAATTTCGTATATGATTAATATTTTAACAAACCTACCATTGAATTTAGCAATTTAATCGTACTCATTGTGCACGTTAAATTTCGAATCGATTCGATATCTCTATCATATAGATCGATTATGGTATTTTTTTAATATATATTTAACCGTTGAACTTTTTTTACATCAAACAATTAATTAAATTTTTTTAATTTACTCGAATCTCGACATGCATGATTTACGTGAATAGAGTATGAAATATAACGATCGAGTTAAACAAATATAAATCGTAGAAAAAATTATGAAAATATATAAAATTAATTTAATTTTACACTACTGTATATAAATTTTTCTCTTTACTACAAATGTTTAAATTGTTATATTTGAAGACAAATAGTGTTTGGGAAAGCACAAAATTATTTGTGCTTCACCTTATTGGCCTAAGGTGAAACTTGAAAGGAAAAAAAATTCAGTATTTATAATATTCAAAGATTACAATATAAATGATAAGTCAATTGTACAATAAACTAATATAATCAAATGAGTGAATAATGTTAAATTCCTTGATCAACTCTGATCACTTATATTTTTTGAATTGATTGCATCTTTAATTTCTTGATTCTATTTAATTTTTTTTTTTTTATATATATTAGTGATTGGAAATGAATTGCTGGATATGAATCTCAGGCATGTTGATAGGGCTATTCATTATTCAGGTAAAATCAAATTATTCATCCGAACAGAAATATTTTAAATAATTGGTCGATGAATGAAATAATTTCGGTCGGTGATCTATAGAGAAATTTAGAATATTTTGATTTTCAGATAAATCGATTTGATTAATCAAAATTAATCGAATTAACTATATTAACCAAAATATTATGTTTGATAATTGGATATTATGTTATACTTATTTGATTTATTAAAAGTTAAAAGTTTAGGGTGTGTTTGATAATGCATTGAAAAAAAAAAATTTCAACTGTTTAATTTTTTTCAATGTGTTTGATAACTCATATTAAATGTTACTAAATAGAAAATTTTTAACAAAAAAGTGTTGAATGAGCTAAGTAGGTACTTATCACTTAATGTAAAATATGTTAAGTCAATTTTATTTTTTTAAAAATTATATTTGAATTAAATTATCTCTTTTTTTGGTTATAAAAAATTATATATTTGAATTTTCCTTTTAAGTTTTATCCAAAACTATCCAGAATAATATAAAATGTTATATTAATAAAATTAAAATTATACAATTAGTAATTTTTAAAATTTAATATTTACAGTTATCAAATAATATAATTATATTCAGTACTTAATTTTTAATAATATACCAATCAATTTTTCTAATACAAATTCAGTACTAATAAAATCAGTACTAAAAAATTCAGTATTTAATTTTTCAGTACTTAATTTGTTAGTTTATCAAACAACCCCTTAGAGTTTAAGTTTCAAAAAAAGTAAATGAAAATAAATGAGCTTACTCACAACTTGTTAAGTCATATAAAATCATGTATTAAAAGTTAGATGCATAACCTATTTTGGTATTTAAGTTGTTATTATAGAAAATGATTAAAAATTTTGGTTAATTAAAAAGCGATCGAATTATTTGAAATTATTTCAATAGGTTAAAAGTATTTCTTTTGTTATTCAACTCGATTAACAATTAAAAAAATAAAATATTGATTGATTTGATTAATACTTTTTTTTTTATTTGATTATTAATCGAACCGATTGAATGCACAATCCTACATGTTGAAAGCCACCTTGAGTTGGATGAAGCAACTGTACTGATTGTGTATTATTATATCGGATTATTGATCCCTTCCTTGACTTTTTGGCCAGAGATAATGAAAGTTTAGTTGTATGTAGGGATGTAAACGAATTCGAATATCTTAATACTTGACTTGAGTAGTTCGCGAGCTTAATCGAGCTTTTTTATTTTTAATTAGTATTGAAAAATCTCAATTAGAAATCGAACTCGAACTCAAGCACAAATAAAAGAGTTTGAAGTCAAGCATGAGAATCGAGCTCATTTTTTTACTAGATAAACGAGTGTAATCGAGCTGAGTTTGAGCAGTTCAATTTTTATCTCGAATCAAGTTCGATCTTTAGAAATGAAACTATATCAGGTTCGAGCCAAACTTTGAATCTCAAATTTCGAGTAAAACTTCTTACAACTTGAATTCGATTTGACTCGATTACACCCTAGTTGTATGTCTTGTACAATATTCAGTCACGAAAAGTGTTCTTAATCAGCACTGGGTAGCATTTTCTGATCTTAAAATCTAATGGAATCCAACTGATCCAGTTATGGTCTCTAGAGGTTATCTCTTTTTTCAACTTGGTCCGTACCTTCTAATTATAACAAATAGAGCCCAAGCTGGGTGTAAATGAGACACATGTGCTCGCAAGCTACTCGAGTTCGGCTCCAAAAAAACTCGAATTCGATTCGGTCATTATCGAGCCGAGTTCGAGTATCTCAATACTCGATTCGAGTGGCTCGCGAGCCTAATCGAGCTTTTTATTTTATAATACATATTTTTAATATTTTAGTATTAATTTATAATTCTACCCTTAATATATATACCCTTTAAAACCCATAACCCTAAATTTTTTTCCTTCAGCTGGTGCAGCATCCTTCCATGCGGTTTCCTTCAGTCTCAGTCTCAGAGATCTACTCAATGAACCCCCGAAACATTATGGAAATGATTTAGCCTTTTTTTTATGCTCTTGTCTCCTAATCTTGATGCACGTGAAGCTTCTCTTCTTGCTCTCCTCAACCTTGCTGTTAGAAATGAAAGGTCTCTAATTCTTTTATCTGTCTTTTTTTTAATGGTTTTTTTTTAACATAGATCCATGTTTGGGTTTATTTTAAAGTTTCAGCTTTTTGGTGGGTTTTTGTTTCGTTTTAAAAGTTATTGGTCGAGTTGTTGTCATTGTTTGTTTCGTTGCTGGAAAAATAGGGGAGAAATGATTGGAGGGAAAAAGGATAAAAGTTATTGAAAAATATGGGAGAAATGATTGTTGTCATTTTCTATCAAGGTGGGGAATTTTTCTATTTTCTTTTTCTTCCTTTTATTTGGGTGTGAAATATTGAGAATATTGGACTATGGGGTGTTGTTTTGAAGATTGTCTTAGGTCTTGTTAGGAGCTTGGCTGATTTTTGTTGAATTTTATTGCATCTCCATTTGGTCTTTGTCCAAACAAAGTAGTTAATTGAGGGGATTGGTTCAGGTGGAGTTTAGCTCTTTGTTTTTCTGATTATTTTGATTGTAATGTCAAAATGGATATTTTGGGTGAGAAGCTCTAGGAAAGGTGGTTTATTGATGCAAATTTGAATCTCTGTATACAGATGCTTAAATTTAGCATATATACATGCCCTAGCTGTTAACTGTTCTCTCTGAACACTATATTCCTTGGAAATAGTCTCCAAAAACTTACATGTCAGATAGTCATTCTAGTTTCAGCAACACAATTACAAATTTCTTTCCCCATGTTAATGACTCTGTCCGATCCAAGAAATCTAAGTCAATTATGTGATGAATGGTTCGCAACGATGAGAAATGTCGTTTAAAATGATACTAATTTCCATAATGTTTTGCTTAAATCATATTCTTTCATGTAGTTGTTATGCAATTCTGTACTTTCTTTTCTTTTGGATCTTCTTCTAATGCTGATTGGTCTCTCTGGCTGCTATTGTTTTTGTTTTCTTTCTTTCTCTTCCCCCCCCTTTGTTTTTAAAGTTTAAAAGACGAAATACTTGCAATCAACTTTCTTTGATATCTTCACAATCACTTTCTGGCTTTCCAAATTTATTAGTAAGTTATAGATCTCTACTTTGATTGTAGGAGAAATTTACCGGTAGACCTAGCAAAAGGAGTTCTTCGAGCACTTTGTTTGCAAGCATTAGGGCAGGTACTAATTTCATCTCTGGATTGATATAGGTATGAACTGTTAGGTTGCAGAGTCTGTTAGATGGTGAATTTGTTCTTTTAATGACTATGAATACAAATGTGGACTTTCCAGAGTCTATTAGATGTATTGCTTAAGGACATTGCGGCTTCGCTAAATTTTAATTTTTTAAAGTTCCATTCCAAGTCATAGTCTGAAATTCCTTAAGAAGAATTCAATTCAATGCAAACTTGTCGATGTATAACTTTGAATCCAAAAGTTATGCTCTCTTTATTCGCATTGGGGTAAATATAAAGTATACTAAAATATATGTTAAGGTGACTTTTTACCTTCTTTAGTATGTATTTTATTTTATTATCTTGATAATTTAATTAAAGCTCTTTTTCTTTGATGGAACATAAATTTACTATATAATTAGCCCAGAGGTGATCTTAATAGTGTTTAGTGTAGTTAATAGTTTGAGAGGTGATCTTATCAAGCAGGAGCTTAACACTGATTAACATTGTTGAGCTCTGATGCAATCAAAAGAGTGTATCTTATTTAACCTTGCACTAAAAAGATCAATTGTAAGTATAATGATTAGCAAGGGTCGAGTCCTCAGGGATTGGGTTTTAATCTATGAGTTATTAGTTTATAACTTACGTTCAAATAAAACAATAAAAGAAAAGGGGTTTTTGAAGTCAGATTTAAACTAAAGTAAATAATACGAATAAGATGCAAGGCGGTATAACCAGCCAATAAAAATATATATACTAAATTAGGCGGTATAACCAGCCAATAAAAATAAAACAAAGTTAATATACAAATTAGGCGGTATAACCAGCCAATAAAAATAAATATACTTTTAAAAATAAGCAAACTAGAAAAGTAAGAAAACAAGTAAGTAAGAAGAATCAAATATGAAAAATATGGTTAAGGTTTCATTCTCCACCACTAGACATCATTAAGAATCAATTTCAGATCTATCAATATCAACCAACTATCAAAGTTAACAACCGTAGATAACAACAAGCTCTGTTATCCCAATCTTTCCTTAGTTTGTCGTTAAATAGAACAAGCTCTCTATTTAATCTCTAACCATTAAACAACCTAGAATAAGCTCTCTAAATTCAATTTAATGGTAGCTTTATGATGAGAAAGATAGGTTGATCTAAGCAACAAACACATAAGCTCGGATTGTTCAACTTAGGTTATGTTCCACTTTGCAATTATTGAAAACTTGACCATAATCATTAATCACAAATTGCCACTTATGAATAGGAAATCAAGACAATTACACGGATCAAGACTCCTAGACTAGCAATAGATAATTATCAAGATCTATCTAGTTGTACACCTAAATAAATCAAGACAACATCATGAACAATTCTTGTAGAAGAACATAAGCAACTTTGATAGAAAATTAATGATAGATAGAATCTGAAAATCAATCACAAAACATGTCTAGGGCTTTGAAATCACCCTTAACTAAATAGAAGTTTAGCCTAGCATAGGCATTATAAACATAAAATTAAATAGAATCTAAGAAGGAAATAAAAGAAAGAAAGAAGAAGAAGAAGAATATTAATTATCCAACCTCTTGCTCTTTCTAAAGAAAAAGAAAACTAGAGAAAAGAAAGAAGAAGAAAACTTAGAGAATTTTATTACAATGGCTAATATCCTACCTATGTACAATATGCTCCTCTACAATCATCCAAGGCCCTCTATTTATACACATTTTGGAGGGCTAAATGACAAGAGACAAGCTTTACAAATTTCAAAGGTAGGTATAATAGGTGGGTGCATTTTTCTAACAATTTTCGTCATATTGTATGACAATTTTGATCAGCCAACTTGATGGTCGATTTTGTCAATTTTGGAGGCCTGATCTGTCACACCCCAAATTCAGGGCATGTGACCGGCTAGAGACAAGGTATGCCCCTGCCTCCGAAGCCTGTCTATACTCATCAAACCAAATTAAAGAAAATTTTGGCATGATCTCGCCCTACATGGGCGTTTGCCGTTCAATCATCAACATTCACAATATAATAATTCATCAACACATGACATCTCAGTTTGGACGCCTCCGATAGGGAGTAACCGAAATGCCCCGCAGCAGACTCAACCTTTATGACATCTTATATACAAACATATATTTATACTATATCATAACAAAATAAACATCACCATGTCATACCAGGCCTCTAAGACTATTATACATCATACATCAATTAATTACATCCGCTTATAAATATACAGAACATATTCAACATACACAAAATACAAAGGACCCATGATACCCTAGTGACTGCAAAATGTACCCAACCATCGCCACTGCTTACCACGTCTTGGGTCAATTCGCTCACCAAAAGTATGTGAGCAGCTAGCTATCCGGAATATGGGAAGAGTTGGGTCTGTTAGAATCTAAAAAAAATTAAAAATAAACAAAGTGAGTCGAAAAACTCAGTGAGCATAAGGTAACTAGGATGAGTACTTGGAAATTTCGTACTTCCTTTCTTGACCATTAAAGTATAAACATGACATATCAAGTATGACTAATTAACCGAAAAGTAATATGTAAAAATTATTCCGGGACTTATAAAAATTATTTGTCCCATATGAAATCTTCTATACTGAGTGTTGAATATAAATAAGCTATTGGCTAGCCTAACTTGATAGCCAAAAATATTTAGCAATCGATTTTACGTGTATACCTTCACAATTATAAATGAAGAATTTCTCATGTCTACATTATCAAAATATCCCGAACTTATACCAGTCCGTAATATTTGTTATCCTAGACTATCTTTCCCGAACAACAATAGCATCCCGAACTTCACCTTGTCCGTACAATATTAACATCCCGGACATCACCCTGTCCGTACAATAATAGCATCCCGGACATCACCTTGTCCGTATAATATTAACATCCCGGACATCACCTTGTCCGTACAATATAAAATAGCATCCCGGACATCACCTTGTCCGTATAATATTAACATCCCGGACATCACCCTGTCCGTACAATAATAGCATCCCGGACATCACCTTGTCCGTATAATATTAACATCCCGGACATCACCTTGTCCGTACAATATAAAATAGCATCCCGGACATCACCTTGTCCGTATAATATTAACATCCCGGACATCACCCTGTCCGTACAATAATAGCATCCCGGACATCACCTTGTCCGTACAATATAAAATAGCATCCCGGACATCACCCTGTCCGTACAATAATAGTATGATATATTAATTCTCTAATATCATGGAGTAATATATATATATATATATATATATATATATACTATGCTAGGAAACAATCTCTACACTAATATATTTCTACTTACCTTTCTCAAAGCATTACAAATAGCTAACATTCATTATTATTCAACTCCACAACATTTACCTCATGTAACCATACTAACACCACACTTACGCCTTTAATCCGCGTAAGGTTCGAAACTTACCATATTTATAATCTGAGCAATCTTTCGTGTTTCAATTTCCATATCAGTCAACATTGCATATAAAACAATAACTACTTCCTAGATTAACCTAAATACTCACTGTGTTATTTCGAGTATTAAAGCGACACTTTCGTTACTCTATCGCGATCCCAGGCGAACTCCACGATATAGGTACCTATGACATCGTCAGGATATTCTGTAAGTATTTTACAACTACGGGACATTCAAATTCCCATTATTTATAATAGTTAGCTACTATCCAAAAAATTTCAGCTTAAGAATTTTTTACAAATAAATTCCTACACTTAGCTCGAGTCAAAATTCGGAGCAACAATCAACTGAAAAGTTGCTCACACAATAACAATGAAGCTAACGGTGGCCTCGGACAACCAAGGTAGGTGGCGGCACCACCTCATGGGCAAGCTAGGGTTTTAACCAAGCTTGTTTTAGCCTCTAAATTTGATTCAAAGCTATCCGATACTAATTTACGGTTTAAGGAGGTGGAGGAACACCTCCCATAACGAAAAAAGTGGCGGCAACATGGTGATTCATCACTACCAATTTTCAGCCAAAATGATTTCTCATAGATAGAGACAAATTCTTCAAAATCTAATATCAAAATCAAGCTTAAAATATGAAATTACCTATAGGTTAGTGGAATCCTTGCAATACTTGGTGATTTCCCTTGAAATTTGGAGGAGAGAGAAAGCTTTAGCAAGCTTTAATGGTGTTTTGGGGGAGAAAATGCCTTACGGCATGAAAAAAAAAAAAAAAGAAGACGTTGTGTCTTCATATTAGGGCTGATACTTATGGGAACTTATCTCATGTTTCTCATCTTGCCTAAGCTTGGTCAAAAAAAAGTTGACCAAATTTGACTTTTTTTTTTATTTTATATTATTTTTATTTATTGCCAAATATTAAATCCAAATGTCATATTAACATATTATATAGCCAAAAAGCCCATTTATACCATTTCTCGGACTAAAAATGAAAAGGGGTGTAAAATGACCAAAATACCCCTAATGCATATTTTTTTGAATTTGATGCCGATTGTTACTCTGATAATAGGTATGGGTTCTATATAGTATATTCTCATCATATCCACTCAATTTAGCATATTTTATGAAATTTTGCCCTTCCCGATTTTAGTCTGAATTTTAAACTATTTTAGGGTCAGATCGTTTAACCACCAGATTTAACCTCCAATTCTATAACCTATCATACAACATGTATACCACATGATAGTCCGTCCCTCCTAGTGGATTTTACATGTGTAGTTCCGAACCATTAGAGTGTTATAGGAGACCCGAGTCATCTCTGACTTACGAGGTCTCACATTTCTCCCCCCTTAATAAAATTCGTCCTCGAATTTTACATAAAATTAACCTATAAAGAATTACCTCATGTTTGAAATAACTGGGGGTACTGCTGTCTCATCTCATCCTCGAGTTCCCATGTAGCCTCCTGTGTATTGTGATACTGCCACAAAACTTTAACTGTAGGAACTTCCTTGGACCGCATCTTTCGCACTTGACGATCTACAATGGCTACGGGTTCTTCAATATATGCTAACTGGGAGTCTATCTGTGTTGCATGCGGCTGTAAAACATGTGAATCATCTGAAATGTATTTTCGCAACATAGACACATGGAATACAGGGTGTACAAAGCTCAAGTCTGGAGGCAACGCTAACTCATATGCTACCGCACCTTTACGGCTCAATATCTGGAATGGTCCAATGTATCTTGGACTCAACTTACCTCATCTCCCAAATCTCATAACCCCATTGAAAGGTGAAACTTTTAGGAACACATAATCTCCAACATCAAACTCTAAATCACGTCTTCGGTTATCAGCATAGGCCTTTTGTCGATTTTGGGCAGCCATCAACTTCTCTTTTATTATTCCAACCTTTTGCACTGCATCTTGCACAATATCTGGACCAAGTAGCCGATACTCGCCTGCTTCAAACCAACCAACAGGTGATCTACACTTCCGACCATATAGTGCCTCAAATGGTGCCATCTGTATACTGCTGTGATAACTGTTGTTATAAGCGAACTCAATCAAAGGTAAATGATCATCCCAAGTCCCTTCAAAATCTAATACACAGGCCCGCAACATATCCTCAAGGGTTTGTATAGTTCTCTCAGATTGTCCATCTGTCTGGGGGTGAAAAGCAGTGCTAAACCGCAATTGCGTACCGAGGGCCTCCTGGAATGATTTCCAAAATCTTGCTGTAAACTGCGAACCTCTATCTGATATAATCGATAATGGTACACCATGTAAAGGCACAATTCGATCCAAATAAAGCTTAGCATACTTATTAGCTGGATAAGTAGTTTTCACTGGAATAAAATGTGCCGACTTAGTCAATCTGTCGACAATCACCCAAATCGAATCATATCCTGTCTTAGTTCTAGGCAAAGCAATTACTAAATCCATGGTAACATGATCCCATTTCCACTCTAGGACTTCAAGGCTCTGCAATAGACCAGCTGGTCTCAAATGTTCAGCCTTTACTTGCTGACATATTAGGCATTTAGCCACATAATCTGCTACATCACGTTTCATGCCTTGCCACCAGTAGAATTGCTTAAGATCACGGTACATCTTGGTAGCACCAGGATGCATCGTATATGATGAATTATGTGCTGCATCAAGGATCTTACCTCGAATTCCCTCTATCTCAAGAACTACTAATCGACTATGGAAACGGAGACTTCCCTCTTCATCTACTTGAAATCCATCATCTTTACCCTGTTTCACACTAGTTATAGTCTCAGTACAAAAAGCATCGACATGCTGCCTTGCTTTAACTTCCTCTACTAAGGAGGATCTAACCTGTACATGTGCAATAAATGCACCAGTCCCGATAAAACTCAAGGTAACACCTCTTCCCAAACAATCCTGAATAGCCTTAGCCAATGGTCTCTTCTCTAGGGACAAGTGAGCCATGCTTCCCATAGATTTACGGCTCAAAGCGTCTGCAACCACGTTGGCTTTGCCTGGATGATAAAGGATAGTGCAATCGTAATCCTTGAGTAATTCCAACCACCGCCTCTGTCTTAAATTTAACTCCCGTTGATCAAAAATATATTTTAAACTCTTGTGATCGGTGTATATCTCACATGATTGGCCATATAGGTAATGTCGCCATATCTTTAATGCAAAGATAATGGCTGCTAACTCTAAATCATGTGTAGGATAATTCTGCTCATGTTTCTTCAACTGCCTTGAGGCATATGCTATAACCTTGCCACCCTGCATTAATACACATCCCAATCCAACCCTAGATGCATCACAATATACAACATATCCACCGGATCCCGTGGGTAATGTCAAAACTGGAGCAGTAGTCAAACGTTCCTTGAGCTCTAGAAAGCTCCTCTCACATTCGTTTGACCACTCAAACTTGACATCCTTCTGGGTAAGTCTAGTCAATGGAGCTGCTAATCTTGAAAAATTCTCAACAAACCTCCTGTAATACCCTGCCAGCCCCAAGAAACTCCGAATCTCAGTAACGGTGGTAGGCCTTTTCCAGTCACGTACTGCCTCTACCTTTTTAGGGTCCACACTAATACCTTCCTTGGATACAATATGTCCAAGGAATCCTACACTACTCAACCAGAACTCGCACTTTGAAAACTTAGCAAATAACTGCTGTGTTCTCAAGGTCTCAAGTACCACCCTAAGATGCTGGCTATGATCATCCTCAGTCCGTGAATACACCAAAATATCATCAATAAATACTATCACGAAATGATCTAAATAGGGTTTAAATACCCTGTTCATTAGATCCATAAAAGCTGCAGGGGCGTTAGTCAGTCCAAAAGACATTACAAGAAACTCATAGTGCCCATAACGCGTGCGAAAAGCAGTTTTAGGCACATCTTCCCTCCTAATACGGAGCTGATGATAACCTGATCGAAGATCAATCTTAGAAAAACAACTAGCTCCCTGCAACTGATCAAACAAATCATCAATCCTCGGTAGTGGGTACTTATTTTTAATAGTCATCTTATTAAGTTGCCTATAGTCAATACATAGGCGCAGGGATCCATCCTTTTTCTTAACAAACAATACCGGAGCACCCTAGGGTGAAGTACTCGGGCGTATGAATCCTCTGTCCAACAAATCCTGAAGTTGTACCTTCAATTCCCTCAGTTCAAGGGGAGCCATACGGTAAGGGGAAATTGAAATAGGTTGGGTTCCTGGCAACACATCAATACAGAACTCAATCTCTCGCTCAGGAGGCAGTCCGGGTAACTCCTCTGGAAATACATCTGGAAATTCAGATACTATTGGTATTTTATCCAAATCCGAAACCTTGCCTTCAATATCACACACATAGGCTAAATAGCCCTGACAGCCACTGTTTAATAACTTCTCAGCTTTTAAGACTGATATTATTCTTGTTGTATTCATACTTCGATCTCCCTGATATTTTAAAACTAATTTTCCTGGTATCTGGAAGGTAATAACCTTCTCGAAACAATCTAACACAGCATAATTGGCAGCTAGCCAATCCATGCCCAATATCACATCAAATTCTAGTATATCTAGTATCACTAGATCGGCTATGAACACCTCCCCACCAATCTCAATATCACACCCTTTCAAAACTTGACTAACTACATACTCTACCCCGACAGGTGTTGAAACTAGCAAAGGTTCATTTAACTCACTAACATCTCTGAGCAAAATATCCACAAATCGAGGGCAAATAAATGAATGGGTGGCACCCGGATCAAATAAAGCATGTGCAGGCTGTAAACAAACCATAATAATACCTGTCACAACTGCATTGGATGCCTGGGCATCCCTAGGTGTCAGTGCAAAAACTCGAGCCTGCCCCCTGCCGCCTGACGTCTGTCCCCTACCAGCAGATTGCTGTCCCCGACCCTGAGTACCTCTGACAGCCTGTTGTGCGACTGATCCTGCTGACTGTCCTGGTGCAGTTGTAGTTGGGAGTGGAGCTACTACTGATGGGAGTGAGCCAGAACCCAATGGGCAGTCTCTCCTCATGTGCCCCGATTTACCGCATCTAAAACATAAATCTGATCTCCAACATACGCCTCTATGTCGGCGTCCACAAATCTGACATAATGGGGTAGAAGCTCCCCCAGTAGTAGTAGTAGTTGTTGATGTACTCTGAGGGCGACCACCAGGTCTATGCTGACTGTTTTGACCTCAGTCCCTCTGTACACCACTAGTAAATGTCTCTCCTCTAGACACGATACCACCAACTGGCCCTGATAACCCTATTGCCCTAGAACCCTGTCCACCAAATCTGGGCCTCTTTTGTAGGCCCCTATCACTCTGCCTATCTCGAGCTCGCTGCTCGAACCTTAGAGCAGAATTTAGGACATCAGCATATGTGGATGTCTCTGTCAACTGAACTGACCTAAACAAATACTCCCGAAGACCATCCACAAACCTCTTAGCTCTATCATACTCGGTGGATACCAACTGTGGTGCATATACAGAAAGATCAGAAAATCGAATATCATAATCAGTCACAGTCATGGTCTCTGTCTGCTTTAGCTGCTCGAATTCGCGAGCCCTAGTCTCGCGAACACTCTATGGTAAGAACCTACGAAGAAACTCAGTACAAAATTCTGGCCACGCTAATGGAGGATCAGTAGCTCGTCGTCTCTTAAGCAAGGTCGTATACCACGTCCCAGCTATACTCCTAAGCTGGAAACTAATTAACTCTACAGATCGAACCGGAGAACATCCCAATGATATGAACAATCTACTGCATTGATCCAAAAAGTCATTGGGATCTGCATTCGCATCCTTCCCTGTAAACAAAGGTGGTTGATTCTTCTTAAACTCAGATAACGAAACCTGAAGGTATCCCTCTGGTCGGCCCTGCTCTGACTCTACCGGTGCAGCTGCCTGTTGTGGCTGTGGCTGTGCCTGCTGGGCCTGATCTAATTTCCTCTGTTGCTCTGCCACAACCTGCGTCAGAGCCTCTACCTGGTGTAATACCTCATCCATTTTAGCATCCATCCTGTCAAATCTCATCTCCGTCTCTGTAGTATTCCTAGTAGAAGTCCTACTACTTTCCCCACTCTGGCCTCTAATCTCAGGGCCAGCAGAAATTTGATCCGGGACCTCAAGCTCTCGGTCCCTTGATTTATCTCTAGGTCTACGAGTTCTTGTTTGGGGAGGCATCGTATCTAGAAAATAAACATATGTCAATAACTCTATAATATTATTTATAAAGTTCAATATGTGCTAGCTAGCTTAAAAATCACCGGACGTAGTAGCATGTGACGATACACACCCATAGGGGTAGTACACTACTTACTAATATCTCGGGATTACTTGTAAGCAATGCACTACTATCCTACACTTTTTTTTTTTTTTGCAGTCACTGACCTCTAAACCATGCTCTGATACCACCTTTGTCACACCCCAAATTCAGGGCATGTGACCGGCTAGAGACAAGGTATGCCCCTGCCTCCGAAGCCTGTCTATACTCATCAAACCAAATTAAAGAAAATTTTGGCATGATCTCGCCCTACATGGGCGTTTGCCGTTCAATCATCAACATTCACAATATAATAATTCATCAACACATGACATCTCAGTTTGGACGCCTCCGATAGGGAGTAACCGAAATGCCCCGCAGCGGACTCAACCTTTATGACATCTTATATACAAACATATATTTATACTATATCATAACAAAATAAACATCACCATGTCATACCAGGCCTCTAAGACTATTATACATCATACATCAATTAATTACATCCGCTTATAAATATACAGAACATATTCAACATACACAAAATACAAAGGACCCATGATACCCTAGTGACTGCAAAATGTACCCAACCATCGCCACTGCTTACCACGTCTTGGGTCAATTCGCTCACCAAAAGTATGTGAGCAGCTAGCTATCCGGAATATGGGAAGAGCTGGGTCTGTTAGAATCTAAAAAAAAATTAAAAATAAACAAAGTGAGTCGAAAAACTCAGTGAGCATAAGGTAACTAGGATGAGTACTTGGAAATTTCGTACTTCCTTTCTTGACCATTAAAGTATAAACATGACATATCAAGTATGACTAATTAACCGAAAAGTAATATGTAAAAATTATTCCGGGACTTATAAAAATTATTTGTCCCATATGAAATCTTCTATACTGAGTGTTGAATATAAATAAGCTATTGGCTAGCCTAACTTGATAGCCAAAAATATTTAGCAATCGATTTTACGTGTATACCTTCACAATTATAAATGAAGAATTTCTCATGTCTACATTATCAAAATATCCCGAACTTATACCAGTCCGTAATATTTGTTATCCTAGACCATCTTTCCCGAACAACAATAGCATCCCGAACTTCACCTTGTCCGTACAATATTAACATCCCGGACATCACCCTGTCCGTACAATAATAGCATCCCGGACATCACCTTGTCCGTATAATATTAACATCTCGGACATCACCTTGTCCGTACAATATAAAATAGCATCCCGGACATCACCTTGTCCGTATAATATTAACATCCCGGACATCACCCTGTCCGTACAATAATAGCATCCCGGACATCACCTTGTCCGTATAATATTAACATCCCGGACATCACCTTGTCCATACAATATAAAATAGCATCCCGGACATCACCTTGTCCGTATAATATTAACATCCCGGACATCACCCTGTCCGTACAATAATAGCATCCCGGACATCACCTTGTCCGTACAATATAAAATAGCATCCCGGACATCACCCTGTCCGTACAATAATAGTATGATATATTAATTCTCTAATATCATGGAGTAATATATATATATATATATATATATATATATATATATATACTATGCTAGGAAACAATCTCTACACTAATATATTTCTACTTATCTTTCTCAAAGCATTACAAATAGCTAACATTCATTATTATTCAACTCCACAACATTTACCTCATGTAACCATACTAACACCACACTTACGCCTTTAATCCGCGTAAGGTTCGAAACTTACCATATTTATAATCTGAGCAATCTTTCGTGTTTCAATTTCCATATCAGTCAACATTGCATATAAAACAATAACTACTTCCTAGATTAACCTAAATACTCACTGTGTTATTTCGAGTATTAAAGCGACACTTTCGTTACTCTATCGCGATCCCAGGCGAACTCTACGATATAGGTACCTATGACATCGTCAGGATATTCTGTAAGTATTTTACAACTACGGGACATTCAAATTCCCATTATTTATAATAGTTAGCTACTATCCAAAAAATTTCAGCTTAAGAATTTTTTACAAATAAATTCCTACACTTAGCTCGAGTCAAAATTCGGAGCAACAATCAACTGAAAAGTTGCTCACACAATAACAATGAAGCTAACGGTGGCCTCGGACAACCAAGGTAGGTGGCGGCACCACCTCATGGGCAAGCTAGGGTTTTAACCAAGCTTGTTTTAGCCTCTAAATTTGATTCAAAGCTATCCGATACTAATTTACGGTTTAAGGAGGTGGAGGAACACCTCCCATAACAAAAAAAGTGGCGGCAACATGGTGATTCATCACTACCAATTTTCAGCCAAAATGATTTCTCATAGATAGAGACAAATTCTTCAAAATCTAATATCAAAATCAAGCTTAAAATATGAAATTACCTATAGGTTAGTGGAATCCTTGCAATACTTGGTGATTTCCCTTGAAATTTGGAGGAGAGAGAAAGCTTTAGCAAGCTTTAATGGTGTTTTGGGGGAGAAAATGCCTTACGGCATGAAAAAAAAAAAAAGAAGACGTTGTGTCTTCATATTAGGGCTGATACTTATGGGAACTTATCTCATGTTTCTCATCTTGCCTAAGCTTGGTCAAAAAAAAAGTTGACCAAATTTGACTTTTTTTTTTTTTTTATATTATTTTTATTTATTGCCAAATATTAAATCCAAATGTCATATTAACATATTATATAGCCAAAAAGCCCATTTATACCATTTCTCGGACTAAAAATGAAAAGGGGTGTAAAATGACCAAAATACCCCTAATGCATATTTTTTTGAATTTGATGCCGATTGTTACTCTGATAATAGGTATGGGTTCTATATAGTATATTCTCATCATATCCACTCAATTTAGCATATTTTATGAAATTTTGCCCTTCCCGATTTTAGTCTGAATTTTAAACTATTTTAGGGTCAGATCGTTTAACCACCAGATTTAACCTCCAATTCTATAACCTATCATACAACATGTATACCACATGATAGTCCGTCCCTCCTAGTGGATTTTACATGTGTAGTTCCGAACCATTAGAGTGTTATAGGAGACCCGAGTCATCTCTGACTTACGAGGTCTCACATGATCTGATCACATGGTCTTCTAGAAAAATGTTCCGCTATCAGTTACTAATCCATAGCCGTTGGAATCAGCTCATTTTCTGATGTGGATAAGAAGATATGGGCAAAATACGAAAACAGGTCAGCACAGACGTCATTGCACATCAGCCAACTTGATGGTCGATTTCGCTAGGGAAAACGACTCCGTTTCAAGACGTGTAAAACATGAAAAAGCTAGATATGCCTCTTAACTTTGCACGGTTAAAATTTCAGCCTTATTGCTTCAGTGAAACTCGAGATATAGCTGATATGGCAAAAGGTGTCGGAACTGGAACTGAACTGGATTTGCCCTTAATTCTAGTAATCTGAAATCACTCAAAGAAACTTGTGAAAAACACCAAATTACATAAAAATATAAAAGATCATAAACACAATTAGACTAAACAATAATAACTCGTATTTGACACAAAACAATAATAAAACATAACTAAAAACTATATAATTATACGAGTTATCACACCCCCACACTTAGATTGTTGCTAGTCCCTAGCAACGACTCAATAAAAATAAAATAAGAAAATCTAATCTAATCCACTTTCGTAGGAAATCACGGTGGCACTTAGGATGTGACACAAGCCTTTAAACCCCTAGGTGTCCCTAGTGGACGAGTTTAGTCTCGTGAGGGTTTACTAGAACGATACCCACAAACATTGAAAAACTAAAATATAAATAAACTACATATACTAAAAATATTTACTCCTAATCCTTTCAATACAAATTAGAGACAATCTTTGAACAAGTCTTATAAACTAACAATAGCTTAAAGAATTTCACAAAAATTCTTGCTTGAATGTAAATAGTTTGAGTTAAGCCAATATTAACATAACATATTTCAATCAAAATAGTGTATATTCAAACTTAATCTCAACCTCTCACATGGGATACTCTCATGATTTTCACTCTTTAAAGTAGTGGTAAAGTGTTTACACTCAATCAATCTCATGAAAATAGTTCTACCATATGCTTGCTTGTCCACCTATTCTCCACTAAAAGATCATGCAACTTCATAAATCAAGAGGTCTTTAATCAAGGTTGTAATGGGGCCAAGGGGTTTGTAATGTGGTTGAAGAACAAAAGGATAAAGATATCACAAAGGTTCCAAAGAGTTCATAAAGTTTAGAGACATAAAAAGATCATACAAAGAAACTTCTCAAAACTCTTTACAAGTACATAGTCACCTAGGCTAAATATTCATGTTGAGCCTTTGCATCATTCTAACCAACTTTGTAACATCTTTTTCTTCACTTTAACTAGAAGTTCAAGAGAAGATTTTTTTTTTTTAATATGGGAATGTATTTGACAATGATCCCTTTCTTTTTCTCTTGACTTTTTTCTTTCTTTTCCCCCCACACTTATTTCTTGTTTCTAACCCAAATTTTCAATAAATCTTCCTTGTCTTTGCAACTTGTCTCAAAACATGCTAATTTATCTTTGGAACAAAGGTAAAGATATAAGTATATTTAGGTTAGGGACAAGTTATGGTTACCAAAGAGATAGCTTATTCAATGTAGGCTCAAATTGGTTCACTAAGGGTGTGTTCTCTTGGAACATTAATAATGGATGGCTGTTTGGCTCTGGTTATAATCCTAATGCCTCTATCATATTCATGTTGTCACATGTATCAATATAGTCTCAAACGGTTTAAAGCAAGTTCTAGAGAATCATGTAATCATAAGAGCACTCAAGAAAGAAATTAGATTGATTTGTATAATGCATCAATCATTATAGGCTCAAAAACTCACAAGGATGATTATACAAGTCAGATTAAGTCTAAACATGCTTCTTTCTCAATCAACATATCATATTAACATTGGCTCATAAAAAGGTTGACATCAAGCTCAATTCTCATGAAAATCTTCTCACTAATAAATCTGTTTTAGACTTATGCAATTCATATCTCATCATTGTATTAAAAAGGAACTAAAACTCACAAAAATAATAATAATAATAATAATAAAGAAAAAAAAATAGTAGACAAAAATAAAAGAAATCCTAAATCATTCCCCCCACACTTAATTCTTACATTGTCCTCAATGTAAGTCTATTCACTCAAATGAAAGAATCATGTGTAAGAGAAAAGAACTAATAACATAAGAATAGGAACAACTAAGACTCAAAACAAAACAAAACCATGCAACCTAAATAATCCTAAAATACTAAACAAAAATTAACAAGTAAACATAAAAAGATTAAAATCAAACTGACAAGGTATGTCTCAAGTCTCCCTTACTCAGACCTTGTTCAGAATGAATACTTTTAAATGGCTTAAAACACGAATTTCTTTCTTTTTTTTTTTTTTTTGAAGAGAAGAAATCAAACTGACAAGGTATGTCTCAAGTCTCCCTTACTCAGACCTTGTTCAGAATGAATACTTTTAAATTGCTTAAAACACAACAAATTTTTTTTTTTTAAATTAGCAAAATATGTCCCTTACCCCCTACTAAAATATGACATTGTCCCCAATGTCAAATTTTAAAGGTAGAATTTAGGAGATATTACCTGCAGAGGTTGCTAACCACTTATTATAACTGAGACACAACAAGCAAAATGTTAGATAATGTCACAAAGACAAAGTGCAATCCACTCCTTGCTCGTCCATATCTCTTTTTCTTTTTCCGAGCGTTTGCGAAACAACCGTAGCAGATAAACACTCATAAGCTTGGAGCTTTTTGAGTAAATCTTCAATGGTTGTAGCAGAAATTATGGTTCTCCTTGCCTCTGAAAACATGAATCCATTATCCACAGCATTATCTAAATATGAAAGCAAATTACTAAAATAACCATTAATATTAAGCAAACCAATGGGTTTCTTATTTGTGACCAAAGATGACCAAGAAGCCACGCAAGCTATTTCTTCCAATGTACCCAGACCTCCTAGTAAAGCAATGAATGCATCGGCAGAATGGTACATGATTGTTATCCGTTCAGGGATACTCCAGACTTGTATTTCCTTACCCACGGTAGGTCCACAAAAACCTGTGAATAGTTTTGGCACGATTCCTAGAACTGGACTTCCTCCGGCGTGTGCTGCTGTAGCGACTGCTCCCATTAAACCCGTACTACCGCCTCCATAAATCAAGTGGATATTTTGTTGGGCAAGTATTACTCCAACTCTTATGGCTTCATCAGCGAATATGTTATTTTTCCCTGGATAAGCACCTCCAAAGACACAAATTTTTTTAATGCGCTGGGACGAAGTACTTTCCATTTTTTTTTTCGAGTGCCTGAAAGAGAATGAGTACATGGTGTAATATATAGAGGACTGAGTAGTGAATCAGACAAGAGTAATAATGTCGCCGAAAGTGTATCTGACCTGTCAGAAGAAAATGTTAACCTAACAAAAGATTTTTGCGTGATTTCAGGAAGAAAATCAAAAAGAGAAGAAAAAATCAACCGTAAAAGACAAATAAAAAAAAACGAGAATAATTACACAAATCGAACAACACGTAAATTAAACCAAAATAAAGTTATTGCAAATCAAACCAAAAGCTGAGAAGTCGTTTATTGTAGTTGTGATTGTGGCTCACATCCTCCTCTGGTTTTACGTCCAGAAACGGCTTAAACGCCTTCTATGAGTCGAGGATATGCTTCCCATCCAGTTTTCTTACAAGCTGGCAAACAGGGTCTTTTAACATCAGATTCCCAAGATGTTGCCATTCCCTTTGGAAATGCGGCCATAAATCAAGAATTTCTCTTTGTACGTCTCCACTAGGATGCGTCTCAAGAGAAAGTTGGATATTACCCAAATTCTCCTTACTCAGTCCATCCTTAATGAATTCAATTTTATCATCTCGATTAGAGGACGGAATCCCAATAGAACGACATTTACCGTTACACGTCCATCGTGCACATTTGTGGCAATTTGAACTCATGCGCTTTGCTCGTCGCTTCTTTGCAAAAGTGCTTCTACCTGTACCTGGTAAATGCAAAACAGGAAGATATTCATCTTCACGTACCTTGGCTTCAATTATCCAACGTATGTCGTCAGGAATCCCTTTGTGCATAAGCATTCTTAATCTTTCAAATCGAACTTGGTAAAGCTTCAGTAAAATATTTCGAGGAAAAGGAGGAAATCGTTTCTGTAATCTTGTGAGAATATCATCCATCCTGAAAAAAAAAATGAAAAAAATTGAAAGAGAAATTGGAAGAGAAATTTATATACAATATCAGTTTTGTGGGTAGCTGATGGAACCGATTTAAATAATCACGGAGTACCGTTATCCGCCATTTAACCGGGGTTAAAAAAAATTAAAAATTATATTTACATCTAGTTATTTTCAAAACAAGATCAGAAAGAAAAACAACATAAAAAGACTCAAAAACAAAACACTCTAAATAAAATCCTAAATTCTTCCCCCCACACATAATTCTTACATTGTCTTTAATGTAATGCTATTAATCCCAAATGAAAGAATCATGTGTAAGTGAAAAGAACTAATAAACAAAATAAACTTATGCAGCCTAAATGAACTTAGAAACACTAAACACAATTAGCAAAGAAACATAAGAAAAAGATAAAAGAAAAAGAGAGCAAATCTGAGGATGGCAGTTTGGCAATGCTTTCACTAATTAGGCTGCCTCCCCCAATTAGCACTTGATTTAGTGTTTTGAACCTAACCAACACCCCTTCTTGGCATTTTAGGCTTGTCAGGCTCATACATGAAATTTCCCAAATTTATGCGTTTGAGAGGAAGCTTTCTTTGCACAACAGTGGATGCATTCTCCATTACAAGTATTATTCCATCATCCTTTGTGGTGCATATGTCATCGAGGAATGGAGCATATTTTGATACTTGTTGAATGACCTCCACAAACAAGTTGTTTAAGGTTTCCGGCATGTGTTGTTCATGTTCTTCCTCCTTGAACTTTGCAAATCTACTAGGAAAAGGTGGAGAAGAAACATTAGTAAAAAGTGAAACCTTAAACGTTACCTCAGGTGCCGAAATACTCTTATTTGGATCTTTGGCTTCATTATCCTCAAGAATAGAATCCATCTCTAAGTTTGTTTCATCCTCATCTTGTTCCTCATTCTTCAAGGTCACAATAGTAGCATTCTCCTTTGGGTTAACCATCGTTTGGGCTGGGAGTTCTTCAGATCTTTGTGCTACCCATCCCACCATACTACTAGCCAATTGGCTCATTTGCTTTTCCAAACTCTGGATGCTTGCCCTTGTTTCCTGTTGAAATTGCAAAGAATCAGTAACAAGAGAATAGACAAGATCTTCTAAAGAAGTACCTGAGTTTTGAGTCATATGTGGTGGTTGAAAAAGATCTGGTTCTTGAGACCATGATTGATTGAAGCTATATGGATGAGTGTAATTGGCATAAGGATCTACTTCTTGGTAATTTTTCGAGTAGCCATAATTAGTATGATCCCACCATCCCTCATGGTAAGTGTTTGAGTAATGATCATACTGTTGGTCTTGGAACACTTGATGGCCTTGACATCCTCCCATGGCCAATTGTTGAACTGGGGAGGTGAGATTGGCTTGTTGATTCTCCATGTTCATGTATGCCACCAACTCTTCAAGTGTTAGATTGCTCAATTCCATTGTTTTTTTTTTAAAAAAATTTGAAAAGAAAAACTTGTATGTACAAGAAAATAAAACTAATTAGAACTGAAAATAAGAATAAACCAAGTAACAAACAAACTAAAGAAAGCAATCCCCGGCAACGGCGCCAAAAATTTGATGCACCCAAAAGAGTGTATCTTATTTAACCTTGCACTAAAAAGATCAATTGTAAGTATAATGATTAGCAAGGGTCGAGTCCTCAGGGATTGGGTTTTAATCTATGAGTTATTAGTTTATAACTTACGTTCAAATAAAACAATAAAAGAAAAGGGGTTTTTGAAGCCAGATTTAAACTAAAGTAAATAATACGAATAAGATGCAAGGCGGTATAACCAGCCAATAAAAATATATATACTAAATTAGGTGGTATAACCAGCCAATAAAAATAAAACAAAGTTAATATACAAATTAGGCGGTATAACCAGCCAATAAAAATAAATATACTTTTAAAAATAAGCAAACTAGAAAAGTAAGAAAACAAGTAAGTAAGAAGAATCAAATATGAAAAATATGGTTAAGGTTTCATTCTCCACCACTAGACATCATTAAGAATCAATTTCAGATCTATCAATATCAACCAACTATCAAAGTTAACAACCGTAGATAACAACAAGCTCTGTTATCCCAATCTTTCCTTAGTTTGTCGTTAAATAGAACAAGCTCTCTATTTAATCTCTAACCATTAAACAACCTAGAATAAGCTCTCTAAATTCAATTTAATGGCAGCTTTATGATGAGAAAGATAGGTTGATCTAAGCAACAAACACATAAGCTCGGATTGTTCAACTTAGGTTATGTTCCACTTTGCAATTATTGAAAACTTGACCATAATCATTAATCACAAATTGCCACTTATGAATAGGAAATCAAGACAATTACACGGATCAAGACTCCTAGACTAGCAATAGATAATTATCAAGATCTATCTAGTTGTACACCTAAATAAATCAAGACAACATCATGAACAATTCTTGTAGAAGAACATAAGCAACTTTGATAGAAAATTAATGATAGATAGAATCTGAAAATCAATCACAAAACATGTCTAGGGCTTTGAAATCACCCTTAACCAAATAGAAGTTTAGCCTAGCATAGGCATTATAAACATAAAATTAAATAGAATCTAAGAAGGAAATAAAAGAAAGAAAGAAGAAGAAGAAGAAGAATATTAATTATCCAACCTCTTGCTCTTTCTAAAGAAAAAGAAAACTAGAGAAAAGAAAGAAGAAGAAAACTTAGAGAATTTTATTACAATGGCTAATATCCTACCTATGTACAATATGCTCCTCTACAATCATCCAAGGCCCTCTATTTATACACATTTTGGAGGGCTAAATGACAAGAGACAAGCTTTACAAATTTCAAAGGTAGGTATAATAGGTGGGTGCATTTTTCTAACAATTTTCGTCATATTGTATGACAATTTTGATCAGCCAACTTGATGGTCGATTTTGTCAATTTTGGAGGCCTGATCTGATCACATGGTCTTCTAGAAAAATGTTCCGCTATCAGTTACTAATCCATAGCCGTTGGAATCAGCTCATTTTCTGATGTGGATAAGAAGATATGGGCAAAATACGAAAACAGGTCAGCACAGACGTCATTGCACATCAGCCAACTTGATGGTCGATTTCGCTAGGGAAAACGACTCCGTTTCAAGACGTGTAAAACATGAAAAAGATAGATATGCCTCTTAACTTTGCACGGTTAAAATTTCAGCCTTATTGCTTCAGTGAAACTCGAGATATAGCTGATATGGAAAAAGGTGTCGGAACTAGAACTGAACTGGATTTGCCCTTAATTCTAGTAATCTGAAATCACTCAAAGAAACTTGTGAAAAACACCAAATTACATAAAAATATAAAAGATCATAAACACAATTAGACTAAACAATAATAACTCGTATTTGACACAAAACAATAATAAAACATAACTAAAAACTATATAATTATACGAGTTATCAAGCTCCAATCAACTGAAAATAGCGTTTTTGTGTTAAATCTTGTAGTATGTCTTCAATGTATATAGCTTGTTATAAATTTGAACCTAAATGAAGTTCTGGGTTTGTTACTATGATGTTGCCTTCCGAGTTCCTTCATGTTTTGCGGGACATAAAATCATGCATGCTAAACCTTCTTATTGAGGCATTTAGGACATCAACTTTAGTTTTTTGAGGTTATGTGAACAAGAACAAGGGGACATTTGGAACTCTTGTTTGAGATTTACTTCATTCTTTGTATCCATTGTTCCTTCCTTCACATGCTTTTGTTGTTCTTGGTAGTGATGTTTCTTGTATTTTCCTTGAGCATTGACGTGTTTGCTACCATTTTGGTGAAAACTCGGTTTTGGGATGTTGAACCTTTTACGTTTTTTTACTTTCATTTCAGGACTGGGCCACTGGGGTAATTTGGTTCACTGTTTTTGGCATGTTTTCGACCATATAATAATTTTTCTATGCCAAAAATGCACCGACATTTGTGATAGGAAAATAGCTTTTTTTACCTTTGAGAACTGCATCTGAAAAAATCTACCTTCTCCATCGCCCTTACCTCTGAATTCTGATGCAAAAAAATTATGGATCCTTTGTTTTTCTTTCTTTAATTGGCTCTTCCTCCATGTCTATGGGACCCTTTTCATCTTCATTTCTTAGTACTATTCTATTCCCAACTATTAGCTTTCATACTTATTTGGAGTTCCTTAATAATCTATATTTGTTTAGGATTTATTCTTGCCTCAAATGGAAAAAATTTCATGGATGTCCATGACATACACTGCAAGCATCATTGGTGTTTGATATTTGTATTGTTTTTTTTGTAGGCATGTCATCAACCACACCAGATGTCTCATCCATACCATATCAACCAACAACAGCTTCTACAAGTCGGGCTATGTTGGATGATGATAATGATTCAATGAATGAAACTTTAGATGCTACTGATGGTAATACAAATAAAACACCAACCACTGATGGCAATGATAAAGAATGTGATGTTGCTAATCTTGATGAGGTCGAGGAAAGTCAACAGAAAAAGAGACAAAAGACATCTGTTGTTTGGTTGGAGTTCAAGGAAATTAATCTTCCTGATGGTTCTAAAAAGGGAGAGTGTGTCCATAGCAAAAAGAAGCTAGCTATTACTGCAAGTAAAACTACAACTCAGTTTTCGAGGCACTTGAAATCTTGTGTGCAGCGAAATTTTTTTCAGAATCAACAGAAAAGGATCAACTTCCAGCCAGTAGACACAAGCGTGTCATAAGCTTTGTTCACATACCTCCTCCTCGTCGTGGTGTTGATATTGCTGATTGCATTTTTAAGTGTTTAAAGGAATGGGGAATTGAAAACAAGATGTTTACACTCTCTGTTGACAATGCTTCAAGCAATAATGTGGCTATTAGAATTCTTAAGGACACATTTTCAAGAAACAAGAGGTTGCTTTGTGGAGGAAAAATGTTTCATGTTCGGTGTTGTGCACACATCTTAAATCTCATGGTTCAAGATGGTCTTTCTGAGATTAAGCATGTAATTGAAGATGTTCATGAAAGTGTTAGTTTTATTAATCAAAATGAGGCAAGACTTAACTCATTTTCTGACATTGTACAACAGCTACAGTTGCCTGATAGGAAACTAATTCTCGATTGTAAAACACGTTGGAATTCAACATTTGAGATGTTGTCGACTGCAATCAAATTCAAAGAAGTGTTTCCAAGGTTCAAAGATCGGGAATCTCATTATCATTGTTGTCCAAGTTCTGAAGATTGGGAAAAGGTAGAGAAAGTCTGTGAGATTTTAGAAGTTTTTAATTCAGCCACTAAAATCATCTCCGGAAGTGATTATCCAACTTCAAACTTATTTTTGAATGAAGTATATCGTGTGAAAGTTTTGTTGGATAAAAAAACGGATGATTAAAATGAGTTTCTTCAAGCAATGGTTCGTCGAATGAAGAGTAAATTCGATAAGTACTGGGGAGAATGCAATTTGTTAATGGCTGTAGCTACTATCTTGGATCCAAGGTGCAAAATGAGGGTGGTTGAGTTTTGTTTTCCTCGAATGTACCCTAATAGAGAAGCAAGAGAAAATGTTGCTAGAGTTCGAGATGCTTTATATGAGATTTATGAGGAATATGTTCGTGAGTATCAACATGGCATCGAGTATAGTGCTGAAACTCAAGTGCTTAATAGTGGTGTTAGTGGTGCGAATGTTGGTGCTTCTTCTTCAGGTTGGTCTGAATTTGCAGATTATGTAAAATCAGTTGAAACTGCTCAACCACAACAATCTGATCTAAATGTCTACCTAGTTGAGGGTTGCTTTATTTGTAAAGGAGATTCCAATAAGTTTGATACTTTAGAATGGTGGAAAACGAGTACTTTAAAGTATCGTATTTTGTCCATGATGGCTCATGATATACTCGCAATTCCTATCACTACATTGGCTTCAGAGGCTACTTTTAGTGCATGAAGTAGAGTTATTGATACTTATCGTGCCTCCTTAGCTCCTGATACAGTGCAAGCATTACTTTGTGGAGGAGATTGGTGTCGGAGTCTTCATGGAGTGAAAAAGAAGAATAAAGTGAGTTTATTTGTTGTGATTATTTTTTTATTTTGTGGTTATTTTTGCTTTTATCTTACTTTTAACTATTTTTTTTTGCTTTGTCTATATAGAAAGAGAAGAAACCAATTGAAATTGCTCTTAAAACCCCGTAAAGTGAGGATATGTACTATCTTGAATGGTATAAAATATTTTTATCTTTCATTCACTTCTTAATTCTAAGTTGTTTTTCTATAAAGTTCGCATTTTATTGATTTGATGTTTGGAGTGAATTTGGTATTTTTTTTATATATAAATCAAGTTATTTTACTTTGTAATTGTTATTCTGTTTTATAGGTTTGATGGACAAGATTTGGGGAATTATTCTTCTTTTGTTTAAGTATGGTATGAAATATGATGTTGTGTGTAGACTATGGATTTAATTTTTTTTTTTAAATTATGTTAAATGGGACAAGGATTTTATTTTTAAGTTTATTAATTGAACTCATGTAATAATATTGTTATTTTGATTGAGACTTTTACTTTTTGGTTGTTGTATAAGATTTTTTTATCATTATATCGTTTTAGAAAAAAATTATTATTTAAATGTAAAAAAATTGTATATGAAACAAGCTCGAGCTCGAGTGCATAAATTGAGTAAACGAGCTTTATCGAGCCGAGCTCGAATAGTTCGATTATATCTCGAGTCGAACTCGAGCTTAAAAAATGGTATTCGGTCGAGCTCGAGCAGCTCACTATTCGAGCTCGGCTCGGCTCGATTACAGCCCTACTCATAATAGTTCAATAATAACTGCCACAAAAAAAAAAAAAAAAAAAAAAACATGCACTTTTCTTTTTGTTTCTTGGCATTCAATTTGTAGTACTTTTTCCCCTCCTCTTAAATGTCATGGTAAAAAGATTTAAAATGCGATCACAGATATGTTTATAGTTACGTTGCGATCAATTAAAGTGAATATTGACGATACGAATAAAAATTAAAATTATAAAATAACGATTTTAATATCACATTATGACCACTGTTTGAATTTCTAATCTTGGTTGGAAAAATTACAGCAGGCAGGCTGCCTACCAGAGTTCTAGTAGAAATGCTCTTTATAAAGGCATTGTACTTAGAGATGCAGCGAAACTGATATCTGTTTTTTTTTTTTTTTATAATATTTGAATTCAAATTTGTAAAATTATTTTAAAATCTGAATTCGTTTATTATCCACATTAAATCCAAATTTTTTTTTACTCAATTTTTTAAAATTTTTTTCATATATTTGGAGTATCATATCCCATACTCGTATTCAAATATATGTTGAATACAACTGTTAGACACAAATACTTAAAAAAAAAAACCTTCGAATAACATAACCCACTAATAATTTTCCACTAGAAATTGCCACATTGCTATAAGATATGTGTCACCTTCACCTGCCTATCTATTTTCACATATATTGGTGACACAAGCCATCAGAAGAGCCAATATGAAGCAACACTCAAAAAGCCTTAAACCGAAAAATAACATTAAATTCGAATATTATTATCAAAATCTGAATTCGAATTAAATAATATTATTCGTAGGATATCAAAATTCGTTAAATATCCGAATTCAGTAAGTAAAAAAATAAATAAAAATATAAAATCAAACAAAAATTAATTTTAAATTCAAATAAATGGATAATAGATTTGGATATCCGAATCCGCAAAAGTAAGCGGATTTGAATAGCGAATTCGGATATCTGAATCCGTTATCCGCATAAGTAATGCGGATTCAGATAATGGAATATCCCAAGTTTCATATCCGCATCCGCTGTGGATAGTAATTATAATATCCGAATTCGTAATATCTGAATTCACAAAAAATGAATCGAATAATTATAAATATTCGAATTCGCATTATCTATTATCATCCCTAATTGAACTGTATATTAAGGGCAAGGCGTTGGCCATTGGAGTAAGGAGCGATGACCTTTAACTGTAGCTTTCTGCCTTTCATAGATCTTCTCTGGTGTTGTCAGGGGAAAATATATATATATATATATGGACACGATTTAAAGCTAATAATATTGGATACGACATGATTATATGATAAAAAAATAATTAAAAACACGACATGACATGAAAAATTAAAACGAATATGACACAAATACACGAATGCCTCAAAATCTATATAATACGAATTATTAACATATCAAAGTTAAATATAAATATAAAATATTTTAAACATAATTATGACACAATAAAATATTCGAATACATATGAATACACAAATTATCCGGTATACCTCGATCTCTGGGCTGACAAAAATGGCGAGTACAGTGTCCTTGGGATTGAATTCGATGCCTCAGCTTTGAAAGTTTTTACTATCTTTGTCATATATTTTGCTTTAGATGTTTTTCATATTTGGCTTCTGTTTCAGTTCCCTTCCCTCCCTCTAAAACTGAAGCTTGTTTTGATTGTTTTGCTTCATTTCAGACATTAAAAACAAGTAACATTACAGATTTGTAATGCATCCAAAAGGATGCAAGTAGATTTGTTTATAAATCGGGTCGGGTTGTGATTCGATTTTTTTCCTCTTACTCAAATCGGGTCCGGATCTTTTTGTAGGTCCCATTTATTATTCATAAATATTAAAATATTAAAAAATATATTTTATAATTAAATTTAAATAAAAAATTATTTTTATTGGATGAACAGTAATTCGGGCCAAGCCAATTCGAATTAAAAAAAACCTTGTCCAGACCCGGCCCGGCCCTTGAACAAGTTTAGATGCAAGCAATAGAGTAGATTTATCCACTCGAATTTGAAGGTCCGATCAATATTTAAAAGAATTAGAACAAAAATATTATGTACGAAAAATGAATTTTGAAAAAAAAAATGATACTTGTTTAGAAAATGATTGAACCTTAACTTTAACATGTAAGATTTGAACCCGGATCAATTTGATTTGTTTTCAATTATATAATATAATATATTATTTTAAATTTATTTATTATATGATTTATATCATTTAAAAGATAAATAAATATAATATTATAATATAAATATTAAAAAACATATTAAGTTATATGTTTTAAAATTTGATAAAAATAAAATTATTAAAGATTACAAAAAATATGTTTTTTTTTTTATCTTTTTAAAAAAAATAATATTGATAAGTTTTGATTATTTATTTACAAATATAAACAAATTTAGATAAAATTTTAAATCCAAATTATCGAATTGAATCGATTTTGAATAAATATATATATATATATATTAATATCACATCTAACCAATTTAAATTCAATCCAATCTGATTCATGAACACTTCTGTTACCATTGAAATGAATCATCCTCCATTTTCCTTTGTATATTTTGTTTTTGGATTTGTTTTCTTCGGTTTAAATGATTTTGTCAGCGAAAAACATGCAACCTAGTTTCTTGCCTACAAAACCCCCAACACTCATTTAAAATCCTATCTTCAATGAGTTGGTTGATGGCTTAACGCAATCTTTTTTTTTAACTTGAATTTACAATTTGTTTGTAAGTGCCCAGAAAGGACAGTGTTTTACTTGGCAAGTCCTTTAAAATTATTTAATCAAATAGTGTGTTAAAACAGAAGGAATTGGGCCCTCTCAATGAAGTTCCTCTTTGATTCGGCAGCGGATTAAATATCTGTATTTTTTATATTATTTAAATCCGTAAAACTATTTTAAAATTTAAATTCATAAATTATCCGTATTTAATCCGCATATTACTATCCGAATCCGAATTAAATAACATTATCCGTCGGATATCAAAATCCGTAAAAAATTCGAATTCAATAAATAAATTTTTTTTTTTAAAATAAAAATATAAAATCAAACAAAATTTATGTGTTTTACAAATAAGAAGATTCGGATTTGGATATCCGAGGTTTCATATCCACATTCACTCCGAATCCACTACGGATAGTAATTATAATATCCGAATCTACAAATTCGAATCCGCATTTTAAATTGCCACAACCTGTTTCCCTCCTGAAAGAGTTGTGGGATACACTTGATTTTAATGTTACTATTTGAGGGGCCAAGCCATTGCCAAACTCTTTTTCCTGCTTGGGGACTACAGCAAACTGTAAAAAAAAAAAAAAAAATTATCGATTCAGTTGATTCATATAGTTATCTTTAAAAGGTGACATTTAATAGATTTAGAGTTCGAATCTCAACATATGCAATTTTTTCCTATTCTCAACTTGTGACCTCTTTTATATATAAAAAAAAAAATCATCGAGTAAATTTTAATATTCTCTGGCTCCTTCAATTCAAAACAAAGAAATTGATGGTGTGATGGAAGAGGAAGAGGAAGAGGAAGAGGAAGAGGAAGAGGAAAAAGAAGGACACATCCAAGTTAAATTTCAGTGGTTCTTTTCCTCTTTGAGTATGGCAATTATAGAAGGCGTGCCATGTTTGAAATCAAATATATGTTTTTGGGATCTAAATTTATAATTTTCATACGATGTCTCATATAAAATTAATTTAAATTATAATTTATTTTTTAGTTTATTTATAAAGAAAATAAGACTAAAAAAAGGAGAAAAAAACAAAAATTAATTTTTATAAAATTAATTTAAATAAATATTTTATATATTTTATAAATTATTTATACTTTTACAAAATTAATTCAAATTATAATATAAAATATTGTTTATTTTTTGTATTCATTTATTAAAAAGAGTAAAGAAAATAAAAAAAAATTGAAAAAAAAAAAGAAATAAAAATTTCAATTTATAATATAAATTTTCATCATCAGCAGATGACATTTTCGTTATTTACAAATTAAATATCATATGTCAGTTAACTATCATACTTATGAAAAGATCACATTATACAAAATTTTAAAAATTTAATTTAATTATTAATTGAAGTTTGGGACCTAAAAGATATAGTCCTTAAAGTTCTGTGACTATTGATGGATTAACTCCTTTTGAGTTTTGACCCATCTTTTTGGAGCTCACTGTAATAACTCCATAATTACGAATTTGATAGAACCGACGCCGTTGCCAACATCGAAATCGAGAAGTTCGAAATTTTCAATAACGATCTAATTCGCCTGTTTTCTCTCCCCTCCGTGAAATCCTGCTCTTTCCCAGAACTCTGAAAGCGGAAAGAAAACCCTAATTGCCTTCGAGTTTACTCGGTCCGAGTTAGCATAGATGGACTCACACTTAACCGCACCGAACCGCTCTCATAGCTCTCAGACCCCATCCCCATCTCACTCTGCCTTCGCCTCTGCCACATCCTCCTTCCGCAAGCACAAACTCGTTGCCGCGACATCTGAGGATCACGCACCCCTTTCCTCGTTTCCCCCATCCTCCTTCTCCGTCGACATGCGCGACGGCGCTTTGACATCCAATGAATAAAAAATTAATTAAAACAAAAATAAATAAATAAATAAAATGAGGGTATTTTTAATATTTAAAGAAAATTTTGAATAAATATTCCTTTGATTAATGAAATTCTAACATTAGTTTTTTTTTTAGAGATAAAATATAATTTTTAAATTAATATATGTAAGTTTCTTTTCAATAACATCTCATGGATAATAGTTATATTTTCATTTTTTTCTTCTCCTTTATTTATTTCTCTTTATATATTTTTTTATTTTGATCAATTTCTTTACCATTAAAACTTTTTAGATTAATTATAATTTATTTATTTTAAATAAAAATAATTTAATGAATTTATCTCAAAATTAATATATAATTCAATTAAAGATAAGTTTAAAATATTTAACATTTATTCGAAGTAGAATATAATTTTATTGTAATTAAATATAATTTTAAAACTAATTAAATTTTTATTATTTTGTGATTAAAGAATTACTAAAAAATGAATAACTTTAGAAAAGTGCTAAATCTTTGTCATTTACACTTTACATATAGCTCAATAATTTCTGAAGAAGCTAAGTGTTTCAGTTATAAAACTTGTCATTAATGTTACTCGGATTCGAACGTGAGTGTTGGATATGGATATGTGTCGGACACGGGTATATTCAATTTTTTTTTTTAAGATTTTCATGTATTTAGAGAATTCTTGAAGAATCATATCTTTATACCTATGTCCGAATATACGTCGAACACAAATACTTTAAAAAAATAATAAATCGAAGTAACATAGTTAGTCGTTCCTTAATGATGTGAACCCTTGTCACGAGAGTAAAGGAATAGTCATTTATCAGTCATGTAAACAGCCTCGATAGGGTAGTGTCCCTATTAAGTGGATTTAGGTTTAAGCGAGAAAGTTGTTTATTTTGTAATTTTTCTTTTAGAAACTACAAGTGGTAGAACACAAAGGCCAAATCTCACATGGAAGAAAGACTATAAATTTATAAAAGCAGTTCTTAATATTTAGTGTGATTTTGATGGCTTTGGATCTAATTATATGTTAAAATTTTCATAGCTTATTTGGAAATCAGAATATTGAATAGCCATTAACCTTTATCTAATAGCTTGACTGAAGTTCCAAGTTTCTATTCCAAATATTTACAGCTTAGTGAGTCATTAAAGTGCTCTGTTTGCATAAACAACTCGTAATTATATCACCGGCCAAGCTTATTTCAGTTTCAGGCAAAGTTAAAAAAATCGAATCGGAGATCAAATCAATCAAATTTTTGATTTTTGATTTAATCGGTTGGATCGACCGATTTGATAGAATTTTTTTTTTTTAATATTGAAACACAAAGTTATATTAAATAAATATTAAATATAGTTAATAATTAACAAAAATATGTATTTGGCGTAATGATATGGTTCTTAATTTAATACTAAAGAGGTTAAAAGTTCAAATCTCATAATTACAAATAAAATTTTAAAATAAAAAATACGTATAAAACCGGTTGAACCTGTTTTTTTACCGATTTGGTAAAAATCCGATGTTCTAATAACTTGCCGGACCGGACCGGACAAGCCACCAATTCCCAATTCAATCGGTCCGAGAAGCCAATCCGATCGGACTTTTTAATCAATGGTTTCAGGTCGTATAGTAATAACATCATCAAATTATACCACATGATAACTTATGCTCCGGAGTGGAAACATTTTCATACAGCAAATATTTTTATGCTTAACTGTAAATCCTTGTAATGCAGATCTAAAGACTATATCAAAAAGAGTTGAATTAAAGCAATATTATGTAACACTAGAGATGTTTGTATTGTAGCTGATGCCAAGAGAATATTCGGTAATGCACGCACGTATAATTCTCCGGATACCATATACTATAAATGTTCAACCAGGCATGATAATCACTTCCTATGCTTATCTAATGTAATTTTTATTTATTTTTCATCAGGATTATAAATGCTTAAGCCTATGTTGCTTCGATTTTTTATTGTTTTTTAAGTACTCATATCTGACATTCGTGTTCGACGCATATTCGAACATGGGTATGGAGATATGATCCTCCAAGGATCCTCTAAATACATGAAAATCTTAAAAAAAAAAATTGAACATACTCGTGTCAGACACATACTCGAGTCCGATAACATAGGTCCAAGCAGCTATGTTGCTCCGACTTTTCATTTTTCTTGAATTATCCGTGTCTGATGTATATCCGGATATGAATATGGAGATATGATCCTCCAAACACATTTCAAATATATAAAAAAATTTAAAAATTAAACATACATGTGTCATATATTCAAATTCGAATAACATAGGTCCAAAAAGACATGATATCATTTCCTTCTGATCATCAGGTCTATTTATTTATTTGCCCATCATCATGATTTTGACTTTAATAAAGTTGATGGCAAACTGGAAGCGAATTTCTAGAGCAAAGTTCAACCAGATCTTCAACTTTACTAGGACTTTCGACGAATCATTCGTGAACAGTTCGATTTCTGTTCATTTATGTTCGTTTATTAAGTTAAATAAACGATTATGAACACAATTTTAATATTCGTTTATTAAACGAACCGAGTTTGAACAGATGTGTGTTCGGTTCGTTTATGTTCACGAACAAGCTCGTTTATCGTTCATTTAAAACTCGTTTATTAATTTGTTTAAAGCTCGTTTATGTTCGTTTATTTTATTTTATTTACTTATAATATAATTAATATTATTTAATAACTTAAATTTAATAATTTAATAATAAATTTAATTTAATTACGTTTGTATTTAATTATTTTATATTTAATAATAATAATTTAAAATTGATTTATTTTTTTATTTGTTTGTTAAAATTATTAAAATTTGTTTGTTTATTGTTCATGAACATAATTTTAATTGTTCGCGAACATGTTCGATTATATGTTCATGAACATGTTCATTTAATGTTCACGAACAAGTTCATTTAATTTAAATGAACTTGTTCATGAACATTAAATAAACGAACACGAACACACTTAATTTTAAACGAACAGAGCTTGAACACAATTTTAAAATCCTTAACGAACACGAACCGAACTCGAACAAGCTCAAAAATAAATAAACGAACACGAACATAGGCATGTTCGTTCAAGCCCGGTTCATTTACAGCCCTAAACTTTACCTATGTTATTCGGATTTGGGAGTGAATGTCAAAAATCGATATGTATTCGACATGAGTATATTTAATTTTTTTCAAGTTTTTTCATATATTTTGAGGATCATACTCCCATACCCTTGTCCGAATATGTGTCGGACATGGATGTCAGACATGGATATCAGACATGGGTGTCAGACATAGGTGTCTGACGTGAGTGTCGGACATGAATACTTAAAAAAATAAATAGTCGGAGTAACATAGAATCTAACACCAAAATTCAAATTTGAGAATCAAATGCATGTACATACTCTGATCTTACAATCTGAGGAGATCAGATTTTGGTGATTCTAGCTGCCTCTGTTTGAAGAATATATGTAACATTAGTCTTCATAGTCTTGTCTATAATATGCAGATCTATCTCTAAGGAAATGCACATGTCCATCATGTATGTTTTACATGTGAATGATGTATGTATGGATGAATAAGTTAGTAGATTACTAATAGGATTGTACTCAATGATAATTTAAATTTATTCTGTATCAGTTAAAATGTTTAACTGTCATGGTATAAATCTGATAAGGGTATCATCTTATTCTGATTGGTATATTTTGAATTCCTTGATTAATTGATATAAAAGAGGTCGCAGTCTAGACTTAACAATATTGGATATGACACGAAAAAAATAATTAAAACAAGAGTACACGAATGCGTCAAAATTTTTCTAACACAAATTATTAACACGTCAAAATTTATATTAATATAAAACACTTTACATATGATTATGACACGAAAAATATATGAACACGATACAGATATATGAATTGTCAAGTCTATCATAGCCTGGGGATAGGGAAAAAGTTGCAGATGTTGAAATTCTAATCTTAGATTTGTCAGATCCCACCTATAATAAAATGTGAACCAATTGAGTTTGATTTCGAGTTCTATGTTCTATGTTCCTAGATATTTACTTATATTATTTGGTTTGGTTGAATCATATTTCTGAAAATGGCTTCCAACCTGCCAGATTGAGCTCATAATGACAGCTCATTATTGGTTATTTCTATCTATTTAAACCTGTTTAATGTCACTTCTTAAAAATAATTATATGAATCAATTGGATTAATTCTCGGGTTTAATGTACAGGTCAGTTTGTCAAAAACCAAATACTCATTCTCAATTTTCCATCTTTAATAGCTTAAATGGAGTACCTTAACAGCAGATTTAGCTCCTTGAGCATCATAAATGAACTTTATAGAAATTTCATACAGAATTATTTACCAAGAAAGTATACTCAAGGAACTGAGAAGTACAGCCATGTTATTGGTGACAAATATGATGGTCAATGGTAATGAAGATCTTAAATATTGGAAAATAATACTATACAAATCATCAAAACAAAACAAAACAAAATGTTTCTTCTTTTTTTATATATATTATATTTATTCCTTCTTAATTTTCGTTCATTGCTGCCAACTTGCTTAATACTAGAGGTGGCAAAATGAATCAGAACTCGAAAATTCGTTCAGAAAAATTCGAACCCGAACCCGTCCAAACCCGATTTGATCAAAAAGTCAAAAACCCGAATCTGAAAAAACCTGAACCCGAAATGGCCCGAGCTCGAAAAAACTCGAACTCGAAAAAACTCGAACCCGAAAAAACCCGAACCTGAAAATACCCGAGCCCGACCCGAACCCGAATTTAATACTAAAAATAAAAATTATCAAATTGTAATTAAATAAATTTTTTATAAAGTAAGAACTTTATTTATCAATTTTATTCTAATATCTTTTTTAATAATTTAATTTAATTTATATATATATATATGATAAAATAATAATTTTATTAAAAATAAAATTATATTTTGTACTTATAACTTTAATGTCTCATATCTTGATGAATCCACTATCTAAAGATTCTAAACTCATGAAGATTTTAGAAATGTGAATTTTTTTTTTTACATAAAATATTACTTGTCCTTTATTTATGTTATTTTAAGAGCACCCTTATAATAGTATCTTCTATATATATTAAAATTAATTAACAGCAATTCATTCATTTTAACTTATCCCTAGTATAATAGTATTTCTTCTATTAAAAAATAGATAAAAACTACTTTTAAAATAAATGTGTTGCTCTTTGCAACATATATATAGTTTTCTTAGGCACATTATTAAATCAAGTCATCGAATATTAATTTATAAAAGTATTATGTCTTTTTAGAATTTAAAAGTATTTAACATAATTAGCTAATTTAATTTTGTAATTAATTTATTATTTATTTTATTTTGGATAAGTATTTTTTAAATTATTATTATTTTATTACACTTAATATAATTTAAGATATAATTTACTTTTAGTAACATATCGTATCATATCAAAATTCAAGATTGGTTCACTTGGTATAGAGGTACTCATTGGCCGGGTCAGGCCCGGTTCGGGTCGAGTCGGGTTTAGATATGGTATCAACACCATATTCACTTGCCCAAGCCCGGACCGATCCGAAATATAGGTTTCAATTCTCCCCAAGCCCGCTCATATTTGTAAATGGATAGTCCAAGCCCGTTTAGGCCTCAAAGTTGAATGCCAGGGTTCGTCCCTAAAAGTCTTTTATTTGTAGTGAATATAAATTATAATGTATTTACATGTTGAAATTCGAGTTCATCAAATCAATTATTTTAAATATTAATATGATTAATTTATAATATATCATATTTTTTATAATAAATTATTTTAAAATTTTATTTTATATAAAAAATTAATTTTATATTCTTTTAGTGCTAACAAATATTGATTTTAATAAATAAATATAATTAAAAATATCATATTATAATAAATTATTATTTTTAAAAATAATAATAAAATATTTAATTTATTTTTAAAAGTAAATATTTAAATTATGTAAAAATGATTACATTTAACATAAAATAAAAAAGATGTAAAACAAACCCGAACCCGAACGGACTCGAACCAGATCGGACCCGAACCCGAGTGAATCCAAACTCGAATGAGCCCGAACCCGAATGAGCTCGAATCTGAATGAACCCGAACCCGAATTAGCCCAACCCGAACCGGCCCAATTGCCACCTCTACTTATTACTTAGAATCAAGTAGCTTTACATAACCATATGTAGATATCGCAATTTGTGTATTTATGTCATGTTTGTATATTTTATCGTGTCATACACAATACAAATTATTACATACGTCAAAATCTTAAATATGAATATATTATATGTATTAAACGTATCGTATTTGTATCATGTTTTTATATTATATATGAAATTAAAAGTTATACTTAGGGAGAAATAGGAAAGAGTTGAAAAAGAAGATGGCAAACAAAAAGAATGCTTTTCTTCATTCTGACCTGAACCAAAATAATCTCTTATCATTATACATGTTATATTTACGGTACATATGTTATTTTTATTTTATAATTTTTTGAGTCTTATAACGTGGTTTTTTAAAAATATATAAAATAGATCATTGATATATATATATTTTATTATAATAATTTGTACAGTGGGTTATACCAATATTATAAATATGTAAATAAATCGAGATAACGATTGCAAGTATATAATAATATTTGTTTAAATAAAACGAATACTCAAATTTAAAAAATTACCGGATTATATTTGAATCCAAAAAAATCGGATTAGATAAATTTTTTTAAAATTAAAAATTACAATGTTTATATTTATTTTTAAATATTATTTATTATTTATATTTTAATTAAATCTAACTCGATCAAACTAATAAATTTGAACTCGAATAACCTGAGTGTTAAACTCGAATGACACGAATTCAAAATGATTCGAACCCGAAATAACTCAAACCCAAAATTATTCAAATCGAAATGACCTAAACTCGAAAATGATTCAAAAATTTTAAGATTCGAATTGATCTAACTCGACTTGCCCAATTGATAGATCTGGAGAAGAGAAAGGGAAACGCAGTGTTTTTTTTTTTACCAAAGAAACGCAGTGTTTTGATCAAGTAAAATAAAAGAGTGACGTGGTAACCCATTTGATATTCCTAAATAGCAGGAGTAAAATCCTAGTCGTCTCTTTCCCCCTTCTCCTCCAAAAAGTCCAAAATTAGGGTTTCGAAAACCCTAAACCTACCATAGCTCCTCCAAATCATACCTCTTTTTCGTCGCTTTCCCCTTAAATTATATTGGGGTTTTAATTAAAAGCATATTTACAAACCTCCTGCACTTGTTTTTGTTCATAATTTCCAGTGACAATGGCGGAGCACTTGGCCTCAATCTTCGGTACCGAGAAGGACCGCGTCAATTGTCCCTTCTATTTCAAGATTGGAGCATGCAGGCATGGGGACAGGTGCTCACGGCTCCATAACCGGCCAACGATCTCCCCAACCCTCCTTCTGTCGAACATGTACCAGCGGCCGGACATGATCACCCCCGGAGTGGACGCGCAGGGCCAGCCCATCGACCCTCGCAAGATACAAGAGCATTTCGAGGACTTCTACGAGGACCTCTTCGAGGAGCTGAACAAGTTCGGTGAGATCGAGAGCCTCAACGTCTGTGACAACCTTGCCGATCACATGATTGGAAACGTTTATATTCTGTTCAGGGAGGAGGACCAGGCGGCAGCTGCCCTCCAGGCACTTCAAGGAAGGTTCTACTCCGGTCGGCCTATCATTGCGGATTTCTCCCCAGTCACTGATTTCCGCGAGGCAACTTGTCGGCAATACGAGGAGGATAACTGTAACCGTGGGGGTTACTGTAATTTTATGCATGTCAAGGTAATTGGGAGGGAGCTGAGAAGGAAGCTTTTTGGGAGATACCGCAGTTTCAGAGGGAGTCGGAGCCGGAGCGTCAGTCCTCGCCAGAGGCGTGATAGGGAGTTTAGGGACCGCGGCGGTGACCGCGACCGTGATGATCATCGGGATAGGAATGGGCGAAGACCTGACAGGTACGACCGTGACAGCTGTGGTAGGAGAAAGCATGGGAGTCCAAGGCGAAGTAGAAGCCCTCCGCCTGCTAGGGAAGGGAGTGAGGAGCGGAGAGCCAGGATCGAACAATGGAATCGAGAGAAGGAAGAGAAGGTGTAAGAAAAGCTTGTTGGGTCATGTTTTTATCTATATATATATATATATATATATATATATATATATATCGTTTTGGTATTTATTTCTATTTCTAGATTCAGATCATGATTTTGTTATGCTTCTGCAACCTGGATTGAACTTAAATCTTCATTTTGAGCGATGAGTGGAACCATTTTTAGCTGTTACAATGGTCTTGTTCTTGTAGTGTCAGTTTTAAACGTAGTATTTGTAGTTGTATCTCTGTTGAATAGTTTCCTTTTCTTTTAGTCGATGGTTAAAGTTTCAATGGTTAAAGTTTCAAGGTACCTTCTTCTTCTCACCTTTAGCTCAGATTCGTGAGGTTTTCTTTCCTTCTTTCTCCTTGCTAATGATTTCGTTAGTTTGATTCCATGTCTTAGTCTGATTCTTATGCTTTACATAATGTTCAACTTGTAAATCTGATTTAGGCTGATCTTATTTTATATTTTGGCTGGAAAGAGCTATTGCTCACTATAACTGCTATTATAAAGAAGAAATTCTTCAGAAGATTGTCCTTTTGCCAATTATAGTTTTTTGTATAATTATCAGTTATACTTAAACGCGTTGCTTTACGCATTTTAACTTGTGAATCGGCCTAAGACTGTGGGTCTTTTACTGTAAATGTGTTGTAGACCACTTTCGGTGGGGAATGGCTGCCAGTGTGTTTACGCACTGTCACTGCTACTGCCATTCCTGTATTTCTTCATATTATTTTGTGTTGCTATGAATTTAATTATTGCTATGGATTCATCCAAGAGACCTCAGGCAAAATTCTAAAACCATTTTCATTTGTCAAAATTTTCCCTAGAATTATGCCACCGGTGGCCTGCACCTCTCCTGTATAAGTTATATTATAGGAAACTCACCTTTTTTGGCCATTATAAGTTTGACTCTTTGTGGAAATTGCATTTTATTTCTCTTGTTTCCTCTCATGTAATCTCTCCCTTGATTGTCTTTTAGCTTCTCAAGATTCAATGGGATGGCTTTTCAATTTGTTTCTTGAGAATGATTCATACCCATATTTGAGGCAATCTCTGGATTGAACTATTTTGCTTTCTTTTTAGTACATTTCTTCTCCATGCAAAAAAACTCTTACCCTAGCATTATCTGGCAGCTCATTGCTACTGTGTAAAAACTCATGATAATTTGCTAATTCTTTTTCTTTAGAGGAAAAAAGAGTTTCTTGTCTTTTAAGAACTTACACTAGAATGAGATATGGTGTTAACAATGTGTTCTTGAACCGTTACTTCGTTTATTGATAAAACTTTAAGTTCATATTATAATGTGCTTGATAATGTGTAGCTTCATAGAGAGAAAGATTGATCTAAAATCTTCATTTTTCCTGTCCTTGGAGTTTTAGAATCAGGAATATTTGGAAGCAGCTAATCTTAATATACATGCTATGTTGCTCCGACTCTTCATTTTTCTTGAAGTATCCGTGTCCGACGTATATCTGGACATGGTTATGGGGATATGATCCTCCAAAAACCCTCCAAATACATGGAAATCTTGGAAAAAATTGAACATACCCGTGTCGTACACATACCCGTGTCCGACACTCACGCCCGAGTCCGAGTAACATAGCATACATGTGCACGTACTACTATATTGTCACGCATGCACTCTATTTTATGGCTTAGAGTAGTGGTTTTTGATTATTCTTTACCATCAGTTAAAAATGTTTTTTTTTTTTTTTAATCTTGTTTTTCTTTCTAAACAGTGGGGTATTCAGCTTATGCCGTGGGAATTTGGCCATATTTACCCTTGACCTGCAAATATTTTAGAATGTAGCTTTCTGACGGCTAAAAGATTAGTGTTGCATTTATAACTTTCAATGACTTGTGATAGATGTATTATTATTATTATTATTTGTATTCTGTTTGTAGGTCAGCTCGCAGCTCCTTAATCTTTGTCAGAACGGCCAGGTTATCATATTTAGTGTATGCCTCCGTTCTGTTTGCCTTCAAGGTAGAGAAATGTTATGTTTACTCCGACTCTTCATTTTTCTTAAAGTATCCGTATCCGACACATATCCGGACATTGGTATGGAGATATGATCCGCCAAGGACCTTCCAAATACATGAAAAAAATTAGAATAAATCAAACATACCCGTGTCCAATACTCACACCCGAGTCCGAGTAACGTAGGAGAAATGTACTTTAGCAGAGAAGAATGGTTGAATTGAACTATATTTATTCTTTTCTTCCCTTTCCTTCTCCTTTTCTTGTGCTCATTTTACTGACCATAGGATAAAAGTATAACCCTATGTTATAAGAAACACTGTGTGAAGTGTGGTTCTGCTTTCAATCTTCAAATTGGCAATTGGTATTGGTATGGTAGATGCCTGTTAGAATTTGTCAAGAAGTGAAAGTACATCTTCTTGTGTCCTTAGCTTCCTTTATGATTAAATTTGCCCCCAAATTTGAATCTAGCTGATAAGGATACCTTGGACTGAACTGAATTATACAAGAGCACAGCAAATATTTGCAAAATTTATGTTCTGAACAAGGAGTGGGAAGTGTTTTGCATTTGAGTGAGTCATATATACTATATAATTTGATAATATAGTGCTTCCAATCCTGCAAGATGATCAGGTTTTGCAAGCTATATTTGCTCCGACTCTTATTTTTCTTTTAAGTATTAATGTTTGACACCCGTGTCCAACGTATATTCGGACATGGTATGGAGATATGATTCCTCAAAGACTTTTCAAATACATGAAAAAACTTAAAATAAATTAAACATACCCGTATCAAACATATATTCGTGTCCAATACTCATCCTAGTCGAGTAATATAATTTGCAAGTCTCACTGCAGAAGACTTCAGAAGGTCTAATTCATGAATCTATGCCAGATAATTCTTATCTGTGAATGGCATTTGCATTGTTTAGACAAGTTGAGATGGTTTCTCCAGGTTTCAAAAGGAGCAGCAGCAGCTCCAATTAAGATGAATAAACCAATTCAGAAATTCTCATCAGAGATCTGCATTATACCTCCAAATCAATGATAGATTACTCAATGATTAAACTTTGAAAAAATTAAATGCAATCAAGACATGATATTGCAAATAACAAAGATTCGACATTATTTCAATGAAAAGAACCATTGTTGAAGTCTGATTTTATTCCATTAAAATCGTCAAAGAAGGGCAGATTTCAAGGATTTGGTAAAAATTTCTAGCTCCTTCAGTCCTTCCTCAGGAGACTTTGCTTCACCCAGCAACTTCACCATGGCACTGCCAACAATCACACCATCGGCTCCCCATCCTGCTACCTGTTACGATATTTTGAAGCAAGTAAGAAATATCTATACGGAGGCAGAAGCATGGTAATAACCTATGTTACTCGGACTCGGATGTGAGTGTCGGATACGGGTATTGTGTTCGACACAGGTATATTCAATTTTTTCTAAGTTTTTTCATATATTTGGAGAGTCCTTGGAGGGTCAGATCCCTATACCCATGTCCAGGATATGCGTCCGACACGGGTGTCGGACACGGATACTTTAAGAAAAATGAAAAGTCGGAGCAACATAGGTAATACCTACGCATCAAGTTGCATTTTGTGTCCAAAACGGGTATATTCAATTTTTTCAAAGTTTTTTCATGTATTTAGAGTTTTTGGAGGATCATATCTCTATACCCATGTCCGGATATGCGTCTGACATGGGTGTCGGACACGGATACTTCAAGAAAAATAAAAAGTCGGAGCAACATAGGTAATACCTACGCATCAAGTTGCATGTTCTAAAGACTAACCTGCTTCACATGCTCAGGTTTTGATATGCCAAAGCCTACTGCAACAGGCTTGGTTGTTGCCTGTCATAGCAAAGTTAAAAGCATCAGGGGGGAGTTAAAGAACTCACATCATCAATCTGTAATTCCCTCGACTTAAAAGGTCCAGACATGTTTTAGAATAATGTCCAAGCATTTCAGTAATGAAACACACTGATCAAGAAATATCCATGTCTTTAATGAAAAGACTTGTAATTGGGTTCTTGAGAAATTCAGTGGAAGCAAATTCAACATGTAAAGTAAGAAGGAAACAGAATATCTTAAAGTTTGTTAATTTGTTGTCACTTCTCTAAATTTGAAAGACATTCATAATGACTTTGAAAAATGCAATCAAGCACTACTCAATTCAAATATCAAGGACCTAGTTACTCAGACTGGGATGTGAGTGTCGGATACGGTTATGTTTGATTTATTATAAATTTTTCCATGTATTTGGAGGGCCCTTGGCCTTGGGGGATCTATCCCCATACCCATGTCTGGATATGTGTCGGATTTTAAAAAAAATGAAGAGTCGGAACAACATAGTCAAGGACTAGTCCAGAATGATTACACATATACACAACTAGGACTGGCAAAGACAGACCATGCCAGTTTAGTAATTTGGTACTATGTTGCTCTGACTCTTCATTTTTCTTAAAGTATCCGTATCCAACACCTGTATTCGACGCATATTCAGACATGAGTATGAGGATATCATCCCCCAAGGACCCTCAAAATACATGAAAAAAACTTAAAATAAATCAACATACCCGTGTCTGATACTCACACCCGAGTCTGAATAACAAAGATTTGGCATGGTAATTAGTGATATAGGAACTCTGCTTGTCAAGACAAACCTCTTTAATTTCTCTTAGAAGAGTTTGAACCCGATCGCTTACAGATGCACGAGCACCAGTAACTCCAATTGAGCTCACCTGAAATTTAAGCAGATAAGGAAATATCAGAATAGTTGTTCAAACCTTATCAAATATTCAATCTTTCTTTGTCATAAAATTTAACATAAAAGACCTGATAAAACATTAAAGACAAACAAAGTAATTAAGACAGAAAAACATGACAAAAGAGTCGTCAACTTTGGAAGAAGATCTTACAAGATACACAAATCCTTCTGATGCTTCAACAATAGCTTTCATTCGGTCTATGGGCGTAGTCGGAGTTGTAAGCAGTACCTTAACACAAGTAGAAGTCATATTATATTGACTGTATGCATTTATGCAGAAAAAAATAAAAAAGCATTGCTCGTGATATCTAAATGTAGTAGTAGAAAATAACACTTAGGGTTGCAAATATAAATGGGTTGCTATGATTTATCGATAGCTAATTGGTTCCTAATGTTGCCTTCAGCTATGTTATTCGTATTCGGTGGTGAGTGTCGGATACAAGTATGTGTCCGACACGGGTATGTTCAATTTTTTCTAAATTTTTCCAAATATTTGAAAGATCATACCCCCATACCCTTGTCCGAATATGTGTCAGATATGGGTGTCGGACATAAGTATTTCAAGAAAAATGAAGAGTTGGAATAACATAGGCCTTCAGATATACAACTCTGCAGAGTTATCGATTAGACACCATTGGCTAGTAGTAAAGCCAGCTTGAAAGTTGCATAGAAAACAAATTTTTCATCTTTCCCTGATTTTGTCAAGTTTCTAACATTTCAGAATAGCAATGTTTATATTGAAAATGTAAGGAGGAAAGTCTATCTTGGAGATTGATGGGGAGTTTGTAATTTACTATGCAAATGGCATGTAATATAGCATATTAGTAACTAATCAAAAAACGATTTTAAGGGAAACAAATTCATGCTGTTGCATGAAATTAAAGTATTTAAAGAAAGCATAGCATGGTGGAAAAACTAATTGAGATTGCAAAGAAGTTAAAAGGGGAGAAGAACATTCTCATAGAGGGACCTACCAATTCGATCTTGTTTTTGAGAGCTTCTCTTCTCAAAATTTCAGTCTCCTCTAGAGGAACATCTGGAACCACCAGCCCTGCAAATATCTATGGAATTATTGATGTAACAAAATTATGCAGATGATGAGATTCTTGAAGGAAATAAGAGTCAAAAACTATGTTACTCGGGCCTCGGGGATGAGTGTTGGATACGGGTATGTTTAATTTTTTTACAGTTTTTTCATATATTTGGAAGATCATACCTCATACCCTTGTCCTAATATGTGTCGGACACGGGTTAGAAAAATGAAGAGTCGGAGTAACATAGGTCAAAAACATACATTCAACAAATCTCCATTTCGGTACATACTTTCAGTGATAGATATTATGCCTATATTTTGGATTTAGATAAGAGAATCGCGAGACAAAAACAAACCCAGCACAAGCAACAGCATATTTCAAATTTATTTTTCTTAATAAAAGCCTAATAATTTAAAAAAAGAAGAAGAAAACATGGATATTTTCAGGTTTATTTTTGCTCACCAAGACATATTGACTAATAGCTTGGAAGGAAGACAAACATGCAGATTAAGCAAGGGAACTAGTCAACAACCTAATTAACATACTAGCCTATGTTACTCGGACTCGGGTGTGAGTGTCGGACACGGGTATGTTCAATTTTTTCTAAGATTTTCATGCATTTGGAGGGTCCTTGGAGGATATATTCCCATACCCATGTCCAAATATGCGTCATACTTCAAGAAAAATGAAAAGTCAGCAACATAGATACAAGCACTGTTGGATCATTCATCATAACTTGTAGAAAACAATCAAAATGTTTGACTGTCTTTATAGGATGCTGACTACCAAAGAGGTGATGGGGAAACAGTCAACTGAAGGATCAAGGATAACCCCAGCAATATTAATAAATATTCCACTAGTTGTAGTACAATTGACCTTCAACTGTTCCAAAGGCACTACCAGGTAACATAACAAGAACTTGTCTGTTGATCAATGGCAATAAAGGTCATACCCAGTGCACAAGGCTCTCACTATAACTATGTTACTCGGACTCGAGGGTGAGTGTCGGATACGAGTATGTGTCCGACACGGGTATGCTCAATTTTTTCTAAGTTTTTCCATATATTTGGAGGATCATACCTCCATATCCTTGTCCGAATATGTGTCGGACATGAGTGTCGGACAAGGGCACTTCAAGGAAAACGAAGAGTTGGAGTAACATAGCACTATAAGCAGGGTTTGGGGAAGGTCCCGATGTACACAGCGTCACAGCCTTCCACCTGTTTGGACATAGAGGCTGGTTGTTTCCAGGATTGATCAATGGCAATATGAAACTTATATCCAGGAAGAAGGCGCTAAAAGACCTCTAGAAGGCATAGCCTGCTCAAGTGGAGTTTGAAAGACAGAGACAGAGGAGAAAGAGAGAGAGAGAGAAGAGAGGGAGAGTCTTTGAACCTAAAGACATACATACAGAATAAAGTGTAATTAAGCAAAGCCAAAACCTAAAATTTACAAATTTACATTGACTCAAATCATGAAGAGTTGTAGAATAGTACAGAAACTCAAAAAAGATTAAGCAAAGCATAACATGTCGATTACCATGTACGCCTATGTCCTTTACAGTGAACATAAACTTCTCAACCCCGCGCTTAAGAATTGGGTTGTAATACGTAAATAAAGCAATAGGACAAGATAACTGTGGAACCACCTGTAGGAATTACAAGTACATAATTAGAATATACCCCCAGTTTAGGAAGTAAACAGTTACTGAAGTCAAAAATAGATATACTGCAAAAATTTTGTTTCTGCAGTTACTTAAACCTACATGCATGGATGTAACAAATATCCTCATTCAAAAGAAAATAAGAAAAATCAAGGATCTTACTGATGACAAAAGGTAAAGCATGGGTTCTTGTCATTGAAAGGGTAGCAAGCTCAAAGCTCTAAATAAATAGCATAAGTGCAATGAGCAAAGCACCAATAACCAACTTATCTCATGAATCTTAAGTCTTGGATGGGATTTTTTTTGTTTTTGGTTCCAGTCTAGGACGAAAATATAAACAAGTAAAGTTTTGTGCAAGAAAACAGTTACAATACTCATTTGAGAAAAAACAGTGACTGCATTGAAATCAACAAATTCCATGCTTTAACAACTAACAAATATCTAAGCATTGATTTTGCTAACATGGTAGATGTGAGTGAAAAATGCTTTTAACATAGGTGCTTCCATTTTTTTATTTGTTGATAGACAGATGCCATAGACTGGGGCATTAATCCTACCTCCTTCAACATTGAAAGAATAGCATTGAAGTTGGTTCCTCTTGCCAAAGAACGCGTAGCAGCAGCCTAAACAAAAGAAACATCACTAAGAGATTTGAAAATAAATAAATAAATAGACAAACAACCACACTGTTAAGTGTTAACAGACCTGGATTACGGGACCATCAGCCAGAGGATCAGAATATGGTACACCCAGTTCGATTATGTCTGAGCCACATGAGTCAAGCACCTTAAGTGCCTCAGCTGTTGTTGAAAGATCAGGATCACCAGCTGTGATGTATGGGATGAGTGCAACCTTCAGACATAGGCATGCTTATTAGACAACATTAGAAAGATGGACATTTTCATAAGAATGTAAATTAATTTTAAAAAGTATGTTAGTTAGGTTCTAGAAGGTTTTATAAAGAGTCGTTGCCTGTGAATAAGATTTGTATTCAACAAGTTTCATCCTTACTCGATAATGTTTTCTTGAATTTTCAACATCAAGATGGTTTATAAACTGTCACTTAATAACTAAGGTTTTGTATACTTGCAAGTACAAAGTGCACATCATCAAACAAAGGCATTTTCCATCCTTATTAATACAGCACATCAGAGAATTAACATTTTCATAAGATTGTAAATGAATTTTAAAAGTATAGTAGTTAGGTTTGAGAAAATTTAACAAAGAGGCATCGCATGTATATAACAATTTTTGCTCAGCAATTTCAACTTCTGTGGTAGTTTTTTCTTGAAGTTTAACATGATGATAGTTTATATTTGGCAATCAATAACTAAGGTATGTTATACTTGCAAGTTGCAAGTACAAAATTCACGTCATCGAACATAGACATTTTACATCCTTATTAAAACAATGTACGGAGATTGACATTTTCACAAGATTGTAAATTAATTTTATAAGTATAGAAGATTGGTTCTAGAACTCACATGTGATTGACCTGGCAATATTAGACACGACATGGAGAAAATAACTAAAACACGACACGAAAAAGAAACACGGATACGTTACGAATACACGAACATGTCAAAATCTATATAACAAAAATTATTAACACGTCAAAATTTATACAAATATAAAACACCTTAAACACGATTATGACACAAGAAAATACACGAACATAATACGGATACACGAATTGCCAGGTAACCGACTTTGTCATTAAAAACTTTCCTCCTATCTGGATAGTTTTTCTTGAATTTTCAACATGATAATAATCTATAAATTGTTAGTACTCAATAACTGGGGTATTCTTTCAAGCACAAAGTTTACATCATCAAACAACCACATCTTCTATCCAGAATCTCAAACCAAAATAAGGCAAAGAAGGTTTATAAACAATCCTATTTCAGCAACAAGGTTCAAAGTTGGAAACGTAGCTTAACATGGTTAAGGCAACTAAACTTGCTGAATCATGATTCTATTCTCTGGCTACCTTACTCATACTAACCATAAAAATATTATAAACCAACAAATAATTAGAAGAATCAAGTCAACCAGCCGTGTTATCTTAACAAGCCTATGATTCCTCTAATGCAGCTTAAATTAAACTCAAAACCCAAAAATATCACATATAAGAACACCCATTTGAATATAAAGTTGGAATATTTGTGCCATAACAAAACTATAACTATGAAGAAATACCCATAAAGTAAAAACGAAAAAAAAAATTAAAAATGCTTACTTTGCCTTGTTTTTTCAATTTAGAGAAAGTGTCAGAAAGGCCAAGAGTTTGAGCAGTGGTTATAGTAGCCATTGGAGTGAATCTCTTGGTTGAAACTAAGGTTTTGCCTGAGGGAAGCCGAGATAGAGAATGGGTATTTTGCTTCTTTAACTGGAGCAAGCCTGCTGTTGATTTCAGAGCAATAGCCATTACAGTGTTTTTTGAGAAAAAGTATTTTATTTTCTATATAGTAAATAGGCTTTTATTGATTTATACACGCCAGGTAACCTTTAGTCCAAGGTCCCATTTTATGCAAATTTTGCTGACCAGATTTACCATTTAGGGCTAGTTTAGTATTGCTGTTGAAAAAAATTTTGATTGAAAAAAACTCGAGTTGGAAAAAATGTGTTTATAAAGTGTGGTGAAAAAGTGTGGTTTAAAAACTTTTAAGTGTTTAGCATTACTGTGAAAAAGTGTTGTAGAAAATTGAAATGTCAAAAAAAGATATGTTTAAAATAATAAAAGTGTAGAGATATGAGGATAATAAAGTCATTTTATCCAAAAGCCAGCTTTTAAAGCCCAAAAGCTATATTTTTTGGCTTTTTGGTTTGGCTTTTCAAATCATGGTTTCAACAGCAGAAGCCAAATTTTTTTATCTGTTTAACATTGCGTTTGCGGTGAAAAGCAATTTTTGACCTCAAAAGCTGTGCCAGAAGCAATGCTAAACGAGGCCTTAATATATCATATTTACCTGAGAAAATTGTATTTATTTTATTTTATATGAACTCTTTTTTTTTTTTTAATTTGTCAATTTTAAATATAATACAAAAATATGACATAAACATCATATGTTTAATATATATATTGTATTCATATTTAAAATTTTAATATATTTAATTATTTATATTATATTTATGCTATTTACATTAAACACGATACACATATTACCATCTTTAATTTTTTAGTGGGATGCATATACTTATTAATAAATTGAATATTTATATGCATAAAATTGTATTTTACTATGAGAGAATTGTTTAATGTTGTTATAAAAAAAAAAAAACTACTATAGATGATTAATCTATCAAAGTCTTCTTCTTTTTTTAAGTATTATTATTTTTTAAATATATTAATTGTATTACACAGCAATTGGTAAATGAAATTCCATTCATTTTTTATTTATTTTATACTGATTAATTGAAACTAAAACATTTTTTTCATCACATGGAACATTTTAAATAATATTTTAATATTTTTAAATAATAAAATAAATTTTTGAATACAATTTGGATAAAAATAAATAAATAATTCCGGATATGGGCTTTGGCCCATAAACACCTCTACTCCGATATGCTATCCTCTTCAATCATACAAACTAGCAAAAACCCTTTTGTTTCATCTTGTTTATTGGTAAAAAATATGATGAATTATGAAGATTGTGCATCGATTATAGACAATTAAATGCAATGATACAATTAAGAACAAGTTTCCAATCTATGCTGTGGAAGACTTGTTCTATGAACTTAAAAGTTTCAAATATTTTTCTAAGATTGAGCTGAGATCATGACACTGGAAAATCAGAGTTAAAACTGAGGATATTCCAAAAACAACATTTAAGATCCATCAAAAACACTACGAGTTTAAGGTAATGCCTTACAAATGCCTTTGCCACGTTTCAATCCTTGATGAATGATATGTTCTCTCATTATTTGAGAAAATTTGTGCTTAGTTTTCTATGATGATATACTATTTGATAAAAAAATATGAGGAAAATTTGGGACACATCATTTCAGCATAAGGGGGTAGCTACTGACTCTTCAATGGTGGAAGCTATGAAAAATTGGCAATTACCTAAAAAGATTAAAGTCCATGAGAAGTTTTCTTGGGTTAATTGACTATTACAGAAAATTTATCAAAAGATATGGAATGATTAACAAATCCTTGATTGATATGTTTAGGGGTGAACATTCGGTCGGTTCGGTTTTAAAATTTTAAAAATTGATTAAATCGAATTAACTTATAAAATTGACAGAACCGAACCGAAAAACATCCCAAAACCGAACTGAAATTAATCGGTTCAGTCAGTTTTTTCGATTTCACTCTAAAATTCTGGGTTATGGGTTTTTTAGTTATTTATTTGGGTTATGGGTTTAGGGTTGGGTTTAGGGTTTGGATATATTTAAATAAATATAATTTATTTATTAATTAATTATCGGTTTGTTCGATCGATTCGATTTAAAAATAAAAAATCACAAACCAACCAAATAAATTGAATTAAATAACTGAATGAACTTAAAAACCAAACAAATCGAACCGAATAAACCAAATTCGATAAATTTATTCGATTAACCGAAATTTTGCTCTCCCTATATATGTTAAAGAAATATGGGTTTCATTGGACTCCTAGACAACAAAAACTTTCCAACAACTTAAAAGGCCATGAGCACTGCTCAAGTCTTGGCATTGCCAGATTTTTAAAAACCATTTCTCTTTGAGACTGATACTAATTCCATCGGCATAGGAGCAGCTTTATCTAAAGAGGGAAGACCAATTGCTTACTTAAGCAAGGCTTTAGGATCAAAGCATACTGATCTATCCATCTATTAAAAGGAGTACTTAGCTCTTCTGATGGCTGTCTCAAAATGGAGGCATTACTTGCTATGACTATTCATCATCAAGATAGATCATAAAACCTTGAAATACTTGTTAAATTAGGAAGCATAGATACGGATACGTAATACGGATATGACACGATATGAAAATTATTAAAAAATGAGAATACGGGTACGACAAGACACGATTATAATTTTTTTATACAATAAAAATAAATAATTGATATTTTTTTAATTAAATACTAACATGCAAATAACTTTTTAATTTTTTAAAATTATTTTTGAGTTAAAAAACTTGAACCTTAAAAAACATATTAAAATCAAATTATTTATTGTTGATTTCATATTTGGGAGAAAAATACACACACAAAAATATTCATCGCGTGTTCAGACGTGTCCAATTGTGTGTTACTGTTGACCATATTTTGATTATGTCCAATTTTTTATTTTTTTTTATATATCTTCACATGTACGACATATATTTTATCGTGTCGAATATGTATCTGACACTTGGACACTCTAGAGTAGGGGTGTAAATGAGACACTGGTGCTCGCAAGCTATTCGAGTTCGGCTCGAAAAAAATTCGAATTCGATTCGGTCATTATCGAGCCGAGCTCGAGCTCGAGCAGCTCGAGCTATCGAGCGAGCCGAATTCGAGTATCTCAATACTCGATTCGAGCGGCTCGCGAGCCTAATCGAGCTTTTGATTTTATAATATATATTTTATAATAATTTACTATATTACCCTTAGTATATATATATATATATTAAGGGTAATATAGTAAATTAATATATATATCCTTAAAAGTTAAAACCCTAAAACTTAATATTTTTTTTCACTCACTCTCAGCTCCTCACCCTCACCCTCACCCTCACCCTCACCCTCACAAACCTAACTCCTTTGCCTGCCTTTGATTTCTTCAGAGATTCTCGTCGAGCTTTCGCCAAAGGCAAAAAATCAAGTACTTTTCTAACTCTCTTTTTCTCACTTTATGCTGGGATTTTGTTAAAAAAAAGTTGTTGTTTTTGTGATCTTTTCATTTTTTTCTTGTTGTGGTAATGGGTTTTTGAAATCTTTGGTTGTAGTTTTGTGTGATGGCAATTTTGAGTTTGCTGAACATCTACCGTGTTGATTCATTTCATCTTGGCAGAACTTCAAGCATATTATGAAGGAGTTGCAGGGGGCCATTATCATATCTTCAGCTTTTCAAGCAATACTTGGATATAGTGGACTAATGTCATTATTCTTGAGGTATGTTTTATTTACTAGTTTGATTATTCATGAGGTATGTTTCATTTACTTTTCTGGTGAGAATTAGTAAATACTGGAAACATGAGTAGATTGGATATAGTTAAGTTTTTTTTTTTTCTTTTTGAGCAGAGAGTTGAATTGTTGTATCGTGTATGATACAATTAGGTATATGAAACGAGCTCGAGCTCGAGTACATAAATTGAGTAAACGAGCTTTATCGAGCCGAGCTCGAATAGTTCGATTATATCTCGAGCCGAGCTCGAGCTTGAAAAATAGTATTCGGTCGAGCTCGAGCCGAGTTTCGAGCAGCGAGTTTCGAGTCGAGCTCGAGCTCGAGCAGCTCACTATTCGAGCTCGGCTCGACTCGATTACAGCCCTACTCTAGAGTGTCCGTGTTTCAAAGCTGTTAGAGCAAAAGCTAACTACCACCATCTAGAAAAAAAGAATTGACTAAAATATTAAATAATTGACTAAACTATTGAGCTTGGATTATTCCATTCAATACAAAAACAAAACAAAAAAAGCAAGATAAACATGGTAGCATATGCAAAGTCAAAGACAACAGGAAAGGACAATTATAAGGGTAAATTTGAATTTTTAAATGATATAATGAATAAGAATTATTTGAAAAATAAAAATAAAAAATTATTAAGAAGAAAACTATAAAGATAAAATTATCTTTGATAAAAAATATTTTTCTCTCTTTCCTCTTATTTTTTAATTTACTTTTTTAATTATAAAATATTTTTTTTTAAATAATTTTTTTTAATTTTAAAAAATTAATATTTTTATTTTTTAATTTATTTTTTTAAATTAAAATATATTAAAATATAAAAAATTAATATTTCTAAAATTAAAATTTTTTATTTTTAAAAAATTTTAAAAATTAAAAATTTAAATATTTTATTTTAAAAATTTATTTTTAATTAAAATTTTTAAAAAATAATATTTCATGAATGGGAGGAGAACGAAAATTGAAGTTTTTTCATGAAGGGTAATTTTGTCTTTACAATATCTTTTCTAATAATTTATAATTTTTTCATTTCTTTTTTTCAAATATTTTTTTATTATTAGACCATTTAACAATTACTTGACTATTTAAAGTTTGTTTTTAAGATTTACCCCAATTATAAGGCCTGAATTCTACAACCATCAATTCCTAAATGGGTTACTGAAGTTGAGGAAGATTTTTCAATCATTAACTCTTAATTTCCATCTTTTAATCCCTGGGGACAAGGATTCTCCGAAGGGGAAGAAAGTTATGTGATATAATTTAAGGGTTGATAATTTATAAAGGGTTCTTTGGTAGGGAGAGCAAGCATTGCAAAAAAGTGAAACGAGATGTTGCCGGGAGATGGCGGAGAGGAAGACTGGAGCAGATCCTGAAATACTGAGCGTAGCGGCAGGTGATGGTGAGTAAGGTGGAGGAAGTAAGGAGATAGTGGAGCAAGGTTGATGAGAGAATTAGTGAAGAGAGAATTTTAGAGTAAAAGTTTGCTCAAATGCCAAAAGTCCCTAAATAAGTTGTGGGAACTCCTATTTATAGGTAACAAGAATAGGAGTTACGCAACTAAGCATTGAATATGAATAAAGGTAGAAACTATGAGTTATTAAGGCATTAGTGCTTTGTTTGATGAAAGTTTAAATTATTGTTGGTAATGGTGAATAGTGAACAAGAGTCCACTATTTGTTCTTAAAAAAAAAAAACACTCATACTTCTGGAAAAGGTTAAGAGGAAGCCTCTTAACTATCTCCATGTCTGATCCACCAAGCCAAGCTCTCCAGAACATCCCAATAGTGAAATTAACCAAGAACCCTGCCATATTCTAGGGTTATTTCCACTTCTTCTATTTCGGTGAAATAGTATCAGGTGGAACGTCTTCTGTATAATGCTTCTTGGTGGAGGTCCATTTCCATGAAAGTTGTTATTTTGTGAATGACTTGTTCTGTGAAGGCGCTGTTTCTAAACAGGAGCTGTTTTGAACATGAGCTGTTCCGAACATGAGCTGTTATGAACAGGAATTGTTCCGAACAAGAGCTGTTTTGAACGAGAGCTGTTCCGAACAAGAGCTGTTCCGAACAGAACGTTCCAGTGAAAGAACTTTCAGTGAAACAACTTTCGGTGAAGCGACCTTATTACTTGTTCTTGAATAACGCAGAAATGTAATTTCCTATAAAACAACTTAATTGGTCTTTGAGAAGAGATAATATGTTAGTAGCCAAAATAGAGTATCTATATTTTGCCCCCTGCATGAGAATTCTTAGTAGAAGAGTTCTCATACAATATTAATGTAGTGAAAAGTAAAAGATGAAATATATAAAAAAATAATGATAGAGTAATATAATCTCATAGTTTATAAATAAATGATGTGAGTCGTTTCTAAAAAAAAAAATGAGAGGCAATAAAATTAAAAAATTATATTGAAAATTTTGGTTTTTCTCAGTTTACTCTCCCTGCATGGAAAACCTTTGATGCATAGGACCAATGCATAGGAGTCAAAAGCACAATATAGCAGAATAAGGAATGATCAAACTGATGAAAGGCTTGGAGTCAAAAGCATTGGCTTAACCGTCTCTGCTGAGTTGACATTGAATCATGAGGAATATAATGTTATTAGCAGTTCTCAAGTACTGGGTGCTCATGGATCGAATTTAAATAGGGTATCAATATCATATATATTTATTCAAATTTGATTCGATTTGAAATATGGACCTCTAATTTTGTCTAAATTCGCCTATATTTATAAATGAGTAATCCAAGCTCATTTAGATCCGTTCATATTTTTTTTTCTAAAAAAAATTAAACAAAATATTTTTTATTATTATTTAATTTTAGTAATTTAATTTTTATTTAAAATATGTATAACTTAGCATATTTTAAAATATTTACACTATAATATTATATATATATATTTTTTATATGATATATAAATTATATAATATATATAAATATTAAAATAATATATTATATAAACGAAAAATAGACGGACCAAATCGGACTCAGACTTGAACAAATAATTCAACTTTTGAACAAATCTAAATACTACCAACGGCCCTTTTCTTATTGATTCATTGAGTTCTCGATTTCGAATTCATTTTACTTAAGTTTTCGGATTCGAATTTATTTTGTCACAACTAGACCTGTTCACGGGCCGGGCCTAGACAGAATATTTTATATTCCGGGCCGGCCCGGCCCGGCCCGAAACAGTGATTTTAATTATAATAATATTATTTTATTTAATTTTAATTATAAAAAAATATTTTTTTATTTAAATGAACAGTGTTTCGGGCCTAAACGGGCGGGATTGGGCTACCCAGGGCCGGGCCTGGGCAGAGAAAAAAAAACCGGGCCGCGGCCCGGGCCATGATCACCTCTAGTCACAACACAAGCAAACAGGGAAAATGGTTTCCACGTAATTTTGATCAAACTCCAACCCCTTTTCACAAAAAGCGCTATATTTTTAACCACGATAAAAAAGCCACTCTCTTTCTCTTTCGGAGCTGAAGGAAAAAAAAAGCAAAGCAAAGCTAAAACTCTGAACTTTCCCTTCTCACTGAGATAGAAAGACAAAAGCAAGAAAGCCAAAGAATTTATTTTTATTTTGTTTGGTTCAATTCTCTTTCGCCATTTCTTTTTTGCATGTAGATGTTCTTTGGTAGCCATAAATCGCTACTTCGACTCACTTCAACTCCCTTCCACAACTATCTCTTCGACTTTCTCATGGCCAATAACCCCAACGAGGCCTCCGCCGATGATTTCCTCGAGCAAATCCTCCGACTCCCTAACTTCGAGCCAACTGAGACGGGCTTAGCGGGACCAGACGGTGGCTTGGCTGGAACCGCTGCCGCGGTTGGAGCGCCGATGATGTTGCAGCTCAGCTCCGGTGATGGCGCCGGACATCTCGGTGCAATCGGCGGCGGGGGAGGTGGCGCGTTTAACGGACAGATTTTCCCGTTGAGGTTGAGTTTGGAGCAAGGAAAAGGCGGGTTTTTGAAGCCCGAGGAAGCTTCAGGTAGCGGCAAGCGCTTTCACAACGAGGTCGTTGATGGCAGAGCTTCTTCTATAAAAAATGTAAGAAGTATAATTTAACTTTTCTTTTTCTTTTATTTATTTTGTCTTTTTCTTGTGTTAGCTTAGTTCATGAGGAACGGAAGAAAATGATAAAAAAAGAAACATTATTTCTTTTAATAGTTGAGTAATTTCTTTTGGGAACTTAAGTAAGGAGCTAGTTCTTGTGGTTCTAACTAATGAGTGAATTTCTTATTAATTATTAGTTTTTTTTTTTTTTTCATTAATTGGAGCATGTCTATTTGTCCTTGTTAAATTATTCGAAGTTTTGCATTGTCAAATTTGGTGTGACAGCCTATGTTACCCGGACTCGGGTGAGTGTCGGATATGGTATATGTCCGACACGGGTATACTCAAATTTTTTAAAGTTTTATCGTATACTTGGAGGATCATAACCCCATATGCATGTCCGAATATGTGCCGGAAGCAGGTCTCGGAATCGGGTACTTTAGGAAAAATGAAGAGTCCAGGAAACATAGGTGACAGCTAATTTGTCTGTTTGATTTTTTATCATGTTGCTATGTCATGTGTGTTTCTGTCTAATAGCAGAGAAGACAAGGGAAAACATGACAATGTTAGGAGCAGGGTGGGTTGGGAGTTACTGTTGTGAGATGCCAAGTTTTGGTATTTGACAAAGGAAAGAGTACACCAAGGTACTTCCAGGGTTTTCAGTGACATAAACTAACTGGCAGGGTAGAATTGTTTAATCAAAGAAGAGTCTTATTCCACTTCTAATTAGCCGCAAACCTGCATCAGCAAATAAACAAGAGTTTTACTTCCAAAATGAAAATTTTATTTTTCATGGATTAAAAGAACCTATGTTGCTCCGACTCTTCATTTTTCTTGAAGTACTCGTGCCTGATGCATATTCGGACATGGGTATGGGATATGACCCTCCAAAAACATGGAAAAACTTAGAAAAACTGAACATACCCGTGTCGGACACATACCCGTATCCGACACTCACACCCGAGTCCGAGTAACATAGAAAAGAACATATGGTTGAAACTTGAAAGTTAGGCTCATGCCAGTGAAAAAAACTCTAATATCTCTTTTATAGTACACTTTAAAGGCCATTATAATGACTGGTAGTTGATTTTCGTTTTCCTTAATTTGTACTAAAGTCATGCTTTTCTCATTTGAGTTTGGGAATTTGGCCTTTGGTTAATGGTCCATCTGCCAGAAGAAACTGGTCCTTAGTAGGTTTCATGCTCCTAGCTGCCAGAAATTGTCAACATCACATAAGAGTTAAGTTATTTGTGGAAGGTGTCATATTTCAGAACAGTCTCTTATTATGTTAGAAAATGTACGGAAGTGAAATTATGACAGAAGAAACACAGATCTAAGTTTTCTTTTGCTTATTTAATATAGATTTAAAGTATCAGTCATGGTCAAGACATTCTATCATCTGGAGCAATTGCTTTAAAATTTTGGTTTTTTATACCTTCAGTTTATTCTACAAATTTTTTGGGAAATATTTTGCAAAAGTTTTTAAAACTCTCAAGAGTCCTATTCTGGTAAAGATTTCTGTTGTGTGTTCCACTGCTGTATGCTTAGATTCCAAACATTTATTTTTATATTAACATCAGATTGTGGTCTCCTCAAACAATTATGCGTTATATTTATGTTTCTCCCTTTACACTTTTTTCCTTCCTTGTCAAGAGGAGAGATGGGTGGGCAGGATAGAAAAGATGGTATTGATTTTAGTGCTATCTTATTCTGTAAATTCTATCATTGGTGATATTACTTATATAACTTTCCAGGTTTTCCATGGCCAACCAATGCCAGCAACTGTTGCTGCGGCACCATATGCACCAGCAATGCGTCCAAGGGTGCGGGCTAGACGAGGACAGGCCACAGATCCACACAGCATTGCTGAACGGGTAAGCTTAATTTTTTTTATAAATAATCATAGTAAACATTGGAATGACAAAATATATTGAAGAGCAGTAATTCAGATGTATTTTTCGGCCTAGAATCAAAAGGCATGACTAGGTTAGTTCCTTAGCCAGGAAAATTTTAAAAAGCTAGGAATTGGATATATTGAAAATGACGTCTTTTGATGACATAACATGTTTGAATGAAATTGGCTTTTCAATTACTATTTCTATCGTTTGGTTTATATGCAATGTAGAAGGTGATCCATTGAGAAAAAATGTATTTTAAAAGTAATCATAAGATGTAGCCAGGACATCATGGGGTTATAACTTATAAACTATAAAAGATAAGCACTATTCTGTCTCTTTTACATATTTAGCAAAGAGAAGTCATATATAGAAATATAATATATATATAAAACCCCATATATAATTTTTTAAGAATTAGTAGGATAGCTGGCTAAGTTGTACTTGATTGCCACTTCTTATGTTGTGAAATTGCAAAGCTTAACCTGCTCAACAAATGGTTGCAACTGTGATTAATCATACTGAACCATTCAATTTTCTCCTTCGGTACAGATGCGCAGGGAGAGAATTGCTGAAAGAATCAGGGCATTACAGGAACTTGTTCCTAGTGTTAACAAGGTCAGTTCCTTTTTTATCATTTCATAAATTTTGCTTGTGAAATGACTAGTGTATTTCCAATCTTTTGTTAGGCAACATCCTGAATAAGTACTTTTTTCTTATACTGGAACTCTATCCTCAAATGAAGGCAGTGCCGTCTTTAAGTTGGCAGGAAAAAAGATCTTAAGATTAATAAGTTTCTTTTTAAATTAATTTAGTAAGGAGCATGCTCTTACTGACAGCAAGGAACCATAATCTATCTGTTACTCGGACTCGGGTGTGAGTGTCGGACACAGGTATGTGTCCGACATGGGTATGTTCAATTTTTTTTAAAGATTTCCATTTATTTGGAGGGTCTTTGGAGGATCATATCCCCATACCCATGTCCGGATATGCGTCAGACACAGGTGTCGGACACGGGTACTTCAAGAATAATGAAGAGTTGGAGCAACATAGTAATCTATTAATGCTGTTCGTCACTGATCTTATTAGCCCCTAACCTTGCAATAGTTTTATGACTAACCTTGTGATCTGAAAGTTTTAAAACTGTTTAACTTTATTAGTGTTTGAGGTTTTCCCACTTCCTTAGTCTCATTTCCAAGCTGACTGTTAGCCAAATTGTATAAAGATATTGAAGGGATTAATATCCTAATTCTAGAGGTAGTAACTTAATAACTTTACAGTTGACTATTGTTGTTTAACCTAGCTAAGTTGAATATTGTTATAGGGATCTCTTTGAGACATGGGTAACTTTATGGTAGATTTGTGTGTCTTGGGAGGTAAACCATGAACAAGTTTAACTATGTATAATGCATCTTACTCCATTTAGTAGTGACATATTTTTCTTTGTGCAGACTGATAAAGCAGCCATGCTGGATGAAATTGTAGATTATTTGAAGTTCCTAAGGCTCCAAGTTAAGGTATCATTAGCACTTACCTGTTTGACTTCATACTTCTTATTCAGATTTTTTTGCTTTACTGCATATCGTAGTGCTGCTTATGTTTATGGGATCAGTATCTGATATCTTATTATATGAATGCTATGTTATTCCGACTCTTCATTTTTCTTGGATTACTCGTGTCCGACACATATCCGGACATGGGTATGGGGATATGATCCCCCAAGGACCTTTCAAATACATGGAAAATCTTAAAATAAATCAAACATACCCGTGTCGGACACATCCTTGTACGATACTCACACCCGAGTCCGAGTAACATAGGATGAATGTGCCTTGTAATTTTAGAAGTTTTTCTTTTTCAATATATTTGGGTCAGTGTTGGTCAGTTTGCATCTGCATATACTTTTCGTTGCCTAAATACTTCTAAAGCATCAGTGAATTTGTTACTAGTTCTTCAAGGAATCTAAGTAGTAAGTAGAAGTTTTACATGTTTTACCTAATTACTACAGTAGAAAGTTCAGTCCATGCTATTATATTAGAAATTTTACTTGTTCAAAGGGTGACGATTTAATAACTGCATTTTTTCTTAATCCTTCTAAGGAAATTAAAAAAAAAAAAAATCACGATTCTCATATGAAATTATTTTCCCCCTTAGAGTAATCTATGTTGTTCTGACTCTTTATTTTTCTTGAAATACCCATGTCCGACGCATATCTGGATGAGTATAGGGATATGATCTTTCAAGGATCCTCCAAATAAATGAAAATCTTGAAAAAAATTGAACATACCTGTGTCCGACACTTACACTCGAATCTGAGTAGCATAGATAATAATATGTGATTATTTAACAGGTTTTGAGCATGAGTAGGTTGGGCGGAGCTGGTGCAGTGGCACAACTTGTAACGGACATCCCACTATCATCATCAGTTGAGGTAATATATAAGTAATCATACATGTGTTGGACATTTTACATGTATTTTGCCTATGTTGACCCGACTCTTTATTTTTCTTGAAGTAACCGTGTCCGACGCATATCCAGACATGGGTATATATAGATATGATCCTCGACAGAACCTTCCAAATATATGAAAATCTTGAAAAAAAATTGAACATATCCATGTCGGACACATATCCGTGTCCGAAACTCACATACGAATTCGAATAACATAGATTGAACTTCCTCTATTGTACACCAGGATGAAAGTGGTGAGAGTGGAAGAAACCAACCAGCATGGGAGAAGTGGTCGAACGACGACGACGGCACAGAGCGACAGGTAGCTAAGCTCATGGAAGAAAATATTGGAGCTGCCATGCAATTCCTTCAATCAAAGGCACTTTGCATCATGCCAGTCTCACTGGCCACGGCAATTTACCACACACAACCATCAGATACCTCCTCTGTTGTTAAGCCAGAAACAAATCCTCCTGCATAGACCTGAGGAAAAAAAAAAAGAAAAAAAAAGGTAAGCATCCCACAGTCCATCCTGGGTCCCCATACTTTATTTCTCCTATTTAGATCTGGTAATTCGTATATCTATGTCGTGTTTGTGTATTTTCTTGTATCATAATCGTGTTTAAAGTGTTTTATATTTGTATAAATTTTGACATATTAATAATTTTGTGTTATATAGATTTTTACATATTCGTGTATCTGTTATCGTTTTTTTTTTTTTTTTATGTCGTGTCTAATATTATCAGGTCTATTCTTATTCTGAACCCCATGAAATAAGTTGTTTGCTGGCTTCAAATTGCAATCAAAGTAAAGATGCCATAGCTCTTGGCTTTTGCCTTTCTTTTCAGTTTTTTTTTTTTACTCCTTTTCAAAACATGGTTGATGTCAATGAATAAAAAAAATACAGGCTGGCCCTTGATGTCTTGACAAGTTCAATTAAAGGAGAAGAATTGTCAAAGCTCACTTGATATGCTCTTCTTTTTTTTATCAATGGTGGGGGGATAGTGGACAATGATGGAAACACCTTTTTAGTGGGGCTGTGATCTTTGGTTAGTGGATTGTGGGACTTGCAAAAAGAGATAGATAAGTATATATAATTAGGAGAAATTTATTTATATAAGTGTAAAATTAATTTATTTTTATATATTTTCGTAAAATTTTACATAATTTATATTTATTTAATTCGATTGTTGTATTTCATTTACATAATTTAAAATTGAATAAATTAAAAGTGTTTAATTACTTGTTTGATGTAAAAAAAAAAATTAAACGTTCACGACTGAATGTAATTATATTATTAAATTTAGTGATGATTTGTTAAAATATGAATCGTACATGGAAATAAAGGCATGTAAAATTAATTAATTTTATATTAATAAAAAGTTAATCTCTGTTCATCTATAAATATTATATAAGGAATGCAGAAGTAGAATGGATAACGGTTGGCTGTTCTAAAATGCTTGTTGCTATAATCCAACTGATACTTGATAGTGCTTTACTGCTTTATTTAAGGGAGCGTGGGTTGTCAGTCTATTACACGATAAGCAAAACTTATATTATTTGGTTTTTTTAATTTTTTAAAATATTTGTATTCGATATATATTTAGATATTGATATAAAAAATATATTTTTTTTAAATATATAAAAAAAATTAAAAATACTTAAATCGGACATAATGCTGAATTATGTCACCTTCAGCTGTGGTTCTAAGCAGTTGTAACTGAGAAAATCCCATGTTTTCAGTTCAGCTTCAAAAAAAGCATTTAGGGCATTCGAATGCCACAACAATTATGGCCTGATTCCATCGAAGATTTTAGCGAAAACATTCACATCAATCATTCCGTACAAAGCAACTTTGAGTCATCTCATAACTTATACCAAGTTGAAATTGCATTGGAAAATTCAAAAGATATCAATTGGCAGAGAACACAAAAATATGGTTGGTTGAGCTTGACAAATTCAACAAGAACATACACACCCAAAGAAGCCTGGCAACATCCAAGCTTCGCATTATTGGAGACAGCAATGGCATGTTAAGATTAGCAGGCATCAAGATCTCGGCATGGCGGAGGTTTTGGATCGCTTAGCAAAGTGGTATTTCCTCCTTCTGGTCCACTCTTGATACGTTTAGGATTTTGAGTGCCAGGCTGAGATATAGAAGAGAAATCAGAACTTAAATTAGTGGCATCCAATGTTTAAGAAACTGGACCGGAAGTCGAACTGGTGAGATTTCTGATTACCGGTTCAACTGGTCTAACCGGTTGGACCGATTGAATCGGCTGATTGTATTAAACAAATAATTTAAATACTAAATAAGTATTAAATATAATAAATATTTAATAAAAATAGGTATTTGGCTAAATGATATAATTTTTAATATAAATTTAAGAGGTTAAAGATTCAAATCTCATTACATAATTTTTTTTTTAATAAAATAAATGTTAAACCGATTTTTTCAGTTTTTCTGGGTTTTTACCAGTTCGAATAATTGCTGGTTCAATGATATACTGGACCAGATAGGCCACCGGTTTCCGCTTCAACCGGTCCGACCGGCCGGTCCAGTACGGATTTTTAACACTGGTGGCATCACTATGCAAACAAAAGCAATAAAATCAAACACCCTAAAGTACTGTGAGGAAAACCAACCATTTCCCACTCAGTTGCTTACCGGTGGCTTCTCTCCCCTTCTTAGCATCTCAACTATCTCAACAACTTTTTGTGGAGTAACATCTTCCTGCATTGTTAAACATGAAATGCACAAATTAAATTCAAGTAGGTTTCTGTCAACTGACCACACCGAATCATGGTAAATAGAGAAAGTTGAAAGGAATTCTCATGAAACCCACATAGTAATTATACGTATATCCTTCAGATCCATCGGAGTAATCAGCGACCGTGATCATAGGAGCATTTACACAACATCCCTGAAGAAAACCAATTAGTAAAATGTTAAACTTGTCAGTCTAATAAAGAAAAAAAATGCCAGCATAGCATAGACTTTGATCTCCAGATTGCAATTTGTCTTACAAATACCATAACAGTGAGGACAAGTAGCAATACATGGATAATAGGGTAAGCCATGCCAAAAATATCCTATAGGTTATTGCTATGTTACTTGGGCTCGGGTGTGAGTGTCGGACACGGGTATGTTCAATTTTTTCCAAGATTTCCATGTATTTGGAGGGTACTTGGAAGATCATATCTCCATGTTCATGTCCAGATATGCGTTGGACACGAGTACTTCAAGAAAAATGAAGAGTCGGAGCAACATAGGGTTATTGTGTACAGGTTTTCATGCATTACAAACTGCACAAGGAAATTTCCAGTATCCTAGGTAGAAATCCTTTTCATGCATTTGGTCTCCGGAGATCCTCTCGGAACACAAGCCATAAACCGATAAATATAATTATTGCCATCCCCACTTCTATATACCAACAAAAATTAAGCTAAAAAGCTAATTAAAAAAAAAAAATACAGATCTGGATAGGTAGCATGTAAAGGAAAAGACTTACCATACATTCCATTTCTCCAACTGAGAATAAACCATCCTTTGTTACCTCTGAACAACAGAAACAATAGATACTAATCTTCAATACTGTCTAAATTTTCAGACTCTGACATGAGTTTTGCATGATGTAAATTAAAAGTAGAAATAATTACAACACTTACCATTGCGCTTAACCCCCAAGTGTTTCAATAAGGCTTCTTCAATTTCTCGTGAACCACGTATCATACAAGGTGTTGTGCCACAAACCAATAGATGATACTTGCCAACCTGAGAAGCAATTGCATAAACATGTAGGTACTGTAACTTTTTCATTGAGACAGGTACATAAAGAGATTTCAAGGTGCAAACCAAAGATATAAATTCTGACCTTTGACCGGTTGAACATTGAATAGAATGTCGCAACCTCATATACGCGAATAGGAGCAACTTCTATAACCTTTGCAACCTGCATAACCCATTACATGTTTGATTCTAAATATAATTCATTTAGCTTTTGCATTAAAAAAGGACTGCACCATTCAAATTAGCTGAATGAAAATTTAATGGATGTCAATTATGGTAACAATAATTTAATTTGCTTAGCCACAGAAGAAAACCTGAATTCTCTCTACAGACTTACCAGTATTTCATTTCAAGCAGAAATTTAGTAACTGAGTGATGCGTAATGAAGTAACACCTCTTTAATACTATGTGACCCACCCAAGTGCTAAGCAAGCACTGTTTCAGTGGTTAAAAGATCTAGCCAATTACCACTCTTATGCGATTTCAGATAAACGGACACTAGCTATTGACAAGACAAATATTAAAATGATACAATTATGTATTACAGTCTAACAATCAAATTGAACCTCAGCTCAAATAATTCTAGATGTAATTATCTTGCTTTGGAGTCCTATAGTTGCATCAACTTTTCCTTTTTTAGAGGCCCTATATACTCATCAACTTGAATCTTCAGTCACATCACATTGTATATTAACACAAGATCAGGTACTACTATTCCAGTCTATGTTGCTCCGACTCTTCATTTTTCTTGAAGTACCCGTGTCCAACGCATATTCGGACATGGGTATGGGGATATGATCCCCCAAGAACCCGCCAAATACATGGAAAAACTTAGAATAAATCAAGCATACCCGTGTCGGACACATACCCGTATCCGACACTCACACCCGAGTCCAAGTAACATAGATTCCAGTAACAACATGCTGAAGTTTTTCCCTTTTGCTATGCACACTCCAATAAGAGTAAAAGAACAGGGCATTTTGCATGATCCAGCATCAACTGAAGTCTAATGTCCTTCACAGAATTCCTAGCATGAAATTTGTCTAAAACAATGATAAGGGTAGCAATGCATATGGTAACCTTGTAAGACAAACTAAAGCAACTTGCTGGCCTGGTGAACACTCTAGTAATCTTTTTTTTTTTTTTTTTTTTTTATATTAATAGCAGGTCAGCAGTCATTTGTATCTAATTTGCCACCTCCTTGCTCAAAGTTCACCAGCAATATAGAGCATGCATAAAAGCAATCAATATGGGCAAAATTTACTAATAAAAGGACTACTTAAAAAGACATCAGTAATTAATCTGACAATCGATCAGGGAAACTGTTAAGTACTTAAAAGCTTTGATTTTAACAAAAAGTTTATCTAAATGCAATCCTTTTCTATTATATTTAGCATTATAGATTACAAACCATGAAACCAAAATACAACATACATCATGAAAGACAAGTTTCTGATGCATTTTGGCTTAAAACAGAATATTTATTGCAAACCAGAAACCAAATGGCAGGGCAAACATTTAATGTTAAGCCCAAAAAAATACTGGAATTCGCCTCCAAAAGTGGTTAGTTTTCATGTCTAATAAAATCATAGGTCTAATTCTTCATATTAACTATATATCACTGACTTTCTAAACATTTGTAAATTACCAGTTCAAGCGTATTAATGCATGTCATCAAATTAGTTTAAGTCAACATTATTCATGCCACATACTGCATTCATTGCTGAAACAGGAAGCCACCCTCCATGCTGCTGCTGTGCAAGATCTAGCAAAGGAATAACTGCAGATTGCTTGTAGTTGGATGGATAATGAGACAATATCTCCTTGACCTATGCATAATAAGTTAGGATTATGACCGTAATCAAATTTGGATTTACAAAATGTTACAAACTACTAAGCCACTTAAAATACCTCTGGTAAACTTAAAACTGATTCAAACTATGTTACTCAGACTCGGGTGTGAGTGTCGAACACGAGTATGTGTCCAGACACGGGTATGTTTGATTTATTCTAAGTTTTTCCATGTATTTGGATGATCCTTGGAGGATCATATCCGGATCCATGTCCAGATATGTGTCGGACACGGGTACTTCAAGAAAAATAAAGAGTCAGAGCAACACAGTGTTAAACTTCCATACAAATCGAAAGAGATTGATGTTACAAGGAGAGAAAAAAAAAAAATATTTTCTACTCATAGAATTCGTAGAACAAACCAGCTTTCAACAACCATACATAAAATGAGAATCTTTAAAGTTCATATAAGTTGTGAAAGTAAATTAATGGCCTTTGATTTCAGTATCTTATACTTATTGGTATTTAAGGAGTTCCTCCAATTTTAACAATCCAGTCATAAGTTTATTAACTTAACTCAATCCCAAATCCCAATTTACTTATACCGTCAAAGTCGAAAGCTTTTCAATCTACAATGATAGGAAAATTATAACCTATAACTCCAATTGCAAGCATTTGAATTTGAACTAACCCGTTCTTTGTTTGCCGCGGAAAATTCCCACGGAAGATCGGGATTGTTATCTGGGCTATCAAGGTGCTACAGAAAAAAAAAATACAACAAATTCATTCAATCAACAGTCTTTTCTAGTAGTATTACTTTTAAGGGGAAAATCCCAGAAAATTGGCATTGTAATCTGGAAAAATTGGAACTTACATAGTTCAAGGCAGTGGAGAAGGATCGATACGCCTGCGGAACAGACAAAAAGAAAAGAAAAGAGGGTAATGAGATCGAGAGGTGTTTGGATGAGCAGAAATTGAGGGAAAATGAAAAGGAAAAAAAGAAAAGAAAAAAGGGGAATACCTGAGCAGATTGACGGAAAGCTTGACGGATCTCAAGAAGACGCTGGGACGCGAGCCGAGCAAGCATTTTCGGGAGGAGCTTTTAAGACACTCCTTTGTTAAACTCAACGAAAAAACTGAAGTAAAAAAAAAAAAAAAAGAGGAGAGATTTGCGAAGAAGAAGAAAGAGCATTTACGCTTTGGGCGTGTGCGTGGAGCGTGGTTTGGTTGGGCCTATGACTCCACCAGATTATTGGGCCTACTAACAAAATTGAGTCAGTTGCTCTTTGGGCTTGGGCTGCTTCAAGCACCCGTCTTACCTTTCTATACTAAATCTGTTCACGGGTTGGATTATTCACTCGAACCAACATGACTGATTCAAACTAGACAATATTTGATATAGGTTTTTGGTAATTTAAATCCGGCCAGATCAATATTATCTTTAAGACATTCTTTAAGATTAGTTAATATATCATTTATAGTAACAATATTGTATTAAATGTAGTAGTTAATTATTTTATTAAAAAATAAAAATATTTTTATTTCAATTTAGTTATAAAAATATAAAAATATTAATATAAAATATATTTTTAATATTTTAATATATTTAAATAGTAAAATAAATTTTTAGATCGAGTCAGGCTGAGTCAGGCCGAACTTGAACAAGCAATTTCTTTTTTTTTATAAAATCGATCCGATACATGAACACATCTACTCTCCACATCACTTATATTAGACGGTTTTTCAATGCATTTTTGTGTCATATTCTTTTTTCTCTAACAATAATTTTCAATTTATTTTTAATTTATTACATTATTAAAATCGTGTGAATTGGATTCTACTTAAATAAATTTTTTTGGATAAAATAACAGTGCTTTTCTTTTTAATTATAAAACATTTTTTTTAATCATATTAAGATAATAATGGTGAATGATTGTATTAATTTTTTATTTAAATTATAAAAAATTCACAACACCTAAAATGGTCTAGAAAACTTGTAAACAATAAATTACTTTGTTATTGGATTATTATTTTATATAATTACATTGAATTTATAAAAATAAAAAAAAATCATAAATTGTGTTATAGAGTTGACAATATCACATTTTATTTAATAATTAATTTTTATAAATATATATTCTAATATTTAGGGTTGAGAAAATCGAAAATCGATTTGAATCGTAGTGTTCGGTTTCGTTTTCATTGAATTCAGTTTGGATAATAATTAGGTTTATTTGATTCGGTTTTCGATTCATAAGTTAAAAAATCACAATAATTTGAACCGAATTGAATTTTATTTTTTATAATATAAAAATAAATATTTTATTTTTAAATTAGTGAAAACAATTTAAAAATACAATAAAAAAAATAATTTTTCAACGTTTTAAAAATTGATGAATCGAACTGATATGAATCGATGAAATTTGGTTCGAATTAGTTCGGTTTCCAAAAAATTGGAACCAACCCTCCGCCAAAAGGTAAACAGATAGAGTCGGCAATGGCGTTTGGGCAAACGCTAATATCAAGCAGCAGAAACCTATTCTACACCGTCCCCCAAAACCTTCACCCAAACGCCAAAACCCCATATCCGAACTCGTCTTTCGTCCTCAATAAACGACCGCGTTCCTTTCGACCGCTGAAATGCGCCGTCGATTACAGAGACCAACACTACAATCTCGAAACATTGTACCCAAAACCCTCTGAAATCCCGTGGAGCAAGGACCTCTGTAATACGGTGCACCTCATCGGCAATGTCGGCGCTCCCGTTGAAATCAAACACTTGCCTTCCGGTAAAGTCCTTGCTTGGACCCGACTTGCAGTTAAAAAATCCCCGACCGACACTACATGGTAAATTTTTTTTTTTATATGCTGTTTTAAGGAATATATGAAAATTTAGCCCAAAATGTGCCTTTGTTACCCATATTTATCAATTTGTTTATCCTTTTTTTTTTTGGGAAAAAAAATGGTTAGGATTAATTTGACATTCTGGGATGAAATGGCGAATACTGCGTATCAGCATGTCGAGAAAGGGCAACAAATATATGTTTCTGGTCGTCTGGTTTCGGATACGGTTGAAAGCGATGACGGCAAACAGCAAACTTATTACAAGGTCCTCACAATTACTATAATCCCCTCTTATTTCTTGGCTCAGTGAAAAGTTGAACTAGACCCGGCAATTCGTGTATCCTTGTCGTGTTCGTGTATTTTCTCGTATCATAATCGTGTTTAAGGTGTTTTATATTAATATAAATTTTGACGTGTTAATAAGTTGTGTTATATAGATTTTGACAGGTTTGTGTATTCATGTCGTATTCGTGTTTTTTATTCGTATTTATTTTTCATGTTTCTTGTCGTGTTTTAGTTATTTTTCTTGTGTCATGTAATCGTGTCATGTCTAATATTATTGCCAGGTATAATTTGAACTATATTCTTATTATGTTTCTTATTTCTGGTATTACATTGTAGATAGTTGTCCAACAAATAAATTTTGTCGAAAAGAACTCCTCCTCAGTGGCTTCAAATGATCGTGGCGGGATGTCAAGTAAGTCATATTTCCTGAATGGCTGAAACACATTCTTCACAAATTAGCAATTCATTGGATTTAATCATGCAGATAGGAAATTTGGCAACAATGGTGCGAATAATATGGGCTCTACTGTGGAACTATGGCAAGCTTTTTTCGCCAATCCTACAGAATGGTGGGATAATAGGAAGAACAAGGTAGATGTTCAGTTCATTTTGAATTCCGCAACGCATTGCATTCTAACTGATGTGGTTGTGTGCTTTTATATATACATATTCTACCTTTAAAATTGAATGCAATTAAAAGAATTAGGCTGTAGTCAGCTATGTTACTCCGATTCTTCATTTTCCCTGAAGTACTCGTGCTCGACACATATTCAGACATAGGTATGAGAGTATCTTTCAAATATATGGAAAAACTTAGAAAAATTTGAGCATACCCGTGTCGAATACATATCTGTATCCGACACTCACCCCCGAGGCCGAGTAACATAGGTAGTCAGTGCATTGCCAATGCTTTACATGCATCAAGATCATATTACATTTTCGTAAAAACTAGCCTAAGAAGCTTTTGAGTTAAAACAAGAATTTGCATTCTTGACTGAAAAATATAATTATCAATCTGGAATTAAATGGATGAGTTACATCTTTTATGATTATGGCACACTTGAACCAACAGAATTAAATGCTTTACTATTGAAATTTTTTTGCTAACACTTTATGTTAACTGTTTGTTTCCCCATGTACAGAGGAGCCCAAAATATCCAGATTTTAAGCACAAGGACACCGGAGAAGCTCTATGGGTTGAAGGTAGGAATAATCCGCACTGGGTGAAGTCCCAATTGGCAATACTAGATTCTAGAATGAGCTCTCTCGAAGATGAGGACGAAAGGATGCATGCTTCAATGGCTGGTGATAATCTCTTGCCTTTCTAATGGTCTATACCTATGTTACTCGGACTCGGGTGTGAGTGTCGGATACGGGTATGTTCAATTTTTTTCAAGATTTCCATGTATTGGAGGATCTTTGGAGGATCATATCTTCATACCCATGTCCAGATATGTGTCGGACACGGGTGTTGGACAGGTACTTCAAAAAAAATAAAGAATCGGAGCAATATAGGTTTATACTACTGTGTTTATAAAGTTTCTATAAGTTGATTACACTTGGCATGGTGCTGACATTTTCCATGAGGAAGTTTTTGTAAGTCTCAATAGCTTTCAGATGTATAGTCTGTTTTGCAAAACATTTCATCTTCTGCAACTTCTAGTTTTATCTGCTTTTATTTGACCTTTTGAATTTCTGAAATATGATTAATTATGTTTCTCAGTGGAAGAGATTTGTCTTTTGGTAGCCTTCCTCTATAATTACCGTTAAGAAATTGATGCTCTAATCAATTCAAATGCTTTAACCTGGTTTATTATTCTGATAGTGTAGCAAGCATGTTATGCATGAGCACTCGATGAGATCTAAATTATATTATCTATATTGTCGGACACGGTTATGTTCAATTTTTTCTAAGATTTTCATGAATTTGGAGGGTCCTTGGAGGATTATATTCCCATACCCATGTCCGGATATGTGTCTGACACGGGTGTCGGACACGGGTATTTCAAGAAAAATGAAGTGTCGGAGTAACATAGTTTTTTTCTGCCCTCTTTCCTCCTCTCCCAATATCTGGATGATAGAGATTGAAAGTTTGAAACTCTACCATATTCTATTACCTTTATTTCATCCATTGGATCCCAAGTGTGATCCACAATCTAAACATGTATTCTTCATTTAATTTATACAAGTATATGCAATATGGCTTTAAAGTTAATTGAATTGCATCTCCCTTATCTTTTTAACCTCCAGTTTAAACTCATTCTTGTTGTATGATAGTCTAAATTAAATGCTCTCAACATAGTTTTCTCCTCTCTTTTTTCATAATATTTATTTGATGATATGTGCCACTGCCATCAATTGCTGGGAAATTAAATTCTGACAGTTTTGTTGAAAGTTTGCTTTCACACTAGTCATTGCTTTTCTGGACTGGACATACTGATGCTGGTTATTTGAAGTTGTTTCGATTTTTTTTTTTTTTTTAAGGAAAATTTTTTTTATAAATTAGTTACGTCACATCAATCTATATCACATTTCAATCATTTAAAGTTATTTCATCATTATTTTTTTATAACATTAAAGTCATGTCACTTTCTAAAAAATTTTCATTACTTTATCCCGCGTAAAACATCAAACGCTAATGCTCCATTTGCTCTTTTTTGAAAGTTTTATTTCGTTCTTTGCAAATACAAATTGTCTTTGAAGGTAAGTTTTAATTTATAATCTTTTCCCATTGCAGATAAAACTAATCTCCTTTTTTATCAAATATTAAGATTTTATTAAAAATATAATTTTTCTTAGACCAATTATACTTTAAAAAAAAAATGATTTTGAAACTACCTAACAAATTTCTTGATTTTGAGATTGAAAGTAACAATAAATATTGATTTCGATTCTTAACTACCTTTTTGATTGGTTTATTTTCCCACACGCAGAACCCAATTATTTTTTTCATTTTAAAGCAGAACCTAATACTTTTTCCTTTTAATTGGTTTGTTTTGAGATTGAAAGTAACAATAAGTTTTAATTTATATTATTTTTTCATTCTCTGCAGAACCCAATTCTTTTATATCTGCATAGAAAGAAATAAAACTTTCAAATTATAGAGATTAATTTTTTTGCTGAAAAATAGCTCAAATAGAGCAGATAAAGCGTTAGTGTTAGATGTTTTACGGGGGATAAAGTTGTGGAAATTTTTCACAAAGTGACATGGCTTTAATGACATGGGAAAAATGATGAAATAGTTTAAAATGATTGAAATGTGATATAAGCTGATGTGACGTAATTGATTCATAAAATCTTTTATCTTCTTGAAGTACTTGTGTCCAACGCAGGGTATGGGATATAACCCTTCAAAAATCTTCCAAATACATGGAAAAACTTAGATAAAATTGAACATATTCGTGTCGGACACATATCCGTATCCGACACACATCCGATTCCTAGTAACATAGATAATATCTGCCTAAGCAGCAGTTCAAGATGGAATCTGTCCCTCTGTTCTTGTTGTCAAGCTAGAAATTCTGTTCTAAACATGCATTAGTGTAAATCTGGCCTATTTCTTCTCTAAACAACAGCATGTATCCTACATTTGCTTTAACTCGATAGGTGATAGGGTTCTCTTTTGTGTGGGTAAATGTCAATTTTCTTGTGTAGTGAATCAAAATAGTACATACAAAACTGTACACATAAATATATAGTTCTTGCCTTTCATTTCATCTTCTTATTACAATATGCTTATCCTGGAAAAATGGTAAAGCACTAGTATTTTCCTTTGTACAGTTGGATCTCAAGTATTCTATTCTTTCCTGCCTTTCGATTTTCTACTATATTCTTTCTAAAGAAGTATAGATATTTGAAATAGAGGTGGCTAAAACCTAAAAGCCAGCCATGGTTGAATATATTAGAAAACAAAGAGAAGGGGGAAAAGGTGGCGATCTTGTCAATCTCTGAAATTTTCCTCTTGAATTTGGATTATCCAAGTCAAAGAAAATCCGAATCTAAAATCTGCTGAATGTCATATTTTAAAAGTGACTGATGTCTATTTAAATCAACTGGAGATTCAACAATTTTTTTGGGTCTCATATACACTTTTCATGATTCTCAGCCTCTTGCAGGAGGTGATGAACATTCTGTAAACAAATTAAAGGTAATAAAATTATGAGTTTAATTAAAAAAACAAAGGAAACAGATAAACTTAATGAGAAATAAACAGCTTTGGAGAAAGAACTTACTCCCAGGGAACATCTCCAACAAGCATCCAATCACCTTCTTTGTCTTCATAAGTTGGAGCATAGTCAGATCCATTGTAGCCTTCTCCCTCTGAATATGCACCTGCAAATTGCAAATAAAAAAAAACCCATCAGTATTAATTAGCACTACAAAATTATTACTCCATAATCACTAGTTTTATATGTATATTAGGGATTTAAATAATGGTCGTAACGCGACGTTATGGTTGTTATTTTGCGATTTCGGCTCTCGTCGCTGTTGATATTTCGTAATTGATCGCTATAGCATTTGTTACGTCCGTAATCACGATAAATGTGATGTGATTGAAAATGCTTCAGTCGATCTCAGTTTAAATCTTTGATGTATATATCATTGGTTCTTACCTATGTTACTCAGACTCGGGTGTGAGTGTTAGACACGGTGTGTGCCCGAAACGAGTATTTTCAAAATTTTCCAAGATTTCCATGTATTTTGAGAGTTTTTGAAGGATCATATTTTCATATCCATGTTCAAATATGTGTCGAATATGAATGTTAGACACAAATATTTAAAAAAAAAATGAAGAGTCGATGAAGCATAAGTTCTTACCAATGGTGAACTTGAAAATGTTTTCCAAAGCCTTGAGGAATTCAAGGTAGCTTCTGTAAAGTGTAAACCTTGAGATCAATCTTTCTGAGATAAGGAGCTCCATCAACGCTTACTTTGATATACATTCCTGCCCCAGCTTCAACCTCATTTTTCTTGGTTTTTAAATAATTTTTCCTGTAAGATCGGATTGGTGGCCATCCTACAACTTGCGCCCTGCAATAATTCATGAAATTTTACATTAATTTTCTATCAAAAACAAGTCATTAACTCAATATTATAGCCAACCAACCCCAATACTCTTAACCTATGTTGTTCTGATTCTTTATTTTTCTTGAAATACTCGTGTCCCACATCCGTGTCCGATGCATATTCAAATATGGATATGTGGATATGACCCTCCAAATACATGGAAAAACTTAAAAAAACTAAACATACCCGTGTCGAACACGTAGCCGTATCCGACACTCACACCCGAACCCAAATCCGAATAACATAGCTCTTAACTTACTTGGCAGGAGAGGCACTGTCTTGGTGATCATGATTTCCAGCCTTTGTCAAACCAGAACTGCTCTTAGACCTTAACTCCTTAGAAATCTCTGATGAAGCTCTCTTACTATTTCTGATACTAAGAGTCGTTTGTCTCTCAGGCTCATCACTCCCCGGCAATTCCAATCTAAGCTCCGTTGCCAATCTACTTTCCATTGCTAGTTAACGATATATAATTTCACAACCACTACAAACAAATTGCCATATAGTAACGGTCCAAAAAGCGTTGGTAAAACTCAAAAATCCGTCGCTAAAAGTTCTAAAACCTTATACCGACGATCAAAATGACTATTCCAACAAAAAATTAAGCGACGGTAAAACCCTCTTCCGTATAGACCTATACCTACGGAAAAAGCGACCGTCGGAATAGGATGTATAACCTATACCTACGGTTTTAGGCATCACTAATGTTACTACCGTCGATATAGCCTATGTTATGTTAGCCCCTTTTGCTTTTACCTATACCGACGGCTCTTCCATCTGTAGGTATAGATATACCGACGAATTTTATCTCAGTCAGTATAGATACAGTAGATATACGTATACCGACGGATTTTTTTTGCATTCGTCGGTATAGATGAAAATGTAAAATATATAATTAACCTATAGCGACGGTTTGTCGTAAATTTACCGACGGTTTACTCCGTCAGTATACTATACATTTTTTTGTTGTTATATGAACTGTCAGTATAGAGGTCAGAGCGTCAGTAAAAATAAAATTTTATCATATTTTCAATTACTAATATTGATATATTTATAATTTAATCCAACATATTTCATATAAAAAAAAACCATCATAAGAAAGTACAAAATATTTCATAATATTAAAAATAAAATTACAAATAAATTATTTTAATTATATAACTTTTACAAGCTAAATAGAAGTCGCAAGCTAAAGTCATAATACAGTTTTAAAATTGAAAATTAGCAGTTCAAACACAAAGTAAATAAGCAATCCAAATACATAAAGTGAAATAAGCAATCCAAATCTCATGAATATTCCTATGGAGCGACATCTGCATAAAATTGACAAATATTATACAATTAAAAGCAATTAAGTAGTGAAGTCAATATAGAAGAATAAAATAATCAAGTAGTTTACCATCTTCATTTTCATCACGCTTGTTTGAGAACATGAAGAAGCCGATTTCTGCGATGAAGTAGATATTGTTATTAAGTGTGAATGAAAGTTATTAATTATATTTGGCAAATATAAGGGCTTGGAATGTGAATTTGCATGAAAATTGAGCATAAAGTTTATTCCTCAAAACAAAAAGAAGAAAAAAAAAAAAACCATACTAACAATTATATTTATCATGCATTGTTTTGTCAATATTAGAAATATTAAGGAAGACGATAAGTTGGGAAGTCTCTTACCAATAGCCTGAAGCTAGCAACTTTCACCCAATAACCTTGGAGGCTTACCCCAAATAAGTGCTTTGGGATTCTTTTTAATTCATGTTTTTGATTATTGAATCCGCTATATCCAAGAACCCTGCCATTTTTTTTTTAGGGCAAGAGAACAATTTAGCAGAACTAATGTATGAATTACGCAGCTAATTATTTCCTAATCCTATATATACAGTGATAAAAACTTACCCAATCAGATAGATTATGCAAGTTGCAATTGCAGCCGAGGTTGATAACTCCACTTTGTTATGCAAAAGCCACCAACCCTATACCAAAAGGTGCAGATGAGCAATTTACGAAAACAAAATCTGTATTTATATGGTTCTGATCTGCTCTTCTTAATTCAATGAGCTAGCAAACTCTCAAGAAATTTCTTGACAACTTGTCTTAATTTCTCCAACTCTTCTTAATTCAAGAAAGGTTTAGTTTCTTGCATTTCTTTGCAAAGCCTAGGAGCCGACAAGGTCCCATGGTGTTTGTGAATAATGCAACATCACACCTAGCTATATGTAAATTGCTAGCTACTTTTAGTACGAGTACTTGCTTTAATAAAGTCTATGTCAATGAAATGCTCAAATATACACATTTATATAAAGGAACCTTTCATCAAATGTCGTATTGGCTGCTGAATTCACAATTATATCAATTTCTTTAATTTTGAAATCTCACTCGTGATATATATCAGCACACTACAAACAAATTGCCATATACTGACGGTTATCTATACCGACGGTCGAAACAGTCGGTAAAAAGTATCTATTCCGACGGATCTTTTTAACCGTCAGAATATACATAACATATACCGACGCCCCACTAGTCCGTTGCTATAGGTATACCTATACCGACGGTCAATGAAAACCCGTTGGTATATACTACAAACAAATGGTAAAATATTGACACTCATATATACCGACGGTCGCGATCCGTAGGTAAAAAGTTTCTATTCCGACGGATTCTTTTAACCGTCAGAATATACATAACATGTACCGACGCCCAAATTATCCGTTGCTATAGGTATACCTATACCGACGGTCAGTAGAAAACCGTTGGTATATACACCACAAGCAAATTTAGGGTTTATACTGACACTCATATATACCGACGGTCCGTTCCGTAGGTAAAAAGTGTCTATTCCGACGGATTTTTGTCACCGTCAGAATATACGGACCATATACCGAAGCACAAAATCTCCATTGCTATAGATATATCTATACTGACGGTTAATGAAAAACCGTTGGTATAGGGCTATCTTTTACCGACGGTTTTTTTATTTTTTTCCGTCAGTAAAAGTCCATTTTATTTGGGCACAATATCCTTTCATTTTCGCACTAAAAAATCCATTTCATTTGGGCCTTAGACTGAAATTTTTTTTTTAACCCTAGGGCATTTTAAACGGACTGATTGTTTTTTACTTTGCTTCTATCGACATTCTGAGCATTTTGACTTTACTTCTCTTCTTGCTTTAGCCTCCATCCAGACGCAGGCTTAGGGCATCTCCTTAGTCTTCTCTCTTCCTTCGAAAGCGTTTTTTTTATTATGTAGCTCTCAGCATCGACCCTTTAGAGCTCAAGTTTCCTTGTAAGTTTCTCTTCCCTTTTCTCGCAGATCTGCGATTTCTGTTTTTTCTAGGGTTTTATTTTGATTTTATTTTGTGTGTGTTGTGGTTTTGGTGAATAGTTGAGCTGAGGAAGCAGATCTCGTGTTCTCTTCAATTGTCCAATAAAATTGATAATTATGTAGCTTTCAAGGTATTCTTCATCATTTTCGAATTTCCTCATTCAATTTTGGTAATATTTATTTTATAACTTTTGGTCTAGGATTTATCATAATCTTCCTACTTTTTAATAATACGATGCGGTAATGCTCTGATTGGTTGCTGAGTAATATCAGGATTAAAGTATTAACAAAGATTTTGAACCTGAAAAGTTTGAATTTTAATGTTTAAATCTCAAATTTTAATTGTAGATCCTTTGAGTTAATTGATTTCGTTTTCAGGTTAAAACAACAAACCCAAAGAAGTACTGCGTTCGTCCCAACACGGGGATGGTCTTGCCTCGATCCACATGCGATGTTATTGGTACATTAAATCAATTATATTTTTGCTATATACTTTGCGGTTTCTGTCTTTATAATTGTTGGATTCTGGATAACTTCTAAAAGAAATGTTGATTTTGATTTAGTTACCATGCAAGCGCAAAAAGAGGCTCCTCCTGATATGCAATGCAGGGATAAATGTCTCCTTCAAAGTGTAAAAGCAAATAATGGTGCAGCCGCAAAGGATATAACTGCAGAAATGGTATATAACTATTTATATTACACAGTGTTACTTACTGCTTCGAGGTTACAATTTATGATTTATGTGAATCTTCATTTTTTAAGTTCAACAAGGAAGCTGGGCATGTGGTTGAGGAATGCAAGTTGAGAGTGGTTTATGTTTCTCCACCTCAACCACCTTCACCTGTACACGAAGGGTCAGAAGAAGGGTCTTCACCGAGAGGCTCTGTTTCAGACAATGGACATGCAAATGCTGCTGAGTTTGCTGCAGTGAGAACTTGCTGCATATGTTTTCGTTATTACTTCTCTTCTCTTCTCTTCTCTTCTCTTCTTCTCTTTACTTTATTTTTTAGAATGCTAATAGTGTGCATTTTGTTCTGAATGCAGGCTGCAAGAACATTTTCTGAAGGGCTTGAAGCTCAAGATAAATCTTTTGAGGTAAAATTGAATTTTGTATCTTCTGTGTCAGTATGTGTTGCTGCATATGCATGATTGATTTTGATTTATCTTGATAATAGTCATGTTTGGTAGCCTGGATATAGTAAGCTCCAAATTTTTATCTGCATTCACTTGCTCAGTTGCCCTTTCATTAATTGACTGCCAGGGTAAGAGGGTGGTTTAGAGTCGACTCATATTCCTTTACAAAAAAATTTGTTCTAATTGTTCCGACCTAAATGTATAAGCTACTAGTTATCTTACTGAGCTTGTGAGTCTAAAGCTGTGATTCTGTAGTCTGTAGGGCTCCACATTTTTCTTAAGATAGGTACCTCATCAATCAGGGTAGCATTCAGCTATTTGAGACTTTTGGGTGTACTGGAGCCAAATGAAGCAGTCACATCATTTTGGTTGAATCAGGGTGTGGCTTTTTTTTTAATAATGGAGGTTGGTTGCTACATTTACCATTAGGAAGAAATTATCTTGAATTCACTAAGTGGAAAATGATTACAAGAGTAGACCATATGAATGTTGGAAAGATTGCAGAAGTCGGTAATAATATGTAGGAGTTACTAAAGCCTCATCATCCTACATATAGCTAATGGATTTGTATCCGAACTACAAAGCTGGGAAACTAGTATTTTTACAATTGAAAGTAATTATCAGTTAAGAGGAACTGGGATTATGTTGATATTGAATGATTCGCTGATTCAAACCTGTGTTGAAATGGTTGTCAACTTGTCATAGCTTTTTAGGAGCTGAATTAGCTGTCTATGATACAGTTTTCTGACATATTAATCCTCTAAAAAAATCTGTAGCAATATTTATTTTCTTCAATTAAAAAAAAAGCATTACATGATCCTGTGGAAACAATACTAATTAAGTTCTCTTTGATCACAAATGGGGATAAAACTCCAACCTTATTTTCTACCAACTTGCACCACTCTTGCATCACCACCATTCACTAATTTGCATATCTGCAACATAGAATGAGGCAGTCATGCTGAGAGTGGATTAAGGAAAAACAGATAACTTATATCAGTTACCACAATTGAGAGGTGGGAGATTGCATTGAGAAGGTGACAAAGTCTGGAATTGATATAATCGAAAAGGAAGAACTTTTTACTATTTTTATTTAATTATATTTTTACCTTTTGAGCTTAATTCAATAAATATATATTGAGAAAACATATACTTTTTAGGTACCTGATGCTGGTAGTGCTCCAAATTTGTCACCAATAATAAGGTCTTCAACTTCTAGTCATCAAGTTAATGAAAATGAAGATGGTAAACTACTTGATTATTTTATTCTTCTATATTGACTTCATTACTTAATTGCTGCACATTGGTTAATATTTGTCAATTTTATGCAGATGTTGCTCGATAGGAATATTCATGAGATTTGGATTGCTTATTTCACTGTATTATGACTTTAGCTTGCGACTTCTATTTAGCTTGTAAAAGTTATATCATTAAGACAATTTATTTGTAATTTTATTTTTAATATTATGAAATATTTTGTACTTTTTTATAATGGTTTTTGTACTTTCTTATAATGGATTTTTTATCTTGGATTAAATTATAAATATATCAATATTAGTAATTGAAAATATGAAAAAAATTTATTTTTACTGACCTCTATACTGACAGTTCATATAACAACAAAAAATGTATAGTATACTGATGGAGTAAACCGTCAGTTAATTTACGACAAACGGTCGCTATAGGTTAATTGTATATTTTACATTTTAATCTATACCGACGGACACACAAAAAAACCGTCGGTATACGTATATCAATGGTATTTATACCGACGAAAACAGAATCCGTCGGTATAGATACGGTATCTATACCTACGGCTACAAAATCCGTCGGTATAAATACGGCATCTATACCGACGGGTACAAAAGCCGTCGGTATAGTAGCGATATCTATACCTACGGCTACAAAATCCGTCGGTATAGATACGGTATCTATACCTACGGCTACAACAGTCGTCGGTATAGATGCGATATCTATACCTACGGCTACAACAGCCGTCGGTATAGGTAAGGTGTAAAAGGGGCTACCCCAACATAGGCTATACCGACGGTAGTAACAATAGTGACGCATAAAACCGTCGGTATAGGTTATACATCCTATTCCGACGGTCATCTTTTCCGTCGGTATAGGTCTATACCGACGAGGGTTTTACCGTCGCTTAATTTTTTGTCGGAATAGTCATTTTGACCGTCGGTATAGGGTTTTAGGACTTTTAGCGACGGATTTTGAAGATTTACTGACGCTTTTTGGACCGTCACTATATGGCAATTTGTTTGTAGTGGCATCGATACCAAGATCAGGTTCGCTGACATTCCCAACAACTGGAATCAGCTTGCTTTTCTTGAAACTTTTAAAGGAAGTTCCATGCACTTGTTCTAAGGACTTGAAAAGTTCTGTGTTTATGATCTGAAATAGATCCAATTGATGTTAACTCAATAAACAATCATTAATACGCAATTTACATATTACCATGATGCCGATACAATAGCTTGCAATGCTATTTGTATAACATTAAAAAGTTATATATAAGCTATGCAGAATTGATTATAAGAAAATGAAACTATTAGTTGCTTAATTTAGAGTGAAAATTTCTGATCCAGCTTTGGACCTTGGCAAGACAAAGACTAAAAGATTATCTAGTAGCCAAAAAATAATGCTAGTAGTAATGAATGCTTAATATAGTTTAAAAAAAATGGAAAAAAAAAAAAGTAAGGGTTGTGAATTGAAATTCCAAATGCTTGTTTTGAAGACTAGTCTGCATACTTGTAACTTGAGTTCAAGGAAACTCAAGCTATTTCCTGGCATAATACCCCTAATTCCTCCTTCATCAATGATTAAAATTGTGTTTCTTTGACATAGCTTGATGGCATTCCATGATATAAAATTAGCTTCAGTACTATATAATCAATCAATGCTAGCAGGACTCACAAGTTTACAACACATAAAATGCAGTTGCAGTTCACACTCTAAATTCTTGTCTTAGCCAAAAGACCAGTTTATATCATGCATGGAAACTAGAAAATTCATTTCAGACCTCATGTATTTGAAGCAGCTAAATTATATGTACCTCTTCCATAAGCTCCAGTTTTTGACTAGCCTTTGTTTTCTTCTTTTAAGACTCGTAATGACCTCATTTTCGTTATCTCCCTCACCTTGAGCATCTTCTTTGTCTGATGTACTAATTGAATCCTCTTCTTCGCCTGAACTGTGCTCATCAAAAAGTCTTTTCCCCTCAATATTTTGCCGTTTCTGAGGATGACCCCTACGTCTTGCAATAGTCTCTTCCTTCTCATCTGCAATAAACCAGCTTAATTAGCTCTTGAACTAAAATCTAAAGAACAGACTCTTACTCAACAATGATGATAATACCTGGTAAATGGAAAAGAAAAAGGAGGAAATATTTATTTGAAGAAAACCGCACTGCTTGGGAACATCTGATAAAAATTTCTTACTTCACATACAAAAGAACCAGAGAATGATTGAAGTGAGATTCACCGGTACCTTGAATCCCTTCGTTCTTTGCACACTTCTCTTGCAACTTTGCTGCAATTAGAGCAGAAATCAAATCTATCATATTATAAAAATTACAAGACAACAATAGAACTCTAGAAATTATTCAAATCCTTAATTGATGAGAAATAAATCAAAAATCAAATTAAACCTTAGTCGATAAGAAAAACAAAGCAATGAAGAAGATAAGTGAGACAAGTACAACCCTAGAAATTTGGAAAGGTAAAAAGAAAGGGAGAAATTTTTTGATTAAATTCAATAATTGAGAATTGAAGGAGAAATCGAAGAAAGATTTCGAAGTAACGCCACTCCATCGTTAAGGGGATGGTTTCGAGAGAGAGTAACAAAGCATCAGTTGATAATTAATTAAAAGTAAGAAGCCAAGAAATTAAAGTTCTTTTAATCTGCAATGGCTACGATGGAGCAATTTGGGAGAGAGACACATACCGATGGCGGAAGAGAAAGAGAGACACAGTAGAGAGCAAAGTCGACTAGCGGAAGAGAAAGAGAGAACTGAAGAAAAACAAAAATAAAAACCTAAGTAAATTTTAGGCCTATACCAACGGTCAAATTAATGATCCGTTGCTATAGGTTCTTTTTAATTAAAAATAAAATAAAAAACAAAGAAAAAATGAAAATCTCCGCCAATTTTTTTTATAAAAAAAAACAGGTCTTTTGGGAAATTTACCGACGGAAAAAAAACCATTGGTAAAAATTATACCTATACCAACGATTTTTCATTGACCGTCGGTATAGGTATACCTATACCAACGGTTTTTCATTGACCATTGGTATAGGTATAGGTATACCTATAGCAACAGATTATTTGGGCGTCAGTATATGTTATGTATATTCTGACGATAACAAAAATCCATCGAAAAATATACTTTTTACTTAAGGATTTCAACCGTCAATATAGATAAACGTCAGTATATGACAATTTATTTATAGTGAACCTGAATAATGATATTTCTTCAATATATATGTTTGCTCCAAATCATTGTTCAAAGGCAAAGAAGTTGAGGAATTTTATTTAGCAGATTTCTTTAAAACTCTTTCCTTTTTTTTTTTTTTTCGTGTGTGTTTGCCAAAACAGTTTGTTGATGAGAAAGATGTGAAGTAAGATTAGTTTTATAGGGGAGAATTTGATTCAAAGGGACAATATCTAGGGTTCTAGGTTACTTGTTCACCTCGTGCATGGATTTCATTCATTGATGAGAAAATGATGATCCCACGTACGCGGTGTCGTACGCGCTTTCACAATGACCTATATATTCGATCACGTTCATATATATATATATATTTGTTATAATTATATTTAAAGTATTATATATTTAATATATTTTCATATGTTAATAATTTATGTTTCGTTCATATATTTATATCGTATTTTTATTATTTTTTGTATCGTATCGTATTTTATATCGTGTTTTAATTATTTTTTTCGAAATTAAGATCCCAGGAGACAGGACACGTGGTGATTTGATAGGAGATAGCAACAGGCTGCCTGTTAGACTTGCTCAAGGACCGGACAGCCCGTCCAACCCGGCCCATATTGGATCTATTGAAGACTGTGGACCAGAATGGACGGTTGAGATGTGGGGTGGCTTTGATGAGAATTTGGAGAGTGAATCCAGGAGCGTTGGATCATAAGGGGGGTTGAGACAGCCCATGTGAAAAAAGGATCCTACGTGGATGTCGTTGATTGGTAAGGCAATTACATGTGGGTTGAGAACAGCGGGGTCCTTTTAGGTTGTACATGACACGTGGAATGTCCTGTGGCAATGGTACCTCTTGTTCTTCTATTCTTTACTCGTGTTTTCACTCACTTTCGTTTTTCTTTTCGATATGTTAATTTTTTTATTAATAGTGTAAAGATTTATATTATATATATAAATTTTTTAGATATAATACAATAATGTATTAAATATATTATGTTAATCATATTAATTATATATTGTATTATGTTTATTATATTATTTTTATATTTTTATTAAACATATTATATTTGTATCATATTTTTATATCGTAATTAAATTATCAAATTCATTATATTAATTGGAAGGGTTATAAACTTAATTATTCCCTTAATTCAAATATGGATCTCACCCTTTGGAGTCGACTATTACATAAAGTTAAATACTATTATATGTTGTCAAAAGATTATGATGAGTTTTGTTGGGTAAAGATGTTAAAATGGGAAAATGCATTAGTAAATTACATCATTAGTCTTTGACTTTTTGTAAGTTTTAAATTTTATTTATAAAATATTATCTGACACACTGTAGTTTAAAAATTCGATCAAATGTTTAACAAAATAACACGTTCCTGAAAAGTAAAATTAAAATATTAAATAAAAAAATTACTTATTTATTTTTTTATTTTAATTATAAAATTTAAAAACTCTATCAATAATATATAAAAAACGGATTCTTATTTATAACATAAAATCTGCCCCTGCCTATTAACCATAATCACATAAAACAAAACAACAAAGTTACAAAACCATGTCTGCCAGAGCAACTAAAAATGTTTAATTATTTTTTGGATGTAAAATAATTTTAACCGTCGAACATATATAAAAAAAAGTGTTATTGATCTACATAATATAAATATCAAATAAATTACAAATTTAAAATCGATTCCAAATTTTAAATTCAATTATATTGCTAAATACAAAAATTGATTTGTTAAAATCTTAATCGTATACAAAATTATAAAAATAATTAATTTTCCATTAATATAAACTAATCTCTTCTTATTTTTATATATTTTAAACAATAAAATAAACTTTAGAATCGAATTTGAATAAACAAAAAAAATTATATTTGAATTCAACCCGGTTTATAAACATGTCTTAACTGCAAGTTCGACTTTACAGCCAACTTATGATCCAAGTTTCAACGTACTTAACCAAAATCATATATAAAACATGGGAAAGAACAGTGGCCAATTTCAGGTGCTTCGCTCACGCTCGGCTTCGATAGCTTGCCTGTCCTGCAAGGGAAAAGCACAGGGTGAACTAGATTACAATATATTAACATAATAATCATAAAAAAAAAAAAAAGGTTTAGTTAACAGCCGACATCTTACTAGGTTGCAAAATTTGAACAATCATAATACTGATTTATCCTTTCCTTTTTCAAATAACATTGAAGGAAGACAATGTAAATTTATGTTGCTTCGAGTTTTTATTTTTTTAAAGTATTTATATCCGACACACATATCCAATGTATATTCGGACATGAATATGAAAATATGATCCTCCAAAAACTTTTCAAATACATGAATTTTTTTTTTTTAAAAATTGAATATACCCGTATCTGACACGAATCCGAATAACATAGATGTAAATCCTCTCCGATATATAAATTTATACAACAATCAAAGACAGAAAAAAGTAGTGTTAGCTATCAACATGCTTGACTGAGAATTGAAAAGGTACAGAAATAAGTCAAGCTTACTCTTACAAGCAACCCAGAAGTTAAAATTGATTTGTTTGAATGAACCTATCAATGCCAAAAGTGACAAATTCGCTATGTTATTTGGACTCGGAGATGAGTGTTAGATATATGTATGTATCCGATACGGGTATACTCAATTTTTAAAAGTTTTTTCATATATTTGAAGTATCATACTCCATACCCATATCCGGATATGTTTTGGACATAAGTATCGAACATGAATATTTTAAGAAAAATGAAAAATTCAGATAATATAGCACGTACGTAAGACAATTATTTCTCACTATGTTGCTCTGACTTTTCATTTTTCTTTAAGTATCCGTGTCCGACGCCCGTGTCTGATGCATATTTGGACATGGGTATAAGGATATGACCAGGGATTTAAATTGCAGTTGCGAACGTGTTTTCGGTCGCGTTGTATTTATCGCGGTTGCGGACGTAATGAATGTTACCGCGGTCAATTGCGATAAATATCGGCCGCGAATATCGGCGGCGGAAGGAGCCGCAACCGCTAAATAGCGGCCGTAACGTCGCGTTGCGGCCGCTATTTAAATCCCTGGATATGACCCTCCAAATGCATGGAAAAACTTTTAAAAAATTGAACATACTCATATCGGACACATACCCATATCAGACACTCGTACCCAAGTCCGAGTAACATAGACTTCTCATGTCCTAAATCCTAAAACCAAACAATTGCAACCACTCAACCATATTGTCTAGCATTTTAGCAAGTAAGAAAAGAAACTCTTACAGAAATGCAAGTTCAAGTTCCTTGTTTCTTAAATCCAACTTCCAGCCATAATAAAAGGCATCAGCAGCATTCATATATTTCTGCAATTGTACATCATATATCATGAAACTCAAACTATAGAACAGTATGTCTCATATTCAATTGAATTAAAAAAAAAAATTGCAGAAAATTAGCTTACTTTTAATACCATCCATGCCATTCCTACCCTATAGTAAGCCTTCGGCCAGTCAGGCCTTATCCTGACAAGATTGAGCAATCTTCCAATGCATAATCCCCTTTGTTCAAGCGAGCCCAACACAAGCTGCGATTTGAATGTATGGCTGCTGCATCAGGAGGGAGGTAAGAGAGTACCTGCAATATTTATCACAAAAACCAAAATCAACAAGACCAGTGGCGGATGGCTTCAAGAGCCTGAGGGGGCCATGGCCCCCCCCAAAATTTTAAAAACCCCATATATATATTACTTTAATTAATCTTAAATTGATCACAAAATCTGAATATAGTTTTATTCATTTTTTTCATAATTTATTATTTGTTTGTTGGATTTCACAAACCACTAATCATTAATTACAATTTTTGAAATTAGTATGTTAGTTACAAGTAGGTTTATCTAATAACCGGACTATTCGTCTAAGCTCGAAGGTCCATCCAATATTTAGGAGTGCTTAGATAGAAATATTAGATCCGAAAAATGAGCTAGGACAAAAAATGAAATCTGTTTAAAAACTAGCTGGACCTTGGATATGGTATTTTTTGCCCAAAGCTTGGCTTGGCTCGGCCTATTTTACTATTAATAATATAAATTTTTAATAAGAATCGATTCTTTTTAAAAAATGATCAATCTCTAGAGATCGATCCTTCTAGATACAAATTTAAGTGCACTTAGGTAGCATTTTTACATGTCGGGCCAAACCTAAATAAAATTTTCTATCCATATTTTCCGTCGAATCGAGCCTAGACAAACATAAGCTTTGTTAATATGTAACCTAAACCCGACTCGGCTCGGGGACAAGTCTAGAACTATTTACTAATTTTTATTTCCTCTCATAAACACCTAATTCAAAGTTTTTATATTTTTTTTGTATTCTTATATAAGCATTTAGTTTATCACTCGATTCAACTCTGTTCTCTGTAATTACTTTTACAAACAAAAGTAAAAGATCCAAAATTTTAGTTATTGATTTATATATTTTTTTTTTGGTATTAATTATTGATTTAGATTAACTCTAGGATTTATGATCTCAAAACCTTAAATTAAAGCCTTTGCTTATTTCCCAGATATTTTTATTTTAATAGAAGTTATATTATTTATGAAATTAATTATTGATCATTACTTTTTTAATTATTGAATATGAGATATAGTAATAGTGTGCAAAAAGAATTAAGAAATTTCTCTTAGTCCTTGAAAAATTCTGAAAGTGATAATAATTTGAAAGTCATTGTTAATTTTATAATTTATAAATTCTATGTTGTATATAATATGAATTCATATCATGTGTATTTTTTTTTAATTAACTCATTAATTTAAACCTAAAGTTGTGTAAATTTATCTTTTTATTTTAGTATTTTCTTGTATCTAGAAATTTATTTTTTTTATGTTAGTAAAAGTATAAAGTTTATATAATGAAAAACAATAAAATAAATTATAAATTTGGCCACTTCAAGATTTAATGTCAACATCCGCCACTGAACAAGACAAACAAATATAAGCTATGTTGCCCGGCTTCAAGGTGCCGGATACAAGTATATGTATGACATAGGTAAAAGTGTTCATAGGCCCCAGGCCAAGCCGAGTTCAGGCTTAAGTATGATATGAACACAACATATACTTGACTCTTGACCTAACCCGAAATATGACCTTTAAATTCTGCCCAAGCCCGTCATATTTTAAATGGATAGCTCAAATTTGTTTAAGCCAGCCTATATATATATATGTATTTTTTTCTAAAAGATTTAAACAAATATGTTAGTTTTTATTCAATTTTTAGTAATTTTATCTATTTTTTTCTTTTATTAAGTTTTAAAACATGAACAACTTTAACATATTTTTAAATATTTACACTATAATATTATATATATATATATTATATTATATAAATTACATAATATATATAAATATAAAATAATATATTATATAAATGAAAAACCGGTCGGGCCGAGCTCAAACCTTGATTGTTGGAGGCAAGATCCGGATTATTTTCTGAACGGACCTTTTTTTTTTTTTGTTGCCATAACCCATATTTCGGGCCTAATGTTTTTGTCCAAACCCTTCTAAATATTGGACAGACCTTCGGATTTGGACGGGTAACCCAATCGTTGAACAGGTCTAGATACGGGTATACTAATTTTTTTTTTAAGCTTCTTCGCATATTTGGAGGATCATACCCTCATACTCATGTCCGAATATGTGTCACGCAAAGATGCTTTAGGAAAAATGAAAAGTCCGGATAACATAGAATATAAGTATAAAGAAACAGAACTTAAGGACAAATAAAGTCACTGTTAACAGATGCAAATAATTTGCATATCACACATATCATGTTTAGTGAAATATTTGAGAGCTGATAAGACATTACAAATTCATTTAAAGAAAATACCAGTGAATCAATGACTGCATTTTTCTTCATATTTATATTCTATGTTATTCGGACTCGGGTGTGAGTGTCAGATACGGATATGTGTCCGACACGGGTATATTCAATTTTTTCTAAGTTTTTTCATGTATTTGGAGGGTCATATCTCCATACTCATATCTGAATATACGTCGGACATGGGTGTCGAACACAAGTACTTCAAGAAAAATGAAGAGTCGGACATAGTTTATAATTCAACACCAAGTCATAAAACTTGCAAGTTTAGATGGCAGCAACCTAGAAATTCAGCAGGACGGCCTGATTACCTCAGCGTAACAATTTATCGCCTCGCGATAGTCCACCTCTCTCTTAAAAGCCTCGTCTCCATTGGATTTTAAACGCAAGAAGTTCTTCTCCAATATCTCTGTCAGCTACAAGATATTTCAGTTACAGTGAATAACAAAGTCATAATTTAACAACTCAATGCAACACTTAAACATAAAGCATAATCTATGTTGTTCCAACTCTTTATTTTTCTTGAAATATCTATGTCCAACACTCATGTCCGACACATATCCGGACATGGGTATAAAGATATGATCCTCCAAAGACCCTCCAAATACATGAAAGTCTTGAAAAAATTGAACATACCTGTGTCGGACATATACCCGTGTCCGATACTCACATCCGAGTCCGACACTCACACCCGAGTCCGAGTAACATAAAGCATAACCAATCTAATAAGTTAATTCAACATGATAACTAGAACATGGAAAAAGAGAATATACTCTACAATATATATCGAGACACACACGCACATACATACATATATACACAGACTTCATATATCGAAAAAGGGGGGGGGAATTTTGTAATCCACAACTATTTGTACAACAATCTAATAGTACCTTTTTTGTAGCATCCTTACAGTCAAAAAAGTTTAGTATTCCATCAACACTCCAGTCTGCAATAGTCGAAATGCGAGAAGTCACAGGAAACAGGCACATAACAGCTTCACGTTTGTCAAGTGATGCAGCAACTTCAATAGGTACATGGCCAACCTAATATAATAGTAAGCAATAAAACTTCATAGAAAAAAAAAAGTCTAACAGCCATTGCTAGAGACTTTTAAATTTTAAGTAGATCTAAACATCTGTTTATCTGTAATGTTTAACAAACTGAGCAATAGCTTTACTACATCTCAAACTAGTCAAAGGATAGACCTATCTGAGAGTCAATCATATAATGGAAAGAGAACATTGTAATTTGTATGTAAAATATAATGTTAACCCGTTTCAACCTATGTTGCTACGACTCTTCATCGTTCTTGAAGTATCCGTGTCTGACATCCGTGTCCGACGCATATCCGGATATAGATATTGGGATATGATCCTCCAAGGATCCTCCAAATACATCAAAATCTTAGAAAAAATTGAATATACCCGTGTCCGACACTCACATCCGAGTAACATAGGTTTCAGCAACCATTCACCCAGGCTTATTAATGTGCCATGCTATTTACCTTAAACGCTAACACTCTTATTAAACTTACAGTCTTGACTACAATCTGATAAGTACATTGGAATTCAGATACATAAAAATCCCCACTCAGCAAATAATGGTTTTGAAAACAATAACCGACCACAAACATTCATGGTTAATTACAAAATAAAACTTCCTTCCCTGCAAGTCCATAAATAATATCTTTTAAGCAGTGTAAACATCATTAACATCTAGTAAGAACCACATATTTACAGTAGTACATGCTTCAAAAAACAGTAAGATAGGATCTGTAATGGACACTAGACCTCACCTCATACTAAAAAATTTGGTTTGGAGTCATTGCAGGTTTAATGCTTCAAAATAGTTTTTAATACAAATAAAACTCACATGATTGGGGACATTTGGATTAGCTCCAGCATTCAGCAAGCACTCGATAATTTTTGTGCCGCCTGTAGCGGCAACAATCCCTAAGGGTGTATCTCCTTCTGAAACAAAGTTTGGATCTGCCCCTGCCTATTAACCACAATCACATAAAACAAAACAACAAAGTTAAAAACCATGTGATGAGAACCAAGCTGGTATTGGACTTCAAGATCCATTGCATGTTCCTATTGGGCCTATTACAAGGTTAAGATCCAAGAAGCTCAAGGAAGCTATGCAAGGATTGGTAAAAAGGACTTGGGAAGAATCTACAAGTCTTTTAAGCAATGTTAATCCATTCAAGTTGGGCTGCTTGAATGAGGAAGACCAAGAATTGGTCCATGTGATCCAAGCTTCACATGATGGGCCATAGAGGAATTCAAGGGGGCGGCAATCTTAATGAATTAGTGGGCATGTTTTTAGTTCATTATCTAATATGAAGTGGGGTCCAATTCATTGGTCCAATTCATTAATGTTGTGGTGTCTAAATTAGAACCTTTAGTTGAGTCTTTTAATTACTTAGGCTTTTGGGCTTGATTTATGTATTATGTCCATTAGGCTTAAGGGGTCTATCTTTATTAAACTTGTTGAACATCTTTTAATTATTTAGGTTTGGGCTTGAGTATGTTCAGCCAATATTTTACATATTATTAATTAGTAGATTAGGGTTATTGTAGGGAGGCTATAAATATATGTCTTAGCCGCCTACTTCAATTATCTTTTGATCAATTAAGTCTGATTTTATTCAGTGAGAGTTTTCTCTTTTTAGTTCTTGAAAGAACTTAGGAACTTATCAAAGAATTCTTTCTTTGTGGCGTTCAACCTATCAAACTTAGGTTCTTGAAACAAGAGTTCTTAGGGTTTAGATTACATGCTTAATCTAGGTTCTTTGAAACAGGCTTTTAAGGGTTTAAGTTTTCTTTGCCTGAATCTTGGCTTTTCTGGGTTAGGTATTTCAATTTGTTAGTGGGTTCAAAGGGTTTAACCCCTAGGGTTCACATCAGTTGGTATCAGAGCTTAGGCTTCCAATCAGGTTTTTATAATTATCGCTTTGATTTGTAATTTGTTACTTCTTTTGGGGTTTCAGATACTATCACAGCAAAATCAATAACAAGATTTTGGGGTTTCAGGCATTCTTGTCTTAGGGTTATAGCTTTAGGCATTCTTGCCCTGGGTTATAGTTTTTAGGCAGTCTTGCTTTGGGGTTTCGTTTCTTGTAATTGAATCAAATCAATCTAACAAGATTTTGGGGTTTCAGCATTCTTGTCTTGGGGTTATAGCTTTAGGCATTTTTCCTAGGGTTATAGTTTTTAGGCAGTCTAAGTTTGGGGTTTCAGTCTTGAAAGGTGGTTTAAATCAAGATTTCGTTTCTTGAATTTTTTTTTTATCAATTAAAATTCCTTCTTATTGATTCTTGATCCGAATCTAAAAAAAAAAGTTCATCCGAGATTTCAAGAAAATCAAGAAGTCTCGTTCTTGAAAAAAAAAAAAGAAGAAACGTGTTCGAACACAAGAAAAAGAAAGAAAGATTCGAAAAAGATCAAGAAAAGTAGGAAAGATTTGAATTCTTGGTCATCTTATTCTTGATTTTTACTTGTTTTATCTTTTTATTAATTGTTTCTTGTTTCTTGAGTCTTTTGCTAGGTAGAATTAAGCAAGTGGAGTTCTTGAAGAGTTCTTCTAGTTCCTAAAGAACCTGAAAGAGGAAATAGAGTGGTAAAAGGCAAGAGTAAGTAAGTTTATTAAAGAAAAAGCCTAAAAGAGTGCAAACAAGAGTTGGAGTGATATCTTAATTGAGTGTAAACACTAAGGGAATGTGTGAGTTTATTTTTATCACTAACATTTTGTTTTGCAGCAACTTCAAATGTCTCACCATACTAAATCATCACACAAGGGGGATGAAAATTCATCCTTTACATTGAGAGCTATGCAACAACAGTTTGAGATGATGAATTTTGCGATGGCACAGATGTCAGACAAGATAGAGAGCCAATCGGCAGCCATTCAAAACCTACAAGGTGGGCGATATAGAGGGGCTAGGCGAGAGCCTAGTGTTGTTGATGAACATGATATAGAGGAGGCAGATGATGAGGAAGTTGATATGGGTAGACCTAGAGGAGTTAGGCATGGAGGAAGGCCTAGGAGAAACACTAGGGATCATGATTGGGAAAATAGAGAAGATAGGAACCTTGGGAATATTAAAATGAAAATTCCACCATTCCAAGGTAGAACTGATCCTGAGGTGTATTTGGAGTGGGAGAAGAAGATAGAGTTGATCTTTGATTGTCACAACTATTCGGAAGAGAAAAAGATGAAGTTGGCAGTCATTGAATTTACTGACTATGCCATAGTTTGGTGGGATCAACTAGTAACCAGTAGGAGGAGAAATCATGAGAGACCTATAGAGACATGGAGGGAATTGAAAGCTCTCATGAAAAGGAGGTTTGTTCCTAGCCACTATTATAGGGACCTTTACCAAAAACTTCAAAACCTTACCCAAGGGTTTAGGAGTGTAGAGGATTACTATAAGGAGATGGAGGTGGCTATGATTAGAGCCAATGTAGAGGAGGATCGGGAAGCCACCATGGCTAGATTTTTGAGTGGCTTACATAGAGACATAGCTAATGTTGTGGAGTTGCAGCATTATGTGGAGGTAGAAGACATGGTGCATATGGCAATGAAGGTGGAGAGGCAATTGAAAAGAAAGGGGGCAGCAAGGTATTCTTCGGCTTCTAGCACTCCTTGGAAACCAAAGTGGGACAAAGACCGGGCTGTTGTCAAGGGCAAAATCGAACCACCAAAGGGGAAAGAAGAGAGCACTAGCAAAGACAAACCCAAGGTATTTCAAAATTCCAATTCTTCAAGGAATAGAGATATTAAATGCTTTAAATGTTTGGGTTCAGGCCATATTGCATCTCAATGTCCAAACAAAAGGGCGATGATCATGCATGCTAATGGTGAAGTCGTGACCGAAAGTGAGGATGATTGTGATGACATGCCAGAATTGGAGGATGCTAGTGATTGTGTTGGTGATGATGCTGACTTGGACTACCCCGTGGAAGGTAAATCTCTTGTTGCTAGGCGTGCTTTGAATGCACAAATTAAAATAGATGATGTAGAGGAACAAAGGGAAAACATTTTTCATACTAGATGTTTTGTGAACAATAAAGTATGTAGTATGATAATTGATGGGGGGAGTTGCACCAATGTAGCTAGTACTACCTTAGTAGAAAAGTTGGGTTTACCTATGCTTAAACATCCTAAGCCTTATAGATTGCAATGGTTGAATGATTGTGGGGAGGTTAAGGTGAATAGGCAAGTCAGGGTAGCTTTTACTATTGGGAGGTATAGTGATGAGGTGCTTTGTGATGTAGTGCCTATGCATGCTGGCCATCTATTGTTGGGGAGGCCATGGCAATTTGATAGGAGGGTAACACATGATGGGTTTAGGAATAGATACAGCTTTGTAAAAGATGGCAAAACCATCAACCTTGTTCCTTTAACACCAAAGCAGGTCTATGAAGACCAAATGAAATTGAAATCTGTTTTTGAGAAAAAAAAATTGAGTGTGGCCGAATCTAATGAGGAAAAAAGGAGAGAACAAAAAAAAAAAAGATTGGCCGAAAAAGGGGAGGAAAAAGAAAGTGACAAAAACAGAGAAGTGGCTGAAAAAAATAAAGTAATGCCACAAGAAAGAAAAGCAAAAACAAAGATGAGCTTTTATGCAAAAGAGAGTGAGGTTAAGAAGGCTTTTTTAGAAGATCAGCCCATGATCTTCCTTGTTTATAAAGAATCATATCTTAATCTTGATGAATCTAACCAAGCTCTTCCTAGTGTTGCTATTTCTTTGTTACAGGAATTTGAAGAGTTATTCCTGGACGAGATGCCAAGTGGGTTGCCTTCCATAAGAGGCATTGAGCATCAGATTGATTTTGTACCCGGAGCAGTCATTCCAAATCGACCAGCCTATAGAAGTAATCCGGAGGAGACAAAGGAACTTCAAAGGCAAGTTGAAGACTTGATGAGTAAAGGGTACATAAGAGAAAGCATGAGTCCATGTGCTGTTCCAGTTCTTCTAGTGCCAAAGAAGGATGGGTCTTGGAGGATGTGTGTTGATTGTAGAGCAGTCAACAATATCACGGTAAAGTATCGTCATCCCATTCCTAGATTAGATGATATGCTAGATGAATTGTATGGATCTTGTGTTTTTAGTAAGATAGATCTTAAAAGTGGTTACCATCAGATTAGGATGAAAGAAGGTGATGAATGGAAAACAGCTTTTAAGACTAAATATGGGTTGTATGAATGGTTAGTCATGCCATTTGGACTTACTAATGCACCTAGTACTTTTATGAGACTAATGAATCATGTTTTAAGAGAGTTTCTAGGTAAATTTGTAGTAGTCTACTTTGATGACATTTTAGTGTACAGCAAAAGCTTAGATGAGCATGTTGAACATTTGCGATTTGTGTTTAATGTGTTGAAAACTGAAAAGTTGTATGCTAATTTTAAGAAGTGTACCTTTTGCATGGATAGAGTTATATTTCTTGGATATGTTGTTAGCTCAAAAGGTATTGAGATGGATGAAGAGAAAGTCAAGGCCATCAAGGACTGGCTGACGCCTAAAGGGGTAAGTGAGGTAAGAAGCTTTCATGGTTTAGCTAGTTTTTATAGGCGTTTTGTTAAAGACTTTAGCACTATTGCTGCAGCACTTACTGAAGTTATTAAAAAGAATGTTGGTTTTCATTGGGGCAATGAACAAGAAAAAGCATTTGTTAATCTTAAAGATAGGTTATCTTCAGCACCTCTTTTAACATTACCTAACTTTGACAAAGCTTTTGAGATTGAATGTGATGCCTCAGGAATAGGAATTGGAGCTGTTTTAATGCAGGAAAAGCGTCCAATCGCATTCTTCAGTGAGAAGCTTAGTGGAGCGGCCTTGAACTATCCAACTTATGACAAGGAGCTCTATGCACTTGTTAGAGCTTTGGAGACATGGCAGCATTACTTATGGCCTAAGGAATTTGTGATACATACTGATCATGAGTCATTGAAACATCTCAAGGGTCAAGGTAAATTGAATAAGAGACATGCTAGGTGGATGGAATACATAGAGACCTTTCCTTATGTCATTAAATATAAGCAAGGTAAGGAAAATATTGTGGCTGATGCTTTATCTAGGAGGTATGTATTTCTCACATCTATGAATGCTAAGATGCTTGGATTTGAATATATAAAGGATGAATATGCTAATGATGCTGATTTTTGTGATGTATACATAGCATGTGATAAGACAGCATTTGGTAAATTTTACAAGCATGATGGTTTTTTGTTTAGACAAGATAAACTATGTGTGCCTAATTGTTCTATGAGAGAGTTATTAGTGCGTGAGGCACATGGTGGTGGTTTAATGGGACACTTTGGTGTCAAGAAGACCTTAGAAATATTGTATGAACATTTCTTTTGGCCTAAAATGAAAAGGGATGTTATTCGCATATGTAATAGATGCATTACATGTAGAAAGGCCAAATCTAAGGTTTTACCTCATGGGTTGTATACACCCTTACCAGTTCCTAGTGAACCATGGGTAGATGATGGAGACTCAATTAAGAGTTGTAAACCCAAGTGCAGGTTATGTTCAAGTAATAAATTCTCGGGTGTCCGAGGTCGAACCACAGGGAAGCGTACTAGTAAGTATAAGTTTATAAATATATATGAAAAAAAAAATAAACAAGATATTAGGGAATCAATAACAAAGAAAGTAAACAAGATATTAGAGAACAAAATAAACAAAATAACATAAAAGCAATTAAATAAGATATAAAAAACAATAAGAAAGGATGTTGAGGTTAGAGAATCCACTCTTGGTGTTATGCTAAGATTAATCTTGTTTTATTACACAATTGAAATCCACACATAAGGGAGGTTCCAATTGGAAGGTTTAGCAATTCAGTCCAAATTGTTCAACGTCCATAGCATATGATATTATGTTCATTTGGTGTCCTCAAAACTCATAAAAAGAGTCCAAGCATTCCTTATGCCAAGGTATATGTCTACAACAAATCAAGGTTATGAAACCAAGCATTTACTGTGCCATTTTCATTGTCAATAATGAATCAAGATCTCTACTTTGCAAGTATGATTTTAAACCAAAAGAAAATATTATCTATACTAGTGTTTATAAATGATGATTCATTTTAGCTCATGTTTAAGAGACTAACCTTAGCATTTACCAAGAGCTTCACCTCATCACCTAAACAATATGATTAGCAACACATACTAGATATGAATAAAATGAAAAGAAATGTAAGCAGCATAAGTAAATAAAAAAAAGAAAACTAGAGAAAGGAAAGAAGAAAAACTTAGAGAATTTTATTACAATGGCTAATATCCTACCAATGTATAATGTCTCATCCAAGGCCCTCTATTTATACACATTTTGGAGAGCTAAATGACAAGAGACAAGCTTTATAAATTTCAAAGGTAGGTATAATAGGTGGGTGCATTTTTCTAACAATTTTCGTCATGTTGTATGACAATTCTGATCAGCCAGCTTGATGGTCGATTTTGTCAATGTTGGAGGCTCGATCTGATCAAATGGTCTTCTAGAAAAATATACCCCTATCAGTTACGGATCCATAGCCGTTGGAATCAGATCATTTGCTCATGTGGATCGGAAGATATGGTCAAAATACCAAAATGGTGCAGAACAGACGTCATTGCACATCAGCCAACTTGATGGTTGATTTCGGTAGGGAAAAAGACTCCGTTTCAAGAAGTGTAAAACATGAAAAAGATAGATATGCCTCTTAACTTTGTACGGTTAAAATTTCAGCCTTATTGCTTCAGTGAAACTCCAGATATAGCTGATATGACAAAAGGTGTCGGAATTGGAACTGAATTGGATTTGCCCTTAATTCTTGATTTAACCTAGTAATCTGAAATCACTCAAAGAAACTCATGAAAAACACTAAATTACATAAAAATATAAAAGATCATAAACACAAGTAGACTAAGCAATAATAACTCGTATTTGACACAAAACAATAATAAAACATAACTAAAAACTATATAATTATACGAGTTATCACACCCCCACACTTAGATTGTTGCTAGTCCCTAGCAACGACTCAATAAAAATAAAATAAGAAAATCTAATCTAATCCATTTTCGTTGGAAATCACGGTGGCACTTAGCATGTGACACAAGCCTTTAAACCCCTAGGTGTCCCTAGTGGACGAGTTTAGTCTCGTGAGGGTTTGCTAGAACGATACCCACAAACATTGAAAAACTAAAATATAAGTAAACTACATACACTAAAAATATTTACTCCTAATCCTTTCAATATAAATTAGAGACAATCTTTGAACAAGTCTTATAAACTAATCAATAGCTCAAAGAATTTCACAAAAATTCATGCTTGAATGTAAATAAATGAGTTAAGCCAATATTAACATAACATATTTCAATCAAAATAGTGCATATTCAACTTAATCTCAACCTCTCACATGGGATACTCTCATGATTTTCACTCTTTAAAGTAGTGGTAAAGTGTTTACACTCAATCAATCTCATGAAAACAGTTCTACCATATGCTTGCTTGTCCACCTATTCTCCACTATTTAGATCATACAACTTCATAAATCAAGAGGTCTTTTTTCAAGGTTGTAATGGGGCCAAAGGGTTATAATGTGGTTAAAGAACAAAAGGATAAAGATATCACAAAGGTTCCAAAGAGTTCATAGAGTTTAGAGACATAATAAGATCATACAAATAAATTTCTCAAAACTCTTTACAAGTACATAGTCACATAGGCTAAATTTCATGTTGAGCCTTTGCTTCATTCTAACCAACTTTGTAACATCTTTTTCTTTACTTTAACTAGAAGTTCAAGAGAAGATTTTTTTTTTTTTGATTTTTTTTTTAATATGGGAATGTATTTGACAATGATCCCTTTCTTTTTCTCTTGACTTTTGCCTCTCTCCTCCCCCACACTTATCTTTCGTTCTAACCCAAATTTTCAAAAAGTATCCCTTGTTTTTGCAATATGTCTCAAAATATATAATCCATCTTTAGAACAAGGGTAAGGATATAAGTATATCTAGGCTAGGTGTAAGTTCTGGTTACCAATAAAATAGCATATTTAATGTAGGCTCAAATTGACTCACTAGTGGGGATGTTCTCTTAGAACATTAATAATGGATGGCTGTTTGGCTCTGGTTATAATCCTAATGCCTCTATCATATTCATGTTGTCACATGTATCAATATAGTCTCAAACGGTTTAAAGCAAGTTCTAGAGAATCATGTAATCATAAGAGCACTCAAGAAAGAAATTAGATTGATTTGTATAATGCATCAATCATTATAGGCTCAAAAACTCACAAGTATGATTATACAAGTCAGATTAAATCTAAACATGCTTCTTTCTCAATCAACATATCATATTAACATTGGCTCATAAAAAGGTTGACATCAAGCTCAATTCTCATGAAAATCTTCTCACTAATAAATCTGTTTTAGACTTATGCAATTCATATCTCATCATTGTATTAAAAAGGAACTAGAACACATTAAATAATAATAATAATAATAATAAAGACTCATAAAAAAAATAGTAGACAAAAATAAAAGAAATCCTAAATCGTTCCCCCCACACTTAATTCTTACATTGTCCTCAATGTAAGTCTATTAACCCAAATGAAAGAATCATGTGTAAGAGAAAAGAACTAATAACATAAGAATAGGAATAACTAAGACTCAAAACAAAACAAACTCATGCAACCTAAATAATCCTAAAATACTAAACAAAAATTAACAAGTAAACATAAAAAGATTAAAATCAAACTGACAAGGTATGTCTCAAGTCTCCCTTACTCAGACCTTGTTCAGAATGAATACTTCTAAATTGCTTAAAACACAACAAACTTTTTTTTTTGAAGAAGAGTAAAAATTATATTTACATCTAGTTATTTTCAAAACAAGGATCAGAAAGAAAAACAACCTCTTCTTGAGTAACATGATTTTCCAAAAAGAGTTTGAGTCTTTGTCCATTTACCTTGAATACGTTACCATTTTGAGGATTCTCAATGTCAACTGCTCCATAATGATACACATGCTTAACCACAAATGGGCCAGTCCATCTTGATCTCAACTTACCAGGAAATATGTGAAGTCTAGAATTATAAAGTAGAACTTTTTGCCCAACATCAAATATTTTTCTTGAAATTAACTTGTCATGAAATGCTTTAGTTTTTTCTTTATGAATTTTAGAATTCTCATATGCATCATTTCTGAGTTCCTCAAACTTTTGTTTCCAACAATGCTTAACCTGAAAAGAATTTAACAAAGAATCAGTGTGTGAAATTTCTGAAGCATTATCAAACTCACATTCAATTAAATAAGCTTCTAAAGGATCATGCAATGTGGTAGTGGTGAGATGTTCATGAACAAGTTCTTCAATGAAATCCACTTCATGTACTTCTGAATCATCACCAGGTTGCTTGCAAATGTTGAACACATTTAATTCTAAAGTCATATTTCCAAAAGAAATGTTCAAAATACCATTCCTGCAATTTATCAGAGCATTAGAAGTTGCAAGAAATGGACGGCCTAATATAACAGGAATTTGAACATTTGGATTTGAAACAGGATGTGTGTCCAAAACAATAAAATCAACAGGGAAGTAAAAATTATCAATTTGAACCAAAACATCTTCAACTATCCCTCGAGGAATTTTTACAGAACGATCAGCTAGTTGAAGTGTAACAGGTGTTTCCTTGAGTTCACCTAAACCTAACTGTTGATAAACAGAAAAAGGCAAAAGATTAACACTAGCACCAAGATCAAGCAATGCACGTTCTATTCTAGTGTTTCCAATGATGCATGAGATTGTTGGACATCCAGGATCTTTGAATTTTGGTGGAGTAAGGTGCTGAATGATTGAGCTCACACTTTCCGTCAGAAATGCTTTCTTTTGTACATTATGTTTCCTTTTAACTGTGCACATGTCCTTCAAAAATTTAGCATAAGATGGAACTTGTTTGATTGCATCCAATAAAGGAATGTTAATTTTAACTTGTTTGAAAAGTTCATAAATTTCTGCATTTTGATTCAAATTCTTTATTGTTTGCAACCTTTGAGGAAAAGGAGCAGGATGCATACCTTTTTCTTTGTCCAAATTTTCAAGAAGTTCAGACTTACCATCATTCTTACCATTACTTTTCGGAGGGGAATGAGGATCTTGGTCTTTTGATGGAATGTTTTTGTCAATTGCCTTTCCACTCCGAAGAGTTGTGATAGAACTGGCATTTTCCTGTTGAGTTTCATTGGAGCAAGAAACAAGACATTGAGTAGAAGGGTTAGGCTGAGGTTGAGTAGGAAACTTACCTTTTTCTTGAGTGCGTAATGAAGCTGTCAATGTGGACAAGGTGTTTTTGATCTCATTGATGTCCTGTGAAGTTTGGTTATTCACATTTGCTTGTGTTTGCATGAATGCTTGCAATGTCTCTTCCAAGGTTTGTACACGTAAAGGTTGATAGGAAAAAGTGTTGCCCGGCTTTTGAGATTGTGGTACCTGAACATGATTATTATTCTGCCAACTGAAGTTGGGATGATTTCTCCATTCAGGGTTATACGTTTCATAGTAAGGAGAAGGAAAAGGCTTTTTAAATGTGTTTATGGAATTTACTTGATCATGCAACGCTTCTTTAAGAATGGGAATGTTTGGACATTCAGAAGTGGGGTGTCCCATGATTTCACAAATTCCACAACTTTCTTCATTTTTAACCGTTTTGACTTCTTTTACTTCTCTAAGTTTCATGGCTTCAATCTTTCTAGCCAAATTAGTTACTTTAGCTTTTATCTCATCTTCTTGACTAAAATGATATTTTCCTCTGTTAGAAACAAGATTAGATCTATTGGAACTTTCAGAGGAATTATCTGTGTTCCAGGCTTGAGAGTTATCTGCCAAATGGTCTAGGTAGTCAAAGGCTTCTTCAGGTTCTTTTTCTAGAAACTCACCGTTACACATTGTTTCAGCAAATTGTTTAGTTTCGGGAGTTAAACTTTCATAAAAGAAACTAATAAGACGCCATTTTTCAAAACCATGATGTGGACAAGAACTTAACAAATCTTTAAAACGCTCCCAGCACTGAAAAAATGCTTCATTTTGATTTTGATTGAAATTTTGAATCTGTCTTTTCAAAGCAGTAGTTTTATGTGCTGGGAAAAATTTCTTTAGAAACTCAGTTTGTAATTCTTGCCATGTGCCAATTGACCTTGGTTTTAAATTATGAAGCCAAATTTTTGCTTTATCTTTTAAAGAAAAAGGAAATAATTTTAGCTTGACAATTTCATTTGTAATTTGTTGGTCATTAAAGGTGACACATACATCTTCGAAGTCTTTTAGAAACGAGTAAGCACTTTCCGATTCTAACCCATGGAAATTTGGAAGCAAAGCTATCATACCTGGTTTAAAACGAAAGTTGTTTGCATTGAGAGGAAAAATAAAACAAGAGGGTGATGAGCTTCGAGTTGGTTGCAAGTAGTCACGCATGGTGCGTACTTGTCTGTTCTCATCTTCAGCATGAACACTTTCATTGTCAGCCATGGTAGGAGTTGTATTAGAAAGATTACCTGAAAAAGTTTCACAATAAAATCTAACTAAACGACGAGATCTAAAATCACGTCGCCAAACAAGCATAAAACAAAGTTAATATACAGATTAGGCGGTATAACCAGCCAATAAAAATAAAACAAAGTTAATATACAATATAAATATAAATATATAGAAAATTAGGCGGTATAACCAGCCAATAAAAATAAATATACTTATAAACTTATATACTTAGTATTGCTTCCCCGGCAACGGCGCCAAAAACTTGATGGAGACTCAATTAAGAGTTGTAAACCCAAGTGCAGGTTATGTTCAAGTAATAAATTCTCGGGTGTCCGAGGTCGAACCACAGGGAAGCGTACTAGTAAGTATAAGTTTATAAATATATATATGAAAAAGAAAATAAACAAGATATTAGGGAATCAATAACAAAGAAAGTAAACAAGATATTAGAGAACAAAACAAACAAAATAACATAAAAGCAATTAAATAAGATATAAAAAACAATAAGAAAGGATGTTGAGGTTAGAGAATCCACTCTTGGTGTTATGCTAAGATTAATCTTGTTTTATTACACAATTGAAATCCACACATAAGGGAGGTTCCAATTGGAAGGTTTAGCAATTCAGTCCAAATTGTCCAACGTCCATAGCATATGATATTATGTTCATTTGGTGTCCTCAAAACTCATAAAAAGAGTCCAAGCATTCCTTATGCCAAGGTATATGTCTACAACAAATCAAGGTTATGAAACCAAGCATTTACTGTGCCATTTTCATTGTCAATAATGAATCAAGATCTCTACTTTGCAAGTATGATTTTAAACCAAAAGAAAATATTATCTATACTAGTGTTTATAAATGATGATTCATTTTGGCTCATGTTTAAGAGACTAACCTTAGCATTTACCAAGAGCTTCACCTCATCACCTAAACAATATGATTAGCAACACATACTAGATATGAATAAAATGAAAAGAAATGTAAGCAGCATAAGTAAATAAAAAAAAGAAAACTAGAGAAAGGAAAGAAGAAAAACTTAGAGAATTTTATTACAATGGCTAATATCCTACCAATGTATAATGTCTCATCCAAGGCCCTCTATTTATACACATTTTGGAGAGCTAAATGACAAGAGACAAGCTTTATAAATTTCAAAGGTAGGTATAATAGGTGGGTGCATTTTTCTAACAATTTTCGTCATGTTGTATGACAATTCTGATCAGCCAGCTTGATGGTCGATTTTGTCAATGTTGGAGGCTCGATCTGATCAAATGGTCTTCTAGAAAAATATACCCCTATCAGTTACGGATCCATAGCCGTTGGAATCAGATCATTTTCTCATGTGGATCGGAAGATATGGTCAAAATACCAAAACGGTGCAGAACAGACGTCATTGCACATCAGCCAACTTGATGGTTGATTTCGGTAGGAAAAAAGACTCCGTTTCTAGAAGTGTAAAACATGAAAAAGATAGATATGCCTCTTAACTTTGTACGGTTAAAATTTCAGCCTTATTTCTTCAGTGAAACTCCAGATATAGCTGATATGCCAAAAAGGTGTCGGAAGTGGAACTGAATTGGATTTGCCCTTAATTCTTGATTTAACCTAGTAATCTGAAATCACTCAAAGAAACTCATGAAAAACACTAAATTACATAAAAATATAAAAGATCATAAACACAAGTAGACTAAGCAATAATAACTCGTATTTGACACAAAACAATAATAAAACATAACTAAAAACTATATAATTATACGAGTTATCAGTAGACATATCTATGGACTTTGTATTGGGTTTACCTAGGACGACAAGGGGTAGGGATTCAATTTTTGTGGTAGTGGATAGGTTTAGCAAGATGGCACATTTTATCCCATGCCATAAAACTGATGATGCAACTCACATTGCTGACTTGTTCTTTAGGGAGATAGTGCGCCTACATGGTGTTCCTAGAAGCATTGTATCTGATAGAGATGTTAAGTTCCTTAGTTACTTTTGGAAGGTTTTGTGGGGGAAATTGGGTACTAAACTTTTGTTTTCTACTACTTGTCATCCATAAACTGATGGGCAGACTGAAGTAGTTAATAGGACTTTAACACAACTTTTGCGCACTGTTATACAAAAGAACTTGAAAACTTGGGAAGAATGTTTGCCATTCATAGAGTTTGCATATAATAGGACTGTGCATTCTACTACTTCTTATTCTCCATTTGAGATTGTTTATGGTTTTAATCCATTAACTCCCTTAGATTTAATGCCTTTACCTGTTGATGCAAGGAATAGTTTGAATGGGAGTAAGAAAGCTGAATTGGTGAAGTCTCTTCATGAAAAAGTAAAGCTTCAAATTGAGAAAAAGAATGCAAAAGTTGCTTCACAAGCAAACAAAGGCAGGAGGCGAGTTACTTCGAACCAGGTGATTGGGTCTGGGTTCATATGCGCAAGGAAAGATTTCCAGCCCATAGGAGAACCAAGTTGCATCATCGAGGAGATGGGCCTTTTCAAATCCTTGAGAAAATTAATGACAATGCTTACAAAGTAGACTTACCAGGTGCGTATAACGTTTCTGCTTCATTTAACGTTTCTGATCTTTCCCTTTATGATGTAGGTGATGATTCGAGGTCGAATCCTTTTGAGGAAAGGGGGGATGATGAGAACCAAGCTGGTATTGGACTTCAAGATCCATTGCATATTCCTATTGGGCCTATTACAAGGTTAAGATCCAAGAAGCTCAAGGAAGCTATGCAAGGATTGGTAAAAAGGACTTGGGAAGAATCTACAAGTCTTTTAAGCAATGTTAATCCATTCAATTTGGGCTGCTTGAATGAGGAAGACCAAGAATTGGTCCATGTGATCCAAGCTTCACATGATGGGCCATAGAGGAATTCAAGGGGGCGGTAATCTTAATGAATTAGTGGGCATGTTTTTAGTTCATTATCTAATATGAAGTGGGATCCAATTCATTGGTCCAATTCATTAATGTTGTGGTGTCTAAATTAGAACCTTTAGTTGAGTCTTTTAATTACTTAGGCTTTTGGGCTTGATTTATGTATTATGTCCATTAGGCTTAAGGGGTCTATCTTTATTAAACTTGTTGAACATCTTTTAATTATTTAGGTTTGGGCTTGAATATGTTCAGCCAATATTTTACATATTATTAATTAGTAGATTAGGGTTATTGTAGGGAGGCTATAAATATATGTCTTAGCCGCCAATTATCTTTTGATCAATTAAGTCTGATTTTATTCAGTGAGAGTTTTCTCTTTTTAGTTCTTGAAAGAACTTAGGAACTTATCAAAGAATTCTTTCTTTGTGGCGTTCAACCTATCAAACTTAGGTTCTTGAAACAAGAGTTCTTAGGGTTTAGATTACATGCTTAATCTAGGTTCTTTGAAACAGGCTTTTAAGGGTTTAAGTTTTCTTTGCCTGAATCTTGGCTTTTCTGGGTTAGGTATTTCAATTTGTTAGTGGGTTCAAAGGGTTTAACCCCTAGGGTTCACATCACCATGTCTACCAGAGCTATCTATTTGTATATGCTGGGCGCCACAGCAATCAACCCATTTGTGAGAAATAAAAATCTATGTTACTCGGACTCGAGTGTGAGTGTCGGACACTGGTATGTGTCCGACACGGGTATGTTTGATTTATATTAAGTTTTTCCACGTATTTGGAGGGTTCTTGGGGGATCATATCCCCATATCCATGTCCGGATATGCGTCGGACACGGGTACTTCAAGAAAAATGAAGAGTCGGAGCAACATAGATAAAAACCACCGAAGCTCCAATGTCATCCTAAACGTTCCAGGAATCACTTCCAATCTATGTTACTCGGATTCGGGGGTGAGTGTCGGATACGGATATTTGTTCGATATGGGTATGCTCAATTTTTTCAAAATGTTCCCATATATTTTGAGGATCGTATCCTCATACCCATGTCCGAATATGTGTCGGACACGGATACTTTAGATAAAATGAAGAGTCGGAGTAACATAGCTTCTAATTCCAATAATAACTCATTACAGCACAGAAATCATATCTGTATGAACTAGTAATACTTCAAAAATCAAGGACCTAACAATTTGAAGGAGAAAGAAAAAGAATAAACAGAGAAAATTTATACCTGAAGCAACAGCTTCACGCATTCAATCGATCCATTCTGAATCGATGAGTGCATTGGGGACAATAGACGATGGGAGGTAACCTTTGGCTGTTAAAGAGTGAAAAAGAAAAAAAAAGATTACTTAGAATAATTTTAAAAAACAAAAAAAGGTAAAAACCTTAATCTTCCTAACTTCCTTACATTGGCATGGTTATCCAACAAAACTTTCATAATACCTTTCCTGCGATGCTGCAAGCTGCAATGGTGTTCCAGCATCTGATTTGGCATCAATTTCAGCACCTTTGCTAATTAAATACTCCAAAAGTTTCTGAGTTCCTACATTAAACAATCCAACCAAAAATTTAAAAGCTATGTTACTCGGACTCGAATGTGAGTATCGGACACAGGTATTTGTCGGACATGAGTATGTTTGATTTATTCTAAAATTTTTCTATGTATTTGGACGGTCTTTTGGAATCATATCTCATACTCATGTCTGGATATGCGTTGAACATGGATGTCGCGGATACATTAAAAAAATAAAGAGTCAGAACAACATAATTAAAAGAATCATACAATATATATGTTACATACCCAAGCAAATGATTCATAAGAAAACAAAAAGCAATGCAAATGAACAATGAAAAATACCCATTTTTGCAACAAGATGCAAACGAGTATAGCCAAGATTATCTGCAGCACTGGGATTTGCGCCATTGTCAAGAAGATAAACAGCAATACTATGTTGGTCGCATAGGATAGCTGAATGTAGAGGAGTCAAACCTGAGAAAACAAAACAGTGAATTTCCACGCCAAAAAAAAAAAGCCCTAAAGTTAAAACGATGGCTTAAAGGGCAAGAAACACCTTTTTTTTTTTTTACTATTACCTTCACCATTAACGAAATCATCAACATTCAGTTTAAGTTCCTCGACAACATACTTGCATATCAATATTCTACCGACAATCGCAGCAAAATGGAAAATGGTTCGGCCGTTCTTGTCCTTATAACTGACTATTGTTTTGGCCAAATCTCCTCCTTTGGCTTTCTTCTCAGCCAACTCTGCTACCGAAGAAAGAAAGAAAAAAAGTTACCATGTCTAAAGCTTTCAAGAAACGAAAATGGGTATTAAGTTTCAAACCCTTGAGGCGATCGAGATCTCCTATACAGGCCGCACCAAACCAGTCGTATTATGCATCTTCATCTGAACGTCAAAATCACAAAAACAACGATATCTTAAAGAAAAAACAAGAAAAGAAAAGGAGTAGAAAGGAATGAATCATAGAGTAAAACAAGACCTTCAACAGAATAAAACGCCATTTCAAAGATCAACAAGTTTGCTAAGGAAATGATTGGAATTTGTTGCAAGAGGATTGTTTCAGCCCTTTCAGGTTTCAAGAGAGTGGAAGAAATGCGACAAGACAAACAGGGATGCTGGGAGTGGGAGAAATGCTATTTATGACTTGTGGGTAAAGGTGTTTATGGGTTGGGTTGAAATTCAAATTTTATTTTATATTTAGGTTCGATTTTGAGAGGGTTTGAAGGTATTGTTTATTATATATAAAAAATAATATTTTATTTTTTTATTAATATTTATATATTTTTACAATTAAATTATAAAATAATATTATTTTAATATATAAACAATGATTTAAATTTGTCGGATATAACGGATTGTTCGACTCATGAACAAGTCTAGTTATGAGCTTGTAGAAGTCTAGTTGTGGAAGGCCTAGGCGGTTGGCCCAAGTTCTTGAGTTCGTGTTCTTCTACACTCTATTTGGACTTTTGATTTACAAAAGACGATAGAGAAAACTGAAAGGAAACAAAAGGAGTACTATATCTTACATAAAGTAATGGTGTGATAAGAAGTGTTTATGTGTCGGGTTCGAGCGAATTTATGTCTTACATTTATAATTTTTTTGTTGTATAAGTTTGATTTTGTCAGGTAAAATCATTATTCAAGTTCGTATAGATTTATTCATTCAAATTTATAAATAAAGAGATCGATCTCTATATAAAAGATATTGATCCATATATAAAAAGAATCTATATCTTCTAAAATCTATATTTTTTAATAGTAAAACGAGCCGAATCAAGTATGGATAAAAAGTATCATGTGTTTGGGATATTTTAGATGGGTAGACAGAAAATAAAATTGGAATCAAAATTTTGAGACACGATGAATCGTTTTTTTTAAATAATTATTTGTTCCCACACAAAATTTGCTAACGGGTTAAGGCAATAACACTCCCAGAAATCAGGATACAACGAAATTTTATGAATATAGACAACCAAAAGACACATTCAAAGAGGTATGTCTTTTCAAAATCAAATTACATTATTTTACAAAACATAACAACTTATTGATGTTATTATTTCAATCGGTGTCTCCTTTCATCCAAACAACACAATAGATAGTTACAATACATCATTTTATCCAAACGACACAATGGATGATTACAATGCATGCTTTCATCCAAACAACGCAATAAATGGATATAAATTTTGTAAACTAATGTTACAACAATCCCCCACTAGATAAGCTTATATGGTATCACAACAAAGACGGACGATACATTATGAGAAGCGGATGAGTCAAATAGAACCGAGGACATGTTTGGACAAAATAGAGACATATGGAAAAAGCTATGGGAAACTATTATAACTTACAAAGTTAAGCTGTTTGGGTGGGGATTATGTCACGAAAATCTCCCAACTGCTACTAAACTTGCAATAAAAATACAAATACTGGAGACTCGATGTACAAGGTGTGAGAATGAGATGAAGACATATATCCATGCACTGAAAGAATGTGAACTGTCCAAAAAAGTGTTGGAAAGTAGCCATTACTCGAATGAACTGGTTCAAAACCCAGTTGATAGTTGTGTCGAGTGAGTGAAGGCTGCTTGTCAACAATTACAGTTTGAGGTTTTTGAAAATTTCATAATGACTATTTGGACATTTTGGAACGTAAGGAATGCAGAAAAGAGGCAACAGAAACAGACCGAATGAAGGATTGTGGACAACACCAAACTCATGCTCATGAGTACAAGCAAGCTCATGAACAACCAAATGGTAGCATGCCAATGTGGCTCGAACCTACTGGAAACCACCACCATTTCAATTGTACAAAGTCAATTTTTATGTGGCATTCGATACTCATCTTCAGATAGGAGGTGTTGGAGTGATTATTCGTGACCATCAATGGTTTGTTCTGGGAAGGAAAACAATAAAAGTCAGTAAGGTGAATGCTGCTTGTATAGCTAAAGCATTAGCAACTGTTAAGGCAATGGAGGTAGCAAACCAGATGGGTTTCCAAAGAATCATATTGGAGGGAGATGCGTTACTAATTATCAAGAAGCTGATGGTTGATGAATATGATTTCTATAATATTGGACCAATTGTGACCAAAGGGAGAAGCATGGCTAAATTTTTTGATGAATGCTTAATGCAACATACAAGGCGACAGGGGAATGAAATAACACATAAGTTAACTCGTTTCAATTTGAAAACAATTGAGAATTTGTTTTGGCCGAAAAAATATCCAAATTTTATTCATCAAACAATTATATAAGATGCTATCAATATTATATGATAAATGAATTTCATTTTAAAAAAATCATCAAATCGATTGAATCCATAATTAAAATAGTTCGTTTTTGATACACTGACAGTGAATCTTATACTGACACCTCATAAAAAAACTAACCACTAACCTTAACTACTAATCCCTAACCCCTACAACTTAACTTTAATACATGGCTAGGATGCACTGATTGTGTGCATCAAATATTAATCCTAACTAAAAATCGCAAATATGTTTTATTTGAAATTGGCATCCATGTTGTCAAATGTCAATGGCTTTTTCTTTTTTTTGGTTACCCAAGGTATACCCATGCTTCGTTCAGAACTAATATTTTGAGGTATTGTCGGACATCAAGACGAGGACCTCTCCCAAAAAATTTTTTTACATTCACAAAAACTCGAACTCGAAATCACTTGGCGATTAGAACCATTTCCACTGATGTCAACCTTCGTCGCTAAATGTCAATGGCTTTGAAAGCGAAACTTCCTGTAACAGACAAACATGTCTAGTAAACTAACTAGTCAAACCTTGGAAATATATACATATATATAATAAATTATTATTATTTTAGGTTAGGGTTTCTTAAGCCATTTCCTGCCTTGTATGTTTATCTGCCATCTTTCAGTCCTCACTCATTATTTACCATTCTCATCATCATTGTTACTACAACTACTATCTATCCTTCTCTAACCCTAAAATATTCATGTGCGCTTGTCTTTTACATTTGTCCATATCGACAAGGTAAATAATCGATTAGTCATGGGGTTCTTTTTTTTTTTTTTTTTCTTTGCTGATTTAATCTATGGATTTGAGTGGGGGGTCGAATTGGGTTACTTTTCGATGATGGGTTTTTGTTTGATGGATTGATTCGTGTGATTTTGGTTTTTTTTTTTAATATCGGGTCTTCTTTTGATTTGATTGTGATTTGATTCATACTGAATTATGGGATAATATTACTCTCTAATCCTTTGTATCATTCTATTTAATTATTTGATTTTTATCATTTGGATTGGGTGTAATTTCCCTTCTACTGCATTTTGAATTTCTTCAATTTCTTTCCCGGTTTATTTAATCTGTGTAATTTGATCAATTTGCATATGAAAGTTAAAGTTCCTGATTCTTTGACCTCCCTGTTACTTACATTGGTGAAATTCCTCTTGCTAGATTATATTCTATCGGTTTTCGACCTCTCTATCCTTGTCCTTAATTTTTTATTTAATTATGTCTTTTATACGTTTTTTTGGATGTTATTTTCTCTGTCTAGTTTATTCTTTTGCTGCTTGTTTGAATGCTTCTGGTTTATTTTTGTTACATATAGCCTTTGAACCCGCCTGGTTGAAATCCTAATCCCAACCCCCCCTAAAAAAATCAATATAAAACTCTACTTCGCCTTGAGTGTGACGATGCTCCCTTTGCAGATTTTCATTAAAAAATCGGTTCTTCTTCGATTAATGGTGCAATGGTTTACATAACATCGTGGGACGAATTTGTTGATCGAACCGTACAGTTGTTCCGTGCGGATCCTGAATCTGTATGTTAACTTTCCTCTCCCTTTTTTTTCTCTATCTCCCACTCTTGTTATTGTTATTATATAAATGGAAATTTTGGTCTGATTAACGCAGTTAGGGTGTTTGCTAAATATTAGTTATGATTGTTACTGACTTTTGTTTGGGGGTCTATTTTTCTGGATTTGGATTGGGGGGACCTAGACGCGGTACTGCATGAAGTACTGGCATTGCGATGGAAAATTGGTTTTGAAGGTTACTGATAACAAAGAGGTACAAATTGCATTCCCTAATTGCTTAGATTATTGACTTTGTTTGAATCAAATGTCATGGTTGAAAGTGTTAAATGATGTTTATTGCCGAAGAATTAGGTTAGATTTGAGATCAATTAAAAAAATGTGTGAGAATTTGAACATATGTTTACCTTGAATGAATTTGCTCATATGCATCATGTGGATAATGTACTTGAAATTGTATCCATTTTATCTCTCTTGATGGAATTGCAGTAATTATTTCCTTTTTCTATTTTTTGTTGGTTTGTTGTGTCTTAGTTTCTGAAGAAGATGGATGTACAGGGAACATTCCTTTTCCGTTAACAGTTTGGATTATTACTATGCCGTTTGAATAGAGACTAAGAGCTTTGATGGCATGTTGTTGAAGGAAATGGAAACTGCAAAACTCTTGATCATAGATAATGGAAGACCTAGGTTTCTTAAAGTAGCCTTATGAACCTGGTCCGACTAATCCCTTGGTAAAGTTGGCACAAACATCTCTTGTTAGTTTCCTATTTTTTGCAGCCAAGTTGTCTAGAGTATACAGCAGAAGTAGCAATTAAACATATTCTTTTTTCCATGTCTGGCCAAATTAGAGAAATACTATTACGTTTGACTATTTCATTAGCGGAAATAATGCATGTGTGAATCTTTTTGTTTTTTGGATAATTGAAAATTCATTCCAAAATCCAACAAGAAGCAAGCAACCTGCTACAAAGAATATAGTGTGTAAGCCTTGCAAAGATTGGCTTATGCCCCATTGTACACAGAGTTTTATTTGCATCATTGTTAAAAGTATTAGAAAACGTGCAAAATCGAGCTTTGACAGAATCTGCAATCAGTTGGAAAAACTTCTTCTGGTGCTCTTCCTTTTGTTGTATGCTTATGCGAATTCCTTTCCCACCATAAGTGATAGATGGTTGCTGTCCAACAAACCTAAACAAAATGGCCTTGAAAGATTTTCCTTTAAACTGTGAAGATGCCCACTGAAGATCATTCTGCCAAATCCGAAAAGTGAACGAACAAGAGAAAAACAAATGATCCCTGCTTTCCTCCTCATATTGGCATAGTAAACATGTAGCAGGCTGAACAAGTCCCCAGGATTTCAACTTATTCAGAGTGCTGAGTCTGACCAATATAGCCAACCAGGCAATGAAAGAGTACTTTGGCACATTGAAGGAGAATCATACTAAGTGATGCCAAGACTCTGTGTCATGCTTTCTTCGTAGATGATTCCACGTGTCTGAAGTAGAAAATCCACCAGTTTTAGATGCTAACCATTTTACATTCCCATTCTCACCCTTAGAGAAGATTAGAAAGCTTTGTGCAATCTCCCTCAATTTCAAGATTCTTCTCCACCCCCAGCTGCATGAGTGAATCTTTTGCCAGTGCCTTTATGAAATTTTTTTCAGTTGTATTAAAAGAACTTTAAGGAAGCCATTTCTATGAGGTTAGCATTAACTGGTGAAGAGTTGCAGTTGGTGTTTTGAGAAAATTTTCTATTATATGGACAAAATGTCCTTTTTTTTTAGATCTTCAAAATTCCTTAATAGTTATGCTTGCTTGCTTTCCATGAAAACTGAGTTGCTGAGTTGTGTTTAGATAAGTTTACAGGAAGTGTTAAATTGATTTATTAACTCACAAATTTTAAGTTTGTACTCGAAATAATGTTTTGAAAGGTGATGAATGGCATAAAAGTTTTAACCATCTCAGTTTTATCTGACCTATATGTCCTTGGGTGATCAGTTCATAGTTTCAGGATTCTGGAACCTATGTCTTTCTTCAGCTGTTTGATATGTTTCAATTTTTATTTGGGCAGATTTTCGTTGTAATCCTTTATATTTTCTTGATGCAGTCGGTGTAAAAAAAAATTATCTTCTTTTTCATTTGACAATCTTTTTTTTTATTAAAAAAAAAGCAAATATATCTTTCCTTTTTCACAAATTTAAAAAATGCAAATTTATAATATCTGCTGCTGGGTACTGCATTGACCAACTCCTTAAGACTTTCATCAATCAATATTTTTTTGTCACTTTGACTTAGAAGAAGTGTGTAATGTTAAGAATTGGCACTTCTTATCAGAACATCTTTATAGGTTTCAAGCTTAAGTGATACAAGAGCATAATTGAAAAGCCTACACCAATCATTTGTGGTTTTTGGGTTTAGAACTTCGTGCTAAGGTCCAATGTGCTATTAGGGCCATGGTTGGATATGATGAAGGGTGCATTGGATAAGAATCCTGTGTTGCTTGAATATCTCAAGTTTGAATGTGTAAGAACCTAATTGAAACCTGCTATGTTACTCGGACTTGGGTGTGAGTGTCAGGCACGGATATGTTCAATTTTTTCTAAGATTTTCATGTATTTGGAGGGTATGTGTCCGACTCGGGTATGTTCAAATTTTTCTAAGATTTCCATGTATTTGGAGGGTCCTTGGAGGATCATATCCCCATACCCATGTCCGGATACGCGTCGGACACGGATACTTCAAGAAAACTGAAGAGTCGGAGCAACATATGAAACCTGCACGTATCAGCTAATAGCTTCTGGACTGGACCAAAGGCCCAAAGATGTCGAGAAATCTCTTATAAAAGTTAGTATAATCAGTTTGTTGGGAAAAAATGATACATCAGCAATCACAATTAAATCTCAATTCTGCTTCTGTCTCCCTCCTCGTCTTTGCACTCTTACACATCTGCTCAGTAAATATGATATTCATGTATTCTTTTGAGGTTTTTTTTTTCCCCTTCTACCGTATTTTCGGCCTTTAGATTTTTTAAGGAAAAGAACTGATCAGTTTTAATTTTGAGACTTTTGAATGGGAATCTATGACATCTGGATTTGATGTTACTCTTGCTTCTTTTAGGCTTTTATATGCTATGGGGTTTGCCCATGATGAACTATTTTACTTCTTATTAGTGCCTCAAGTTCAAGACAGATCAAGCACAGGAGGCCAAGAAGATGGAGAAACTGAACAACATATTCTTCACTTTGATGGCTAGGGGACCTGACGGTAATGTTCTTCATTCTGTATGTAGCAAAACACAAATCATCATCGTTCGATGAAGGTCGTGTGGCAATTAAACACATGGTATTCGAACTTATTCCTCGAGAAAAGTGTTGGGGGGGGGGGGGGGGCATAATATTTTCTGTTTAAGAAGGCAATGGGTTTGGCTAGGATGTCCATACTCCTGCAAGTAATTGTCTTGTAAATGTCTTAAAAGTTAAATTGATACAAAAATACCATGGAGTTTCTTTTTGACATACAATGAAAACCCAAAATCCAGAATCTAATTGGATAGATTCCAACTATGTTGCTTTAACTTTTCATTTTTCTTAAACTACCTTTGTCTGGTGCATATCCGGACATGGGTATGGGGATATGATCCTTCAAGGACCCTCCGAATACATGAAAATCTTGGAAAAAATTAAACATTCCTGTGTCTGACACTCAAACCTGAGTCCGAGTAACATAAGATTCCAAAGATAAGGCTGTGGAAAAGAAACCCCTCTCAAACGGGTACAATTGAAGTTTTGCCATTGTCCCATGGAGTTTATTTACTGTTATGAACAATTTTTTTTCAAACATTTTCTTTTATCATTTATCGGTGTATGTTTGGTTTTGTATCTGAATGTTCTAACTTGTTAGCATTCTTCATTTTGATGCAGTGGACATGTCAGAAATTACAGGTAAAGAACAGATCGAAGCACAGCCAGCAAAGAAGGGAAGGGGAAGAAAACAGTAGCTAGCTTGATTTGCAGGTAGACACAGGGTTTTTGAACAAATATGATGAATTTTAGGGAGAAATTTTGTGACTTATGATTTGAAAATGCTCAGATTGTCCAAATTTTCCTGGAAATTTTAAGATGATTTTCTTGATTTTCTGAATTCCCTCCGATACAGATTCAATTTCTGTAGATTATAGTACAAAGTTTCATTATGTTCCCTTTTGAGTTGGATTTAAGCTCCCAATCCATCACTAATATGATAATTTTTGATATTATATAAAAATACGATACGAATATAACATGTTTAATAAGGATTATTATTTGGTACATCGTCAGTGAATTTTTTTAACTCCACAAGCGGTGTTCACACACTTTCGTAATTTTTTATACGGTTTTTATTTTTACAAAGTGGCCGTTGGATTTAACAATATAATCGTACTCGTCGTGCACGTAAATTTTCGAATCGATCCGATATCCTTATCATATCAATCGAGAATACTGTCTTTTTCAATGTATATTTAACGGTTGAAAGTTTTTTTATGTTGAGAAAAATATTTAAACTTTTTTAATTTATTCGAAATTCGACGTGCATGATCTACGCGAATAGAATATGAAATATGACGATCGAATTAAAAATATATAAATCGGATGAAAGGTTACGAAAACGTGTATACACCGTTTATGGAATTAAAAAAATTCACTGATAATGTATCAGATAATAATTTCTTTAATAAACATAAATATAATATAATAAATAATAATCTCTTTAATAAACATAAATATAATATAATAAATATGATATGATATGATATGTTTAATTTTAATTAATATCATATATTTAATACATATTAGATAGGTTCATGAGATGGATTGTGGTTGGAATTTTTTCACACTTTACTCAAGTTTGAGCCGGGTCGGATTGGGGTTAGTTTGTAAGCTCGAATCATTGTTTAAAAAAAATATTTTTATATTAATATTTTTATGTTTTTATAATTAAATTTAAATAAAAAATATTTTTTAATTAATAAATAATAGTTCAGATTAAATCGGTTTAAATTGAAAAAATGATTATCTAAACTCAATTTCATATGAGTCGAGTTTATTAGATTGGATGAGTAGTTCGATTTTTAAACGGATTTAATATATATATATATATATATATTGATTTTATATTTTATAATTTTTATTGTTTTTATATTTATATAATTGATGTGGAAAAATATAAAATATAATATTATAAGCAAATGATCAAATCTATACGGAACTGTCTATTTGCTGTAAATGTGTGTGAAAGTCAGAGTTCAGATTGATTAAAAACCTGTTTTAAACGTCAATTCTCAATAATTAAGCTTCGCTTTGTTGACAAGTGACGTACATGAATTACAGGGCAGGGCACAGCTTTCCGCTAAACTAGTCAGGTGGGCTCTGCCTCTGCAAGATATTTACGAAACTGTTTGTTGTTTGAAAATTGAAAGCTTTAATCACAAAGTCGTCAATGTAAGGACGGATATTTTTTTATTTTTTATAATATTTGAATTCGTAAAATTATTTTAAAATTAAAATTCGTTTATTATTCGTACGAAATTCGAATATTATTATCTGAATTTGAATTAAATAATATTATTTATTGGATATTCGAATTCGTTAAATATTTGAATTCAATAAATAAAAAAAATCAAATCAAATCAAATAAAAAATAAAATAAAATAAAAATTAATTTTAAATTTAAATAAACGGATAATGGATTCGGATATCCGAATCGCAAAAGTAAGCGGATTTCAATATCCGAATCCGTTATCCGGATAAATAATGTAGATCCGGATAATGGATATCCGAATCCATTTATATCCAAATTTGTAAAAAACAGATCGAATAATTATAAATATCCAAATTTATACTATTCATTGTCATTCTTAGTCGAGTCGAGGATGAACGATAACAGTCCCTGGAGTTTGGTTCAAATTTGGACCAAAACTTTTAAAAAAATTCTAAGTAAAGCTCCTTAAAATAAGCTTCTCGTAGACTCTATTACATGTGTAATTTATCATGTTTATATGTAATTTGTGTCATATTTATATGTAAAAAAAATTATATTATTTAAAAAATTACATAAATACATGACATAATGTTATATTTATATATAATTTACATATTTATATAAAAAATTACATCTAAACAAAATAATTTTATATAATTTTATCATATTTATATATAATAAAATTTATTTTAAACTCACCCAACAAGTTTACTTTTACAACACCCCAAACTTTCGGGAAGTTCTACCGTAAGTTTGTTACGGTAAGGTTTTGGTAAGCTCCAAACCTGGTAACCTAAGTAGCAGGTTACCAGGTCACCATTTTTTACATATGAACATGACACATTACATATCAACTTGACGAATTACATATAAAACATGACAAATTACATATAAACTTGACAAATTGAAAAATTACATATGAACATGACAAATTACATATCAACTTCACGAATTACATATAAACATGACAAATTACATATAAACTTGACAAATTGAAAAATTACATATCAACTTGACAAATTACATATGAACTTGACAAATTACATATGAAAAATTACATATGAACATGACAAATTACATATGAACTTGACAAATTACATATGAACTTGAGAAATTCACGAATTACATATGAACATGATAAATTACATATTAACTTGACGAATTACATATGAACTTGACAAATTACATATGAACTTGAGAAATTCCCGAATTACATATGAACATGAGAAATTACATATGAACTTGACGAATTACATATGAACTTGACAAATTACATATGAACTTGACAAATTCCCGAATTACATATGAATATGATAAATTACATATGAACTTGACGAATTACATATGGACTTGACAAATTACATATGAACTTGAGAAATTCCCGAATTACATATGAACATGAGAAATTACATATGAACTTGACGAATTACATATCAACTTGACAAATTACATATGAACTTGACAAATTCCCGAATTACATATCAACATGAGAAATTACATATGAACTTGACGAATTACATATCAACTTGACAAATTACATATGAACTTGACAAATTCCCGAATTACATATGAACATGATAAATTACATATGAACTTGACGAATTACATATCAACTTGACAAATTACATATGAACTTGACAAATTCCCGAATTACATATGAACATGAGAAATTACATATGAACTTGACGAATTACATATGGACTTGACAAATTACATATAAACTTGAGAAATTCCCGAATTACATATGAACATGAGAAATTACATATGAACTTGACGAATTACATATGAACTTGACAAATTACATATGAACTTGAGAAATTCCCGAATTACATATGAACATGAGAAATTACATATGCACTTGACGAATTACATATGAACTTGACAAATTACATATGAACTTGAGAAATTCCCGAATTACATATGAACATGAGAAATTACATATGAACTTATCGAATTACATATGGACTTGAGAAATTACATATGAACTTGAGAAATTCCCGAATTACATATGAACATGACAAATTACATATGAACTTGACGAATTACATATGAACTTGAGAAATTACATATGAACTTGACAAATTCCCGAATTACATATGAACATGACAAATTACATATGAACTTGACGAATTACATATGAACTTGAGAAATTACATATGAACTTGACAAATTCCCGAATTACATATGAACATGAGAAATTACATATGAACTTGACGAATTACATATGAACTTGACGAATTACATATGAACTTGAGAAATTCCCGAATTACATATGAAAATGAGAAATTACATATGAACTTGACGAATTACATATGGACTTGACAAATTACATATGAACTTGAGAAATTCCCGAATTACATATGAACATGAGAAATTACATATGAACTTGACGAATTACATATGAACTTGACAAATTACATATGAACTTGACAAATTCCCGAATTACATATGAACATGAGAAATTACATATGAACTTGACGAATTACATATGAACTTGACAAATTACATATGAACTTGACAAATTCCCGAATTACATATGAACATGAGAAATTACATATGCACTTGACAAATTACATATGAACTTGACAAATTCCCGAATTACATATGAACATGAGAAATTACATATGAACTTGACGAATTACATATGGACTTGAAAAATTACATATGAACTTGACAAATTCCCGAATTACATATGAACATGAGAAATTACATATGAACTTGACGAATTACATATGGACTTGACAAATTACATATGAACTTGACAAATTCCCGAATTACGTATGAACATGAGAAATTACATATGAACTTGACAAATTACATATGGACTTGACAAATTACATATGAACTTGACAAATTCCCGAATTACATATGAACATGACAAATTACATATGAACTTGACGAATTACATATGAACTTGAGAAATTACATATGAACTTGACAAATTCCCGAATTACATATGAAAATGAGAAATTACATATGAACTTGACGAATTACATATGGACTTGACAAATTACATATGAACTTGACAAATTCTTGAATTACATATGAACATGAGAAATTACATATGAACTTGACGAATTACATATGGACTTGACAAATTACATATGAACTTGAGAAATTCCCGAATTACATATGAACATGAGAAATTACATATGAACTTGACGAATTACATATAAACTTGACAAATTACATATGAACTTGACAAATTCCCGAATTACATATGAACATGATAAATTACATATGAACTTGACGAATTACATATGGACTTGACAAATTACATATGAACTTGACAAATTCCCGAATTACATATGAACATGATAAATTACATATGAACTTGACGAATTACATATTAACTTGAGAAATTACATATCAACTTGACAAATTCACGAATTACATATAAATATAAAAAATTACATCTAAATATAACAAATCATTACAAATTTGATTACTTAACATATAAACGTGCTAAATAAAATATAAATATAATAAATTACATATAGATATAAAAAAATATTTATATGTTTAGAAATTATGTTTTTATCACTTAACATTAATAAAAATAATTATTGATTTAGTTACAGATAAAATAACATTATTTGAACTTAAATAGACATATTTAATTGGATAATATTGCTTCACCCACTTCTTTAAATTGTTAACAGACAATTACATATGGTAGGTCAACATAATTAATGACATTGTTTAAATAACTACATCTCTATATTCAATGCATTCCTTATTTGTCAACTAGTTTAGTTGACGCTGAGATATGGGTTTTGTTTTCTTAGTTCCTGAGTTTTAGCTGAGACAGGTTTAGGGTTCTACGAAAGCGCAACAGACGGGGTTTATCTTCTACGAAAGCGCAACAGCTGAGATATTCAAGCACATTATTGAACCAAATATTCCATACAAAGGTTAGTATACAATGTTTAAGTTATATAATTTTCATGGAATCAGTTTTTTTACTTGTTAGTGAATAGAATGTTTAACTAATACAATTTTCATGGAACCGGTTATTTTAGTTGTTATAAATTATATAATATTCATAATTGCATATTTTCATGGGTAGTGATTTTGATGGGTTACTTAATAGAATGTTTAAGTTATAGCATTTACATGGAACCGTTAATTTTACTTGTTATAAAATATATAAATTTTAAGTAATACAATTTAATTTTTTGCCTTTACAAGATATATGCTTTTTTGTTTTTTTTTTCTTCAGAATTATAATGGATTCTACAACACAACATTTTCATGAGGATCGTCCTTCGAATTCAGAATCTCCTAATGTTGTTGAATGTGAAGGTTCAATTTCTCATAATAATAAGGGTTTCAGTAGATTATGTAGAGAAGAGATAATTGGTATGAGTTTTGATTCATTGGATGCTGCATGGGAATTTTACAAGGCATACGCTTTTCAGAAGGGTTTTGGTGTTCGTCGGGGAAGTACAAGACGTAATGATACTGGTGATCTTGTAGGTCAACAATTTTGTTGTACAAAAGAAGGATTCAAGATTGACAGAAAAGAAATGCTAGACCGTTGTCTAGAACCGGATGTAAGGCTAGTGTACGTGTCAACATGCAGGTTTTTGGGAAGTGGGTAATCACATATTGTGAGAAGGATCATAATCATGATATGTGTGATTCATCTCATAAACCTTTTATTCGGTCACATCGAGAAATTAAAGATTCAGATTTAGCTTAAGCTAAAGCTATGAAATCTGTTGGGGTCTGTACATCACAGATCATGAACTACCTTGTTCAACAAGCTAGTGGATTCCAAAATGTTGGTTTTGTTGCAAAAGACCTTTACAACGCGCTACATGCCTGCAGTAAAGCTGAAATAGCGGATGGCGATGTGAATGCTGTTATTTCTTACTTTGAAATGAAGAAGGAATTGGATATTGGTTTTTATATGAAATATAGCACTGATGATGATACGCGATTGCATAATCTCTTTTGGGCAGATGCTACTTCACGGTCGGACTATGCATGCTTTGGGGATGTTATAGCGTTCGACACCACGTATAAGAAGAATGCTTATGATAGGCCTCTGATGCCTATAGTCGGTGTCAATCACCATCATCAAACAATTGTTTTTGGAGTTGTTATACTTGCTGATGAGACAACTGATACCTTTGTGTGGGTTTTGAGAACTTTCCTAGAAGCAATGCATAACAAACGTCCTATTTCAGTTGTTACTGACGGGGATAGGGCAATGCAAAGAGCAATTAGAATTGTTTTTCCCGATGCTAGACACAGGCTTTGTACGTGGCACCTAGCTCGCAATGCACAGGCAAATATCAGTGATCCATTATTTGCTAAGGCATTTTGTAGATGCATGACTTCATGGTGGACACCGAATGATTTTGATCGTGAGTGGACTGTAATGATTAGACAATTTAATGTTGAAAAGCACCCTTGGGTAGTCGAAAAAGATAGAACTAGGGACATGTGGGCACAAGCATATATTACAGGACAATTTTTTGGGACATTACGAACCACACAAAGGTGTGAGTCCTTGAACGCTTCGCTTGCTATATACTTGAAGTCGAAAAAAACATATCTTGACTTTGTTCGTTCAATTGATCAAGGGGTGAGTAGAATGCGGACCAAGGAATTGGAGGCTGATTACTTCAGTAAGGAGACAAGGCCATACCATTTAAGCAAGTTAGATGACATTGAAGGTCATGCGGCAACTATGTACACAAGGGAATCATTCTCTCTTTTCCAAGACGAGCTTCAGCAGGAGACGTTGTATCGTATTCGTGAACCAATTGTAGAAAATGAATTAACGCGGACCTATTATTTAGCCAAGTACAGGGAACCTGACCCAAGGGTTGTAGTTGTCTTTGATGCAGCTGCGCAAACTATTGAATGTTCTTGCCAAAAATTTGAGACAGTTGGTTTGCCTTGTAGGCATCAAATTCATGTGATGAAGCTTGAAGATATGTCTCATATTCCTGCATCTTTGATTATGCATCGATGGACGAAAAATGCCAAACTGTGTGCCCCATCGTTTGTGCAGAATGATGTTGCACCCGAGATGATGCAAATGGTGCGGTATGCATCACTAAGTTCTAGTTGTAACCGAATGTGCTATGTAGCATCCAAAACAACTGAGTCGTTTAATAGAGCAAGAAGTGAAATTAATAGATTGACTGTTGAAATGGAGGAATTGTGTGAGCTGAATAATCCCGTAGCTGAGATCTCAAAGATAGGAAAAGTACGAGACCCTATTACGAGACGGGGTAAAGGGAAAGAAGTAGGGAAAAAGCAAACACCGTCCAAAGTTAGAAAGTGTGGTTACTGCAGAATGGAGGGACATAGTAAAGTTACTTGCCCACTTTTGAAAATTGGAATGCAAAGTGCTGGTCTCGACAACCTTACTTCTAATAGTGACAATGAGTTCCAATATTCAGTACAACATGTGAGATTTACATTACTTATAATTTGTGTTTTTAAAGTTTTAACAGTATGATGTTGGGTGATTAATTACCTTATATCCTCATAGGGAGAATATGAAGTGGAGACTGAAGCCTTTTTCCCAACTATGCATGCTGAAGAGAATGACAAGATGCAGGTAATGTTTAATTTTATTTCTTCTACGCTTTTATTGGTTTTGGGTACTGCGCTCAATGAAACAATTAATTGTTCAGCATATGACTAACTTTATATTTAATACTTTTAGGACGACTCTTTTTCATTCAGCAATTACGAAGAAAGATATAATGAAGCTAAACAATCAGACTTCTCTAGCTGGTTTAGATCACCAAGTTAGTAGGTGAAGTGTAAGATACAATTGTGAGACTTCAATCTGCTAATCTTTCCATATTTATAAAATTTCAACTTGACAAGTCTATGATACCATTGCATTTCCATCATAATATTTGTAGATATGTTCCAACTTCTTTTACTTCTTTTACAGGGGCTTTAATCTCATCCAAGTCAAATGCACAAAATCAATGGCTATGTATTGCAAACACAAGAATTGCCTCAAGTTATTAATTACCAATTCAAATCACAAGTTATAACTTTATTTAAAAAATTTTGTGGTATGTTATGTATTTAAGACTTTTTAAATACATATGAGTTACTATTATGTAATAGATGCATATCATGCATCCTTTATTGTTTCAATTGCATGTAGCCAAGTATCGTCCCAAAATCAATGTGATGTTGAGGTAGAAAATGTTCAGAGGAAAATTATGGACTGTAGCCAAGTACTCCAAACGTTCTACAAGAATTATTTTTCCAAAAAAACAAAGGTTGTACAAAAATCCCCAGACAATATTCACTAAGACACAGGACTGCACTTTCTTTCATAGCATTTACATTGTATATTTTTCTGCTGAGAAACAAAGCAAAGGCGATGCCACATGAAAATCTATAAAGACCATTCCAACTCAGCCATATAAAATACATATTGTTATGAGAGCAAAAAATACATATTTCTGAACTGATTCTTCTGCTGAAACAAAATTAAAATACTAGAAAGAGATTATAACCAACTCCACCAGACCATTCCAACTAGCCATATTTTCAATACTCCAGAACAACAGATTTTCAACCCACCTAAACATTCGTACACTAATATGAAGATGTTCATAGTACAAATTTAATAACCAAAAACAACAGAAATGTGGACTGAACTTTGCAGACGTAGAATTGTAACATTACATTTATTTCACGATCTTCCCCATCTTTCTCTAAGTACATGGCACTATTATCCTTTGCGTCATAAACATTCCCATGTTCATCAAACTTCTCATCTCCTAGCATCAAAAGACACTGATCCCAGTCCTTGAGTTCCTCCTGATCAAATAAATTCATTCAAAAAATATAATAAAAAACTTTGTACGTGACAACCCTACATTGATCTAGAGAATGATTAGCTTGTTAATAGTGCATCTGAGCACACATTACAGAAGCGAAATCTTCATCAAAATGACCCAAAGATTTGACCATTCATGGCAATGTTTACTGTTTCATAACCTTACTTTGGGTATATCTGATTGTGCTAATTGAACTATAAAATTGTATTCACATTCTCAGAGTCTCAGACCTTATATAATTCTAACCAGATCATCCCACTGCAATCAACCATAGAATGAACTCTAACAAATAGAAAGAAAATACTATTAGAATTACCAATTCAAAATCAGTCAAAACTTTGTACGTGACAACCCTACAGCCTAAACCCCAATTCAAATCAGATAAGCTGCAACCAAAATTTTAGGGCTGATCAACAGTTCAACACCATGAAGATGAGATTAAAGCAACAATAGATAAATAGCAGAGCCATCAAGATGAGATTTAAAGCAACAATAAAAAGACAAAAACAGTTGTGATCTGTACCAAGCAATCCCCAAGATTTTCAGCACCCAAAACCCTATGCAGAGCCAGAGCCAGAGCGATCAGTTTTCAACGTGAGGAAATCGTTGCAAAATTTCTGGAGAAGCAATTATCTCTTGCGTTTCAGAATTCCAAGAGTTCACAATCATGAAAAAACTAGTCACAACCCGGTGTGTTGACATTCACCAATACAGGATAATTACATATAAACACATATAACACTGTCTATATACTGACAAGGAAACATGACAAATTATATGATTTATTGAAAGAAATTACCTACTTCACAGCTTCAACTTGCCAACTGACTTCTGCGACAGCTTTGTACGAGGAGATATCCTAGCTTTATGGAGGGTTAGAGCAGCATCACATACCATTTTCCGTAAAGTGTTCTCCTCATGGTTTATCAGCTCAGAGACTAATATAAATATGTCCCACACGTTTAAACGCTACATACGAATACATACAAAGGGAATCAAAATTTCCAATGACCCAACATATGACCAAATATTGAAATAACTAACAGCAATGAGAATAGCATACCACAAATTTATAGTAAGTGACATGTAGATTTTGCATGAAAGCAGCAACCCACATTCCGCAATCATAACTGTATGCATTTTCAAGAATAGTAGCTTTTATAATTCAGTTACATAATGGAAAACAAGGTTTTCAAATAGTGAGAGAGTTATGTTACCCGTTGCTTTGCAGAGGAACCCTCTCTGGAACTATAATTTTCAACTCATGAAATGGCACCATTGGACTACCAACCAATGATGTCATAAGAGGGTCAGTAAACAATTTCGCACACGCGGATATCTGTTCGAAGTGAAATTAGAATAAATTTTAAATGTCTCGTCGTAAACCAAAATCATGAATTAAAATATGTTCGCAAGTGCCAACAAAAATAATTTAGTACAACATGTATTTATCTTACCACACGAGTCACATCCGCAACTCTTTGTTTATTTGCAACATTGCGCGGCAAGGTATCCAACACTTTCGTTTCCTTCTCTAGCATATCTATCACACACAAATACCAATGCGTGTTCATCTCATTCATTGGTATAAAGATCTGCAACGAAATTACATAATCATTGTTAGCAGGTTATTACGTTATATAACATATTTTCGATCGTACGCACATAAAAGATTTCCATGTCCTCACCTTGTAACAGTCACTCAAGGATCCCATATGAATGAATTGTCCTTTCAAAAACTTAATCAGCTCTTTCGCATTGCATTCTGTTGACAAGATATGACTCTGCAAAGAATAAACATAAGGTACATGTTTCTTGAAAAAAGTTAAACTATATGCAAAAAACAAACAAACTTAAAATATACTCACAGAAAATGAGGCCGGAAAATACCATCTCCTTGTTGACATAGTCGAAGCTTTACAATAGTAGGCCATTGACTCACCGACAAGGTCAATAATCTAGGGCATGAACAACTCATTAAACACATTTCACTACCACAAAGACAATCATGAAGTTCGATGAAACAATATATTACACTTACCACTGAAGTTACCCATTGTTTTGGGCGCAAGGAGCCAAATTCCTCGATTTATACAAATGTTGCACCGAATTGGACAACAACTTCACTACAATATAAACTCATATAAAGAATAAATAAAATATCGAAATCCATATCAACTTAAAATCAAGATATTTTTTTAAATCAAAATATATCATCAACTTACCTTGGATCGACATTACTGTTCCACACATAATTGCATATTGCAGTCTCAAGTTCATCTAATTCCTTAGGAATTTTGACAACGCCCTTCTTCGCGGTAACCTTTAAATTTTTATTTTTAGAAAGATACGGCATATGGTACTGCTAATTAGTAATTATACATATCAGACTTATGTAATAAATGTATATACTTAAACATATATAAATTGAATTACATATCAATATATATTCAGTGTATGCATTCACAAAGATTGCAATGAAAGGCGGAAAAAATAAATGTTGTATAAGCATATCATGCCTACATGCATGATTGGTCTATTCAAACAAACATAAACAGTCCTGCGGACGGGAGTGCAAATATCACAAGAAAGTTGATCTCGCTCGCGTAACTATCCCACTAACACCAGAAGCAAATGTTGACCTTGACCTAACAATTTGGTTTTTCTTGCCAGATTGACCCTATAATATGTAATCATATAAAATGCCATAAACAAATTAGTTATTTTATAGCATATCTAAGTATTATTGAATTATAAATAAGTAAATATATATACCTTCTTTTTCCGTGGGGCAGGACAACTTGAGCTTGGATTGTTAATATCAGTTCTCACTGGTGTAGTTAAATCTCCATCTCCCTCTTTCGCTTTGCGCTCAATGATCTCAATGGAGGACTCCAACTCACCAGCTGGTGTTTTCAACTCCGTGCTCTGCCCATCGACCTCAACGATGCCTCCTTCCTCATCCCTTTTTTGCAAACTGGTTTCACCGCCAGTTTTCACCTCAACAGATCTCGATAAAAGAGCATTAATTGAATCCTGCATCGACTTCATGTCTTCCGACATTCTATTCAGTTGTTCTGTCACATTGGCTTCCAGACTTTTCATGGACTCTCTTAAAGCCTGAAAATAATTACGAATAAACATACTACATACACTTAATGCAATCCGTGAAGTATATACATAATTTATAGATTTCTTGCAATCTCTATGAATTAGACATGAAGATCTAATTAACCGACTTACCTGTAAGTCAGTATGATACAGCTTCTGCTCATCTTGTATCATCCGCTGAGTGTGATGTTCTTCGGTGATATGAATACCCTTATTTCCATGAAATCATAAGTTAATCAAACTACATAATTCATATATAAGTTATAGTCACTAACAATAAATTAATACAACTTAGATAACTAATGCCACATTGGATTTCAAGCCAACACGGAAGTCTCTTGAATGGGAAATTGAATTCGCAACCTCATCCGTTCCCCATGCACTAATGCGAGGAACAAAAGTTGACATTGCCTCTTTCGTACTCCGAACTCCGGAAATATGGTCATAGAACCTTATCTACTCAAATTATTACAATTTAGTCAATATCAAAAATTAATAACTTATACTTCTAATTTAATTCCATTCCAACTTAATTTAAATCAAGATTGCTTTCGTACACGAAGATTTAAAATATTAAACTTACCACCAATAATAGCAGGCAACCGGTTAAATACACTTTTGATGATTTCATCTTCCTAGCATGAAAACTTCTAATACCAAGAAGAAGCTTCTCATGAACATGTTTTGCCCAGTTCAATTTCCTATTCAGGCCATCCTCAGTCAAACAAGAATAATACTCTTTCGATGGCCCCCCTTCAATCGTTGGACACAAAAACCGTCCAACGATATATAAGAGGAGCCTGGCCTTTAGATCTTCACAGTCGGCCTCGAACTCCATAATTTCTTGCTCTAGCCTAACAAAACTCATATTTCGATGAGTTGGCATATTAAACTTATTACACAAGACTTCACCGTCTTCTCTTTCCATTACAGTTGATACCTCTACTCCCTCGTTTGCTAAACCTAGAATACCTTCCACATCCTCCACTGTGAAAGGGATACTTTGGCCATCCACTTCCATGGAGCTGGTTGCAACATTAAAGTTCTGAACCAAATTTTCACACAGCTCTCTTGGAAGCTTTCCATCTTTCAACAGTAGCAAGGGACCAAACCCGATGCTTTCCACTGCACCTTCAATTTGTTTTTCCTCCAATTGCTTAAACAGCTTGCACAAATTAAATGGGCTACAGCGTGTCGCAACCAAGCCCTACACATAAAGTACATTCATTAAAAATACATAGCAATATAACATCATACTTCATTTCTAACTATTATTTCTTCAATATAACATTTTCTTATTGAATTATTACCTTCTTTTTTTCATCATCTAATTTCTGTCTTTTTAACTGTTGCACTTCATTTTTGTACTGCTCTTGTTGTGCAACTGTCTGCTCTATAAACGGCAGCTTCTCCTGTGTATGCAGCACTTTCCATTTTGCTGCCAGCTCTCTACGAACCTATGAAAAAAACAATTCCAATTAATTCACATACACATCAAAAAACCATGATTTTAGTAACACTTTATAACTTAGTGTCCACACAAACGATACATAAAATATTACTCACCTTCAATGTCATTTTCCCTTTGTCTTCTCCATCTCCTTTGCATTCATTTATGCTGTATAAAGCGATTAACATAAAATATGTAACTCGCACTCTTTAAATCCAAACATAACAACATAGCATGTCTAATGAATTCAACTTAAAACCACCAAGTATAGTTACTTACTAGTAATTCAAAAATGCACCCATCGGTTTTACAACCTTCATGCTGGATTCAGTCTGCTGAAGCTGCACATTTTCATCAACTTTGTCCATGTCTTTGAATCTTTAATAAAATCAAACAAACGTTTGCAAATTTCTCAACTTTAGACATACAATAAATTATAATTTATAATACAGAACAAGTACATCAGGATAACTAATTCTGCATCAAAAGTTTATAAAATTTTCTCTGCCTAGAGGCATAATCTTATAATTGCAATATGTTTATTAAACTCTCGTTTTCTATATTGCTTGGCTAACTTCGCATGTACAATGTGGTATACATGAAAAAAAAAAAGTTCAATCGCACTAGCGCAAAATTCACATGCAAGCAGCAGAATCAAGTCTTAATTTGTGTGTGTATTATGACAGCATTGACCATTTAAATCAAGCCAAAACTATTGTTAAAAAATGCAAGGTGAGCAAGCAGTTAATGCGACTTTAATTACTGTTTTAGAATTCTAAGGAAGACTACACATTAGACTGCAAATTGCACTCTTTTTTAGAATTTCTTTTAATCCAAGAATACCAGACTGCAAATCTCATTCTTCCCAGAAGATGATTCCATACGCATCTCATTCAAATGGGAAATAGACCAAAAAGAAAAATGTAATCTATTCATATCAAATGGCCATTTAAGTTCCATTTCTTTTAAATTGTGTTAACCAAATCTCATTCTTTTTCCACCATAACCTAATATCTTTTTAAAAAATATATATAACTGTAATTCACTCTTAGCCTGATATCAGAGAATTCTTCGACAAAAGACACTAGAATAAATAGAAAAGCTGCCCCCACCCACCCAAAGAAAGCATTAAGGAATTGCATAAATCTGATCAAACAAGCAAACTACAGGAAATTTTACTTTACTTAAAAAATAAATACTTAGAATCATACCAAAAATTATCTTCTGCCCACTACAGGAAATTTTACAGGAAATTTTACTTTACTTAAAAACAAATTCCACAAATTCCACATTATACTTACCAATTATCTTCTGCCCACTTGCAGCCACCCAGAATTTATGCTGATATTTCTGCCAAAAAAATAAAAAAAAACAACCCCAAACCAAAAATAATTAGAATCATCCAGAAAAAAAAAATTTGCTGAAATACCAACAAAGAAACAAAATACCAGATGACCAAACAAAAATATGTCTGGGTTCGATGATTTTCAGAGGAAGAGAGTCGGGTGAGGGTTTGATATTTGGGGTTTCGGTTGTTCAAAAACAGAAGGGTTAGGGTTTTTTAATCTGGGGTTTCGATTCTTTAGAGGGAGTCGAAACTGATTATAAATTTTAGGGTTCTTAGAAAATTTAGGGTTCTAAACTGAAAGGGAGAAGGAAATTTTCAAAACTGAAAGGGAGAAGAAATTTTCGAAACTGATTAGAAAGGGAGAAGCCAAATTTCGAAACAGAAAAGGGAGAAGCAAATTTCAAATCAGAAAAGGGAGAAGAAAATTTAGGATTCTAAACAAATTTTCGAAACAGATTAGAAAGGGAGAAGGAACTGATTAGAAAGGGGGAACCAAATTTTCGAAACAGATTAGAAAGGGAGAAGCAAATTTTCGAAACACAAAAGGGAGAAGAAAATTTAGGGTTCTAAACAAATTTTTGTAACAGAGGGGGGAAGGGTTTTTTCGAAACAGAAAAGAGAAGGAACTGATTAGGGGGAAAGGTTTTTTCGAAACAGAAAAGAGAAGGAACTGACCAGGTAAACCGATTGCAATTTTTTTTTTTTTTTTATTTCAACGGTTCAGATCATTCATTTATCATCTGACGGATAGGATTACTCTAAGCTGATGGGAAGCGTACCGTAAAAAACTTATTTTAGAATTTCCCAAACTTTCCTCTTTATTAACAAACAGACAAAATATTTCAATGTCCCATCAAATCTCAGTGCTTCATTTTTGCTCCCACGGTAGCTAAACATGTTTATGGACGGGGTTAAATCATGTTTAGACTCAAATAAAAAATTTTATTTGATGCATATTCAAATTTAATTTGATTAAAAATTTTCTTTTATTATTTAAAATATTAAAAAAATATTTTTATATTAATATTTTTATAATTAAATTTAAATAATAATTCAAATTAGATTAAACCAATTCAAATTATTAAAAAAATTAGTTTAATTCAAATTAAATGTCACCCGATCTCTTGATAATTTTTTTACCGTAATATAGCTGATTTTTTTATTTACCAAAATACGGTTGTTTTCAAATTATTTTTCAAAATTCGCTCTTTTTTTAACTTGTTGAAAAATTGCCATGGCCCATAGCGATTTTCCAACGGATTTTTTTTTTTAAACTAAGTTGAGAAATCGCCATGGGCCATAGGGATTTCCTAACTTAATTTTTGATTTTTTTGATTTTTTACATTGAAAAATCGTCACTCACGATGGCGATTTCTCAAGGTGAAGAATTCACCCTTTTTTTTTTTTTTTTTTACTTTTTATTATTAAATAATAAATTTAAAATAAAAATTATATAATTTATAATTTTAAAAAATAAAGATTTAATAATTTTTATCCCATGGTGGTAAAGGTATCCATGGGCCGGGTCAGGCCCATGTATGGTATCAACACCACATTTGCTTGCCCAAGCCACGGTGGCTATTTTTCAACTTTTATTTATTTATTTTTAATTTTATAAAATAATAAAATTTAAAAAACAAAATTAAAAAAATAACAATTTACCAAAATTAAAAAAATTATATTCGTAATTAGACCTGTTCATGAGTCGAGCCGCGACCCGAAATTTTTTTCCTTGCCCAAGCCCATTTCGAGTCAGGCCGACCTGAAAGCCATTTTAAATAATAACAAATTTAAAAATTATATAAATACAATCTGGGTTTACCGGGATGGACTTACCACCATGTAGACCTGTCCAAGGGCCGGGCTACCCGCCCAAGCCCGAAGGCCTGCCCATATTTGGAAGGGCTTGGACAAAAAATATTAGGCCCGAAAAATAGGCTTGGGCAAAAAAATTAGGGCCGTTTAAAATATGGGTCGGGCCTTAACTCCAACATTCAAGGCCCGAGCCTAGCCCGACCCATTTTCTAATTAAATAATATATTATTTATATTTATATATATATTATGTGATTTATGTCATATAAAAATTAAATATATATAATTTATAGTGTAAACATTAAAAAATATATTAAGTTGTCCATGTTTAACAACTTAATAAAAGAAAAAATATATAAAATTATTAAAAATTAATAATAAATATATATTATTTAAAAAATAGAAAAAAAATAATATGGACGGGCCTAAACGGGCTTGGACAAAATTTGAGGCCCATATTTCGGATCGGGCTTGGGCAAAAAAATGTGGTGTTGATACCATACATGAGCCTGACCCATATTTTAAAAGAATAATATATATATATATATATTAAAAGAATAAAAAAAGAATTAAAATAAAAAAATAAAAAATAGAAAATAGAAAAAAATATAATTAAAACAAAACAAAAAATTAAATTAAGTACTTTGGTAAAAAATAAAAAAAAATTTAAAAATTAAGTTGAAAAATCTTCATAAGCCATGGCGATTTTTCAACTGATTAAAAAAAGAGTGAATTTTGAGAAATAATTTCAAACCATCGATATTTCGATAAATAAATAAAAAATTAGCAGTATTAGGATATAAAAAAACCTCTCTTGACAAGGGCTACTTACACTGGCAAAGTTCATTTACAAGAGCAAAGTTACTAAAATGTAAAGAGGTCAAAACCGAACCATGCAAAGTTCATTTGGTAAAACTAATCAAGCCGTTCATTTGGATGGACGGTGAGATTAAAAACAGTAATAGATGTGAGATTAATTACTGTAGCGGTGAGATTGGATACTGTAGCGGTGAGATTAAAATCAGCGGTAGAATATGTATTTGGATGTAAAAGCAACGATGACAGTGAGATGAATTATATTGGAAAAAAATGACTATTAAGGATATTAAATTATAATTTATATATAATGAATTTATAACATATTTAAAAAGTTAATAAATAATTAAAAATAAATAAATAAAATATCTATTTACACATTTTAAAGTAAAATAAATAATAATTATTTTAAAATAATAATTTGTTAAATAATTATAAAATTATTAATTTAGCTACTTATTTATTAAATAATTATAATAAAATTTTTTGATTAAATAAAAATAAAATAACGAAAGATAAATTATAAGTAATAAAAATATTAAATCAAAGGTGACAAATGATCCCCACATTATAATTTTAAGAGTAGAAAAGAAAAAAAAAAGTGAGTGAAATCCAAATGGAGGTCTTCTCATATCCCAACGCATTTGTTTACGACTCTTATCATGCCAAAAATCATGGTGATTTGCATTCAATAGTTACATCACCCTGTTTGTTAGCAATTTAAAAATCCTACGTGACAGTAATCTTAAATCACTGGGGTGATAAGATTATTGTCTTAGGGAGTGATCTGATTCTCATCCAAAAGGATGGGAAAGTTTTATCACCGTGTGAAAGTAATTTTCTCTGCTATTTTATTACCAATTTGCCCTGATAATAGCAGAAAAAAACACGTGAGAAAAACTGTTAGCTAATTCTTAGGACAAACCTCTTAACTTAGCCAAAAATTTGTGACTTTTGTGTTTTAAAGTGATGATAACAGTAGTTTTGTTGTCTTATAATTTTTGTACTTTATCTTTATTATTGTATTAGTTTTTGTGTATTTTTATCCAGAAACATTTTTTGAAAAGTAAAAATCTAAACAATAAAAACAAATAAGTGAAAAAATGTTCATATAAGGAAAAAATTTTGCTATTTTGAAAGGTTATTTTAGATATTTTGTATTTGGTGATTTTTTTTTTTGTAATACCAAATATTGTGATTTAATATCACTAATAATTTATAATATTATACCAAATATACAACGATAATCTTCCAAATGATACCAAACACTATCTTAATTACTTTTCCTTTGCTTTTATCTGGCTTAAAAAGATAAAGGCTTTTAAATCCATGTGCCAAGAAAAAAGCTTGTGAAATCCCAACGACACTTTTACTAATTACTACTATTACTATTTGAAAAAGGGGAGAAAAAAAAAACTAAAATGAAAGTTCGTGGAAAAAATATTCTCCATTTAAAGAGACAGATGACAACATGTTTTTGGTGGGTATAAGCTGAGACAAAGTGCATTATTTCTTTATCAAGAAGGCTGGTGGCGGCTTCCACCTTCCAAGATGCTCTGGTTTCCGAATCCAAATATTTTCTCCTCAAATGGTGGTTTTATTCCCTCAATTAAAGGTATAATCGGGTCGAATTGAATCCAAATTGTTGATGTCTAAATCGATCGTAGTCGTTTGACGAAAAAACTTGTAAAATAAGGATAGTCAAGTCAATAAACCAACTCCGACGCTCAAATCAGTTATAGCTCAATAAGTTGAGAGAGACAATAAATGAATAGGAGAGTGTAGAGATAAAATGAATCACCTACCTTTGCCTTTATGGAGGCTCACCTTATATATAAGGATCTAAGTAGTATAATTATTAAAATACCTTTAAAGTTTTTATAGGTATAAAAATTGCCCCCATACGCGAAGGTGATTATAAAGTGATCATCTTCGTGCCTTTTACAAGATTTGTCGAGTGAAATATGCTCGTCATTGGTATTTGTTCGGGTGCACGACTGTTTGCCAGTTATAAGATCGTATTTGTTAGTAGATTGACTTTTGAGTTGTCATTAATTGCTGTGCAATTGTTGTTATTATGCAATGAAGCTTGTTTGAAAATTTTGATCGATAAGTGGTCGCTTGAAAAGTTCAAACTTTGGAGCTTGCATTAGTTTGTATATGTTTGCCTTTGCTCAATAAGGTCATTTTTGTAGCTGGGGTAGGTCGCCAGCATTTGATTGCATTCTGTTGATGAGATCATGTACCTTGTATTTGGATAGGACTGACTGTAGTTTGGCGTTTGTAGTTAGAGTGTTGGTATATGAGATCATCCTAGACGATCAGTTGAGCACGCGAGGATTGGTTTTTGTATGCATTTAGCGAGCATGTATAAACTAACACATAGAAGGGCCTGAAGAGGTTGTTGGGCTTGAAGGGTTGTTGGAGCTTGAAGAGGCTGATGAGCGTGTTATATGGTGTCACAAGGCGAGCACTCATACATTAACACATAGAAGGGCCTGAAGAGGCTATTGAGTGTGTTACACGGTGACGCAAGGCGAGCACTGATGCACCCAAAAGAGTGTATCTAATTTAACCTTGCACTTAAAAGATATAATTGTAGAGTATAGTGATTAGTAAGGGTTGAGTCCACAAGGATTGGTGTTTAGTTTAAGAATTATTAATTTATACTTAAATTCAAAGAAAATAAAATAAAAGGGAGGTTTTTGAAATCAGTTTAAACTAAAGCAAACAATAAAAAGAAGAAGGCAAGTAAATAGGAAGTAATCAAATACGAGAAAAGTATGGTTAAGGTTTCATTATCCAACACTAGACATCATTGAGAATCAATAATCAGATCTATCAACATCAATTAACTATCAAAATTATCAACCGTAGATAACAACAAGCTCTGTTACCCCAATCTTTCCTTAGTTCGTCGTTAAATAGAACACACTCTCTATTTAATCTCTAACCACTAGACAACCTAGAATGAGCTCTCTAGATTTAATGTAATGGCAGTTTTATGATGAGAAAGATAGGTTGATCTAGGAAACGAACACATAAGCTCGGATTGTTTAACCTATGTTATGTTCCACTTTGCAATTATCGAAAACTTGACCATAATCATTAATCACATATTGCCACTTATGAATAGGAAATCAAGACAATTACACGGATCAAGACTCCTAAACTAGCAATAGATAATTATCAAGATCTATCTAGTTCGCGGCCTAAACAAATCAAGACAACATCATGAACAATTTTTATGAAAGAACATAATCAACTTTGATAGAAAACTAATGATAGATAAATCTGAAAATCAATTACAAAACTTGTCTAGGGCTTTGAAATCACCCTTAACCAAAGAGAAGTTTAGCCTTGCATAGGCATAGTTAACATAAACATAAATATTAAAAAAAACTAAGAAAAAAAATAAAACTTAAGAGATAAAAGAAGAAGAAGAAGATTGATAAGATAATCAAAAGCATGTCCTAGTTGGTGGCTCAAAAGATGGTATTTATAGAGCCTTTTGACCTTGGAAACCATTTCTTGTTGACCAAGGAAGATAGAAGGCAAAATAAGGCAATTTTGGGCAATTTTCGGAATTTTTACGATTTTGCGATTTTGGAGTCAGCAGAGCGCCGCGGCCCCGAGTTTCTGACTTCGCTGTTGCACTGTCTTGTACTTCATCGGATGATTTGGATGACCATTTCTTGTTCGATTTGGGCGTGTAAACTATCGTTGGAAAGGTATTTAAGTCAACTTCAAAAATCAAGAAGAAGTTTCTTCAGAAAGTCTTTAACATAATGATTTCTTAGCAATAAGCTCCGGATGTCAAATCTGCCTGATCACTTAGCACTAAGAATTTGATCTTTTTGACTCCCAAGTCTGCTTCCATCTTATGATTGTGATTTTATAAGCTCTTTAACATCATATTTGACATGTTTTGTCTTCATCTTATCCAAAATACCTATAATTCACAAAACCATAATAAAATGTCAAGGATCTTAAAATTAAAGCACAAAGTATAAGAAAATAATATATGAAAATGTATGAAATTAAGCACTTATCAAATTCTCCCACACTTAGTCTTTTGCTAGTCCTCAAGCAAAATCAATTAAAAGCAAAATAAGAAAACCTAATCTAGTCTACTTTCAATAAAAATGAGAGACAATCATTGAACAAGTCTTATAACTAATCAATAACTTAAAGAGTCTCACAAAGAATCACGCTTGATAGTAAAGGTTTTGAGTTAAGCTAACATTAACATAATATATCTCAATCAAAATAGTGCATGTTCAAACTTAATTTCAACTTCTCACATGGGATACTCTCATGATTTTCACTCTTTAAAGTAGTGGTAAAGTGTTTACACTCAATCAATCTCATGAAAACAGTTATACCATATACTTGCTTGTCCATCTATTCTCAACTGCTTAGATCATGCAACTTCATGAATCAAGAGATCTTTATTCAAGGTTGTAATGGGGCCCAAGGGGTTGTAATGTGGTTAAAGAATAAAAATGAAAAGATATCACAAAGGTTCCAAAGACTTCATAGAATTTAGAGACAAAATAAGATTTTGCAAATAAAAATTTCTCAATATTCTTTAGAAGTACATAATCACATAGGCTAAATATTTCATGTTGAGCCTTTGCTTCATTCTAATCAACTTTGTAATATTCTTTTCTTTTCTCGAAAGTTCAAGAGATGATTCAATATTTTTTTTTTAACATAGGAAAGTATTTTTACAATGTTTTCTGGTTTTTTTCTCTTGACTTTTGCCTTTTTTTTTTCTCCCCCACACTTGTCTTTTATTCTAATCCAAATTTTCAACTAAAAATATCCCTTGTTTTTGCAATATGTCTCAAACATTCTCGTTCATGTGTTTAGAACAAAGGTAAAGATATAAATGTGTTTTAGCTAGATGTAAGATGTGGTTACCAATAAAATAGCATATTCAATGTAGGCTCAAATTGGCTCACTAGGGGGATGTTCTCTTGGAACATCAATAATGGATGGCTATTTGGCCCTGGTTATAATCCCAATGCCTCAATCATATTCATGTTGTTACATGCATCAATATAGTCTCAAAAAGGTTTAAAGCAAGTTCTAGAGAATCATGTAATCATAAGAGCACTCAAGAAAGAAATTAGATTGATATGTATAACGCATCAATCATATAGGCTCAAAACTCACAAGGATGATTATACAAGTCAATATCAAGTCTAAACATGCTTCTTTCTCAATCAATATATCATATTAACATTGGCTCATGAAAAATAGTGATATCAAGCTTAATTCTCATGAAAATCTTACCACTAATGATCAGTTTTAGACCTATTCAATTCATATCTCATCATAGTATGGAAAGTAACTAGAACACACTAAAAACAAACTAAAAACAAAACAAAACTAAAGGAAATCCTAAATTATTTCCCCCATACTTAATTCTTACATTGTCCTTAATGTAATTCTATTATCTCCAAATATAAGAATCATGTGTAAAAGAAAAGAATTACTAATCAAACAAACAAACTAAAGAAAAACAATAAAGGATAGAATGATGGAGAGTAAGGAATAGCAAATCTGATTATAATATGTGCTGAGTCCATCCTTTTGGGTTGCCTCTCAAGAAGCGCTTGGTTTATTGTCCTCAGCCTGACTTAGACCCATGCCTTCATCCACACCGTATCCTTGAGTACTTCAAATGATCCGGTGGTGGTTCTAAATCCAATGTTGATGCCTGCAAAAGAAAATGTAGATGGTTTTCATTAAATAAATGAAGATTAATAGCTGAAACATCAAACCTTTTATTACAAGGTGATAATACTTGCAAATTTGCCAATGTTTCCTCCACATGTTCACTTAAAACAGGTTCATCTTTAGAGGTTTCCATGCCAAGGTGTTTGTTAATGTCTATGTCTTTGCTACTTAACTCAAAAGGTGGCTGCACTAAAGAGTCAACTGTAACAATTGCATAAACAAAATGTACATCACTAGAGTATCTCATGGCTTCAAAGATATTAAAATGGATTACATTACCATCAAATTCCATAGTGAGTGTGCCATAATTAACATTAATTATTGTCTTAGCTGTTTTTAAGAATGGTCTCCCTAATAAAATAGGTGTTGGGTTGGAAGACATATCATCTTCAATGTTAAGCACATAAAAGTCAGCTGGGAAGACCAATTCATTAACTTGCACAAGAACATTTTCTACAACTCCTGTTGGATAAGTAATATAACGATCAACGAGTTGTAAAATAACACTGGTTTCTTTTAATGGTCCTAGTTTCAAAGAAGCATAAATTGAGTATGGCATAACATTGATAGATGCTCATAAGTCTAGCATAGCATGTGTAAACCCAGTGTTGCCTATTTTACAAGGAATGGTGAACATACCTAGATCCTTGCATTTAGGTGGGAGTTTCTTTTAAAGAACAGCCGAGACATTCTCTCTAATACTTACCTGTTCATTTATTTTGAGCTTTTCTCTTAGAAGTGCACAATTCTTTCAAAAATTTTGCATATCGTGGCACTTGCTTTATAGCATCTAGTAAAGGAATGTTCACCTCTACTTTCCGGAAGGTTTTCAAAATTTCCTTCTTTTGCTTCTCTTTCTTGGATTTTGTTAACCTGCTAGGAAAATGTGGAGGAGTTATATAAGAAGGAAAAGATGGTTTAGGAGTTACCTTTGGTAGTGGCTCATTGGGATATGAAGATGATGCCATGGTGTTGTCCTCCCCTTGAGCACTATCTTTTTGTGGTGTCTCAAGCTGTTTTCCACTTCTTAAAGTTATGGCATTGGCATTCTCTCTTGGATTCACTATGGTTTGGGAAGGTAATTTTCCGAAATCCCTTGCTTGAATTTGACTTATTGCTGTTGCCATTTGTCCCATTTGAGTCTCAATTGACTCATCCTTGTTGCCATTTGTCTGTTTGTTTCCCTTGTTTCTTGTTGAATTGCCTTTGTTTCCTGTTTAATTTGAATTTGATTAGTAGAGAGGGCTTTAACAAGATCTTCAATAGAAGTACCTGAATTTTGAGTGGGTGGCACTTGTTGTCGGGCTTGATATGGTTGTTGAACCCTTTGTTGATAACCCGATGGTCTATTGTCAAATGGTGGAAGAGCAGCTTGTGATTGGTTTCCTACATAATTGAAGTTTGGATGATCCCTCAATCCTGGATTGTAAGTGTTAGAGTAGGGACCATACTTCCTTGATTGGTTCTGAAATCCACCCATGGCATTCACATGTTCATTGGTATCCACTTGTAGTGTTGGGCACATATCAGTTTGATGCCCCATGGTATAACAAATGCCACAAGCCTTAATTTGCTATATATTACCTACAGCCAATTGTTGCACAAGAGAAGACAGTTGAGAAATTGTTTGTTCAAGGGATGATATACTTACCTCATTGACTTTCTTGGGTTGTGGTGGTGGATCTTGTCTGCCATGTTGGAGATGAGAGATCTAGCAGCTCCGGGAGTTTTATCAACTAGAGCTCCCACACTAGCTGCATCTATCATACTTCTATCCATGAGCATAAGTCCTTCATAGAAATATTGGATGAGAATTTGTTCACTTATCTGATGGTGTGGACATGATGCACAAAGTTTCTTAAACCTCTCCCAATATTCATATAAGGATTCTCCGTTGTATTGCCGAATCCCACATATCTCTTTTCTAATATTGACAGCCTTAGATGCTGGGAAATACCTTTTCAAGAATGCTTTCTTTATATCATTCCATGTAGTTATGGTTCCGGATGGTAGATAGTAGAGTCATTCCTTTGCCGAATCAGCTAGAGAGAATGGGAAGGCTCTCAACTTAATTTGCTTTTCCGTGACCCCAGTTGGCCTTATGCTTGAGCATACTACATGGAATTCCTTGATATGCTTATTTGGATCCTCTCCTGCAAAACCATGAAAAGTTGGGAGAAGATGAATTAAACTAGATTTTAATTCAAAACCTACCTCAAGATTAGCATATTCAATGCATAATGGTTGTTGATCCAAATCCGAAACGGCTAGCTCCTTGAGAGTTCAGTTGTCAGCAACCATCTCTCTTTGTTCCTCTTGGATGATTTTGATCAACTCTTTGTTTGTTCTTTGGTGGTAAGCTATGAATTCCCGAATTCTTCGAAGTCTTAAGTGAGGTTCTTCTTCTTTGGGAGATTGGGACATTTATTGAAAAAGAAAACAAGAAAATAAACTAATTAAAATAGAAAGTAAGAATAAACCAAATAACTAATAAACTAAAGAAAGCAATCCCAGGCAACGGCGCCAAAAACTTGATGCACCCAAAAAAGTGTATCTAATTTAACCTTGCACTTAAAAGATATCAATTGTAGAGTATAATGATTAGCAAAGGTCGAGTCCACAAGGATTGGTGTTTAGTTTAAGTTATTAATTTATACTTAAATTTAAAGAAAATAAAATAAAAGGGAGGTTTTTGAAATCAGTTTAAACTAAAGTAAACAATAAAAAGAAGAAGGCAAGTAAATAGAAAGTAATCAAATATGAGAAAAGTATGGTTAAAGTTTCATTCTCCACCACTAGACATCACTGAGAATCAATAATCAGATCTATCAACATCAATTAACTATCAAAATTATCAACCGTAGATAACAACAAGCTCTGTTACCCCAATCTTTCCTTAGTTAGTCGTTAAATAGAACAAGCTCTCTATTTAATCTCTAACCACTAGACAACCTAGAATAAGCTCTCTAGATTTAATGTAATTACAGCTTTATGATAAGAAAGATAGGTTGATCTAGGCAACAAACACAAAAGCTCGGATTGTTTAACCTATGTTATGTTCCACTTTGCAATTAACAAAAACTTGACCATAATCATTAATCACAAATTGCCACTTATGAATAGGAAATCAAGACAATTACACGGATCAAGACTCCTAAACTAGCAATAGATAATTATCAAGATCTATCTAGTTCGCGGCCTAAACAAATCAAGACAACATCATGAACAATTTTTATGGAAGAACATAATCAACTTTGATAGAAAACTAATGATAGATAAATCTGAAAATCAATTACAAAACTTGTCTAGGGCTTTGAAATCGCCCTTAACCAAAGAGAAGTTTAGCCTTGCATAGGCGTAGTTAACATAAACATGAATATTCAAAAGAAACTAAGAAGAAAAATAAAATAAAACTTAAGAGATAAAAGAAGAAGAAGAAGATTGATAAGATAATCAAAAGCATGTCCTAATTTGTAGCTCAAAAGATGGTATTTATAGAACCTTTTGACCTTGGAAACCCTTTCTTGTTGATCAAGGAAGCTAAGAGGCAAAATAAGGCAATTTGGGACAATTTTCGAAATTTTTACGATTTTGCGATTTTGGAGTCAGTAGCTCGGCGCCGCGGCCCCGAGTTTCTGACTCTGCTGCTGCACTATCTCGCACTTGTTAGGCTGATTTGGATGATCATTTCTTGTCCGAATTGGGCGTGTAAACTATCGTTGGAAAGGTATTCAAGTCAGATTCAAAAGTCAAGAGGAAGTTTCTTCAAATAAAGTATTTAACATAATGGTTTCTTAGCAACAAGCTCCGGAGGTCAAATTTATTTGATCACTTAGCACTAAGAATTTGATCTTTTTAACTCCCAAGTCTTCTTCCATCTTATGATTGTGACTTTATAAGCTCTTCAACATCATATTTGACATGTTTTGACTTCATCTCATCCAAAATACCTATAATTCATAAAATCATAATAAAATGTCAAGGATCTTAAAAATTAAATCACAAAGTATAAGAAAATAATATATGAAAATGTATGAAATTAAGCACTTATCAAGCACACGTTCGTGAACGCATAAGAGAGCCTGTTGAGCGTGTTACATGTGTCGCGAGATGAGCACACCTGTGTGAATGCATAAGAGAGCTAGAAGAGGCTGTTGAGTGTGTTACACGGTGTCGCGAGACGAGCACACGTGCGTGAACGCATAAGAGAGTCTGAAGAGGCTGTTGAGCATTACACGGTATCGCAAGACATTTCTTCCTCCATTGGCATTACTATGGTCCAAAACAGAAGGCTGGAATTTTTCCCTTGTTAGTACATGGGATTAAGAAAATCATAAGAAATTAAGGAAGGCTTCAAGGCGTGTAACAATGCCACTTTTCTTAAGGTTTTATTCGCCCCCACCACTTAAGAAATTGGTATGCAAAAGAGTTACAGGCGTATAAACTTCGAAGATACAATGAAGTTCAATGATTGACGGCATTTTGCATTGACGAAATCAATCCACTGAGTATTCAACAGTGTAAGAACAGAATCATCAAATTTTGAATGTCGAAAGAACTTGTGAGAGTTTTATGGTTTTTGTTCATTATCAAACAATGTCCAACCTTTGTTCTTTTTCTATTTTCTATGCCTTTCAAAAATTAGAAGGGTTCTATTTATAAGCAAATAGATGTCTCTTTATATAGACATAATTATCCAAATAGATGTCTATTTGGATAGTCATAAATCTTAGTAAATAAATAAGAGACACAACTCTTAATACATAATTAAGAGACACAACTCTTTAATTATTGAAGTAATAACCTTTTACTTTATCACATTCAAATTATGTGATATGATTTTGAAAATGTTCTAACAGCCCTGACTTCCTTTTGTCCTAAACTTGTTTGAAGTAGTAGTAGCCGTGGTTTAATGGTAGAATTTTCATTGCATTCAAGTAAATATGATATATGGATTTCAACTTTTATAATACGGTTAATTACACGGATGGTCACTCAACTATTATCGGTCTTTGAGTTTGGTCATCTAACTATCAAAACTAGCAATTTAGGCATCAACGTTAGGAAATTTTAAAATTTCGTCACCCAGCCGTTTAAGGAGTAACCGCTGGATGACTTGGCTTTTGTTTTAACCAACTGCAATGTCCAGAAGGCTTTAATAGGGTTTTCAGCGTTTGAAATTTGGGGGAATTTTTTTTTTTATATTTTCATAAAAACCTTTCATTTGTAACAATGTTTTCTCGAGAAAAAAAAAGTGAAAGTTTGAGAAACCCCTCTTCTCCCTCATCTTCCTAACCTTCATCTTCTTCTATCTACACCCAATCACAACCCTCAGTTCCTCCGACTATGATGCCAGCGACACTACCAACAACGCCATGGATTTCATCCGTACAAGCTGCTCTGCCACCTTGTATCCTGACCTTTGCTACACTTCCCTTTCTGGTTATGCTAACGCCACCCAACAAGACCCAACTCGTCTAGCTCGTATCGCCATTGGTGTCAGTCTCTTTAAAGCTCGCCACGTAACAACTTACGTTTCTAACCTCTCACGTGAGACAGACTATGGCATTGACCCACGAGCCAGCGCCGCCTTATACGACTGTTTTTCCAACATGGATGATGTCGTGGATGAAATACGTGGCTCGTTGAAGCAAATGCGACAACTAGTGGCTCCGGGTTCGGAGTCTTTCAGGTTCCAAATGGGGAATGTTTAGACGTGGATGAGCGCGGCTTTGACGAACGAGGACACGTGTACGGATGGGTTTGAGGATATGGAGGAGGGACCAATGAAGATGGAGGTGTGCTAGAGGGCGGTGAAAGTGAAGATATTTACGAGCAATGCTTTGGCGTTGGTTAATAGTTATGCAGAAAATGGTACAAATTAACCAGTAAACCAAAAAATATATATAATTTCTGATTAGCTGATGATTATTGTTGAATGCTTTGTTTGATTTCGACTTTTTCTGCCCAGTGGCTTTGGGAAGCCTGAATTATTATTTTTTTGGTGTGGGACTGGAACCGAGTTTACTGAGTTAAACTTTGAGTTTATTAAATACTTTTTTTCTGGATGGTGAGCTCTCTCTCTCTCCAGATACAAAATCCCTAAATTTTTCTCAATTTTTTTCTTCGGGAAAACATTATTACAAGCGAAAAGTTAATCTGAAAATATAAAATTTTTTATCCCAAATTTCAAACATTGAAAACCTTAATAAAGCCAATTGGAATGTCCTGGTTAAAACAAAAGCCATGTCATCCAACCATTACTCTTTAAATGGTTGGGTGACGAAAATTTTAAATTTTCCTAACATTGATGCCTAAATTGATAGTTTTGATAATTGAATGACCAAATTCAAAGATCGATAATAATTGGATGATCACTCGTGTAATTAACCCTTTATAATATATCTTTAATAGGGTATATGGCAACCCTTTATTCTCGTTGGTGGAGTTGAGATATATATATTTTTTCAATTATATATCTTTTAAAAATCATGCCTTGGATTCAAAGAAAATATTCTAATACCCTTCAAATAGTTTATGGTGGAGGGTGCTTCGAAATTCTCTAGTTCTTGCTTTTTCAAAGGAATGATAATGGAGTCAAAAGTCTGTCATTCTTTTAGCTGGAGATGACAAGACCTTGTATACAATTTGTTAGTTGGAGACTGGGATTCCAATCAGAAGAATCAATCTGTTTAACTTCATCATGACTTAAGTAAATGCGAAATAGACGTTTATTAAATAGAAAAATCCTTGTCCGGATTCGATTCAATATAAATCGAGTATTTTTGATTTTTTCGTTTATTGGAGATGACAAAACCTTGTATAAGTATTAAATATAAGTATTTTGAAGTGTCGACAAGATTTGACTCGACTCCATCCATGTAAATTTCTATTAACGTTTATTAAATATAAGTATTTGAAGTGTCGACAAGATTTGACTCGACTCCATCCATGTAAATTTCTATTAACGTTTTGTGCATTGGATTTTTATTATTATTAATTAAGATAACACGTATTTTATACGTGAATGATATAATATATCAATATTATTTATTTTAATATATATATATAATTTATTATTAAATATTTTTTTCTTTTTAATAAATCTATATATTAGATATTTTTTATTTTGATATAAATTAGATCAAAAGATATCAAAATTATTACAAATGTTATCAAAATTATATCAAAGGTTAACAAAAACTATTACAAATATTATCAGAATTATTACAAAATTATATCAATAATTATCAAAATTATCTCAAAAGTTATCAATAATATTGGTTCATACTTTATATTTTTTTTTATAGAATAATTTATTTTATAAATTATTCATTAAATAAAAATTGTTCATTTCATTAAATAATAAGATTATTTTGAATTTTCTTTTTGGATAATTGAAGTTTTATTTTCAACATCCAAAAAAACAGGATAACCTGCTACAATCGTAACTTAAGCAGAGAATATTGCTACAATCATACTATTAGTTTTGCCTTACAATTCACAAAGACCCCATTGCTTATAAAGAGAGGAATTAATAGTAAAATTCAAAAACTTTGAACAAACACTAAATCTTGCTCTTACTGCAGTTACAACCATAAAAAATAATTTTTATTGGTTTCTTTTTTGCTGAGTGCTTCATAGAATTTCTTTCCCACCAAACATAATAAACTACAGCAATCCAAATAAATTTGTGCAAGATGTGTTTAAACGCCTTGCCCTTTGAACTTTTAATCACCCACTGAAGGTCGGCTTCCCAGCTTATAGGACCTCGATTAATTTTAGAAGTGACCAATATTCTTTGCCAGACTTGTGAGGAATAGGTGCAGGCAAAGAATAAATGGTCTCTATTTTCCTATGCTTCTTGACACAGTAGGTAGGTAGTTGACTGTAGTTGAAATCCCCAATTCTTCATTCTCTCCAGAGTGCTTAGAGTGCTTAGGGCTAGTTTAGAATTGTTGTTGGAAAAAGTTTGGGTTGGAAAAAGCTCGAGTTGAAAAAAGTGTGTTTATAAAGTGTGGTTTAAAAACTTTTAAGTGTTTAGCATTGCTGTGAAAAAGTGTTGTAGGAAATTGAAATATCAATAAAAGATATGTTTAAAATAATAAAAGTGTAGAGATGTAAGGATAATAAAGTCATTTTATCCAAAAGCCAGCTTTTAAAGCCTAAAAGCTATATTTTTTGGCTTTTTAGTTTGGCTTTTCAAACCATGGTTTCAACAGCAGAAGCCAATTTATTTTATCTGTTTAGCATTGCGTTTGCGTGAAAAACAGCTTTTGACCTCAAAAGCTGTGTCAGAAGCAATGCTAAACGAGGCATTAGTCTATCAAGTATGGCTAGCCAAGTTATAAAGGAGTGGCAATCCATCTTAGTCTGTCATTTGCACTGCTTGGTACCACCAGTAGTGGTCATACAACTCCTTTTAGCTTGAGAATTCTCCTTCATCCCCAGCTACAAAGTTGTGGCATCCTTACCTGCCAAAACTAGCTCTTTGAAGAGGGTAAGCATAGATTCATGCAACCCAGATGGAGCCTGAACTGCTGAAGAGAGACCAAAATGTTCTTTAGGATATAAGCAATATTTCAAACTTTTAGGTTTTTTAGGCCTAGCCCGCCTTCTTTTCTATGAAATATGAAATACAGTGATTAAAGATCACCAGTGATCTATAATATTATATCAAACATAATAATTTAAAATTACTAGTGATCAAATCACCTTGATGATCTTATCACCATAATAATTAGATTACCATGACAGTCTTAAAAATGATATCAAACATTATCTTAGAAAAAATATATGCATTTATCATTGAATCGAATATTCAAATGCTGAATAAGATAATTTTATACAATATAAAATATGGAAGAACAAACTCATATCATTATTATAATTTTTATCTTTTTTTAAGGAATTAATACCGCATTCTCATTTAACTATAGATATATTTTAGGATGAAATATATATTCTTAATTTTATATTATACATATGAAATTATGAAAGCACATTAAAATCAAGATAAGTAGACGAAGTAAGATTTTCTTATCTAATAAAATATTCTATCATTTTCCAAAATTTAATTTAATTTTAAATTCTAACCTACCCGGCTCGACAGACTCGGCCCATATTAGGCCGGTCCTGAATAAGATATTTTGTGATCCAAGTCGGCTTGCACCATTCAAATAATAAAAAAATTATTTTTTATTTAAATTTAATTATAAAATATATAAATATTAGTATAAAAAAAATATGGATCGCGGTCTGACCCAACCCATGAGCAGGTCTAGGAATTACCATTCTTTTTGTTTTGCATAATGAGATTCTTAACTAATTAGATGTAATTTTAATTTGACCAAATTACTTTGTTAAGCAAATCAAGGATGCAGTTACAAAGAGATTAACATTATAGATGTTAGAAAAGAAATTAATTTTAGATTCTCATAAAAAAAATAGTCGATGGGGTTTTATATATATATATATATTTGATGCATTAACATTGTATAAATCTATAAATTATCAGTGAATCAGATGATGTTATCTCATTAAAAATAAAATTATTTTTATTTATTGTTCAAAATATTTAATAAGGTGACATCATCTGATTCACTGATAATATATAAATATATACTATCAACGCATCAAATATAAATATTTTTTATTATATGAGAATTTAAACAACATTGAATCGTAAGTTGCTTTGTGACTGATCTTAGATTGCGTTAAGAATGGATATTACACAAATGCTAATTTATCACTTCAGGAATTGACAAGTGCATATAAAGTGTTGAATGAATTGGAATAAAAAAAAGAACTCGATTTTAGAAAGTTTAGCACACAAATAGAAATATAAAGTTTTCATGTTTGATTAGATGGCTATTACAATTATATATTTTGGTTTGACTTATTCAAGTAGGTCTGGTTATAGGTTAGATTAGATTCGAGTTGGGCAATGTAAGATATTAACGATTTTTATTATGGTTTAAGATCGATTCGACTTGAAATATAAGTTCATTTTACATTCATGTCCTATCCTAGGTAAGAAAAATAAAATAGGTAAGAAAAATAAAATAATTTGGGCTGCGACTCAACCAAGCTCTTAAATAGGTCTAAACAAAAATAAAATAATTTGATTTAAATATAATTAATTATAAATATAAATAAGTTATGAAGTATAATCCTACCTAAGCAAGTGGCCAACTCTCATTTCAACCGATTGATTTGCAGCTCAATTTTAGTACTCAAAATACTATTAATTTCTTATAGATGAGTGTGTGATGTTAAGAAATTAGGTATTCAAAGAATAAGCTTTTTACCAAGTTTATACTATATAAATGTTTGGGTAGGATTTTTTTGTGCACTGACAATGATTTATAATTGTTATTTTTATTCGATGATTCATTTAACAAAAGATAAACAACGATTATAACTTACATTTTATATTTTTTTTATAAAGAATATAGTAATTTGAGAATAGATAAAGAATTACAGATATTAAAATTCGAACTTTAAACTTGCTGAATATCATCTCTTAAAATGATTATACGAATCAATTGAATTAAATCATATATGACTTAATTAAATCACCTGATTGTATGAACCAATGTCACCTCTTAAAATGATAGTAAATTTACAGATATTGATGAGCCAAGTATGTAGTAGTGACAAGAGTGAATAGGCTAAAAGTTGAACCTAAGTAATGGATTAAAGGTCTTTTTTTTTTTTTTTTGTTGAAAATAAGGCACGTACCACCTATTTGTATATAATTTTGATAATATCTTATCTCTTACTTTTAAATAATATAATAAGTACAATATACAACAGATTATATATTTTATGTGTATGGACAAGTCTACATGTTAAAATGGAAGGGATTATTCAAAATCTAAAAGGTACCAATTTAACAATTCAATTGAGTATTAACTCATATGATATGATATAATGTAGCTTTTGAAGATTGCTGGTTCGAGAACTCATGCATGTAATATCCTCGTATTGTGAGTTAAGTAGACAAGATAAGGGTCAACATACTCATGTGTTTACAATAACAAATTGTGTTTCTTTTCGGTTTGTTGATGTCCTTTAGTGACGAGTGTCCCGCGGTTTGTGTTCCTGCGAAGGTGGAAAAGAGGTCAAAAGACGTCAAAATTTGATCTTCAGGACGTGTTCCGATGCTTAAGCCCGTGAGTGTTTGAGGAAGGTTGGAGAGGATATTTCTAGAGCAATGGAAGTATGAGTGTATAGAGTGTCTACATGAGATCAACCCTTTATTGGGCTATTTATACCTGTTTGGGCCGTCCAAGGGACGCCACGTGTCGTCTGCTCATAAAGGTTTGATGGTCAACAGTATGAGCAACCTCCTGTCACTAGGTGGAGCTCGGTTTTACCTTTGGAGCGGGTAGGTAGAGCTCGACTTGCTCTCAAGAGTTGATAGGTGGAGCTCGACTTGATCTCTTGGGCGCCGAACAACGTTCACGTGTTCCCTATGACGTTGACTCGAACTTTTCAACCCACCAGCCAAGACTGAACTCTATTGGGCCTGCTAACCTGGATTCTGGCATAGTTGGTTAAATTAATAGATAACTTACTCAAGCTTTGTATAGTTTTATTGCATAGAAGTGAGAAAATTGATCAAATCATAGACTATATGAACATCAAAATAACAATTACTTTTACTGGTAGTGTAGATTTTGCTTTTAAACTATTAACATACTTACTATATATTATTGTTGCATATTTGTATGCCATGTTTTAGAGAGCAAATATAATGATTAAGAGTCATGTAAATTAGTTGGGAGAGATGTAATCAATGAATAAAATATTGGACAAGAGGTAAAATGATCTCATTTATCGTCGTTAGAGTTTTTAGACTTCACAAGCGAGATTAGCAGAATGATACATATATACACTTCAAGGTATATTTAAAAGAACAAATTTAAAAAGAAATCGAACATTTGACAGTCTCTTAATGGCTCTTATGAAATTAAATCGAACTCTTAAATAACATATGTGTTGTAACACTCATCAAATATCAATAAGACATGTTCAACTTCAACAGCATTCCAGGCAATAATTTTCTATCCGAATCTTAACCGATTTTCATGATTCTTGAAGCATTAGATTCCTTTATTAATCGATTGTCAAATGAGATGCAAAAATTTGGGATTCATATCGAGCATTCTCTTAAAATCCTCCGAAACCACAATAACATCAAGGTAAAACCTAATTTCAACCAATGTAGCTTCGAAATCAAATTTCTCCCAAACGTATAGCCTAAAAAATACGTAAAAATATTCATTAGAAAGCTTATATAATAACCTACATAATGGAAAAAACTTCACGAAATTTCATCAATTGTAGCTCAAGTTATGCTCAAATCAATCGAGACCAAAAGCACACCCTAAACTGCCCAAAACATCAATTCTTCCCCATTCCCCTTCCAACCCCTCATATCTTTAACCGTAGATAAACGCCTTATCTAACGGTCGACATTTAAACTTATGAAAAGACAGCGATCCGCGTGCTTGTCGTCTCCACCAATCAAATTTCATCTTGGATTCCGTCTCTCTCACACTTGACTATTTAAATCCCTTCATTTTCGCCAACAACTTCACACAACGAAATTACCAGTACAGCTCGATTTCCCAATTTCCCCATTTCTTCCGAAACCCTAACCCTAGCCCGACTCCAGATTCCCCCAAATTCGTCATTCTTCTCTCAAATGGCCACCGAGGAACCAACCGTCGCGGTTGACTCAGCAACCGAACCGGCCGGAAACAAGACCGGCGAGACCAAAGCCGGTTCGAAATCCGGCAGAGCAAAGAAAGCCAAAGAACCCAAAGCTAAGAAAGCCCCAGCTCCGAAGAAATCACGAGCTCCTCCTCATCCTCCTTACGAAGAGGTATTTCATAGTTCAAAAAGTTCTTAATGTTTTTGGTATGTTAGATCTGATTATATGTTAATATCTGATTTTGGCTTGTTTACAGATGATCAAAGAAGCAATCGTTACTTTGAAAGAGAGGACAGGTTCAAGTCAATACGCCATTACTAAATTCATTGAAGAGAAACAGAAGCATCTTCCTGGAAATTTCAAGAAGCTTTTGCTTTCCCATTTGAAGAAGCTCGTGGCTGCTGAGAAGTTGGTTAAGGTTAAGTATTCGTTTAAACTTCCATCGGCTAGATCTTCGAAGCCGGCGACAACTACTTCTTCTCCGGCTAAGAAGCCGACTGCTATTAAGGCCAAGTCTAAACCTGCTTCGAAGCCCAAGGAAGTGAAAAGTACAAAAAAAGCTTCGAAATCTCCAGCAAAGACAAAAACTGCTTCTAAGACAAAGACTAAGCCGGCGGCTAAATCATCAAAGCCTGCTTCTAAGGCTAAGTCTACCACAACAAAGACAAAGGCGGTGGCTACTGTGAAGCCGAAGATTACTGTAGCTACCAAGTCAAAATCTGTAGTCAAGCCTAAGCCCAAGCCTAAGGAGAAGCCGGCTAAGGCTTCCAGGACTTCAACAAGGACGTCTCCTGGCAAGAGGGCGGCTGCTCCTAAGCCTGCTCCGAAGAAGGCTCCGGCGCCCAAAAGGGGTCCGGCAAAGAGCGTCAAATCACCATCCAAGAAAGCCACGTCGAAGAGAGGAAGGAGATGAGAGAAAAAGAGAGAAGGGAGGCTAGTCTTTGTAGGGGTAGTTTTGTAAATTTGAGTGAAGTTTAATGGGTGTATTTGGGCCGATGTATACCCATGAAAATATAACATCGGATCTTAAATCTTTCTTTCTTAAACTTAAGAGCTTTTTTTTTTCTTCCTTGAAATTTAAATCTCTATTTTCTCTTTTTAGATGTAATTTTCAGTTGAATGGATTATGAGATGAAATTATAGCTCTAATCCAATTTCTTTTTTTAAATCTTGTTGTTCAGCATTGTACAATTCTACCCATTTTCATTTGTTCTACTATTCACCAATAGATTGCAAATTCATAAATTAAATGGGGGCTTCTTAAAGAGGGTTGCTTGGGAAGATTGAAGGGCTATTTTCTCTGCAACAACGCTGATTCGAAACGGGGAAAACGAAGTTACTTGCTTGTGCCAGTAGACATTGTTAAGGTTCATTTCCAATATATTGTTCTTAGGTATTAAATTTCATAAAAATCATGTAGAAAATTTGATAATTGCCATTGCTGATAAAATTCATTCATGCCGGGTTTAAATTGGAGTGTCGAGTTTACTTGCTTTGTAAGCAATTTCACAGCTTCATTTGTTTGAAATTTTTTTAGGAAAACTTCAGCATTCTTAAAATGAGTTTATCATAATTTATTATACTTATATGTAATTTTTATCATATTTATATGTAAAAAAAAAATTACACATAAATATGATCATGTTTATATGTAATTATTATGTTTATATATAATTTATTATGTTTATATATAATTTGTATCATATTTATATATTAAATTTTTTTACATATAAACATGATAAATTTATCATGTTTACTTATAATTTTATCATATTTATATATAATAAAATTTATTTTAAGCTCGTTTTAAAAAGCTTACATTAAAACTCCTCGTTTATTTGGATGAATTACATTTTTATTTCGAGTGTTGATTTCTAACCTAAAAACTATGGTGTCAAGTGTCAACTAGCGTGAGACCCATTTAGCCCATGATCCTTAGATCAAGTTTTTTTATTTTGTAATCGTTGATATTTTTATGTCAACAGTATAGAAAGAATCGGTAATTTGTAGTATTAGGTATTTTTTGAAATGAAAACAGGTAAAAGGTCAATTTTGTATGTTTAAAGTAGGACTGCAAGTAATTATATTTGTGGAAGGGGCTCAGATAAGCAAGTGGTCTCGAGTTCGAATTCTTGTGAACGTAATTTTTTTTTTGGAATAAGTTTCCGTCTTGACGCTCGAGAATACCTCGAAGGATTAGTCCTAGACTAGGGGTGTAAACGAGACACCTGTGCTTGCAAGCTACTCGAGTTCGACTAAAAAAAACTCGAATTTGCGAGCCGAGCTCGAGCAGCTCGAGCTATCGAGCAAGCCGAGTATCTTAATACCCGATTCGAGCAGCTCGCGAGCCTAATTGAGATTTATTTATTTATTTATATATATAATATTTTATTATTAATTTACTATTTTACCCTTATATATATATATTTAAAAACCCTAAAACCCATTTTTTTCCTCCCTCCTACTCTCAACCGTTCCTCTTTCTCTCCCTCCCTCCCAGTCCCTTTCTCTCCCAGTCCCACCCCCACCCCCAAGTGGTGCTAGAATCAATTTGTTTCAGTTTGCTGATCTCTTGTTTGGGTCATCTAATTTTCAATCATCCCTTATTTTTTTTTCAAAGGGAAAGATCGAAATAGCTAACTCAAAAAAGTAGGTTTTAATTTTCTTAATCAAGTCCCTCTTCTTTATAGCTGAACTATATCTAAATTTAATTAGATTGTTTGCTTTGATAAGAAAAGTTATTTTTGGGTGTCTACTGTCTATTTTTCTTTTCTTTTCAATTTATAATTTTTCTGTCTATTTTTTTTTTTTACTTTCTCAATAGGCTTAATTTAATTTCCTTTTTAGTGTTAATTCTTGGTGTTGTGCTTGTGAAATAAATGATTGGTTGTTATTTTTTTTTCTGGAAATAAACTCAGAAATATAGTGGTAGTATTTTTTTTTGGAAGATTGAAATATTTTTATTTTTCATCACACACAACTCATAAAATTGTTTATCATTATATCATCTGATTTTTTTTATTTATTTATTAAATTCAATTAATTCAAAAAATTTGTAATAAAAAAAGTTAATTCGAGCTCGAGCTCGAGTAAACGAGCCTAATCGAGTCAAGCTCGAATAGTTCGATTTTGTCTCGAGCCGAGCTCGAGCTTAAAAAATGATACTCTATCGAGCTCGAGCCGAGCTTCGAGCCTCGAGTTTCGAGCCGAGCTTCGAGCCTCGAGTTTCGAGCCGAGCTTCGAGCCTCGAGTTTCGAGCCGAGCTTCGAGCCTCGAGTTTCGAATCGAGCTCGAGCTCGAGCTTCTCACTATTCGGGCTCGGCTCGATTACAGCCCTATCCTAGACAAAACCTGAGATACTTTGAGTAACCAAAAAAAAAAAAAAGGGAGTGCAAGCAATTATATTTCCAATTAGATATAAAGGATTCAGAAAAAATTATGCAATATGGTATTCAACTAGAGGTGGCAATTGGACGGATTTGGGTCGGGCTTATTCGGGTTCAGGTTTATTCGAGTTCGGGCTCATTCGGGTTTGGATCCATTCGTGTTCGGGTTTCGGTCCTTTTGGGTTCGAGTCCTTTCGTGTTTGGGTTCGGGTATGTTTTACATATTTTTTATTTTATGTTAGATGTAATCATTTTTACGTAATTTAAATATTTACTTTAAAAAATAAATCAAATATTTTATAATTATTTTTAAAAGTAACCTTTTATTATAATATGATATTTTAATTATATTTATTTATTAAAATCAATATTTGTTAGCACTAAAAGAATATAAAATTAATTTTTTATATAAAATAAAATTTTAAAATAATTTATTATAAGAAATATGATATATTATAAATTAATCATATTAATATTTAAAATAATTGATTTGATGAACTCGAATTTCAACATGTAAATACATTATAATTTATATTCACTACAAAATAAGAGACTTTTAGGGACGAATCCTAGCATTCAACTATTTGTTTATATATTTGTAAAATGTAAAAATTTTATACTTATGTAAAGAATTGAACATAACATCCAACTCTTATTAGTAAGGATATTACCAAGTGAACCAATCTTGAATTTTGATATGATATGTTACTAAAAGTAAATTATATCAAGTGTAATAAAATAATAATAATTTAAAAATTATGTATCCAAAATAAAATAAATAATAAATCAATTAAAAAATTAAATTAACTAATTATGTTAAATACTTTTAAATTCTAAAAAGACATGATACTTTTATAAATTAATATTTGATGACTTAATTTAATAATCTGCCTAAGAAATTATATATATGTTGCAAAGAGCAACACATTTTTTTTAAAAGTAGTTTTTATCTATTTTTTAATATAAAAAATACTATTATACTAGAGATAAGTTAAAATGAATGAATTGCTGTTAATTAATTTTAATATATAGGAAACACTATTATACTATTATAAGAGTGCTCTTAAAATAACATAAACAAAGGACTTATAATATTTTATGTCAAAAAAATTTAACATCTCTAAAATCTTCATGAGTTTAGAATTTTTAAATAGTGGATTCATCAAGATATGAGACGTTTTTATAAGTACAAAATATAATTTTATTTTTAATAAAATTATTATTTATCATATATATAAAATTTAAATTTAAATTAAATTATTAAAAAAGAGATTAGAATAAAATTGATAAATAAAGTTCTTACTTTATAAAAAAATTATTTAATTACAATTTCATAATTTTATTTTTAGTATTAAATTCGGGTTCGGGTCGGTCTCGGGCTCAGGTATTTTTCGGGTTTGGGTTTTTCGGGTTTGAGTTTATCCGGGTAATTTCGGGCCCTCTCCGGAATCGAACCCTAATTCTCCGTCACCTGTCACCACCATAGTAGGCCACTATCCTACCATCGAAAGTTGATAGGGCCGAAATTTGAATGATGCGTCACCGGCACAAAGGCCGTGCGATCCGTCGAGTTATCATGAATCATCAAAGCAACGGGCAAAGCCCGCGTCAACCTTTTATCTAATAAATGCATCCCTTCCAGAAGTCGGGGTTTGTTGCATGTATTAGCTCTAGAATTACTACGGTTATCCGAATAGCAAATACCATCAAACAAACTATAACTGATTTAATGAGCCATTCACAGTTTCACAGTCTGAATTAGTTCATACTTACACATACATGGCTTAATCTTTGAGACAAGCATATGACTACTGACAAAATCAACCAGGTAGCATTCCTACGCGACGTCGGCACTGCATGGGCCTCAACACGCCGCCTTAGCAGTAGGTTCGAGTTTTTTCGAGTTCGAGTTTTTGACTTTTTGATCAAATCGAATTTGGACGGATTCGGATTTTGATTTTTCTGGGTGGATTTTCAAATTCGGGTTCATTTTGCCACCTTATATTCAACTCTTTATTATGAATTCATGTACAAGCCCTTTAAAGGTTTCACAACTTCTTTGCTTTCGATGTACTTCCTTTCTTTTCTTGCACATCTGAGATGGATCCATGACCATGAATCTAGTGAGAAAGAGAGCCTCTGTTTCAAATAACGTTAGAAGAGGAAGCTTATCTTGTTGGGATTATTTTTCTTACTTGCGGAGTGAGTGACAGAGGCTAAATTTGTCAAGCACAAGAGTGAACGAGAGGAGCAAGAGAAGAGCAGCAGGATACTAAAAAAATAATAATAAAATTAGGGTGGTTTTGGAAATTTGAGCTCTAGTCTCTCAGTAAGAAAGAAAGAAACAATGGCAAAGAAGGAAGATTTCAAATTTGTTGCTTGCAATATCATGACTAAAAAAATAGAAATTTTGAAAATTAGGATTTTACTTGAGTTGTTGCCGAATGTTATGCTTTGCTATTTTCCTCAATAAACTATTTGTTCCTCGCTTTTCTCTATTTGTTGCCCAAATTTCTTTTAAAACAAATTCCCTCAGGAGACTCTTTTTTCTTTTTTCTCCATGCCAATCGATGTCCTTTTGATTTTTGCTAACCCATATGTCTTCTTCTCAAATTCCAATTCTTTGCTTCTATTAGGATAAATTTATGGATACTCTTTCCCACTTCCCTATTCTTGCTTCAAAGTAGAAATCAATTTTTCATTGGCAAGAACCGAAACTCAGATTTTGCAGTCTTGCTTCAAACATAAAAAGTTGACTTTTAGTCTTTGTTTTCATCTCAAATCTCAATACCTGCTACAAGTTACCGTTTCCTTTTATACTGTTGACATGGAGATATCCACGGTTATAAAAATACAAAACTTGATCTAATGGTCATGGGCTAAATATTTCTTATGGTTCTCACAGTTTTATATTTGGGTAGTTGGGTTTGGGTAATTAATGGGTTTTTGTTTTATTGGTTTTTTAAATTTATTGGGTAATTGAATTGGATTTGGATAAAATATTTTATATATATTTATATATATATATATAATAATTATATACTATATATCATAAATATATTTAAAAATATATAATAAATTATAAGTCGGTTAAGTCGGTCGGTTTGGTTACCCAAATCATTAACCGCAAACCGACCTACTTAACTTATTAAAACCGAGATAAATAATCAAAAATTAAACTAAACCGATTTAACTGATCCGATCTAACCGACTCACGTTCGGTAGGTGGTTAAGTTGGTTCTACCCTACTTTTTGCTCAGTCCTACTTTTTGTTTATTTTTCCTTTTGTTTTTCACGGAGTGAAAAACTAGTTAATTGTGCCTTTGGATACCTTAAGTAGAAGAGAAGAGATAGGGCAAAACGTATGAATAGAGGTGAAGAGTTGTAGACATTTATAATTTCTAGTTGAAATATCTTACTTAGATCTGTTCGAAGATTGGATTATCTGTCAAATCCGAAGGTTTGTTTGATATTTGAGAGAAATTGGACAAAAATATTAAATCAAAAAAATGGGTTTAGGCAAAAAATGAGACTCACTTTAAAAGCGGACATGGTCTTGGGCATAACATTTTTTTGCCCAGGTCCGGCATTGTACGTTTTACTATTAGTAATATAAATTTTCAAAAGATCAATCTTTATTAAAAAGGGATCAATTTTTTTTAAGAGTAATCAATTTTTTTAAAGAGAAATTGCTCCATCTATGTGAAAATTTAGATGAGTTTGTGTGGGTTTGGATAGTGTTTTGCATTTATAGACCGGGTTTGAATAATTATAAATTCCGTTGATATCTTCTTTAGATTCAATTCAAACTCGACCTGACCTGACCTACAAGCAGATCTAACGGTACTGCATAGAATTGAATGTTATTGGCCCGAAAAGGAAAAAAATTCTCTTGGATTCATTGTTACAGATGTTTATATTTGCAGAATTACTCTGCCAAAAATAAAGGAGAGCAGGGATGAGGATTCTTGAATATGTGAAATGCTTGTACTTTTAACTTTTAACTTTTACTAATTTATGCTATTTATGAATGATATAATAACTAAATATTATTTATTTTAAGATATATAATTCATTATTAGATTTTTTTTTGTTGATAAATTTATATATTACATTTTTTTATTATAAAACTATATTAAATGATATCAAAGTTATTACAAATGTTATTAATATTATATCAAAGGTTAACAAAATTATTACCAATGTTATTAAAATTATTACAAACTTATATAAAAAGTTACCAAAATTATTTTAAAAGTTACCAAAATTATATCAATTGTTATCAATAAAAATTATCAAAAAGTTATCAAAATCATATTAAAGATTAAACAAAATTATATAAAATGTTATCAAATTATATAAAAATTTATCAAAATTATGCTAAAAGTTGTCAAAATTATATCAAACGTTATCAAAATCGTATAAAAAATTACAAAAATTATATAAAAAATTATAAAAACTACATTAAAAATTGTCAAAATTATTACAAACTAGAATGATGCCTCCGTAGTTTTCAATATACTCAAGTCCATTATAATAGGTACTATAAGCAAAGAAAAAAAAATCAAATACCCGATGTTATTAAAATTATTACAGACTTATATAAAAAGTTACCAAAATTATTTTAAAAGTTACCAAAATTATATCAATTGTTATCAATATTATATAAAAATTATCAAAAAGTTATCAAAATCATATCAAAAATTAAATGAAATTATATAAAATGTTATCAAATTATATAAAAAATTACCAAAATTATGCTAAAAGTTGTCAAAATTATATCAAAGGTTATCAAAATCATATAAAAAATTACAAAAATTATGAAAATTATATAAAAAATTGTCAAAATTATTACAAACTAGAATGATGCCTCCGCTTCACGTAGGGCCAACGTTTTCAATATTCTCAAGTCCTTTATAATAGGTACTATAAGCAAAGGAAAAAAAAAATCAAATACCAAGTTTGTATAATAAAAAATAGAGTTCGTTTTTGATGCAAAAAATCAAATACCCAAGTTTGTATAATAAAAAATAGACTTCGTTTTTGATGCACTGTCAGTATATAGACTCTATACGCTGACAGTGAATCCTACATTGACACCTCATTAAAAAGCTAACCACTAATCTTAACCACTAACCCCTAATCCGACAGGTGACATCGTAGGATACAGTATCAATATATAGCCCTATACACTAACAGTACATCAAATATTAATTCTAAAAACTAACCTATGTCTATGCTACAAACTGGATAGTCCAACTTCTCTTCTCATATATGCAATTTCTACAAACTATTTTGAAACTTTCAAAAACATGCCTTAAATATTATTTGTTAATTAATAATATCTTAAAGCTACTTGCTCAATCAAGAAAGTACATGAAACATAAAGTCTAATACAACATTACTCAAATCTCATCTCATGTGCATAATATTACTCAAACAAGCCATCGTAAAAGTGTTGAGTATTTTTGAGTCAAGTCCCAATCCCACAAAGCTTGCTTATGTCAAGCCAAGGGGGCTTTCACCTTATAAGTAGAGAGCTTAGGCTTTGGTTGAAATCACCCACCACCCTTGTGAGAGATAGTCTATACTCTTGTATTAGGATTATCCGGTGGTGAGTCATAGTGTTTTGTTTTGAGGGTTTATAGCTTAATCCGTTCAAAAGCTACTTGTGAGAGGGTTTATAGCTTAATCCGTTCAAAAGCTACTTGTGAGAGGGTTTATAGCTTAATCCGTTCAAAAGCTACTTGTGAGAGGGTTTATAGCTTAATCCGTTCAAAAGCTACTTGAGAGAGGGTTTATAGCTTAATCCGTTCAAAAGCTACTTGTGAGAGGGTTTATAGCTTAATCCGTTCAAAAGCTACTTGTGAGAGGGTTTATAGCTTTTATCCGTACAAAAGCTACTTGTTGTAGTGATGTTATCCTTATGGGATCGTGGATGTAGGCCAAGAAGGGTCGAACCACGTAAAAAAATATTGTGTCTTTTTCTTTTCTTATTCGAATGCTTGTTGTGGGTGAATGCTTGTTATTGGGCTACACAGTTTATTTTTCCCAACAACTGGTATCAGAGCTTATACTCTTGTATTAGGATTATCCGATGTTGAGTCATAGTGTTTTGTTTTGAGGGTTTGTAGCTTAATCCGTTCAAAAGCTAATTTGAGGGTTTGTAGCTTAATCCATTCAAAAGCTACTTGTGAGAGGGTTTATAGCTTAATCCGTTCAAAAGCTACTTGTGAAAGGGTTTATAGCTTAATCCGTTCAAAAGCTACTTGAGAGAGGGTTTATAGCTTAATCCGTTCAAAAGCTACTTGTGAGAGGGTTTATAGCTTACTCCGTTCAAAAGCTACTTGTGAGAGGGTTTATAGCTTTTATCCGTGCAAAAGCTACTTGTTGTAGTGATGTTATCTTTATGGGATCGTGGATGTAGGCCAAGAAGGGTCGAACCACGTAAAAAAAATATTGTGTCTTTTTCTTTTCTTATTCGAATGCTTGTTGTGGGTGAATGCTTGTTATTGGGCTACCACGGTTTATTTTTCCCAACAAAAAGACCCAGGCTGCAATTTTGGTAGAGAGTAGTAAGAATTTCTTCCAAACTAACAATTTGCCACAAGCGAAATAAATAATTAGAAAATTATGTTATGATCAACATGTTCTTGCAAGGAAAACAACTTTCTAAATAAATAATTAAGTAATTATCGTTAACATTTGAGTTTATATGATCTCATCGTAAATTGTCCCCTTTGGCTGAGCTTAAAACATAAAAATTGTTAAATCAAATTCCATTTTTCATGTCTTCATCTCCTCTTCAATGATTTCAAGCATTGCTCTACAATGGAGAATTAGTGACAAGAATTATCCAAAAAAAAAATAGAGAATTAGTGACGGGATTTATTTATTTTTGATATAAACAAGACAGCAGTTTGAGAATAAAGGTTGGTACAAAAGGGATTTATTGAATATTTTTTTAAATATAATTGCATGAATCAACTAAATTAAATCTCGAGTTAGCTAGCAGAGAAAGGGAAAAAATAATAAAAGAGTCCGAGGATGTAGGGAGAAGCAAATGCAGAATTTGGACGAAAAAAAATGAAAGAATAATGCAGCAAACTGGGAATCTTGTAATAAAACTATTTCTATGCCAAAATGTCGTAAAGCTTCAATGATTGCGCTTTGTCTCATAGTTCGTACATTTTTCTTGACAATGGAAAGGTAGAGAGAGTAAGGAGAAGTATTCTCACAGATTTGGATGGAATTAGGCTACAAAGAGAGACTGGGACGACAAAATCTTCAAAAGAATCTAAAGTCTAAAACCTACTTTACCTCAGTACTGCTTACATTTCTCCTCTGCATTTCCCGACTCTTTCTCCAATGAAGTTTGGATCCAAATAATACGCGATATTAAAATACGATACATTTAATAAATACGAGAATAATATAATAAATATAATACGACATGTTTAAACACAATTAATATGATTAATACGATACATTTAATACATAAATCGTATTTGTGTTTGAAATGTTAACACATTTAATGATTTATATGTAAAACATGACCTACAAAATTGTCAAGCATTCGGACAATTAAACTTAATATCTTTAGGATCTTGAACACAGAATTCTCACTTTTAGAAAGCGTACCTGATTGTTTGAGGAAGATGAAAAAACCTCGAATGAATCCCTGATCTCCCAAGTAAATTGGTTTCTCTCATTTGATCCCTCTTTCTATTACTTAGGACTTTTCTTATGGAAATTAAATATTAATGTGTTTGAGTTGAGTAACCCTAATGGACAGGGAGATGACCAATTTAATATATCTCTATCTTTTAATTTGGAACGTTCATTAAGTATCCAAATGAACAGTTAAGATTTGTTTACCATTAAAAGATAAATATTAATTTATAATTCAATAAATTAAATAATCATTATCCCGTAAATATCGGACCATTAACTTACATTAATATAGGACAATTATTTTACATTCTCCCACTTGGTCCGATGATCCAATAACATTAAACTTTAAAAGCATAAACATTATAGCGCGCATAAAATAACAAATCTCTCCATAATGTTCATCATAATTCCCATATTATGATAAATCACTAAATGCGGGTTATGGCGGTCGTACATTATTTTGGTCATATACTTCCTTCCATATACCACTACACTTATAACTTGCCATAGTAGATACATAAGCGAAATATGTATATTCCATCATGGTCTACAATAATATCTCATAGAGACTTTCTTGTTAACTCAAAATACAAATTATGTGCACACATTATGAGAAATAGAAAATTCATTAATGTATGTCAGAAATACATAATTGAGCTCAGAGTGTCAAAAGCACCATAAACACATTATTAATCAATACAACCAAGACTCATTCTATGTACATGTTCTTTAAATGTCTTAGGTTGTGAACCCTTAATTAATGGATTTGCAATCATGAGATCAGTTCTAATGTGCTCAATAGACACTCTTTGTTTCTGAACCTCCTCCTTAACGACAAAATACTTTAATTGTCATTTTTGAAGAAGAATACTATTGTAGAATTATCACAACAAATTTTCAGCGGTTTGGTAATAGTGTCAACTACCCCAAACCCTGAAATAAAATTCCACATCCATAATGCATGGATTGTGGCTTCAAAACATGCCACAAACTCTGTTTCCATAATGGATAAAGTAATGACAAATTGCTTAGCACTTTTCCATGATACTGTTCCTTCAGCTAATAGAAACAGATAATCAAAAGTGAACTTTCAGCTGTCAAAGCATCCAGTAAAATTTGAATCCGAATATCCAATCACTTTTAGGTGGTTGGATCTTCTATACGTGAGCACGTAATTCTTTGTTCCTTGCAGGTACCTTAGAACCTTCTTTTCAGCTTTTCAGTGATCCATTCCAGGATTACTTTGGTATCTACCCTGCATTCCGATTGCAAAGCTAATATCCGATCTTATGTAGGTTTGTATATACATCAAACTGCCCACAACAGAAGCATATGGAATTGATTCCATTCCCTTATGTTCTACATCATTCTTCGGACATTGCATGAGAATAAATTTATCCATATTAAATCTCTCTAAAATTCTTTCGATATATCCTTTCTGAGACAATCCTAACAGTCTTTGTGATCTATCACAGAATATTTCAATTCCTATCACATAGGATGCCTCTCCCATATCTTTCATTTCAAAAAATTTAGAGAGAAAATCTTTCGTCTCACGCAATATGCTTAAATCATTAGCAGCAACTAAAATATCATCAATATATAGAAATAAGAAAATAAACTTGCTCCCACTGATCTTTTGGTATATACACCTATCAACAGTGTTTTCCTTAAATCCAAAAGACATTATAGTATCATTGAACTTGATATACCATTGTCGGGAAGCTTGTTTAAGTCCATATATTGACTTCTTAAGCTTACACATCATATGACCTTTTCCTTCTACTGAGAAACCTTCAGGTTGATCCACATAAAATTCTTCCTCAAGTTCTCATTAAGAAAGGCTATTTTCACATCCATTTGATTTAACTCTAAATCATAATGAGCCATCAATACCATAATAATTCTTAATGAGTCTTTCTTTGAGACTGGCGAAAATGTCTCTTTCATGGCATCTAACCATTTGTCGGACTCATTACTTTTTATGGCTTGTGAAAAAGAAACCAGATCTTTATAAATTTCAATATCAAAATCTGACTGTTGCAAATAAACTACGTAATCATTTGGAATAGCCGATTTTCTTTCTCCTTGAGATCTTTTTAATGGCATTCCTTGTGGTTCATTTACATCAGATTCATGTGGGTTAGTTTCTTCTTGAGGAGTTTCATCATTCAAATGTTGTTCAGCATTGTGAAAACGTTCTTCAACAGCTGGAACAATATTTGAAACAGTTGTGGATAAATAGATATTTACGGGTAAAGAAACATCAACCTCGATTTCCTATATGTCCACAACCTGTCGTTCATTACTCCCACTAACTTCACCATTTTCAAGAAATCTAGCATTACCAGTTTCAACTATTCTTGAATTATGATTTGGACAGTAAAATCTATACCCTTTGGATTTCTGAGGATAACCAATAAAGTAACCAATAATCATTCGAGAATCCAATTTTTTTTTCATGTGGATTATAAATTCTCGCTTTCGCTTGACAACCCCAAACATGTATATGCCTTAGACTAGGTTTTCTTCCGGTCCACTATTCAGAAAGAGTTTTTGAGACTGCCTTACTAGGAACCATGTTTAATAAATACATGGCGGCTTTAAATGCATACATCCAAAAGGATTTGGGTAATGAGGAGTTGCTCATCATACTCCTAACCATATCCATTAATGTCCGATTACACCCTTCTGCCACACCATTTTGTTGAGGTGTTCCTAGCATAGTGCATTGCGCATATATGCCATGTTTTTCGAGAAACTTTGCAAATGGACCTGGACATTGTCCTGACTCATTATGTCTCCCATAACATTCACCACCTCTATCATATCTTATGATTTTCACTTTCATGTCTAACTGCTTTTCAACCTCATTCACGTATACCTCAAGAGCATTTATTGCTTTAGATTTTTCTTTAAGCAAGTAGACATATCCATAACGTGAAAAATCATCGATAAAAGTGATAAAATACTTTTATCCACTAAAGGATGGAGCATCAAAAGGTCTATATATATCGGTGTATAATTTCAAGAAGTTCGGTACTTCTTGTGGCACCTTTCTTACTGTGTTTGGTTTGCTTTCCCTTAATGCAATCCACACATAGGTCAAGATAAATAAAATTTAGATTTGGCAAAATCTCATTCTTTAATAATGTTTGTAACCTTTATTTGGATATATAACCCAAACGCCTATGCCACAAGTAAGCAGAACTTTCATTAGCATACTACGCTTAATTCCAACATTGCTATGAACAGTAAGTAGGGATTCAACAAAATCATGATAAAGTTTTAGTTTATATAAACCATCAGTAATAATACCAGAACCAACAAAATCAATATTCTTAAACAAACTGAAACAACAATTTTCAAACTTAACATCAAACCCAGAAACATCAAGTTTTGAAAGAGAAACTAAATTCCTAGACACTGAAGGTACATAGAGAGTCTGTAATAGGTCTAGATGACAGTCAGTGTGTAAGACCAAACGATAAGTCCCTATGCCTTCAATCTAAGCATTCATGCAATCCCCATGAATAGAAAATCATTAGTTGGATTTGTGGTTTGGATCGTAAGGAATCCCTGCATCATGTTGGATACATGAGTAGTAGCACCAGAATCAAGCCACCAAGTATTATGAGGAACTTTAGTTAAGTTTGATTCGAAACATAAAAAAGCATTAAGATTACCTTTCTTTTCAAAACAAGCTTTACGTTTCAGGCAATCTTTCTGATAGTGTCCTACTTTCTTACAAAAGCGAAACCTATTTGCCATTTGTTCTTTCTTTTCAGCCTCAGAATCTTTAGTAGGCACTTTCTTCTTCTTAAACTTGTTTGTCTTGACCTTAAGTCCTTTACCAGCTCTTTGACCCATGAGGTTATTGGAATGACTCCTTTGATTTTTCAATCTTGTTTTTTCCTGAACAAGCATACTGGCCAATTCATTAATATTCCACTTGTCTTTAATAATGTTATAATTAATTTGATTAGGCCCATATTCAGGAGGCAATGAGTTTAGAATAAATTGCACTAAGAATGAGTCATCCACAAGGATTTTAGTCTTGCTTCAATATTTGTCATCTCAATAATGTGCTCTTGCACGCCTCTCGACCCATCAAACTTTTTGGTCGTGTGTTGTGCCATCAGAGTACCAGTAAATGACTTGTCTTCAGAACGAAAATGTTCATCCACAAACTTAAGATATTCCCTTGCATTTTCTGTTTGTGGAATAGCGGTCTTAATGTTTTTGGCAATAGTCATTCGCGAAAACATAAAACTCAATTTGTTAGACCATTCCCATGTCTTATGGTGTAACTTATCTTCCTCACTGCTAAAATATGTAATAGCAGCAGGTTCATCTTCCTATAGTGCTAAGTCAAGATCCAACACACCTAAGTGAAACTTGACTTGTTTGCACTATTCAAAGAAGTTGAAACTATTAAATTAATATGGCAACAGATGAAGCATGCGAATGAAGTGAAAGAATTGCAAATAATACATAATTGCTCAAAATGAAAATTCATTCACTTCATGAATTCAGATATAACAATCAAGCATAACATAGTTCTCCTTTGGGTAGATACTATGATATACTATCATTAAACATGAATTAAATGCCAATATCAATATTTATCAGGCAATTAAAATTTCAAATCAAACATACATGCTATCTTTGGATATACAAATATATATTTGACAAAAATATTAATTTACCTCAATCATGCTCACTATTCATAGAATAATAAAATTTACCTTTAGGTAAAAATCTGAAATCTCATGATTAGTGAACGTTCATCTATCCATTTAATTTTCACTAATAAGCATTTCGTAATATTATAGATAAATGACTTTTCTTTATGCATGTATTCATTCTAATTTGGCCATTTTGGTGACTAACAAACTACATAAACATAAAACATACATATAAACATAATAGCTATTGCAATAATAATAGCACAAATATAACATGATAATTTGGCATATTTGGAGAATTATTGAATCTACATAAATCCTAAACAGTAAACATACATATGGGAATAAATCACTTAAAAGATCTATGAATTCCTCCTAATTAATCATAAGACACAGTTCACTATCTATAATTTCATTGCTAAGAAACATGCCTTTCCTTTAAATCATTATTTTCTTCAAGCAACAACTAACGTGGAAAAAGAAGCATAATTTTCAGATTTAATTTCTTAACAAAAGAAAAATAATCTTGTAGGAAACAAATTCTAAAGGAAACATTCATGGAGAAATTAGGTGTTCAACAACCATAAGCTCTAATATCACATATAAAACATGACCTATAAAATTGTCAAGTATTCAGATAATTAAACTTAATATCTTTAGGATCTTGAACACATAATTAGCACTTTTAGAAAGCGTACCTGATTGTTTGGGAAAGATGAAGAAACCCCGAATGAATCCCTGTTCTTCACAAGTAAATTAGTTTCTCTCCCTTGATCCCTCTTTCTGTTACTCAGGATTTTTCTGATGGAAACTAAATGTTAACGTGTTTGAGTTGAGTAACCCTAATGGACAGGGAGAGGACCAATTTAATATATCTCTATCTTTTAATTTGGAACGTCCATCAAGTATCCAAATGAACAGTTAAGATTTGTTTACCATTAAAAGATAAATATTTATTTATAATTCAATAAATTAAATGATCATTATCCTGTAAATATCGGACCATTAACTTACATTAATATAGGACAATTATCTTATATTATATTGTATTTATATTTACATGACTAATACGAATTAGATACCATGCATGCCGTAAGGGATCCACAACCGGAGGGGACACCCCATGGTTGCTCTTAAACCCTGTCAAATTCAAAGGTTTATGCCCATTGCCGTCTGAAATTGGCTCGTAGTTAAGGCCAAGGGGGTTTGGCCTTGGCTTAAAGTAGGTCTATGTTTATTGTTTTGCACTCTCTACATACTAGAGGGGTGCACTGTGTTGGGAATAGCGTGATGGCCCACAACAAGTATTAACCCACAACATGCACTCGGAAAGAAGCGAAAAAGAGAACACAATATTGTTAACATGGTTTGACCCTTCTTGGCTTACATCCACGATCCCATAGGGATAACATACTTCACTAAGAAAGAATTCCAACTTGTAATTTTTGGACGGATAAAATTACAAATCCTCCTGAAACACATTTGTAGCTTTTGCACGGATAAAATTATAAACCTTCTTACAAAACACTATGACTCACTACCCATAGAGCCTCAATACAACTTCTACTTAAGTGTAGAGTTTCTCTCACAAAGGTTAGTGGTAGTCTTTCCCCAAAGGCTAAGGTTCCTATTTATAGGTGAGCACTCTTCTTGGCTCATCAATACTACTCAAAGTGGGATTAGATTTTCCTTTGCTTAACCAATTAGTTACTTGGGATGAACACTCTTACTCAATGTGGGACTTGGACTTCTACTCAAACTCAATGTTGAACTTGGACTCAAACTCAACAAATCCTCTCTTGAGTCAAAGTCTTCTTATTCAATATTGGACTTGGACTCAAACTTAAAGTCTTAATTACCTCTTGGTAGCAACTCTTCTCCCTCGAACCAAAAGCCTCTGGGCAACAACTCAGCAACTCTCATACTCTTCTTCCTCGAACAAAAAGCTTCTTGGAAGCTACTATCCTCGCTCGAACCAAAAACTCATGGGAAACAACTATTCTCGCTCGAACCAAAAGTTTCTGGGCAGCAACTCTTTAAATAGAAACTCTATTCCGTCGAACCAAAAAACTTTTGAGCAACAACTCTCTTCGCTTGAACCAAAAAGCTTATGGGCAATCCTTCAAACCAAAAGCTCTGATACTAGTTGTTGGGAATAGCGTGACAGCCCACAACAAGTATTAATCCACAACATGCACTCGGGAAGAAGCGAAAAAAATAACACAATATTTTTAACGTGGTTTAGCCCTTCTTGGCCTACATCCATGATCTCATAGGGATAACATACTTCACTAAGAAAGAATTCCAACTTGTAGTTTTTGGACTGATAAAACTACAAACCCTCCTACAACACACTTATAGCTTTTGCACGAATAAAGCTACAAACCTTTTTACAACACACTATGACTCACTACCCATAGAGTCTCAATACAACTTCTACTTAAGTGTAGAGTCTCTTTCACAAGGGGTAGTGGTAGTCTTTCCCCAAAGGCCAAGGTTCCTATTTATAGGTGAGCACTTTTCTTGGCTCATCAATACTACTCAATGTGGGATTAGATTTTCCTTTGCTTAACCAATTAGTTACTTGATGTGGGATGAACACTCCTACTCAATGTGGGACTTGGACTTCTACTCAAACTCAATGTTGGACTTGAACTCAAACTCAACAAATCCTCTCTTGAGTCAAAGTTTTCTTACTCAATGTTGGACTTGGACTCAAACTCAACACACTGTTTGGTCCTTACTTATTAAATTTTTTTCAACAATTAGTGGTCTCTCTAAGCTTATTCATGCAGTCAAATGATAATTAGTTTAACATGTTTTACTATTGGACAGTAATTTTTAGATTCATCTAGGCTTACTAGCTCAATCAATCCTCTTTTGAATTCCCAAATTGTAATTGAATTTGTTATTGGCATAAGTGAATGATCGTTAAGTTGATAATCAGATTCTGAAATATGTAAAATACAAGGAGAAAGATGCTCGAGATTGAAATTTAAATATAATATTAGAGTTTTTTTATTAGTCTAAGTTTTTGGGATAATTGATCACCTAATTTAACATGGTATCAGAGTTTTCGGGTTCGAATCCTGACATCACTTTGTCTTTTAATATTTCTTCACCCAACGTCTTATTGTTCATCGGGTTGGGCTTTGCTGCTCTAATCTTTTTTCAGCTTGCACATTTCTTTTACACTTGGATCCATATGCAAACTCATTAATCATTCATCCGACTTAAATTCAATCATTTTTTATCGACTTAAATTTTTGAGATAATTAATCACTCAATTCAACACTCGATCTCTACAGGCTAACAGGATTGTATAAATATTGTTGGCAACCAATATAGGCTAAAGAAGGACATACAAGGAGAAATGATTATGTGGGTAAGATAGGTTGTGGCTTTTTCTCTTAGGAGATTTTTTTCTGTTAGCATCTTTTTACTAGGAAAACTCGAATGTCCATGTCCAACATATATGACAAACTGTTCTTTTGTGATCCATCAGAATCCTTTGTGAATTATGACAAGATCTTTAACTTCATCATATATTCTCTCCCCCTCTTTGATCTCATGTTCTCGCTCTCAGCAGCTAAGATTACATTCGCTGAGGCAGATCTAAGTGATGAAGGAGATATATCACAGTTAACTTCACAGGAGATTACACAGTTGCATAATCAATCATTCAGAGTTTAAGACCATGTGATTCTTTGTTAACTTATAATGGATATAACTTAATTAGGGTCAGCCTAGTTTTCTTATAACAATGCCTTGTGATTGTTTATGTTACCCGGATTCTTCATTTTTTTTTTAAATTACTCATGTCTGAGGCATATTCAAGTATAAGTATAAAGATATAATTATCTAAATACATGATTTTTTTTATAAAAAAAATTAAATATATCCGTATCGAGCACATATCTAAATCCGACATTCACCTGAATCCAATTAATATGGGTGATTGTGATGCCCTTGAATGTAATATTTTTTTTTACATGCATCATGTTTGAATGCTTTTCCAAAGGGATAATGTCATGAATAGCTCCTAAAGTTCATCAAATTTGTCAATGTGGTACCTGTACTTTAAAAATATTCAATGTGGTACCTGTACTATCAAACTGTGTATCAATGTGGTACTTTGACTTAACACCGTTAAATATAGATGATGATATGACATTGATCAATCAGGTGATAACACGTGGCAGCACTTGATTTTTTAGAAATTAATATCTAAATTTTTTTCAAAAAAAAGAAAATAATATTTTAAAAATAAATAAATAATATTTAAAAATTAATATCTACTTTTTAAAAAAATTAAAAAATTATATTAAAATAATAATAAAATTTAAAATTATAGTTTTTAAAACTAAATTCTATTTTTTAAATTCAAAATTTTAAAAAATAACAAAATTAAAATATTTAACTAAAATTATTTTTAAAATATATAATATTTTAAAATTAAATATTAAATCATTTATAATATCTAACTTTTTTTTAAAAAAGAAAAAGTTAGAAAGTTATTTTTGAAAATTACAAAAATTAAATAATTAAATTATTTTTATTCTTTTAAAATATAATTATTAAAAAATTAAAAAAATTAAATATGAAATTAATTTTTTTACATTTTTTTGTATTTCTTTAAATTTTTAAATTTTTTAAAATTTTTTTAAAATTTTTTAAAATTTTTTAAATTTTTAAAAAATATTAAATATGTTTATTTTTTTAATTTTTTAAATTTATTAAATAATTTTTTTTAAGTTAATACACGTGGCATCATTCTATGATGTCATGTGTCATCATTATATTTTTAAAATAATAATATTTTTTATTTTTAAAATTAAATTAATAATTTTTTAATTAGTACACGTGGTATCGTTATATGGTGTCACGTGTCAAGTTTTCATTGGATACAAAAGCCACGTCATCAATTTTTAACGGTGTTACTGACAGGTACTACAATAGCACACGGAGTGTAAACTTTAAGTACCAAAATAAATATTTTAAAAATACAAGTACTACTTTAACAAATTTAATAAACTTGAAAGGTCATTCATGATATTATTTTTTTTTCAAATATCATTGGTAAATGGTAAGCAAGTCAAAAAGTTATAAAAATTATATGAGAACCTTTTTTAATGCTTTAGGATGTAAAGGAAGACTTTATCTAATCAAATTCACCTGGAAATAGCGTTGTCATACATAAAACTTTATATTACTACGTGATAATATTATCAACCATCCTTAAAGTTTATTAAATTTGTTAATTTGATATCTGTATTTAAAAATGTTTAATGTAGTGCTTATACTATCAAACAGTGTATCAATATGGTACTTTGACCTAACACCGTTAAATATAGATGATGATGTGGCATTGACCAATCAAATGATGACACGTGGCAGTATCTGATTTTTTAAAAATTAATATCTGAATTTTTGTAAAAAAAAAAAATTAAGAAAGGAAAAAATATTTTAAAAAACATTAAAATATTTAAAATTATATTTTTTAAAATAAATATCTAATTTTTAAACAAAAAAATTATATTAAAAATATAAATTATATTTTTAAAATTTAATATATGTTTTTTCTTAAATTTTTTTAATAAAAGTAAAAAATTATTTTAAAAATTATAAAATTAAAATATTTAACTAAAATTATTTTTTAAATATAAAATATTTTAAAATTACTTGTTGAAAAATTTATAATATATGAAATTTTTAAAAAAGAAAATTTATTTTTAGAAATTACAAAATTCAAAATATAAATTAAATTATTTTTTTGTTTTAATTTTTAAAAAATATTAAATTAAATTTTTTTATTATTTTAGTTTTTGTTAAAAATATTTATTAAAATTAAAAGGTGGAGAGAGAAAGGAAAAAAAGATTTTTTTTTTAATTTTTAAATTAAAGTAATACTTTTTTTGATTAATACACGTAGCATCGCTATGTGGTGCCACGTGTAAAGAAAAAATATATAATTTTTATTTTAAAATTAAAATACTAATTTTTTTGTTAATACATGTGGCATCATTATATGGTACCACATGTCAAATTTTCATTTGATACAAAGCTACGTCATCAATATTTAACGATGCTATTGATAGGTACTATAATAGCATACGGAGTAAAAATTTTAAATACCAAAATAATCATTTTTAAAGGACATGTATCACATTAACAAATTTGATAAATTTCGGGGGCTATTCATGACATTATCCCTATTATTAAATATATGAATTATTATCTCATACATTTACAGTAAAATCTAAAAATTTCATAAATAAGATTAAAAAAAATGACACATACCCTTTAAAATATATTTTAAAAAAATAAATAAAACATACGATAATTTTTTAACATCATTTATAAAATTAAAAAACTCCACTCGTCAATATATTTTAAACCAATTCTATATATTTCTTTTTTCTTTTTTTTCTTTTTTTTTTTTCCTTTTCTTTTTCCTTTTCCTTTTCCGTCTCCTTCTCTTTTTCTTTTTCTTTTTAGATTTGTCTAAAAATACTTTCAGGATGTTACAAATTTAGGCATTCCTAGAACATATATTTGTGTGTTCACACGCTTTTGTACGAATTCCGTAATAGAAAATTCAAAAACTAAATAAAGTTAACCCAATATATATATATATATATATATATATATATATATATATATATATCCACATGAAGATCATAACTGTGTAATGAAAGATTAGCTATAGCTGCTGCAAAAAAGCATGTTATATACAATAAAATATATGAAACGTTCAAGTATACCTTCAGTTGTGAAACTGGTATTTGTCATAATTTATATGAACAAGTGGATAGCATGCAACTGCTTCATCCAAATATATATAGAAGAGTACTGTCAGCATTTTCATAATTCAAAAAATATAGAAAAGCAAAGCAATGAAACTTCCAAAAAAACATGCATCTATTCAATGATATATATATATATATATATATATATACTATGTTATTCGGATTTAAAGGTGAGCATTACATATAGATATGTGTCCTATACGAGTATGTGTCTTACATATAAGCTCAATTTTTTTTTTTTAAAAGTTTTTTCATATATTTGAAAGATCATATCTTCATATCCATATTCGAATATGTGTCAGATACGGATATTTTAGAAAAAAATTAAGAGTCGAAATAACGTAGTATAAAATAAGGTATAGCACCTGCCAAAATTTGCAATATATGGAATTCATACAATATTGCAATATCTATCTATACTATTATAAAGTAAATGGTTGAGTTGGTGTTACTGAATCAAGTGACACCAACTCAGTTGTTGAAAAGACAAAAAAAATTAAAAAATTTATTATATAAAAAAAACATATCAAGATTATTGATGACTTTTTAATTTTTAGATGATTTTTATTTTTAAAAAAATTATCAACTTTTTTTTTCTAAAACTACCCACTTCTTTTTAAAAAATTATCCATACTTACAAGTTACAAACTATCCACTAATAAAAAAATTTAAACATAATTTTTTACTATTTTTTATTTATTTTACCCACACCCATAATCTAGTATATATGAATGTGTCAAAGGTAAGGACTCGAGACATGAAATAACTTTAAACCTAAAGAAATTGCTATAAGATGACATGGTGCAAATGGAGACATAATCTTAACATGAAGAACAATAGCAAAAGGCAAAGAAAAGGAAGAAGAAAGAAGAAAAGAGAGATTTTCAATGTTATAATGTTTAGTGCATGACTTATAGTCTATTAAGCACGAACACTTCTATCAGGAGAGTGTCCAAGTGTCGGACATGTATTCGGCAGTTACACGACTCTAACACAACTAAATACATATCAGACACGTGAGAACACGTCAAAAAATAAAATAAAATCGGGTACAGTCAAAACATGGTTAAGACACGACTAGACACGTGATGAAAGTTTTTTTTTTCCTTCCAAATATGAAATCAACAATGAGCAATTTGATTCTAATGAGTTTTTTAAGGTTCAAGTTTTAGATTTCAAAATAAATTTAAAAAATTGAAAAACTATTTGCATGTTAATATTTAATTAAAAAGTATTAATTTTTCATTTTTATTTTATATGATTATATAAAAATATATTTTTTATTATTTTCCGTATCCATATCCTAATTTTTTTAAAAATTCTCGTATCGTCGTATTCGTATTTTGTCATATCCGTATTGCGTTTCCGTATTTATGTATCTTAGATGACCAATAATTCGGTACCTAGAGAATCCTGAATCCCCACGTATATGAGAACATGACAATAATTTCACCCGTTGAATTTCTCAAAAACACCACCACTATCAACATTAAATTTCATGAATCCCTCTCCAGGGGGAATCCATTAGGAACACAAGCCGCAGGATTATCCCACCATAGTGAATCCAGGAATGAAATTTCATCAATTATAGCCTTAATCCGAAATATAGACCTTAGTTTGCCCAAGAGGAGCAATTCATCAACATTCAATTTTTTTTATTGTCGAACACTTACGTAACGTTCACGACACTATCAAATTCCTTAAAACACTACCAAATTCACGTCCGTAATAACCATGACGTGTTACATAATATCCGCTATCACGACAAAATCCGCAACCACGATTTAAAACTATAAACATCCCTCTATCCCACAAAAAGACTTTTGTGGGGATCCTGTTAAGACCCCCCAGCAGATCTGACCCACATAGAATTATGAGCTTCACATGTAAACCGGACTCTCAGGAAAAAGTTCTGGTTTTTTTTCATGTGGATTTGACCCACCAAGAGTTAATATATCTGCCCCACTCGGTAAATATAGCTTGGAATGGAACAAAGAAGTAGTTATGATGAATCCTGAAGGGCAAAACTGAGGCAAATTTAAAGTTCACTGTCAATCTCTTTCTCATCACATATACATACTCGATGTTGGAGGTGAGTGTTGCATATGAATATGTATCTAATACGAATATATAATTTTTAATTTTTTTTTTTTATATATTTAGAAAATAATACTTTCATTCCTTTATCTGTGTCAGACATAAATGTCAGATACGAATACTTCAAAAAAAAATAAAAAATTCAAATAACATAAATACATAAAACTAAACTAAAGTGACAGCAGATAAAGTTCTAGTAACTTATATTCGTTGCAAGTCTCTATAAGCAAAGTCCACATGGATCTCACAGTCAAAACTCCAAATCCCAAAAAATAGAGGAAGACCGAGTTCACATTGAGACAACTGTTTATAACTTTATAACAAGATATTAAGGGAGGGGGAAAAACCATGAAAATAGGATATGGAAATCTAACTTTAATTTTACCTGTTCCAGTTCCAGGGTTGCCAAATTCTGGGCTTGTCTGATTCATTGGCTTAAGATTTCCTGTTATATGATTTGATCCTTGGGAAGTGAAGCTGAAAATATATAGCTATTAAACCAAGTTAGAGGGAATGAAGCCTGGTCCGAAATCATTCAAAAAACATTATTTAAGATTTCATATGAATGACCTCGAACCAGATAACATTCTCCGTAACCGTTTTTAAAGATAGAAGGAAAAGAGAGAGATGAAGATTTTGATTTTGCCATGCATTATTTTTTCCATGGGGTCCTTATATACGTAGTGAACGGGAGAGATTCTTTGATGGGTCACTTGACATGGAGTCCACTTTCTACACTAGTACCCTAACCCTTGCTTTTCACACATAGGGGGAGGTAGTTAAAACTTATAAACATAAAAAAGAATTTGCAATTCCAGTAAAAAAGCCTAACATATAATAAATGTTTTCATATCAAATTAGCTAACTGTTGATATTCTATTCATGATTTTTAGGTCAACTGAAGCAGCCACTTTTAGCCTCTAAATTAGGATTTTGGTATAGGATGGAGACGATACGATTACACGATACAAACACGACATGAAAAATATAATTAAAACACGATACGAAATACGATACGAAAAAAAAAACACGGGCACGACATGAATACACAAACATGTCAAAATCTATTTAACAAATTATTAACACATCAAAATTTATATAAATATAAAACACCTTAAACACGATTATAACATGAAAAAATATACGAATACGATCTGGATACCGGAATTGCAGGTTTAGGCATTAGTCTAGTGTCAACTGCTTGCTTATCAGTAAAGAATTTTGCATATATATATATATATATATATATATTATGTCGGCTCGTGGTTAAAAATGTGTCAAAAATTATCTTGCTGGTTGAAAGGGTCTGGTTTATATTAAAGAGCATGTTTGATTTTTAGCAGCAATTAAGTTAGAAATATTGTTAGATCCATAACAAATCAAGCCATAGTGTTTATCTAATTTGTAGATTTTATTTATCTGTTTTTTTTTTCCCCCACTAAAATTGTCGCCAAAACATGGGATGATGAAGCCTTAATTGGTGGTGTTAATTACTATTGGAGGGAACTGATGTTTCTTATAAGCTATGTTATTTGGATTTGGGAGTGACTATTGGCTACGGGTATGCTCAATTTTTTAAAAAGTTTTTTCATATAATTGGAGGATCATATCCGCATACTCATATCTGAATATGTGTCGGACACGAGTATTTTAAGAAAAATAAAGAGTCGGAGCAACATAGGTTATAAAAGCATTGAGCTTGTGTTTATTATCACGTCTCATATAAATGATGTATTTTTTTTATTTTTTTTGTATAAAGGAAGCAGCAACTTGAAGATAAGATAAAAGATTGTAGATACTGCGAATTCTAAACATATTGAATGCCACATTTTAAAAATAATTGCATAAATTAATTGGGCTAATACCCAAGTTCAAAAGATATATCTTTTGCTTGCCACTAAGGTAAAGGATGGTGTGGAAGGTGGTGGAGAACCTTCATCAAAAATGATATTGGCATATAATGCAGCTAGCTAATGTGATGCCAAGCTTAACACAGATTGGCTATTAAAGCTATAATAATAGGACCATCAGAATTAAAAGGAAGAAAGGAAATGGACAAATGAAAAGTGGAATACAAACAAAGTCACCCCAAAGCTTAAATTAAATGAAATATTTTCATTTCATTTCATTTGCTTTCTTTCTTTTCTTGGCAACCAGTTGATAGCAAGAATTTTTTTATAAATATTTAGATTAAGAAAAGGAAAAAGGAAAAATACTTGAGCATGATGGTTGAATTAACCAGTAAAGTTGCTTTTTATAAAAGAAAAAAAAAATCAACCCCCTGTGTTTTCAACCGACAGCTTGAATTGTTAAAAACGGGAGCGTTTGATGTTTTCTTATATCATGATTTCAATGAAATATGATTTTTGAAAATGTGATCTTTGGAAATGTGATTTCTGATAATATAACTTTATTGCGTTTGGTATATATGGAAAAGTGTTAATTAAAATCTTAGGAAAGTTACATTGAGGTTTTTGGTTCACTAAACACTTTATTAAGAAAGTGATGATAATTTTCGAAATTATCCTTATCAAAAAAATATAAATTTTATTAATCTTAACATTTTTTGAATAATGTTTATTATTAACAAATATTTATATTAAATATTTAAAAATAATATTTTAATTGATAATTTGAGTTACTTTTAAGATAAAAAATATTTGTTAATAATAAATTTTCAAAGTTACTCTCATATGGTTAAAAAATTAAAAGATTGAATGAAAATTAAATATCATTTAAATATTTCAATGATATTTATTATTAAAAATCATTTATATTAAATATTTAAAAATAATATTTCAATTGATAATTTCAGTTACTTTTAAGATAAAAAAATATTTGTTAATAATAAAAATTTGAAATTATTCTCATGTAGTTGAAAAATTAAAAGACTAAATGCAAATTAAAAAATATTTGTACTAAATATTTAAAAATATGTATTAATAAAAAATATTATTAAAAAAAATGTATTAATAAAAAATATTATTTAAATATTTCAATGATATTTATTATTAAGAAATATTTGTACTAAATATTTAAAAATAATATTTTAATTGATAATTTGAGTTACTTTTAAGATAAAAAAATATTTGCTAATAATCAAATTTTGAAGTTATTCTAATATACTTGAAAAATTAAAAGGCTGGATGCAAATTAAATATTATTTAAATATTTTGATGATATTTATTATTAACAAACATTTGTATTAAATATTTAAAAATAATATTTCAATTGGTAATTTGAGTTACTTTTAGGATAAAAAAATATTTGTTAATAATAAATTTTTGAAGTTATTCTCAAGTAATTAAAAAATTAAAAGGCAGGATGCAAATTAAATATTATTTAAATATTTAAATAATATTTATTATTAATACATATTTGTACTAAATATTTTAAAATAATATTTTAATTGATAATTTTAAATCAAATAGGGAAAGGATAATTTTATCTTAGCATTTTTTTAACTTTCCAACTACATGAGAAAGTTACTTTACCACCATTTTTTATGAGAATCACATTCCCATGCTTATGGGAAAGTAACTCTTCAAGGAAAGTTACATTCCCAAAAAAGTGAGCAATTTTTAGCATACAAATACCAAACATGAGAATCACATTTTCACCAATTATTTTTCATGAAAAATGATCATTTTTCATTATACTAAACGTCCTCAAAATAGTAACCTATTGGGAATATGAAGAACAGTGAATTTTTGTCAACAGAATACCTATTATACCTAAATGGTTCAAAGAATAAGGAAGGATTTAGAAATTTTTTCTTTCAATTTGCAGAAGAATGTGTGCTTGTTCTTTATTTATTTATTTATTTATATATATATATATCCTTACCTTACCTCAACCTATATCCGACACTCATTTTTGAATATGAATAACATAAGTTAGAATGTAATATATATATATATATATATATGTCTATACAGATTAATTTAAGCAGTACTTACCATTACATATTTGATAAATTAAAGAGAAGTTACAATTTGTTAATGACTATTATAAGAGCAAAGGAATGGGAGATTCTCCCAAACCTTTTTATTCCTTTCCCATAAAGGAAGGACAAACTCCATAGCTTACCAAATGCAAACAGCTTTATGCCCTTATACAATTACTGTAAAGGACTAAAACTCTGTAGACATGGCCGACTATCAATGATAATCTCTACTTTTTGTCGGTACGAGATATATAGCTTCTTACTCTTCATTTTTCTTGAAGTATTTGTATCCGATATTCGTGTCCGACACATATCTGGATATGAGTATGGGGATATGGCCCTCCAAAGATTCTCCAAATACATGAAAAAATTTTAAAAAAATTAAACATAACGTATCATACATATACCAATATCCGATACTCACACTCGAATTCGAATAAGATAAATATAGCCTGCTGTTATACGTCTGTTATTGAAGCTTTACCTTATGATGATTGCATGCATGGACTAAGGTGAAGTATAGCAAGTAAATATCAAAACTAAAATACAAAGTCAAATGGCTCCAAAATCCTTGCTGCTATGATGACATCTAAATACAATGAATCTTATATGGAAAATTTCAAAACATACTTAATTGACCGATATGAATTTGCAGACATCTTCTCTTTTAGCCAAAAAGGAATTTTGCAGAATTGCACGAAACACATCCAAGTTTGCATACAAGAGGATACATGAAAAAGCCAGTTTTATTTAATGTCTTCAATGCTGTAACTTCCATCAATGTTAGTAAAATACGTATCCGACACTTGTGTCCGACATATATTAAAAAAAATGTGAATATAAATATGATTCTCTAAATATATGAAAAAATTTAAATATACCCGTATCATACATATACCCAAATTAAGGTAACATAGACTACAATTCAATAGAAAAATGGAAACTTTTTTACCACCTTTTTCTGTAAGGAATAAGTCGAAACAAAAGCTTGTTTTTATATTGTAATCCCAATAATATGCACCCCAATAAAAAGTTTATGATCCCAATAAGGCAAAGGCCTATATAACCTATCAAAGGCTTTCCTTAGATTATGAAAGAAGATGGATTTTAACTGCATATAATTGTGAAGCATGTGCATGATTGTCGATGGCGGACTGTTGCTGTTTTTAATTAATTGATGTACTAAAGATATGATAATCTTATAATTGAATTCGTTGATTTAAAACATTTTGGCAGAAAACATAATTTCTTCAGTGAAGAACTATTAGGAAAACTTGATTAAGCCTTACAGTGGAACATTAAACCAGAGATTTAAATAACGGTCGTACTGCAACGTTACGGTTGTTATTTTATGGTTTCGGCTCTTTTGTCGTCGATATTTACCTCAATTGATCACGATAATATTCATTAGACCTGCAATTACAATAAACACGAAGCAATTGAAAATGCATCTACAACCGTAATTTAAATCCCGGATCAAAATGAATTCTGAACTACCATAAGGATGGGATATATGTATCAGATAAGAAAGCAAAGCCAATCCAAGTTAAACAATTATATGAGATCCAGCTAAGGAAACCGTGTATAATCAAAGCCCCCCTGTGGACATTAGTCAGTATGTGGATTTCCATCATAAGATATAACATCAAGAAAAGCTGAAAAAATCTGCTAGGAACAGCACAGCACTGTAATACGGCCAAATCCTGCTTGGCCCAGAAATCTGCATTTTGTGAAGAAAAACTTGCATCTAGTGGGAAATTTTGAAAGCCTTTTTGGGACCCCTTTGTTGTTTTGGAAAGGATTGCTATCAGTCTTTATATTGATTCAAAATTTAAAATTTAATGTCTTTATTATAATTTATATAAATTGAATCTTCTTATTATATTATTTTAAAAATTTTGGTCCAATTAATAACGGTGTTATTTTTTTTCATTAAAAATGCTGACGTGGATGTTGACTTGTTGACATGGCGTTGACTTTGTTGAGGTGGCGAGCTTAGTCAGCAAATTTTTGGCCAATTGATGACGTTGACTTTTTTTGCCACGTGGCTTACTAATAAATGGTGTTATTAGTCCCTATACTTATGCAAAAATGCAGATTTAGTCCCTCTACAATGATTTTAAGAAAATTTTGTACCTATATTTTTCGATATTTCAAATTTCGATCAAATCTTAAAAATATTCATATTATAAAAAAATTTATTATTAAAATAATAATATTATTATATTAAATAGTATTTATTATTTAAATAATAAAATATACTATTTTTTGCTAGTATTAATATTTATTATTAAAATATAAAAATATTTATGTTTAATAATATTCAAGACATATTTTAAATTAAAATATTAAAAACTTTTTATTTTAACATTTTAACATTTTTAAATTTTTTTAATTAAAATTTAATAAAGTAGTTTTTATTAACATAATAATATATCATGTCGGATCAAGTTAAGTTCAGGCATAAAAATAATGTTCAAGATATGGTTCGAGTCAAATTAAATTCATGGATTTGGTGAGTACCTTATAGCTTTTTCTAAAAAATGTCCGCTTAACCGATGCCTATGAGATTATTTATTTACTTTTTTAGGATTTTTTTTTGCATTAAATACATCACTTTAATTGAATTAAAAAAAAAGTTATGCATTAATTACACTTTTATTTCTATATATATCACTTTAACCAGTCCACTAGCCACTGATAACTCGTATAATTATATAGTTTTTAGTTATGTTTTATTATTGTTTTGTGTCAAATACGAGTTATTATTGTTTAGTCTAATTGTGTTTATGATCTTTTATATTTTTATGTAATTTGGTGTTTTTCACAAGTTTCTTTGAGTGATTTCAGATTACTAGAATTAAGGGCAAATCCAGTTCAGTTCCAGTTCCGACACATTTTGCCATATCAGCTATATCTGGAGTTTCACTGAAGCAATAAGGCTGAAATTTTAACCGTGCAAAGCTAAGAGGCATATCTATCTTTTTCATGTTTTACACTTCTTGAAACGGAGTCGTTTTCCCTAGCGAAATCAACCATCAAGTTGGCTGATGTGCAATGACGTCTGTCCTGAGCAGTTTTCGTATTTTGACCATATCGTCCGATACACATCAGCAAATGAGCTGATTCCAACGGCTATGGATCACTAACTGATAGGGGAACATTTGTCTAGAAGACCATGTGATCAGATAAAGCCTCCAATATTGAAGAAATCGACCATCAAGTTGGCTGATGTGCAATGACGTCTGTGCTGACCTGTTTTCGTATTTTGCCCATATCTGCTTATCCACATCAGCAAATGAGCTGATTCCAATGGCTATGGATCCGTAACTGATACGGGAACCTTTGTCTAGAAGACCATATGATCAGATCAGGCCTCTAATATTGACGAAATCGACCATCAAGTTGGCTGATGTGCAATGACGTCTGTGCTGACATGTTTTCGTATTTTGCCCATATCTGCTTATCCACATCAGCAAATGAGCTGATTCCAACGGCTATGAATCAGTAACTCATAGGGGAACATTTTTCTAGAAGACCATGCGATCAGATCAGGCCTCCAAGATTGACAAAATCGACCATCAAGTTGGCTGATCAAAATGGTCATACAATATGACGAAAATTGTTAGAAAAATGCACCCACCTATTATACCTACCTTTGAAATTTGTAAAGCTTGTCTCTTGTCATTTAGCCCTCCAAAATGTGTATAAATAGAGGGCCTTGGATGATTGTAGAGGATCATATTGTACATAGGTAGGATATTAGCCATTGTAATAAAATTCTCTAAGTTTTCTTCTTCTTTCTTTTCTCTAGTTTTCTTTTTCTTTAGAAAGAGCAAGAGGTTGGATAATTAATATTCTTCTTCTTCTTCTTTCTTTCTTTTATTTTCTTCTTAGATTCTATTTAATTTTATGTTTATAATGCCTATGCTAGGCTAAACTTCTATTTGGTTAAGGGTGATTTCAAAGCCCTAGACATGTTTTGTGATTGATTTTCAGATTCTATCTATCATTAATTTTCTATCAAAGTTGCTTATGTTCTTCTACAAGAATTGTTCATGATGTTGTCTAGATTTATTTAGGTGTACAACTAGATAGATCTTGATAATTATCTATTGCTAGTTTAGGAGTCTTGATCCGTGTAATTGTCTTGATTTCCTATTCATAAGTGGCAATTTGTGATTAATGATTATGGTCAAGTTTTCAATAATTGCAAAGTGGAACATAACCTAAGTTGAACAATCCGAGCTTATGTGTTTGTTGCTTAGATCAACCTATCTTTCTCATCATAAAGCTGCCATTAAATTGAATTTAGAGAGCTTATTCTAGGTTGTTTAATGGTTAGAGATTAAATAGAGAGCTTGTTCTATTTAACGACAAACTAAGGAAAGATTGGGTAACAGAGCTTGTTGTTATCTACGGTTGTTAACTTTGATAGTTGGTTGATATTGATAGATCTGAAATTGATTCTTAATGATGTCTAGTGGTGGAGAATGAAACCTTAACCATATTTTTCATATTTGATTCTTCTTACTTATTTGTTTTCTTACTTTTAGTTTGCTTATTTTTTATATTTATTTTTATTGGCTGGTTATACCGCCTAATTTGTATATTAACTTTGTTTTATTTTTATTGGCTGGTTATACCGCCTAATTTAGTATATATATTTTTATTGGCTGGTTATACCGCCTAATTTAGTAAATATATTTTTATTGGCTGGTTATACCGCCTTGCATCTTATTCTTATTATTTACTTTAGTTTAAATTTGGCTTCAAAAACCCCTTTTCTTTTATTGTTCTTGAATTTAAGTTTTAAACTATTAACTTATAAACTAAAACCCAATCCCTGAGGACTCGACCCTTGCTAACTACTATACTTACAATTTATCTTTTTAGTGCAAGGTTAAATAAGATACACTCTTTTGGGTGCATCAAATTTTTGGCGCCGTTGCCGGGGATTGCTTTCTTTAGTTTATTAGTTCATTGGTTTATTCTTATTTTCAGTTGTAATTAATTTTATTTTTCTTGTACATACAAGTTTTTCTTATCAAATTTTGAAAAAAAAAAAAAAAAGAAAAACGATGGAATTGAGCAATCTAACACTTGAAGAGTTGGTGGCATACATGAACATGGAAAATCAACAAGCCAATCTCACCTACCCAGTTCAACAATTGGCCATGGGAGGATGTCAAGGCCATCAAGTGTTCCAAGACCAACTGTATGATCATTACTCAAACACTTACCATGAGGGATGGTGGGATCATACTAATTATGGCTACTCAGAAAATTACCAAGAAGTAGATCCTTATGCCAATTACACTCATCCATCTAACTTCAATCAATCATGGTCTCAAGAACCAGATCTTCTTCAACCACCACATATGACTCAAAACTCAGGTACTTCTTTAGAAGATCTTGTCGATTCTCTTGTTACTAATACTTTGCAATTTCAACAGGAAACAAGGGCAAGCATCCGGAGTTTGGAAAGGCAAATGAGCCTATTGGCTAGTAGTATGGTGGTATGGGTAGCACAAAGATCTGAAGAACTCTCTGCCCAAACAATGATTAACCCAAAAGAGAATACTACTATTGTGACTTTGAGGAATGAGGAACAAGATGAGGATGAGACAGAATTAGAGATGGATTCTATTCTTGAGGATAATGAAGCCACAAATACAAATAAGAGTATTTCGGCACCTGAGGTAACGTTTGAGATTCCAATTTTTACTAATGTTTCTTCTCCACCTTTTCCTAGTAGATTCGCAAAGTTCAAGGAGGATGAACATGAACAAGACACGCTGGAAACCTTAAACAGTTTGTTTGTGGATGTCATTCAACAAGTACCAAAAGATGCACCATTCCTCGATGAGATATGCACCACCAAGGATGATGGAATAATACTTGTAATGGAGAATGCATCCACTGTTGTGCAAAGAAAGCTTCCTCTCAAACGCATAAATTTGGGAAATTTCATGTATGAGCCTGACAAGCCTAAAAAGCCAAGAAAGGGTGTTGGTTAGATTCAAAACACTAACTCAAGTGTTAATTGGGAAGGCAGCCCAATTAAAGATGAAATTGCCAACCTTCCATATTCAGATTTGCTTTCTCTTTCTTTTCCTTTTTCTTTTATTATTTTTATTGTTTTTATTTTATTTCTTATGTTTATTTGTTAATTGTGTTTACTGCTTTTAAGTTCATTTAGGCTGCATAAGTTTCTTTTGTTTAATAGTTCTTTTCTCTTACATATAATTCTTGCATTGGGGGATAATAGCATTACATTAATGACAATGTAAGAGTTATGTGTGGGGGGAAGAATTTAGGATTTTATTTAGAGTGTTTTGTTTTTGAGTCTTTTTATGTTGTTTTTCTTTCTGATCCTGGTTTTGAAAATAACTAGATGTAAATATAATTTTTAATTTTTTTACCCCGGTTAAATGGCGGATAACGGTACTCCGTGATTATTTAAATCGGTTCCATCAGCTACCCACAAAACTGATATTCTATATAAATTTCTCTTCCAATTTCTCTTTCATTTTTTTCATTTTTTTTTCAGGATGGATGATATTCTCACAAGATTGCAGAAACGATTTCCTCCTTTTCCTCGAAATATTTTACTGAAGCTTTACCAAGTTCGATTTGAAAGATTAAGAATGCTTATGCACAAAGGGATTCCTGACGACATACGTTGGATAATTGAAGCCAAGGTACGTGAAGATGAATATCTTCCTGTTTTGCATTTACCAGGTACAGGTAGAAGCACTTTTGCAAAGAAACGACGAGCAAAGCGCATGAGTTCAAATTGCCACAAATGTGCACGATGGACGTGTAACGGTAAATGTCGTTCTATTGGGATTCCGTCCTCTAATCGAGATGATAAAATTGAATTCATTAAGGATGGACTGAGTAAGGAGAATTTGGGTAATATCCAACTTTCTCTTGAGACGCATCCTAGTGGAGACGTACAAAGAGAAATTCTTGATTTATGGCCGCAATTCCAAAGGGAATGGCAACATCTTGGGAATCTGATGTTAAAAGACCCTGTTTGCCAGCTTGTAAGAAAACTGGATGGGAAGCATATCCTCGACTCATAGAAGGCGTTTAAGCCGTTTCTGGACGTAAAACCAGAGGAAGATGTGAGCCACAATCACAACTACAATAAATGACTTCTCAGTTTTTGGTTTGATTTGCAATAACTTTATTTTGGTTTAATTTACGTGTTGTTCGATTTGTGTAATTATTCTCATTTTTTTTATTTGTCTTTTACGGTTGATTTTTTCTTCTCTTTTTGATTTTCTTCCTGAAATCACGCAAAAATCTTTTGTTAGGTTAATATTTTCTTCTGACAGGTCAGATACACTTTCGGCGACATTATTACTCTTGTCTGATTCACTACTCAGTCCTCTATATATTACACCATGTACTCATTCTCTTTCAGGCACTCGAAAAAAAAAATGGAAAGTACATCGTCCCAGCGCATAAAAAAAATTTGTGTCTTTGGAGGTGCTTATCCAGGGAAAACTAACATATTCGCTGATGAAGCCATAAGAGTTGGAGTAATACTTGTCCAACAAAAGATCCACTTGATTTATGGAGGCGGTAGTACGGGTTTAATGGGAGCAGTCGCTACAGCAGCACACACCGGAGGAAGTCCAGTTCTAGGAATCGTGCCAAAACTATTCACAAGTTTTTGTGGACCTACCGTGGGTAAGGAAATACAAGTCTGGAGTGTCCCTGAACGGATAACAATCATGTACCATTCTGCCGATGCATTCATTGCTTTACCAGGAGGTCTGGGTACATTGGAAGAAATACCTTGCGTGGCTTCTTGGTCATCTTTGGTCACAAATAAGAAACCCATTGGTTTGCTTAATATTAATGGTTATTTTAGTAATTTGCTTTTATATTTAGATAATGCTGTGGATAATGGATTCATGTTTTCAGAGGCAAGGAGAACCATAATTTCTGCTACAACCATTGAAGATTTACTTAAAAAGCTCCAAGCTTATGAGTGTTTATCTGCTACGGTTGTTTCGCAAACGCTCGGAAAAAGAAAAAGAGATATGGACGAGCAAGGAGTGGATTGCACTTTGTCTTTGTGACATTATCTAACATTTTGCTTGTTGTGTCTCAGTTATAATAAGTGGTTAGCAACCTCTGCAGGTAATATCTCCTAAATTCTACCTTTAAAATTTGACATTGGGGACAATGTCATATTTTAGTAGGGGGTATGGGACATATTTTGCTAATTTAAAAAAAAAAAAAAATTTAAGAAGTATTCATTCTGAACAAGGTCTGAGTAAGGGAGACTTGAGACATACCTTGTCAGTTTGATTTCTTCTTTTCAAAAAAAAAAAAAAAAAAAAAAGTTTGTTGTGTTTTAAGCAATTTAGAAGTATTCATTCTGAACAAGGTCTGAGTAAGGGAGACTTGAGACACACCTTGTCAGTTTGATTTTAATCTTTTTATGTTTACTTGTTAATTTTTGTTTAGTATTTTAAGATTATTTAGGTTGCATGAGTTTGTTTTGTTTTGAGTCTTAGCTGTTCCTATTCTTATGTTATTAGTTCTTTTCTCTTACACATGATTCTTTCATTTGGGTTAATAGACTTACATTGAGGACAATGTAAGAATTAAGTGTGGGGGGAATGATTTAGGATTTCTTTTATTTTTGTCTACTATTTTTTTTTTATGAGTCTTTATTATAATTTTTAGTGTGTTTTAGTTCCTTTTTAATACAATGATGAGATATGAATTGCATAAGTCTAAAACAGAGTTATTAGTGAGAAGATTTTCATGAGAATTGAGCTTGATATCATTTTTTTTTTTTATGAGCCAATGTTAATATGATATGTTGATTGGAAAGAAGCATGTTTAGACTTAATCTGACTTGTATAATCATCCTTGTGAGTTTTTGAGCCTATAATGATTGATGCATTATACAAATCAATCTAATTTCTTTCTTGAGTGCTCTTATGATTACAGGATTCTCTAGAACTTGCTTTAAACCGTTTGAGACTATATTGATACATGTGACAACATGAATATGATAGAGGCATTAGGATTTTTAGCCAGAGCCAAACAGCCATCCCTTATTGATGTTCCAAGAGAACACACCCTTAGTGAACCAATTTGAGCCTACATTGAATAAGCTATCTCTTTGGTAACCATAACTTGTCCCTAACCTAAATATACTTATATCTTTACCTTTGTTCCAAAGATGAATTAGCATGTTTTGAGACAAGTTGCAAAGACAAGGGATATTTTTAGTTAAAAATTTGGGTTAGAAACAAGAAATAAGTGTGGGGGGGAAAGAAAAGAAAAGTCAAAAAAAAAAAAAAAAAAGAAATGGAATACTGGCAAATACATTCAAAAAAAAAAAATATATGAATCATCTCTTGAATTTTGGGAAAAAGAAAAAGATGTTACAAAGTTGTTCAGAATGAAGAAAAGGCCCAACATAAATATCCGGCCTAGGTGACTATGTACTTGTAAAGAGTTTTGAGAAGTTTCTTTGTATGATCTTTTTATGTCTCTAAACTTTATGAACTCTTTGGAACCTTTGTGATATCTTTATCCTTTTGTTCTTCAACCACATTACAAACCCCTTGGCCCCATTACAACCTTGATTAAAGACCTCTTGATTCATGAAGTTGTATGATCTAAATAGTGGAGAATAGGTGGACAAGCAAGAATATGGTAGAACTGTTTTCATGAGATTGATTGAGTGTAAACACTTCACCACTACTTTAAAGAGTGAAAATCATGAGGGTATCCCATGTGAGAAGTTGAGATTAAATTTGAACATGCAATATTTTGATTGAGATATGTTATGCTAATATTGGCTTAACTCAAACAATTTACATTCAAGCTTGATTTTTTGTGAAATTCTTTAAGCTATTGATTAGTTTATAAGACTTGTTCAAAGATTGTCTCTAATTTGTATTGAAAGGATTAGGAGTAAATATTTTTAGTATATGTAGTTTATTTATATTTTAGTTTTTCAATGTTTGTGGGTATCGTTCTAGTAAACCCTCACGAGACTAAACTCGTCCACTAGGGACACCTAGGGGTTTAAAGGCTTGTGTCACATGCTAAGTGCCACCGTGATTTCCTACGAAAGTGGATTAGATTAGATTTTCTTATTTTCTTATTTTATTTGATTTTGCTCGAGGACTAGCAAAAAGCTAAGTGTGGGGGTGTGATAACTCGTATAATTATATAGTTTTTAGTTATGTTTTATTATTGTTTTGTGTCAAATACGAGTTATTATTGTTTAGTCTAATTGTGTTTATGATCTTTTATATTTTTATGTAATTTGGTGTTTTTCACAAGTTTCTTTGAGTGATTTCAGATTACTAGAATTAAGGGCAAATCCAGTTCAGTTCCAGTTCCGACACATTTTTCCATATCAGCTATATCTGGAGTTTCACTGAAGCAATAAGGCTGAAATTTTAACCGTGCAAAGTTAAGAGGCATATCTATCTTTTTCATGTTTTACACTTCTTGAAACGGAGTCGTTTTCCCTAGCGAAATCAACCATCAAGTTGGCTGATGTGCAATGACGTCTGTCCTGAGCAGTTTTCGTATTTTGACCATATCGTCCGATACACATCAGAAAATGAGCTGATTCCAACGGCTATGGATCACTAACTGATAGGGGAACATTTGTCTAGAAGACCATGTGATCAGATAAAGCCTCCAATATTGAAGAAATCGACCATCAAGTTGGCTGATGTGCAATGACGTCTGTGCTGACCTGTTTTCGTATTTTGCCCATATCTGCTTATCCACATCAGCAAATGAGCTGATTCCAATGGCTATGGATCCGTAACTGATACGGGAACCTTTGTCTAGAAGACCATATGATCAGATCAGGCCTCTAATATTGACGAAATCGACCATCAAGTTGGCTGATGTGCAATGACGTCTGTGCTGACATGTTTTCGTATTTTGCCCATATCTGCTTATCCACATCAGCAAATGAGCTGATTCCAACGGCTATGAATCAGTAACTCATAGGGGAACATTTTTCTAGAAGACCATGCGATCAGATCAGGCCTCCAAGATTGACAAAATCGACCATCAAGTTGGCTGATCAAAATGGTCATACAATATGACGAAAATTGTTAGAAAAATGCACCCACCTATTATACCTACCTTTGAAATTTGTAAAGCTTGTCTCTTGTCATTTAGCCCTCCAAAATGTGTATAAATAGAGGGCCTTGGATGATTGTAGAGGATCATATTGTACATAGGTAGGATATTAGCCATTGTAATAAAATTCTCTAAGTTTTCTTCTTCTTTCTTTTCTCTAGTTTTCTTTTTCTTTAGAAAGAGCAAGAGGTTGGATAATTAATATTCTTCTTCTTCTTCTTTCTTTCTTTTATTTTCTTCTTAGATTCTATTTAATTTTATGTTTATAATGCCTATGCTAGGCTAAACTTCTATTTGGTTAAGGGTGATTTCAAAGCCCTAGACATGTTTTGTGATTGATTTTCAGATTCTATCTATCATTAATTTTCTATCAAAGTTGCTTATGTTCTTCTACAAGAATTGTTCATGATGTTGTCTAGATTTATTTAGGTGTACAACTAGATAGATCTTGATAATTATCTATTGCTAGTTTAGGAGTCTTGATCCGTGTAATTGTCTTGATTTCCTATTCATAAGTGGCAATTTGTGATTAATGATTATGGTCAAGTTTTCAATAATTGCAAAGTGGAACATAACCTAAGTTGAACAATCCGAGCTTATGTGTTTGTTGCTTAGATCAACCTATCTTTCTCATCATAAAGCTGCCATTAAATTGAATTTAGAGAGCTTATTCTAGGTTGTTTAATGGTTAGAGATTAAATAGAGAGCTTGTTCTATTTAACGACAAACTAAGGAAAGATTGGGGTAACAGAGCTTGTTGTTATCTACGGTTGTTAACTTTGATAGTTGGTTGATATTGATAGATCTGAAATTGATTCTTAATGATGTCTAGTGGTGGAGAATGAAACCTTAACCATATTTTTCATATTTGATTCTTCTTACTTATTTGTTTTCTTACTTTTAGTTTGCTTATTTTTTATATTTATTTTTATTGGCTGGTTATACCGCCTAATTTGTATATTAACTTTGTTTTATTTTTATTGGCTGGTTATACCGCCTAATTTAGTATATATATTTTTATTGGCTGGTTATACCGCCTAATTTAGTAAATATATTTTTATTGGCTGGTTATACCGCCTTGCATCTTATTCTTATTATTTACTTTAGTTTAAATCTGGCTTCAAAAACCCCTTTTCTTTTATTGTTCTTGAATTTAAGTTTTAAACTATTAACTTATAAACTAAAACCCAATCCCTGAGGACTCGACCCTTGCTAACTACTATACTTACAATTTATCTTTTTAGTGCAAGGTTAAATAAGATACACTCTTTTGGGTGCATCAGCCACTAATTAACATTTTCCTTCTAAAAATTATGAAAGATAATTTATTACGAAACAGGTGGAGCCTTAAACAAAATCCATTTTCCACTGTTAAATGTGTTGGCGTTAAAGGTGTTCATAATTTTTTTATAATTTTTACCCAAGCTCGGCTCGAGCTGGCCCGTAAGCTCAAAATACTGTTTAAAAAATATTAAAAGAATTGTTTTGATATTAATATTTATATATTTTATAATTAAATTTAAATAATTTAAATCATTATAAAGGGACTAATTCATTTTGAAAATATAAAAATATTTTTTTATAAAATATAAAATATTTAAATTTAATTATAAATATTAATATAAAAATATAATTTTTTATAAAAATATATAAATTTAATTATAAAAATATATAAATATTAATACTAACAAAAAATAATATCTTTTATTATTTAAATAATAAATTTTATTTAATATAATAATATTATTATTTTAATAATAATTTTTTTAATAATGTGAATATTTTTAAGATTTTATCGAAATTTAAAATATCGAAAAATATAGATACAAAACTTTTTTAAAATCATTGTAGATAGACTAAATCTGCATTTTTGCATAAGTACAGGGACTAATAACACCATTTATTAGTAAGCCACGTGGCAAAAAAATGTCCACGTCATCAATTGGCCAAAAAATTTACTGACTAAGCTCGCCATGTCATCAAAATCAAAGCCACATCAGCAAGTCAACATCCACGTTAACATTTTTAACGGAAGAAAAATAACACTGTTATTAATTGAACCAAAATTTGTAAAACAATATAGTAAGAAGATTCAATTTATATAAATTATAGTAGAGGGACTAAATTTCAAATTTTGAATCAATATAAAGACTTATAGCATAATTTTGAAAAATACTAGCAGAATAAAGTTCTCATTTATTAGGTTCCAAAATCAATACATTGATCTATCATCAATCAATTAAAAAATGAAAAAATCCAAAATTTAACTTAATTAGTTCATGTAGTTAACAGGTTTAAGATTTCGAATCACAATATTTATAATTTTTTTTATTTTTAAATTACGATCTTCTTTATATAAAAAAAAAAAAAAAAAAAACCCGGAGGGAATCATCATGACTTCTATGCAGATAAAACACATCATGCATCCCATACTATAGACTATAGAAAAATAACCTTTAAAGTCAAACCAATTTTCATGTTTCCACATTTCAAGCATGTTCTACTCAAAAAATTGTTTGTCATTCCTATAAATATATATTTTAGTTGAGCTTTATAATCAATAAGATTTTCCATAAAGCATCCGTACCTGTCAAATTCCAAATGAGCATTTCTGTTTTTCTTTTTGATTGCAGATCTTCTTATATACATCAGGAAAGGATGTCTTTCACCGTTCAGAAATAACGTAGTCGATCTCTTTCTTTTCCATTCAGATATAGTTTTGTTACTTCGTTTGTCATGTCTTTAATTAAGAAGGTTATTTATATAGAATCAACTTAGCTTTAATAATTTATGTTACTCGAACTTTTTATTTTCGGTAAAGTATTCGTATTTGATTTTTGTGTCTTATATATATATATATATATATTCAGAAGTATGTATGAAATATGATCCTTCAAATATATTAGACACATTTACGGAAACAATACTCACTCAAATCCGAATAACATAATTAATTACCATCAGTGAAAAAGTATTCTTGAGGCTTCATTGTCTCAACAAGGAATGACATAATAATAATAATAATAATAATAATAATAATAATAATGATGCAGAAACAAAGTATTGAGAGGTTATATAATTGTAATGATCGTAAAGTTAATTGATATGGGTTTTTTTTTTTTGGCCAACAATTGATATGATTAGACTTGAGAAGATTTGCATATACAGAGAGAAGCACTGAAACAAAAACTTTGATAAATGCTGATCATGCATCATGTTATCCAGCACATAACTTTCCTTGCAGGGCTTAGCTAGGGAAACAATTATGCTTGTTATTCTAAATTGAAAACTGTCATGCAAAGATTTAAATTACGATTGTGGATGTATATTCGATTTTTTTTATTGTTAATATTTATTATCGATGTTCACCATAATTTATATATAAATATATTATTAGTTTTTTATTTTTTGTTTAAAAATTTAGAAATAACTTCAATAATTTAATTTAATAAATAAATTTTATCATTATTTAATATAATAAATAAATTATATCATTATATATAATAAAGTCATATAATAAAATTTTAATTATTTATTAATTTTATAAATATTAAATAATTTAAAATTTTTATTATATATAAATTTAAATATAATGTCTTTAATTATCTTTTTTTTTTTCTTACTACAATTTATCTCACCGCCACCTTTGTTTTTACATCCAAACATATATCTCACCACTGATTTTAATCTCACTGCTATAGTATTCAATATCACAACTATAATACCTAATTTTATCGGATCAATTTCATCGCTCATCTAAATAGATCCTACGACAAATCGATGGATTTCTTTGTTAGCCAACCAAAAAGATATCATAAAAAGTAAAAAAAGCAAAGCATCAGAGAGAATCGAAGGTGAGAGGAAGGAGCAACAGCTAAGTCAGTGCCATATTTCATTTTAGATACAAAACGAAAAAAAAAAATATAAATATGATATAATATAAAAAATAATATAAATACAATATGAATATAAAAATATATCAAAATTTATATAACACGAATTATTAACGTGTTAAAATTTATATAAATATATAACACTTTAAACACAATTATAATATTAAAAAATAATACAAACACGATATGAATATATAAATTATCAGATTTATCACTCGAACAGTCGTATCTGGTGGCAGTATAAGCAGTAAGCTTCTAAGTGAAGCAAACAAGCTAAGAGGAAATGATTTTGCTCTTCCCGTCCGTCCAATAAATTCTGTTAATGTCAGCTCAGCTCAGCTGAGCACCTTTTTTCAGCCTTTATAGGACGGCCTATATACTTGTAACTATGGATGGTAAAATGGCCCGTTCTCCCACAGCTATTGCATGCTGCATATTTTTCATCATCGACCTAACTTGCTCGAATTAGGATTTAAATAACAGTCGTAACGTGATGTTACGATTATTATTTTGTGATTTCAATTTTTTTCGTTGTCGATATTCACGGACGATATTTATTGTAATTGACCATGGTAACATTCATTACGTCCGCAACCGCGATAAATGAGATGCGACCGAAAACGAGTCTGCGACTGCAATTTAAATCCCTAAATATAATTTTAATTATATTTGGTATATTTTAAAAGTTTTTTTTTTTTTTAATCATAATATAGCTAATTTTTTTTAATTACCAAAATACTGTTGTTTTCAAATTAAGTATCAAAATCTGCTCTTTTTTTAACCAGTTGGGAAATCGTCATAACTCATAACGACTTTTCAACGGTAAATTTTATTTATTTTTTTAAACTAAGTTGAGAAATCGTCATGGCGCATGACGATTTTCCAATTAAAACTTTAAAAAAAATTAATTTTTTACATTAAAAAATCGCCACCGTGGGTGGCGATTTTCCAAAGGAATTCTTCATCTTTTTAAATTCTTTTAATTATTAAATAATAAAATTTAAATATAATTTATATAATTTACAATTTTAAAAAATAAAAATTTAATAATTTTTATATATAATTTTTATCCCATTGTGGTAAGTTCGACCTGATAAACCCGGATCGTATTTATATAATTTTTAAATTTGTTATTATTTAAATTTTTAAAATTTTTAAAATTTTTAAAATTATAAATTATATAATTTTTATTTTCGAGCTTGGATAAAAGAAATAAATTTTAAATAAAAATTATATAATTTATAATTTTAAAAAATAAATAATAAAAATGTTATAATTTATAATTTATATAATTTTTATCACATGGTGGTAAGCCCGGCCCGATAAAACCTGGATCATATTTATATAATTTTTAAAATTTAAAATTTTAATTTATTAATTTTTAAAAATTTTAAATTGTAAATTATATAATTTTTATTTTCGGGCTTGGGCAAAGGAAATAAAAAAATTTCGGGTCTCAGCCCGACCCGGTAAGCCATGGCGATTTCATTTGACCATTTATAAAAAAAATTCATATTTTAAAAAGGAAATAAATTCATTATTTATAAAAATTCATATTTTACCGAGCCGAGCTAAGGTCCGAATTTTTTTTATTTCCTTTGCCTAAACACGAAAATAAAAATTATATAATTTATAATTTTAAAAAATTTAAAATTAATAAATTGTAAAATTTAAATAATAACAAATTTAAAAATTATATAAATACGATCCGGGTTTACCGGACCGAACTTACCACCATGGGATAAAAATTATATATAAAATTTATTAAATCTTTATTTTTTTTAAAATTATAAATTATGTAATTTTTATTTAAATTTTATTACCACAGTGGCGATTTCCAAAGGTGAAGAATTCTACAGCTTTGTGAAGAATTCCTTTGAAATATCGTCACCCACGGTCCCAGTGTAAAAAAAAAAAAAAAAATTAAGTTTTAGTTGAAAAATTGCATGGCCCATGGCGATTTCTCAACTTAGTTTTTTAAAAAAAAAAATTACCGTTGGAAAATCGCCATGGGCCATGACGATTTTCCAACTAGTTAAAAAAACAGATTTTGATACTTAATTTGAAAATAACGATATTTTAAGAATTAAAAAAAAAATCAGCTATATTAGAATAAAAAATTCTATTTTAAAACTACAATAACATTTCTTTTTATTTACTTTTTTTTATATATACAAAAGAGACCGTCGTCTGGGAAAGAAGGGGTTGCAGATATTGAATTCAAACTCTAGATTTATTGGATGCCATTTTTTAAAAATAATTGCATGAACCAACTGAATTAAGTCCGTTTTTATTTACTTTAATATTATAACAGGAATATCTTTTTCCTCTCAAGCGGATTTTGCATGTACCAAATAATGATAATGAAGGAATCAAAAAATAGGACCTGGCATTTTTGCTGTAAAGAGAGAACAGCTTAATTTGGAACCCAGATTTTGCCAATGTTGTAGTAAAATATTCAAATTTGAGTAGGGAAAACTAATCAGTATATCCAATTCTCTAAGTAGCCTTCAAGGTGTACTTAAAATATACAGAAAAGCACCCGAGCTTTTGACTCAATCAGTTGGTGCATGCTTTCCCTGCTCAAGAGCAAGTTCGAATCTTTTTATCTCTTAATCTTCCTTCTATGTAATAAATCCATTTCCATTTATTATTTCCCTTCCTTTCCCTTTTCCCTTCTCTGTAATAAAACTAGACCTTAGAAAAAAAAAATCATAATTTTAGCCTTCAATATCCCCACCCCCAACCTAATCCCCACAAGAAAGAATAGGGAAAAAGTGATTTTTTTTAAGATCTATTGTTAATGAAAAAGATTTCTGCATTAATACGCACAAATCGGTTAACAATATCAGAATCGGAGGAATCAGTCCACGTCAGCTTACTAATGAGATGTCCTAATGTGTTACAAAATTTTGCTTTAAACAATGATCTAATGAGAGAAATAATTGAAATTCTTGTACCCAACTTCTTCATAACATTATTTATTATAAATGAATTTTTTAACATTTGACTTCGAACTACTAAAAGATTTAATCACACACTTGAAAGATAATCCAGAAAGTTGAGAGAATATTTATATAACTGATTTATACGAATTCTTTCTGATTGGGATCATATGTAAAATTAATATTACCATAAATTTATAAAATAATATTTTTATTTATTCATCAAAAGAGACGTATCTTTTAAGACTAAAATCGCCTTTCCTTAATACCTAATAAAATGTATGAAAGGCCCAAAAGTTACTTTATGTTTTATGACAAGTCCAAGCTAATGTTGATCTTTGATAAGATTCCAGTTTTCAAGCATAGAAGCAAACACCCTTTTTCCAAAAGATAAAAAAAAATTAAAAAATTAAAAGTTAATTACTATGTTATCTGTATTCGGATATGAGTATTGAATACGGATATATGTTCGATATAGGTATGTTTAATTTTTTTTATGTTTTTTCATATATTTGAAAAATTCTTGGAGGATCATATCCTCATATCAATATTTAAATATGTATCGGATACGAATGTCGGACAAAGATATTTTAAAAAAAATAAAAAATCGAAACAATAGGTTAATTATGTACATGACAACTGAAGCTTCTGAGACATAGTTAGTTGTGCATCACCTGTGCTAGGGGGCATATCCACTACAAGAATATCAAGACCTCCCCATTCAACTTCCTTTGACATTTTCTGAAGAGCGTTGATCACCTGAAAGAAACTTAAAGCAATTATTAGAAGGAAATGTAAATTTAGAATGTGAGAATAATTGTTTAAAATATTTTAACATGCAATATTCTCAAGATGGGGAGGATGCATTTTATTCCGACTCTTCATTTTTTTTAAGGTGACATAGATGGACAACTGGATTCTTAAAATGAAGCCACTTTGCAAACAGAAGCTACTATGAAAGAGACGTATGTTCCGGCAAGCTATGTTATCTGGATTTTTTATTTTTTTTAAAGTATTCGTGTTCGACATCTGTATCCGGCACATATTCGAACATAAATATGGAGGTATGATTATCCAAATATATCGAAAAACTTAAAAAAAAATTAAGCAAACCCGTATCAAATACATACCCGTATCCGACACTCACCTTCGAGTCCGGGTAACATAGCCGGCAAGAACGAGAGAAATAAGAAAAGAGAACTTATATAAGGTAAAATAACATGGGGCCTCTCCACACAATTGGTGCATCCTTATCCACCAGAAATCTCATTGACATACACTTTCACTCCATAGTTCTCAATAGAAATCATCTTCATATCTGTGTGAGAGAGAGAGCTTTAAATCCATAGCTCATAAAAACATAAGAAATGATTGTAAACTATCCAGTAAAAATAGGCAGAAAAGTACCCTTAGAAATGTGGCATCAATTCTATATCAGCTGCGATTCCAAGAGGCTGTTTGTCAAAACAATAGTATTAAATGATAAAAAATAAAAATAAAAGCACTAGTAAAAGTAAATTTCAAGAAGATGAACTCAATCTCCAAAATAGGTGCTGGAGGGAGAGTTAGAGAGAGAGTAATTAAATTCATTAATGCCTCTTTATGAGCTTCTGTAAAGATCATATTCATTACTCAAGTATGCATTCGTCCCACGCTTATTAAACTAAATATATGAAATGAACTTCAACCCTATATTATTCAGACTCTTAATTTTTTTTTTAAATATTCGTGTCTGACATTCGTATCTGATGCATATTCGAACAAGAGTATGAGGATATGACCCTCCAAGAACCCTCCAAATACGTGAAAAAACTAAAAAAAAAATTGAACAACCTGTATCAGACACTCACACTCGAATCCGAATAACATAACTTTAACCATACGTCAGTTAGATTGCAGAAGACTCAACCTACTATATAAGATTTCATATATTACTGAAATCTACAATAAAGACATTAAAGCACTATCAGATAACACTTATAATTACTTCATACCTGTTGTACCTAATTGATAGACAAATAGAACATTTTCCACCATTGACTAAAAAGACTATGTCTTGGAAGATAGAAAATGTTACCTCTAAGTAACTTCTGGCTTCTAGTGGATGTTCATCATGGATGGAACTTATGTTATCCGGATTCTTTATTTTTTTTAAAGTGTTCGTGTACGACGTCTATGTCCGATACATATTCGAATATAAATCCATATATTTGAAAAAACTTAAAAAAAATTAAGCATATCCATATTTGATGCTCATCTCGAATCTATGTAACATAGGTTGAAACAGATGGTCCATACACATCAGCATCAAGCAACCTCACCTTCAATTGACACTTGTCAGCTACTGTAACAGCCAAATTAATTGCGAAGATTTGCAAATTCAACTAACATGAATGGATATTCCTTGAAAATGGTACTCAAACCTCATGAATCTGAAAAGAATAAATTACCTGCAGTGGTAGACTTGCCAACACCGCCTTTACCAGAAGCGACGGCAACCACATCTTTAAACCCGTTAATTCTCAGCTGATCATTGCTTAACACTGAATAACTCCTAACACCCCCAAGCCTCTGCCCAAAAAAAAGCTGTAAAGCACAAAAGCCATTATCATACAGCAGAAGGTCGGTAGAAGCCCTTCATTAGGAAACAAACCCACAAGTCTTAACTAGCACTTGACGAGTCTAAAGAACACATAGGGTGTAAATGAAACATATATACTCGCAAGCTATTCGGATTCGGTTCGAAAAAAAAAATCGAATTCGGTTCGGTCATTGTCGAGTCGAGCTCGAGCAGCTCGAGCAATCTAGCGAGCCGAATTCGAGTATCCTAATGCTTGACTCGAGTAACTCGCGAGCCTAATCGAGCCTTTTATTTTTAATATATATATATTATTTTTAATTAGTATTGAAAAATCTCAATTCGAACTCGAGCACAAATAATCGAATTTGAAGTCGAGCATGGAATCGAACTCATTTTTTACTAGGTAAACGAGTCTAACCGAGCGAGCTCGAGCAGTTCAATTTTTATCTCGAATAGAACTCGAGTTTTAAAAGTGAAACGCGATCGAGTTTCGAGCCTCGAATTTTGAATCGAACTTCTTACAGTTTGAACTCGGCTCAATTACATACCTACACATAACAGCAAAAATTCCATATTTCTTCACTGGGACATGCTTGGGTTTATTGTTTTTCAGTAATGTGTACGACATCGTGTATAGGGATGGCAATGGAGCGGGGCGGAGGCGGATTTTGCAGTATCCGCCCCCGCCCCCGCCCAGCCATAGCACTGCTCTGCTCTGCCCCGCCCCGCTCCGTCGTGGATGTTGAAATTTCAATACCACTATTACCTCCATGGATGTCGGTTACATCCATAACCGCCCCGCTTCGCCCCATTCGATATTTATTAATTATTTTTATTTTTTTTCAAATAATAAAGCATTGTAAAAAAAATTTAAATATAAATTCAATATAAACATGTTTTTAATCTAGGAAGAGAAAAAAATAAAATATTAGGTTTAGGTTTTTAAAAAGAAAATAAAAATAATAAGTTTAATTATATTATTTTATTATTCTTTTAAAAGCTAAATATTTAAGGGTAAAATTATAATTTCAATATTCGGGACGGGACGGTGCGGAGCAGCCGATTACCACAATTGCTCCATCCTCGCCTTTCAAACAAAAAAAACTGCACCGTCCCGCTCCGCCTCCATTGTTCAAAAAAAAAAATCTCTCCATTCGATTCGGATCGATTCAAAATCCATCGACCGTATCAAATTTTACCATCCCTAATCGTGCAGCAAAGAGAGGAGAGTGCTAGGAAGAGCTTATAAAACAAAAGTAAAGGACTACGTTGAAACTTACTTACCTGGACGGGGCGTATGGGCGATCAAAAAGGGCCATGGCCTAAGTTGGCGGCTTACATTGCACTTTGTGGGTGCGCCAGCTTAACGTCTTCCCAAGTGGGAGAGTGTACGTCATAACTTTCTCCACGATTCCATGTTCTAAAGATCTCAATCTTGGTAACAAGAATATTATTAATGATATGTTTTAATAATATCATGAATTGGATTTGTATATGGATTAGATCGAATTTATTTTTTTATCTAGCTTCGATTTTAACTCGGTTATATATTTATAATTAAATTTAAATAAAAAATATTTTTTTATTAGTTAAACAATGAAGCAGCTCCAAATCAAAAAATTCTTGTCCAGATCTGATCCCGTACGAGTCGAACTTGTTTGGTTGGGTATGGACCTGTCCATGGATCAAGTCGGGACTCGAAAAAATTATTTTTCCTTTGTCCAAGCCTATTAGGGCCAGCCCGGTCCGTATAAACCTGTTTTACTATTAAAAATATTAAAAAATCATTTTATATTAATATTTATATATATTTTATAATTAAATTTAAATAAAAATATTTTTTATTTAATAATAGTAATTCGGGCCGGGTCGGTCCGGCTTGAATTACAAAATACTTTGTCCAAGCTCGGCCCAATATGGGTCGAGCAGGCTACCCGATCCGTGGATAGATCTAATTGGGTAGGTTATCCCGCCATGTTACAACATGTCAACTAATAAACCCCTTTGAGCGTATCTAGTAGAGGTGTTTATACTCGGCCTAGGTCCGAAATTTTTTTATTTTGCTTGTTCAAGTTCGAAAATTCATTTTATTATTTAACAATTTGTTTTTATTAATATTTTTATAATTAAATTTAAATGATTTTTTTTATTAAACTAATAGTAATTCGATTGGGTCGAATCGATCCATGAATAAATCTAATTTCAAACAAGCATTAAAGTAATATTCATAAGGGATTTAAAATAATAAAAAAAAAATATAAATTTTATTACTTTATTTAAGTTTTTATATTTTTATTACACGCAAATAAGTTTTTAACATTTAATTTGTAATCAAATAAGTTTTAACTTTAATTTGTACCGAAATAAACCATTAACATTTTATTTATATTTAAATAAGCTCTTAACATAAATTAATATTTTATGAAATAAGAGATTATTTGAATATAAATTAAAGGATAAAGATTTATTTGGATACAACAAAAATGTAAAGCTTACTTAAAAGAATAAAATAATTTGTGAATTTTTTTAATATTTTAGCCATAATTCAATATAAAAAATTTCTCTAAAAAAGATTTTCTATGAATGATTAGTTAAGGAATTGAGACCACGAATTCAATAGTGTATCTTTTCATGAAATTGGATTATTCTATTTTTAGTTGAGTGTCACAACAATAGAATTATTCAAATTTTTGCAACAAATTATGCATGTTAACTTAAACTAATCTCAATTTTGATGTTAAAATTATATAACCTTCCATTGCAAATTAGAGTAAAAGAAAATGAAGAAAAAAATGAAAAAAAGGCAAAGAATTTTGGTTTTGTCAGTGTTGAAAAAATCAAATCAAATCGAATCGATCGATCAGATTGGTTCAATCAAAAATCAATGATTTAATCGATTCGACACATACTAAAAAACCAAGGATTCAATGAATCGATAAAAAACTGATTCAACCGGTGAAAAACCGATTTTTTGTTATTTTATTATAATTATTTTTGTAAGTGATAAGATTTGAATTTTTAACGTCTTAATCATATATTAAAGAAAATATTATTAAGACAAATATATATTTTTATTAACTAATTATTATATTTAAAATTTATTTAATATCAAAATTATATATTTAATATTTAATTTAATTGAACCAATTAAATCAATTAATCAAATAATTCAAAAGTCGATTTGATTTCCGAATTAATTTTTTTTATTTATTGGGTTTTGTATGATTGGATAGAAAGCTTATTATAGAGAAACCAAAAAGTGAAATTTTAAAGCTTTTCCTTTATTTGGCAACCAAACAAATCACAACAGTTGGATTCAACGGTCAGTCATTTTCTCGGACAAAAGTACTTTCCATTTCCTCCTTTTTCTTTCTTCTTCTTCTTTTTCATCATCATCATCATCATTCATCTCAATTAACCGTAAGGTATTCTTTTTCTTCTAATCTTCTTTTAATCAAAATACATGTATATGTTTTTTGTATTGGATTCAAGCTTTCAACATGAACAATGTTTGGAATTGTATTTGAGAATTCTTCTTAATGTTGGGTTATGGATTATAAAGCTTTTAAAGGTATTGTTTTGGCTGTGTCAATGGATCTGATAATTGGGTTTTCTTTCATTTCCATGTGGGTTTTGTTTATTACATTAATGGGTTAGGTTTTAGGTCTTTGATTTTAATTTAATTGAAGTGCTGTCATTGTTGGTTGATCCCAAGCATTACACTTCTCATGTGGGTTGGTTGCAGTTTACTATCTGATTCAATTCTAAACTGTCACCATGTCCTCTTTAATTATTTGTTATCAAGAAATTCACATTTTTCTTATTTCTTCCTTTAGGTATTTTTTTGAACCCTTTAACGTATTTATTGCACTTAATTGCTATTGCCTAGGAGGGTTTGATATGGTTGCAGAAGATTCTTACATTTTTAGAATGGGTTTTGTTTGTTATCTTTATTCGTGTCAAATGAATCGAAGGAAAAAACACCGTCTTTGTGTGTTCGAGTATGTGCATGTGTGTTCCTTTTAAATTTTTTATTTTTAGTACCTTATGCATTTTCTATAGCTTAGAAAGTTTGCTTAGCTCTGCATTTGTTTATTTCCAAGTGGGGCTATTGCTGACTTGATTGATTGTTTCTTTTATCGTGTAATGGAAGCTTGCCTCATTGAATTGGGGATGGAATTCTCAGCTTTGTATTGCAAGGTTAGGAACTACTCTATGCATCAATTAAGGCTTTTTGGTATTCATCCAGTTATGAACCTTGTGGTATCCTAGAGCAGTTGTTGTGGAAATGGCTACAAATGGTACTTCGCCTCCGAACGTAGAAAGGAATTTGAAGGGGTTTACAACAGTCCTGAAGTCTGCTGCTTGTGAATGGTTTCTGATCTTTCTACTGTTTATTGATGCTGCCTTATCTTACCTGCTGACAAGATTTGCACATTACTGTGAATTGCAAATACCTTGCATTTTGTGCTCTCGGCTTGATCATGTTTTTGGAAATGAAAAACCTGGATTTTATTGGAATCTATTTTGCAGCAATCATATATCAGAGATTTCATCGTTGATTTCCTGTAACATTCATGGCAAGCTTGTCGATGGTCGTGGTATGTGCGAGAATTGTCTCTCATCACACATTGAGGAAAACAAATCCAACTTAGATATGCAGAGGCTCTTTTTAGGAAAATTGGGGTTTGATGCTGCAGCTTTTGGAAATTGCGGTTCTCAGAGCTCATTTTTCAACAGGGATCTTAGTCCTGCTTCTAAATGCGCTAGGTTGTGTCTATGTTGTAATAAACCTTGGATTCCAAGACCAAATGCCCAAAGATTACTCCCCCTAAAATCACGTGGCATTGCAGTTGCGAAGCCAAACATTTCTTTGCCACGTCACTTAAGACGTCGAAATGGTTTGAAGAAGATAAGGGATAAGTTTTCTACACCAGCAGCAACTCATCTTGGAAAAACTGGATTTAATCCTTTGTCTCATGTAGGATACACTGAGCTGAAGATCACTTCTGAATCAGAGTATGAGGTTCCATGTTCTGATGATGAGGATCGCAATAGTATAGTTCGTGATATGAATGAGAGTAAGATAGAATCTGTAGTTCACTCTGCTCCAGAAACTCCATCTAAAAGACTGTATAACAATTTGGCTTCGAGAAAACAACTTGATGCTAATGAACCCTGTGATTTTAGATGTTTGCATCCAGATGCCCTCAGCAAGAGTGATGTCTGTGAGCGTAAAGAGCAGCTGGAAGATCAGAAAACCAATCCTTCTCTACTGCCTGAGCTTATTTCTCTGGATGATATTCCTGCATCATCCTGCATTATGGAAGTTCCAAGCTTCAGTGCTTCGTTACTGTCTGATCTTATTTCTCTAGTTGATACTCCCCCTTCAATTGATGTTACGGAAATTCCTCTTGAAGCATCGTCAGGAAAGTGTAAGTTATCTCCCTCCCTCTCTCTCTCTCTCTCTCTCTGTATTTATGTGTTCGTCTAATCTTATATGACTTAATATCTGAAATTTGTAGTGGCAGATGTTATTGAAGCTAGTAAAAATGAAAATATTTCTATCAACAAGAATGATGAAATCTTGAAGTTGATAAGCACATCAACTGGAGCTGGTTTCGAAACTGATCGAGTTGTAGATGATACTGCTGTGGTAATTTCAACTGATGAAGATCCAAGTGTTGTGCATAAATCACCTGTCTGTGGTGAAGAAAAAGGTGCATCTGTGTTTGCTATGAAACAACCTATGCTGACATACAATAATGGACTTAATGAAGATCAGTCATTGCCAGTGCAGAATTCTTCTGGACAAGGGATTCATTTATCATTTAACAATTTAAGTCCTAAGTTACGAGGTCATAGTGTTGAATTGCAGACAACTAATGAATCCAACCCTGAGGAGCTTCAGAATCTTCAGAACCTAGTCTTTATGGAAAGAAGTGAATCTGCTGACCTCGAATCTTTGGATGGAAGCACTGTCAATGAAATTGAAGGTGAAAATCTAGTCGATAGGCTGAAGCGGCAAGTTGAGTATGATCGGAAGTGCATGGATACATTATATAAGGAATTAGAGGAAGAAAGAAGTGCTTCTGCAATTGCTACAAATCAGGCAATGGCTATGATTACAAGGTTGCAAGAAGAGAAGTCAGCCCTCCGGATGGAGGCCCTGCATTACCTAAGGATGATGGAAGAGCAAGCGGAATACGATGTAGATGCCCTGGAGAAAGCTAATGATCTTCTGGCAGAAAAGGAGAAAGAACTACAAGATCTGGAAGCAGAGCTTGAATATTACAGATTAAACTTCACAGATGAAACACAGATAGAGACTGTACCTGAGGCAAGCATCAACTTAAAGAACGGACATGTTTCTGTGGAGAATACAAGTACATCTTCCGGAAAAGATGATTTAAAATTTCCCTCGAAAACAATGTTTCCTGAGACTTGTGAACTCAATGATAATCCTGTAGTCATATCTGCATGGTCAGAATTTGAAGAAGAGAAGTTGTACATCTCTGAATGCCTGCAAAATTTGGAGAGGAAAGTTAACAGGTTTGCTCGTCATGGGACTTCGCCATACATTTCTGATGGGGAATACTTTGATGAATCAGCAGATGGAGGCCAACATCAGCAAGAGTTCCTTGATGAAAAGGATAAACAAGCAACTTGTCAGGTGGAAGGTAACGATTTGCCAGTGCAGAAAGCTTCATCAGTGTCTAATGGAACTGCTCCTTCTCAAGAATGGTTGAGTACTTCAATAAGCAGAGATCAAGTGATTAGTAAGGGAAACAGTCATATGGTTTCCAATGGGCAGAAGGGTTCTGAGGATTGTAAAGAAACTGGTTTGGTTGATCTTGAAAATGAAATTTCAGACCTTAATGAGAGGTTTGAAGCACTTGAGGCTGACTGTAAATTTCTTGAGCATTCTCTAAATTCTTTTCAAAATGGAAATGAGGGGCTGCTTTTTATTCAAGAGATACTTCATGAGTTACGAGAATTGCGGAAACTTGGGATAAGGCGTAGGAACATGTCTGTTTCATGAGCTTTATGTGTACCATTACAGGGTAAGCATGCTAAAGATATAGGTCCGATTAAAATTAATTCTTTTACTTGACATATTAACATATAAATGTCTCTCCCAAAAAATAGTCTTTTCTTGGTGGAGATTCTGCACACCCAGTATAAACTTGTTGCATGTCTTGACTGACTGTTGGTTGAAATTGCTATTATGTCTCTCGATGAATTAATGATGCTTCGTGTTTGTTTAGTTTCATGTAAATTGCTACCACCTCGAGCTGATCATTACTTTTTGCTTCCGTAAAAACGAGTGCTGTATGGTTTTGGATCTGCATATATAATCAGGTTAACCAAGAATAATGCCAAATATGTGGAATGTGATTTTCTTGGGATTAATAATAGAAAATAGGAAGCAGTGAAAATAGGTATATGACAGCTATGTTGCTCCGACTCTTTATTTTTCTTGAAGCATCCGTGTCCGACGCATATTCGGACATGGATATGGGGTATTATCTCCAAGGACCCTCCAAATACATGGAAAAACTTAGAATAAATCAAACATACCCGTGTCGGACACATACTCGTGTCCGACACTCACACCCCGAGTAAACATAGTCTGACTGATAACTGGAAGTCAATGTACCTGTAACTGATTTACCATCCGTAAGAAAGTAGGGTTTTGCATTATCATGTCTGAATGTGCTTCAGATGTTCATAATATTTGCCTAATTTGTTCTGAGATTATGCAAGTGATTATGTAACATAAATGAACTTCTAGCATTGATCAGTCACGTAACTCCATTCTCAAGCTCCGGCTCTTCATTTTTCTTGAAGTACCCGTGTCTGACACTCGTGTCCGGCGTATACCTAGACATGGGTATGGGGACATGATCCTCCAAGGACCCTTCAAATACATGAAAATCTTGAAAAAAATTGAACATACCCGTGTCTGACACTCACACCTGAGTCTGAGTAACATAGTGTTGAACTCCTTAATAGCAATTTCATGCGATGCTCCATTTAATTTATCCTGTATTCTTTGGCATTTATCAAATTTTCTTTCTGTGACATCCTAAAGCTTTAGTCCTATACTCATGATTGACTAATATGGCATTTATACTTCAGATGCATCCCAGATTGAGGGTAACTGACCAGAAGCGAAAATAAAGTATATCAGCATGAAGTTTGATTCAAAAGTTGCAGGAGTCAAACTAGTATCTCAGCTTACCACGAAATTGTGAATTGTCAAGATCAGGTTTTACATAATAAGCACCTATGTTATCCGGACTTTTTATTTTTCTTAAAGTACCCGTGTTCGATATTTGTGTCTGACACATATTCGGACATGGGTATGGGGAAATGATACTCAAAATATATGAAAAAAACTTTTAAAAAAATTGAGCATACCCGTGTCGGACACATACTCGTATCTGACACTCACTCCCAAGTCCGAGTAACATAACTAGACACCACCTGATGTGATCAGGTATGGGAGTAAAACTGTAAAAGTAATTACTTCCTTGTTCATTTTCTTTCTTGGTGAGTTTTATTTTTTTTATTGGTTGGCAGGGGTTACATTTGTGGTATTTTTTGAAGCACTGTGTGACTAGGTTTTAAAGTGGATGATTTTTTTTAGTCTTATTTACTTCTTCCATTTTCTTTTTTTTGTTTTGAGGTTTGTTCACACTTCATAGTAGCCAATCCTACTTCAATTGTAAATTCAGAAAATCCCAGTATAAATAGTTGAAGCCTGAAGGAGGCTATTATTTTTCAGTCACTTGGTGCTTACCATTTTGTTTTCTGATAAAGATTAGCTTAGCTAAGAGAACAATTCTGGCAATCCATGTATTTTTATCTATTCCTGTTATTTTTTTATGACATAATCGTGTATAAGGTATTATATATTTATATAAATTTTGACATGTTAATAATTCATATTATATAGATTTTGAGATATTCGTGTATTCGTGTTGTGGACATGCTATTTTTCATGTCATATTGTATTTTGTACGATATTTTAGTTATTTTTCTCATATTTGTGTCGAGTAATTGTGCCTGTTTTAGCATTTCCTAAGTGGCTCTGCCTCCTCACTTTCCAGGCAACATACAGGAATGTCCCAGCAGTAGCACCCTATATGTTTTGGTAAACAAATTAAAAATAAATTAAAATTTTTATCAACAACTCTTGGTAAATTAAATTCTTTTGATTTTTAATTAGATTTGTTCATGGGATGGGTTTGGTCGGGTTGTGATTCGATTTTTTTTTTTTATCCAAATCACCAAATTTGGTTTGTATCGGATTCGAGTTAATCCGTAAATCCGTTTTATTATTTAAAAATATTAAAAATAATAATTTTTATATATTTTTATAATTAAATTTAAATAAAAAAATTTATTGAATGAACAGTAATTCAGGTCGATTTAATCGGTCCAAATTGAAAAAAACCCTATCTAGGCTCGGATAATCCGACCTTTAGACATGTTTATTTCTAACTATTTTAGATATTAAATGAAGAGTAATATGTACTCTAATTTCATATTTTTCTCTTTTGTTATCACCTTACCATGACATTTCCCATGAAGAGAAAATTATTTCAAAACAAAAAGGTTTTGAGATGGAAATTTTTAATTTTGTATCAAAAATATTGTTCATAGTTTGATCTCTTTGTAGTCTATACATTCTTATTTTCTTAATTTTAAAAAATCTAAAATTTTCTTTTTTTCTTTTTACCACTGCAATAGCACATTTTATATATATATATATAATTCGTCTTTGATGCACTTATAGTAAAAAAAAATTAATTCTACAAACGGAATTAAAAAATTATTATCTTAATCTTTTATATATATATAATTTTGTTAACGACTAACAAGTATTTTAAATTACTTTTTAAAGTTAGAATTTTCTCATAGTTGATATTATATTTTTTGCCATTTTTTTATTTTTTATAATAATTGTTTTTATTTTTTGCAATATTTTTATAAATTTTAATTATTTTTTTATTTTTTTATAATTTTGAGATACATAAAAATATATTTTTAAATTTTAAACACAAAAATACCCTTTAAATTATTGTGTCCTTATCATCTTATAATAGGATACTTTGATAATTTTCAGTTTTAATTGTAAAGACAAAAGAGCCCTTCGAAACCTTTTGCGTTATCGTAGGGTAGTTTGATAATTTCAACTGCACCTTACTTACAGTATATTTGGATTACATAAAAATGAAATTAATAAAATAAAAAATAACAAGAGAAGAAAAAAAACCCTAACATTTTTAGAGATCTGAAAGCTTTGTAACTTTGTTGTTCTGAGGTGAAACTGGGGAATCTTCAATCTCAAATTCAAGTTCAGACCCAGAATTTTTTCCATCTGAAGTAAGTTTTTTTTCCCTCCTTCTTTGAATTTTCCCCTTTTTTGGTTTCGTATTGGCTATATTTGTTTAGCGTTAAAGGCTTTGACTTTTTTATTCTTTTTAGCTTTAGTAGAAGCTGCTAAATTTGTGTATTGTTTATTGACGATGATCTGCTTAATGGTTATGTCTGGGATTTATGAAATTTGTTGAATTGCAGGTTAAAGCTTTGTAATTCAGCTGTTAGATGTGATTTTTGGGAAGTTTTAAGTGCTTGAGTTCAGTGGCCACTGTTAAATTACCGCAGTTCACTTATTTTTGGTTTAAGAATTTATGGGATTTTTAGCACAGTTGTAGGAACTCTGTTAAAATTGGGGCTTTCTTTTGTATAATTCTGGAAGTTAAGAAAGAAATGGGTGAAAAGTTTTGGATGCATGAGGAAGATAAGGCTAAGGTGGAATCTGTTTTGGGCACTGAAGCCTGCGAGTTCTTGATATCGTTGGCTTCTAAAAATATATTGTCAGATTTAGTTACTCCACCATCCAGTGATTTGGGTGTGCAGCAAAGGCTTTGCCAGATCGTAGACGGGTCAAATTGGAACTATGCGATTTTCTGGCAGGTATCAACCTTGAAATCCGGTGGATCGATCTTGATTTGGGGTGATGGGCATTGCCGGGATCCTAAGCTTGGTGGAGTTGGTGATGCAAGTACCTCTAGGGATGGCAAATTTGAAGGGTTTGAGAAGAAAAACGAGGCGAAAAAACAGGTTCTACAGAAGCTGCACGCATGCTTTGGTAGGTCAGAGGAGGATAGCTATGCTGCAAAGTTGGATGGAGTATCGGATATGAAGATGTTTTATCTCACTTCAATGTACTTTACATTTCATTGTGATGCATCATATGGTCCTGGAGAATCCTACAAGTCTAGCAGATCAATTTGGACCTCAGATGTGAATAGTTGTTCAGATCATTATCAATCAAGATTATTTCTAGCAAGATCTGCTGGGTTGCAGACAGTGGTGTTCGTACCTGTGAAATTCGGAGTGGTGGAACTTGGTTCGATCAATTTGATTCCTGAAGAGCAGAATATTGTGGAGATGCTGAGTACTGTGTTTGGTGGATCCATTTCTGTACAGACAAAAACAATTCCAAAGATATTTGGACGGGAACTAAGTTTGGGTGGTTCAAAGTCGCGGTCAATTAGTATTAATTTCTCTCCGAAAGTGGAAGATGAGTCGGGCTTCACGTTCGAATCTTACGATGTTCAAGCACTAGGTTCCAATCAGATTTATGGCAATTCTTCGAATGGATGTCGAAGTGATGATGGTGAAGCAAAGTTGTTCCCAGAGTTGCTTGCCGGAGGTCTGAATGCTCAAACGAGAATTTCTGGTTTGGAGCAGCCAAAGGATGACTCGCCATCTTTACCTGACGAGCGGAAACCAAGGAAGAGGGGAAGGAAACCGGCCAATGGGAGAGAAGAACCGTTGAATCACGTTGAAGCAGAACGACAAAGACGGGAAAAGCTTAATCAGCGATTCTATGCTTTAAGAGCTGTCGTCCCTAATATCTCGAAAATGGACAAGGCTTCCCTGCTTGGTGATGCTATTACCTATATTACCGACCTCCAGATGAAGGTTCGAGTCTTGGAAACCGAAAAAGAGATGGTAAACAATACGCAGAAACAGTTGTCAATGCCTGATTTAGATTTTCAGCAAAGGCATGAAGATGCAGTTGTGACAATGCGGTGCCCCTTGGATGTTCATCCGGTCTCCAAAGTCTTAAAAGCTTTCAAGGAAAATCAAATTACAGCACATGAGTCTAATGTATCGTCAACAGATAATGACAAGGTTGTCCACACTTTCAGCATTCGAGCCCCAGATGGTGCTGCTGAACATTTGAAGGAGAAACTAATGGATGCTTTTTCCAAGTGATATTCAGGTAACAGTTGTGTTTTCGTTTTCTTGAAGTATCCGTGTTCAACATCCGTGTCCGACGTATATCGGACACATATCCGTACATGGGTATAAGAATATGATCCTCCAAGGATCGTTCAAAATGCATGGAAAAACTTAGAAAAAATTGAATGTATCTATGTCGGACACATATCCGTATCTGACAATCACACCTAAGTCCGAGTAACATAGCATGTAAGTGAACACAATGCAACTACTTGTAGAAACATGTGATTCTGCACTGACTAACACATTAGTGATTAGTATTTTTATTTCTATCAATGAATTTGTCAGTGGAGACAGTGAGTCCTATTGTGATCTTTGTTTAATTTTCTACCAAAAAAAAAAAAAGAAAACGGAAAGTGCATGGATTAGATGCACGACAAGAGAACTTCGTATTAAGACAACTTCCAATTAAAAATTCCACCAAGTGTTGTGGCATAACATTTACCAGTTACTTATTTCTCTTTATTTGTATTTCATAGTAGAAACTGTGAGCTTGTGAAGTAGTGGTTTAGTTCAATTGGTTCATATAGTTATTTTTAAAAACTAGATTCAACGAGTCTTGGGTTCGAATATGAATATATGCAATAATTATGGCGAATTTATTTGTATGTTGAAGGTTTGTGTCTGTTTCTTTTTTAGACTTTTTCTAATCTCGTCTTTTTTATTTCTTCTTCTGCTTGGCTTTTTTGAGAGGTTTTAACCTTTTAATATGGGTCACATTTATCAAAATCATTTATTTGTATTTTTTTTAAAAATAAAATAAAATCTAAACTATTAATACTTTTTTTTTGACAAATTGATATTGGGCTTTGATAATTTTATTTTTTTTATCTTAAAAGGTTATAATTACAAAGATAATTTTTTTCTTGGGAGACCTTTTGTTAATAATATATATATATATAATATGGCAGGTTACATGCTGATTGGGTAAATGTTTGCTGACATGAACGTTTAGGTGAACAAGTTCTTTTAATGACACATAGGATATTATTTATAATAGGTTATAATTAGATAAATATATTTAGTCAAATTTGAATAAGGGGACGCCTATATATATTTAGATAAATTTAAAAAATTTATTCAAATTTGAATAAGGGGATTATGCTAATAACTATTTAGATAAATATAATCTTAAACTTGAGTTTACGAGTAAATATATATTTCTAATTCGAGTTTAAATATATTTAGATAAATATATTAACTCGACTTATATTTAAATATATTATATATAAGAAATATAATATATAAGCATATATTTAAATATATTTAGTCCATGACATTAAAAGGACATATATGCTAAAGAAATATAAACTAATTCGAGTTTATGACTTATGAGTAATCATGAATTTAAATATATTATGCTAAATGTATAAATGTATAAATGAATTTAAATTTATATTTATCTAAATTCGTAATTTGAATAAGGGGAATAGTATAAATATATTATTTATATTTAAAGATAAATATATTATTTAAAAATTTTAGGTGATAGCATAATAAATAAATCATTTAAATTTAAGATAACTATTTCATCCCCTTAAGTATAAGGGGACGCCTGTGTTATGTTTTAAATTAAAGATAAATTCAAGATAAAATATTAAAATTCAAAATAATTTGAGGGGATGCAATAGTTATCTTTAATTTAAATAATTAGAGGGACCTCTTATATTTCATCCGTGCATCATCTGGGTTCCTTCCTTTATATTTTAGATAAATTTATATTTTGTTAAATGATATGCTAAATTTTTCAAAAAATTTATTTCGGTAAATATTTCAAGTTTTTATTTTTTTTTTCTTCTTTCTTTATTTCGGTAAAGATTATATTTATTTTTTTGATCAAGATCGTAGATTTGAAGTTTCCGAGCATCATTTAGAGGTAAATTTTTTTAATGTTTTGATCAAGATTATAGTTTAATTAATCTATGTTAAATTTTTTATTTATTTCTAATTATTATTTTATTCATAATTCCTAATTACTTTCATTTTTTTTTTTTTTGTATTTTACATAAAGATCATAGTTTTCAATCATTAAAGCAAAGCAGTACTTAAAAGCATTTGAAAGTGTACTTTCATTATATATATCTTCTCGCCTCCTGGAATGTTAAACCTTTGCTTATACCAGTGCGACAAAAATAACTATGCAAATTTACATTAATTTGTTATTTTTGCTGTTGAAAGTTAAAAGCAAATTAATTATTTATAACTTGGATGAAAAGTAATTAAATAATATTAATGTATATATTTATACTCTCACATTAAAATAAATAAAAATAAAAAACTAATCCGTGTATAGCACGGGACACAAACTAGTTAAATTATATAATATAGTGTTTTCAAAAATGTTAGGGCACCATGGCCCCTCTAGCTATAACTTGGTCCCTTTGGCTCTCTCTCCTTAATAAGGATGGCAATAGAATGGGACGGGGGCGAAAATTATTTTATCCATTTTCGTTCCATTTTTGCATGGACGTTGAAAACTTCTACCTCCATGGATATAGGTTACATTCATAACCTTTCCACGATGCTCCATTTCATTACACCTCAATTTTTATTATTTTTTTAAACTTAATATTGTAAAGATTATATTATAATTTATCTATTAATATAATTTTAGTATATAAAATTCTTTACTATACATATATATATATATATGATTTTAGTATATATATATCTAATATATACTGAAAATATAGAATATTTAATGGGTAAGATAATAATTTTAAAAGTTGAGCGGGGCGGGACGGAACAAGCATTTATCAAAATCACCGGCTCCATCTCGCCCCATTTTTTAAAAAAATTAAAAAAATCTCTTCATTCAAAATGGATCGATGCAAAATCTATCGATTGGATCGAATTTTGTCATTTCTACCCTTTAATCCAAACAAAGCCACAAAGGCTAGATTTTATGCTCAAATCAAGTGTCTCCTTCGTCCAGGCCAAACAAAGCTAGCCATAAAATAATAACAATAATAAAAAGTTAAGTATTTTTCTCTAATTTCAAATGTTTGATTTTCAAACATGGTTCTGTCTCCAACATGTCCCAAAACAACCATTCTAATACGAGATATCTGTCTCCAACAACTTCCTTCCTTCGGTGAAAAAAAAAAAGTTCGTTTAATTAATGTTTATAGATATTAATTAAAAATTATTTAATTATTAATTTAATTTTTTTATATTTAATATATTATTTTTATTAAATTAAAAAAATTATTAATTATATTATATATATCATCTTAATTAATGTTTAATGACATTAAATTAATATTTTTCAATAAAATTAGAAAATGACAAAATGGAGACGTCTAGTCTAGGTAATTAATGCTCACTTTTCCATTCCAAAATGATTAAACAATTACTTGTTTCCTTTCTCACTAAGCATCTTCTAATGCTATTATTATTCATAAGCAATTAATTAATTCATTTATATATGATTTAATTGCTTGGCCAAAGCAGTTTTGCAACGCATTTAGCCTAAATTCTTTTGTGGGTGACATACCCCTGGGATCAATCTTTGATTCTATCGTCCCCACAACTAAAGTTTTAAAAACTTGCCCATAAAATTCAAAGTCAAACTTAAAACAAAATTACGTAATTAGAGATGATTATAAATGGAGTCTAATGAAGTTCAATTAACAAGAAATTTTTTTTTTGTCCTAGACTTAATTTGTCGAAACTCTAAAACTTTTTTTTTATATTAAAAATTACAAGTTTATATTTTATATTTTTAAATGTATTTTAAAATTAAATAAAAAAATATTTTTTAATTAAAAAAGAAATACAAGTCGAACTCAAGCTTTAAAAGTTTTGTCCAACACTCGATCCCAATTGGATCGATCTATCGAACTGAACAAGTAGTCTGATTTTTGAACAGATCTAATGTAATTAATTAACTACTTAAGTATAGACCTGCTCATCGGTCGGGTAGGCCGTCAAATCTGACCAGTATTGGGCTGGACATGGACAGGAGGTTTAGTGATTCGTGCCGGCTTGACCCGTCCCGAATCATTTTTCAACTATTAAAAAATTATTTTTTATTTAAATTTAATTATAAAAATATTAATATAAAAATACTTTTTAAATCTTTTATTATTATTTTAAACAGTAAACCGTGCCTACGAATCGGACTTGGATAAAGAAAAAAATTCTGACCGCAACCCGACTCATAAGCAGATCTAAAGTTAAGCAATTTTTTTTTCAATTAATTATATTAGTCTTAATTTTTTACTCGGATAATGGTCTGTTTGGACCTTTGACGAGGAAGGTAAAATACTTTCAAACCTCAGATGAATTTTGCTGGGATCCATCAGATAAAGGGACAAATAATTAAAAATGAAATTAAGAAGATTAAAAAAAAAAAAAAAAAGGAATCCCATCTTTGTTTTCTATGTACGAGTCTTGCAAACCACTTCATTTTAATGGATTAGTCAATTATTTTGATGTGTCACTTTCGCGCTTAATAAATTTTAAGTAAAAATATAGACATAAATAAAGATATAGTGGATGATTAATAATAATTAGGCACAACAAATTTATTTAGATTAAAGAAGAGGAAACTACAGAGAAGAAGAAAAGAGAAATAATTATAATTATATATATATAGAGAGAGAGAGTAGACCTGCTCATGGGCCGGGCCGCGGTCCGATTTTTTTTCATTTTCTCTGTTCAGGCCCGGCCCGGCCCGTTAGGCCCGAATATACTGTTTAATGTAATAAAAAATAATTTTTTTTATATTTTTTATATTTTTATAATTAAAATTAAATAAAAAATTATTATTATAATAAAAAAATATTATTCCGGACCGGGCCGGGCAGGCTGCCCGGCCATGAGCAGGTCTAATATAGAGGAAGGATTTACTTACATTAGTATAAAAATAATTAGTTTTACACATAATTAATTTTACACATTCTTATAACTTTGTATACGATTAATATTTGTTTAATTCAACCGTCATATTTCATGTTTTATTCACGTAGATCATGCATGTCGAGTTTCGAATAAATTAAAAATATCTAATTATTTGTTCAATGTAAAAAACTTTCAACCGTTAAATATATATTAAAAAAGATAATATTCTCGATTGAAATGATGGACGTATTTGATCGATTTGAAACTTTACGTGCATAATGAATACAATTATATTGTTTAATCCAACGATCGGTTTGTTAAAATATAAATCGTATAAAAAGTTATGAAAATGTATAAAATTAATTTAATTTTATACTAATGTAAGTAGATTTTTTTTTCATATATAAATATATATATATATATGTATGTACTTAGACAATACTCTATTATACTCTATTATACAACTAATCGGTCTTAATCATAGATTTAACTAAAAGTAGAAGACAATATGATGGAGATGATATTGGTATATACATGAATAAGCATATTACTATACTTTAATAAGTTGAAAATGATCAATTCATGTAGGGAATAGACATGTTCATAGGTCGGGTTGAGTTCGATCAGGTTCAGGTTCAAGTTCAAGACTTGATAATTTATGTATGCGTGTCATGTTTTGTTTTTTTTTTTTTGTGTGTGTGTGTGTGTGTGTCCGTATTGTTAAATATAAACACAACACAAATTATTAAAGGTGTTAATATCCTAAATACGAATATATATGATATTTATATTAAACATGTCGTGTTCGTATCGTGTCTAAAATTGCTAGGTCTACTAGGTCCCATATTAACGAATGTTTTGATTGTCCAGATCTAACCCAGCTTAGCTCGAAATATGGGCAGAAAATTTTTGTCTAGGCCAGGTCTGATCATGTAAAAACACTATCTAAACTTGCACAAGTCAGCCAAATTTATATACACAAGGATCAATCCCTCTTAAAAATAAATATATCCTTTTTAAAAAAGGATTGATCCTTCTTAAAAAAATCAATCCTTCCTAAAAAAGATTGAATCCTCGTACAAATTTATAATTCTAATAGTAAAATGAGATGGACTGAACCTAGGCAAAAATGCTATATCCAAGGCTTGAACATTTTTTCAATGTCTTCATTTTTTATCCAAACTCATTTTTTGGTTCAAATATTTATGTCCAAACTTTTTTTTTTTTTTTTTTTAGCTCAAACGGAACAAATCCAATAAAGAACAATTGTTTTATAAACATCATAAAGGTTTTTTTTTTTCCCTCTTTCTTTCTTTCTTTCTTTTATTAATGTAGTTTTTCAACAAATCATGAGCTAAAAGAGAACAAAACAAGGACAGAGAATAAAGAAAGATGCATAGTGGTATATAAAAATGATTCATTTCAAATTAATCAATATTACCAGGGTGTTATTCAGTAAATAAATTATAAAGATGTTGAAAAATAACGTGGGTTAAGATAAATGTTTAATTATTTAATAATTAATTTAAATGATATTATTTTAGTAAATTTTATTTAAGTTTAAATTATTCTAGTGATAATAGAGTTGAAGATGATTACTTACTATCTCAATAACTGATTAACATGAATATTTTTTGATGATAAGAAATATTAACTTTAATTAATTATCAAATAAAGATTACTAGTATAATTTATATATTGTCTATGAAAATAGATGTTTAGTTCTTAACAAAAGAGGCTTAAAAAAAATCATAGCTTTAACAAAAAGGAGAAAAAAGACAACTTCAAAGGACATGGAAATGGTGTACCTGCCTAATTTATAAAGGAGTAGATTTAGTAGAACATTCATAGCTTTTTCTTTTTTTTTCCCCCAATAATAGACTACTTATCTATTATATATGGCTGCAATATTGTGTATTTAATAATCTTGTTTAAAACACTATACATGTAATTAAAATATTTAGTTGTAGAGCATGAATCTAGTTATATTGGTGTATATATTTTCATAATTTTTTATACGATTTGTATTTGTTTAATTCAATTATTATATTTATGTAAATCATGTACATCAAATTTTGGATAAATTAAAAAAATTTAATTATTTATTTGATATAAAAAAAATTAATTAACTGTTAAATATATATATATAAAAAGCAATATTTTTTATCGATAATATATAAATATTAAATCGATTTAAAATTTTACATGTATGACGAATATGATTATATTATTAAATGTAAGTATCAATTTGTTAATAAAGGACAAAATTGCAAAAAGTTATAACATTCTAATTATTGTGTGTTGAATTATGAAGCAACATGCATGATGATTGATGAAAAGTTGTATCTCTTTTTAGTTTTATAGTACAACTTCTCTACTAAGTGGTTATGATTAGATTTGTTCATAGGTCAGATCGAGTCGGTTCGATTTTTTTCATATTTTTTGTTCAGGTTCGGTTTTGGGTCGAGTCGGATCGGCTCGATAGATTCGAATTTATTGTTTATCGAATTAAAATAAATATTTTTTTTATATTTTTATAATTAAAATTAAATAAAATAATATTATTATAATAATAAATACTATTCTGGACCGGGCCGAACCGATCCAAAATAAAAATATCTTGTTCAAACCCGACTCATGAGCAGGTCTAGTTATGGCAAAAGGATATGAAATATATAGATTCATGCACTTGCTTGCCCTAGTTTATATATCACGTGGGGAAGCAGTGAAGTATATATAATAGTTTGGCCAAATGGAATATGGCAGCCACCCAACTAGGCCAAGCATGAAAATATATGTGGATTAATCCAAGAAACCAAGACAACAAAATAGAAAATTTTCTTGTTTAGGCACATGAATTTAAAGGGTTTATTTTTAATAAAAGGGTAATGTATATATTTATATATTATCAGTGAATTAAATGATATTATTTTATTAAAAAAATTTAAAAATAAATACAGATACTTTTATTTTTAATGAGATGACATTTTTGATTTATTGATAATGTATAAATTTGTATACTGTTAATGCATAAAATATAAATTCGAATTTAAAACCATCAATCTGACCAAACCCCACGACCAAAATTAGATTCTTCTTCAAGGCTTTGGGTTCATTTATCTTTCTTTTTCTTTTTTATGTTTGGAAAGTTCAACGTTTTTGATAAAGAATAGCATGAAAGGTTTTCTACATAACTTAATATTTAAATTTTAAATCTGTTGGATATTTTTTTTTAAAATAATTATATAAATCAATTAAATTAAATATTGATGATTAATTATAATCACATATTCACCCATTTTTTTATTTACCTTGATTATTGTTTTATATATAATAAATTAGAGTATTAAGATTAAAATTTTTAATTTTTTTTTTTTTTTTTAGAAAAAAGAAAAAGAATTAGAAGTGTTGAAATTCAAATTTTAAACCTACTGAATGTTATTTTTTAATATAGATATAATCGCATGAATCAATTAGATTAAATTTCAAATATAATTTTAAAAAAAAAAAGATATATAATAGAATATATCATTGTCATGATCATAAATATAAAAAAATATTAAATAATTACTGTCAAAATCTAGCACGTTTAATTAAACGTCTGCAAAATCTTTTTGTTTGAATAGATTCGTTAGCTAAGCTCCAAGCGACTAAAGCTATTGTTTAACTGAGCTACGTACACTGGTTCATGCACCTTGCCCAAAAGACTTCAAAGTAAAACTTCCTTTGCCCGGTTCCATCGCCTTTTTTTTTTTTTTTTTTTTTAGAATGGTTTGAAATGCTCATAGGATCAAATCGCGATTCAAAATTTTTTCAATCACTTTATCTAGACCCGGTCTTAAATGAATCCGGATCGATTCTCAAACTCGAATTATTATTTATTTTATATTAAAAAAATATATTTTTTATATTTTAATATATTTTATAATTAAATTTTTAAAAAATAATATTTTTTATTAGATAAATAATGATTCGAACCAAACAAACCGATTCAAATCATTAAAAAAATTTTTAAAATCCGACTCAATACAAATAAAACCTGTCGAGTCGGACAGGCTAGCCGGCATGGCCAATATTTACTTAGATATTATTTTAACAAAAAGTTGTCATCTGCTTTCGCCACTGAAATTTGATTGGCCCATTAAACCACTCATTTCACTACTTTTTCTCTTTATTGTTCTACTTTATTTCGATTCTTTATTATTTTTAAAATATCTATATTTGATATATATTTAAATATAATTTTAAGAATATGATCTTTCAAATTTTTTTTTAAATACATACAAAATTAAAAAAATTAAATATATTCATATCGGATACTCAAACTCGAATCCAAATAATATAGTTATTGTTAGGTTGATTTTCTCACCAAGAATAAGGTTAATCTCAATTATTTTTTCTCCTTTCTCTTTTTTAATTTAATATTAGTAATCAATCTTCTGAGCATTTTACTCTTTTAATTAGACCCGACTTTCTTCAGTCCATCAAACACCAAAATAGCCACATATATTTAATTATCCCTTTATTAACCCACGAATCAACTGTTATGAAAGTTTTTCATTTAATTTTTTTATACAAAAGAAGCATCAATATAAAAATAAAGAAAGTGATTATAAATACTGAAATTTAAATTTCAAATCTATTTAATATTATTTCTTAAAAGTGATCGAATGAACCAACGGAATTGAATTAAATTCTCGATTTAATTTTTCATTTTAAATTGTATGACAACAATGCAATGAAGTACAAATAAATGGTATATAGATTGCTTTGATAGACCCATTTAATCTAATTTAAATATTTAAATACAAGTTGATCTTAAAAATAATCAAAACTGTGTGCAAATTTTTTAGTTAAATTAGTCAAGAGATAATCATCATAGATTAACTTTGAATAATTTATTTGTACTTACCGAAAGTTCTTCAATTAAGACCAAGCTAATAGCTACCACATATATACATGGCTGACGTTGGTTGCCGGAGACGGTGACGGCGGCGCCGGACGGTCATGAACGAAGGCTTAATTAAAAAGCTTGTAATGCATGTGTAATCTAGGAAGTGACTATGTACGATGAATGGTGGATTTGTCGGCCTTAAAATATTATTGTTTTTGGATAATAATAGAAAAAAAATGGTCATATTACAAATGACTAACTGACTGAATTCAGATATCTCTTGTCACGTGACAGAAATTTTCTAACATTTTGGATTTAAAACTCTGCTCAAGAATAAATGGGATAATTTATATTTTGATCACTGAATTTAGTATCAATTTTTATGTAAATTTTAAAATTTTAATTTTATTAAATTATATCATTGAACTTCTAGAGATGGCAAAATGAACCCGAAAATTTGCCCAAAAAAATTCGAACCCGTCCAAACCCGATTTGACCAAAAAGTCAAAAACCAGAACCCGAAAAAACTCAAACCCGAAATGCCTGAGTCCGAAATTACCCGAACCCGAAATGATCCAAACCCGAAAAAATCCTAACCCGAAAAAACCGAACCAGAAAATAACCAAGCCCGAGATCGACCCGATTAAATGATATTTTTATAAAGCAAGAACTTTATTTATTAATTTTATTCTAATATCTTTTTTAATAATTTAATTAAAAATTAATTTATATTTTATATATATTAAATTAATAATTTTATCAAAAATAAAATTATACTTTATACTTATAACTTTAATATCCCATATCATGATGAATCCACTATCTAAAGATTCTAAACTCATGAAGATTTTAGAAATGTGAATTTTTTTGACATAAAATATTATTTGTCCTTTGTTTATGTTATTTTAAGAGCACCCTTATTAATAGTATAATAGTGTTTTCTATATATTAAAATTAATTAGCAGCAATTCATTCATTTTAACTTATCTCTATTTTAATAATATTTTTTATATTAAAAAATAGATAAAAACTACTTTTAAAAAAATGAGTTGCTCTTTGCAACATATATATATATATAGTTTTCTTAGGCACATTATTATATTAAGTCATCAAATATTGATTTATAAAAGTATTATGCCTTTTTAGAATTTAAAAGTATTTAACATAATTAGCTAATTTAATTTTGTAATTAATTTATTATTTATTTTATTTTAGATAAGTATTTTTAAATTATTATTATTTTATTATACTTGATATAATTCAAGATATAATTTATTTTTAGTAACATATCATATCAAAATTCAAGATTGGTTCACTTGGTATAGAGGTGCTCATGGGCTGGGCCAGGTTCGGGCCTGGTTTAGGTATGGTATCAACACCATATTCACTTGCCTTTGCCCAAGCCCCGCCCGATCCGAAATATAAGCCTTAAATTCTGCCCAAGCCCGCCCATATTTGTAAATGGATAGTCCAAGCCCGTTTAGGCCCGCCTATAGTATTTTTGTTTTTCTAAAAAAAATTAAACAAATATTTTTTTATTATTTAATTTTTAGTAATTTTATCTTCTTTTTTTTCTTTTACTAAGTTCTAAAATATGGATAACTTAGCATATTTTTAAATGTTTATATTATAATATTATAGATATTTATTTTTTATATGATATAAATTACATAATATATAAATGAAAAACAGGCGGGGCCAGGCTCGGGCCTTGATTGATGGAGTCAAGCCCAACCCATTTTCTAAATATGGACGGGCCTTCGGGCTTGGGCGAGCCTTCGGGCTTGGGCGAGCCTTCGGGCTTGGGAGGGTAGTCCGGCCCTTGAGTAGGTCTAACTTGGTAATATCCTGACTAAGAAGAGTTGAATGTTAGGTTCGATTCTTTACATAAGTATAAAATTTTTACATTTTACAAATATATAAACGGATAGTTGAATGCTAGGGATTGTCCCTAAAAGTTTCTTATTTTGTAGTGAATATAAATTATAATGTATTTACATGTTGAAATTTGAGTTTATCAAATCAATTATTTTAAATATTAATATGATTAATTTATAATATATCATATTTTTTATAATAAATTCTTTTAAAATTTTATTTTATATAAAAATTAATTTTATATTCTTTTGGTACTAATAAATATTAATTTTAAAAAATAAATATAATTAAAAATATTATATTATAATAAAAAGTTACTTTTAAAAATAATAATAATATATTTATTTTATTTTTAAAAGTAAATATTTAAATACGTAAAAATGATTACATTTAATATAAAATAAAAATGATGTAAAACATACCCGAACCAAACCCGAACTCAAATAGGCCCGAACTCGAAAGGACCCGAATCCGAATGAGCCCATGGACCCGAACCCGAATGAACCTCAACCCGAATGAGCCCGACCCGAACCCGCCCAAGTGCCACCTCTATGAACTTCTATTATTAATAAATTAGATCACTTATGCTAACTCCGTTGAATAATTCTAACGAAAAAGCTGACTCAGCATACATATATTTTTTACATCTAATCAAGATAATGCCTAATTGACATTTTAGGTAAAAAAAAAAAATCATGTTGAATATTTTTTTCATTAGAATTACTTAACATAATTAGTATAAGTGACCTAATTTATCAATAATAAAAGTTCAATGATGTAATTTGATAAAATTAAACATTTTTAATCTATATGAAAATTGATGCTAAGTTCAGTGACTCAGAATATAAATTATCCAAATAAATGTATGGGTAGTATTTATCTATATCTATATATAATGTGGCTGATTAAGTTGGTGTCACGAGTCAAGAAATATTAACTCAGTTAAAAAAAATATAAAAAAAATTAAATTTAAGTTATAATAATAAAATAACATTAAGGATGTTTAGTTCTTCTAATTTTAAAAAAATAACTAACTACTAAAAAATTACTCATTTTTTTATTTTTAAAAAAAAATAACTACTCTCTTATATTTTTAACTTATTATTCTTTTAAAATTCATATTTTTACTTTAAAAAACATTTTTTACCCATTTTTGTGGGTGTGATAAATTCTAGATTATATATAATTTTTTTGACTAAGTTGGTGTCACTAATCAAGTCACACTAACTCAGTTAAAAAATTAACAAAAAAAATTAAATTATAAAAAAATAATAATATATATTAATAGAGTTATATTAGTAATTTATTTTTATTTTTTTAAAAGAAAAAAAACACTTTGTCTACTTTTTCTTTATTTGAAAAATCAATTTGTGTAGTTAAATAATTTTTTTTACCTTTTTTTTATCACCCACAATATAATTGTACCATAATCTAATATTAATTATAAAATATTGGCTGAATTTGATGTTACAAGTTACATGGGCACGTTTCTCTTTCTAATAAAATGGTTCATGAAGAAGTAAGTGTAATCTAATCAACTTGCCTCTCCCATCCCTAAAGTCTCTAACCAATTAACTAAAATGTGTGTTACATAATGATTTAAAAACCCCTAAATATATATATATATATATGATCATATTATTTGGTAAATTTAATAATTCGTGTATCTAATTGTGTTTCATTTTTTTTATGTCAATCATGTAAATATAAATTCAACACAAATTATTAAATATTGTGTAAAAATTTTAAATACAAATATGATACGTGTATTAAACATATCTTGTTAATCGTGTTTAAATGTGTTTTATCGTATTTATTACATTATTTTTATATTTATTAAATATATCGTATTCATATCTACTTTCATATCATATTCAAAATTATCAAATCTAATATTTGATAGAATTTCTAATCCTTTTTTATCTGAAATTCGTGTGTTGTTCCTCAATAAATTTCAAAATTGGGCTTTCACTAACAAATTATATATCAAGTAAAACAACACCAATCATTTGATGTTGATTTTTTTTTTTTATTTGTTTAGTATATAGAGGGTAAAGGACGAAAGAGTTTGAATTCAAAGTTTTGACGACCTTCTTAGGATATATATAGTAAATACTAAGTCAAATATAAATTGCAGAGATCAAAGTAAATCAAAAGAAATACTAGAATTTATCAATTCAACTTATACGTATACTTTTTTTGTCGGCCAAAATACCAAGCAACTACAATTCATGATAATATATTGCAAGTTGATATAACACTTAAAATAATATGGGGTCAGTCGTTAGTCTTACCTAATAATTATCACTTAATTTTTTTTTAACAAAATTTCTCTTTGGTTTAATTCTCTTTTTTTTTTTCAAGATAATTAAAATTCATTCAAATTCAAAAGAAGCAGCAGTGATAAAAAAAATCTTATCGGATGGGTCGATCAGATCGATTTAATTGAGAATCAAAAGTCTGTCCGATCTTGTGTTATGCATAGAATCAGGTGTTACTTGAATCGGCTTAAAACCGGCTCAACCGATAAAAAACTAAAGAAAACTAGAAAAAGATTGGGTTTTTTTTATAATTTTTATTTCAAAATTATTTTTATAAGTTTTATGATTTGAATCCATAACCTCTTAGATACTGCCATGTCTTTGCAATAGAAACTTTGGAACATTTAAGGAAAATCAAATTAGGTTATGGCAGGGAATCCGAATTTGTTTTGTTCTTAAACACTGCCATGTCTTTGCAATAGAAAATTTTCTAGAATTAGAGACTATCCACATATCATTCTGCATGAGTCACGACCAATTGTGTAGTATTAGATCCGGTAATTTTAGATACGATATTAAAATATAATAAATTTAGTAAATACAAAAATAATATAATAAACACGATTAACACGATACGTTTAATACATGTATTATATTTGTATTTAAGATTTTGACAAATTTAATAATTTATACTATGTTTATGTTTTTACGATTGACATAAAAAAAAATATAAGATACGATACGTATACATAGAATGTGAGTTCCAATAGTGATTAGCTAGCTTCTTAACTATAGTAATTTCAAGATCCTCCTCCAACTCTAACTATACAATCTTGAAAGCTTAGCTCGCCCACTATCTATTTTATTTTTTAAAGTTTCTTAGTTCTTTTTAGACTTGTCCTTAGGTTGGATCGAATCACGATTCGAATTTTTTTTCTTTTATCCGAGTTCATTTAAAGCCGGGCTCGGGTGGCTCGTAAACTTGTTTTAATGTTAATAAATTATAAATAAATAAAAAATTTATATTAATATTTAAATATTTTTTATAATTAAATTTAAAATAATTTTTTTTTATTTAATTTACAATAATTTAAATCGGGTAAAGCCGGTTCAAATTACAAAAAATTATATTCAAATTTAATTTAATACGGATCGAATTTATCGAATCAAATAAATTATTTGATCTTTGGACAGGTTTAGCTCCTAATAAAGAGGAAATTCCCGGTCACACTAAAGTGAAAAATGGCTGCCATGTAGGTAAAAAAAAATTTTTAAAAATTTAAAAAAAAGGCCGAAGTATGCTGACAAGGCAATATACATCACAACTTATGCAATTTTGGGTCCAACCCCGCCGCCGTACGTCATCTTTGACTCTCCTGCTACTTGTTCTTTATTTATTTTTTTAATCTTTTTTCCCATTATTTTAATCAGTGTTTTATTAAATATTTTCTTCAAATCTGCCCTTTAATTCTGGTATATAAAGGGTTAGGTACTTGAAATGTTGTTTAGATCAGTTGCCAATAAGACAACAAATAAACAGAGCAAGAATTAACTTCAACCCATCAGATATGGAGGATTCTTGTTTCTTTCAATACTCAAACTCAACTACTCCGGAATTCTCCCCTGAATCATCGTTTGAAACGCCGGAGACTTTTTCCGGCGGTTGCTTGGATGAGCTTCTTCTTCTCAACCACAATTCTCTTCCTTTCAACTTCAATGACGACGACTTTGAAGAAATGGTTTGGATGGATTTGTTGGCTAAAGAATCCTCAGAGTCCAAAAACTCCATTATCGATGGTGTAAAGGAAGAAGAGGTTACATCAGATATTGCTAAACATAATGAAGAAATATTACCCAAGAAAGAAAAAACTTACAGAGGGGTAAGGAAGAGGCCATGGGGGAAATATGCAGCTGAGATTAGAGATTCAACGAGAAATGGTGTTAGGGTTTGGCTAGGAACATTTGACAAAGCTGAAGCAGCTGCTTTAGCTTACGATCAAGCAGCATTTTCAACGAGAGGTTCATTGGCTATTCTCAATTTCCCGATTGAAGTCGTCAAGGAATCGCTTCGGGACATGAAGTATCGATGCGAGGAAGGTTGCTCGCCGGTCGTGGCTCTGAAGAAGAGGCATTCTTTAAGGAAAAGATCGAAGAACAAGAAATTAAGCAAACAAAACGAGGCTTCAAGGCAGCAACAACAACAACAACAACAACAAAAGAATAACTTGGTAGTGTTGGAGGATTTAGGAGCTGATTATTTGGAACAATTACTTCTAAGTTCATGTTGAAAAACTGCTGTTCCAATTGGTAAAATTCTTGCCATGAGGACTTCATTTTTGTTTTTCTTTTCTTGATTTCATTGAATCTTGGAGAAGTCCAACTTTTTCTTTGGGGGGGTTGATTTTCAGGGCTGTTAAATCTTGTTGTTCCCATAGATCAATATCTTATCTGAATTTTGTTTTCTTTGTAAAGTTGAAATATGGAAATGTAAAATATTTCACCTTTATGTTGGCTTGTCTGCCTCAATTATAGCATTCTAAACTATAAAATATATTATATATATATATGATTGGCAAAATATATATATATATATATGTGATGATTATAAAGGGTGCTCTTGGGCCGGGTCAGATATATATATATATATATATATATATTTGTTTAAGTCCGGTCCAGTTCGAAATATGAGTCTCAAATTCTGTCTAAACTCGTCCATATTTGTAAATAGATAGTCCAAATCCGTTTAGGCCCGCCCATACTTTTTTCTAAAAAAATTTAAACAAATATTTTTTTAATTATTTAATTTTTAGTAATTTTATCTTTTTTTTTTCTTTTATTAAGTTCTAAAACATGGATAACTTAGCATATTTTTAAATGTTTACACTATAATCTTATATATATTTATTTTTTATATGATATAAATTACATAATATATAAAATAAAAAATAATATATTATTTAAATAAAAAAACAGGCTGAGTCAGGCTGGGCTCGGGCCTTGATTGTTGGAGCCAAGGCCCGGCCCATTTTGGACCTCTTTTTTTTGCCGAATCCCATATTTCAGACTTAATATTTTTGTCCAAACCCTCCAAAATATGGACAAGCTTTCGGATTTGAGCGGGTAGCCCATCTCTTGAGCAGGTCTAAATGATGAACTATCAGTGAATTACGTGATATCACATATTAATAAATAAAATTATTTATATTTATTTTTTAAAAACTTTTAAGATTTTATATTTACTTTTTAATGAAATGACATAATATGATTTATTCATATTATATGTATTTATACATTGACACAGATAATACATTAAATATAAAAAAAAATAACCACTCGTACAGTATACATATCTCACAAAACTCAATCAAAAATTTTATAATAATATATATATATATATATATATATATATATAAATTACTCTTAACATATATATGATTTGTGTTTATATTATCAGAAGCAGGGGGCGTATCTAAGGGGGCAGGGGCCTTGACCCCTCCTAAGATTTTAAACCACATTGCATCTTCACTTAAAATAGGATGATAGATTATGATTTAACCTCTTCAAATTTTTTTTTTTTTTATTTGACCTCCCTTTATAAAATTTGTATTTTTTTTAGCACAAAGGAGGTCGCAGCTTGAAGATAAGAGAAAGGATTGCAGATGCTAAAATTCGAACCTCAACTCTCTTGGATGTCACATTTTAAGAATGGCTAGAGCTAAGCTCCGGGTTGATAAATTTTGTATTTTGACATAGCAAATTTGTTAACATTTTCAGTTTAGCCTCATTCATTATTAATTAATTCTTTAAAAAATTTCTTAGCAATCAATCAAATAGATACATAAACATTAATTATTGTATTAATTGTTTTCATTCTATGCTTATAATGGAAGGCAATTAAAAAAGGTAAATCACTAAAATATCTAATATAATTTATGCATTTTACTTTTTCTAAACTTATGTAATCTTATTTTTTTTTATGGAAAACTATAAGCTGACAGTCCGTGATTCCTTTGGGAATCACATACACACTTTCAGCATGAATTTTTTTTTCACAACCGGCTAACTTGATTAGCCGGTTGGTTGTTTAATTACTTAGTATAAAATATTTTCTTTTGATCATCCTTTATAATTTCTTTCATTTTTTATTGATACTAATTATTAAAATAACTTTCAAAAGCATTAAGTTAATATAAATAAAACAAAAGAATTTTAAGCTAATATTACTTTCTCAATATGATACATTTTTAAAATTATAACTTTTAAAATTTTGTTTAGATAAAATATACGTGTATATGTTGAAATAAAACATAGTACTTTTTTTCTTAATTAAAGTATTTTATATTTTATAAAAAAAAAAATTTTAAAAAATAAAAATGAAAAATAAAATAAAAACTTTGATGTCTCACTAATGGTTTGCCAAATAAAATTATAGAGCTCATAAAATGAGTTAAATAAAATTTAAAGCTTCACTTTCAACTGAAAAAAAAAAAAATTACCATTTATACAAGTTTTGGTTTTCTCTAAAAAAAATCACCACTAAAATTTGTCTGTCACTAATAATCCTATTCTTATTTTAGTTAAACTAGAATTTTTTTTTTGCATTGAGACTTTAATTTTTATTAAATCTTTTACATATGCATTATGAATTATAATATTTGAAATTTCATTTTTTTTCATTAAAATAAATTTATACATTGTTTGTAAATTAATATCATTATTATATTTAAATTTAAGTATTTTTCTATACATATTTTATTGCTATTTTAAACTATATATATATATATATATATAATATCGATCTCCTTAAACACAATTTCTGCCTTCGCACTTGATTAGAAGTGGAGGAGAGGAGGGAGAGAGTTCATTTCAAGATTTGAAGCACAATTTGAATAATTTCTATTGATGATGTACTTTTTTTTCAGATAGACATAACCACTTGCCATTTAAATTTATACGAAATTAATTAAGAAATTGAATACAAATTCCCTAAAATATCATTAGCATTTCTATATAATGAAATACATCAGAAAACAATTTGTCACTGATGCTGCAACATTAATATATAATGGTTTCTTTTATCTTCCACTTTCCCTTATTTGTTTGTAAGAAATCAAACAATAATTAAGATAAATAAAGAAACAGTCAATTTTTCATCGGTAAAGTTTTTAAATTTTATAAACAAAATTAAAAATTTATTTTTATTATATTAATTTTTAATATTTTTTAATATATCTTAAAGAAATATGTATCATTTTATTAAATTTTAAAACAAAATTCAAACTTCATTGACAATATATTTAATATTTTTTTATAAAAAATTATTATTAAATGTAAAGAAAGAATCTAAGCATTTTCTTTTCGCCATCCCCGGCCATATATAATTGAACTCTCTTCAGACCCATTACTATTTATTTTATTTTCTAATCAGATAAAGACAAATTTATTTGAGAGATTTCGGATGATCAGCTTGCCTTTGTGTACATAGGAATTTTCTCAATTTAGAAATAAAACGACCTCGACAGATTAGCTGTCGTCATTATAATATGGAAGTATGCGTCTCCCAATTCATTAAAATTAATCTTAGTTTTTTTTTTTTAATCCAAGTTTGCGTTGTTCATGTAAATTAATTAAGTTCAAAATAGAAATGTTAATGGACCGAACCAAATCGATTTATGATGCGATTTAAAAAAAAAATTATCTAAATTGATCCAAAAATTCATTTCATTATTTAAAAAAAATATTAAAAAATTATTTTAATATATTCTTACAGATACACCTATCTAGAATATATGCATATGATTACTTCATATATTGTTCTGGATCGGAGGTCAAACCGGTTGGATTTTTAATTTTCAGTTTAACTATAGAAAAAAAATTAAATAATTTTAAGAAATCAGAAAAAAATTCTAAAATTAAAAAATATATATAAGTTATTATTTTAGGTTTTAGATTAATTTTTGGATTTTTTAATTTGTAATAAATTGGGTTAAAAAAGCTGAAACACAATAAAAAAAAAATTATTATTTTCGATTTTTCTAGTTTTCGATTTTTAACTGGTTCTTACTGGTTTGACTTTAATTAGGTTCTATGAAAGTGGTTGAACAACCGAACTTATCAATTCTCGATTGAACTAGACGATCCGGTCTGATTTTTTTTATCAATGGTTTTTTCTTCTTTTTGGCAAATCTATATTGTTTTTTCTTCTTTTTCGTCAATATTATCTTATATTGATACTCCTATCTAAAAGTCCAATTGTTTCTAAGCCCATGTAAACTTCAGGTTTGATACAAAGTCAACAACTGGACCAGCTCGAAAATCTCAGGCATCCATCTCTAACTTTGTGGAAGTCCAAAACCTCGTAATTGTCTAAATAGGTCCACTAACAATAGGTTTCTTTTCATCCAGACCCGGAATTTTTTTTTTTTTTTTTGAGGTATAGTTATCAGAGAAATTGAATCACATAACATGTTGAAACTTAAAAATGATATATTAATTTAAGTTTTTGAAATAATTAATCATTCAATTTAATTTCACATGGTATTAAAGTTTTTAAATTCGAACTTTGATAATCGTTTTCTCCTTTAATATTCTTTCACCCAATTTTTTATTGTTTATCGGATTAAGCGTTGTTGTTCTAATGTTAAAAGCACTTTTTTTTTCTTCCTTTTTTCTATTATTTTAACCTTTTCGTATAATTGGTCACGACGAAAAAACTAGTATTTCTCAAAGGCAATCAATAGTAAACAGAAATTGATTTCAAGTTGATAACGCTACGGTATGTATACCTACGTCTACTCATTGCTCATTCAAAGAGCAATCTAAATTGGCATTCATCAAAAGAAAGCTGGAAGAAATTGCCACAATTACAGCCCAGTTCTTCAATTTGCAACAATGGTGAAAACAAAAAAAAAAGAGAGCAAATTATCAGATTGCAATGACAAACATAATGAACAAGGATCTCGATATCAGCTCCTGTGATAAGCAGTTATAGCAACAACAATTTCACATGCAGTTGAGTTGAGAAATTTCCTCAAAAAGCCCTATGTTTTATCATTTTGACAATACTTTAGATTCACAAAGATTAAAAAACATCAAATTTAACTAAAATAAAAAGTTATGAGTAAAGATTAGGGGTGTAATCGAGCCGAACCGAATTTAAGCTGTAAGAAGCTTGAGCTCAAGATTGATTCGAAATTCGAGATTTGAAATTCGGAATTCGGCTCAAACTCGATCGAGTTTCATTTTTAAAGTTCGAGCTTGATTTGAGATAAAATCGAACTCGCTCGATTAGACTCGTTTATCTAATAAAAAATAAGTTCGATTCTCATGCTCGACTTCAAATTCGATTATTTATGCTCAAGTTCGAATTGAAAATTTTCAATACTAATTAAAAATAAAAAAGCATGATTAGGCTCGCGAACTACTCGAGTCAAGCAATAAGATACTCCAATTCGGCTCGCTGGATAGCTCGAGTCGCTAGTTCGAGCTCAACTCGACAATCACCGAATAAAATTCGAATTTTTTTCGAACCGAATCCGACTAGCTTATGAGTACAAGTATCTAACTTACATCCCTAATCAGGACAGATCAGGGCAAGAAGGTTTTATTCTGATATAAGTTAGAATGTCTATAAAAAGCGTAGCAAATTGATCAGGATAAATTGAAAAATCTAAAGCAGATGGAGGATCTTTATCAAGGAGCAAGTCTTTCCTTTCATTGGCCAGTCACCATGGCCTCAGAAGTAGAAATTGATTCCAAATGAAAGAGATCAACATACTCAGAAAGAGTCAAAGAAGGATCGAAAGAAACAAATTGGTTTTCCAAATTAGAATCAGCTTTCCTTAACAAATGTGGCACTCTTAGAAACTCTCTGTCTTGCTCTTGCTAGAGCTTTCAATCTAGGCCGTCTCCTATTCTTCCTCACATTGTTAGAATTAATTATGAACTGTGGATAGACACTGGACATCTGAGGCAATAAGCAGATATTATGTTGCTCGGATTTTTATTTTTTTAAATTATTCATATTTGATATTCGTGTTCGACGTATACTCAAATATGAGTATAAAATATGACAAGAACTTTTTAAATATATAAAAAATTTAAAAAAATTAAATATATTTATATCGAACTCATACTCCTATCCGATTTTTACATCCAAATTCGAGTAAATAAAGGTAGATGAGGTTGTAAAATTTGAGAGCATGATCGATGTCCTTTCTTGCAGAAGCATTTAAGGTTGGAATGACAATTGACAGGTTCAGCCATAAGCATTAAATGTTCTTCCTTCTCAATGCACTTTGTGTCAGACATCTTAGGTTCACTCACTACCAAATCCACTTCTTCACATGCCCTTTGTCAATGCCTCCTTCCTCTGCGACAATGAAGTGAGCAATTCCGGAGCTGTTAAATACTTGATATTTCATACACGTGTTCCGGTTTTTCCTTTTTTTTTAAATATTTATGTTTAAAATTTATATTTGACGTATATTCGGATATGAATATGAGGTTATAATTTTTCAATGACTTTTCAAATATATGAAAATTTTAAAAAAAATTAAATATACTCGTATTCAACACTCACATCCTTGTCCGAATAACATAGGGCGTATATGCGTCTACCCTCAACCATGGTTCAAATCGGTCTTTTTATTAGGGTTGACAGTAGATCGGATATCTATAATTTTTGAAATATTTAAATTTAAAATTCGTTTAATTTATTCAAAATCTGAATCCGTTTATTATCTGCTTATTATCCGAATATTACTATCCGAATCTACATCCAATTTAGATAGTAATATCTGTTGGATATCCGAATAAGCTAAATATTCGAATTTATTAAATCAAAATTTTTAAAATATAAAATTAAATAAGAATTAAATATGTAAATAGATATGAGATTTAAATATTTAAATATGTTATCCGTATAAATAAAGCGAATTCGGATATCAGACACTATCCGAATCAAAATCAAAACGGATTCGAATAATGGATATCTAAACGTAAATATCCAAATCCGTTACGAATAATAAATCTAATATCCGAATAAAAAAAAAATCGAATATACAAGTTTTTACTATCCATTTCATCCCTATCCTTAATTAGCATTGCTTTCAATTTCTGTCAATCTCGAGCATTGATATTGGACATGGCCTAAACGTCCACGCCCATGACAAAATTCGGACAGCCTTTCATACTTGAATCCTTATATCCGTATAAATAAAGTAAATTCGAATATCAGACATTATCCGAACTAAATTAAAGTGGATTCGATAATGAATATCTAAACGTAAATACACGAATTTACTACGAATAATAAATCTAATTTTCGAATCCGCAATATTCAAATAAATAAAAAAACGAATCGAATCGAATAATATCAAATATCCAAATTTTTACTATCCATTACTATCCATATCATTATTATTTATTAGCATTGTTTCAATTTCTGTCGATCTCGAGCATTGATATTGGACATCCTTTCATACTTGAATGTTGCCCATTGCACTTCTCCGATCCTTTCTGGAAATTAAAGCCCGACAGCAACGGTTCATTAACATATCTATTTGAACCTTAATTCAGTCGAATAAAACCATTCCTGATGCTAAAACTGCTCAATGAGTGTTCATCACATTCTAACACACCTTTAAAAAGAGTTCCTATTTTCTGGATATTAGACTTTGTTAAATGGCTTCGTGGAAGACCATGAACTTGAACCCAAAACTCAGTTCTTGTAAGATCAATATCAGTAAAAGAAAGATGATAATGTCATTCTTTAAGAACAATATGGTTGCCCATAACTGACCACGATGCTCCATTAATAACTCGATTCTTGTCTTTTGCTGCTTCAAAAATAAAAATAAAAGTTATGTTGTTTCGATTAAGTATGTGATCTCGAGTTCGAGTCCTTGTGGACGCAAAAAACTTTTTTGGGATAAGTTTTCACCTTGGTGTCCAAAAGTATCTCGAAAAATTAATCCTGGCCGAAGCCTGGGGATACCTTGGATAACCAAAAAAATAATGGACTACAACTCCAAAGATTCATGCTTCATGGGAGACGGACAATTCGTGTATTTGAATCGTATTTATGTATTTTTGTGTGTCATAATCATGTTTATATAAGATATTTTATATTTATATAAATTTTGACGTTTTAATAATTTGTGTTATATAAATTTTGATATTTTCATATATTTGTGTCATGTCCATATTTTTTTTATACCATATCATATTTTAAGTTCTTTTTTTTTTTTTTCATATCGTGTTTAATATTATCAGATCTCAGACAGCGAAGTATAGTCTCGCTACAAACCAAAGAGTTGGTCGAAGAAAAGAATGATCAAAGTATTAGAAGTTTACAATATTGGTAGGAAGTTAATCCCATTATTTAGAAAATTCAAAGTATAAAGGAAATATGATAAGATATTTTTTGTTTTATTTAAAAGTAACTTTATCATTAATATTCATTATTCATACTTGAAATTTTTATAACTTTGTTATATCCTAAAAATATTATAAAAAAAAAAAATCACCCCTCAAAAACAATATTTTAATATCTTTTTCTCTATATTTTTCTTTTCTAACATAAAGAAGGTAAAGAAGTAAGGAAGAAAAAGACAAAAGCTTTTAAAGGTTATTTTTTATTTATTTCTCAATCACTTAGGTTTTGCTTTGTACAAATGATAAAAAAATATTTAGAATGAAAAATTTGTTAATTTTAATTTATAAAACAAGAAAATGATTATGAATTTATTTAATCATTAAATTAATAAGATTTTTATCCTTTATTGTATACATTCTACAAAACAAAATCTTAAGATTTTCTTAATTAAACAACTTTTATGGCTCCTCTCTTCAATAGAAAAACTTGATGTTCGTGACAAGTGTAGAGTATTTTCTTAATAGAATAGGACACTCAAGTGAATTTGAGGAGCTAGACCATCCTCATCCCTAAGTAGTAGGTGATCTATGTTATTTGAATTTGAAGCGAGTTGAATATGTAGATATATTTAAAAGATTATAGTATTTTATATTTATATTCGAATTTTAAATATAAATATCAAATATTAATTTTTTTTTTAAAATAAAAAAAAAATCAAATAACATAAAGGTGAAGTATAAGTTTGAGCAGTTTGTCCAACTTAGACTTGTTCAATGGTCGGATTTGGATAAAAAAATTTTAATTCGAGCCGGCCTGACCCTAATTACTGTTCATCAATAAAAAAATTTAATTTAATTTTAATTATAAATATTAATCTAAAAATAAATTTTTAATATTTTAATATTATTTTGAATAATGATATAAATTTTCGAATCGATCTAATCCGAACTTAGTAAAATAAATTTAAAAAATTAAATTGCAATCGAACCCGACTCATAAACAGATCTAATCCAGCTCCAATCAATGAAAAGCGTCATGGTCCATGGATTCCATCTTCAATGTTTAACACACCATGAGCATATGGTCATCAAGCCATCAAACATTTTGAAAAGTCAAGATGAAGAAATTAGTTTCGTAAGCTTACAACTTTGACATCGACATATATATATGGAGAAAAAAAGAATTAAAAAAAGAAAGAAAAAGTTTACTTTGTAAATTGGACGTAAATTCACATGTGCTTATATATTTATGCTTAGTGCTGCAAACCAAAGCTTTTTCTTTACATTATTTTCACTTTGATGTGTCATTTAAAAAAAAAATTATTTTTTATAAAATCATAAGAAAAATTAATAATACATAAGAAAAAACGGTAACACTTAAAATTAATAATAATTCATAATAAAAAGTGATAACACGGAAGAAAAAAATTGTAGTTCATAAATGATAATATATAACAAAAAATTATAACACATAAAAAAAATAATAATATATAGCAAAAAAATAGTAATACATAAAATATGTATTATAATGTTATATTGATAAATTTTTTTCCAAAATAAAGTTTATATTTTTTAACACACTTCTTCATGCTTTTTCTTTGTTCTAAAAATTTACGTGCAATTATTTTACGTTTTCTAATTTTTATATTTAATGACGATTATTTTTTATTTTTTGAATAATTATATCATATAAATATCAAATTATTTATTTGTTTCACTCACGTAAATGCATAGGACTAGTTTAATTAAAAATATTATTATTTTTCAATGAATTTATATTTGATGCATTCTCAATTAAGATTTAAAATATCAATTTGTTTTTTATTTTTTATTTTTTTGGGCTTAAAATACAAACAATTAGGGGTAATAATTAGTTAATAACAAAAAAAAAATGGTCCAAAAATAAAAAGGAAAGCGGCGTTGTAAAGAAGAGTTCCAGAGTGGAGGGTTTAATGAATAATATTCTCAGAAAAAAGTGGAAGGAATATTCCGGTGGGGATTTGGAATATTTTGATATTGTTCATCAGACCCCGTATTATATAAATAGTCTTGCATGCGCCATGCCCTTTCACTGCCTTGCAATCCACCCAAGTTCCTTCTGCCATGAACAGAAAACTTTAAGAAAACAGGTCAATTTCCCCTGCATAATTCTATGTTGTTTTTGTTCTTTTATCTCATTTTCTTTTAAGCATATTGTATTGTTTCTTTCAGTATTTTAAAAAGGGTATAATAAGAATTTTATATTATTTAGATTTTTCATTTTTTTTTTAAGTATTAGTGTTTGATATTTGTGTTCGATACAAATTCGGATATTAGTATTAATATGATCTTCCAAAATTTTAAATACCCATACTTTTCAATTCTGATAGCATTGATAAGAATTGTTCATGCATGCAAATGGGATTACTTTTTGTTAATGACGACAAGGAATAGTTTTTTTTTTTTTTTTTTTATATTATAGATCTGGGTTTTTTTTTTTTTTAATTTTATATAATTTCTTTTTTGTCTGAATCTATTTGGTAAACGAGAGATACCCTAGTTTGCCATCAGGGTTTTGATTCTGTTTTTCACTGTTAGACATCCTTTTCGAGCTTCTTTAAAGCTCTGGGATTTTGTAAATCATGCAAAAGAATGCTACTATTCTTGGAAGTTGAAACTGAACACCCTGGTTCAGATGAAACTTGCTCCAGATTTTGTAAAAATTATCGCTTTGATTCGTTTATGATATGTTCAAATTAAGTACATATTAGCCTTAATTCCTTTATCTGTCTTGCAACTCTTTTAAAAATATAGTATGATTCTACATTTAATGTTTGCTTTTAAAATTAGTATGTATATTCTGGATTTTCTTTTACAATTTAATAATAAAAATTTTCCCGTTGACCAAACAGAAGGGTTTTCCATTTTCCATATCACATTATCAGTTATGGTATATACATCAATAGTAAAGCAATTCTATTTCTTGCTAATTTTAGACTCTGTTAGAATGAAAATAAAAGGTACTGAATGAGTTTTTCATTTCCCAGCTTTTGGTCAAGAGTTGGACCTTTAAGAGTTAAAAATAGAGATTAGGTACTTATCTTAGCGAAAAGGCCAACAAAAGTATAATAAAATTATTTTACATCAAAAGCCAGCTTTTATATCACAAAAAAACTATTTTTTGTTTTCAAATCATGATTTTAACAATAAAAACCAAAAAACCATGTTCAATGTTCACCATAATACTAAACGGGACCTTAATGGCACGTCACGGGGCTATTCCCCCAACCAAACGAGGCCTTAGTACAGGATATGGTCTCCCTTGTTCATTTAGAGTGGGGTTATGACTAAGAATATGGCTGAGGTGGTGACATATGGTGTGAATGTGGTTTATGCTGTTTGGACTTTATGGAACTCTCCTTTGTCCTTTTCACTTAGCTTTCTTTGCCCCCTATGGTTATGGCGATTGCCTTCCTAGACCCGTTTTCTTAAATTACATTACCCATTAGAGTAGCCTATAGGAGTAGGAGCTGGACCAGCTTCATGTATTTCATTCATTTCCGTTTATATAGGGCTAAGAAAAGTCAGAGAAGTAACTTTCAGTCAGAGATTGTAACCTATTTGGTCCAATTTTTTATTTTTCTTGAAGTATTCGTGTCCGACACATATTCGGACATGGATATGGGGATATGATTCTCCAAGAATCCTCCAAAGATATGAAAATCTTGAAAAAAATTGAATATACCTGTGTTGGACACTCACACACGAGTCCGAGTAACATAGATTGGAACTGATATTGATTCTTATTTATAAGTATTCTCTTTGATTTGGTTGTAACCCATAGTCTGTTCTATCTTTGCAGAGGAAGAGATAAGCAGATAAAGAGAAGCTTGTGAGTGAGTGAGCTAAGGTAGCTATGGCAGGAGAACAATTAAAAGTGCTTAACGCACTTGATGTAGCCAAAACACAGTGGTATCATTTCACAGCAATCATCATCGCTGGTATGGGCTTCTTCACTGATGCATACGATCTCTTCTGCATATCTCTCGTTACCAAATTGCTCGGTCGCATATACTATCACGTCGATGGCGCAACGAAGCCCGGAACTTTGCCTCCCAATGTATCAGCTGCGGTTAATGGTGTAGCTTTTTGTGGGACACTTGCAGGCCAACTTTTCTTTGGTTGGCTTGGTGATAAACTAGGCAGAAAGAAAGTTTATGGTATGACTCTCATGATCATGGTTATCTGCTCTATTGCATCAGGTCTTTCTTTTGGGAATTCCCCTAAATCAGTTATTGCAACCCTTTGTTTCTTTCGGTTTTGGCTTGGTTTTGGCATTGGTGGTGATTATCCACTTTCTGCAACCATTATGTCTGAATATGCTAACAAAAAGACTCGTGGAGCTTTCATTGCTGCAGTGTTTGCAATGCAAGGTTTTGGGATTTTAGCAGGTGGAATGTTTGCAATTATTATATCATCCGGATTCAAGGCCAGGTTCGATGCGCCGGCTTATGAGGTTGATCCAATTGGCTCGACCGTGCCACAGGCCGACTATGTTTGGCGTATTATTTTGATGTTTGGAGCCTTCCCAGCTGGTCTTACATACTATTGGAGAATGAAGATGCCTGAAACTGCTCGTTACACTGCTCTTGTTGCTAAGAATGCAAAGCAGGCTGCATCGGATATGTCGAAAGTTTTGCAGATGGATATTGAGGCTGAGCCACAAAAGATTGAGGAATTAGAACGTGAGAAATCCAAATTTGGGTTGTTTTCTAAAGAGTTTGCTAAACGTCATGGACTTCACTTGCTTGGAACAACAACAACTTGGTTCTTGCTTGACATTGCATTTTACAGCCAAAATTTGTTCCAAAAAGATATTTTCAGCGCCATTGGTTGGATTCCTTCTGCAAAAACCATGAATGCACTTGAAGAAGTTTTCAGAATTGCAAGGGCTCAAACACTAATTGCTCTTTGCAGCACTGTTCCAGGCTATTGGTTCACAGTGGCTTTCATTGATAAGATTGGAAGATTTTCAATCCAATTAATGGGTTTCTTTTTCATGACAATCTTTATGTTTGCATTGGCTATCCCTTATGATCATTGGACCCATAAAGACAACCGGATTGGCTTTGTTATTATCTACTCATTAACTTTCTTTTTCGCAAATTTTGGACCTAATGCAACCACATTTGTTGTACCAGCTGAGATTTTCCCAGCAAGGTTTAGGTCAACCTGCCATGGCATATCGGCTGCATCAGGAAAACTTGGAGCCATGGTTGGTGCATTTGGGTTCTTATATTTGGCTCAGAATAAGGACAAAGCCAAGGCAGATGTAGGGTACCCTGCAGGAATTGGGGTCAAGAATTCACTTCTTCTATTAGGTGCTGTCAATGTATTGGGCTTTTTGTTCACTTTCTTGGTGCCAGAATCAAAAGGAAAATCTTTAGAAGAAATGTCAGGTGAGAATGAAGATAATGGAGCAGAGGGAGAGGCAGAGCTATCATAATCTTCTAATTAACCCCATGACAGTTTCAGTTGCTTAAGTTGGAATCTTAAACCAGTTCATATAGAAGTTTCCGATGTCAAATTTTCTGTTTTTTTTTTTTTACTGTTTTCCTTTGATGTCTACATTGTTGTAATAACCTTAGTTTTCTGTTCTTTACCTTAAAGTTGAGATATATATAATAGAGAATTTCTATGTTGCTCCTACTCTTTATTTTTTTTGAAGTATCCGTGTCCGATATCCATATCCAACGCATATCAGGACATGGGATATGGTCAAGGACCCTCCAAATATATGGAAAAACTTCGAACATATCCGTGTCGGACACATACCCGTATCTGACATTCACATCCGAATCCGAGTAACATAGGAGAATTCTATGTTTACCTCTTCATATTTATCTACAAACGTCCAGTGGTTTTGATGGAGGGATTTAAATAGCGGCCGCAACATTATATTATATTTATTATTTTGTAGTTTTAGTTTCTTCAGCCGTCAATATTGACGATCTATATTTGTCATAATTGATTTAGATAACCGCAATCAAAATAAACGCAATGTTGACGTCAATTTAAATCCTTAGACTTCAACTTGTAAACAGCCATCAAAATTGAACCATGAAGTCAGATTCAGAGTCGTCTTAGCTCTCTTGCGTATTGGTTTACTTCACAGTCACTGCCTCTGCCAATTTTTCAAAGTCTTTTGTTGCATGATTTAAACAACGATCGTAATGGTCATTATTCTGCGGTTTGAATGATTAACTATCCGTAACCATTATTCTGCGGTTTGAATGATTAACTATCCGTAACGATAAAATTTACGATAATAAATTACAATTTATAAATAATTTTTTTATTTTTATAAATGAAATAAATGTCATAAATTATTTTAAAATTTATTTAAAAAGAATTTTTATGATTATCATTTAATTATTATGTTTTTAATAAATTGTATAAACTAAAAAAAAAATTATAACCACGAAGACCGCAATAATAATAATAATAATTTGCATTGCAATTACGATAAACACAATATAATTAAAAATACGTCTGCAACTTTAATTTAAATCCCCATGATAAAGTGTTTGTGATTGAGGTCAAACAAAATCAGTCACATTTGAATGTCAGTTTCTGCAATTTCTTCAATCAGATTCGTAAAACAATGGTTAGGTGCTCAATCTATGTCACAAGTCGTTCCAAAACTTTGACTTCTACGAGTATTAAGGGGACGATGGATGGGTACTTATTTTGGCTGATCACAATTCACACGGCTTTGAGAGTATGACTAAATTAAATAATGGAAAACATTATTGCTTCCTATGGCAAGACTTTTGACTTATGAAACATTGATATTTTTGTCAAGGAAATGTTTAAGTGTCGAATATGTATCCGATACGGACACAATTTTGATACGACAAAATATGTTTGGACACATCAAAAATATAAAAATAAAATCGAATACGATTAAAATATAATCAAGATACGGTTTGATATGGCTGGACAAGGTTGAACACGCTATGATTTTTTTCTTAATATGGAATCAACAATGAGTTTCTAATGAATTTTTTAAGGTTTTAGTTTTTTAATTAAAAATTACACTACAAATAAATTGCCATATACTGACGCTTACCTATACTGACGGTCGTAATCCGTCGGTATAAAGGATCTATTGCGACGGATTTTTATTACTGTTAGAATATGCTTAACATATACCAACTTTGTTTTCCGTCGCTATAGATACATCGTATACTGACGGTTTTTTATTTTCCGTCGGTATAGGTCTGCTTTTTACTGACGGTTCTCTTTATTCCGTCAGTATATTTGCAAAAGAACCTGCTTTTTTTTTTTTTTCAATTGGCGGGGAATTTGACTTTTAATTAAATAAGCTTATACCAACGGATCATTAATTTTTGACCGTCGGTATAGGCATAGATTATATTAAGGGTTTGTTTTAGTTTTCCTTTCATTCTCTCTTTTCTCTCCCGCTTCTTTGTAAGCAAAATTTTCTGTCATTTCCTTCCTTCCATTCTTTCTACTCTCTTTTCTGACCGTCGGTATATTTCTGTCATTTTCTTCTTATTTAGAATCTTTACCTTTCATCCATTGGTCATAGTGTTGAATCTTTACCTTTCATCCGATTTCTAGTAATAGAAATCGGATGAAAGGTAAAGCGTAAGAGTTTATATCATTTGGGTTTAATTTTGATATAAACCCTTACGCTATTCTATCATTTGTTTATACAGAAATTTCTTATTTTGTTTAAATTCACCATGCTTATTTTGTTTATACAGAGTTGTGATAAATTTTTGAGAAATTGTTTATACCATGCTTATTTTTTTATACAGAGTTTTGAGAAATTGCTTATCATTTGAATTTTCTGTCATTTTCTTACGCTTTCACCATGCTTATTTTGTTTTTTTTTGTTTTCCAATCAGAAATTAGAGATTTTTCTTCAAATCATGGAGATCAATATGGAGATTAACACAGAGTTCTGAGAAAGCCTGTCGACTTTCTCAAAGATTTGCCCCCTCTGCCCACATTTACTTTTCAGGTTTTTTTCCCCCAATTTGGGCTTTCCTTTGGAATATTTGAGGTTTTTTCTTTATTCAAATATACGAATGTCGTGTTTGGATCACAAAATCACCCAATGATTGGCAAAGAGTATGAGCGCGTTAGAGAGGGGAGGCCACCCGTTACCCTTGATTTTTCTTCACGGTATCAAGTTGAAACACAGCCCATGAATAAGAGGAACGATGAAACTGCTTGGAAACGGGCACTTCAAAGAGCTCAGCGCTCATTATAACATCAAGTAGTTAGGGCAATTTGTTCTTTTAGTTGTTTGAATTAGCAAGAAATAGTAGATTATGATTTCTAAGAAATTATATTTCTTGCTTTCATGCTATTGTTAATTCATGCTTCTGTGAATTGTTAAGAAATAAATTACAGGAATTTTATGTTTATTTTTTTCTCACTCCTTATTTCTTTTATTTTACAAAGAGAGAGAGAGATTGAAAGGCATGTGATATATAAGAAAAGATTAGAAATTTTATTCTTAATTTTCGATATGCCGCTGTAGTCCCTTTTCTCTTCTTCTTTCCATTTATCTCTTTCTTTTCTGTTCTTTATTCTCTTCTCACGCTGTTTGATCAATATATTCATGAGTTTGATCTGTACTGATGGTTTTTCTTGCAGAGGATAACACTAGCATAGCAACTGATGGTTTGACTGGCACTTTTCATGTGAGCATATTGAAATTTTGCCTCCTTTTCAGAGGTGGTTCTTGTCTTTAAATTTTTTGAAATATCAATATATCATTGAAATTGGACTCATTATATTGCTAGAAATTTTATCTCTCAAAATAGAATATTGTTTCACTTGCTCATATGGCTTTCTCTCTTTTCAGGTGGTATAAAGGACTACAAAATTCTCATGGACCAGTTTCATTTTGCATCTACTGCTTTTCTAGAACTTGAAAAAGGGTCCGTTATTAAGTTTTTCTTAATCTTCCTTGTTTATGCCAACATTTCAATGTTTTGTTGATACATTTTTTTTAGTATGTGTTCAATTAATTTACTTTATGTCTTTATCTCCTAATCAGGCTATCTTAAATACTTGGTTCAAGTTGTTTTTGCTTATTGATTTTGGCAAATAATCAATTGTTCTCAATTGATTCTGCAGTTATCAGGAGGCAATTCAGGACATTACGAAAAGAACGGGTGCAGGGATGGTAAAATTTATTTGCAAGGAGGTTTGTCATGCATGTATTATTTATTTTTACCTGCCTTAGAACACTGATTTTCCTGTTGAGGGGTGAGAAGGAAAAGACAGGGTTTTGTTTTCCCTTAAACAAGAAATATTTGAAAACTGGAATAAATCTTACAGAAGGCTTTACCCATGGATATTTTCATATTATTTGCTATATCTGTCATGAGTTACTGGAAACTGACCTTTAACCTGGATGTATGAATGAGAAAAAAGTTTTTGAGCTTTAGATATTTGATTATTCGTAAATGAAATGTTCATTTATGAAGTATCAAACACTGGTTGATCTCTTCTAGATTATATCTTACCATATTAAGAACTTGATCTCTCAAGCTTAGCCACTAAATTTGCACAATATGTTATGCATGAATACAACTTTTAAATGTATTCATATTATTTTATATGTGATGCCAGAAACTTGTTTTTTTTATTGTCACTATGTAGCAGGACTTGAAGGATTAGCTCTGCCCAAACTTTTCCATGCCTATGGGTCAGAAGATTTGGCTCCAGATACTCTCTCCAATTAATGGGTTTATTTCTTCAGGTATTGTTTTGATATATAAATGAACAAATATTTTTCATGCCTGGATTTTGACATTTGTTTAAAGATTTGATTCTAAAACCATGTTTTTGGATCTAACAAAATGACAGAAAACAAATATTATCCGAGATTATCTAGAGGATATTAATGAGATACCAAAGTCGCATATGTTTTGGCCTCGCCAGATTTGGAGTAGATATGTCAACAAACTTGAGGTATGCCTCTGCTACATCTTCTAACTCAATTTCTGTCCTAACTTCCATTTAAAGTTGCAACCAAATTTCATTCAAGTTTGAATAACTTTTCAATGCGTATGAATTTGGTTTTTGGAATATCTTTCAAATATGTGTTTCTTAAATTATATTTTCACCTATTCAGAACTTTTTTCTTAAACTCTGTAGAAATTAAATTTTAATAATAATGTTATATGACTCCAAAAATCATGCCAGTATTGATATACTTGGTTTTGTAGATAGCAAAATGATTATTTTATCGACTGTAAAATTAGAATTTAATATGGCTGTAATTTTTATTTACAGGTGCAAGAGTCAACCTTTACAAAGCTGTGTAACACAAAGTCGATGTTGGTCGTAAATGAGAGTTATCTAGCGCCAGAGATTCGGGTTCACAAGGGAGACACTGTGTATGTTAATGTCCACAATCAAGGAACTTATGGCTTTACCATTCACTGGTAATTACTAGCTCTATCTTTCAATTGTTGCTTTATCAGCCAATATTAATTCACTGAACCTAAAGGGTTTTTTAAAAATTTACCTCCGTAGGCACGGTGTGAAAGAACCAAGAAATCCACGTCCAATAATAAGGTTTTCAACTTCTAGTCATCAAGTTAATGAAAATGAATATGGTAAATTACTTTATTATTTCATTCTTTTATATTGATTTCACTACTTAATTGCTTTTAATTGTATAATATTTGTCAATTTTATACAGATGCTGCTCCATAGGAATATTCATTAGATTTGGATTTCTTATTTCACTTTATGTATTTGGATTACTTATTAACATTGTGTTTGGACTGCTAATTTTTAATTTTAAGACTGTATTACAACTTTAGTTTGCGACTTCTATTTAGTTTGTGAAAGTTATATAATTAAGATAATTTATTTGTAATTTTTTTATTTTTAATATTAGTAAATATTTTGTACTTTCTTATGATGCATTTTCTTTATATGAAATATGATGGATTAAATTATAAATAAATCAATATTAATAATTGAAAATATGATAAAATTTTATTTTTACCGACGCTTTGACCTCTATACTGACAGTTTTTTTATTAACAAAAATGTATAATATACTGACAGAGTAAATCGTTGGTAAAATTACGATAAATCCGTCGTTATAGGTTAATCAATATTTTACAGTTACATCTATACCGACGGATGCGAAGAAAAAAAATCCGTCAGTATAGGTATACCAACGGACAAAACGACCGTCGGTATATGTATATCGACAGTATCTATACCGACGGAGGACAGAGTCGTCGGTATAGGTCAAAAAAAGAACTAACCCAACATAGGCTATACCGACGGTAGTAATATTAGTGACGCCTAAGACCGTCGGTATAGGTTATACATCCTATTCCGACGGTCGTTTTTTCCGTCGGTATAGGTCTATACCGACGAGGGTTTTACCGTCGCTTAAATTTTTGTCGGAATAGCCATTTTGAACGTTGGTATAGGATTTTAGGACTTTTAGCGACGGATTGTTGGGTTTTACTAACGCTTTTTGGACTGTCACTATATGGCAATTTGTTTGTAGTGTTAATTTTAAAAAATTATTTGCATATTAATATTTAATTAAAATAATAATAATTTTACATTTTTATTGTATATCATTATATAAAAAATATTTTTTATTATCGTGTCTTGTGGTACCCGTGTTTTAATTTTTTTAAAATTCTCGTATTTTTGAGTCCATATTATATCGTATTTGTATTATATATCAGTGTCAGTATTTCGTAGCTTTTGAGAGTATGGCTCAATTAACTATGGAAGACATTATTGTATTGATTCCTTTGTTTCAAAGTCTTGTTTGATAGCTCTATCTGTTGCTTGACTTTGGTTACATGTTTAAATGTTCAAACAAATTTGAAAGATGCTGCTAGACTTTAACACCATGCTTGCTTGATTCTTGGTGCTCGTAGCTTTGGTTGCTTTGACAATTTGTTCAACACTTGACCTTAGAGCCAAGGCAATTTCCTTTTCGAAAAAGGATTTAGGGTCTATATGCACGGTGGTCGGTCCCGTTTCGGTACCCGTGGTATCGGTCGATACGTTTCAGTTTTTAACTAAATCGGTATATGCAGCTTTTAGTTCTGTTTCGGTTTTGGTATCGGCCTGTATCAGTCTATACCGGTCAATACCGGTCAGTACCGGTCCGTACCGGTTGGTACAAGATTTTGATTTTTTTAATTTTTTTTAAAAAAATTCACTTATTTGATTTTTTAAATCAGTTTCAATATTTTTTGTGTCATGATCATTTTTATTTTTTTCATAATTACATTTAAAAATAAAATATGTTCATTAAAAAAAAAAACAAAAGAAAAAAAGAAGGGAAAAAAAAAGAAAGGGAAAAAGATAAAGAAAGTTTTGTACGTTCGTGTTGTATTCGTATTATTTTTTATGTTAGTGTTTTTTTTTTGTTCAAAGTATTATATTATTATATAAATTTTTATATATTAATAATTAATTTTATATAAATTTTTACACGTTCGTATATTTATGTTGTATTCATGTTATTTTTGTGTCGTATCGTATTTTAATTTTTTTGTGTGTTCGTGTCGTGTTTCAATTCATCCAAATATTTTGCATAATTTGTTATGGTGATCAAATTAAGAAAAAATTTTGTGTGTCCGTGTCGTGTCTCAAAATTCATCCCATATTTTATATAATTTGTTATAATGATTCAATTTTGTGTATTCGTGTTATTTTATTGTGTTAAAAATATTATAAATTTATAAAAAAAAATTTACACGTTAATAATTCATTTTATGTCGATTTTGACACGTTCGTGTATTTGTGTCGTGTTCATGTTATTTTTCGTGTCGTGTTTTAATTACCTTTTTCATGTTGTGTTCGAGTTGTATAATCATGTTGTGTCCGAAATTGCCGAGTCTAATTGACATTATTCAAATAACTCACAAATTTATGTCACGCGTCATCATGTTCGTGTTATTTTTCCTGTTATAATCGTATTCAAGGTATTATATATTTATATAAAATTTGACACGTTAATAATTTGTTTTACGTAGATTTGGACATAATCGTGTATTTGTGTCGTATTCATGTTATTTTTCGTGTCATGTCGTGTTTTAATTATTTTTCTCATGTTATGTTCGTATCGTATAATTATGTTATATCTGAAATTACCAGATGTAATTAATCATATTCAAATAACTCATAATTTTATACCATATGTTGTATAAGAATAAGAATTATTATCTTTACTACTCTTACTTTTTTATCTTTCAAATTTATTACAAAATACTAATACTAATACAAAATATTAATTTATTAAAAATTATTATCAAAATATCTTTTTATTAACACGTTCATAGATTTGTATCATGTTCATTTTATTTTTCGTGTTGTGTTTTGTTTTAATTATTTTATCCAAAATTACTGGATATTTTGTATCTTATAATTATGTTTTATCCAAAATTACTGGATCTAATTGACCATTCAAATAACTCTTAATTTTATATCAGGTGTCGTATAGTGATAGAAGTTATTATTTTTCTAAATTATCTTCACTTCTCTTTTTTTTTTATCTTTTAAATTTATTATAAAATATCAATTCAAATTTGATAACATATCCGCAACGAAGCGTGGGCATTTTTCTAATATAATTAATTTTCATCGTCTCTTCAATTAGAGATTGGAGGAGCTAGAGTTCATTTTCTCCGATCTATACCATCTATTAAAAGGAATCCTCAATTATTGTTTGTAATTGGGGCAATTCCTTCAAATTGGCTTGCCACGGCAAGTCAATTTTTTTTTTTAAGAAAAAAAAATAAAAAAAAAGAAAGGGAAAAAAGAGAAGTTTTGTACGTTTGTGTTGTAATCGTATTATTTTTTATATTCGTATTTTTTGTGTGTTTAAAGTATTATATTATTATATAAATTTTTATATATTAATAATTTATTTTATATAAATTTTTACACTTTTGTATATTTATGTTGTATTCATGTTATTTTTGTGTCGGATCATTTTTTTTTATGTGTTCGTGTCATGTTTCAATTAATTCAAATATTTTGCATAATTTGTCATGGTGATCCAATTAAGAGAAAATTTTGTGTGTTCGTGTCTCATTTCATCCTATATTTTATATAATTTGTTATAATGATTCAATTTTGTGTGTTTGTGTTATTTTATTTTGTGTTTAAAATATTATAAATTTATATAAATTTTTACATGTTAATAATTTGTTTAATTCGATTTTGACACGTTCGTGTATTTGTGTCGTGTTCATGTTATTTTTCTTGTCGTGTTTATTTACTTCTTTCATGTTGTGTTCGAGTAGTATAATCATGTTGTGTCCGAAATTGCCGAGTCTAATTGACATTATTCAAATAACTCACAAATTTGTGTCGCGCGTCATCATGTTCGTGTTATTTTTTCTGTTATAATTGTATTCAAAGTATTATATATTTATATAAAATTTGACACGTTAATAATTTGTTTTATGTAGATTTGGACACGTTTGTGTATTTGTGTCGTATTCATGTTATTTTTTGTGTCATGTCGTGTTTTAATTATTTTTTTCATGTTATGTTCGTATCGTATAATTATGTTGTATCTGAAATTACCGGATGTAATTGATCATATTCAAATAACTCTCAATTTTATACCATATGTTGTATAAGAAGAAGAATTATTATTTTTCTAAATTATTATATTTACTACTTTTACTTTTTTATCTTTCAAATTTATTACAAAATATTAATTAAAAATATTAATATTACAAAATATTAATACAAAATATTAGTTTATTACAAATTATTATCAAAATATCTTTTTATTAACACGTTCATATATTTGTATCATATTCATTTTATTTTTCGTGTTGTGTCGTGTTTTAATTATTTTATCATGTTATATTTGTATTGTATAATTATGTTTTATCCAAAATTACAAGATCTAATTGACCATATCAAATAACTCTTAATTTTATATCAGGTGTCGTATAATGATAGAAGTTATTATTTTTCTAATTTATCTTCACTTTTTTTTTGCTTTTTTATCTTTCAAATTTATTATAAAATATCAATTCAAATTCGATAACATACCCGCAGCGAGGCGCGGGCATTTTTCTAGTGGAAAAAAATTACCCCTTTACTCTTTTTTTTCAACAATTTTTTTGTTTTATTCATTTATTTTTTTAAAAAGTTTTTAAGTTATTTATTTCTTAACTCTCTCATTTTTATTTTGTTAGTTTATTTTTTATTTTTTATTTAAAAGTTTTCAAACTATTTATTTATTTAATATGATAAATAAATTTATATAGTTATATAAAAATTTGTTAATTAATTAAAATATTTAAATAAATATATAAAATAATATGCATCAAAATTTTAAATGTTAAACTTCATTAAAATACATATAAAAATACTTTATTAATACACTTTTTAGATTAATGTCCTTAATTTATTAATTGCACCCGATGTAATTAATTTTAACAGTTCGAAGGCTGGTTCGATATTTGAGAGAGTTTTGACAAAAATATTATGTCTGAAATATGGGCTTGAGTAAAAAAAAAAACGAGACCCATTTAGAAAACGGACGAGCCTTAGATCTAACAATTAAGGTCCGAGCCCAGTCCGACTTAGTCCGTTTTTATTTATATAATATATTATTTTTTACATTTATATATATTATGTAATTTATATCATATAAAGAATAAATAAATATAATATTATAACGTAAATATTTAAAAATATGTTAAGTTATCTATGTTTAGAACTTAATAAAAAAACAAAATTAAATTATTAAAAATTAAATAAAAAATAATATATTTGTTTAAATTTTTTTAGAAAAAATAATATGGATGAGTCTAAATGGGTTTGACTATCCATTTACAAATATGAACGGATTTGGATAGAATTTGAGGCCCGACCATGCTTTAAACCGAATTGGGACAAATATAAATGATGTATTTGATATCATGTTTAGACTCAATCCGAATCTGACTCGACCCAGACTCGACCTATGAACACTAATTCTACTTAGTATCTATCACCTAAAAGTCGAGCAAATTCATGACATAAAATAAAATGACTGAGATTCCAAAAGTAAAAGAATTGGTAAGGAAAATGATGTGGAAATTAAGGGGGAAAAGATTCAATTACATCAAGTTGGAAAAGAGGATTCAAAGAAAAAGAAATCAACAAATTCAACTGATCTCTAGTCGGTTTCATCAATAATTGTAGCTAAAAGGTGGCTAAACTGTTGCAAAAAGTCATCCAAAACCTTGAGAGTTGAGATATTCAGTAATCATATGATGAACATGGGTTTCAAAAACTTTTGGACTAATGATCTTCAAATTATAGGACATATTTTATATTGGTCTCTAAACTTTAAAATTTATCAAATTGGTCCATACTTACAAGTATCATAACAAATTGATCATTTCCGTTAGCTTTTCCGTTACTTTCACTATAGCAATCAGCTTAGTGACACGTGTCACCAACGGATTGCACCACATTTCTCTTATTTTTTCTTTTTTCTTTATTTCTTTATAATTTTTTCTTTGATATTTTTTAATAAATAAATGTAAATAAATATTTTTTTATAAAATTAATGTAAATAAATATTTATATTTTATAAATTATTTAATTATTAAAAAATTAATTTTAAATTATTATTTATCTTTTGTATTTATTTATAAAGAATAATAAAGAAAAAGGGAAAATGAAAACATTAATAAATACAAAAGATAAATAATAATTTAAATTAATTTCTTAATAATCAAATAATTTATAAAATATAAATATTTATTTACATTAATTTTATAAAAAATAATTTTTCTTTTTCTTATTTCTTCTTTTTTTTATAAATAAATTAATTTCATAAAAATTAAATAATTTATAATTATAAAATATAAAATATAAAATATAAAATATTTATTTACATTCATTTATTAAAAATATATATTTTACTTATTTTCCTTTTCTTTCTTTCTTTCTTTTTTCTTTCCTTTTTTTCCTCTTTTCTTATAAAATTAATGTAAAAAAATATTTTATATTTTAAAAATTAATTTAAATTATAGTATGAATTATTATTTATATTTATTTACAAACAAGAGAAAAAAGGAAAAGATAAGAAAGGAAAAAAATAAAAAACTTATAAATATAAAGTAAATATTTTATATTTATAAATTATTTAATTTTTAGAAAGTTAATTTCATTTAAAATATAACCATTGGTGCTATTAACTTAATTAAATTAAATTAACTTTCTAAAAATTAAATAATTTATAAATATAAAAAAATTATTTTATATTTATAAGTTTTTTATTTTTTCCTTTCTTATCTTTACCTTTTTTCTCTTGTTTGTAAATAAATATAAATAAAAATAAATAATAATTCATACTATAATTTAAATTAATTTTTAAAATATAAAATATTTTATTTACATTAGTTTTATAAGAAAAGAGGAAAAAAAAAAGGAAAGAAAGAAAAGGAAAATAAAAAAGTAAAAAATATATTTTTAATAAATGAATGTAAATAAATATTTTATATTTTATAATTATAAATTATTTAATTTTTACGAAATTAATTTATTTACAAAAGGAAAAAAAAGAAGAAAAAGTAAAAGAAAAAAAATATTTTTTATAAAATTAATGTTAATAAATATTTATTTTTATAAATTATTTAATTATTAAGAAATTAATTTAAATTATTATTTATCTTTTGTATTTATTAATGTTTTCATTTTCTCATTTTCTTTATTATTCTTTATAAATAAATACAAAAGATAAATAATAATTTAAATTAATTTTTTCATAATTAAATAATTTATAAAATATAAATATTTATTTACATTAATTTTATAAAAAATATTTATATACATTTATTTATTAAAAAATATCAAAGAAAAAATAATAAAGAAATAAAGAAAAATGAAAAATGAAAAAAAAATGAAGAGAAATTTGGTACAATCAGCTGGTGACACGTGTCACTAAGCTGATTGCTACAGTAAAGACAACGGAAAAATTAACGGAATGGACCAATTTGTTATGATACTTGTAAGTAAAGACCAATTTGATATGTTTTAAAGTTTAAGGACCAATATAAAATATGTCTTATAGTTTGGGACCATTGATGCTATTAACTCAAACTTAAGAATCCGAATCATGGGCCCCCATCTGTTTACTAATTGATCGCTTGAGCATGATACATGTGAAAAATCACTATAATCAATCAAATAAACTGATGAAAATGAGACAATACCTACATTTTGTCAGCCTATTGTTGATATTGGAGAAATATACATACTGATAAAAAGTGATATATATGCAAACGCTTTGTTCACTTAATTTATACAACTATCCAACAACACTGATGAAAAAATAGGATTGGATCGACCAATAAAATCGGTTAAATTAGGAATCGACAGCTTATCCGGTCTGATGCATATAAAAAATCAGACATATAGTGAACCGATAAAAATTTGAATTTTTATTTAAAATTATTTATAAATGATGAGATTTGAACTTTTAACCTCTTAATCATATTGTAAAGATTATACCATTAAACCAAACACATTTTTTTATTAACTAATAACTATATTTAATATTTATTTATTATTAAAATCATATATTTTTTACTTTTAAATTGAACAATCGATTTCGGTGACTTGGAGGTCACACTGGTTTGACCTCCGATTCGTTTTTTTTTTTTTTTTTTCTAAACCCAAGGTGTTCTCCCATCCCATTTTATGGTTGATGAAAGACTAATCCATGTTCGGATCGAGAAGCGTGATAGTAAAGTCTACCAATATTGGTGACTCTCAAGACTCGAATCTTTGTCCTCATTTTGAGGGTTTGAGTCGCTTACCACTCCATCCAACCAAATGTTGGTTTCGGTTCGATTTTTTCAACATTGTCCAACATCTACCATCCCTTCTTCTATTCTCAAACTCCGACCGCCTTTATATATAAAAAAAAAACATAAAATCCGTATTGACATTAATGTTCATCTTAATACTATATATTGAATGCTTCGGTGACAATTTCGATTTCGTAATAATTTAATTTGAAAGGGTTTTTTTGACGAATGTAGCATTTTTCAATGCATTGAATTTATCAGAATAATTATTAAGTACTGTATTTGATATAAAATATTATTATAAATAATAACACAATTAATTTTAACAAATATTTTAAAGACATTCGTCAGCAAATTCAATTTCAAATGCGAGCGCAGGTGTACTATGTAAATTAGAGTCCACCTATCCTTACCAAAATGGATTAAGTGGACCATAATAGTAAATCAAAACTGGGTAATTAATGAAGAGAAGAAAAAGTTATGGAATTCGCCCATAATTTAATGTACAAAACAAAATTTAGAAAAACAAAGAGATATAAATATAGGAGGAGAGATGGATTTTTTTTCTTTTGTAAAAAAAAATAAGGAAAATGGGAATTAATTCAATTGGATATAGAACCAATTGTTTTTGAAGCTGAGTATTCAACATCTGAGATTTATTTAGGTTATTTTTTTCTTGATAAGATATTATATTTAAATCTATTCATGGGTTTGATCGCAGCTCGGTTTTTTTTTTATCCAAGTCCGACCCGAACCTGCTTGTAAGTTCATTTTACTGTTCAAAAATATTAAAATATTAAAAAAAATCAATTTTTATATTAATAATTATATATTTTATAATTAAATTTATATAAAAAATAATTCTTATTGAATGAACTGTGATTCAGACTAGGACAACCAGAATTGAAAAAATCATTTTTCAGGCTTGATCCAATTCGAACCGAGTTTGTCAGACCGAACGGATAACTCGATTTTTAGACAGGTTTATTGTGCATTTTGTAGCAAAACATGGTGGGAAAAATAAAACCTGGTTACCCAAAAATACTCAACAAAACAAACTATAGATATATGTTTTTTTTTATAAATAGCTATAGTTATTTTCCAATTCAGCCTAACAACAACAAATTAAAAACTACAGAAATCAACATATTATTCAATTCTGATGGTCCTCTTTTGGCTTGTGTTGGAAATTAGATGTAATATTCGTTTGGAAAAAAAAAAGATTTATCTTCAAATAAAATTCCTATATTTATTCCACCATTAATTTAATTTTGCAGGCTGCTTTCACACGAGAGATGGATTAATTTTATCCATCTTCAAGCACTTGGACTTGCAGTTTGCCTTGATATTCTACCGAAAAGAGAGTAGAGAATTCACACTTTAGACTTTAACCTTTTATTAGAAAAAGAACAACCAAGTAGAAGTGTTCATGGATTGGGCCGGGCCACGGCCCGAATTTTTTTTATTTTTTTTGTCCAGGCTCAGCCCTGGGCGGGTCTGAATCACTGTTCATCGCTTAATAAAACAATTTTTTTCTATATTTTTATAATTAAATTTTTAAAAAATAATATTTTTTTAATACGTGGAAAATGATCCGAACCGAGCCGGATTAGCCCGGATCACAAATATTGAGGCCCAAACCCGGCCCAATACGGACTGGGCCTGCCAAGCTGGGCGAGCTGCCCTGCACGTGCGCAGGTACCAAGAGCTGTTAACTTAATAGTTAATCCTTAGTTCTCTGTTGAGGGATTTTTAGATTATCGAAGGAGAGCTCGAGAAAAAAATATGTTTGAGAATAAGGAGGACTTGCAAGGGATAACAAATGATCAAAGAGATGCCGGAAGAGAAAGGTTCAAAGGAGTAAATGTTGCTAGATAACAAAAATATGATTTAGGGTTCAGTAACCTTACTTCATTTTTTTTATTCTTGAGATTCTATACAATTGATAATGATTGAAATCGTCCTCTTCTGATCAATGGACTTTGCCTGTTTGACTGTTGGACCTAATCTTAAGTTTCCAGTCCTTGTTATTGGGTATAACACTCTTAACTAGTGAATAAAAAATCAGACCGGACCAATCGATCGGACCAATTGAATCGAGAATTAGTAGTATGTCTGGGTTGGTATTATATATAAAACTGGATTTTCTTGAACCGGTGAAAAACTGGTTTAATCGATAAAAAAGAATAAAACCGGTAAAAAGACAATTTTTTATTTATTTTTTCAAATTTTTTTTGTAAATGATGAGATTTGAGCTTTTAAGATTTTAGTTTTATATTAAAGACCATATCACTAAGTCAAATACATATTCTTATTAAATATTTACTATATTTATTACTTATTTAACTTTAAAAGTATTTTTTTATATATTTAAAAGCATTTTGATTAAACTAACCAATCAAACCGGTTGAACCGATTAGATTGAAAATCGAAAATCTGACCGATTCGATCTCCGATTCGTTTTTAACCTTGCTCTTAACCATCTACTTCTCAAATTATACTTGACAACTGAGAGGCCTTTGATAATATGGTAGAAGATTCATGCTTAATTTTCTTTAATTTCTTTCCCTTTTTTTTTTGGCAAGTGTGGCTGATTATGTGGCTGATTATTGATCATGCTTGATGACTGATGACTGAAAATTTAAATCAAACCCTGAAAATATTTAAATTAAGTCATAAAAAAGTCATTAAATTTTTTAATCAATTTATTTACATCATTTAACTTCCCATTGAATTTGAAACCATCCCTCTTACAATCGATTGAATAATATTACAAACACAACAAAGAAAGGAAGAGAAAAGAAAAGAAAAGATTGTATGAAACGGTTACTCCACATCAGTATATATCCTTCCATTCAAATCATGTCACATAATTAAAATTTTGAAAAAACTCAACTATTTATTACCAGAATCATTAATGAATTGCTGAAATAAATATTTATCATTTAATTATTACATATAATATGTAATAAATAGTTGCTTTTTTTTAAAAAAACTGATTATATAGCATGATTTGAATGAAAATGATATATACTGACGTGAAGTAACCGTTTCATACAATCTGAAAACTAAGAACTAAACCAATGCACTAATTAACAAGGCGCTATAAATTTCGTGCTATAATCTCCTGACGGTCCATTTCTGCTCGGAAACTTGCAATAAATTCCTCAGCTCTTGCATCTATTCCATGCAACATAGGCGACACCAATCCTATCGATTCCCACATATCATCTCCCTCCTTTTCTCCTTCCTTGATTTTTCCTGCCTCTTGAGCAAGAACTTCATCAATGAGCTTCACATTCTTCTCAGACGATTCTTGATGAATACACCCGACCAGTTCAGTGACCGGCGGCGCCACTGTAAATAGCTTATCTATGTAAACAGGCGCAGCAGCTTTATCATTGGAGTCGTAGTAGTAGCGTTGGTACCCAAACGGAAGAGCACGACGGCGCCGCCTGCTCTTACGCTGCTGAAGGCGTTGCCCCAAGAAAAGTGAAGGTCCGGTAGTAGTTTTCGAAGAAGCTGTTTGCAGCCGATTATTGTTGGGTATTTTGATAGCTTTGGATTTGTGAAGTTTGGAAGTAAAGCTCTTCCATATCTTCTTGGCTAGAGGAATTCTCAAGTTCAAACAAGACATGAATAAAAGAGAGTGAAAGATAAGAGGAGAGATATGCAAATGCAATAATAATGATGTAGGAAAAAAATGGTGTTAAAATTGCTTCTTTATAAAAACAGATAGCTTAGAATCTTTGCTGATACCAATTTGTGATTCGTATTCTCTATCTTTGCAACTTTGGGGACTCGCTTAGGTCTTACGCAAGTTAGATTTGTCATTTTGAAAACCATATGAACATATGATAATAACATGATATATTTAATAAATATGAAAATAGTATAATAAATACGATACGATATATTTAAACACAATTAATATGAGATATTTAATATACGTACTATATTTGTATTTAAAATTTTGACATATTTAATAATTTATGTTGTATTTATATGTACGACTAATACCAAAAAAAAAATACGAAACACAATATACATATACAAATTAACGGTATAACGCTAGCTACTTTACGCAAGAAATATTAATTAGATAGTGGAAAATTGATGGCAGGAAAGTTACTCTAGGTGTTGTTTGGTAGGTAAAAAAAAATTAAAAAGATGAAAAATTGAAGGAGGAGAAAAGTGAAAAGATAGAAAATATATTTTTATTTTTTTTTTTATAAATGTGTTTGTTAAGAAAGATGAAAAATAAAAAGAACAAATAATTTTATTTTCACCCATTGCTTGGTAAAGTTAAAAAATAAAATTATATTACATTATATTATTTTATTATTATATCTTTTATAAATTAAGATAAAAAGATAAAATTTTAAAAATGATAGATAATCTTATAAATATGCACATTTAGCTCATATCCCTTTCATTTTTTTCTCTCTCTTATCATTACAATTTGGAATGATTTGTTTTTTTTTTTCATTAAGGTGAAAAATAGTCATCTTTTTTTTTTTTTTCTCTTTCTTTTCTTTTCTCCCAAACACACTCAAAATTCATATATTTTTCAATTTTCCATCCTCCTCTATTTATCCTTCAACTTTTTCATTCTACCAAGCACACCCTAAATACAGCTTATTTTAATTAAGAGTAATAAACCAGCTTAGATCCTAAGCTAATTCAACCCACAAGTTGGAATCACATTTATCCTTCACCTAACCATTTGCAATTGGATACTAATTTACATTCTTCTTACATCTCTCTTTCAGTGAGTACGTAGTATAAAAAAGAAATGAAGCTTGTCATGAAATCTATATATATGCTAATTATGAGATTATCAACTTACATAAGAAAGGAGAGAATAAAAAAAAAATGTAAGATAAATATTTTTTTGTTAGTTATTGTTTATTTATTGCTTTTTCTTTTCTTTTTATTCGTTTTTTTGTTTAAATGAAAAGGCAAAAAACAAAATTATCAAGAAAAAAATCAAATGAAAAAAAATATATTTTTTACTATCTTTGTCTGTGTCATCACAGGAAGAGTATAATTAATAAATAAATAAAAAAACTAAAATATTTTTTTAAATAATAAGCAAAGATGCAATTAGATTTTTTTAATAAAATTTTGTTGACGAGTGTTTAAGGATACTCTTTAAAGTAATTATATATAATAATAATTTTATCCAAGTATAAAAATAATAAATAAAATTATCAATTATTATATTTAATATTAATTATTACTATAAATAATATATTAATTAATCTTAAAAATATCTTAAAACATTAGTTAATAAAATCCATTCTAATATAATCTAATTATGCTAGTAGTGGTACTTTTGGGTGATATCGAAGACAAGTAAATCAAAGCCTTAAACCTGATTGGCCCTAAGAGTTTAGTGTTTTTTAGTTGTCCTTTTTTGAAGTAATCTTTAGATCATTAAATAAATAGATTTTTCATTGGTGCTATTCGGTTTTTTTAATATGAATATAGCTATTTTTTTATTTATCGAAATATCGATGTTGCAAAATTAAATATCGGAATTCACTTGTTTTAAAATATGCCTGAAAATCACCATGGTTGATGGCGATTTCCCAGCATGTTTTTAAAAAAAATTGTAAAAAATTACCTGAAAAATAACCATCTCCCATGACGATTTTTCTTGTATATTTTTTACAAATTTTGAAAAAAATCACAAGAAAAATCACCATGGAGGATGACGATTTCTCTTGGGTTAACTTAAAAAAATTTCAATTTAAGTGAAGGAAAATCGCCACACAAGTTGGCGATTTCCCTTCACAAACTTTTTTTTTAATATTAAATAAAAATTATATAATTTATAATTTTAAAAATGTAAAAATTAGTAAATTATAAAATTAAAATAATAATAATTTATATAAATTAATTTTTTATTTAAATTTAATTATAAAATATATTTTAATATTTTTTGAATAGTGAAATGGACTTTCGGACAAAATATGTATAACGGTATTATTATTAATGCGAACTCTCTCCCGATGTAATTTATTTTTTATTTAAATTTAATTATAAAATATATAAAAATAATTTTTAATTATATAATTTTTATTTTCGGGCTTAGGCAAGGGAAATAAAAAAATTTCGAGCCTCAGTCCGGCCCAACCCATGGACATCTCTAGTCATAACCGTCGAAAATGTCCTTATCAATCTGGTACATCGGAACACATGTAAGCTTGCCGGGCGGACTATCCGGCCCGTGGATAGGTCTAGCTATGACTTTCATTCCTGCATAATCCACAACACTTTATTTCCCTTGCCCAAGCCCATTTTGGGACAGGCCGCCTCGAAAGCCCGTTTCAGTTTTCAAAAAACTTTAAAATTACAATTTTATATTTATAATTACATTTAAATAATTTTTTTATTTGATAAATAATACTTTGGGCTAGGCCGGCCGGCCTAAATTACAAAAACACTTGTCCAAGCCCGGCCCAATACGATCCGAGCCCAATATTAAAAATTTTATTCTAATATTTTTTGAATAGTAAAACGGGCTTTCGGGCCAGCTCAGGCCTGGCACAAAATAGGCTTGGGCTAGGAAAATAAAAAAACATTTGAGCCTTGGCCCGGCCCATGGACACCTCTAGTCATAGTCGTCGAAAATGTCTTTATCAATCTGGTGCATCGGGAGAGAGTTCGCATAAATAATAATACTGTTATACATATTTTGCCCGAAAGTCCATTTCACTTTTCAATTTTTTTATTATATTTTATAATTAAATTTAAATAAAAAATTAATTTTTATAATTTTTTATTTTTATTTTATAATTTTTACTTTTTTAAAATTATAAATTATATAATTTTTATTTAAAATTTAAAATTTAATATTTAATATTAAAAAAGAATTTGAAGGGAAATTGCCACAGATGGTGGCAATTTCCCTTCACTTAAATTGAAAATATTTTAAGTTAACCCGATTTTCTTTTTCTTTTTTTTCTTAATTTGTAAAAGAATATACAAGAGAAATCGTCATGGGGAATGGTGATCTCCCTTGTAGTTTTTTACAAATTTTTGTAAAATTTTAATATATTTTATAATTAAATTTAAATTAACAAAATTAATTTTTATAAATTATTATAATTTTTTTAATTTTAATTTTTTAATTTTTTATTTTTTAAAATTATAAATTATATAATGTTTTTTAATATTTAATATTAAAAAAAATGAAGGGAAATCGCCAAACAGGGTGGCGATTTCCCTTCACTTAAATTGAAAATATTTTAAGTTAACCTAAGAAAAATCGTCATCCCCATGATGATTTTTTTTGTGTTTTTTTAAAAGTTTATAAAAAATATACAAGAAAAACCGTCATGGGAAAGGTGATTTCCCTTGTACTTTTTTACAAAATTTTTTAAAAACATGCTGAAAAATCGTCATCAGCCATGACGATTTTTCAGTATGTTTTAAAATAAGCGAATTTCGGTCATTAATTTTGAAACATCGATATTTCGATAAATAAATTTTTTTTTTGGTTATGTTCAGATAAAAAAAAAAGTGCTATTCTAGGCCTTTTTAACACTTATTATTATATCTATTCCTTTAATTTACACAAAAAGGACATTCTTTACGCAACCCACGTATTATTAGTTCACAAGTTTCCTCAAAGTTGATATGAAACAAAAAAAATACCTCAAAGTTGATAAGAAATTGTAGATAAAAAGATGGTAGATACTAAATTTGAAACTCAAATCTGAATCTCACATCTTAAAAATAAGATTACACTAATCTCAAATTTAGATATCACTTTTTAAAAATATTGAAAACATGAATTCTTTCATACTCCCTCTTTAAATTGCAAAGACAATTTTTTATAGTAGAAGAATAATATCTTCTTCTTGTTGTTCTTCATTGGTTGATGGTGTTCAAAAAATCGATGGTCCTTACTTTCTGTATGGTTAAATGAACATGTTGTTACAACTAAAGAGAAAAATTATAGTTTGAGAGACAATAAAGTATCGAAGAAAGAAAAATTAAAATAAAGAGAACAATATAACTAGTTAATTTGCTGCTCATAAAAAGTAAAAGTAGATATTAGAAGTTACATATTGAAGTAGTAACTTTCCAGCCGATTACATGATAAGGCCATCTTATAAGACCTTTTCCCTTTTTATTCATCCCCTAAGCTAATCTCACCTTACTTACTAATTAACCAAACCTCAGCAAAAAAAGGAAAACGAAAATACATGGGGGGCAAACTCAACAACTCTTTTATTACTTAATTTGATTGCATTGGCTTAGCTTTAAGCCTCGGCCCTCCTTTCGGAGCTAGAAGGAGTGAAGAAAAAGGTGTCTTGGTTGCTAAACTTGATTCTCTTGGCTTCTTCTCTTGAGATCTGATACGAGATTGCAACGACTTCCTCAGGCATTGCTCGCATGGCGGAAACTCGGCCAGCCATAGGGGTGTTCATGGCATTGTCATTGGTGTAGAAGCAAACCCATTCGGCTCCTTCATTTCCTGCCCGTTTCATGAAGGCAAAGTTTTGTGGCACAGTCAGGAGCTGTCCTTGCTCGACGTTGTCGTCGAAAACTGCTTCGCCGTTTTGGTTCACCACCTGAACCCTGGCGCGTCCCTTTAGCATGTAGAATATTCTGTGGGCGTTCATTGACCATTGTGGAATCAAACCAGCTTTCTGCACACAAATAATAGTAAATTGTACCTATATTACTCCTACTCTTTATTTTTTTTTAAATATTTGTGTCCGACGTATATTCGGATATGGATATGAAGATATAATCCCAAAAAAACCTCCAATTATATGGAAAAACTTAAAATAAATCAAACATACCCGTGTCGGACACATACCTGTATCCGGCACTCACACTCGGATTATTCTTGAAATACCCGTGTCCAACACTCATGTCCGACACATATTCGAACAGGGGTTTGAGAATATGATCCCCAAGAAACCTCCAGAAAAAACTTAGAATAAATCAAATATACTCGTATGGAACACATACCCATATCTGACACTTACATCTGAATCCGAGTCCGAATAACGCATATTAATACAATATTTGATCAAATGTGAACTTCTGTAATAAAAATTTTCATGCTTACTTTGTAGAGAACACCCATTTCAGCGCTGAGGCCAAGGTGCCTGAGGATGGGGAGGTTAAAGCTATTGAGAGTAGTAATACGACCAGCCTGAGGATTGAAAATATCGGCACGTTCAGGGTCGGCAATGTTCTCCTTGAGTCTCATGGTGCAGAAAGTTTCTTCAAGGCCATTATCATCGCTTTGACTTCCTCTTCCACCACCGTGCTGCTGCCGTCGTCGTCTCTCGTGCTGACGCTCTTCGCGCTCTTCGTGCTCCATCCTGGGTGGTTTTATTACTTGGAGTCTATCCTTGACTTTAACGATGGTCCCTCTCTTTCCTTGGTCGTCTTGGAGCTTCTTAATGATTTTCATGTCGACGTTGAAAGCTTGAGCAAGAAACTCACTGTTGAAGGCGCAGAGAAGGTTGCTGCATGAACTGTGCTGCTGCTGGTGGCTGCGTTTGCGGTTGTCTTCATCTTCTTCCTCCTCCTCAGATTCGCTCTCACTACTGCTTCCATGCTGCTGCTGTTCTAGTAGCTTCCTTAGTTTCTTCTGTTCCTCTTCTGGGTTACCAGCAAGATGGAATTTCTGTAACATATAGAGGGATGATCAGAAACCCAATAACAAGAAGAAAAATTAGTAAAGAAAAGTGACATGGAGATTGATGATTTTACTGAAAGAATGAGCAAAGATTTATGTTACTTGAATTTGAGTATGAGTGTTGAATATGGGTATATATGTGTCCAACATCGGTATATTTAATTTTTTCTAAGATTTTTATATACTTGAAAGGTTATTGGAAGATCATATCCCATGTCCATGTCCAGATATGGATTAGACATAGGTCTCGAATACGGATTACAGATACTTCAGAAAAAAATAAGAGTCGGAGCAACATAGACAAAGATCGTTACTCTAGGGTTGTGGTCAAGCTGATTAGCGCTGTTGCTAGTGTCAAGGAGGTTGACAGTAATAAAAGGCTCATTGCCATCGTTGTAGCACCAATGAACTACTCCCGCCGGCAATGCAATGACGTCGCCCTTCCGGAAGCGGCCGACTTTCTGGTGCTGGTCTTGGAACCTACTATGGCTTTGTCCTTGTTGAGATTGTTGCGAATCCTGGAATGTTTCGGGACATCCAGGCATTACAGTGCCTAGAATACCCCTACCTGAACAAATTTAAACCATCGCATATACAAAACCGCGTCAGGTCATTGCATTTGGAAAAGTGAGCTAAAAAAAAATTTGAATCCAAATCCTCTGTCTCCATTTCTCTACTCCTATCCGTATCCCACTTTTGAAATGAATTTCGCTTTCGTTTTTTTTTTCTCTTCGTTCCTATTTATTTTTAATATTTGATCTGATTTTTTATTTAATAAAAAATCCGATTTCGATTGAAAAAAATTACAAATACAAAAAACGATGCAAATAAAAGAGATGGTGTAGTGAAATTCGCCTATTCGATCACCGGTAAAATACCGATCGATTAGTTCCCGTTAAACAGTTGAAAACAAACGAAATAAAAATATCGAAAAAACGGACCCGCGATTCGTTACGAAAGTGAAACGAAAGTGAAAGCACGGAAAAGAAACAGGAAAATGGGACTGAGGATTTTTATTTAAAAAAAAATGTTTTATATATATATATACCTTGGACAACGTATACAAGCTGAGGAGCATTGGTGAAGGAAGGCAAAACAAGGCCATCAGGTTCAACAATGTGCCTCAAAACTGCCACTCCAGCGCACTTGAGCTGTTTACTATTAGGGTTCCACCACTCAGTCACACCGGCTTCGGATTTAATTCGTGTAACGGGTTCAATGCTGTCAAGGCTATTGATTTGACACTCATTTTGGAACTGTTGAGACTGCGACGACGATTGGCGGGCTAGGCAGCCATTGAAGAGCAAAAGAAGAGTAAGAGAAAGAGAGAGCAAAGAAGGCTTATTGGCCATTATGTACTTATTTGGTTGCTTTGAAGAGGCGAGAAGAGGAAGCTGGTATTTATAGAAGAAAAGTGGAAAGGTTAGGTCAGGATTCTTTCGCCATTCTTCAGTTTGCATGGTGACTTAACCCTAATGGCTTACACATCATAAAATCAGGTAAGGCAGGTGGCTTAAAGCTTCAGTGAATAGTACAAAATATACCCTATACCAGAAAGAGAAGAATCCAAAAGAACGACATGTCTCCATTTGAGATTCTTTCAGAGGAGAGTGTATTTTAATTTTCTAACCGTAACTCAAGCCAGTCACATGAATATACGATCATATATTTATAAAGATTTATATTTAATACATTGTCAGTATATAGATCTATATATATTGACAGTTTATCTTACGATGTCACGGTTAAAAATTAAGTTATAAGGTTAGGATTATGGTTAAGAGTTAATTTTTTTAATAATGTGTTATTGTAAGATTCACTATTAGTGCAGATATATTTTTAGTTGCGTGATAATAGATGTTATTGTGATTATTGTGGTCATAATTTTATTTTTATTTTTTCAGAATTTATTATATTTAAATCACAATTTCGCGATTAATATCGATAACGGGAAAACTTAAAACCACAAAATAAAAATCATAACATCACGTTTAGAGGTGTCCATCGGCCGGATTCGTGTTGGGCCTATATATGATATCAACATCATATATCCTTGCCCAAATTTGGCTCGACCCGAAATATGGATCTCAAATTTTGTCCAAACCCTCTCATATTTGTAAATGGATGGCCCAAACCCGTTTAAATCCGCCCATATTATTATTTTTTCTAAAAAAAATTAAAATATATATTATTTTTTATTTAATTTTTAATAATTTTTTCTTTTATTAAGTTCTTAAATATAAACAACTTAATATATTTTTTAAAGTTAACACTATAATATTATATATTTAATCTTTATATGATATAAATTACATAATTTATATATATAAATAAAAATAATATATTATTTAATTGAAAAACGAGCCGGGCTTGGATCTTGAGTGTTGGAACCAAGGCCCAACTCATTTTTTAAGTAGATTTTATTTTTTTATCCAAATTCATTTTGCGAACCTAATATTTTTATCCAAATTCTTTCAAATATCAGATAAACTTTCAAATTTAAACAAATAACCAAACTTTTAAACTGATCTAATTACGTGCCGCTATTTAAATCTATAATCTAACTTTTCTTCTTCCTCTTCTTTTCTCAAGTCCCAACAACCAAAGCCAAAGGGCTCCGAAAGTTGAAGTGATGCCCACGTGAAAATGTTGCAGGAGCCAGGACGCGATGAACCTACAACGAATGATTATTGTTGCATCAGGAATTCTGGCTTCTTGTTGTGACAACTGGGCCGTAGCATGTTAGGCGTCTTGCCATCTGTTTAAAGCTTTACCCGAATGCCTGCGTAGTTGGCTGCTTCTATGTATTCGTAAAACTCACACATGCGACGAGCCATAAGTAAGCAGGCCAAACCAGATAGTGAAAGGATTTATATTTGATATATTATCAGTGTTTAAGTTTATATATTGATAATATATTTTACGATGTCACCTGTCAGAATAGGGGTTAGTGGTTAGGGTTAGGGTTAGTGATTAATTTTTTAATAAGGTGTCATCAGTGTAGGATTTACTGTCAGTATATAAACTTATACACTGACAGTACATAAAATACAAATCTATAGAGAAAACAATCGTGTTATTTATCGACATTTGGTTGATTGGAGTGGTAAAATGATTTCAACTCTTAATATGAGAATCAAGGTTCGAATCTTGGGAGTCACCAATGTTAAGAGGACTTTACCATTACACTCCCGGCACGACAAGCATTAATTTTCCATCAATCATAAAATGGGGATGAAATGAATACCTTGAATTTAGACCAAGAAAAGAATCGTATTATTTGCTTAACTTACGAAATGATATAATGGCGGGGCTATCCCATAGTTTTAAAATGTAGTTGTTATACAATGTATGGGAAATTGAAATTTTCGTATCGAATTTTATAAAAACTATCAAAATCATCTGTGACAATTGCAATGTTTAATGTAACGTTCACGATACCCACAATCGCATCCACAATTAAATCCGCAATTTAGAACAATAGGCTATCCTTGAAAAATAATAATATGATGGGAAACTTAGCAAAATTCCAAAAGAATGATGATTATAGCGTTCACAGTTACGAAATGATATAATAACGGGTCTATCCCATAGTTTTAAAATGTGATTATTATATAATGTATCAGGAATTGAAATTTTCATATCGAATTTTATAAAAACTATCAAAATCATCCATGACAATTACAATGTTTAACGTAACGTCCGCGATACCTACAATCGCATCTACAATGAAATTCGCGATTTACAACAATAGGCTATCCTTTGAAAAAAAATAATATGATGGGAAACTTAGCAAAATTCCAAAAGACTATGTTTATAGCGTTCACGGTGGGACTCGAACCCACAATCTCCCGCTCCGGAGGCGAGCGCCTTATCCATTAGGCCACGCGAACATTTTTAACATCAACTTGTGTAAAATTTTTATAGTAATTTAAGAAGCTGAAAAGAAAAACCTACGACATTTGCTCAAGAATCCCAGATGAGCCGAAAGGTTTTATTTAAAGGGAAAGAACAACCAAAACACCTTTAGTTTTCAATACTAGTACTAAAAAAAAAAAATAGAATAGAGCTATATAAGTCGTGTTTTTAGTAGACTTGATAATTTTGAATATAATACGAAAAAATAATTAAATATAATATAAAATACGATACGACATGAAAAAATAACACGAATACATAAATGTGTTAAAATTTATATAACACGAATTATTAAGTCAAAATTTATATAATATATAATACCTTAATATGATTATGACACAAAAAATTAAAGTACACGAATTATCAAATCTATTTTTAACTAAATTAATGATCATATATTCATTTGTATTAGCGACATATTGGAAAACATTTCCAATGGAGCCAAGTATTCAGCTCTGGAAAGACTTGGTCTAGCGCAGAAAACAAGTATTTTCAGCTATATGTTTCAATTGTTTGCTCCGACTCTTCATTATTTTTGAAATATTTGTATTCGACGTATATCCGAATATAGGTATGGGGATATGATTCTCTAAGAACCCTCCAAATATATTAAAATTTTAGAAAATAAATAAATATACTCGTGTCAGATACATACCGTATCCGACACTCACATCCGAATCCGAATAATATAGGTCTTTTATATGTCATCTGATGTCTGCTTTATCTATGCATGAACTATTGCTATATAAATATCGTAGAGAGTTTTGAAGTTCCAATGAATTTAGACTAAAAAAAGTACTTATATTTCCTATCATCTGCAAGCTAGAATTAAACATGGACTACTGCTAAATATAAGTGCTGAAGAGAAAAGTATAAATATTTCAAGGACTTTAAACTAAAATAACTTTTTCTACAAACATACTTAACTAGAACTAAACATGTATATACTGCACTCTTGTTGAGATAGAAATTACTTTTAACTTTAAAGCCATTATTTTAGAAAGAAAAGTATACTTTAGAGTTAGGTTACTTTGATTCGGGTATGAGTGTCGGACACGGATATGTATCCGACACGGATATGTTCAATTTTTTCTAAGATTTTCATGTATTTGGAGATCCTTGAAGGATCATATCTCCATACTCGTATCTCGATATGCGTTGGACACGAATACTTCAAGAAAAATGAAGAATCGGAGCAACATAGCTTTAAAGTATAATCACTCTTGTACAACTTGTCAATGAGATTCTCTAATCACCTAGTGCAATCTTCTGGTATCTTAATGTTATTGCTTCATGCATATGTTAGTTCTATAAACTATATGCAGAAAGGCAGAATTTTGCATGCATTAATGATTGATTTTCTATCTATTCTTTTATAATTGGGAAATGTTAACCAGTACCTATAGCCATTGGTTAAGGTGTTACATATAGAAAGAAAAGTAAAATTAATACATTATTTTTTCTTAATTCCGTAAAAGTAATGTATTAAATGCAAAAAACTTTCCTAAAATGGTAAATAAATTATTCTTAACCAGTGCCTATAGGCACCAATTAAGCGAACCCTTTATAATTTATGACAATTGGAGAAGTACACCTCTATTTTCAGTATCAAACAAAGAGGAGAATTTTCTTTTAGCTATCGCATACTATGTTGCTCCTACTCTTCATTTTTTTTGACGTACTTGTATCTGACACCCGTGTTTGATGCATATCCGAACATGAGTATGGGGATATAATCCTCCAAGGATCCTCCAAATACATGGAAATCTTGGAAAAAAATGAACATACCCGTGTTTGACACTCACACCCGAATCCGAATAACATAGGTCCCATGTAAAATGTTTATTTCACAAAAGAAACATTGCTCTACTTGCACCTTGCTTTCTTTGTTACATTACAAACAGTTTCCATGCTAAAAGAGTTTTAATATTGGACGTTGACATGCTTTTTCAACCCAATCAGGAATTCCGATGAAATGTTTGTAAAGGACACAGTAATATGTCACAAGACTTCTACATGTCTATACGTGCATGATATGTGCATTTATAAGCAAATGCATGCATGAAGAAACTGGTTTATGTATTGCAGGAACTTTGGCAGTAAAGAGTTGACAACTATTGGAATCTTTTGGATCAACATATTGAATCTGATATAGTGAGAAATTTAATGGACATGAAAGCAACTTGGGTTCACTTGCAGCTGCTCTGAATGACAAAGAAATTTGGGTTATGAATGTGGCGCCAGAAGATGGACCTAACTCTCTCAAGATAATATACGACAGAGGCCTGATAGGAACTGTGCATAACTGGTATGTTAAGAATTTTAATTCGACAAGTAATTTGATTTTGTTAGTTTAATATGTAATTGCTTCCTTTAGTATAGTCATGCTTCGAGGGAGAAGGAAAGGAGATGAAGAGGATTCCAAAAAGACATTTTTTTGAAACAGTTAATGTAACATCTCAATCTCATATTGAGAAACTTTGAGGATCTTTGAAAATCGGTTATGATATATATGTAGAGATTTAAACTCATACTTGTGAGATGCATTTTGTGGGACAAAACTGTGAGATCTTCGAGTCAAAATGGACAATACTCGTAGGTTGGGTGCGGGTCTTTACAAATGATATCAAAGCAATCACCAGCCTGAATATGAGAGCTAAGTGCTACACCGTAGAAGCCACTTTTAGAATTCTAAAAGAGCTAAAAGAGCTAAGTGCTACACGGTGGGAGCCACCTTTAGAATCTCAGGAATCCCAACTAGGAGCCGCCTCTAGAATCCCAGGAATCTCAACGCCTGGTGTGATCCTAGTTTTTTCTGTTCTGTGTTAGACTTGACGGAACATCAAGTTTTAACGAGAAGAGTTTGTAACACCCTAATCTCACATTTGGAAGCTCTAACAATCCGTTCTAATATATATGTAAAAATTTAAACCCATACTTATAAAGTTCCTTTGATCTTCAGATCAAAACGGACAATATTTCGCAGGTTGGGAACATATCTACACAGTTAAGCTTAAGAAAGGTCAATACTTATTTAATTTTCTCGGAGGCCATATAGAACATTAGGACAGGGTCTAGACTCCTTTGGTTCCTAGAGACCAAATAGTTATAGTTCCCAGATTGAAGAAGCCATTAACAGGCTCATAGGAAATTGAGTAACTGACTGCTGCAATAAATTGTCGAAATGTTCTATGCCCTTTACTTATTCTTGACCAAACTGCAAGCAGTTTTTTCCCTGAACAAAATAAGGGGAAACTGCTTTTAAATCCCTGCCCTGAGTTGCAAGATTGTAAGACTTGAGGCCGCATGTTACTCAATTTATAAGCATTGCAACCACTATTTAAGTTTCTGTCCTGAGTTGCAAGATTGTAAGCCTTGCAGCCGCATGTTACTCAATTTATAGTGTTACGGCCGCTATTTAAATGTCTGCCCTGAATTGCAAGATTGTAAGCCTTGCGGTCCATATTATCAATTTATAAGAGTTGCGACCGTTGTTTAAGTTCCTACTCTGAGTTGCAAGATTGTTTTGCAGCTTATTGCTGCCTAAGCATAACCTGTCTTAAAGAGATGCCCCCTACTTATGTAATTCGGACTAGGGTGTGAGTGTCGGACATAGATATGTGTCCGACACGGGTATGTTCAATTTTTTTATTTAAGATTTTCATGTATTTGGAGAGTCCTTAGAGGATCATATCTTCATACCTATGTCCGGATATACGTCGGACATGAATGTCGGACACGAGTACTTCAAAAAAAATAAAGAATAAGAGCAACATAGCCCCCTACTCTTCCCACCCCTTTCTTTTTCCATTTTTCATATATATTTGATTTTGATCTGCCTTGAAGTTATCCTATTTGTTACTAAAATTCTTGTGGTGTGAAAGCTTCTCAATTTATCCAAGAACTTATGATCTCCTTCGTGCTTGGACCATCTTCTCTGATATCGAAAAGAAAGGCTGTAGCATTGTGGATTTAACTAATAGAAATGGATCGGATCTTGAGGCCTAAAGGTTTCATCATTCTTCATGATAACCGATCAATAGTGGAGTTTATAAAAGAAATATTTAGGAGCGTTACAATGGGAATCAGTGCCAACATCCGACTCTCAGCCGGGCTCGGAGCAAGATGAGGATGATGTAGTGTTCATAATTCAAAAGAAAATGTGGCTTACAAGTGAAAGCCTCAAGGAATCGGAATAAGACCGCAAAGTTTCGAACTCGTGTTTAATCTAATTGCTTCATGCAGTTATTTTCAAAAAATAACATCCAACTTTGCAATCTCATCTTTTATCTTCAAGTTGCGATTTTTTTTGTACTAAAAAAAACTTTATTTCATATATATATATATATATATATATAGAGTCTCATCATTGCAGGCTTGGCACAAACAATGCCCATGCAGGTTTCTATAATTTTTTGTAGCCTTTTCTGCTCTTTCATTTATATTCTCTCTTCAAAGTAGAACATAACAGGCAGAGACATCCAGATTTTTGACCCTATAATCTTCTCTTTTATTATCTTTTTACCAATTTATTTCGTTGGACTATAAGATAACGTCCCTGAAGAATTCCCTCATTCAGTTGCCTTGGTGCTTCTACGTAAATATGAAAATAATATAAACTAATACACGTATTGTATTTATATTTAAAATCTTAACACGTTTAATAATTTATATTATATTTATGTTTATACTACTATTAACACACAAAAAAACATATATTTTCAAGTCTACTTTATGGCTATGCTAATGTGAAAAAAGGATCTTCTCTCCATGCTTATTATATACACAATTATTGAAAATAATCTAGTACTTCAATTCATTACCGGAAAGTTGATAAAAGCAAAAGTATAAATGGAATCTATTATCTTTTTCTTGTTACTTCGAAAATTATCGAGACCTCATTATTAGAATTATTACTAAAACTAAAAATCCAACAATTTACGAACATTGAGCGCTCATTATTAGAATTATTACTAAAACTAAAAATCAAACATTTTATCAACGGACTACACGATTGTTGATCATTTTCTCTTTGATGGTGTTGCTACCAAATAAAACATCGATGTTGTAACGCTAATTACTAAGATCCGTAACAGATAATTAAGTCAAAATGAGCCTTACAAAATTGAGTTGAAAAATTGTCCGAGACAAATCTGCTATTGAAAGAGAAGACTCTTTTCATTTTTTCTTGCATCTCACGCTTGTAAAGGAATTCGGAATATTCTTCATTCATCTCATCTCATCTCATCTCAGGCAGATTTCAACTTGGCTGATGTTGCAGCCAGATGAGAAAGGATTCTATGTCCCACGAACACAATGAAAACTCCCAAGAAACCAAGTAATTTCAGTGTTTGGAATAGATCCAACTGCACCCACAAGATAAATAGAAAGTTAATGACAGAATATATATATATATATATATATATATATATATATATATATAAATGGCAATTGATTTTGCTCAGGAGGTTACTCGAGTTCGGCTCGAAAAAATCTTGAATTCGGCCTGATCATTATCGAGTCGAGCTCGAGCTATCGAGCAAACTGAATTCGAGTATCTTAATGCTTGACTCGAGTAACTCACGAGTTTAATCGAACTTTTTTATTTTTAAAAAGTATTGAAAAACCTCAATTCGAATTTGAACTCAAGTACAAATAATCTAGTTTGAAGTGGGAGTATAAGAATCGAGCTCATTTTTTACTAGATAAACGAGCTTAATAGAAGAACTCGAGCAGTTCGTTTTTTATCTTGAACCGAACTCGAGCCAAGCTTCGAATTTCGAGTCGAGCTCGAGCTTCTTACAGCTTGAGCTCGGTTCGACTCGATTACACCCCTAGTAATAATAGCAATACTAACCTTCCACCAGAAAAGCACATAGAGCAACAGAACTGCTCCAATGCCAACATGGAAGAGAATGGCAAATGTGGCAGGTAGTGCTTTGGTAGGGAAGTTCTTCAGGTTCACCCCTAAACGTAATAGCTGTCAAAGCAAACAAATTTTACCCGGTTACGATTAAAAAAAAATGTTTGAAAATAGGATAAGCACATTATTATAGTAAATACAACTAACATATGTATTGTATGCATGCATGCATGAACTAGACAAAAACAGTTGAAAACTAAGCCTTCAAAATTGCAATCCTTGATGCCTAACGGCAAGAATGCAAGTTGAAATGCCAGACTTCTCCTACTGAGATCACTTAACAACCTCCAAGAATGCTAACCAAACGCTCAATAGCTGTTAAAGATTCTTCTGTTCGATGTTATTCAAACTCGGTTGTGAGTGTCAAATACGGGTATGTGTCCAACACGGACATGTTCAATTTTTTCTAAGTTTTTTCATAAATTTGGAGGTCCTTGGAAGGTCATATTCCTATATTCATATCAGGATATGCGTCAGACACGAGTATCAGATACGGGTACTGCAAGAAAAATGAAGAGTCGGAGCAACATAGCTTCTGTTTTCCAGCCTAAATAATCTTTGTTTCTAAACTATGAAGCACCCAATGCTCCCCCCAAGAAAAATGCTATCAAGCACCTACAGCACAGACACAGAAATGCATGAGGAGTTACGAGAATAGGGTCCAGAATAAATGTTGATTCAAGCCACGAATTAAAATATCAAACAAATTTAGGGTAACACCAGACTTGAGTTTCTAACCAGTACCTAAGACGATATCAAACAATTTGATCAAGCATAAAATGTTTTATAAAATAAATAAATTAGATATTCAGATATCAGTAACTTTCTGGTTAATGAATATATAAAACGCAGTAGCACACACAAGACTCACCCCAATCAAGAATCCAAGTAATGGCAAGATGGTAACACCCAGGAAAGCAAGAGAAAGCTCCTTTGGTGGAAGCTTTTCAGGAGCCCTGAAGATGTGTGTTATCTCTGCTTTGGGCCCATATCTTGAGTAAGGATCAACGGGCTGTGGAGGTGGGCGGGGTGCCTTCTCAGGTGGTTCTGGTAGATCTAACTCAATATATCCAATAGCTTGTAATAAAGAGTTCTCCTGAAGAAAGCAAAAGATATATATATATATATATATATATATATTATTTCAACATATTTGTGGACTCGTACAAATTGAAAATTTTCTAAGAGCAAAAGCAACACTTACCATAACAGCATCACCAACACTGAGCTCGATGTCATATCTACCTGAGAGATAGAAGAACTTCTCAACCAGCCCAAGAAAATTCTACAAGACAAGCCATATAAGATTAATATTAAAAAAAAAAAAAAAACATAATTCTATAAAGCACATAAAATTTAATATTTTCATCTGAATATTAGTGTCAAATCTTAAAATAGGTGCAATACAAGCTGAGCCAGCTGAAGAAAACTTTAATTTGGGAACAGCTCTTAACAATAGTATAATGCTATAGATGTTTTCTTGTTTCCCAATGAAAAGAGTCGTTATTATGTGCCATCAGAAAATAAGAGAAATCTCAATCAATACTAAATACAGATAATATTTTAATCTGTCATACGCCCCAGAAAGAACTCAACCTATGAAAGAAAAGATACTTAACTAGAACTATCTCGAACTGTTTTCCTGAGTTTCCAACCACAAAGATGTGTTCAACCTTGCTTTCATGTCTCAACTTGAGCAATGCCTGCAAGCCACCAAACTTAGCACCAAACTGTTGCAAAGAATACCATTCGTTCAAAATGAAGACAAGTAGAAATACAAACCTGATGTGGCTTAAAAGCACGTCCATGAGGAGTTGTCAACTGAAAGGATAGACGCAGCTTCTGGAGGTGGTTTGCTGATAATGATACAGCATGTTGTCCAGCTAAATCTAGCCTATATATATAGGAGGCAAGACCATGAATAAAAAAAAGGGTAGAGTTCAGTTGAAAAAAAAATCAAACACATTAGGACTAACTTTTAAAAGTGTCATCAGATGTTATTATATAGGTACCCAAGACAATCATCAATTATATAAATTATAGGTATTATAAAAACCAACAAAATAAAAGCAAAAGAAATATACAACATACTTTTTCTGTGTCTCTATGCTCCCAAGATCACTGTCAAGTACTGTAATTTCTGCATTTTCAATTTTGATAAGTCCTGTGACAAATATTGGTACTTTTGTTTGGCTACCCGTAACATAAACCTTTTCATGCTCAGGTTCACGAAGCACGATCTACAAAAATTCAAATTTCGTATGTAATGGAAAGCCAGATAAACATAAAGCTTCAATCCAAGAATAGATTACAATAACAATACCTCAAAAACAAATGTGTAACTTCCAACATCAATACTCTTCGGCAAGTTGTTCAAGATATGTACCCCAGTTCCAGCATCAAACTTAAGTTCCTGCATTTCATAATATTTATAAACATTCAATCAAATTAAACAAAATAAAAAAATGCAAAAGTAAAATTTTGTAGACAGCGGAAATTACTTCCAACAAAATGAACACTACTCGAGGGAACAACAGACCTGGCTTTCAACTAGAGATGCATCCTTTGAACCAGAACTAAAAGCTCCCACAAGTTTCACTGTTAGAGGTGGTGTATTTGAACCAAGCACAGTGTCAACTCTTACCTGTTATAATCAAAGAGTAGAAGTAAAAGTCAGTAATAACAAAACCCTAATAACCAGAGTAAATGATTTCAAATCTCGTATAAATCAAGGAGGCTTAAGTATGTGAATGCAAATGAATAAAGGGATGAAAAGCAAGTCAATGCATCATGAATTGGATTTAGTTGAATGAGACATGAATAAAGATTAACTTTTGATAAAAGACCAGAACAGGGGTTAGCATACACTACATCAAATGACACAAGAATCTTCGTGAAGATGTAAAACTACTGTGTACTTATGAAGCAAAATGGAAATGCCACTAATATTAATACCATCAATTCTTGGGTGGTAGGAATTCTGCCACTCTAGAGGAATTTAAGTCACTACTTATTCATGTCAAGGATTTTAACTTTGGACAAACCTGGAGTGAGTCTTTTTTAGTCAAGGAAAGCACTGTAGATGGAAGTGATAGGATCAGTGGGATGGAAACCCTGCATCTCAAGTGAAATTTAAGATCTATTAAGCTCCAGCTTCATTATACAAAACCAGAGAAAAAGGGTGACATAGCACACTAAAAATATATACTCATCTCTCAGGGTCTCAAAATATAAAAAGCAATCTCTCAGGGCCTCAAAAGACATAAATGCAAGTAAGAAAACATGTGCACAAAAACTAAGCTCAATTCCAGAATTGCAAAATAAAGCTAAAACTTTTGCAAACTAGAGGTCTAGAGCTATACAAATAGGCATGTTCATATTTTCTTGCTTTCTTTCAAGGACCAACTAGAAACTGTAGTATTCAAGAGTGAGACAAACTCAACAAAGGTTAACATATCACCATCATAAAAAGCTATTGAAATAATAAAATAGCATGCAGCAAAAAGAAATCTAATATGATCATCAAATTATATTAAATAAATGAAAATACATTAAAACTGCCAAAAGAAAACCTTGCCTGTTGCTTTCCAAACAAGCTAAGGAGTCTATTTGGTTGAAGAAATCTTTGGCATCGCCAGGAACTCCAATACCAAGGAAGAATTTAGCCAATCCGAGTATTTTGTCCCCTGGAAGCTGCAGAAATAAACTAGAAGTATTAGAACACATTCCAGAAAAAAAGATAAGTGGGCTAAAAATCCTTGATGAATGAGCTCTCCCTACAGACATTGAGAGTTCCAGCAGTGACTGCCGCAAATGCTGTTAGCCCTCTAACAACAGATGAGGTGGTTGATAAAGGACCTTGATGTTCACGACCATCAACAAGTTTATCATCAAAGTAAAGGGCCCCATCATCTGAAAAAAGAGAAAACTTAATAAAAAAAGAATGAAAAAAAAAAAATCAAACTAAATAAGATTAAAATTAGTAAAACTATCCATCTTTATTTTTTTTGGTTCAGAGAAGATGAATGGAAGTAGAAAGTGAAAAAAATTCTGAAGAAAAATAGAACATAGAAAAAATTTGGAAACATACATACCATATTTCTCAATACTGTCAAAAAGCTTGCTTATATCATTCTTTAGTGTACTGATCTGCCAACAGTAAGCAAACATGTATTATGGAAGGCCCAAACTAACAATAAAATTGGTTGACAGATACAGATAAGAAGAAACAAAAATAATCATTAAGATGAAGTAAAACTTGCCCACTTTAACAGAGATAATTTGCTATCAAAAGACACCATCATATGACTTAATGAAGTAATAAATTGAAACCATTTAAAATGTCACAGAAACGTTGATTATTACGAGCTCATTTGATGAGTTTTGTGTTATTTGCACACCTAAAACATCCCTCTGCAGCTTAATACGGCTTACGGAATTTAATCAGATGGCTTAGAGTTTTAATAAAACCCTCATCACTGCAGAAAGTGGTAGTTTATGCTTACAAGAAGGATAATCCACTTTTTCCTTACAAGAGTTCTAACATTAGCCCTCATCACCACATGATCAAAGCAAACAGCATTTACTACTTACCAAAGATTGGTCAAGTTCTGAAGATGCTAATGAAACAATTCCAGCAAGTGTTTCAAGAGCTATTCCTGCAAGAATATGACAAACCTAAAAGAATAACTATCTCCAACTGAATTGAACAATTAATAAATGGGAAGAAGATAAGCAACATTTATCGAAGAGCTAAGATCAGTGATAGAACAAAAGAGCTAAATGGTGGTTGTGCTGGACATTCTCTTCGAAAAACAAGTTTTATAATCTAGATAAATCTTTACCAGCAGCAAAGGCACTAGACTCAGGATTATTTGAACTATAACGCCACCTGCCATCACTCTGGCTGAAAGCCTGAAAATTTTTGTAACATAAAATCAACCAATCATATGACAAATATATGTTGCAACTCAATCAGGCCATAGAAGTTGGCTGAACTGAAAAAGTTAATATAAACATAACAACGGAAGTTTGAGTCAGTTCAAGTAGTGACCCTCCTCCATAAACCCAAATCTCAACACACAACAACTAGTCCCACCGAAATGGTAGGCCTCAGCCTGCCTGGATATCTAGAGAGGCCGAGCACCATATCTTAAAATCACCATAAAACTAAATCTAGCTATAGCAACCTTGACTGAGCGGACAACTCCCTCAGCATCAGCAAGATGAACATCAGCTTTGGAACTCTGATCCTGCATTGAAAACAATGCATTAGAAGGTAGGGGGGAAATGAGAAACAACTTAAAAGCTTTAGAACCTGTTGAAAAGAAGCTGGGAAAATAAGGTTCCTTGATCAAAATAACCAACTGAAGTAAATTTAGTGCATATACAAATCATCTAGAAAACTCATAAAATTTATTCATGCATAGAAATGAAGTGCATCTTAATCACCAATATCCTGCATTCATTCATTACCTTGATAAGTACCAAACCTCCTACTGAATAGTAGAAGTCAAGCAACAAACTTGCACCACTGACGGCAGCATTAAGTCTTGTAATAATGCCCTTTTGCAAAGGAAAAAAAAAAAACAAAATTTAAGTGCCGGGGTTAAACAAAGTTAAAAGCTCTTGAACCACATGTCAGCGTGCAAAATTCAAATAATACCTGATAAGCTTTCTCGTTTATCTTGCATTCTACTATGCTATTCGCTTTTAAAGCATAGAAAAGATCCTTTGGAGTTGAAGATGATGACCCAATGGTTTCCGAAATTGAACGGCAAGCAGTGGCGGTTACATCGAGCTTCTTTTCAATTCCAAGAATCTGAAATGTTCTTAGTGCCTCGTATGTTTCTTCCAAGCTGGTGAGATCAATTATATCAAATAAGATATGCATTCCTAAAACCTCATTCACAAAGATCTCTTTTCTACTTCCAATCTCATCACTGATTTTTTTTTTTTTTAAATGTTTAAATATAACTAAGTTTGACCTTTAACAGTATTCATTCTCCATTTTCGCCTAATTTCTCTTTTGAGCAACCAAACTGATAAAGAAAGAAGTGGTGTGGCAAAAAACATTAGGGTTTAAGAAAACCTTTCGAAAGATCCATGGTCAGGAGTGAAGAGCTCAAGAGCGGCAGATCGATGAGAATCGGAGATCGATTGAAAAAGCGAAGCGGCTTCGCAGATCGATACGAAGAGTAATAGAACCAGAAATCCAGCGAGACTTCTGGCCATTTCCTGCAATTAAAATCCAAACACATAATCAGTCAGTCAACCGCCTCAAAAACTTACGTTTCTTCTCGCAAAACAAGAGATAATTTGGGGGAAAAACCCTAGGATTTAGAAATATTTAGATCGAGAAAAAAGAAAACGTACGAAAAATATGGAAGAAATTAGTCTGTATATTTTATTTTATTTTTTTGGTTGAAGTCTTCGCACTTCGCAGTCTTTGCTGTGCGCAAAGTGACGGAGTGAAATTCGACTTAGCTATGAAAGTAAGTATTAAGAAGAAAAACATAAATTACCCGATTTGTCCCTGTTAAAGTTCAATTTACCAAGTTTGTCCCACGGACATTTCCGACTGGGCCCAACAGGTTTAGGTCCGGTTTAAATAGGGCCTGAGTTTTGACCCGCCCACCCATAAGCATCAATTTCTAATAATAACATAAAATTTATAGAAATTATTTTATATTTAATAGACTACTAGTATAACATTAATAATAAAATATAAACTATAATTTAGGATGATAAAGGTCCGGTTCGGTCCGATTTTGAAAAAAAAATACGGTTAATTTATAATTAAAAATCAAATAGAAACCTAATCGAATAACATCTCTAATCGAATCGATCCGAACAGAATTTTATCGATTCGAATCAGTTCGATTCAGCATTTTTAAAATTCTGAAAATTGTCTTTATAGTATTTTTTTAATTTTTTGTTAATTTAGAAATGAAATATTTACTTTTTATATTATGAAATTTTAAAAAATAATAATAATAATTAAAAATAGAATCCAATTCAATTCAAAAAATTAACGATTTTAACTTATTAGTTAAAAATCAAATCGAATAAACCTAATTATTACCTAAATTAAAATCAAAACGAATTCAATAAAACCTAAATCGAAGATTATGGTTTGAATTATTTTTTATTTTCTCGATTTTTTTCTCAATCCTACTAGAATTAGATACGCTACACTGTCAACTAGACTTGCTCATGGCTAGGGTCGGATCGCGACTCGAATTTTTTTCAACATCTTTGCCCAAGTCCGATCAGCGGGTCGAAAACACTGTTCATTATATATAAAATATTTTTTTTTTATTTTTTTATTAACATTTATATATTTTTATAATTAAAATTTAAAAAATAATATTATATAATACATAAACAGGTCGAACCAATTCAAATAAAAAAATATCTATCTAAATTTGACTCAATACGGGTTGCTCGGCCGATGAGTATGGCTACCGGCGACTGGACTCTGAATATTGTGGTACAAATGCCCAAAACCAAACCCTTTAATTACTTAACCAAGTATCAAATCGACATTTACGAAAATAGAAAGGGTAAAAAGGTAATTGTTGATGCACCTCTCCCCCTGGAAAAGCAGTTGACATTTCAATCACTCTCTTTGAATCCACGTCTCTCTGCCACCCAAACCTCTCAACGTCCGATTATACCCTTCCACCTCTCACCTTTCTCTGCAAATTTCCCTTCAAATTTTTTTTTTTTTTTAAGAAAAAACCGTAATCTCATTACCCCTCCATATTCCGAGACATGTCGTTCGATGAAGAAGAGTCCCTCGAACACACACTCCTCGTAGTTCGCGAAGTCTCCGTCTACAAAATCCCTCCCCGCTCCACTTCCGGCGGCTACAAATGCGGCGAGTGGCTCCAGTCCGATAAGATCTGGTCGGGTCGGCTGCGGGTCGTCTCCTGCAAGGACCGTTGCGAGATCCGATTAGAGGATCCCAACTCGGCTGAGCTCTTTGCCGCTTGTTTCATCCACCCGGGCCAGCGCGAGAGTTCCGTTGAGCCCGCGCTCGATTCATCCCGGTACTTCGTGCTCAAGATCGAGGATGGGAATGGGAAACACGCGTTTATTGGGCTCGGGTTTAATGAACGGAATGAGGCGTTTGATTTCAACGTGGCGTTGTCCGATAACGAGAAGTATGTTAGGAGAGAAAACGAGAAAGAGACCAGTGAGACGAGTGAGAGTGATTCTCATATTGATATTCATCCCGCTGTTAATCACAGATTGAAGGTAGAAATTTTCGAGTCTTTTTCTTTTTATTAATTTTGACTAGTACATTTTAGATCATACTTTTCAGCTACTTAGGTAAAATTGTTGGGTTAAAATTTAATTTCTTGTTTTTTTAGTATTCTGAAATTTAAATTTTGATTGATTTGAGATTGTGGGGCTGGTGGGGGATCGTTTTGATTTAATTTATCCTTTTTTTAGCTATATTTAAATGAATTTATTGGCATTATATTTTGAAAGTTCATGATTTTACGTGTGAGCAAGGAAAAAGATATATATATATATATATATAGTTGATTGATTGGTTCTATTTATAATTGGATTTTGCTAACTAATGACTTAAGTCACTTTTTAATGTTACTATATATAGTAATATCTTCATCTAATGTATTGTAAATGATAAATAAAGTTGTCAATTTTTGCATTTAATACAATTTTATTATCTATGTTGTTTCGACTATTCATTTTTTTTAAAGCATCTGTGTCAAACACCTGTATCCGACGCATATCTGGAAATGGATATGATTTTCCAAGCACCTCCAAATACATGGCAATTTTGAAAAAATTAAACACACCCGTGTCCGATATTCACACCCGAATCCGAGTAACATAGGTTATTACTATAAATAGTATATTAACCAATCTTAAAGTATCCCCTAAAACACTCGATAGCAAAACCCTTTATAATTTAATTTGTATATATTTAGGTTTATTAAGTATTGAGTTTGTTGTGGTTTTGAATTTATTTTCTGAATTTCGATTTTGGTGTTACTGTCGTAAAGAATCTAAAGATTTTTCAATTATTTTTTTTAGCCAATGTGCCATGTTTAATTAAATTATTTATATAGTATTTATTTTTGTAGGTTCTGTCGTTTCGATGATAAATAAGGGTTTTAATTGGTTTAATCCTTTTATCATTTCAACTTGGTTGTTTATATTTTTATGCACTAAAGAGTACAATTTAGTCTGTTTTAATTGTTCATTGTTTATGGGTTTTAAATATTGTGTTTGTTTTTATTTTAGGTGGATTTTGATCTTATGGTGTTTTGGGTTATAGGAAGGTGAGACCATTCGGATTAATGTGAAGCACAAGTCATCTAGTGGAACTGGCATGCTTTCATCTGCAGGATTATCAGGGGGGCTTTCTGGTAGTGAAAAGCCTAAGACTTTGGTCCTTGCCCCTCCACCCAGTGGTGCCGGAAAAATAAGGTCTCCTCTCCCACCCCCTCCCAATGACCCTGCTGCTGCTTGGATGACCTCTACTAGTCAAGGTGTTGGTCTAAGTGCACCGAAAGAAAACACGAGACGAACTGACCCCTTAACCGATTTTTCTCAACTAGAGGTATGGCTTTAATTTAATCCTTCAATCGGAAATATGTTTCATGTGCTTTACATACTCAAAAGTTTTGCGAACTTTGATGTCTTTTTTTCTTGACTGTAGCATTGCTAGAGAATTGGTTATCATAATATAGTCATATATACCACATGCCTGGATTTTCTTTGTTGGATAGAAGTTATGCTCGAAGATCTTGGCAAACGATGTTGTGCCAACATTTCTTTTAGATGATTCCGAGTGTTCATTGTTTTTAGACGTTGTATGTATTTAGCCACATTGACTTCCTCTATGTTTTAGTGTCCGAATTGCTTTGTGCTAAAATCAATGGTTATTGTTCCCTAGTGGTGGAAATGATGTAGGTATAGGTTTAGAATGGAAGCTCTAATGTAAGAAAATGGAATTATGTTTTGGCTTTTTTCATACTCGAATGATGTATGCATCTATGTTACTCGGATTCGGATGTGAGTGTCCGACACGGGTATGTTCAATTTTTTTTAAGATTTTCGTGTATTTGGAGGATCCTGGGAGGATCATATCTCTATACCCATGTCCGGATATACATCGGACACGGATACTTCAAAAAAAATGAAGAGTCGGAGCAACATAGGTATGCATGTTTTCATGGATACTGTTTACTTGGATGATGAATGTTTCATATATTGGGAGACTATTGTGTTTCTTAGTAACAGAAACTCGATTTTGGTTCCAAATTTAACAACATTGGTGACATTTACAGAGGAATCTTCCTGCTACTGGATCAGGATCTACAAAGGCCACTGCATCCGGATGGGCGGCTTTCTAATTGCTGCGATCATTTGTTGAGTATGTAAGATCTTTTGTTTGATGTTTTCGATATTTTAAATAAATAAAAAAAAAAAATCAAGAAAGAAAGAAAGAAAAACAAAACAAAGAAAGGACAAGTACCAAATACTTCCATGTTTGGAAAATAATGTTTCCAAGATATCATATTCATATGCCTCTTTTGTCTTACTTGAACTTGTATGTTTTTGCCTTATATTATCTAAATATAATAGAGAATTTTACTATTATTTTTCTTTTGAATCTTGTTTGAATTGTTTTAAGTGTAAATTGATATGTGACATGTATATATCTCCATGGCCGGCTTTTCAACAAGACAAGATACTCCTGGATTTGGACTTTACTTTGAAAATAAACTGCTGATCTAATCAGCTCAACCATCAATCCTGGCACTTAAAATGTTTAAGATTGCCTTTTTCCAGTCACCACTGATTTCTAGTACCTAAGCTATATTACTCAGACTCGAATGTGAGTGTCGGATATAGATATGTGTCTGACATGGGTAAGTTCAATTTTATTTTATTTTTTTATAGTTTTTTCATGTATTTTGAGGATTTTTGGAAGATCATATCTCCATACTCATGCGTCGAACGCGGGTGTCGGACATAAGTACTTAAAAAAAATAAGAGACAGAGTAACATAGTAATTAAGCATGTTTTTTGGCTATAGGAAAAGATTTCTTGTGTTAATAAAAAGTTGGGTTTTTCGTTTTGTCAAAGAATTGAATAATGAAAATAAATGACGAGTGTTTGATCGAATTGATCGGGTCAAGTAGAAACAAGTTTCAAGTGCTGCAAACTAGAGCACCAAAAATTTACAGACCAACTCCCAAAGTTTTAGTAACAGATTATTTCTTTGGTCACTTCTTTGCTCGTCCTTGTCCACAATTTCGAGCTTTCTTTAACACCCTCCCACACCCCTCAACTATTTTTCTCTTTTTTTCCTTACTCCATCTTTATAGTACTCAATTTATGTTGTTTTTTTTTTTTTTTTAATATTCATATTTGATATATATCGAGACATAAGTATGGGGTTTTTTTATTCAAATATAGCCAAAAAAAAATTTCCAAAATACCGTTCATTTCAGATTATTTTTCAAAATTCGCTTGTTTTAACACTAGCTGGGAAATCGTCACCCCCTATGGCGATTTTCCAGCGTAAAAAAACACATTTTGGCTAAAAATACCAAGGGAAATCGCCATGGGGGGTGGCGATTTCCCTTGGTGTTTTTTGCAAATTTTGCAAAATTAACCAAGGGAAATCGCCACCCCCATGGCGATTTTCCTTGGTATTTTTAGCCAAATTTGCAAAAAAGATGAAGGGAAATCGCCATGGGGGTGGCGATTTCCCTTCATGTATAATTTTTTTTTTTAATTAATAAACAAATTTTAATTTTTTTTTTAATTTCTAAATTTTATTTTTTAATTTTAAAAATTATAAATTAAATTAAATTTCTTATTAAATTTAAATATGGAAAATGTAATTTAATTTATTATTAAATTTTTATAAAAAATAAAAATATATTTCTTATTAAAATTTAAAAAATAAGATTATATTGATTATTAAATTTTTATATCAAAAATTGTATTTTTTATAATTTTGTAATATTATAAAAAGCAAAATTTAATTTATATCAAAAATAATTTAATGATGTAAAATGTAAATAAAATTTTTTTTTAAAGAAATTTATCGAGTTACTTTTTTAAATAAAGAAGTTATTTTTAAGTTGGTATCGTAAAATAATTTTTTTAATTTGATTTTTTTTATTGAGTTGGTATTCGATTAACTCGTGACATCAATTTAATCATTGTTTTTAATAATAGTATAGATTGTTACAATTTAAAACTGAATATTTGATAAAATAATTTTAATTTAATTTATGATTAAAATTTTAAAAAAATACAATTTTATTTCTTATTAAATTTTAAAAAAGAAAATTTTATTTCAGTCCATCAAATGCTGCAGAAAATATTGGAATTGGATTCCTTCTGCAATGGATAAGACTGATGATTTAGGTTTTAGAGAGGTTTCAGCTATATTTCAGTCCATCAAATGCTGCATAAAATCTATATGAACATGATAAATCTATCATGTATATATATAATTTTTTATATATATAATTTTTTTATATATAAACATGACACAAATTACATATATAATAAAACTTACAGAAAGCTCATTTTAATAAATTTTCCTTATAATTTTTCATGAGTGGGTTGAACAAGTCACCAAGCAGCTCATTGATGACTTTGCGAGCTGCTGAGACCGAAAACTGATCATACAGCAGTAGCTTGCAAGTTGACACATCAATGGTAATTAGACGATAACTTTGCCCCATCGATCCAAAGTGATTTTAGGTAGATTTAGCTATATGTATCAATTATATAAATATAAACACAATATAATTTTATAAATTATTAAATATATTAAAATTTTAAACACGAATATAATACATGAACATTATTTTTGTATTTATTTAATGGGTCACATTCATGTCATATCTTCGTATCATTTTTAAAATTATTAAGTCTAATTTTAGGCCAAGGAAAACTCGGTAAGAAGAGGTTTTTATTACAGTATCAACAGTTCTTTATCTAACTCAAAATTGCAATAAACTTGAAAGGTCCAGTTGTAGTTTTTTGTTCTAGAATTTTTCAATGCTAGTGTAGTTTTTGGTTTTCCAAAGTATTTTCAGGTTTTGCGGACTAATCTTTTGAGGTACTGTCGGACGTCAAAACGGAGATCTCTTCCAAAAAAAATTTGCTACATCCATAAGGGCTCGAAATCGAGACCTCTTACTTAAGCGACCATAACTTCTTTCACTCAGGTCAACCTTCGTTGGTCAATACTAATGTAGTTAGGTAATTATTAGGATATAGTGAACAGCTACTTGTGTCTAGAGGTGCTCATGAGTCGGGCCGAGACTCGAAAATTTTTCAAGATCCTTGCCCGGACTGGACAGTCGACCTGTGAGCACTGTTCATCCTATTTAAAAATTAAAAAATATATATTAATATTTTTTATATTTTTATAATTAAAATAATATTATTTTAATACTTAAAACACTGTTCCCGATCGAGTCAATCCGACTTTAAACAAAAATTTCCTACCCAAATATGACCCAATACGAATCGAATCTATCGAACAAATTACTCGATCCGTGAGCAGATCTACTTTTGTCTTGTCCTCTCAATTATTCATCAGCTTAGGATTCCACTCAGTCCGGTTGTGAATGTTTGTCGGATAAAATGGACGAAAGGGTAGGCCCAGTCGCAGTAATTATAGGGTATGAAGAAAGGCACAAGACGATGTTTTTGGACTTTGGTGTTTCAGAAAATATATTCCAGAGTTGAATTATTTATTCGATTTAATATATTTAATTTATATTTAATCGAGTTTGAATATATTTTTTTTTTTAATTTAAATTGATTCGATATAAATTATTGTTTATTAATAAAAAATATATATATAAATAACAATAATACAAAAATGTTTTTTTAATATTTTTTTAAATAATAAAAACGAATTTTCAAATCAAGCGTGGATAAGGGATCTTAAAATAATTCAGATCGTCGCCTGATCCAACTCATGAACAAATCTACTTGTACTTAGCTTTTTTGACACAAGACTTATGTTATATGAATTTCGAGATAAGTGTCGGATACGAATATATGTCCGACATTAAATTGCTTACTTAAAAAAAAATATATATATTTAAAAAATTATATCTTTATATTCATGAAAATTATATTTCAAACATATATATATATATATATAAATGCGAATATTTAAAAAAAAAAATCGAGTAAAATAGCACAAAATTATTAGTCAACCAACGCAAAACATATCACTTTCGCTTTCGATTGCCAAATTCGTACACATAATCATTGTATCATAAATTCATTTTTATCCGAATAAATTATGATATATTATCATTCACTTTATATATTAAAAATAATAAATAAAATTATTAATTATTATAATTAATATAATATTATTATTATAAAAATAATATATTAACAAATTTTAAAAAAATATACTAAAAATACTTGTTAATAAAATTCTTGAATTAAATACAATAATTAATCACTTTATTTATTATTTTAATATATTAAATAAAATATTATTATATATAATAACGAATATCTTAAATCATTAGTTAACAAAATCGTAAAATAAATATTTAATCCAAAATTTTATTATTATGATTGGAGAGAGAGAAAGAAAAAAAAAAAAAAGGAAAGCACGTTTTGCAACAACAAAGCTTGAAAGTTGAAACAGTGAGTCAGACTCAACTCAAGACTCGGACAGACACAACCCATGAACCCAAACGTGTTAGAAGGTACCCCCATAACTCCTCATGTCTTTTTTTTTTGTTAATTAAAAAAAAATTATTATTTTTTCAATTATTTTAAAAAAAAAAACAAATATAAAATCTCTGTTTCTTTCAATTTTTTTCTTCTTCTTCCCCTCGATTCTCTCTCGTTACTTTCTTTCCTTCTTCTTTCCTGGTTAACAAACACCTGAAAACTACTATTTCGGTTTTTATTTTTATCCCAAAAAACAGTTTTTTTTTATTTTTTATTTCATCTCATTTATATTTTCGGTCATTTCGGATTTTTCAACCGTTATTTTTTTATTTGATTACTTTTGGACGTTTGGTTTTGGTTAGTTGATTCCACCTCTTGTTCTCAAGTCAATGTAGCTGGGTTTTTTCTCCAAAATTAGGGTTTCCGTTTAAATTTTAGGGATTTTGCTATCAAACTATGTAGTGGAGGAAGCTGGAGCCTTTGTAATATTACCCTTCCTTTGCTTCGATTGAAATCTCCAATTTTTTCTTTGATTTTTAGCTTTGTTCTTCCAAGGACTTCCTTTTCTTCTTCTTCTTACGGTCAAAAGCTTAGTTTTTTTTATTTGACGCTTTTTTCCCTGCTGATTATTGAAGAAAGTTCAGATTTTTTTTTCTTTCTTTTCTTTAGTTGATCTGTTGGAGGCTTGGAGTTTTCAAATTGTTAAATCCCTTGAGTCCTGAGGGAGTATTGGGATTAGTGGGCAATAAATGCTGAATTTGACACAAATCTGAGTGAAAATAGCTTAGATTAAGCTCTTTGGGGTATTGGGTATTACTGAAGACAGTTGTTCTTTCTTTCTTTTTTTTTGCTTGAGAATGGATCATGTGATCGGTGGTAAGTTCAAGCTTGGAAGAAAGATTGGCAGTGGCTCTTTTGGACAGCTCTATTTAGGTATAAGAATCCAAATCTCTTTGATGGCTACCTCTTTCTTTTTATGGAAACTATGTCCTGTTTCTTTGTCAGCATTGTGCCTTTTTTTTTTCTTTCTGATTTTTTGTTTTTGTTGAAGGGGTAAATGTGCAAACTGGAGAGGAAGTTGCTGTCAAACTGGTATGTGATCTTTTCTTGATGATGTGTTTTTTGGTAGTCTATTTTGTTGGTATGTTGATGGACTGGTTTCTAGCTATGGTTGTCAATTGGTAATGATGATTTTTGGGTCCTTGAATACCTATAAGTAAAGCAACCTTTACTCTCTAGTTTTTCACATGCTTGCTTTGGTTTTTTTTCACCACATTTATTTGCAGTCTCTTGTCTCTCTCTAAAAAGCAAAAAAAAATGTTGGCAGTTATTCTTGCTTAACCTTTTCTGTTGTTTTAGTAGTACTAACTTTTGGACTTTAAAATTTAAATTGCATTACATTTTGGACATTGACTAAAAAAATGATTAGAAATATGCTCTTTAAGTCATTGTTTTTTTTCTTGAAAAGAAAAGTGATTTATCAAATGAGCTTCTAAATGTGTTAAGTAAAGTCATTTGTCATAGACAATTTTTCCATATCCAGTTATGTTCAGCTTATGTGGTTCATGATTTAAGTATAAAGGGAAAGAATATTTGTTATTGCACTCATTTCCATTCTGAGAAGAAGAAAAGTGTTTTTTACACAAATGAGAAATTTAAATCATGCTTCTTTGAGCAAAGGTGTTTCAAATTAATGCTTAAGTGTAATTTTGGAAGACAATTTTATCAACTTTGTATTTCCAACTTGCACTTTTCTTTTCTTTTTTTTTTTTACCCTTTAAAATGAAGATGTGGTGATACTCTTTACATGCGAGAATGTGTCATTGTAAGTGTGCATGTGTCATTGGAAGACAATATTATTTTCTGTTCTTAATTTCAGGAATCTGTGAAGACCAAGCATCCACAGCTTCATTATGAGTCAAAATTGTATATGCTTCTTCAAGGAGGAAGTAAGTCTCTATATCTTCCTCCCTCCCCCCTCTCTTCTGTCTGGAAAAAGATGATTTGGTACTACATCATTATTTGACTATTAGTCTTCTAGAAGATAGCCATTTCCACTGCACTATCATTATATGAGGAAAAAAAAAAAAACTTGCAAGCTCTGGTCTGATGGAAGCCAGTATTTGTCTTTGATTTATAACTTTATAAATCAGTCTTCACTAAATTTGCTATTGGACTTGGTAGCTGCTGGTTTAGAAAGACAATAGCAGGTCTTCATAATTTTTGCTCTATCAACTTAGTCTTTAATCAAATTGTTCAATACTTATATGCAAACCTTTCTCTGCCCATGCTGGCAGGTTGATGTTTTATCTTGAATATTCTATTGCTTTTTCTTGTTTTTGGATAAATTTTTAACAAGCACGTTATTTTTATTTTTAAATACCTTGATGTGGGTTCTCCTTGATATAGCTGGCATTCCCCACCTCAAGTGGTTTGGAGTTGAGGCGGATTACAATGTCATGGTAATTGACCTTCTTGGACCAAGTTTGGAAGATTTGTTCAACTACTGCAACAGGAAACTCTCGCTAAAAACAGTTTTGATGCTTGCTGATCAATTGGTAAGTATATAACTTTTTTGTGGTAAAGAACAAGTTTCCGGTTATTTTCATATTTAATTTTCCCCCTTTTCAACCTTTCTTCGTTTTCTTTTTCCAGATTAATAGAGTAGAATATATGCATTCAAGAGGTTTTCTTCACCGCGATATAAAGCCTGACAATTTCTTGATGGGCCTAGGACGCAAGGCAAATCAGGTAATAGTTATTGAGTTTTTCTTGTTTGTTATGTTGGCAAATATAACATGCACATTCCCATTAGACTGCTAGCACCACCACCTTAATTTTGAATTTCTGGTTACAATAAGGAATATTATTCCATTGCTGGGAATAGGACTTTGTTACACTTGAAAAGCATGAAATATTCTGGTATCATTTTTTCTTTTTAATTATGTTATCGCAGGTATATATCATTGATTATGGTCTTGGAAAGAAGTATAGGGATCTTCAGACTCATAAGCACATCCCGTACAGGTGATTTTTTTTTTTGTTTTTGTTTTCTTAATACAGAAATTCAAACTTGAAGATCTCAGGATTGTATAATTCTCATCATAATACATGACTGTTGGGTTAAGATACTAGATAAGAAAGTTACTTCGTAGTCTATATACTTCTTTTCAGTTGGGTGTTTGCTTTACTCATGGAGGCATGGCATTTTGTATGTTTGAGGAAAATTATAGTGAAAGTTTCATCAACCTTCTGAACCCTTGTAAATAAAGAAAGAAAACTCAAAACTTGAGGCAATGCTCATATCTCACGTTATATTTTCTTCGGATGCTATTTTGTTGGGCATTCCACCACGAACTGCTGTCTCAGTTGAGTTGACAGAATTTGAATTTGATACAGATAGTCTCTTTTGTTTTGGGTGAATTTTGAATGTGGGTGGTTTCTTATACTCTTTATTCTTAACTGGTTTTTTATAGATCCTGTATTGCTAGTCAAATTTACTCGTTTTCAACATACTCATACTTAATTGTTGTTGAAGCTCATCCTACTTAACTTATGGTTTAAACATCGAGTCTGATTCTCTCTCTCTCTGTCAATTTTCTTTCTTTACTTATTATCTCCTGTCTTTGTATATATTTCTCTATGATTACCTATGTGGTAAAGATGTACTGAGTGTTTGGTGCCAACCTAGTCCCGAATGCATTTGTTTGCGAAAACAACTCATCAAATTCTTTGCTGCAGAGAAAACAAAAACCTCACAGGCACAGCTCGTTATGCAAGTGTGAACACTCACCTTGGAGTTGGTGAGTGATGTTACTTTGTGACACATTTCCAACTAGTAACTGTAAATCATATATCATAGATACATGTTTACTTTTTGTTACTTTTATTAACATAAATTCTTCTATTTTACTGGCAGAGCAAAGCCGAAGAGATGATTTGGAATCCCTTGGTTATGTGCTTATGTATTTTCTGAGAGGAAGGTTGAGTATTTAGTGGCCACATGTTCATTTCATTCAATGTTTAATGCATTTCCAATGATGTTTGATACCTTCATTCTTAGTTTTCTTTCCATTGATTTTGATTCAATTTGCACAATTTCTTTGCTTCAGCCTTCCCTGGCAGGGGTTAAAAGCTGGCACAAAAAAGCAAAAATATGATAAGATTAGTGAAAAGAAGGTATCAACTCCTATAGAGGTATGATCACTTATGCCATCCTTAGACAAATTGGTTCCCTTTAAGAAATTTGGTTGAATTACTAATCTGACCGACATAGGGATTGCTAGCTATGTTGCTCCGACTCTTCATTTTTCTTGAAGTACCCGTGTCCGACGCATACCGGACATGGGTATGGGGATATGATCCTCCAAAGACACTCCAAATACATGGAAAAACTTAGAATAAATCAAACATACCCGTGTCCGACACTCACACCCGAGTCCAAGTAACATAGATTGCTAGTGCTTGGACACTGGCCTGCTCTTCATCTGTATGTGGGCCAGGCCCTGATCTTTGTATTCCCTCTGTCCCATTTTTATGGCATGTTTGATAAATATTATAAACTTTTTTAAGCAATTTGAATTCTGTGTTGGCACATTGTTCTCCATGAATTGGTATTTCCACAAATGTTCTTGAAAGGAAAAGATTATTATAAACATTTTTAAGCAATTTGAATTCTGTGATGACACATTGTTCTCCACGAATTGCTATTCCCACAAATGCTCTTGATAGGGAAAGATTTCGTATTTGTTTGAAGTAAGGTTAATATAAAAAAGGGAGGATTTAATTCTTTGATTTTTGTTATAGTGAAATTTATTATGGCTTAACTAACAAATGGAAAGTGTGACGTATGAACTATAAATTTGACAAAGGGTTATGGTCGCCATTTGATCCCAAAATTCAGTGTTAATCCATCTTATGGTTATTATTATTGTTTCCTTGTTCAGTAATATTGGTGTATGTGTGTTTAACAGGTGCTCTGTAAGTCATATCCATCTGAGTTTGTATCGTATTTTCATTACTGCCGATCTTTGCCGTTTGAAGACAAACCAGATTATTCATATTTGAAGAAGCTTTTCCGAGACTTGTTTATAAGAGAAGGTTAGTTATCATCATGGCTGCCTTAATAATGATCTTTGTATATATGTAACATTCTTTTGTCTAGTTAATTTCTCCATGGAATGTCAAGTCAAATTTTTGTTTTTGTTTTTTGTTTCTGAAATTTGCATTGCTGCAGGTTATCAGTTTGACTATGTCTTTGACTGGACTGTATTGAAGTACCCACAGATCGGTGGCAGCTCCAAGGGGCGGGTAAGTACTTACACGCGTTTAGCTCTCGGTTACTGTCATCTTGGGAATATTACTCAGCTTTTCCATCTGTTTCTCAGCATTCCAGTGGAAGAGCAGGTTTAACTGCAGGACCAGCCATTGAAAGACCAGAAAGAATCTCAGGTCTGCTTTCTTTTAACAGAACTACATTTCTCATTAGATAGTATAATCATACCCTATGTTACTCGGACTCGGGTGTGAGTGTCGGATATGGATATGTGTCCGACACGGGTATGTTCAATTTTTCCAAGTTTTCCATGTATTTGGAGAGTTCTTGGAGGGTCATATCCTCATACCCATGTCCGGATATGTGTCGGACACGGGTACTTCAAGAAAAATAAGGAGTCAGAGCAACATAGATCATACCTGATTCTTGGAACTTAAATATTTGATACTCAACTATCTGGTTTAAGATGGTTATTGAGTTTAATCCAAAAATTGAGGAAATAAAAAACATGGCCGTTTACGTAGTGGCAAAAATTACATGTTGATGAGAACCACTTTTTGCAGTCTTCTTTGAAAAAAAAAAAGTTTGTAATGCTTTTACTAATTATGATGTTTATATTAACCTCTCTGCTTTGTAATTTTGGAATCCCTAATGGGGTATTCCCCTTGACACAACATTCAGTGAGGAGAGAGATTCGGGATAGATTCTCCGGTGCAGTTGAAGCATTTTCCAAAAGAAATGTTTCGAGTACTAGTCCTCGTCATGATCATTCTAGACACAAGGTTGCTGAGGATATAACTTTGTCAAAGCATGTGGTGAGCTTTAATTTCCAGTCAAAATTTTTCTTTTATCTATCCTATACTTTGTGTCTGAAAATCTCTCTAAAAATGAAATCTCACTAACTCTAAAGGTTTTTAGCTGGCGATTCTCTTTTAAGCAGTATTACGGCAAAGCTTTAGACCCACTTTTGTCCTATTTTATAAATGCGAAGTTAAATATCACATCATTTAATTGTTTTACCATCCCTCTAATTGTTGCTTTCAAGTTCTCTTTTCTTATCCTTCCATCTATGTTACTCGGACTCGGGTGTGAGTGTCGGATATGAGTATATGTCCGACACGAGTATATTCAATTTTTTCTAAGTTTTTCCATGTATTTGGAGGATCCTTGGAAGGTCATATTCCCATACCTATATCCGGATATGCGTCGGACACGAGTATTTCAAGAAAAATAAAGAGTTGGAGTAACATAGCCTTCCATTTCTATTTTATTTCATATAACAGCCAAGGTTAAGTTGCAAAACCACTGGCTTTTGTCTGGAACCCTGGATGAATGTTAGATGACTTAATGGAGTCGTACCAAATTCATTCCAACCTTCACTGCAGTTTCAGTACAATTTGTGATAAATAGAGATTTAACAAACAACAATATCTCATTTGCTTGCAGTTGTTCAAGGGCCGGATTATTCGCCTAAATCCGAAGGCTCGCCCGATATATTATATATATTTTTTTCTTTTCATCATTTTGTATAGTCATACATTTCACTTGGCATGATACTAAGAATGATGTATCCTACCTTCATCTATTGCCATTTTTTTTGTTCATTTCCAACATTGTGATTGTTAGTTTTCAATTTCAGCACCCTGATTCAGATAAAAGACGGAGTTCTTCGCGGTATGGTAGCACTTCAAGACGAGCTGTAGCATCGAGCAGGCCTAGTGCATCCGGCGAACCACCCAACGATGTTACACAAAACCGACTAGTATCAAGTGGCGGCCGGATGTCTACCACACAAAGAATCCAACTTGCCTTTGAGGCCAAAACATCTAGTCGTGCTGCCCCACTTAGAGGAAGCCCTGATGATCATCCTCTTCGAAGTTTCGAGCTACTCTCAATTAGGAAATGATGGGGAGTAGTTAAACCATTTGCAAGCTATGTTACTCGGACTCGGATGTGAGTGTCCAACACGGATACGTTCAGTTTTTTTTAAGTTTTTTCATGTATTTGGAGGATCTTTGGAGGATCATATCCCCATACTCATGTCCGAATATGCGTCGGATACGGGTGTAGGACACGGATATGTCAAGAAAAATGAAGAGTCGGAGCAACATAGTTTGCAGGCTCTGATGTTTTTAAGAACTTACAATCTCTCTGTTGTATATGGGGATATCAGTAGATTCAATGCCACTACAAGTCTACAACTCATGTCATGTGATTTCCCTTACCAGATTGCCAATCTTTTTTCGAGGATTGTTTTTCACCCGAGAGTTTTATGGTCATTGTAAACATGTTTTAGACAGCATGTAAGAGAATTCATGTATTGGAAATTCAGAATTTTATTCGTCATATTCAACTTGAATAGCTGCATTTAAACACTGTTCATATGTTTTTCCCCTAATCCTGAAAAAGTAAAATTATTAGTTGAATTTTAGTGAAAAGTATAATATTTGTTAGCTATGTTGTTTCGACTCTTATTTTTTTTTTTTAAGTATTCGTGTCCGATACATAGCCGAATATGGATATGAGGATATGATCCTTTAAGAACCCTCTAAATACATGAAAATCTTGAAAAAAAAATTGATCATACCCGTTTCGGACTCATATCTGTGTCCGACACTCGCATCCGAGTCCGAGTAACATAGTTTATTAGACTTATTTGGATTCTATCATGCTGGATTTTTATACGTAAAACATTTGGCGAGTTCACAGTTGTCCAATAACTCGAAACACAGATACTTGTTAAAGATTGTAAATGTTGGGATTTAAATTTTAAATTTGTTAAATATCATCTTTTAAAAGTAATTACATGTTGAATTTTTATATGTAGAATATTTAGCGAGTTCACAGTTGTCCAATAATTTCAAACACAGACACTTTATTTACACATATCAAAGTTAACGAACATATCAAAGTTAACGATTGTAATAATTGGGATTTAAATTTTAAAACTATTAGTTATCTAAACTTGAATAAACTGAAATAAAAGATCAAAAAATTTCAAAAGTTTTGAAAAGGCTTCTTTTCTTATCGAGATTCATGTGGGTTCACTTTATAAAAGCTAAATTGATAGGTGATTTGTGTAATAAATACCTAACTAATCATCAAAACTTTTTTTTTTTCTTAATGAGTGTAGCAATAACTATGTTAGTTAGTATTTAATACATTTTAAACAGGGTAAGTCATTAAATAAAAATTACTCAATTTAGGCTAATAATAACATTAAATGTAATTGTTTCTTAAAATAGTAAAATGTTTACTACCTTATACCAAAAAAAAAAAAAAATACTACCTTATTAGTCCCAACTTTGGATATGTTTAAGTTCTAATTTTTATCTTCTCTTTATAAAAACTAGTATTTGTTATCACATGCATTCGCATGTGAATACTCGTTAGTTTATTTATTTTTGAATATATAATTGTATATTTTAAAAATAAATAAAAATAATAAAATTCATATTAACTAAAATTTTCATGTAAAATTTGTTTCATGTACAAATTATATCAAATTATTATATTATTTTTAATAATGATGCAAAATTAATTATGAAGATAAAAAAAATTTAATTTAAATTTTAACTTTTTATTTATATCAAATAAATTAATTCACTTTTTAAGATTAGTGAAAAATTAAAATTTTTAAGATAAAGCAATTCTACATAAATTTTTAAATTTTTTATTTATTATCAAATTAATCCATTTAACAAAAGTGGTTTAATGAAATTAAACTTCATATTTATAAATTAAATAAATTTTATTAATAATAAAAAATATTTATAATGACAATTTAGAAATATAATGAACAACGATAATTATTTTCATCAATTCAAAAGATTCTCCAGATTCATGTTTTTATATATATATTATAGATATATATTATTATTATGTCATGTTTCAAGAGAATGAATTCTTGTATTGAATTGTGTAAAGAGTCTATACAAGAGTGTCTTATTTATACATGAAAATTCTCACCAACTAAGAAAAGAATAATTACAGTAATAATTACAATATCATAATCGTAATCTGAATTAGATCAGAATAGTAATTTGAATAATATCAAAATCATAATCATAATCCCTAAGATTACTCTAATAACCTAATTACAGTTGACTATACAATTAATACATTAACACCCCCTCAAACTCAAAGTGGTAATGTAGATATCAGCTTGAGTTAGGAAACCAAATCTTGAAAACGGGTAGGAAAATGTGTTTTTGTGAAGATATCAGCTGGTTGATCCAAGGAAGACACAAAAGTTAGATGAATAGTTCATTGTGTAACATGATGACGGATAAAATGACAGTCAATCTCAATATGTTTGGTGCATTCATGAAACACATTGTTATGGGCAATCTAAATGGCAGTACGATTATCACAGTGAAGTTGGGTGCCAGAAGATAAGGAAATACCGATATCAGCAAGTAATTGGCGAAGCCATAGTAACTCTGAAGTAGCATCAGCAAGAGCACGGTATTCAGATTCAGTACTGGATCGAGCAATAACAGTTTCTTTCTTGCTTCGCCAAGAGATGAGAGAGTCTCCTAGGAAGAAATAATATCCAGTAGTGGAACGATGATTTGTAGGATCTCTTTCCCAATCAACATTAGAATACCCCGATAGTACCAAATATGTATAGGCAGAGAAGTGAAGCCCGTGAAACAATGTACCTTTGATATATCGAAGAATCCGAAGAACAGCTGAAAAATGAATGGATCGAGGAGCGACCATAAATTGGCTAACAAGATGAACAGCATAAGCAATATTAAGCCGAATCACTGTAAGATAGACCAAACTTTCAATGAGTTGACGATATAATGTAGGGTCAGTGAGTAATGTACCATCCATTGGAGTAATTTTAACATTAGCTTCCAACGGAGTAGAGACAGTTTTACTGTCAGTAATACCAGCTCTATAAAGCAAATCAGAAGCATATTTAGTCTGAGAGAGATAATAGCTATCAGAATTAGAAGATACCTCAAGCCCCAATAAATAGTTAAGAGAACCAAAATCCTTCATTTCAAACTGCATATGAAGAAACTCCTTTAATTCAGCAATGCAAGACTGGTCATCACCAGTGATAATCATATCATCCACATATAGCAAAAGTAGAACAATACCATGACTTGTTTGTCGAATGAATAATGCTGAATCATGAGGATTAGAAGTAAAACCAAGTTGTACAATGGTCGAACTGAATTTTGCAAACCAAGCTCTGGGTGCCTGTTTCAAACATATAAGGTCTTTTGAAGCTTACAAACAGTATGAGGAGGATGAGGATAACCAGGTGGGGGTACCTTATATACTTCTTTCTGTAGTTCACCATTGAGAAAAGCATTTTTAACATCCATCTGAAGAAGTTTCCACTGTTTAACAGCGGCAATGGCTAATAAACTACGCATAAAAGTAATCCGAGCCACTAGAGCAAAGCTTTTCTCATAATTGATCCCATATTCTTGTTTATACCCCTTGGCTATAAGACGAGCTTTGTACCTTTCAATAGAACCATCAGAACGAGTTTTGATTTGGTAGACCCATTTGCAACCAACAGTAGTCTTGCCATGAGGAAGATCAACTAAATCCCAAGTATGAGTTTTCTCAAGAGCCTGAAGTTCTTCAGCCATAGCTTGCTGCCAATCAGAGTCAGTACTAGCCTTACGATAAGATTGAGGTTCATGCAAGTTAACAATAGCAGAAAAGCAATGATAGTCATTAAGATGATGGGAATTTCTCTTACCCGGATAGACCGACGAGGAGCAGGTACATTATCAACAATCGAATCAGATTTAACAGGAACAGGAGCAAGAGTATAAGCTTGATTTGGCTCATCAGATGTAGGTGTCTCTGAACTGGGAAATAACTCAATAGATGAATCAGTAAAGAACTGAGAGGAAGTGGAAAAGAAGAATGAAACTTGGACAAAGAAGATAACATAATATCCTTCCAAAAAATGACATGTCTAAAGATTCGTAATCTATTAGAAATAGGATTCCAACAACGATAACCTTTGTGTTCAATCCCATAGCCAAGAAAACAACAAAGATAAACACGTGGTTCCAACTTATTGTATTCATGTGGTTGAAGTAGAATAAAACTGACAGACCCAAAAGGTTTAAGAGCAGAATAATCATGAACTTTACCAAACAGAAGTTTAAAAGGAGAGAGATTATGAAGAATCTGAGTTGGAGTACGATTTATTGTATGCACAACTGTTAAGGCAGCCTCACCCCAAAATTTTTCAGGACAGTTGGCAGAAAGAAGAAGAGCACGTACGAAATCAAGAATGTGACGGTGTTTACGTTATGCTCTACCATTCTGCTGAGATGTACGAGGACAAGACCGTTGAACTAAGGTACCCTGTTGATCAAGGAACTGAAGAAGAGAAGTTTCTTTATATTCCATGGCATTATCAGTTCGAAGTGTTTTAATGATAGAGGAAAACTGGGTTTTAATCATGGTGTCATATTTAATGTATATTTGGGGTAACTTAGATTGCTGTTTAAAGAAATAAATCCATGTGAATCGAGAATAATCATCAATAAATATAACAAAATATTGAAAACCATTGACTGATGAAATAGGGGAAGGACTCCAAATGTCTGAATGGACAATATCAAAAGAAGACTGAGAAATAAAATGACTATTATTAAAAGACAAAGCTGGCTGTTTAGCAAGTTGACAGTACAAACAATTAAAAGACTCAAATTTAGTAGATCCTAATAACCCACGAGAGACCCGATGACGTAATTTACTTGCGGAAGCATGACCAAGATGAAGATGCCACTTGTATAAGGAAGAATCAATTGTGGCAGCGAATACTTGTTTAATAGAAAAATGAAGAGAGACAAGCTCAAATAAGCGTCTTGTCTTGCATCCCGTCCTAAGAAACTTCCCCGTTTGTGAATCTTGTACCTGACAACCAGAAGAAGAAAAGATAACAGTGAGACCAATATCACATAACTGTCCTACAGAACGAAGATTTAAGGCTAAAGTGGGAACACAATAGGTATGAGGAAAACTAAGGTGTGTATCAGAAACATGACCAATATGGGTGATATGCATTTTTGTATCATTACCAGTATGATAGGAGGAAGACAGGTGGTGAACATTTTAGTAGAGAAAATAGAAGAATCAGGAGTCATATGGTTACAACATGCAGAATCAAGAAGCCAAGAAGAATTACCCGAGGTGACAGAGAGTGCAGTGTTAGAAGAAGAACTGAAAGATATAACCTGTTTGAAAAGAGCCTCAAGATCATTAATAATGAGACTAGTATTACCCTCAGGAGCAGCAGCAGCAATGGATGAGGAAGATCTGGATGTAGAAAACTTTTCTTGAATTTTAGGGTTCCCCTCCCTAGATCATGATGTGCGCCTAGGACAATTATCAATAATATGGCCAGTCTCATGACAGTAGTAGCATTGTTGGACAATTTGAAAGAATATGGCCAGTTTTACTACAAAATTTACAAAACTTGTCGTCTGATCTTTGAAATGAAGAATATGGTTTCTGGTATATTGGCTTCTGATATGATGGCTTTTGGTAAGATGGTTTTGGTCTCTGGTAAAGAGGCTTGGAATGAGTTGCAAGAGCAACTTCAGGCTGTGACTTTTCATCGAGTCCAAGGCGAGTTTTTTCAAATAGAATCTCATGAATAGCAGTATCTAATGATGGAAGTGGATTTCGATATAACAGTGAGGCCCTGACAGATTCATATTCTAGACGAAGAGCCATGAGCACCTGAATAAGATGAAGATGATCTTCACTGATCTTGGCTTGAGTAAGCTGATTCCATAAAGGCTGAACATTAGCTAGAAAGACATTCACTGATTGACCAAGTTCTTGTTTGAGATTATGAAGAGTTGTCCACAATTGGTAACAAAGAGTGAGTCCAGAAGTTTTATACCGGATGGTCAGAAAATCCCAAATCTCTTTTGCTGTCTCAAAATCAGCAAACTAAACATGAATGTCTTCAATAGAAGTGTTGTTAAACCATGTTATGGTTTGATGGTTTTTGCTATCCCAGTCTTCAAGACGATCTACAAATTTTTCCTTCAATTCATCAATTGCGTGGGACGACTGAACAATATCTCCAGTGATAATGTGCCATAGTTTTCGTCCAATCAGAAAACTTTTCATTTCTTGAACCCAAAGATTATAATTGGATCCATCGAGAACAGTGGTAATTGGTCTAAAAAATCAGATTTCTCTATTTTAGAAGCAAAATTAGCAAAAACGGAGGCTGAAATCGAAATCAGGACATCAAAATTAGCTAGAAAGATGGTCTGTAAAAAATGATGACGTGACAGTGGTGACATGGCAGGGTGATATGGCAAGGCAACGTGGTAGTGATGTTGTGGCAGGGTATTGATGTGACACGTGGTAGGGTGATGTGGCAGGGCAATGATGACGTGGTAGGATACTGGTGTGACACATGGCAGGCAGTAATTGACTGGGTTGTGTTTTGGTCAACACCACTCGCAGAAGGGAGATTTTGGCCGAAAAACTTTAACTAGAGAATGTGGGCGTGTGCGAGCTCGGATTCAGGTGTGGTTGACAGCGATGGAAAGAGGGGATCACAAGAAGTCTTTTAGTGGTGGAGGTGTCGATGTTGGGTGTCGAGAAGTGTAGGAAAAGTTGACGAAATTTGAGATTTTAGATCGGAGAGTGCAAGAGTTTTAAGAGGTTTCGGACGACGAAAATTTACCAGAATTATCGTATTGAGATGGGGGATAGGTATATGGGGTGGTGTAGGTGAAGATGATGTTTATCTCAAATTTTGCTAAGACACAAATCCCTAAGCAGGGTTTCAGGCAGATCCCAAAGTAGGATTTCAGATAGAAACTAGACCGAAAAGCTCTGATACCATGTTTCAATAGAAAGAATTTTTGCATTGAATTGTGTAAAGAGTCTATACACGAGTGCCCTATTTATACATGAGAGTTCTCACCAACTAAGGAAAGAATAACTACAGTAATAATTACAATATCAGAATCGTAATCTGAATAATATCATAATCGTAATCATAATCCCTAAGATTACTCTAATAACCTAATTACAGTTGACTATACAATTAACACATTAACATGTCTGATATCTATCATAGCTAAAAGTTTAAAATTAGGTCAATCATCAAACAAGCAGGTCATTTATCAGAGGAGAACAATTCCAATCATTGTCAACTGTACAAAATCTCAAACCCTATGTCAAATATTTTTATTCTCGGTAACTTTTATTCTTCATAGCTCTTTTTCTGTTTTCTCTTCGAATACTTATTGATTTAAATATCGAAATACATCTCGTAATTCAAACTCCTACTTTCCTTTTAACTGTTTGGTACATTTTGAAAAATACTCCTTACTTTCAAACTGATTTTTTTCTCGAGTTTTTTTTTTTCTTACAATCTAAAAATCCTTCGACAATTATTAAGGCATTTCTTAAAAATGAATAAACGTTACATCTCATGATTTAAAATGTTATTAGTAAGCCAATTTTATGAGATACAATATTTTTTTTTTATGATGTAAAAAGTTTGAGTAACTTTTTTAATACATCACAAATAATTTAATAAAAAATATTTCTAGTAATATATATTTTTAGTTAAAATATTAGTAGTTATTCTTTTCATAATATAAAATATATGAAATAAAATTAAACTTTTTTTCTTTACTATTATACCGGCTAGATTTGTTCATGATTGGGAATGGAAATTCTCCATCCCCATTTTTCTACCACTATTCGTGCCCTCACTCTCGTAACGAGTTGCTAGTTCGTTTTTTGGCGTCGCTTTCTTCCTCGTTTGTTTTCAACTGTTTAACGGGACTACGAAATACAAATACGATCGATTGGTATTTTACTGGTGATCGAATATGCGAATTCCACAATATCATCTTTTATTTGCATCCGTGTTTGTATCCCTTTTTTTTCGAGCGAAATCGATTTTTTTATTAGATAAAAATTCTTGTCAAACATTAAAAACAAACAGGTACGAAAAGAATAAAAAAAAATGGACGCGAGACTCGTTGAGCACGGATAGGGGCATGGAAATGGGGTATAGAATTTGGATTCGCTGACAAAATTATGTTTAGGGAAAAAAATCTAAATTTATGAATAATAATTCAAATTTAACTGAATTAACTCGAATTATTAAAAAAAAAAAAATTCGATTCAATTCAATTCGATTCGAATAATTGCATATTCGAATAATTGCACGATCTAATAGACTGTAGCAGTTCCTGTGTGTCGGTGTGTCCACGTTTACACCGACAAACAAAGAATATGAAGACAAAAGAGACACGGACAAACTCACTCTTCTTGTAAGAAAGCAACTAAGAAAGTGTTTTAAACAGATAGGGACGTATCTGACTTTTTGCCTCTCTACAAAATACGTTATAATCCCATTTCCTATTTCTTTCTTTTAAAATTTCTAAAAATCTTCATCTTTGAAAACTTGAAAAAGAATTTTGTTATTTTGTACCCTTTTTGAGATTTTGTGTGCTTTGTTCACTGTAGCGAACGAGAGAGAGAGAGAAAGATGGAGAGTGGGAAGAAAGCAGAAGCAGGGCCATCATCAATTGCTGTTAGCGAGGGGAAGCAAGAGAGAGAACAAAGGGAAATGGCTGAGAAACCATTAGCCGTTGAAGTTTGTGATGATCATGAAGAAGAAGATGATAATAATAAGGAAGATGTTGATGGAGCTTTGGCTGGTTTTGTTCCTGGACCTCTTGTTTCTCTCAAGGAACAGATTGAGAAAGACAAGGTCTTTTTTTTCTCTTTTTCTCTTTGTTAACAAAAAAAGTTTGATTCTTTTCATTTCTAAACTTGCTTCCATATGTGACTTTTGTTTGGGATTTTTTACTTAAGTTCTTTCTTGGCCTTGAATTCCTTAATGGATTTAAACTCCTGGAAATTTGTTGATTATATATGGTGCTGTTTGGTTGGGCAGAAAAAGTTGGAAAATATATATTATATATGCTAATCTAATAATTCTATCTGAACCTAATGTAGTTTAGTTTATAGGTTTAGTTATGTATCCTTGCTCTAACATATGACTTGGTTCTTGTGATCTGGTTTTTTTTACATCTTTTAGTCTAGCGAAATTCATTTACTGGATGTTTTTCTATTGCTCTTTGTTGGTTTCTGGATTTTATATTTAATAGTTGAAATGTATGTTGATCTTCTCTACTGTCAATTGGGGAAATTTAAGTTTAGTATTTCTAAAACACTTTATGTTTTTTTTCTTCTATTTCCTTAGGTTTGCAGTATCTAGATTTAGTTCAATCTGTTTTCATGTACTGGTTTCGTTTTTAACTTTCCTTCAATAATGCTATATCAAATTTTCATGACCTTTGCTTATGGCTTTGGTCACTAGCTTATGTTGATCCGACTCTTCATTTTTCTTAAAATACCCGTGTCCGACCCATATCCAGACATGGATATAAGATATGACCCTCCAAAGACCTTCTAAATACATGGAAAAACTTTTTTTAAAAATTGAAAATGCTCACACGTACCCATATCCGAAACTCACACCCAAGTCCGAGTAACATAGGTCTTTAGCACCTCTTGAAGGTACTTTGATGCTGAACAAACAAGTGACTTCTTGTTGATTGATAGCTACCTATTTGGGGGCTCTCAATTCATTTTGGAACTTAATTATATGCTCTTGTAGGATGATGACAGCTTAAGGAGATGGAAGGAGAAGCTTCTTGGTTGTGTTGAAGGAGATCTAAATGGTATCAATTGAGTGCCTTCTATTTTCGGCTTTTATGCAATCATCTCGATTTATCTTGTACCATGTTTCAAGTTAATTTTATGTTAATGTTTTTTATTTTCTGATTTGCTAGACCAAATGGAACCTGAAGTCAAATTTCACTCCATAGGAATTATTTCTGATGATCTTGGGGAAGTTAATTATCCCTTGCCAATTGATAGGAACGGGAAAGGTCTTCTCCTGTTTACCCTCAAGGAAGGATCTCGATATCAGCTTAAGTTAACATTCAGTGTTATGCACAACATCGTTTCGGGCTTAACCTACTCCAACACAGTGTGGAAGTCGGGTCTTCAAGGTGAAGATCAATCTTCTTTTTTCTGTTTCCATTTAAGGGGCATTAATTATGTGCCTAACATGGTAACTGCAGCTGACATTGTATAACTCTGTCTGCATAGCATAAATTTGATACGGGAGTTTGGGTTAGTGAGTGGCGGAGTGCTGTATAGCTATGTTATTCGAACTCGGGTGTGAGTGTCGGATATGGGTATGTTCAATTTTTTCTAAGTTTTTTCATGTATTTGGAGGGTCATATCACAATACCCATGTCCGGATAGATGTCGGACATGGGTACTTCAAGAAAAATGAAGAGTCAGAGCAACATAGCTGTATAATCCTCTTTGATTACTGGTGGAATACACATCTTGTATTCTGCTAGTGTTTTTCCTTCCAAAGAAGCAATCAAGAATCCAAAGCTCTTGATAGACTTACTAGCATGCATAGGCTCTTCTGATTGTGCTTTTCATTGTAGGTCAAGTTGGTGAAGCTTTAATGTGATATTGCTTAAATCTATGTTGCTCCGATTCTTATTTTTCTTATTGTACTCGTGTCCGATGTATATTCGGACATGGGTATAGGGATATGACTCTCCAAAGATCCTTCAAATACATGTAAAAACTTAGAAAAACTGAACATACCCGTGTAGGACACATACCCGTATCCGACACTCACACCCGAGTCCAAGTAATATAGGCTTAAATGGCCATTACGCATTTATTTATTTATTATCGTATATTATCTAGATTATCAGCCTGTGTGGCTCATCGTAAACTCTAATAAATCATGCTTTCATAATAACTGTTGTTTTACCGAGTGCGGGTTTTATTTAAATTTATGGTTCTCTTGTCAGTTGATCAAAACAAAGGAATGCTCGGCACTTTTGCTCCTCAGCGCGAACCATATGTGCACATTTTGGATGAAGAGACTACACCATCTGGGGTGTTGGCTAGGGGAATTTACTCTGCAAAGCTTAAGGTATGTATATTTGGATGCATGCGGCCTGAAATTAATGCCTAAATGCACGTATAAAGCAAGATTACGGTGTTTAGCAACAGATTTCATTTTTCTCGACACGTTTTTTTTTCACACTGATTGAAAGTTACGATCATTAAAGTCGAATTATTTATAACATGGATAGTTTATATCTCTTGATTAAAAGAGAATGTAAGGTTATTTAACAACTAGATTGGCTGTAAACTGATAAAGTTCATCTTGGTGTTAAATCAGACATATTGATACTTAAATAACTTCAAACATAGTTTCATGAACATGGGGGAAAACAAATTATGTCGCTCCAAGCTAATATTATGTCAATGTTGGCAATACATGTAGAAAGTGGAGCCAATATCTGTAACAGACAAGACCAAGGAATTAGTGCTTCTTTTCTATGTTGCTCCGATTTTTCATTTTTTTTGAAGTACCCGTGTCCGACACCCATGTCCAATAGACATGGGTATGGGGATATGGCCCTCCAAGTACTCTCCAAATACGTGGAAAAACTTATAAAAAATTGAACATACTCGTGTCGGATACATACCCGTATCCGACACTCACACCCGAGTCCGAATAACATAGCTTCATTTTGTGTATAAATATTGGTAATTAGCAATAGTTTTGTTAAAGGTCCTATTCAGGCCATGTAATTTCTTGTTTTTGTCTTTGAAAACTGCTGTTAGGAGGTGTTTGTCGAATCTCCTTTGTGTAACTTTACTTGTGGAAACTTTACTCGGATTCGGATATGAGTGTCGGATATGGGTATGTGTACGACACGGGTATATTCAATTTTTTCTAAGTTTTTTCACGTATTTGGAAGGTCTTTGAAGGGTTATATCCCCATACCCATGTCTGGATATGCATCGGATACGGATACTTCAAGAAAAATGAAGAGTCGGAGCAATATAGCATCAAATAATTAGCATGTGATTAAACCAGCTTTCAACGGTTAAAGTACCTACGAAGTCTCTGTACTATACCATCTAATGCAAATTAGTCCTTCTACTATAAACTGAGTAATCTAGACCTATACTTTTAAAATTGAAGCAAAAAGATAAAATCACTAACTAGTGTAACAAAAACTATTAAAAAAGATGACGTGACATTTAACCTTATATTTATTTGATGGCGTGTACCAATAAAATATATTATTTAAGCTGACGTGGATAAAATAACAAACTAAGTTGGCAAAAAATAATTTGATGTGGCATTTTTGGTAATTTCGTTTGTTATTTTTTCCACGTCAGTTTAAAATAATATATTTTATTGGTGTCACGTCAGCATTTGACATTCACGTCATCAAATAAACACAAAGTTAAATGTCACGTCAGTTTTTTTAACAGTTTTTGTTACACTAGTCAGTGATTTTACTTTTTTTCTTCAGTTTTAAAGTACAAGGATTAAAGTACCCAATTTTATAATAGAGAGACTAATTTACATTAAATGATATAGTACAAGGACTTCCTAGGTACTTTGACTCTTTAGCATATTGCATTTTCTTTTCATGTTTTCGTAAAATAATGATCGTAACGTATTTCACGCGTCCTTGCAGTTCGAAGATGATGACAGAAGATGTCACATGGAACTCAAATACTCCTTTGAGATAAAGAAGAGCAGGTAGCCAAGTTTTCAAAGAGTGTTTTTTTTTTTTTTTTTTTTTTCTTGTTTTCTCCCTATTCATTTTCTATTTCATGGAAACTTCATACATGTTTGTGGAGTTATCAATTGGACAAATCTTCAGGTAGAGTTAAATGTTATTAATATTGTTTTTGTTGTGGCTTCTAAAACTAGGGTACTCCTAGCAATTTCCCTTCCATTGCCTCTTCTTGCCATGAATTTGTAAGAACAATAGTCCTTTTCTTAGGCTAAATCTATGGATGGCTGGCAATAAGACCTAGCAATTTTGGATACAACATGGTTACACGAATACGATACGAGAAAAATAACTAAAACACGACGTGACACGAAAAAATAATATGAATACACAAACGTGTCAAAATTTATAAAAAATAAATTATTAATGTGTTAATATTTATATAAATAATATAATATTTTAAACACGATTAAGATAAAAAAAAATAATATGAATACGTTACAAATATACGGATCTAGTTGGCGCGCATAATATAGTAGGTTTGGAGAACAGACTGCACACTAAACTTGAAGCTGGAGCCGCCTGGAAAAGAGAGATCACCCCCTGCTAGCAAACATACTAAAAGAAACAAAGCCAATATATTTTATTTTGGCCATTCCAGTATGCCAGTGCTAAAACTTGAACTACTGAAGTATAAAAGCTATAAACATTATAGTAAAATAAAGGAAATGTTTGGACATGGGAGCATGATTGAAAAAATTGGACCGGATTGGCTGGTTGGATATGTTCAACTAGGAATCGGTGGCTTGTTTTGTTCGGTATATATCTTAAAACCATAAATCTATTGGACCGGTGAAAAACTGGTTTATATTTATTTTCTATTTTTCTATTTTTTTTAAATGATTGAATTTGAATTTTTAACTTTTTAATTTTATATTAAAGATTGTATCATTAAATCAAATATATATACTTTTATTAATTACACTGATAAAAAAAAAAAAAAAAACTAAATTGCATTGCTTGCTTATTCTGTTCAAATTGAAAGAAGAATTCTTCTTCATCTTTGTAGTATGATTTGTAGATGGCTTTCCATAAATAGCTTGATGCAGAACTGCAGTGAGAATCTCAATTTTTAATTCAATTTCGAGAGGAAAATGAGTGGAATAATGTAATTGGACTTTAATTATTTGATCAAATCAAATTCGATCAAGCCATTTAAACATCATTTTTGTCTTATTATCATCAAGAATCCAATTTATTACTGCAATTAAGACTATATTAGCTAATTACTAGTTAAATATCCATTAAAATTTCACAACTTCACAATACAAGGCAATGGTGATTGCAAACAAATACTGGTCTACTGACCTATGTCATCTCGATATGTCCGACACATTCGGATATGAATATGATCCTTCAAATATATAATAAAACTTAAAAAAAAAAAATGAAAATACCCATTTCGAACAGGTCTGTATCTAACACTTCATACTCGAGTCCGGTTAACACAAAAATTCAAGAACTTTTCATACGTAATCCCAAAACTGTTCGAGTTAACCTCTAAGGCAAAAGGTTAACACCTTTACATTGAAAAGAGGTTGATGTCAATGGTATAATATCAATCCAGCATCTTTTACAAGATGTATTTCAATCCATGAAGAAATCTGTAGCTCAGATGAATCACAACTATTCAAGGAAAACACCATCAGACGCTTGGTAAGTAGTATTCTTGTCTTCCATTAGAATCAAAATCTAGACGACATTAGTAAACAGGAATGAAAATATAATAGTGTGTTTATCCTACCACCGGTTTCAGCCTTCAGGATTAAGAAGTTATAATATGAGATGCCTCACCAACAAAGAATTGGCTACAAATATGTTGTATCAACTGTAATTCGAAGAGGGATCCAAGGAAGAACTCTGCAGTCTGCAAAGGATGCCAACCGTAAAACTAAACTTGCTTATGGGGCTACAGATGAATACCTGGGGCAACAAAAATTAAAAAATAAGGTTCAAAAGCACAAGTGATGTATAATAAACTATGTTACTTGGATACTGGTATGTTCAACTTTTTCTAAGATTTTCATGTATTTGGAAGATCTTTAGAAGATCATATCCCCATATCCATGTCCGGATATACGTCGGACACGGATACTTCACGAATAATGAAGAGTCAGAGCATCATAGATAAAAAAGATCAACCCTTTCTGAAATTGCTATGTGTTTTAACACTCAAGTTTTCAAGGAGAGGAGCTGACATGAAGAACTGAAGAAATTTAGTTACAGATTTTCCACGCAAAATGAAACATAACAGAAGGGAGTATGCAGAATGACAGATAGGGTAATCACTTTATCTGGTATTCCATGATTTGTATCTGCACATGGGTTCTTTTATGTAGCTTTTGGAATGAGAAATCACAACTTCAATGAAGTTATCAACAATGAGAAATTAAAAATATTAGAAAACTGAATAACCAACCATGTTTCAACCTTTCATTTGAACTTTTACTTATGTTGCTCGGACTCTTCATTTTCTTGAAGTACCCGTGATCGACACCCATGTCCGACGCATATCCGGACATGGGTATGGAAATATGATCCCCCCAATGACCCTCCAAATACATGAAAAAACTTAGAATAAATCGAACATACCCGTGTCTGACACTTACATCCGAGTCCGAGTAACATAGACTTTTACTATGTGATTCCAGTTTTTCACCAAGAAAGAATTAAAATTTAGACCTAAAATACATCTTCAAAGGAAATAATAAAGTAAATCACTTTAGAATGCCAACTATAAACCAAGTGAACAGCTAAGTAATATTAACAAAGTTATCAAACCGTGGAACCAAATTCCTCAATAGAAGCAATAGCATGCGGATTTGGGCTAAAGGCAAAATATAGCAATAAAAATGACCAAGTCAAAGCAGGTCAGAAAAGTATTAATACTGTCAAAGAGGGAACTATAGCCATATAGTAGAGCATTAGTAGTAAACTTTGTAGAACTTAAGCGATGCATCTGATCTTATTTCCTGATTCTACCATTTGCAAATTATTATCAAGCCCAGAGGCCAATTTTAAATTTTAGTTAGATGGAGAAGAAACAATAGGTTAGCCTACCTTCTACTCTATACATAATGCAGGAGTGTATCAGCCGAAGAATTCTTTAACCTACAGCTCTGTCCCAAATGAACATCACCGAAGACATACCTACATCACCATACATCAGGTAATAACAATCATAAATAACTTGGGAAGAGGAGGAAGAGACGGAAATAAAAATAAAATATGGAACCTGTATTCACAGTATTCAGGCCATGCGCACCGAGCTTTTCCATAATCCCAGTAGCAGTCCTCATCCCTCAAGGGCCCGCGCTTAGCTATCAGCATTATCATAAGTTAGTAAAACTCAATTTAAACTTTGAGAAAAAGAAGTAAAACAGTACACCAAGTTTCACCTTTTGTAACAAAATTGGACGTTGCATCAACATGAATATCATGCCAAATCTGGAGCCATAACTCTCGCATTAGAACCGGTGATCTAACTATGTTCCTGTGATTTGCTACATGAAGATGACATCAGTTTAATCCACTTGTAGTGATAAGGTGAAAGTCAAAGAATGTTTAACATTGTTAACTCCTATGTTACTCGGACTCGGGTGTGTTGGACACGGGTATGTTTGATTTATTCTAAGTTTTTTCATGTATTTGGAGGGTTCTTGGGGGATCATATCCCCATACCCATGTCCAGATATGTCTCAGACATGAGTGTCGGATATGGGTACTTCAAGAAAAATGAAGAGTCGGAGCAACATAGGTTAACTCCATTTTCTTGTAAAAGAAATTGCAGAAAAGTTGAAAGAGCACAGCTTAATTCAACTACACAGCATAGCACAAAATGGTCTACATGACTCTCCTCGACATAGAGAAACAGGAAATACAAAATAAACAAGCTAAGTAACTAAACCATGAATGGAAGAAAAGCTTTTCAATTAAATGGTTTTGAATATTTATTTGATTGTCTTTTAGCAAGAATCAAGAAGAGGTGCTTCCTAATTACCATACCTCTGATTTTTATAGATTATGCTGGAAGTAAATCAGTTGAAAGAAATTTATCGAAAACTAGTGAGAACCACTTTTTATAAGATCTCTAATTGGATGTCAGCAGAGAACCATGAGAACCATAATGCTGGGCTATTTAAGATTCTCAAACAGCACAGTAGCAATGCAATTAAGTTCAAAATAATTTGAAGTCATAGTTCTATGAAAACCATTTATTGAGAAAAGCATTCGAGGTTATGTCAAGCACCTTTATCAAGCTCCCAAACTGCTGTCCTCTTTCCTGGAATGCTTTCAGAGTCTTCATAATAGGTTATGTATTTGACTCTAGGTGACCTTGTCATATTGGGAACTATATCTTCTTCATAATGATGCTCAACATTCAACTCCACTTGTACATCTGACCCATCATGCTCTGACTACAATATGCAGAAGAAAGTTTACTATTTCAAACTCTCATAAAATACGTCATTTTGGATATAGAATATTAAAACCATAGCAAACAAACCCTCTAACGTAGCAATATCAGATGGATAGTGCTTCATATATTTTACCTATTCACTGCATGAATGAACTACTCTTTTTTTATTATACAAATGGACTGAGAGAAACAAATATGTTATACAGCTAAACTCATATAGTTGCTCCGACTCTTCATTGTTCTTGAAGTACCCGTGTCCGACGCATATAAGGACATGGGTATGGGATATGATCCTCCAAGGACCCTCCAAATACATGGAAACCTTACAAAAAAATGAATATACCCGTTTCGGACACATACCCGAGTCCGACACTAACACCCGAGTCCGAGTAACATAGCATCAAACTAACCACAAAACTAGCAATCAGATATGTATGATGCATTGGATATCCAAAAGATTGAAAGCTTTTCAAAATTATCAAAAAAATAAAACATATGCAGGTGCTTGTATCCACAAGATTTACTAAATTGACCAAGAATACCTGTGGAGTTCTTGTTATATTCACTCTGGACCCAAGCCAGTTCTTGCACCAAGATAGGGAATGATACGGTACCTGTCACGATTATGGGTATGTTATATAAGCGTTAGACCTGTAACTATACAACGTAGATCAGCAACTGTAATCTAGTAGCACAGATTCTTGATGCATGTGAAGATTGAAAAAGAATGATGTAATGGTTACTGAGCTCACCGTCTCATCTCCACTTGCAGCTCCTGGATTCCCTTCAACCTGATTCCCTGACCTACAAGAACAAGTGCAATGCTATTTAAAAGTAAAATCTAAAGAGATCAAATAATTTTTCCCATATTTATTACTACTGGAACTGCTTTACCTCATTTACAATAAATAATAATTATGGGTAGAGCTGTTTTAATATTAAATATAGGGAAAGCGATGTTGTTTCAATATAAGCTATGCATATATGCTGTTAAATAGATTAATTGATCAAGTGGATGATACTTACCGCGAGAAAAGTGATCCTTCAATTTCATAGATGACATCTGTAATTATCCAATTATCAGGGTAAGGTTTGCCGCTTGGTGCAAAATAATAACCAACCTGCTAGCATTATCATTCAACACAATGTAGTCATAAAAATTAACCACAATAAGTAATAAAAAAGCAACCATGATATGTAATTATAGTGCTTTTCCCCTTTTGTCAAAGTTATCATTCAAACAGCGTTTAAGGGGTTCTTAATGCATAGCAATGGGTTCAAACATGAACATAATTAGAATTTATATTCACAATGAACCATACCTCGGTCCTTGAATCTATTCCATAGATACAGAAAACATTCTTAATAGGTGGTCTATCCCATGGTGTAAGAGGATTCAGGACAGGATCATCATGATATAACCTGAAAAATACAGCATTGAAACAAAGACTAGTCAAAATAAAGAAGTAGATATTACATGATTCATATTAATTAAACTTTTAGGAAAATCATTATTCAAACAAATAGATGAATCATGAAAGTACTATGATAAGTTACAATTAAAAATAGAAAATTCAGTTTGTCAAGTATCAGCCAACTATGAGAAACAACCACAGATTCTGAAAGAAAACATTTGGAAAGCATCTGTGACTGGTCTTCAGTGCAAGAAGATAGGTCACTGGCAAATTGGGTGAATGTCCATTTAACATTAGTAAGTTATGACAATTGACAAGCCTACTTATGTGACAGTTCCATGCAAAACCACTCTTGTTGCATCTGCACATAATTTTAATTAGTACATGTGATTCATGACTCTTGATGATGAAAGTACTATGTTAAGTATTAGCATGTCAACAATCGACCAACATTAAGAAGCCATCATAGATTGTTAAAAATATTTGAAAGTATCATAGCTTGTAAAAAATATATTTAAAACTATCATAGATTGTGAAAAATATTTGGGAAGCGTCTATGACTGTCGGTCTTCAGTGTATATGAATAGGCAAACAAAACTTGGTAAATGACTATTTATATGTTATGAAAAGCCTAAGCATGTGATAGTTCCATGCCTAACCACCTTTTCTGCAGCTTCACGTTATTTTTTAAAGCAGAATGCTGCTCAAGACTCTCAATAATGAAATTTTGAATGAAAAGCCACATCATATATCAGAAATTGCACCTACAACATAGGACTATATGCATGATAAATTAGATGCCATTTAAGCAAATTTATGCTGAAAGAAGATTAAGACTCCACAATTGGAGTGAAAAGGCTTCTATTATGAATGTCCACCACTGACAATAAAATTGACAAACATCATTCTTAGAATCAATTATGTCTATATCACCCAACAGTGACACAGATATAGACATCTAATATAATGACCTATAAAAAGGTAACCATAACTTTCTCAAATGGCATAAAGTTTGTGAGAATACCCACTTTTTCAGTTGGTGAAAGACCCTTTTGCTATCTGAATCATAATCCTCTATAGCTTTGAAAAAGGTCCCATCTGATATTTCACGAGCTGAAAATGACAACTGTGTCGGGAGTCCACATTCCATGCTAGACAAGTTGGTCTGGGCAAACTCTGAAACTGATGGATAGGCATCAAACCCTGTCATAGAAGACATTGATGTTAGCATTATAGCAATTACCTACATGTCACCAAAATAAATAAATAAAAGAACAACTGATTCCAAAGCCTTACCACGGATTGAAGGAATTTCAATGTTGATTATATTAGTTGGAAATCCAGAGTAGTTTGACTGAAATTCCTCTTGCTCACATTGATAGGTATGATGACCCTTCCTGATTCCACCAGAAAAATGCTTCAAATACATGCCATCTGACCTACAATACTTCGAAAATGGCATCATCCACAATGAAGAACCAAATGAATTGAACATCAATCGAGCTGTTCCCTGATACCATGCCAAAATATACAGTAAACATATATTAAAACATGTACCAAAATCTAACAATATTGTTAATCCCCACATTTTACAAGCCAATGAAAGTCAGTAACTGCAGTTGATTGATATAGATCTCATCCCAGTAGTGCAAGTTACTTTGGTTCATTCAAGACATTAAAATCAAACTGAGGACATAAGGACTTGAAAAGAAATTAAGGAATTCCATTGCCAATTTGCCATTCTTACATATGCTGTAAGTGTAAGGAACATCAATAGCTTATCTGCTAGGCATAAATGTTTTTAATATCTTGAATTTGCTCTAGTACCATTGAATTTAATTTTTTCATTATTGCATTACTTGACCTGTTTTGTGGATATCATTGGAAATGATTCAGGTGGTTTTAAGGTTTCAACCGCCTGTATCGCATTGGAAATCTATAAGAACTTGACATTGGCTTCTACCAGGGCTGCCTACAGTTACCTTTCATTGACTGTGACTGCAAATTTATTTGTTACAAGGTTCTACCACAAGTTTCATCTTCATATGCTATTTCCTTAAAGATAGTCCTTCAAGGGGACTAGTTTCAAAAAGTCATATGATATACTCCAGAGCCAAAAAATAAAGAGTAGATGCAAGAGAATAACAGCTTGGAGTATTATGTCTTATGATATACTTCAAAGCATAAAGATCTATATTCCCATATTGAATATCCATTACTAATTCCATATGCATGCTCGTTAATTAGTTTCCACTTGAACATGTAAACAAAAGCTGTTAAAGAAGCTCACGCAGGAAGCATTGCTTTAAAAGAGAGAAAAAGTAGAAAGGTAACCTCAGAAACAGGAAGGCCAAATGTGTTTCCAGAAAGTGTTCCTTTGACCGTCTCAATTGCGCCAAGAAGAGGAGCTCCTAGATTTAAAAAAAAAAAAAAACAGAACGAAGCCAAAGAAATGGCAGACATGACTAGTTGACTACCCCAGGAAAAACATCTTGTGTAAAGGATTTGATGCAAAAGATCATACCCACAGCAAAATAGGCATAAATATGATCATCCAACCATTGGATGTACTGTTTTGGTGCAATTTCTAGCTTTAACCACTCCAAGAAGTAACGGAAGACATTATTACCCAATGAATGAGCAAACACAATTGATGGCCCCCCACGAAGTTTAAGAGCAGTTTCAAATGTCAGCCTGCAATCAGAATAGCACCACTGATTAAAATAGGCTAACTCCATTGTCACAATATTGCAATAAATTTGCACAATCGCCAATCAGAAATCTAAGTAACGATTAGGTTAATTTAGTTTACCATCAATAACAAATCCTGAAAATTAAAGTTAAGCACATCTAAAACAGTGCACTTTCAACTTATCATGTAGTTAAACTGGCAGAGTAGCATCTCAGCCCAATGGATGGATCTAGGGTTCAAGTTTGGGGAAATGTGGAATTGGATTCTTATGTTTGGGTGCATAGAGAAATCAACAATCACAGAGCACAGCCCAATATATATTTTATACATCATATATAAGCATTTAGAGAATCACAACAATTTTCTGTCAGACTCAAATTTAGACAACAAGTAAAAATAACTACATTATACGCTAGAAAGAAAATAAAAGAAATGCTACTTAAAAATCAACTTTCCGACCAAAGACCGTAAAATTAGTGTGACTTAGAAAGTTACTGAAAAAGAGAGTTGGAACTTCAGATTTGCACAAATCATGTAATTTAGGTATCTTTAATTTATCAGAACAAAGCACTAGACATAGGAGAATCCAAGCATTTAAACAAACAAATACAATCAGAACATAATTTCTGTTATTCAATTCCAGAATCATAACTTCAGTCTCCAAAAGGAGATGGACAATCCCCTATTCGATTTCAACATCATCTTAAGGCCTTCCATGGTGCCCAATCACTCATATTAAACTAACAAACACTGCTATTTGGCATTAGTCATATTGGTGAAGTTCGAAATTCATTGAAAAAAATAAAATAAAACATTATACAAAGAAAAATCTTGTCAAAAATAGAATTTTCATGAAACATATTTACTTTCAGTTTGGAAGAAAGTATCCAAGATGCAGCAAAAGGTCAGTTACTGCAAATAAAAAATTTACTTGGCTACATGCATCATAGTAGTGAAAACAGAATGAACCAGAAAATATACATACTTTAACTTGTGAAAATAAAGGTCTCGCTCCTCGAGCAATGACGGTGACAATCTCCAATCATATGGAACGGCTATGATTGCATTAGCCTCAATACCAAATTCAATGCACCACTTAACCCATTCTTTCCACACTGAAGAAAGAGGGCCTGTTACCACAAAGAAATTTTAGTTAAACATGCCAAATTATTACAAGTAAAAGCATTTTGGAGACACTTGAAATACATTTCGAAGCATAGGATGTGAAAATAAGAAAGAAGCAAAATAGAAAGAAAAAAAATACCTGTAATGTAACCTGGATCAAGTTCTGTAATAGCAGAAAGACCACTATCAGGCCGTGACTTGCAATCTGGGTGATCAGTTTGGTTGTAAGGATCAAGTATCATACACTTAAGCCAACAATTTACAGCTGAGAGGAGCTGCAGATCAAAGAAGCCTGACAACCTTAGTATATCAATACTCAAAACAACAAACTATTGCCCACACCATACATCTACTAAATAATTATTCAATAAAATCCTACATTGTTAGCAAAAGCCAAGACATAACATAGGCTTTAAAGAAAAACATCAAAGTCAACTTCTTAGAACCTATAATACATCATAAAATTCCATGCAACAGAAAATTAAGTGAAGTAAAAAGAAGAAAACAAGAAAAAAGGGTTAAACAAGAAAAAAAGCCAACTTAATGTAAACCTGAAGTTTATCATTGCTAACATAATATTTCCAAAAACCACGATGTGAGATTACCAAACTAACTCTGAATTTACTTTATATATATAAATATATATATATATATATATATTCATAAAGAAAGTTAAAGACAATTGCTTGATTCTGCTATCTCTATAAATCAACCAAACTTTTACTTTTTCTAACTTTTTTGTTGGAAATCCTCTTTTCTTGCCATTTGTTTCATTTTCAAGAATATTTCACAAATGGGTCTAAGAATCAGTCAAAACCTACGCATAACAGAACCATCAAAAAAGAAACTGTAGAACCCAAAAGAAGAAAGAAAGGCAGTTACTAAACGACAAAGAAGATTCAGTAAAACGTCGACAAGAGGCCCAAAAGCAGGGTTTCATTACTTTAGTAGTGTCGAGCCAAACCAAGTCGAGGGGATTGAAATCAAGGGGAGAAAAAGGGCAGTCGAGAATGGACCATGCTCTCAACTGAGTTGAAGCGAATCCTGGGATTATTATCCCCGATAGCTTTGAATAATCTCCTTTGAACTCTCCTTCGCTGAGTTCTAAAATTCCCAGGAAAATAACCGCCGCCAGAGTGATCGATAAACGACGGCGTTCTTGTTCTTCTCTGCCCATGATTGCTCTCTTTCTCCCTCTCTCATTAGTCATTACCTAGAGCCAGCAGCCATAAAAATGCTTAAAAGTGTTTGATAGCTGACTTTTCGACTTCCATTGAGGGAAGTTGGAATTCTTGGTGCCTTTTCTTTTTTATTATAAAAAAAAAAAAAAAACACATTTTAATAGTTGAAATTAACTTTCTTTGATGAGAAATTTTAGTTATTATTAACTTCTAACAAAACTTAAGGGTGCGTTTGTTTATGAAAAATAGTTTTCAAACAATTATTTTTTGAAATAATTAATATTTTATATTATTTGAATGATTTTGTATAAAATATTTTTGTTGTTTGATTAATTTTTTTAAATTTATATTGATATAAAAAATCGATCCTATATTTAAAAAATCTATAATTTTATATTTTGTTTTAACTTGTATTTTTAAAAGATTTATCGATATTTTATTTTGTTTCAAGACTTTATATGTAAGAGATTGATATTTTTGTTTTACTTTCAGTTTTTAAAAAATATTTTACATTTTTCAAAAGTAATATTTTTTTTAAAAATTTAGTTGATTTTCAATTGATCCAAAAAAAATTTAGTTAACCAAATTATTTTATGTAAAATAAATATTGAAAAATGTAAAAAAACATTTTTCGAAAATATTTTACAAAAAACAAAAGGATCTGATTTATCATTTTCTTTAATTTTATAATTTTTTATAGACGTAAAAAAAAAATATTGAAAAAAAGTAAATCACAATCTATTACTGAAACGGCAGTGCTGAAGGTTTAACTAACAACATTCCGTGGCGCCAAAAAACAAGCAGCAAAAGAGAAAAATAGAAAGTTTTTAGGATAAATATGAAAAACATTTTCTGAATAATTATTAAATAATTTAATAGTTAAAGAGTTATTTAAAAAAAAATTAAAAATTAAAAATTGTTAGAAAATATATTGTAAAGATAAAATTATCCTTAATGAAAAAAAAATTCTTTTTTCATTAAAGAATTATTATTTTTAAAAAATTTAATTAAAAAAATAAAATATTTAAATATTTGTTTTTTTTTAATTTTAAGAAATAAAAAAATGAATTTTAGAAATATTATTTATTATTATTTTAATTTTTTTAATTAAAAAAGTAAATAAAAAAATTATTTTTTAAAATTAAAAAATTTAATTTTAGACAAATTTATTTTTTAATTAAAAAATAGATTAAAAAATAAGAGAAAAATAGATAATAAAGTTTTTTTTATCAAGAGTAATTTTGTCTTTACAATTTTCTTTCTAATAATTTTTTATTTTTTATTTTTTTTAAATAATTTTTACTTATTATATCATTTAATAATTATTGTATTGAAAATGTTATATTTTTCAAATCTACCCAAGTTTTTAAAGCAGCAAAGAAACCGAAGCTGACTCCGTCCATTGACGCCGGCAGCAATGGTATAAAACGACGTCACTTTGATCCAAGCTGCACACTTCCAGTTCCATGAATCTTTTAAGTCAGTTTTTTTTCATTTTTTTAACACAATTTGAAATTGTAATCCTTTAAAGTCTTTTAAGTCAAATTCAACAAAGCCATTTCACTAATTGTATTGCAACTTAGTTATTTTGTGATTGAAGTTGTAATCCTTTCGACGTATATATGTCCTATTTTCAGAGACGGTGACGGTGATGAATGGGCTAAAAATGCTGCTGCAACTGAAGCAATTCAGAAGTTATTAGAGAGAGGGTCCGTTTGGATGGACGGTGATATTGGTTTCGTGAGATTAAAAACAACGATAACAATGAATTTTGATATTGTAATGGTAAGATTAAAATTAATAGTGAGATATGTTTTTGGATTCAATTATGTTAATTATAATGAAAAAGTAATATAACAATTAAAGATATTAAATTAAAATGTGTATATATAATAAATAATTAAAATTATATTTATGTTAAATAAATAATTTATATAATTAAAAATAAATAATTTATGAACTACATATTAAAAAAATTGAATAAAATTTGAAAAACAAAAACAAAAATTGTGGAAGGGGTAAAAAGGGGATTATCCCCTTCATTGGGGGACCAGTTGATCAGTGGACCTGAGCTCCAGTCCAGTGGAGCACCTCCAATTGCAGTCAATGAAGGGAGAAACCATCAATCATAGATGCAGTTGCAAGCTGCTAATATCTATGTTATTCGGATTTAGGTGTGAGTGTCGGATACGGATATGTGTTCGACACGAGTATGTTCAATTTTTTTCAAGATTTTCATGTATTTGGAAGATCATATCCTCATATTCATGTCCGAATATGCGTTGGATACGGGTGTAGGATACGAATATTTAAAAAAAATGAAAAATCGAAACAACATAAACTATTACAACAGAAACAGTGATGAAGGCAGAAAGTCCTCCTGAAAGGTTATTATCTCTTTATGATGTTGAGGAATTTTCTGTTGATAAAAATGGCATTGTTTTGACCAACAATTTTGGAGGACCAGAAGATGTGGAATCTGAAAATGGCATTAGCAAAGCATGTGACATTATAGTATTAAATTATATATATAAAAAAAAAAGACATTATAGTACTAGTTTAGATACAGAAAAACATTGGTAAGATAATATCATAGTAAAGTTTATCTTTAATGGCTAAATTACTAAAAAAAGGCTCTAAATTTTTTAACTTTACATAAGTTTCTATATTTTTATTATACTCAAATAAGCTTTTATTTTTTTGATTTGTATAAAAATAAACTCTTATATCAAATAAATGAATAATTTAAGGTAAGAGCTTATTTAGGTACAAATTAAAGATTAAGGATTTATTTAGATAAAAATTAAAGTTTAAAGACTTATTTGAGTGCAAATTAAAAGTTAAGGGTTTATTTGTGTAATAAAAGTATAAGGGCTTAGTTAGATAAAATTATAAAATTCAAGGGCTTTTTTATTATTTTAGCCATCTTTAATATATTTGTTTTCTCTTTCATATTGTAATTTGTTTGTTAGGTTATTTTATTTGTTTGTTATACAATATTTTATTCCATTAATTTCATTCACACACTAATTAAAAGGGTTATAGCCTTGTCCACGGAATCGGGTCTGAGATGGATTTTTGATAATTTGGTCCTACCTAATTCAATTCGAATTATTATTTAAATAATAAATATATTTTTATTTAAATTTAGTTGTGAAAATATATAAATAACAATATAAAATATTTTTTTAATATTTTAAATAGTAAAATGAGTTTTCGGGCGGGGCTTGGCCTAAGCAAGCCAAATTTTTTCTATCTGGACCCGACTCGATCCATGAACACCTCTATTAAATCGACGTATAACCTTTATTTATTTATTATTATTGTTGTTTTTTAAAATTTTAATCTCATAAAACAAAACAAGAAAGTCTATCACTTAACCAACAAATCAACAATAAGTGAAAGAAAAAATAAATAAAATTAATTAAGTGAAATCTAATTAGCTCATATGATATGACATGTTGTTTTAATTTTATACAACTTGATTCCATTTATGATTTTTGTTTTATTAAATTTGCTTTTTTGGAGGATCCATTTGGATATTATACATTTAAGAGAGTACTGGTTTGCAATATTTCAATTATGCAAAAGTCATAAGATTAGCACAACGCAATATATGAAAATTCACTAACAAAAATCAATAATTTATAAAATGAATATATTGTATTTAATTTAGTACAATATAGTATAATGTTATAAGGCGTGAAAAATGACACTTCAATTGAGGTATTTTAAATCATACCATTAATTTAAGAATCACTTACAAATAAATTCATGAAATGGAATTGAATTGAATTGAATCATAAAAATATTACTTTTATAAATACTACTATGTAATTTAAATTAAACTTGACATAATTTAAGCATACCCTACTTCTTCCTCTCTTTTTTTTTTGTGTGTGGATATTTTAGATAAAATGTTCACAAATTTTCAGAATTTGATTGTTTGCAAAATACTTATAGAATTTTTATTTATTTATTATAATACAAAAATTTATTATTTATACTTTTCAAAATTTTAAAATAAATTATTATTATTTTTAATTATATTCATTTGAACTCTTAAAGTATTATTAAATTTTTGTTTTACATGAAATTTAATAAAATATGTTAAAAATAGGATTTAATTAAAAAAACTAATAAGAGCTTAATCAAATAAAATATAATATTTTTAAATTTTAATCGGTACAATAAAATAATAGAAATTTATCTGAAAAGTTTTAAAAAGCTGAATGACTTTTTGAATATTTTAGCCAAAATTTTCATCATAATTTTGTTTAATGCTAATACTAATTATTGTACAAATCAAGCTAGCCAGTATCGTATTGATATGCATATCGTTTTTGTTTTTGTTTTGGTATTAGTATGTATCAATATCGGTATATTTTGGCATACCGTTTCAGATTTATTGATATTTTTCAAATATTTTTTCATATATCTATATGTATAACTTATTTTCAAAATTTTTAATAAAATATATATTATATATATATGCAAATATACATTCATTACATGTATATATATGTTTTTATGCAAATATAAATTATAAATATTTAATATTTTAAATTTGTAAACATCAAATAGGTATAATAAATATTAAAATGTTAAAAAACATAATAAATTATTATTAATTATGTTCAATAGCCTAATTTAATGAACATATTTTATTTTTAAATGTAATTATGAAAAAAAATAAAAATGATCATGACTCAAAAAATAATGAAACTGATTTAAAAAATCAAATAAGTGATTAAAATTTTAAAAAAATCAAAATATTGTACTAATCGGTACGTACTGGTATTGACCGATACAACTGATACGGATCGATATCAAAACCGAAACGAAACAAAAAACGATCTGTACCCTTAGTTAAAAATTGTGACGTATCGACCTGTACCATCAGTACCGGTACGGTACCGACTATCATTCATGATACAAATTTCAAAATATTAATAATTGATAGAATTGTAAAAAAAAAAAAAAAAAAGTTAAAACGGCGGAAAAAACTGTCGTTTTGGAGGAAGCCATTTGAAAATAACGAAAAAGCGGTGGCGGGAGTTCATCATTAAAAAGCGAACAAAATCCGCGCGCGAACTTCAAAACAAAAACCCTTTCAGTTCCGCCAACTAAAATCTCGACGGCCCGCCTATTCTAAACCGACAAATCCCAGCCCTCCACGTGTATTCATCTCCTCCAAAATCAAATCGAAAAATCTCCCTCTCTTGTTGACTTTCGCCCCCCCTTCCTATAAACCTCTAAGCTGTCTCAGACCTTGAAAAAAAACCCTCTTTTCATTTCAGAAATTCAGCACTTATTTTTTTTTCTTCTTTTCAACACTCAAAAGAAATAATTTTGGAGGGTGAGTTGAGTTCTAAAAAAATGAGCGATTTGGCTAAGCAGAGTAGTAACAGAGCCATGAATCCTTGGGTTCTTCATCTACAAAAATTGGGTCTCGAGCTGAAATGTCCTCTCTGGTTCGTTTAATCGTTTTCTTTCGATGCTTCTTTTCTTTCGTTTTTTTTTTTTATTTTTTTTTATTTTAAATTTATTATTCTCTTAAATGTTGGTGCTTGCAGTTTGAATTTGTTTAAACGGCCATTGCTGCTCCCATGCGACCATTTGTTCTGCGAGTTAGTGCATTTTCTTATTTTTTTATAACTTTTCTTCAATTTGATTATTCATTGCTTAGTTTCCAATTGGTTCTTTTTGAAATAATTACAGTTCATGCATAGCCAGATCAACGGAGTTTTGTTCAGAGTGCCCTATTTGCAAAGCCCAATGTGCAAATCGAGGTACATTTAATTTATTTGCTTCTCTTTCATTTTTGTTTTCCCGAAGGTTATTGGAAACTAAATTTTAAGAAGGTTAATATTTGAGTTGTCTTATTTGCATGTGCATTTCATTATTTTGACATTTTGGGTGTAACTAAATCACATTTACTTGCTTGTGGGTCTCACCTGTTAGTTTTAATGATTGACATTTGTGTTAAAAAGGGTCAAAACATGTTTGAAGATAGTAGCGTTTAATATTTTCAAAAAAAAAAAAGAAAAGAGATAAACTTTTTATTCAATTTAAGTTTTTTTTTTTTGTTTTTTTGTTTGTTAAATGGGTTTTTAAATTTGGATGACACAAATTCATGGAAGTTGTTGATTGCTTCTTTGTATAAATTAATTTTATGATGAAAAAAGGATATTTTGATTGCAGATTTAAGGCCTGTGACCTTCATGGAGAATATAGTGGGAATCTTTAGAAGTTTGGATGCTGCATTTTCTGCCAATCTTGCTCAATCTCTTGAAGATGGTGCTGGCAAAAATGATAAATTTAATAAGTGCAGCATGAAAAGGCGTAGTAAAGATAAAGGATATGAGACTCTTGAAAAAGAAGGGGTTGAAGAATATAATAATAGTGTTGGGAAAATTGATTTGCTACGACCAATTTCCCAAAAGCAGGTTGGGGCTTCTCAAGAGTCTGGCAATGGGCAAATTGACATGAATCAAGTGGATCAAACATCCCTAAGCCCTCTTTCCTATGGTAATACAAAGGTCTCGGATAATGATAGTAGTGATCATGTAAGTCTTTACCTTGCTTCTGCTAATGCATTATGTTATTGCCGGCTGGCCTATTTGCTTTAACTTTGTTTATAATATTTAATTTTTTGTAGTTGTATGGTTGCAGATCAATGCTGGTTTTTCTTAGTTACTTCAGTTTCTATTTAACCTATCACTTGCTAGCTTGTTTTGGGCTTCCCATAGTTTCCTTGCTATATAGCTCTTTTTTAAGTCTTATGGTGCTGATATTTATGCTATTGCCTGTGGAACATGTTATCATCTATAACAGTTATTCTTGATCATTAGAGTGGGTTTTGTTATATTTAACTCCTATATGCAAGTATGTTTACTTTTACAATCTTAGTTATTGATAATTTGATATGAATCTCAATGATTTTTCAGAGTCATGGAAATTATCCAGCCAAGGGAGTGGGCAAGAGAAATTTTGATGATAGGACAAGTCAGAAGCAGGATGATCCTGTTTTAGGAATTGGTGGTCATTTATGGGATTCCAAGAGACAAAAGAGGTTGAACCATGGGCCATTAGATATGGGTGTGAAAACTATTGCTCATTGCCAACCAGTTTTGCAAGCCGAAAACTTAGTGACTTCTAATTGTCAATTAGGATCTCAAAATGAAGCACCTCTTGCTGGTGCAGATCTGCCTGTGACATCAGATGACTTGTATGGAAATAGAGCTATTTGTGGATTTTGCCAGTCCTCTAGAATTTCAGATGTAAGTTACTGAGCATTACTTGATTCTTCCTTTTATTAATTTTTTATTGAATTTTATCTGTATAATTAGGCTTAAGATAATATTGTTGAACTGTTTAGTTTTGCTCATGTAACAAAGTTACTAAGAGCGTGTGTTCTCAAAATTTTCCCAGGCCACTGGACCAATGCGACATTATGCAAATGGAAAACCAGTAACAGGAGATGCAGCATTCTGCTCAAATGTTATACATGTCCACAGCTTATGTATTGAATGGTATTTTATCTTGGCAAATTTAAATTAGTATAATATTTAAGTGAAGGGGATTGTAGACACCTAATTTTGTCCGGACCACTAAACAGGTATGTTTTCTTCCCATATTGATGTTCCCAAGTGTAAAAAGACTGTTTTCATCCTGCAGGTGGTACTCCGAGACTTAGTTTAAGAGGGCGAGCACAAAAAGTCAAACTTGAAAAAAAGTCAACCCCGAAAAAGTCAACCCCGAAAAAGTCAACCCCAGAAAGTCAACTACTAAAAAAGTCAACCCACTTTCAAAATCAAGATTTTAAGTTCAATTGAAAAATGGCGAAAGAATTTTGATAATCCGAGGTCTACATTGAAAGATATGGAGTTCGGAAGTTGGGATTTGGAGATTCAGTAGAAAGGAAACCCTAATCCGAGAAATTTGGGGAAAAGTGCTTAAACGATCAAACTGGTCGAAATTGAAGGTTCCAAATGAAAGATAAGCACTGACTACGGGTAATGGAGAAGTCACTTGCAAGAAAAACCGAAAAAAGTCAATGCGGGAGAAAACCGAGAATTAGGGTTTTTAGTGGATTTCGGTGAAATCGGGAAGAATCACAAAAATGGCCCGACTTGGTAAGACCAAAGCCCCCAATGGATGAGGAATGATTAAAAAGGATGGCCCAAGGCTCAGATTGAAGAAAATCTGAAAATCGGACTTGTTTTGAGCAAAACCGGGTTTCGGAGGTTAAAGGGTAAAATTGGAAAAATTTGGGAAAAATAGCAAATGGACTCCAAAAATTATGGAAAATTTGTCAATCTCTTTCTTAAATCATTTGAAAGAGATTGGAGAAAGAAAATTTTGATTCCGAGTTCGTTTGCAAAGTGGCCAAATCCCGGGCTTCTTATGCAGTAATTCAAAAAGATAAATCCCGGAAAAATAGCAAATGGACTCCAAAAATGCTGAAATTTGGCAAATCTCATTTTTAAATTATTTGGAAGAGATTGGCGAAAGAAAATCTTGATTCCGAGTTCGTTTGCAAAATGGCCAAATCCCGGGCCTCTTATGCAGTAATTCAAGCCGATAAATCCCAAAAAAATACCAAATGAGCTCCAAAAATCATGAAAACTTCCAGATCACACTTTTTAATTATTTTGAAGAGATTGGTGAAGAAAAATCTTGATTTAGAGCTCGTTTAAAAAATGGTAAAATGTAGGGGCATAAAAGGGCATTTTTGGGAAGAAAAAATCCAAATAAATAGCAAACGGACTCGGATAATTTTGAAAACTTCCAGAACTCAATATTTTATTATTTTGGAAGTATTAAAAAAATAAAAATTGAATTTGGAGTCCGTTTGATATTTATTTGCATCCGGGGGGCAAAATGGTCATTTCACCCAAGCAACCGAAAAGGGCTTTTTTGGCCCTTCAAAAAATCAGAGTTGGGCTGGAAAAGAGATGTGCTGGCATACCCAAGCCCAAAGAAAGGAGGAAGCTTCTATTTTTTTTTTTTTTTAATCAAGTGGTTAAAAATCAAGAGTTAGTTAACCATTCTCTTTGATCAAGCCATGGTGATTAAACCACATAGGTTAAGAAAGATGTCAACATTATTTTTGCATAGCTGTAATTTGAGAGGGCTGAGATGCTAATCTAAAGGTGGTAATTTCATGACTTTTCATCTTAAATTATTGGCCATTTGATGGAAATTAGGTTACACAAAAATGACAACATCTTGGAGGCTATATAACCATGCATTAAGGCTAGCCCTAAGGGGAGGGAGGCAGATTTTGGTTTCTTCTTTTCCATTTTGGCTGATTTCTCTTAGTTTTTCTTAGTTTTTATCTTCTTGGTTGAGAGCAAAAAAAAGAAAAGTTTAGAAAAAAAGGAAAGTTTGAAGAGAAAAGCTTGAAATATTAGCTTCTTGAGGTTGCTCTTGAGCACCAACTCTTGCACTTTCATTTTCTATTCTTGTTTTTAGCTATTTTAATCTCTACTTGGTGAGTTTTCATTTTAAAATAATGTTTCTTGTTCTTCCTTCATTTCCTTTCTTAAGTATATTTTTTTTACATTTTGTTTTTACAATAAACTCACCATGGCCAAATGGCCTACATTATTTATTTTAAGTTGTTGTTTCAATTCATTTTACCATATTGTTTATGCTATTTTCTTTGTTTTTGATGTTTTAAGTGTTATGTTATTTCATGTTCTTAAGTTATATTTAATTTGGTTGGTTTGTTTGTTGCCATTTATGTCTTAGATATCATGTTTTTGCATTTTTAATTTTCTGTTTTCATGTTGTTTAAATTTGAGCATGTTTTAGAGTTAGCATATTAAGTGTTTGTGAAAATGCTTGTGTGATTCTTTGCATGATTCTTGTTTTATATCTTAGTGAGCATGTTTTAGATTTGGTATATTAGGTGTTTGTGAAAATGCTTGTGTGATTTTTGTGTTATGACTTAGTTTTTCATGCTAGCATACCAAGTGTTTGTGAAAATGCCATGCTTGTTGGAGCTTGAGGCCATTTGGCTACTCCATGTGTTTTGCATTGTGTGTTGTATTTTTGTCATGCTAGTTGTTAGGTTTTTGCATTTGCATGATATTTGGTTGGATTTTTGAATTAAGCATGCCTTGTGTTTGTGAAAATGCCATGCATGTCTTAGGTCTAGGTTACATTAAATGCCATGCAAGTTCATGTTAGGTCTAGGCCATATTATTTATGTCATGCATTTTCCTTACATTTAGGTTTAGATCCATGCATTTCATGCATTATGTTTGCTGCATTGTTTCATGCATTTCATGTTCATACCACTTGAATAATGACTTGAGCCAATTGATGGTTCAAAGTCATGCTCTCTTGAGCACACTTGTGGAAAATTAAGTTTGTCAAGTTGATTATTCTACCTTTGTGATTTTTTTTACTTAGTCATTTTTTATCTAACTTTCAAAAAGTCCTAGCTACTGCTTTCAAGTCATTTTATGAGTTTCAAATATTTTTACTTTGATTTTTAAATGATTTTATCAAAGACAAAAAAATGTGCTGGCAAAGCAGTTTTTTTTCTCCTCCAAAAACTCGTACATCTCTGATTTTTCTGGGAATTCATCTTTGATCAGAAAATTAAGCCGATTTTTTATCGTGTAGTTTTACATGTCCTGAGTCTCCAGTAATTTTTTCAGAATTTTTGGAATTTTTAGAAATAGGGTAAAAAATCGTGGATTAAAACTGGACAGTGGAGTCAGAATTGAATTTAAAGAAAAACAAAGCAGTTTTTTCTCCTCCAAAAACTCGTACATCTCTGATTTTTCTGGGAATTCATTTTTGATCAGAAAATTAAGCCGATTTTTTATCGTGTAGTTTTACATGTCCTGAGTCTCCAGTAATTTTTTCAGAATTTTTGGAATTTTTAAAAATAGGGTAAAAAATCGTGGATTAAAACTGGACAGTGGAGTCAGAATTGAATTTAAAGAAAAACAAAGCAGTTTTTTTTCTCCTCCAAAAACTCATGTATCTCTGATTTTTCTGGGAATTCATCTTTGATTCGAAAATTAAGCCGATTTTTTCTCGTATAGTTTTACATGTCCTGAGTCTCCAGTATTTGTTTCAGAATTTTTGGAATTTTTAAAAATAGGGTAAAAAATCGTGGATTAAAACTGGACAGTGGAGTCAGAATTGAATTTAAAGAGAAACCATTTTTCTGTTTTGGTTAATTTATTTAGAGTGGGCTGATTAGGAGGGTTAGCTACTGACTTAGGGTAGTTTCTAAGCCTTTTTAAACTTTAAAAATGGTTTTTCAAGTCTCGGGTTAAGGGTAGTCAAGTCCGGATTTTTAAACTTAGGAAATTAGAGCCATTTAAAAAAATTTTAGCCCAGTTTTTATTCAAGCTTCTCAAAATTGTTTTCAAACAATCACAAAGTATTTTGGTTTTAGAATATTTAATTTGACATATTTTCCTAAGGTAGCCGGATATCTTTTTAGATATACGGATTTCCTTAATAAAAGGAAAAAAATACATTTCATGCATTGCATTTTTATTTTCATGCATATTATATGATAGCATTATTTTATTCCATGTCATTTAAATTATATGCCATACCATTCATATTTGTCATGTCATTTAGGTTGCATTATATTATTTAGACTGTACTATGTCATTTTATTTATGTCATGCATATACATATTCATTTCTTTTAAATGTTTCCAAAAAAAGATAATGGTTTTCAATAAAAAAAAAATATAAAGATATTCCCGAGTTAAAATAATTCATGAGTTCTCTACCGGGTTTGCTGGAGGGAATATCATCAATTATCATTAATAAAGGAATATCTTCCTTTCAAAAAAGAGAATGATTCGGAAAGTTTTCCAAAACTAATAAAAATTTCTATATTTTGCCACGTTTGTTGGGGAATATAGGAAAATTTTGAATTTATAAATTCCGGATCATTTTCAATAAAAAAAATGGAATTATTTTTCTTTAAATTGGGAATTAACTTGAAATACTAAATTTAAAACCAACTTTTTACCGAGACTTGAGATAACACACGATTAATAAGGTACCGATTTATACGGGCGTTGTGGGGGTGCTAATCCTTCCCCACACGTAACCGACTCCCGAACCCGTTTCTTTGATTTCTCTGGTTTTAACGCAGACTTGAAATTGGTTTTTAAAATGTTTTAATTAATTTTTAAAATATTTTATAAAACCGGTTTTAATAGGTGGCCGATCACACCTAGCTAAAAAAGATTGGTGGCGACTCCATGTCTTTTAAGGTCATTTTCAAAACCTTCATTTTTTTTAGAGGAATTAAGTCGACTTTTCCTCGGTTTTTTTTAATGTCACGCCTAACGAATAATAAAGTCTTGCGATGAGACGTCGTTACGTTATTTTTTAGGTTGCGACAGCTTGGCGACTCCACTGGGGACATATTAGAGAGTCAGGCCTAGAATTAGTCGTGTGTTATCTCAGTCTCGGTTTTGTTGGTTTAATTGGTATTTAATTTTAATTCCCACATTTTTTAAGGAGAATTTTGAAAATAATAAAATGTTTTAAATATGTTCATTCTCATGTGCATGCATTTTATTTTTGTTCTCTAGTTATTTAAGGTTGTATATTATAATTGCTTGTTGATTAATGCGTTACACTATTCTTGAATGTTTTAATTGCTAGGGCATTTAGAATAAGGTTTGTAGAATAGGTAGTGAAAGGTTTGTTATTCCTCCACACACACTACACGTGCATTTGCATAACATGAATCCTCTACCCGGGTTCCGTCCTTTTAAGTGGGAGTAAAGTAACTACGCCTTCGTGATGATCCTCCGTATGGGCTAGTGAAACACTTTCGGAGTATAAAGTACCTATTGCCTTCGTGATAATCCTCCGTACGGGCATAGGAAAATATACTCTAACGGATTGAACCCGCTTTTATCGGGGTGCCTTACTAGCCTTCACCAGCGACAGTGAGGAACAATTCGGGGCCTTAGAACCGATTCACCCTCATATAGTGAACCTAGGCGAAGCCATCCCGAATTTCCGTTAGATATACCAAAAATAGGAACACATGGAGGGACATTTCTAAACTTTTTGTTACCTGTTTTACACTCCGAATAAGTGTGGTAGATCGGGCAACGATGTACGTACATCGCCCGTAATAAATGTGATACTCCACCTCGAAGGCATCGTGATGCCTAAATAAGCAGATATTGCTGGGGCAGATGTTCATTAGCTGTTTTTTTTATAAAAAAAAAAAAAAATCTTTTTTAAGCATTTTGCATGTTGCACATTTCATACATGTGTGAATAGAGCATGTACATTTTTGGTTGTGTTATTGATCTCATTCTTTGCAATAAACAGTTGGTAATTTCATTTGATGATTTCATAAAACAGGTAGTGTCACATGAACATTTGCATATGGTACCATAGTGGGATCCACCCTGAAATTCTTTTGAAAATAATGTGATTGGTTTTTCATAAATAAAAAAAAACACAAAAAAAAGCATGTTAAAAAAAAATCATAAATTAGGAGGCAAATCTTGCATAATGAGATTTTTGAATAATCAAGATTTAGGTCCTACCAATTTCGTGTAATCATTGGTTAATTTATTTGTGTCATTTTGACATCGTGTTACAGTCATAACATGCATGATTATTCATTGTAGAATACATTTGTGATATACATGGTCATTCTTTGTACCTACCTTTGTATTAATTCATTTATTCTTAGCATGTATCATTTTGACATCATAGCATGCATGGTCATTCATTGTAGGACACGTTTATAACATGCATAGTCATTATCTGTATATACCTGGCATTAGATTGCATTCATAGCATACATATCATCATAATTTCTCTGTATATGTTCATGCATTAACCATCAGTTTGTTCATGCACATAGGAATAGAGCATGTACATTCATAATCTTAATCTCATGACATTTTCATTTGCATGAAAGGGGTTCGAGATATGAGGAATGAATCGGAGGAACGATTGGGTGCTTTGGAACGCAATCAAGATGAATATGGACATGAAATTCGAGAGGTGAAGGAACAACTTGCCAAATTGCTGAAAATGGTTGAGGATATGGGTAACAGTAAAGGTGAACTTTCTCAGGGCTTCGCATCATCTTCGGATCAACCAAAACCATTAGGTCCAGAACATACAATCCTTGCTGGATCCTGCACTTGTCAATGCCACAAAGGTTGCAATCCTGATGAAATTGTGGACAAAATCATGAAAATAATTAAACATGAAAGCCTGATACCAAAGACAGAAACCTCGAATCCAGTACCATACCTGCAAACTGTTCTAGGTCCAAACCAGTATCCCCACCCTACTATGATCCAATCGTCCATTGGGACGACCACTACGGGATTCCTGAATCCCACTCCATCGTTACCAACTACCAGTTCATACTATTTCCCTCATCAATCACCTTATCCAGTACCTGGGATAGGAACCTCGAGCTATGTACAACCTCCAAAGGCCCCGTGTCCAAATCCATACCCTTACCATGCTGTTCCGCCACATCCCCATGTAAACACTCCGGTTCGAACCTTAGTGCCACCACCAAGTGCCCCAACTCCTAGGCCATGTGTGACTAAGAAACGATCCCAGAATAAGACCCAAATGCATTTTGATCCCATTCCAATCAGCTACCAAGAGCTCCTCCCTATACTGATCCAAAATCACATGGTTGCCTGTGTCCCATTGAAACCCCTGTTACCACCATATCCAATGTGGTATAATCCAAATGAAAGATGTGATTATCACTGTGGAATTGTTGGCCATAGCATCGAAGATTGTATAGCAGTCAAAAGGAAAGTGCAAGCTCTCATAGATGCCAAGTGGTTGGATCCAACGACACTGATTGATAAAGGACTGGGAAAACGCCATTAGGATTGGGAGATTTACAGCATTGAGGTGGAAAGACTTTGGTCTTATATGATGTAATAGGATTTCACTTTTTCAGTAGCCGGCTCTTATAGCCTTAGGATGCTAGGAAGAATAAAGTGCTTGTAAAGACAGTTTTAACTACTACTCAAATTTTGTAAAACATGGTTTATACCATTGTGAACATTGATATGGGAATGAATTGAGTATGCTTCAAATTTATAAGATGTTGATGATTAAGTTCCTCCGATTCTTATTTCCTCCGTGATATCTTCCCCTTTGCATTTTGCATCCCATCAATTATTTGTCAGGTTGCATTCATGCATTCATAATCAGCATGATTTTTCTGTATATATCCATGCATTAATTTGCTTATTACATACATCATGATTAGCATTAGGTCACATTCATGACACACATGGTTAGCATGATTTTCTTTGTATATACTCTGTATCAATCATTCATTGTTTGCATAATTGACACCGTGTTGCATTCATAGTGTATGTGATCATTTATTGGGAAACATGCTAAAATACATGATCAGTCATTGCATATATTCATGTGTTGATATGTTTATTCTTCGTTTGCAACATGTTGGCATTGTGATTGCATTTATCACATATATGGTCAGCATGTTTCCATTGTACATATCCATACATCATATTGTTTAGGCTTCATATGCATCAAATTGCATTCATGGCTCATTCATCATGACATACATTTGGGGGAAATAAATAGAAGTTGGCTTGGCTTTAGGAGTCTTTGAAAGAATTTCCATTTCAAATCAGAAGAAGTACTGAGTACACTTTTAATACAGGTTGGTGCTATGGAGGATGAACAAGTTGCCCGAATGGAAAAAATGGAAAGGGAACAGAGAGAATTGCGAGAACAGCTAGCAAAATCTCAAGCAGAATCTAAGGATCAGATGACTAAACTGATGGAGCTAATGTCTGCTGTAATCAAGGGAAAAGGATACACCGAAAACTTTGTCGCCGGACAAGGGTTAGAGGTACAAAAGGGCCAAGATGAGGTCGCAATAAGTGATGCCCAGAACACTGTTAACCCCGTCAATGTCCTAAACTCAGATGATCCAGCTGAACAGGCAAAGTTGAAAAGGGTTGCAGTAAATGAGGTTGAGTTAGCAGATTCCCAAGGGAAATATCAGTTGTTAGATGAAAGGCTTCGGGCAATAGAAAGAACAGATGTATTCGGGAGTGTAAAGGCGAAAGAACGATGCTTGGTCCTCGATTTAGTCATTCCTCCTAAGTTCAAGATCCCTGACTTTGTGAAATATGACGGGACGACCGATCCATCAGCCCACATCACTATGTTCTGCCGAAAGATGACAAGTCAGATAGATAATGATAAGCTTTTAATTCACTGCTTTCAGGATAGCCTCAGCGGGTCCGCAATTAGGTGGTATAGTCAGTTGAGCAAGGATCAGATTCGCTCTTGGAATGATTTGGCTAGGGCTTTTCTAAACCAGTACAACCATATGACCGACAGGACACTTGATCGTCTCACTTTGCAAAATATGGAGAAAAAAGCTACTGAGAGCTTCAAAGAATATGCACAACGGTGGATGAGCCTAGCTGCCCAAATACAACCGCCCTTGACACAAAAGGAAATCACTATCCTTTTTGTGAATACACTGCACGCCCCGTACTATGACAGACTTGTCGGCAATGCTTCGAAGAATTTTGCGGACATGGTAATTTCAGGGGAGATGATTGAGAATGCTATCAAGAATGGGAAACTTGAAAGAGAAGGAACATCCAATACCGAGAGAAATAAGGCACCAAGAAAGAAAGAGGAAGATGTCCAAACTATGGAAGATTTCATCCCATATTCCCAATTTCCCTCATACCAATCATGTTACCCTACTGAGGTATCTCCAAGCCTTTATCCTTACCTACCTACCCAAACACCTAATCCTATACCAGCCCTTGCAACAAGGCCTACTTCTAGAAAACGACCGCGAGAAAATCAAGAAAGAATTCCAATCCCCATCCCTGACTTACTGCCATTACTAATAAAGAATCAGTACCTTACCCCGGTACCTTTGAAAATAGCTCCGAATCCATCAGCAAGGAGTTATGACCCTGACAGCAAGTGTGATTATCACCTAGGGGTAGTTGGGCATTCAACTGAAAAATGCAGACAACTGAAGGAAATGATTGAAAGTTTTATCCGTGATGGTATTTTGACACCGGAGCTTATCGATCAATGGAAGGCCACTTAGCCCTAAATCAATTTCTTTCAGGGTTTTAGGGGGAGAATTACTACCTTTGAAGGATGTCAATAGGAGCATTTTTGACGCATGTAGTTTTATACACTGTGATGATGAAAGCACTTGTCTCATGTTAACATCTACATGAATTAAATGAATTTTAAATGCTTTGTGTTTGTTGTGTTTTAAATAAACGTGAATTTACAAAAACAAGCATTAAGGAAGTTTTAATAATGGATAGTCTCAAGAAGATTGATGATCAGTGTTAGAAATGACCCAACACCATCCCCCTCTTTTTTGGGCTTCTCTATACCTAAACCTTGAATCAATAACACTTGAAAGACCTAATGCTTCAAGGAAAAATGAATGAAAAAAGAGAAGCATTGTCATTGCAAAATAAGCAAGGATGTAAATCCTAGTCTAGGCTATGAACAAAGGAACAAACTTTTTGAAATTTTTTGAATTCCTTGAAAATCAAACAAATGAGACATTCTTTCAAGAATCCAGATTTTGATAATTTGGTGTGTGTCAGGATTGTGCTAAAACCATTCATGACCTTTCCCAATGACCACAAAACACTAATTGCCCAGACATCACTTCATGATTGACACCTTGGGGCACAATGATTAAACTAGATTATCCCTTGTCCCAGAGAAAACCTGCTTTTGGGTCATGTTTTCCTTGTCTCTTCAAAGAACTCAGATTGGAAACTCAGCCTTTTCAAAACAGACCTAGACTTGCCATGTTCCTCGTTGATACAAATTCGCATGGATAATCAAATTGGGGCATCATATGTGGAAATGATGGATACATAGTGAAGAAGGATGGGCTAATGCATGAATCATTGGGGGCATGCGACGGAAAAAACAAAAAAAAAAGAAGAAAAAAAAGAAAAAGAAAAATCATGATATCATGCATATGAGAATTCGGATGATTCCAAAGTGCAAAATGAAATTCTGAATATCTATTTCCCCTGAGGATTGCTTTTCAATGAGAATATTTGGGCTTGATATGATGAATGGCCATCTTTCATATCCATTTCACAAGAAAAAAATTATTATCCATAGTCACCCCTTTTGAGCCAAAAGAATTCTTAATTCTTTGAACCCTGATCAAGGATTACCCTCTACACTGGGGGGCAAATGCGAGGAAAGATCTTTTCAAAGATCATTGAGAAATGAGTGACAGCTCAGGGACAGACACAAAGCAAATGGAGCCCCGAATAAATACGGGCGCACTCTGTCAAAGAAAAAAAGAAGAGGAAAAGATGACGAAATGAAAGCCAAGAAAAACAAACAAAAAACACAATAAAAAAATGTGTGTGAAAGACATGGCAAATTGAAAGCCAAAAGCAAGGAAGAAAAAGAGCAAAATCAAAAAGAAAGAAATGTCCAAGAAGAGACACATGCTTCAAAGAAAATCCTCTTCAAGAAAGGATCCTTGATCTGATTACCCTCAAACACATATTTTGGGCCTATTTATCCTTTCTTTCTGAATCCTGAGCCATGGCCTACATTACGTGCTTTAAAAGTCCATTTTGATCAAGCATGAATGTTTAATTTGAAGGGTTTTCCTCAGATTTTATCCCATCTTATCAAATTCTCATTTCACTAAGGAAGAATTTAGAATTCTCAAGTGCATGGTAAAAAAAAAGAGAAAAATTGAAAAGAATGGGACTCTAGGGCGAAAACCCAAAAAAACGGGCGGTCTAGAGTAGAATGGGAATTTTCGATGCCATCGATGATAGTGCCGATACCCCAAAAGAAAAGATCTTATTAAAGGAGTGGTCATCGAGGAACATCTAGGAATTCCTGAACCCCCCAAATTGTCAGCTCTCATTCGGAGGATTGTCTTCAAAAACTGAAACTTTGTTCCCAAGATTAAACTTTCCGGTTTAAACATCCCAGCCAATCTTGATGCTTGACAAAATGCCTTGATATGGAAACTAAAAGAATGTTGAATTTGTTTGGTTCTCAATGAATTCATGATTTATAAAACCTGTTCCATTTGTGAGCCTAGAAGGGATATACATTTTTGTCATGAAGTTTTCCTGGAAAAGCCAGAATCTTGTTATACCAAGCCTTGCCAATCCAGTTGAAAAAACCCAGATTGATACTTAGAGAAATTTCTAACAATGATCATCAGTCTTCAAAAGATTTGTACATCACACATTGTGGGGTTAATATTTTTTGTTCAGAAGTTTTCAAAATGCGAAAACAAATAAAAAGATTTTTTTGAAATACCCATTTTGATGTTGGCATGAGACAAGGATTTTTCTAACTCAAAGGTGTAGAACTGCCAGGATAGGTCTTGACTTCCAGATATGAGAAGAAGAAATAGAACCCGGTTCAGATCTCTGTTGATGAAAGTTTGAAAAACTGTTGGGGCAAAGAGAATAGCCAAAATGAATTGAAGATATACTCTGATTTGAAGAGGAAAAATGAATTTGAAAGGCTAAGCCAAAGTCTAGAAAAACAGCCGGGGGCACTTGCATCACTCATGAGCACTCATCTCTTTATCGAGCTTTTGCATTTGCACAGTGTCGGCAAGCATTTGCATCATTCATGGGTATTTGCATTGGCATTATTCCATAAGCATCTGTATTTTACCTTTACATTTACATTCTTCATGGAATTCGTATTTGTGTCATCTCAAACAATTGCATCATTTCTAGAATCATTGCATTTTCATTACTGTGTGGTAATTGTAGTTACACCATTCATAAACCAGTTACATGAACACAATTAGTAGGGGCATCTGCATCATGAAACATGGGCATCAATCCAAGTCATTTACATTTGCATTAAAGACATTTGCACCAGTTTAAGTCATTTCGTGTCTTATTCAACACCTGCATCTGCATCAAAAAGCATTCGCATCTTCTCAAAATCGTTAGGGTAATTTTCAACAATTCTTCAAAGAACATTTTTAAGACCTCCGGGCATAATTTTTCAAATCACAGGTAAGACCTCCGGGCAACATCTTTAAGACCTCCGGGCATTATTTTTTTTAGGGGTAAGACCTCCGGGCACCAATTTTTAAGACCTCCGGGCATAATTTTTTTCAAATCACAGGTAAGACCTCTGGGCAACATCTTTAAGACCTCCGGGCATAACTTTTTTTTAGGGGTAAGACCTCCGGGCACCAATTTTTAAGACCTCCGGGCATAATTTTTTTCAAATCACAGGTAAGACCTCTGGGCAACATCTTTAAGACCTCCGGGCATAACTTTTTTCAGGGGTAAGACCTCCGGGCACCAATTTTTAAGACCTCCGGGCATAATTTTTCAAATCACAGGTAAGACCTCCGGGCAACATCTTTAAGACCTCCGGGCATAACTTTTTTCAGGGGTAAGACCTCCGGGCACCAATTTTTAAGACCTCCGGGCACCATTTTAAGACCTTTGGGCACCAATTTTAAAGCCCTTCGAGCATAAATTTTTCTTTTGAAATCGAATTCATTCCCTTAAGACGAATCGAGCCTTGTTTAGGCAGGGAATTCAATTTAAGGACAAAATCTTCAATTTATTGTTTTTAAAAAAAATGAAAAAAGAGAAAATAGAAAAAAAATAAAAAAAATAAAAAAAATAAAAAAAATAAATAAAAAATAAAAAAAAGGAAAAAAGAAAAAAGAAGAAAAAGAAGAAAAAAGAAAAAAATGAAAAAATGAAAAATAGAAAATGAAAAAAATGAAAATGAAAAAGAAACCCCTTTCCCTTTCTTTCACATGTGATGTCACTGACCGTACAAAATTAGTGTCGGTTTATCTTTGCCTGATTCCTGATTCTCAGCAATAGCCAAAGAGGGGCAGCTGTAGACACCTAATTTTGTCCGGACCACTAAACAGGTATGTTTTCTTCCCATATTGATGTTCCCAAGTGTAAAAAGACTGTTTTCATCCTGCAGGTGGTACTCCGAGACTTAGTTTAAGAGGGCGAGCACAAAAAGTCAAACTTGAAAAAAAGTCAACCCCGAAAAAGTCAACCCCGAAAAAGTCAACCCCAGAAAGTCAACTACTAAAAAAGTCAACCCACTTTCAAAATCAAGATTTTAAGTTCAATTGAAAAATGGCGAAAGAATTTTGATAATCCGAGGTCTACATTGAAAGATATGGAGTTCGGAAGTTGGGATTTGGAGATTCAGTAGAAAGGAAACCCTAATCCGAGAAATTTGGGGAAAAGTGCTTAAACGATCAAACTGGTCGAAATTGAAGGTTCCAAATGAAAGATAAGCACTGACTACGGGTAATGGAGAAGTCACTTGCAAGAAAAACCGAAAAAAGTCAATGCGGGAGAAAACCGAGAATTAGGGTTTTTAGTGGATTTCGGTGAAATCGGGAAGAATCACAGAAATGGCCCGACTTGGTAAGACCAAAGCCCCCAATGGATGAGGAATGATTAAAAAGGATGGCCCAAGGCTCAGATTGAAGAAAATCTGAAAATCGGACTTGTTTTGAGCAAAACCGGGTTTCGGAGGTTAAAGGGTAAAATTGGAAAAATTTGGGAAAAATAGCAAATGGACTCCAAAAATTATGGAAAATTTGTCAATCTCTTTCTTAAATCATTTGAAAGAGATTGGAGAAAGAAAATCTTGATTCCGAGTTCGTTTGCAAAGTGGCCAAATCCCGGGCTTCTTATGCAGTAATTCAAAAAGATAAATCCCGGAAAAATAGCAAATGGACTCCAAAAATTCTGAAATTTGGCAAATCTCATTTTTAAATTATTTGGAAGAGATTGGCGAAAGAAAATCTTGATTCCGAGTTCGTTTGCAAAATGGCCAAATCCCGGGCCTCCTATGCAGTAATTCAAGCCGATAAATCCCAAAAAAATACCAAATGAGCTCCAAAAATCATGAAAACTTCCAGATCACACTTTTTAATTATTTTGAAGAGATTGGTGAAGAAAAATCTTGATTTAGAGCTCGTTTAAAAAATGGTAAAATGTAGGGGCATAAAAGGGCATTTTTGGGAAGAAAAAATCCAAATAAATAGCAAACGGACTCGGATAATTTTGAAAACTTCCAGAACTCAATATTTTATTATTTTGGAAGTATTAAAAAAATAAAAATTGAATTTGGAGTCCGTTTGATATTTATTTGCATCCGGGGGGCAAAATGGTCATTTCACCCAAGCAACCGAAAAGGGCTTTTTTGGCCCTTCAAAAAATCAGAGTTGGGCTGGAAAAGAGATGTGCTGGCATACCCAAGCCCAAAGAAAGGAGGAAGCTTCTATTTTTTTTTTTTTTTAATCAAGTGGTTAAAAATCAAGAGTTAGTTAACCATTCTCTTTGATCAAGCCATGGTGATTAAACCACATAGGTTAAGAAAGATGTCAACATTATTTTTGCATAGCTGTAATTTGAGAGGGCTGAGATGCTAATCTAAAGGTGGTAATTTCATGACTTTTCATCTTGAATTATTGGCCATTTGATGGAAATTAGGTTACACAAAAATGACAACATCTTGGAGGCTATATAACCATGCATTAAGGCTAGCCCTAAGGGGAGGGAGGCAGATTTTGGTTTCTTCTTTTCCATTTTGGCTGATTTCTCTTAGTTTTTCTTAGTTTTTATCTTCTTGGTTGAGAGCAAAAAAAAGAAAAGTTTAGAAAAAAAGGAAAGTTTGAAGAGAAAAGCTTGAAATATTAGCTTCTTGAGGTTGCTCTTGAGCACCAACTCTTGCACTTTCATTTTCTATTCTTGTTTTTAGCTATTTTAATCTCTACTTGGTGAGTTTTCATTTTAAAATAATGTTTCTTGTTCTTCCTTCATTTCCTTTCTTAAGTATATTTTTTTTACATTTTGTTTTTACAATAAACTCACCATGGCCAAATGGCCTACATTATTTATTTTAAGTTGTTGTTTCAATTCATTTTACCATATTGTTTATGCTATTTTCTTTGTTTTTGATGTTTTAAGTGTTATGTTATTTCATGTTCTTAAGTTATATTTAATTTGGTTGGTTTGTTTGTTGCCATTTATGTCTTAGATATCATGTTTTTGCATTTTTAATTTTCTGTTTTCATGTTGTTTAAATTTGAGCATGTTTTAGAGTTAGCATATTAAGTGTTTGTGAAAATGCTTGTGTGATTCTTTGCATGATTCTTGTTTTATATCTTAGTGAGCATGTTTTAGATTTGGTATATTAGGTGTTTGTGAAAATGCTTGTGTGATTTTTGTGTTATGACTTAGTTTTTCATGCTAGCATACCAAGTGTTTGTGAAAATGCCATGCTTGTTGGAGCTTGAGGCCATTTGGCTACTCCATGTGTTTTGCATTGTGTGTTGTATTTTTGTCATGCTAGTTGTTAGGTTTTTGCATTTGCATGATATTTGGTTGGATTTTTGAATTAAGCATGCCTTGTGTTTGTGAAAATGCCATGCATGTCTTAGGTCTAGGTTACATTAAATGCCATGCAAGTTCATGTTAGGTCTAGGCCATATTATTTATGTCATGCATTTTCCTTACATTTAGGTTTAGATCCATGCATTTCATGCATTATGTTTGCTGCATTGTTTCATGCATTTCATGTTCATACCACTTGAATAATGACTTGAGCCAATTGATGGTTCAAAGTCATGCTCTCTTGAGCACACTTGTGGAAAATTAAGTTTGTCAAGTTGATTATTCTACCTTTGTGATTTTTTTTACTTAGTCATTTTTTATCTAACTTTCAAAAAGTCCTAGCTACTGCTTTCAAGTCATTTTATGAGTTTCAAATATTTTTACTTTGATTTTTAAATGATTTTATCAAAGACAAAAAAATGTGCTGGCAAAGCAGTTTTTTTTCTCCTCCAAAAACTCGTACATCTCTGATTTTTCTGGGAATTCATCTTTGATCAGAAAATTAAGCCGATTTTTTATCGTGTAGTTTTACATGTCCTGAGTCTCCAGTAATTTTTTCAGAATTTTTGGAATTTTTAGAAATAGGGTAAAAAATCGTGGATTAAAACTGGACAGTGGAGTCAGAATTGAATTTAAAGAAAAACAAAGCAGTTTTTTCTCCTCCAAAAACTCGTACATCTCTGATTTTTCTGGGAATTCATTTTTGATCAGAAAATTAAGCCGATTTTTTATCGTGTAGTTTTACATGTCCTGAGTCTCCAGTAATTTTTTCAGAATTTTTGGAATTTTTAAAAATAGGGTAAAAAATCGTGGATTAAAACTGGACAGTGGAGTCAGAATTGAATTTAAAGAAAAACAAAGCAGTTTTTTTTCTCCTCCAAAAACTCATGTATCTCTGATTTTTCTGGGAATTCATCTTTGATTCGAAAATTAAGCCGATTTTTTCTCGTATAGTTTTACATGTCCTGAGTCTCCAGTATTTGTTTCAGAATTTTTGGAATTTTTAAAAATAGGGTAAAAAATCGTGGATTAAAACTGGACAGTGGAGTCAGAATTGAATTTAAAGAGAAACCATTTTTCTGTTTTGGTTAATTTATTTAGAGTGGGCTGATTAGGAGGGTTAGCTACTGACTTAGGGTAGTTTCTAAGCCTTTTTAAACTTTAAAAATGGTTTTTCAAGTCTCGGGTTAAGGGTAGTCAAGTCCGGATTTTTAAACTTAGGAAATTAGAGCCATTTAAAAAAATTTTAGCCCAGTTTTTATTCAAGCTTCTCAAAATTGTTTTCAAACAATCACAAAGTATTTTGGTTTTAGAATATTTAATTTGACATATTTTCCTAAGGTAGCCGGATATCTTTTTAGATATACGGATTTCCTTAATAAAAGGAAAAAAATACATTTCATGCATTGCATTTTTATTTTCATGCATATTATATGATAGCATTATTTTATTCCATGTCATTTAAATTATATGCCATACCATTCATATTTGTCATGTCATTTAGGTTGCATTATATTATTTAGACTGTACTATGTCATTTTATTTATGTCATGCATATACATATTCATTTCTTTTAAATGTTTCCAAAAAAAGATAATGGTTTTCAATAAAAAAAAAATATAAAGATATTCCCGAGTTAAAATAATTCATGAGTTCTCTACCGGGTTTGCTGGAGGGAATATCATCAATTATCATTAATAAAGGAATATCTTCCTTTCAAAAAAGAGAATGATTCGGAAAGTTTTCCAAAACTAATAAAAATTTCTATATTTTGCCACGTTTGTTGGGGAATATAGGAAAATTTTGAATTTATAAATTCCGGATCATTTTCAATAAAAAAAATGGAATTATTTTTCTTTAAATTGGGAATTAACTTGAAATACTAAATTTAAAACCAACTTTTTACCGAGACTTGAGATAACACACGATTAATAAGGTACCGATTTATACGGGCGTTGTGGGGGTGCTAATCCTTCCCCACACGTAACCGACTCCCGAACCCGTTTCTTTGATTTCTCTGGTTTTAACGCAGACTTGAAATTGGTTTTTAAAATGTTTTAATTAATTTTTAAAATATTTTATAAAACCGGTTTTAATAGGTGGCCGATCACACCTAGCTAAAAAAGATTGGTGGCGACTCCATGTCTTTTAAGGTCATTTTCAAAACCTTCATTTTTTTTAGAGGAATTAAGTCGACTTTTCCTCGGTTTTTTTTAATGTCACGCCTAACGAATAATAAAGTCTTGCGATGAGACGTCGTTACGTTATTTTTTAGGTTGCGACAGGGATGATATAGATTGTTGCTGTGGAAGAGGGGAGTTTCTGTGAAACCTGTTTATGTTGGGTCAGTCATGTTTTATTTTTGACACATTAACTTTCTTTTCCTTGCTTTCTTGCTACTAGAGATACACTGATGTTGTCTAGAAATGCAGGGCACCCCAAGTGTATTATGTTGGTGAGTCTGTTAAGAATCTTAAGCCAGAAATGGCAAGGGGTGCGAAGCTAAAGTGCAGCAGATGTGGACTAAAGGGGGCAGCACTTGGCTGTTATGTGAGGTCATGCCGCAGAAGTTATCATTTTCCTTGTGCAAAAGAGATCCCCAAATGTCGATGGGACCATGTAATTGCACTTTTCCTTATTTTACATGGCATTTGCTTTTATTGCTGTGAATGTTTTTCTTTTACTTTGATATGCTTCACATGTTCTTTCCTTTCTCTTGCAGGATAATTTTCTTGTGCTTTGTCCATCCCATTCTTCAGTCAAGTTTCCAAATGAGAAGTTTGCAAATGGCCGTTCTTTAGTCAAGTTCCCAAATGAGAAGTCTGGAAATTGTGTATCTACTGATCATAGTATGCCAACTGAAAGGTATATTCTCAATTTCTTATATCTTGTGATGTGTGATTAATCAATTGAAATATCTTAGATATCTTTCACAGGCCTATACCTTTGCATACCTTTTTAAGGAGTTATAATATTATGTTTAATTTTGATTCATTCAAGAAGAAAGAAATAGTAAAAAAAGAAGCCAAATTATTTAGAAATTGGAATTTCTTAAGTCTTTTCTAATTAATTATGGATAAAGCCATTAACTGATTATTGAATTGTCTGGAAAGTGAACTGATTATGGTCCTGCATGCAGTGGCCTGCTGAAATCCAACTTTTTTTGGAGTCAACCAGATGGAAAAAAGGAATGGGTTTTTTGTGGATCTGCTTTGTCTTCTGAGGAGAAGGTATGATTAGATGAAATCATTTATAAGTTTTGAGTATTATCTTTAGTCTTTATTGTGTTTTTGAATTGTTTATGTGTTTTATTATCTGTTGAAAGGTCAAAAACTCAAAATGTTGATATTGTTTGAGTGCTGAACTTTTAAATTGATTCTTTTTTTTGTGTTAGGGTTTCATGATGGATGAAATTGTAGGATACACAATATCTAATTTGGAAATATTTTATGGATTAAGTATATCCTTAATTGGCTTTTTCTTTTCATAACAACAGTTGACTCTCTTTTGGTATTAAAGTCACTAAAGATACTGATATTTAATTTTTTTTTTTTTTTGACCTTGTTGCAGTTTCTTTTGGTCAAGTTTGCAAAAGAAATTGGTGTAACTGTATCCAAGTTTTGGAAGCCAGATGTCACACATGTGATTGCTTCTACAAATGAGAATGGTGCAAGCACCAGGACACTTAAAGTTCTCATGGCCATTTCAAATGGGAAGTGGGTGCTTAAAATGGATTGTAAGTTCAATTGTTGTTTTCCACTCTATGGGCCTCATTTTTCTTTTCGTTCCTTGCATGTGTGCTTATATTGTTCCGACTCTTCATTTTTCTTGAAGTATTCATGTCCGACACTTGTGTTCGATGCATACTCGGATATGGGTATGTGATAAATCAAACATACACTTGTCGGACAAATACTCTTGTCCGACATTTGCATCCGAGTTCAAGTAACATAGATGTGTGATGGTTAAAGTTCATATCTGTACCCAAAAAGAATTAATTTGTCACCATTGATACAATTCGTAAACTTGACTTTACAGGGATAAAGGCATGCATGAAAGCTATGCATCCTGTGAATGAAGAACCTTATGAAGTTAGTCTTGACAACCATGGGTGTTGTGATGGCCCTAAAACTGGCAGACTCAGGGCATTTGGTAATGTAAGTCTTGCTCTCATGTATCCAAGTTAGTTTTTTAAGTCGGTAATGCTATTACTTTTGCTAATAATTTTTTTCTTGTATCATTTTAGTAACTAGGTTTATGTTGCTTTAATTCTTCATTTTTCTTGAAGTATTTGTATTTGACATATATCTGGACATGTGTATATGGATATGATCTTTTAAGGATCTTCTAAATACATAAAAAAAAAATTTTAAAAAAATTGAACATATTTGTGTAAGACACATATAAATATTCAACACTCATATTTGAGTTTGAATAACATAGAACTAGATATTGGAAAGAATCAAGTTAATTTCTTTACCATAAAAAAATTGCTTGTGATTATCGATACTCATGGCTTGGATGCTAATTTCATTTTTGCAATTGAAATAACTTGTTTAATCATTTCTCTTGTAGGCACCAAAGCTCTTTGATGGCTTTAGCTTTTGTTTTGTGGGTGACTTTGTGTCTGGTTACAAGGAAGATCTTCAAAACTTGGTTGTGGCCGCAGGTGGTACTGTTTTGAGAAGAATGGAGGAAGAATTAATGAAACAGAATAATGGTGATCAAGCTGTTCAAACAAGGATGATTATTGTATATAACCTGGATGCACCCAAAGGATCTGAGTTAGGAGAAGAAGTTTCAATTATTTGGCAAAGAGTCAATGAAGCTCAGGATTTAGCCATAAAAATAGGAGGGCAAGTAATTGGCCACACATGGCTTTTGGAATCAATTGCAGCTTATAAATTGCAGCCTCTTGTCAGCTAACCAAAGAATGATGAATTCGGATTTAGTCTTGTTCATGTTTAGACCTGCCCATGGGCTTGGCAGTCCGCTCGGCCCGTATTGGGCTCGATCTGGATAGGATATTTTTGATCCGGACCGGCTTGGCTTGGAACACTGTGTTATTTTATTATAATAATATTATTTTATTTAATTTTAATTATAAAAATATAAAAAAATTAAAAAATATTTTTTTAATATGATAAATAGTGAATTTGGGTCTATCGAGTCGGCTCAGCTTGACCTAGGGTTAGGCTTGGGCAAAAAATTGAAAAAAATCGAGTCGCAATCCGGTTCGATCCATGTTTATTCATGCTTCTATATTTAAGATGTGATTTTCAATAGATTTAAAGTTCGAAGTATTTTATTTATTTTATTCTTAAGTTATGATTTTCTTTGTATAAAAAAAAAAAAAAAGTTAGCCTTATTTGCTTACAACACTAATTTGTTAGCTATGCTTGTTCAGAACTTGCCATAAATTTTTATGTTGTATGTAGTTAAATAATATGTCAAATGATTAAATATTCTTATCATGTCAAACTTGGACAACACATAATAGGATAATGGGAGTAGACTTGGCAATCTTTGTATTTATATCATATTTGTGTATTAATGGTGTTTAAATTTTTTTTATTAATATTTATATAAATTTTGATATGTTAATAATTTATATTATATAGATTTTGAGATATTTATGTCGTGTTTGTATATGTTTTAATTATTTTGTGTCGTATTTGTATTGTGTCCAATATTGGAGTAAAGAGTTATTTAACTAAAATGTTTAATCAACACAAAATTTAATAATTACAAGTAAGTTTTATTTATTTATTTATAATTGATTTTCTTTAAAATTTTGAAATTTACTAGTAATTAGAATTATTATCAAATGAATTTACAGCGCAATCCATTGTCTACCCTGTTTTTGGATATTTATTTTACTAACTTTACTAGATGCTTAGAGTTTGATCAAAGAAAAACTCTCATGGAAACAAGTCAGTCAATGTCTCAAGCTGCATGCAATGGAGTTTTTATTATTTAAATAAAATATTTTTATTTGTTTAAATCTGGTTTGAGTTGAGTTTCAAAATCTATTTTATTATTTAAAATATATTAAAAAAATATTTTTTATTACGAATCAAACAATCTGTGGACAGATTTAATTACAAGCTCGTATTGGTCAATCACATTCACACCCTTTCTTGCATTACCAACAAAATCTTAAGAGACTTTATATACAAACATAAATCCCTTCAAAACGTTTCAAAAGATTTGGAGAATCAAAGCAAGCAATAGTGGCATACAGAAACAGTAAATGCAAAAGGAAAAAAAAAAGAAAAAAAGAGAAGATTGTAACGTGATTCAGCAATCCACACCACATTGTTTGAGTACTGGACCAGTTTGTTTGGGCAAGAAAGGATCGATCCTAACCCAAACCAGCGAGAAAATCGAAGCAAGAAGCACAGACCACAAAACAACAATGGTGGGCGTCCTATTTTGCCTTCCCATCAAACCTTTAAGGAAAGGATAGAGATGAAGAATAACCCAAAAGGCGAAAAATAGTTTCCCAAACAATGGACCCCATGAACCATAACCATTGTTAATCGCATCAGAAACTCCGGCCACGACTCCGACCATGTTCAATATTATCAGAGTTGTCGGAGGGATTAAGAGGGTGGTCCATTTGAAGAGGTAAAGATCACCAAATTCTGCATCTTCGGCGGCTTTTGCTGTTACGGTGAAGTTTGTGTCAACTCCGGCGAGGACTTTGAGGAGGCCTTGGAAGACGGCGAAAAGATGGGCGGAGACACCGCCGATTACCCAGAATTGTTCATTGCGCCACCAATCTTGGATGCTAACTTTGCTCCATCGGAGTTCAAGCACACCGGTTGCTATGATGGAAAGGAAAAGTGCCAAGAACCATACACTTGTAAAGTTGTTCAGCTGCAAAGAAAACAAATTCGTCAAGCTTAAAAAAATCAGGTTCCTGGAATAAAAATTCTGAAAATGCTACCCGTCTAAGTCCGAAGATTTTTCGATATTTGAAAGAGTTTGGACAAAAATATTAGGCTCAAAAAATGAACTTGGATACAAAAATAAAGCTCGTTTAGAAATAGGACGGGTCTTGACTTCAACCATCAAGACCTAAGTCCGGTTCGTTTTCTTATTAAATAAATATATTATTTTTTATTTTTATATATATTATATAATTTATATCATATAAAAATTAAATATATATAATATTATAATGTATACATTAAAAAATATATTAAGTTGTCTATGTTTAAAAATTTAATAGAAGAAAAAATATTAAATTACTAACTATTAAATAAAAATAACATGCTTTTTTAATTGTTTTTAGCCGATATATATATATATATATAGGTAGGTTTAAATGGGTTTAGGCTATCCATTTATAAATATGGGCGGGCTTAGACAAAATTTTAGATCTACATTTCAGGTCGGGTAGAGTTTGGATAAGTATATATGATGTTGATATCATATATAGACTTAGTCCGAACCCGGCCCATGGACACCTTTAATTGATCTATTACTCTATTCCTCTATAAGTATTTAAATTGCGATTGGGGTTGTGCTTTTGGCCCGCATTTATTGTGTTATAGACGTAATGAATGTTATTGTGATCAATTGTGATGAATATCGATCACAAATATCGAAGAGAACTAAAACCCTAAAATAAGGACTGATTTTCTTAAGTTTTAAAGAGACTTCGTAACTACCAAGTTGCATGTTTAATTTCCATGGCCCTAATAAATCAATAACTTTTTCAGAATGTTTTACCAAGCAAATTAATCTGCAAATAAATACTTACAGTTGGGATGATGAATTTTCCAGTGAGGAGACAAACAGCAGGAATAGTACAATAGGCGAGTAAAGGGATCGAAGTGAAAGGGTAAACAATGGTGTTGATATAAGCAAGTCTTTCCAGCCATTTCAGTTTTCCGCCATAGCCATACCAAAGTGGGCAATGACGACTCATGAAAATTTCAACAGAACCAAGAGCCCATCTCAAAACTTGGTGCAATCGATCCGATAGATTGATTGGAGCCGATCCTTTGAATGCTGCTCTTTTTGGTACACAATAAACTGATTTCCATCCTCTACAATGCATCTTGAAACCTGTTAAAATATCTTCCGTCACTGACCCATAAATCCATCCAATCTGCAAAACCAAACAAACAATTTTCATCATCAGTTCTCAAAGTTATTCGGATGTGAGTGTCCGACACGAGTATATTTGATTTTCTAATTTTTTTATTTTATATATTTGGAGTCATAACTAGGAATAGCAGCGGGTTAGATATCTGTCTTTTTTTTTGTAATATTCGAATTAGACCTGCTCATGGGCCTGGGTAGGATTTTTTTTGTTCCGGCCCTACTCGAAACAATATTTTTTAATTAAAATAATATTGTTTTATTTAATTTTAATTATAAAAATATATAAAAAATAAAAAAAATAAAAGAAAAATATTTTTTAATCCGATAAACAATAAATTCGGGTCTATCGGGCCGGGCAAAGAATATAGAAAAAATCGGGTCGCGGCCCGGTCCATGAGCAGGTCTAATTCGAATATGCAAAACTGCTTTAAAATTTGAATCCGTTTATTATCTGCATTAAATTTGAATATTACTATCCGAATCCAAATTAAATAACATTATCCGTCGGATACCGAATTCAGTAAGTAAAAAAAATTAAATCAAAATATAAAATCAAAAAAATATTAATTTTAAATTCAAATTAAACGGATAATGAATTTAGATATCCGAATCCCAATTCGCAAAAGTAAACGGATTCAGATAGCGGATTCGGATATTCGAATCCGTTATCCGCATAAGTAATGTAGATTCGGATAATGGATATCCGATATTTCATATCCGCATCTAGTAATTATAATATATGAATCCGAAAAATATGGATCGAATAATTATAAATATCCGCATCTTGAACTATCTATTATCATCCCTACTCATATCCTCGTATCGGACATGAATATTTAAGAAAAAAAAAAAATGAAGAATCATAATATTACTCACCTCTTTGCCCCACTCTGTTTTCTCTTCATAGCCACAGCTAATTACATGAATGGCTTCCTTAATAAGTGATGTGGGATTAGTGCCTTCAGGAAGTCCACCATTTTCCATCAAAGTTGAAGTAATGAAAACTGGTGATTGCCCAAATCGTTTCTCGAAATTCTTCTGAGACATTAATGATGATTTCTCTAATTCCTCATATCCTTCAAGCCCTTCTTCAATCTCTTCGAGATCGAAGATTGGCGCAGACCCTTTTTTCACATAATTTTTTCCCATCATTTTCTTCTTCTTGCTGTATAAAAGACCTCCAAGTAAACCCTTTTTTTCTCCTTTCTTCTTTGATGATTTTTTCCTTGAACCTCCACAGCAACAACAACACCATGAAGGCCAGCAATCGCATGTCATCTTTGGTCGTTTTTCAGAGACTGGTGGATCATAGCCATACAATGCTTGCCTGTTGAAGACACACCCTGTGCCTACATATACAGGGCCTTGAAGCCCATCTAACCCCAACATGTTGATCTATAAATAAAAAATGGCATTGTAGATATTAGCTCAATGTTAAAAGTAATAAAATATAATTAGATATATTAAAGATTACGATATAATATTGTTACTAGGTTATTTTTTAAATTAGTGAAAATCTTCTATATAATCTTTGGGTATTTTCTCGTGAATGTAAATCATCATGGACGAACCACATATTCCTTTGTGTTATTACGTTATCTTTTTTCTTGTAACATAATATCAATGCTTTTTATCTTATAACATAATATTAGAGTTTTTTCTTTTTTTTTTAACACGGTATCAGAGCTAAGTTTGTTATGTTTTTCTATCTGTGTTTTTTTTAGATATATTAGGGATTACGCTACAATTACGATACAATATATTAGAAATTAGGATATGATATTCTTTCTAGGTTATTTCCTAAATTGATGAGAACTTTCTATATAAATAGGACACTTTTGTACAAACGAATATAACAATTAATAAAATCAATAATGTAGCCCTTTGAATATTTTTCCGTGAATTTAAGTTATCATGATCAAACCACGTATTCTTTTGTGTTATTCCGTTACCCTTTTTTTTATAACATGATATCAATGTTTTTATCTTATAACATGATATCAAAATGAAAAAGAAAAAAAAAAAGCAAACAAGAAGTTTGACTTACATCGAAGAAGACAACGTTTCGATTAGCATATCTATCGTGACGATCAATCCCATCAAACCTCTGTGGGAATTGAACATAGCAAAGCTTCTTCCCAAATTGGGGATCCATTAAAAAGCACATAGCTTCCCTTAAGGCCTTGCTATTGTTGATGTAGTGATCACAATCAAGATTCAATATAAAAGGTGCATTACTAAGCACTGCAGAGACTCGAACCTGGCAATGGGATCGATTTATGATCCCAACAAGAGCAATAAAATCATTAATTAACTTCATCTTTTTTGATCTTCACAAACGAAACACAAACAAGAAATTAGACTAAAAAGTAATTCACCAAAGCATTCTCGGCACCGGCTTTCTTGTGGTGCGCATAACCAGGCCGTTTCTCACGAGAAACATAGACGAGCCGAGGCAGTTCTTTGCCATCTACGTCAAGTGCACCGGCACATCCTAGATAAACCTGTAAAGCAAAGTACCGAAACTCAAGAGACCCGTATTGTATTTTATCCGTTACGTAACGTCTGTAACATTATTAAATTTATTAAAACACTATCAAGTTCACGTCCGCAACACCCGCAACCGCATCCGCGATTTAAAACTATTACTTCCACTATGATCTGGGTCTTAATTTTCAGGGATAAATATATATATATATATATATATATCTTATGATCAAATTTATTACCTGAATCATTCCAGGATGATCACGAGAGTTATTTCCAGGCCATGGGGTTCCATCCTGCATCACCCATCCTTCTTCTGGTTTCTTTTGAGCTTTTGCTACTAATGCATTGATCCTCACTTTAAATTCTTCATATTCCCTCTACAGTAAAACCATAAGAAATATATCTTAAAACCCTTCTTAACTTACATGTTTTAATACGACGAGGTTATGTTACTCGGACTTGTGTATAAGTGTCGGATAAGAGTGTGTCCGACATGAGTATTTTCAATTCTTTTTTTTTTTTTAAATTTTTATGTATTTGGAATGTTCTTAGAGGATTATATCCACATGTCCGGATATATTTTGAACACGAATTACTTCAAGAAAAATGAAGAGTCGGAGTGAACAGCGAGTTTGGCAACTTACTTTCATGGCTCTCCGTTCTTTAACAAAGCTAGGATGAACCTTATCTTTCAAGTAATCAATCTTCTCGGAGAAATAAAACTCAGGTGTCCTCGGCTCGACATTATGTTTCTTACAAAATGGAACCCATCTCCTCGCGAACTCAGCAGTTTCAGATAATGTGTCGAAAAGAAGCATCGAAGCACCATCATCGGATACATAACAACAAACTTTCTCGACAGGATAATCGACAGCCAAAATCGACAAAACTGTGTTTGCTGTAATAATTGGAGGTTCTTTAAGAGGATCAACAGTACTTACGAAGACATCAACTGCGCCTAGTTGATTTGGTTCTCCTTCACGTTCGAATCTTAAGGCGAGGCGATCCAAGTAAGTTTCACGAGTAATGGGGAACCATTTGGGGAATTGATCGAGTATCCAGGAGAAGGCAAACCAGACTTCACATATAACGGAGATTAGCCATAAGGGAAATGCGTCATAGGCTGGTGTTAGAATACGAAAACGGAGGAAAAAAACTAGAATGATGAATCGTAGGACGATTACTATCCGATATGGGTTGATTAGGCTTGAGGAAATTGGGACTTTTCGCCATAGAGGTTGTCGAGCTTCAGCCAGGCTGCAAAAGAAATGAAAAAAAAGTGTTGTAATTACAGGGTGGTATAAATTTTCCTTAATTTACATACATAATGCGTTATACAGAGATTTAAAACAGGATTTAAATTACTGTCGACCTAGGAAGCACGGATACGAACACGAATGTATAATACGAGTACGATATAATATGAATATGACAGTACAAATTTTTTTAAAAAAATTAGGACACTAGTGTGGTAATAAAAATATTTTTATATAATAAAATATAATAAAAATTTGATACTTTTTAATTAAATATTAACATGCAAATAGTTTTTTATTTTTTTTTAAATTATATTTGAATTTAAAAACTTGAATTTTAAAAAATCCATTAGAATCAAATTGCTCATTGTTGATTCCGTATTTGAAAAAAAAAATGCAAAAGAAAAAAAAAAACTTAATCATGTTTCCAATCATGTTTTGATTGTGTCCGATTTTATTTTTATTTTTTTGACGTATTGCGTGTCCAACACTTGGACACTTCCCTGACTGAAGTGTCGGTTTTTCATATGATACTGTATTTGCGATCGTATCACGTTTATCGGACTTACGAATATAATGATTGTTATTACAATCAATTACGGTAAATATCGATGACGAAAAAGCCGAAATCTTAAAATTATTTTACGCCAACTCTTTAAATCGCAAGAAAAGTAGAAAAAAAGAGAAACTTACAGGTAATCATCTTCTTCAGCTTGATCATTTCCGCCATCATCGTTGCTCATCAAACCTCTTTTTTCTTGCCTGACTTTCCATTTCTCAACTCTCTCTTTCCATTCTGCGCTGCCATAAATCTCTTTATCGCCTTCAAAATCCTTCCCAGCAGCTGCACAACATGAACATTTTGACAACCCACCCATAAATTAAATATAGTAAAAACTGAATTAGGGTTTTTAGAAAAAAGGAAAGCAAATGAACGTAAAAAAATGAACATTTTGTTGGCACTTACTGCTTCCTGCAACTGAGAAAGCTTGACCATTGGGATGCCATTGCTGATTATTATACTCCCCATTATTTTCCTGCAAAATTAACCATCTTGGCCTTAGTATATATTTACTTCTTATTTTCTAACTGCTCTCTTTTACTTCAATCAACTTCTTATTCAAGACAAAACTGTAAATTTTTATAAAGTTTAGATACATACATGTTGCCGATCTGAGTCATCCTTGTGGTTCTTAATCTGAAATTCATCATCAAAATCATCTTGGTCGTCAGAGTTGTCTTCCTCATCTCCTGCAATTCTTGGACAACCTGCGGGAGAAGGAAAGACAAAATAATATTGTAGACTATATGTCCAAGGACCGGATTATCCATCCAAGCCTAAAAGTCCGAGCTATATTTGAGAGGGTTTAAACAAAAATATTAGGTCTGAAAAATGGACTTGGGTAAAAAAAATGAGGTTCGTTTAAAAAATGGGTCGAGTCTTTGCTCCAACATTCAATGCTCAAACCCGGCCCGACCCGATCCGAACCTTTTTTTTAATTAAATAATATTTTATTTTTATTTTTATATATTATATTATATTATTTATGTCATATAAAGATTAAATATATATATATAATATTAGAGTGTAAACATTAAAAAAATATATTAAGTTGTACATATTTAAAAACTTAATAAAAGAAAAAATATATAAAATTATTAAAGATTAAATAAAAAAAATATATATTTTTTTAAATATATATATTTTAAAATAATATAGACGGATCTAAACAGGCTTAGACTATCTATTTATAAATATATTGGCGGGCTTTGATAAAATTTTAGACTCATATTTTAGATAGGACAAGATTTGAACAAACATATATGATATTAATACAATAGATAAGCCCTGATCCGGCCATGGACACCTCTACATGTTCAAACTAATTTCTCTAATAAAATTCTGTAGTCTAGAACATATATAATGGAGATCAAATGAAAATGAGAGTTAAAACAAATAATTAACCTTTGTGACGCTTATAGCGAGAGTTGCACTGAGGGCAACACTGGGTTCCTTCACTCCTTTCATACTCATAACAAGGCCGGCAAACAGGGAAGCCACACACATTACAAGCTATAAATAACTCTCCATCTTCTTTGTGCCCAATTTTATCCCCACAAACTTTGCAAATCTTTCCTGACGACTGCAGGGTCGTCGTTGGAGGCCGATTCTGCCACCCCACAAAGAAACACATTACAATAGTTCTAAAATGCCGCCGTTGCGAACGTAACGAAAATGAAGAGTTTCGCGTCATATCAGTTTTAAACACTTTCTTCTTCTACGAAATCCGGATTTAAAACTATTTACAATAATAATAAACAATATAGAAAGGTACGTAGAAGAAGAAAGAATCAAGAAAAAGTACCTCGTCGACAGCAAGTGAACCAAAGCCAGCTGCCATGGTGGTTGAGGCGGCGGCCATGGCAAGCAAAGAGAGAAAGAAATAAGATCGGTGAATGGCCGGCGGCCGGAGATGAAAATGATATGATAAAAAGAGAGGTGGTTGAAGGGAGAGAAAGGGAGAAGAGGGTATTATAAGGGAGAGAAACGTGAGAGAGTGTCTACCAAACTGTGAGTTGAGAAGTCGTAGGTTTGAGTCTAAGAGACGTTAAAAGGGAGCGGTAGGAGGAGGGATAAGGAAAGGTTTGCTTGCGGAAGCTGTGCCAAAACAAAAGCCTGGGTTTTTTGTTTTTGTTTTTGTTGTTGAATAGCTAGATAGCTTCGATTCAAAGGCAGGGATGTCGTTTGATCTCTCGAAGGCTGACACTAACTTCTTCCTAACAAAACTTAGGTAGAGAGTATACATATTTACGCATTTCTTGCATGTGTCTCGTACCCTACCATGTCTAGACCTGTTCAAAGATCGGGTTATATATCCGTCCAAATTCGAAGGTTCGTTCATATTTAAAAAGATTTGGACAAAAATATTAGGTCCGAAAAATAGACTTGGGCAAAAAAAATAAGCGCGTTTAAAAAATGGACCTGACCTTAGCTCCAACATTCAAGGCCTGAACCCGGCCCAACTCGTTTTTCAATTATATAATATATTATATTATGTAATTTATATTATATAAAGATTAAATATATATAATATTATAGTGTAAACAATAAAAATATGTTAAGTTGTCCATATTTAAAAATTTAATAAAAGAAAAAACATATAAAATTATTAAAGATTAAATAAAAAATTAAATATTAAAAAAAAAAGGACGGGTCTAAACGGGTTTGGATTATCCATTTACAAATATGAACGGGCTTGGCCAGAATTATCATATTTCTAGCCGGATCGGGTTTGAGCAAGTAAATATGGTGTTGATACCACATATAGGCTCGGCCTGTGAAAACTTCTAACCATGCCCATAAACCAAGCATTGATTCACTCATTTTTTTTTTCAAAGGTTTTTGTCTAAAGAAGGAATTGTAGATGTTGAGATTCAAATTTTAAATCCGTTGGATACTAATTTTTAAAGATGACTATATGAACTAATCGGAAAAAATCCGAATTCGATTCACTAATGTTTTGATAAAATAAGAAAGTGGTTCCACAAATAAATGATACACTACAGATATACTTGTATTATTAAATGTCAAAAAGAGAGAATTTTTTTTTAAAGAAGCCATACTTGGCTGGCTTGTAAGATATTTTGGTCTTTTATTTTTTTGTCAAGAGTAAGGTATTGGTGTTCAATATTCATAAAATGATGGTTTGCATTGCAATTAAGAAAAAAAAAGGGTTTAATAAAAATTATACTACTCTTTTGACATGGAAATACTAATAGTGGGTTGGGTCCTTATTAAATGTCGATTGTCTCACCGATTGATTCATGTAATTAATTTTAAAAGATGTCATTTAAAAAATTTAAAGTGTAAAATTCAAATTTTAATATTTATAATATTTTATTTTATTTTTAAATTACGATCTCTTTTATATTAAAAAAAAAAAACAAATAGTAATGTTTTATTTTGTTTGTTTGATTGTCTTATGTTTCATGATTGTAATAAAATTTAAGATCGTCTGTTCCTTATATTTTTTATGAAGAGTGGGAGAGGGTGAAATCAAATATCAAATCATGAAACATGTTAAAAATTGCTACTAGTATTTAATTTCCTGCTAAGTGAGTTACTAATTTACTATTATGTTTCAGGATTACACTATAAGAATAGAATACTAGAAAAATAATTAAAACAAGATATAAAATATAATACGACATATTATACGAAAATATCAAAATTTATATATCAAGAATTATTAGTGTATCAAATTTTATATAAATATATAACACTTAAACACGATTATCACATAAAAAATAATACGAATATGACACTAATACACGAATTAACAGATCTATTAATACGTGTTTTTATACTTTCATACATATTTTATATAAGATTATTATCCTGTACATGGACAACAGACAGTGCAATTTTTTAACTCTACAAATAAAATTAAAAAACTGCCTTAAATTATATTTTAAAAAATAAAATATATTTTTTTATATATATCATGAGTTCCTACTCTTTTAATCCTTACCATAGGCATAAATGTTGTCTTTTTAAAGCAAAATCTAAAAATTACAAAGCAAATTAGCCCCTCAACAAGAGCAAATAGAAAACATGAAAAATGACAAAAAGGAAAGATATATTAATCTTATAAAAAAAACTACCCTTTAAAGGAAAATCATAAATACATTTTGCCTTTTTTTCTTTTCTTACAATAACCTTGAATCTACTCTTAATCTCTTGTCAATTTTCTTACAGGACAACTAGTTCTTCAGTCATAATTAAATCAAAAGTATTAGGTAAACAATCGTATTCTTCCTTAAACTCGAAGCAGAAGAATGTCCCTTCCTGTTAAAGATTTAACCATGGTGGTTGCCACTGGCCAGCTCAGTCACGACGCTGGTTTGATATGGTTTAGGTTATCCTTAGACCTGACAATACTGTTGTGCGGAACTAAAACGAGATTACTAAAACCGATAAAAAACACACTGAAAAAACATCGATAATTTTACGTGGTTCGGCCAATATGCCTACGTCCACGGGAGGAGGAGCAAAGCTTTGTATTTATCGGAGATGGAGTATTACACGAGATACGTATTACAAGTGCTCTCTATAGCACACACTCAACCGGGAGGGGCTCTCTCTAGAGCTCTCACATCTCTACCGGAAGGGAGCTCTTGGAGCTCACCTTTGGAGCTCTCCAACTCTATCTCACTCACACTCTCTCACTTTTTTCTCTCTCACTCTACATGGCCTTTTATAGGCACATATCATGGTGGGAACACATAGCAAGTGGTAGACAAAGTAGCCACCATCCACCAACTATCATGGTGGGAACACATAGCAAGTGGCAAACAAAGTAGTCACCATCCACCAACTATCATGGTGGGAGCACATAACAAGTGGCAAACAAAGTAGCCACCATCCACCAACTATCATGGTGGGAGCCCCCATGGTTGGTGGCTATGGTGGAAGCTTCCTTGGTTGGTGGTAAGCCACCTTTGGTGACTTTGAGCCAATATTCAACAATCTCCACCTTGGCGAGAATCCACAGAGAGAATTCACTGATCAGAGCTTCCTCCATTCCTCCTTCAGATGCTTTAAACTCGAGAGACATTGATCAAGTCCAAACAATGTTGAAACTTGATCCCAGAAACTATTTTGGTTAGCATATCTGTGGGATTATCTGCAGTCCCGATCTTCTCTCGAATTTTAAGCCCGTTTCCACAGTACCATGAATGTACCGTAGAATCCATTTCACAGCTTGCCAATGGCCTTTACCAGGATTATGCATGTACCTGCTTACCATACTGACAGCATGTGAAATATCAGGTCTCGTACACACCATTATTGCATACATGAGGACACCTACTGCATTGGCATGATCCATCAATGCACTGAGCCTGAGTCAATTTTTCTGTCTATTCTGATCTCCTTCCCAATAATTTATTGGCTTCTCCAAGATCTTTCATCTCGAACTCTGAGCTCAGTTGAGCCTTTGGCCTGTCGATCTCCCCCATGCCTTTTTCAGCAGATAGACAAATGATCCATCTTGAAGTTTCCGGAAATAAACACAGTGATCAAATTGACTGCGTGTGTACTTTTCATCCTGTCATGAAACAGTCCAACCGTTTGTACAGCTGTCACGGGATTGTTTCAGACCATACAGTGACCGGTTCAACTTGTTTTTCTAGTCTTCGCGACCGGGGACTCCAGAACCTTCTGGTTGAGTCATATAAATTTCCTCCTCTAAGGAACCATGGAGGAATGCAGTTTTTACATCAAGTTGAACTAACTCTAGGTCATACTGTGCTACTAAAGCCAATAGTATCCGAATAGATGCATGCTTAACAACAGGTGAAAATACCTCATTGTAGTCTATTCCTTCTTTTTGAGCGTAACCTTTGGCTACCAGTCTGGCTTTGTATCTGATACTGTCTTTGCCGGTAGCACCCTCCTTTTTTGGCAAAGACCCATTTGCACCCAATTGTTCTTTTGAGTGTTGGAAGTGGAACCAACTTCCAAGTCTGATTCTGATGAAGTGATGTCATCTCTTCATCCATCGCCTCCTTCCACTGAGCATGCTCTGGGCTGTTTACAGCTTCTTTGTAATTGATCGGGACATCATCATCAATTACTGGAAGGGCGAATGCCACCATGTCTGTGTACCGAGCAGGTTTCCGAATATGTCTTTTCGGTCTGCTGGTGGCAATAAATTCAGGTTGCTAAAGATTTCCGGTGATGACTCCTCCACTTCAGTTAAGGTGTCATCAGATTCTGGTTCAGATTCATCAGAATTTTAACCAGCATCTTCAAATTCAAACTCCACCTGCTTTAGAGAATCACGGTTCACATTCTCTGGAGTTGACAGTTTCAGCATTACAGATTCGTCAAAGGTAACATCTCGGCTTACGATGACTTTCTTTGACTCAAGGTTCCACAGTCGGAATGCCTTTACTCCTTCACTAAAGCCCAAGAAGACAGCTTTCTTGGCTCTAGGATCCAGTTAAGCATCCGTAAATACGAAGCCGATCATAATCAGTGGCAGAATGTCCGGACCACACCTCTATGGGAGTTTTCCCATCAATTGTTGAATATTGGCTCAAAGTCACCAAAGGTGGCTTACCACCAACCAAGGAAGCTTCCACCATAGCCACCAACCATGGGGGCTCCCACCATGATAGTTGGTGGATGGTGGCTACTTTGTTTGCCACTTGCTATGTGCTCCCACCATGATAGTTGGTGGATGGTGGCTACTTTGTCTACCACTTGCTATGTGTTCCCACCATGATATGTGCCTATAAAAGGTCATGTAGAGTGAGAGAGAATAGATAGAGAGAGTGTGAGTGAGATAGAGTTGGAGAGCTTCAAAGGTGAGCTCCAAGAGCTCCCTCCCGGTAGAGATGTGAGAGCTCTAGAGAGAGCCCCTCCCGGTTGAGTGTGTGCTATAGAGAGCACTTGTAATACGTATCTCGTGTAATACTCCATCTCCGATAAATACAAAGCTTTGCTCCTCCTCCCGTGGACGTAGGCATATTGGCCGAACCACGTAAAATTATCGGTGTTTTTTCAGTGTGTTTTTTATCGGTTTTAGTAATCTCGTTTTAGTTCCGCACAACAAATTGGTATCAGAGCCAAATTTTACGTAAAACCGAGTTTGTTCGATTCTGTCCGTTTTTCAAAAGTGCTCCAATTTGTGTTTTGAAAATACCAGGTTGAAGAGGTCGTCGAGAGGAGTGCAGCAGAATCAACCGGAGAGCCAACGGACGCCGCACGCACCCCCACGCACCACCAGAAGGATTGCGAGTGGGCCTCACTCGCCCACGCGCCGCACGCGCCGCTGGAGGTTGAAGACGCGTGAAGCCCACGCGCCCACGCGCCCCACGCGCCATCCAGAGGTTGAAGATGCGTGAAGCCAACGCGCCCCACGCGCCGGTGACCACCAGTCTGCACGCGCCCCACGCGCCGCCGTACGCGACCCACGCGCCGCCGCAGCTCCGACCAACTTTTTTGGGCCATTTTTTGAGCCGTTTCAGAACACTATTCCGAGACTTTTCCGAGCCGGTTGAGCTAAACCGAGTCCATTTCGAGCCACCTGCAGCAGAATATTCGCAGAATATTCACCGTGTGTCCAAAATTTACACAGTTGGACCCGTTCCTGGCTATTTCGACTATCCCGGACTCAACCGCGACATCCGTTTTTCCATACAGGTAACGAAAAAACTCTGAGTTGGTAATTTTGTTTTATTACCATGGCAGAATCATTAGAGACAACTGAAACAACCAGCAACGCACCATCAAGTTCTTACGTCAGAAAGAACTCGATGACCACTGCAAAGTTCGAGGTGGAGAAATTTGATGGCACCACGTAACTTTGGCATGTGGCAGTGCGAAGTACTGGACCTGTGAGTCCGCGAAGGACCAGTAGACAGTGAAGATCCCGTCCAGTAGGAGGAGAAGACCCCGTCTAGTCCAGTAGACGGTGGAGATCCCGTCCAGTAGGAGGTGAAGATCCTGTCCAGTCCAGTTCAGTAGACAGTGAAGATCCCGTCCAATAGGAGGTGAAGATCCTGTCCAGTCCAATTCAGTAGACAGTGAAGATCCCGTCCAGTAGGAGGTGAAGATCCTATCCAGTCCAGTTCAGTAGACAGTGAAGATCCCGTCCAGTAGGAGGTGAAGATCCTGTCCAGTCCAGTTCAGTAGACAGTGAAGATCCCGTCCAGTAGGAGGTGAAGATCCTGTCCAGTCCAGTTCAGTATACAGTGAAGATCCCGTCCAGTAGGAGGTGAAGATCCTGTCCAGTCCAGTTCAGTAGACAGTGAAGATCCCGTCCAGTAGAAGGTGAAGATCATGTCCAGTCCAGTTCAGTAGACAGTGAAGATCCCGTCCAGTAGGAGGTGAAGATCCTGTCAAGTCCAGTCCAGTAGGCGATGGATATCCTATCTAGGAGAAGAATCCTATTAATCCGCGAAGGACCAGTAGACGGTGAAGATCATGTCCAGTCCAGTCCAGTAGGCGGTGGATATCCTATCTAGGAGAAGAATCCTGTTAATCCGCGAAGGACCAGTGGACGGTGAAGATCCTGTCCAGTAGGCGGTGGATATCCTATCTAGGAGAAGAATCCTGTTAATCCGCGAAGGACCAGTGGACGGTGAAGATCCTGTCCAGTCCAGTCCAGTAGGCGGTGGATATCCTATCTAGGAGAAGAATCCTGTTAATCCGCGAAGGACCAGTAGACGGTGAAGATCATGTCCAGTAGGCGGTGGATATCCTATCTAGGAGAAGAATCCTGTTAATCCGCGAAGGACCGATAGATGGATGAAGATCCTGTCTAGGAAAAGTATCATCGACAATCTGCAAGGGACGAGTGTGCCTAGTGTTGGACACTAGAGGAAAGGCTGTCCTGACAAGAGAGGTCGATTGTGATAGTTGCTCAAAAGACTGATAGAGAAGAAGACTCTGCTTTCACAGTTTAAGGTGGAGATACATCCTTCCAATCAAGGGATTCCGGATGTTCATACCAGATGTGTTCGAACCGAGAGTGTTTCTCAAGCTATCAAGAGCTTGATGGAAGAATTGTCCTTATGGGCAACGATGTCACACTAGAGGTATTGGAACGATCCGACTAAAAATGCATGACGGTACAATCAGACAACTTACAGATGTAAGGTATGTCCCTGATATCAAGAAGAACCTCATATCACTGGGGGTCTTAGACTCAAATGGTTACAAGATGACCATTCAGAATGGAGTCCTGAAGGTTGTACGTGGAGCATTCTTAGCAATGAAGGAAATCTGTCAGAATGATGGGATAATCCGACACTTCACTGTTCCTGGCACTCCCCAGCAGAATGGAGTTGTAGAAAGGATGAACAGAACTTTGGTTGATAAAGTTCGCTGCATGTTATCCCAGTCGGGCTTGAGCAAAGCAATTTTGGGCGGAGGCTTTATAGTACGCCTCCCACATTATCAACAGACTACCCTCCACTGCAATTGATGGGAAAACTCCCATAGAGGTGTGGTCCGGACATTCTGCCACTGATTATGATCGGCTTCGTATTTACGGATGCTTAACTGGATCCTAGAGCCAAGAAAGCTGTCTTCTTGGGCTTTAGTGAAGGAGTAAAGGCATTCCGACTGTGGAACCTTGAGTCAAAGAAAGTCATCGTAAGCCGAGATGTTACCTTTGACGAATCTGTAATGCTGAAACTGTCAACTCCAGAGAATGTGAACCGTGATTCTCTAAAGCAGGTGGAGTTTGAATTTGAAGATGCTGGTTAAAATTCTGATGAATCTGAACCAGAATCTGATGACACCTTAACTGAAGTGGAGGAGTCATCACCGGAAATCTTTAGCAACCTGAATTTATTGCCACCAGCAGACCGAAAAGACATATTCGGAAACCTGCTCGGTACACAGACATGGTGGCATTCGCCCTTCCAGTAATTGATGATGATGTCCCGATCAATTACAAAGAAGCTGTAAACAGCCCAGAGCATGCTCAGTGGAAGGAGGCGATGGATGAAGAGATGACATCACTTCATCAGAATCAGACTTGGAAGTTGGTTCCACTTCCAACACTCAAAAGAACAATTGGGTGCAAATGGGTCTTTGCCAAAAAAGGAGGGTGCTACCGGCAAAGACAGTATCAGATACAAAGCCAGACTGGTAGCCAAAGGTTACGCTCAAAAAGAAGGAATAGACTACAATGAGGTATTTTCACCTGTTGTTAAGCATGCATCTATTCGGATACTATTGGCTTTAGTAGCACAGTATGACCTAGAGTTAGTTCAACTTGATGTAAAAACTGCATTCCTCCATGGTTCCTTAGAGGAGGAAATTTATATGACTCAACCAGAAGGTTTTGGAGTCCCCGGTCGCGAAGACTAGAAAAACAAGTTGAACCGGTCACTGTATGGTCTGAAACAATCCCGTGACAGCTGTACAAACGGTTGGACTGTTTCATGACAGGATGAAAAGTACACACGCAGTCAATTTGATCATTGTGTTTATTTCCGGAAACTTCAAGATGGATCATTTGTCTATTTGCTGAAAAAGGCAAGGTGGAGATCGACAGGCTAAAGGCTCAACTGAGCTCAGAGTTCGAGATGAAGGATCTTGGAGAAGCCAATAAATTATTGGGAAGGAGATCAGAATAGACAGAAAAATTGACTCAGGCTCAGTGCATTGATGGATCATGCCAATGCAGTAGGTGTCCTCATGTATGCAATGGTGTGTACGAGACCTGATATTTCACATGCTGTCAGTATGGTAAGCAGGTACATGCATAATCCTGGTAAAGGCCATTGGCAAGCTGTGAAATGGATTCTACGGTACATTCATGGTACTGTGGAAACGGGCTTAAAATTCGAGAGAAGATCGGGACTGCAGATAATCCCGCAGATATGCTAACCAAAATAGTTTCTGGGATCAAGTTTCAACATTGTTTGGACTTGATCAATGTCTCTCGAGTTTAAAGCATCTGAAGGAGGAATGGAGGAAGCTCTGATCAGTGAATTCTCTCTGTGGATTCTCGCCAAGGTGGAGATTGTTGAATATTGGCTCAAAGTCACCAAAGGTGGCTTACCACCAACCAAGGAAGCTTCCACCATAGCCACCAACCATGGGGGCTCCCACCATGATAGTTGGTGGATGGTGGCTACTTTGTTTGCCACTTGCTATGTGCTCCCACCATGATAGTTGGTGGATGGTGGCTACTTTGTTTGTCACTTGCTATGTGTTCCCACCATGATAGTTGGTGGATGGTGGCTACTTTGTCTACCACTTGCTATGTGTTCCCACCATGATATGTGCCTATAAAAGGCCATGTAGAGTGAGAGAGAATAGATAGAGAGTCTGTGAGTGAGATAGAGTTGGAGAGCTCCAAAGGTGAGCTCCAAGAGCTCCCTCCTGGTAGAGATGTGAGAGCTCTAGAGAGAGCCCCTCCCGGTTGAGTGTGTGCTATAGAGAGCACTTGTAATACGTATCTCGTGTAATACTCCATCTCCGATAAATACAAAGCTTTGCTCCTCCTCCCGTGGACGTAGGCATATTGGCCGAACCACGTAAAATTATCGGTGTTTTTTCAGTGTGTTTTTTATCGATTTTAGTAATCTCGTTTTAGTTCCGCACAACAAATACTGGATAAGACACGATTATACGACATAAAAAAAAATAACTAAAAACATGACACGAATGTCTCAAAATCTATTTAATACGAATTATTAACGTATCAAAGTTTATATAAATATAAAATACCTTAAACACGATTATGACACGACAAAATACACGAACACGACATAGATACATGAATTGTCAGGTCTAGTTATCCTCGAGCCGGACTAAGCCCAACACTGTTTGTATCAGAAATATTAATGGCAGGAAGGGCTTAAACACCTTGGAAGCCAAGCCTTTGCTCTGGCATTCTCCATTCTTTGCTTCTTTTGTCGAGAGAGAAAATGATTTCACGTTGACTACTTAAGGATTAGAATGTGATTTTATAAAGCAAGAATTATCATTCTCTTATCAAAGTGTATTTTTTCAAAAAATAAAATAGTGAAGACGGTTTTTAAACTTTCAAAGTGGACAATCTCTCATAGCGGATCCAATCCAATAATCTTTGCATCAATAAATGGTGTCGTCTGTTGGAATCAGTTCTGGATTTGTATCAGCCCTCAACAAAAACACAGGCCGCACCTTTGATTAAGGGGCTAGTATTGAGGGGAAAACGATCTCATATCGAGTAGCCAAAGATTGGATTATGACTTTATAAAGCAAGGGTCACCCTTCATCTATTGAGACGCCTTTTCTCAAAGGACAAAATTGTGAAAACGCCAACAACCATCTGGTCTGTTGGCAGAGTGCTAGACTCTTGGTTCTCCTAACTAGGGATCAAACCCTGACAACCTCAATTATTAAAAAAAATAAAATCGTGAAAACGATTTTTAAACTTCCAAAGCAAACAATATCTCATAATAGGCACAAGCCAACAATAGTTGTATCAACATCTTTCACCATAGCAAGATTGCAAGGTATTCCCAGTTGATAATATACGCTAGATATAGCAATTGATGTATTCATATCGTGATCGTGTTATTCTTACATGTCATAATTGTGTTTAAAATATTATATATTTATATAAATTCTAACACGTTAATAATATAATTCGTGTTATATAAATTTTGACACATTCATATATTCGTCTTATATTCGCGTTATTTTTCGTATCGTGTCTTGTTTGTATCATAATTTAGTTATTTTTTTCATATTATATCTAAAATTATCAGATTTAATATACATTGGAGATATTCAAACAAAGAGTCAATGTCATTTACTTTATTTATCTACATCCCCAAATACACTGGAAAATAGTTCAAAATATCCTTTTCCAAAAGGAAATACTAACAAATACAAAGTATTTTTAGGATATTGAGGGGTGACCATGGTAGATACCAACAAGGATTGTAATGAAAGCCATGTATATGGGTCCGTTTGTTTCACTGAAAATAATTTTTGTATTTTTTGGTGTTTGGTTGACGAAAAATTAATTGGTCAACGGAAAATGGCTTACTGATCAACGAAAAATAAGAGTTTTTCTCTGAAAATTGTCTTCCCCTTTTCAAAAAGGGAAGACAATTTCCTGAAAACAACTGAAATAAGTAGGACTACTCGAATCGAAATTTGAATATCATATTTTAGATCGAAACTTAACTTGACTCAAGCCAAATATTATTATATTACTAAAAATATTTATTTTTTAATTATAAAAATATATTAAAAATATTAATATAAACATATTTTAATATTGTAATTTTCAATATTTTATTTAATTATTATTAAACCTACATATTTATATATTTTAATTATATAATATATTTATATTTTAATAATAAATAATAAACTATTAATATAATGACTATCATTTATTATTTTAATAAAAATATTATTTCATATAAAAATATCATTATTTTAATAATAAATTTTAACACTATAAATATTTTAAAATTTAAATAATATTTTTAATATTTTATTGAATAGTGATTTTATATTACTATTTTACTAATAAATATATATAAATTATACTTTATTATTATTTAATAATAAATGTTTTTTAGTATAAAAAGATTATTGCTTTAATAGTATAAATATTAATTAATAGAAATAATATTTTAATAATTATTAGAACATTTTAAATATTTTAAAATATTAATATAATTAATGTTTTAATAATAAATAATATTAATAGAAATAATAATAATATTTTTTTATATTTTAATAATAAATATTTTAATATTTATGCCATATTACTATTTGAAAAAAGTAGAAGTAATATTTTAATAATAATTATATTAATATAAATAATATTTTAATATGTATATCAATATTACTATTTGAAAAACTAAAAATAATATTTTATAATAATTATATTAATATAAATAAAATTTAATAATTATTATATTAATCAAAATAATATATTAATAATTATTATATTAATAGAAAAAATTAATTAATAATTATTATAATATTTTAAATATTAATATAATTAATGTTAATATTTTAATAATAATTATAATATTTTAAATATTAATATAATTAATGTTTTAGTAATAAATAGTATTATTTTAAGTATTTAATATTAATATAATATTTTAGTATTAAATATTATTATTAAAATATGAATATTTTAATAAGAAATCATTTTTAATATTTTAATAATTAATATTTATGTAAATATTGATATTTGAAAAAAAAATAGATTTTTCAGAAAATAACCAAACAACAGAAAACATTTTTCAATAAATCAATCAAATATCAAAAAATCTCTACTTTTCCGAAAAATCTTTACATTTTCCAAAAAATATTTTTTGGAAGCGAATTTCTATGAAACAAACGGACCCTAAATCTAGGAGTAGGAATTTTATTGGTATCTTTTAACAATTTAGGACATCAATATTCCTTACAAAATAGTACACTTTCACTGGCATAAAACCTGGCAATATTGAACACGACGCAGAAAAAATAACTAAAACACGACACGAAAAACAAACACGAACATGATACGAATACACGAATATGTCAACAGTTATATATACAAATTATTAACACGTCAAAATTTACATTAATATAAAACACCTTAAACATGATTATGACACGAGAAAATATACGAATTGACATGACTGCAATTTGTGCAACTGTATTTTAATACCTTCATTTTCACTTCAGGAGGTTGGAGACTGGAAAATCAAACTCAACCCTTCTTATAAGCTTCTGTTTTTTATCAACTAAATATCAGAGTGTAAGCAGTTGTCCACAAGGACATAACAAGATTCAAAACTCTATATCCTTATCTCAACTTGGTTTATCCTACTAGTGAAATCATCATCCATGAAATAATCATACTTGTCGGTTCAAAGCTGTTATAACCTATGTTGCTCTGACTTTTCATTTTTCTTAAAGTACTCGTGTCCGACGTATATCTGGACATGGATATGGGGATATGATCCTCCAAGGACCCTCCAAATGCATGGAAATCTTAGGAAAAATTGAACATACCCGTGTCCGACGTATATCTGGATATGGGTATGGAAAATATGATCCTCCAAAGACCCTCCAGATACATGGAAATCTTGGAAAAAATTGAACATACCCGTGTCCAACACTCACACCCGAATCCGAGTAACATAGGTTATAAGTAACTTACTCCTCAATTCTTGAACGCTTTGAGGGTTTTGAACTAGATAGATCACCAGTTTCAGGTGCCTTTTGCTCTCCACCCATTTCTTGTGAACTTAACTCCAACATGGAGTTGGCATTAAGAGCGTTAGTTCCTGAATTTACGTGATCCATCTGGGAGGCTTCCAGTTCACTTTTTGCATGAGACTCTTTGGTAGCATCTGAAGACAAAGCGGGCGGATTTTCCGGATTAGAAGATGACACCTTCAGCTTGTCTAAACCCGACTTTTGATTCTCAAACATCATTTGGAGGTACCTCCCTTGTTCTTCTATTCGCAACTGTAAACTTCTTTGAATCTGCAGAAAAAGGAAAGATATCAACATTACACCAACAGGCACCAGTAAAAAAACTGAAACATCAATGAGAAATGCTATGTTACTTGGACTCGAGGGTAAGTGTCGGATATGGGTATGTATCCGATATGGGTATTCTCAATTTTTTCTAAGTTTTTCCACATATTTGGAGGATCGTATCCCCATACCTATGTCCAAATATGTATCGGATACGGGTGTCAGACATGGGTACTTCGGAGAAAATGAAAAGTCGGAGTAACATATAAGAAATGAACCCAGTCAGAACTTTGACTCTAATGGTGCACACCTCCACAAGGCATAATGGATGCACTACACAGTAAATCAGTTCAAGGTTTAAGCCAATATTTCTTTAATATTAAAATGGCAAAAGCTAGTATCCTAAAAAAATATTGCAGATAGACAGTCTTCATTCTAAGAATTATTAAGGGCATTCACTGCTTGATAGTTAATCAAGTCAGGGCAGATATCTTCCCTCAAAGTCGTTGCTCAAAAAAACTACAAAAAAGAAATTGAGTTATCTAATGCAACAACCACATCACATATGATATGATATCTCAGTAACAAAGACACCCTTGTCTAAAATGTCCATAATCTGATAAGTTTAATGCATGACTATGTTGCTACGACTCTTCATTTTTCTTGAAGTACTCGTGTCCGACGCATATTCGGACATGGGTATGAAGATATGATCCCCCAAAGACCCTCCAAATACATGGAAAAACTTAGAATAAATCAAACATACCCGTGTAAGATACGTACTCACACCCGAGACCGAGTAACATAGATGCATAATATCCAAGTGAAAACAGTTCCAAAGAAAAAAAAAAATCTTTAAATGCCCTTAATCCAATAGGATTATGGCATCATATTCCCTCAATGTGCAAATACCAGCAGATGTTCCCACCTTCCCCAACTACTCATGGAAAAAAAATCAGTTTGTCCAGGTTCAAATTCCAAAGCGATGCGTCTGAATTTGCACACCAGAAACATAATTTCTACTTGTCTAAAAGGAGAAAAAGATTTTGCATTTCTCTGATTTCGCCAATGGATATTTAAAGATGGATTCTATTTTATTCAATTTTCTCAAGTACAAACTGCTTTTATGTCCCCAAATCCTTTCTGATGCAAATTCATACCTCAAGCTGTTCATGCAAACGCTTCTGGACTTCCATCTGTAACTGCAAAGCTTCCGTGATCCCCATACCCCTGTTCCAGTTCAAAATGAAAAATGCATTTAATACGATGAACTAAACTAAACAAACCAACAAAATGAAGCCTCATTAAGTACGTTTCTCCTTCTGGATTCCATTTGGAATCTTCTATAATCAAAATTTTGCACAATGCAACAACAAATGGGAAAAGAATTGCCAATTTTGCAGCTACCTCTCACTGGTAATAGAATTACCAAGGAACATTCATGGCAAATTTTTTTTTTTTTTTTGGAAGCATATGACAAACTTATTCGTGCCACAACTTAAACACCGCATAAGATTTTAAGGCACAATCCACATCAGTTAAGGGAATTGAAAATATGAACTAACGGGACCCATCAATCGGTCCCTTCCATGGTTTCAGATCAACATTTGCCTTATGATGGGTTTAGCAGACAGTTGGCAAGATTTGAAGGTGGAGCATTTTCCATTAGTAGAGTTCCTGCAAATTTTAGAAGATCCTTGCCTTGTGTCCCTGACCATGCTCTTAAAAGGTGATAATTCCCCATTAGAAATGGCAGCATCCCACTCATTTATAACAACAAAGGTCCAGATAATAAATAAGTATGCAACTCAGAATTTATGAAAGCCCCCCAAGTGTAAAAGAAGATGCTCAAACAATTTGTCCATGATGCAATTTTATAAGGCAAAAAACAAAAACAAATAAACATACCATACAAGATTATTAGAAATCCTTGACAATCATTAGAAATTACTTACGTTTTCAAGTCCAGAGATGATATTTCCTCGATAGTAGTCAATTTTTTCTCCGATGATCCTGCAAGCAAGATCCATTATTTCAGCTAGAAATACAGTGACGCCCCCAATCTCACATTGAGAATTTGTGAGGATCCAATATATATATATATATATATATATATACATAATATAAGTCCCTTAAATCTGTTATTATCCAATAACCAATGTAACTGAACATGACAAAATATCCACGCCAACTACAAAGATAACCACATTCATGGATAAATTTAGGGGCAAAAAGTGAGTAAATTCATTACACTGACATATGGTTTCTAAAGAACAGTGAAGGTATAGGCTCATGGAATGAATAAAACCCATAAAGTTAAGATTGGAAAATGTAGTCTAAAAAATCTGTCTCCCCTTGCAAAGTGATGCGAAAGGGCAAAGTTCGCAAAGATGGCTCAGACTAAGAAAATCTAAACTAGATAAGAAACAAACCAGTACAAGATGATGTCACTGAATGGGGGATGTAAATCCAAAAATGCACACTTTAATCAAAGGCATAGCTTTGATTGACATAAATAGCAGAAAAGGGTGCATAGTATCAACACCAGAAAACCAGAACCAAGTACTTATCATGCGTGCATCCAAGTGGATAGATGATCTATATGCATATGTGCATGTGTGTGCATAAAGAAGATAGACACAGAGACAGAAAAAAACTTCTGGGGGAAATTGTTGTGTCGATATTTAATGATCCAGAATCAACTCACAAAAGATATGTCATCTCTTCTTGGATTGTAAGCAATCTCCCTAGCTTTCCATCCATCCAATACATTGCTATGATTTCTAATGTATCAGTATGGGAGGATAGGATTATTGAACGCACAATAAACATGCATCATAAATTTTCAAAGGACAGCTGAAGATTCCGGAACTGATTTAACCAAATGAAGAAGAAAAAAAAATGATCTCCACTTTATTGATGAGCACAAGATGGACTATATACCTCTCAAGTCTCAACAATCCATCCATCAGAACATATTGCTACAATTTCTAATATATCAGTATGGGGAGGCTAGAATTATTGAGTGTAATAGCGTACGATAAACATGCATCATAAATTTTCACTGGCCAGCTGAAGATTCTGGAACTGATTTAACCAAATGAAGAAATAATCTCCACTTCATTGATGAGGACAAGATGGACTATATAGCTCTGAACAATCCCTCTATGATAAATCCCCCTCAACCCCAACATAAGCCACTAAGAGAAAATATAAGAACAGGTATCAAGGAATGAACCACCCCTTCAAAGCATTAATCCCAATAAAGCAAAACAGGCACTAAATGCATGCCTGCAGAGAAGTAAGCCAAATAGGAAAAAAGAAGAAACTTAAAGGGAGCTTGCCATATACCTTCTGATGACTCTGGTCTGTATCTAGCTGTCCTGTATTTCTGCAGTTAAGAGAGTCATATCTCCAGTTAAAAGGACAATCGGACCAGTGCCTTTGAGCAAACAAACAGACACAAATTATCTACTAATTACAAGAGAAGTGTATGTACCTGCAAATGGCTTTTAACATGATAAATAGTCAAGCCTTCAACTTTCATAAGCTTCAACACGCCCTTTGGAGTAGCTCCTGTAAGTTGAAAATACCAATCAAATCGAAACATAAGCCTAACAACTTTGGGCAAGCAATTTCATGAGAGCCAAAAGTTACACACTTTCACTGCCACCCAGTTGGTTGACAGCCTCGATGAAGGCTTCATGAAGTTCCGGTGTCCATCGCATTCGTGGCTTTGCTAGGGCATTATTTGCTGATGAAGAGGCGTTCACAACACTGCGACTTTCTATAAATGTAGAAGGAAGCTGCTGATGCACTTGGGGTTTTTGTGCAGGTATGGTTGTGCATGGTTTTGCCACCTGACATGCCATCAGAAGCAACAAGAAGGGAACATGAAACAAAGATAAACAATGCCAAAATGTATTCAGTTTATGTGGTTAAGATTAATCTTCCATAGTATGAAAATATCCACACCTTTGGTTCCAGATCCATAACATTGTTGTCAACAAGAAGCTCATTCCAATTGGAGGCCAAAGCCTCATCATCAGTGATAAGCTGGTCTGCCCATTCCTGCCAATCATTCCGTTTGCTGAAGTCCTCAGATGTCATGATACCACTACAACTACTGCTTTCAACTTGACTGTTCTGGACAGGGGTGCTTATAGGAAAATCAAGAAAACTCGGATCTGTAGACCAAGAACCACTATTTTCTTTGTTGTAATGACTTGATATTATAGATTGAGGCGTTGCTGAATTTAACGATTGTGGTAATGGCAAAGCTGCAGCATTAGTTGGTGACTGAGAAATGAAAGGAGTATTTCTTGAATGCTTTTCATGTGGTAATGCTGATGAGTAATGAAGATCACTAGAAAATCCTGAGGATGATGAAAATATGTGACCAACCACTCCACTATTGGTGGGTACACGAGTTGCATGGACCAGAGGCCTTGTCATCAGATCCCTTTCTGCGAACACCTGTTGAGTGTCAGGCAACTTTAGATATGTCTCTTCCAAATGTGTTGAAAGGGCTGGTAAAGATGATGACAGTCCTCCAGACACCCCTAGGTTACTGAGCTGCCTTGCACCTGATCTCTGAATGGATAAAGCAGGTCGTGCCTCCATACTTGTCCTTAAATTAAAAATGAGGTGTCAATTGTTTCTCAATCAATATTAGCTCACTTGGCACAGTTCAAATGCAGACAAACCAATAAAAGTTTCAGAAAGCACCCTAGTTACTGCACCAAATGCTATGCCACAAGGAAAGCTGGAAAGGTCATAACTTTTGGCATTAGTAAACATTATGCAATAAATTAAAAAATATTGATGTATATAAAAAAAAAATCAACCCCAGAAAACTCCAGTAAACATTATCTTTTCCTCACTTGTTCTACATCAAAAATACAGCACAGAAGTAAGGAAGAATCGAATAAAAAATTATAATCATTATAAGCTCAAAATGCACAGGAACACAGAAATTAGAGCAGAATCTAGTTTGTATACAAGGGAAACTAAAGGAAGAGGCAAAAGAGAGGAAGCAAGAATTGGTCTATTAATTCATAATGTCTTTGTAAAGTGAGAAATACAGGTTCTTCCCGGCATTGAAGCCAATTACCGTGAAAGTATCTATAACCTGTTTGCTGATATTGTGATGACATAATCTATATCAAAACTGCTCAAGACTGTTATACAGCCATTCCTTGATAATGAATGAGATGCAAAATTAAATTCACTATTTGTAGTTTCCTCCATCACCAAGGAAGCTCAAACTAACTTCATTACTCCAAAATGAGCTATTTTCCTATTTGGCTATATCTAACCTTCAATATGCTTAAGATTTAGCTTTGCTTTCCAAAGAAATCTTCTAATATGTCTTTATATACGCCATTTCAATAATACAACCCACTTCATCTACAATGATCCACCAATCCCATAACCTAAAATATGCTTCTATTCATACATCTAAGTAAGCATTAAAATACCTTTAATTAACTCTCAACCACAACGGGCATTTCATATTTCAGGATGACCATTAATAACTTTATCAGCCCTTTGTTAAAACAATTCTAAAAGAACAAACTTTTTAAGTCAAATAAACTTATCTCATATATCTAGAACTTGGCTAAATAAATGTTTTAAGCAATCCTACCTTTTCCAGAGCAATATATATCTTCAGTGAGATCAAACTGCATTTAATTTATATCAAAATACTGATTTTTCTCAAAAAATAAAAATAATTCTAAAGCTGTTACATGTAATGATGTAAATACAGTAAACAAGATTCTCCACCAAAACAGTGATAATAAGCTCCAAAAATCAAACATCAGAAGAACCAAAAACCAAAAGAAATTCACCACCTCACTAACTGAAAATTTGAAATTCATAGAAAAAAAATCCATAAAACCCAACATGCAAAGCATCAAAAGAAGACTTAATATCCACAACAACAAAAAAAAAAAAGAGAGACAGCCCAATTCAATTACGACCTTAAACATCTCAGAAAAAGCACCAAAAATTTAACTGAAACTTCATTAAAAAAATAAAATTTCAGATTCTTTACCTCTAAAAAAGGCGAAATTAAGCAAAAAAAAGCAAATGGGTACATCGATTCTTACCTAAAAACTAGATAGAAACCTCACAGGATTCAAAACCCACCAAAAAGAATCGAATCCAAAATTTCGGTCACAGCAAGAAAGAAGGATTGGGGGGAAATTATTCTAGAATCACAGGCGGGTTTTTTTTAAATTCCGTCACCGGCCTTGGCCCATCAAAGGAAGTGAACGGTGACGAAGAGCGCTTTTGCCTCTTGCTTTGGCCCTTTCTGCCTCTGAAGCTAATAAGAAACAAACAGTAATTGGGCTCACGAGCCTTTCGTTGCGCGTGTAACACAACCCTTCTGAGAAGAGGGGAATATAGTTGAACAGTGCCTGGAATTCACTGTGGGGTCGACATGATTGTCTACGTGGAGGATTCTTATAGGTGGGTGGGAAATATCTGATGTATTGCACGTGGGCTTTAGTGTTACTCATATGATTAGTCTTTCAGTTGCTAAAAGGCCAATGGGGTCTCTACATTTTTTTTTTCTTTTTTCTTAAATTTTAAAGCCTTTTTATTCTTTATTTTTTTGGTTTTATTTTTGAAGAGTTTCTAATAATGTCGAATGGATAGACTTTTTTTATGGGTTGGATACTTGGATTGGCTCACAATTCTGAAAAAAAAAAAAAATTATTATCAAGTTGGTTTCGAAATTGATTAATTCGAAAATACATTTTATTATTTAAAAAAATATTAAAATATTATTTTTATATTAATATTTATATATTTTTTATAATTAAATTTAAATAAAAAAATTTATTTAATAAATAATAATTCAAATCGAGTTGACTCAATTTCAATTACTAAAATTCCTACTCAAATTTGATCCAATTAAGGTAGGACTTATCGTACTTAAAAAGTTGTTCGACCCTTAAATAAATACGAATATATATTCAATATAAATATAATTATTTTTTAAAAATTTTATATCCATTTCTAAATATAAGTTAAGACATAAGTGCGAATACTAAAAAAAATGTCTGAAAACATAGGATCTGGATTATCAGACAAAAACATGGTCCATGAGAATTTTGGTTGACATGTGTCAGGAGAGGGCTGGTTCTTTAGTTTGTTGAACTGACAAATAAACAATCAACCAATACCAAGAATTAGGTATTCTATTTCCATGGGATTTTGGATCTTGGAGAACTTATTTCTTTCTTATTTAGTATTTTTCTTTTTTCTGCAATTAATAAAATAAATCAAACTCCCTAGTTTTTTTAGAAAGCTAATTATTAATGAGTTAATGAGGAGGATTGCGAGTGTTTTTTAAGTAATGATGGCCTATGTTATTCAAGTTTTTTTTTTTTTTTTTATTAAAATATTTGTATCCGATATATATTTGAATATAAATATGAAATATGATTATTTAAATATATAAAAAAAATTGAATATACTTATATCAAACATATATCTTGTCTGATACTCTCGAATCCGAATAATCTCGAATCCAAATAATGGTTGGTTGGCATGTTAGATGGAATCTCTGTATGAGGTACAATAAAATGTTTTTGCCAAAAGAAATCCCACATTCTAAAATTTAATGGGATGGCTTACAGGCTTGAAATTTGTCTGTTAAGAGCTTTGCTCTTCCTGTGTTAGCGAGGAAACAAAATTTGTACTACTTGTTTACCTATATCAGCAGCATTCCTGGGATTATATGAGAAATGGCTCTTTCCACTTTCCAGAAATGTTTCACTTTTCTTCCCCTTCCATAGCTCTTCTAATTTCTTTCTTTAATGCAATGTTTCTGATGTAAGAAAAGCCATGAGAGATAGGAAAGTGAAGAAAAGAGCATTGTGTAAGTTGGCTGGAAATCAAGAATCAAGTTCGATCAGTTTTGCATGGGTGAGATAAATAGCATCCGGAGGAGATTGAATAATATTTGAAAGAACTAACAGCTGAGATGAAGTTACCCGGATATGTGTCCGACACTGGTTCTGTTCTGCATGACAGATAATGAGGAAAAAGAATACAGCTTGACTCACCATAGCCAGAAAAATGGCTATTGCTTTTGCTCTAATGAATACTTCTGCTGCTTATGTTGCTCCGGCTTTTCATTTATTTAAATATCCATATCCGATACTGGTATCCGATGCATATCCATACATGAATATTAAAATATGATCCTCCAAATACATGAATTTTTTATTTTAAAATAAACATACACGTATCGAACACATACATGTATCCGACACTCACACCCGAAACCGAGTAACATAGTCCGTTGCTGCTCCTATAAGAGAGATGAAGAATTTGCGGATCTGCTAGTAGATTTCATCATTACAAAAATGGAAAATGTTCTTGTAGAGATTATTTGTAAGAGGGGTTATGCTAACCTTACAGTCGACCAGATCTCGGATAGGATTTTTGTAATCCGAGCTAGTCCGGATACAAGAATTGCAAGGTCTAGATGGAATCATACTACAACCAGTTGTAACACCGTGAAAGAAATTAGAAGATAAGTTTTAGACAACTAGATATGCGAAAATAAGTTTTACTATTGTTTTGATCAAAACCTCTCAAAACATGTTGTAAGGAAAATAATAGAAAGATGACATCAAAACTACAAATCGCAAACAAAACCATGAAAATCTTTCAGACAATAGCATTAGCAGCACTTGCAATTCTAGGCCACAGATCAGCACACTCCTTTCCGATAGGACCGGTGATAGCAGATCCTGAAAACACCAAATCAATTAACCCAAATAAGTTTCAAATATCAAATCCAACAACACATCACTTTCTGCCACTGAACTGCAAATCAATAATAAAGGCATTGATAGAACCAACTTAAGAAAAGGTAAATTCATTACACCTATGGCCGCGACAATCGCAGAAAAACACACTTGTAGAAAAGATAACTGACATTTCTCAGGTTCTATGTCAACTTGGAAGCAGATAAATTAGAATCTTTACAACATCAGTGAATGGTGTCACTGAAGCATGTTCTCCTTTTCAGAATTTAGATAAAGCAGCAGCAAAATTTCAGGAATATTCACTTGATTTAAAATCAGACATTGCAAGAGCAAGAGAACCAGAGAAAACCCATGCAACAAACTTTATTTTCTGCCACTTAACTACAAATCAATAGTGAAGGCACTGATAGAACCAGTGTAACAAATGGTAAATTCATTACATCTATGGCCTATGTTGCTCCGACTCTTCATTTTTCTTGAAGCACCCGTGTCCGATGCATATCCAGACATGGGTATAAGGATATAATCCTCCAAGTACTCTCCAAATACATGAAAATCTTGGAAAAAATTGAGCATATCCATGTCGGACACATACCCGTATCTGACACTTGCATCAAGTCCAAGTACCATAGGCTATGGCTGCGACAAATGCACATGAAAAATCATCTTTTCAAGTTATGTTTGGGAAATCATACTTCTATAAAAGATAACTGACATTTCTAAGGTTCTATATTAACTTGGAAGGATAGAAATTAGAATCTTCACAACATCAGTGAATGGTGTCACTGAAGCATGTTCTCCTTTTCAGAATTTAGATTCAGCAGCAGCAAAATTTCAGGAATATTCACTTGATTTAAAATCAGACATTGCAAGAGCAAGAGAACCAGAGAAAACCCATGCAACAAACTTCATTTCTGCCACTGAACTGCAAATCAATAGTGAAGGCACTGATAGAACCAGTGTAACAAAAGGTAAATTCATTACACCTATAGCTGCTACAAATGCAGATAAAACCTATGTTGCTCCGACTCTTCATTTTTCTTGAAGTACCCGTATCCGACAAATAACCGGACACGAATATGAGAATATGACCCTCAAAGGACCCTCCAAATACATGAAAAAGCTTAGAAAAAATAGAACATACTCGTATTCGACACTCATACTCGAGTCCAAGTAATATAGGATGAAAAATCATCTTTTCAAGTTATGTTTGGGAAATCATACTTCTAGAAAAGATAACTGACATTTCTAAGGTTCTATATTAACTTGGAAGGATAGAAATTAGAATCTTCACAACATCAGTGAATGGTGTCACTGAAGCATGTTCTCCTTTTCAGAATTTAGATACAGCAGCAGCAAAATTTCAGGAATATTCACTTGATTTAAAATCCGACATTGCAAGAGCAAGAGAAACAGAGAAAACCCATGCAACAAACTTCATTTGAATAGTACTCAAAACAACATAAACAGCTTAAACTTTGGCATTTAACCCCACACTTCAACAGCACTATTATTGTAATTGGATATATCAAAATAGAATGAAGAAGATGAGTTGGTTTACCTTTCATTTCTCCCTTGGGATTGACAATGACACCGGCATTATCTGCAAACAGATAAATAAACCCAAATTAAGTTTCAGACAAAAACAAATGAATACTAACCAGCAGACAGGTAACACAATGCAATAGATAAACAACATCATAATGCTGTTTAAAAATGGCGAATTACCATTATTCTATGCTTTATCAAAAGAAGCAACAAAGACCAATCAAAGATAAAAATAATAAAAAAAAGGGAATTGTTTGGACCTTCGAAGTACATAAAGACGCCGTCCTTTCGACGCCAAGGCTTGCGTTGTCGGACGATGACAGCTGGCAACACCTTCTTCCTCAAATCGGGCTTTCCTTTCTTGACGGTGGCCATGACCATATCGCCGACGCAAGCCGATGGGAGCCTGTTGAGACGCCCTTTGATTCCTTTCACTGAAATGATGTATAGGTTCTTGGCTCCGGTGTTGTCTGCGCAGTTCACCGTCGCTGCCACCGGTAAACCCAGCGACATCCTGAACTTGTTCCCCGCACTACCTCCCCTTCCTGTTGCAAATTAAAAGAAAAAAAATGGTGATATCACCGTGGATTTTGCTTGGTTAGGGGTGAGCAAAATCTGACTCGACTCGAAAAAACCGAAAAAAATTTCAAATTTCGAATTAAATAGTTCGGTTTATTAGAGTTATTCGGATTTTCGGATCAACTCGACTAAGTAATTTGAGTTATATAGTTTAGCTAGGATTTGATTTATACAACTCGAATAACTCGAAAATCCGAATAAGATATTTCTATACGACGTCGTTTTACTCATTTGAGTTTGATACTAAGCTTGAGTTTTGCGTTTTCCTTATTTCGTCTTCCATTTTTACTCTTTAGCCCATTTTTGTTGGGTTATTTATTTTTGTTGTTTGTCACTATTCAGTAGAAAAATAAATCCACATGAGCTGTTGACTGCATACTTATTGTCTTAATAATTTATCATTCATTTTTTTTTTCCTTTGAAATTGACAAGTCTAGATTGAAAGTTTAGATTGAATTTTTTAAGTTTCAAAAGGGGAAGGCTATCACTCAATGCTTCATTCAGTTAAAGATTGAAGCTTTTGGTTGATATCATGCACATTACCAAGCTAACCAAACGATGAAATTCAAAAGATAATGAATTCTCTTTTTTTAAAGGTCAATAGTAGGCTATTTATTTAGTATGACAAGTCTTTGATAGTTATATTTATAAGAAAAGATATAACACAAAAAAATATATATTTGTAATTTCATAGAACTAAATTTCAAAATTATAGATATACATGCATTTACAAGATAACAGTAACATGATCTAGTCAATCAACATTTACAAGATAACATTTTAACTCGAATAAATTATTCGACTCGACTCGACTCGAATTTGTTTTAACTCGACTCGATTCGCTAAAATTTCAAATTGAGTTTGGTTGACAAAATAGGACTCGTCAACTCGATTAATCCGAATTTTTTTCACTCGACTCGACTCGATCGAACGCTCACCCCTATGCTTGGTAAGTTGGAAAGTGAGGGAAAAACTTTACCTCGCTTCGACATTTTGATCGGCTCTTCTCTGCTCCTCCGTTCGTCTACGCCTCCATTTTTGAGCGAGGGTTGCTTCTTTATATACGCTGGCCTAGGGTTTATTTTAGAATTTTGGATTGTTTGGCTACACTACACCCGGTTACCTATCCTGGTTTTCACTTTTCTTAAACGAAAACGCAGCGTTTTATCTAAAAACAACAAAAATGATACCATTTTATTAATTTATCTTTTCACCAACTCAAAATTTAGTAATTTTGAACACGACAAGATATAAAAAATAACGCGAACACAATATAGCTAACCTTCTAAGTTCTAACACATGTACAGTTGTATAAGCATTGATAAATAATGTTAATTGTAAAAATATATTTAATTAAATAAAAAATTATATTTAAACATATATTTTTTAAAGTATTTGTCCGACGTATATTTGAACATGAATATGAAATATAATCTTAAAAATACATGAAACAACTTTAAAAAATTAAATATACATGAATCAGACACATACTCATATCCGATACTTATCCCGAATCATGATGATATACATTTGATTCTTTTCACAAGACAAATTCATATGGCCATACCCAATTTGGCAGTGTCTCGTTTTGTATGGGATCAAAGCTCATGCTTGACAATTAGACTTCACTCTGCTTAGTTCAACATATAGCTTAAGGAGCAAGAAATCCTCAAGTTGCTCAAATGGTTATTGATCAAAGGGAAAGAACAAATGAATGATGTAAAAAAAAAAGAAATTGAGACCAAAATAGCATGTATAAATTGCTACTGGAATTCATTGTTAAAAGATATTTTGGAAAAAGTATTCAACCCCTGCTGTTGTTGCACAGCCCTAAAACAGAATGTACCATTTGCCTTGTTTACCATACCTAGGCATCATCGAGTGTTAAAAAAACGGATCGAATCGGTCTACCGTATCAATTGAATTGAAAATCAAAAACCTGTCCAGTCCGATACATATTATAAAACCAAAATTTGTCCAAACCAGTGAAAAACCAATTGAACCGGTAAAAAACCAATAAAAACCCGGAAAAAATGGAAAAAATTGATTTTAAACTTTTTTTTATTTTTAAAAAAAATGTATTCTATGTAATGAATTTGAACTCCCAATCTCTTAAAAATATATCAAAAACCATACCATTTAATTAAATGGATATTTATTAAATATTTACTATATTTAATACTTATTTAATATTTAAATTCTTTTTATAATACAACCGGTCAAACCGATGATCATCGATTTAACCTCTAGTTCGGTTTTTTAAACATTGGTAAATCAGACAAAAGAAGTAAAGAAGCTAAGTTCACATCTGCAACAAGGGAGAAACCATGGTTTGGCCATGAGTTTATTAGCAAACATGCTGAGGGGTTGACCTAGAGACTTAATCAAAGGCAACTAGTTTTCGTTTTTTGCAAAAACTCCAATTACAGAAGTGCCTCAGATGAGCTTTCCCTTAAAACCTATGTTTCGTCAAAGAGCAAAACAATTCCATGACCAAGAATCAGTTCATCTGGTGATTATTGCAGATTTAGACCCTGCAACATAGAAAGATCGGTAGTTACCGAAACAACCGAGAAGATACACAAGATCACCAATTATTGATCAGACAATAACAATTAACAAGTAGGAAAAACTGCTAGTTACTATATCAAATTTATGAAATTTAATATAACTGCTCCTAACTATTTTAGTATATGTTGCTCCGACTCTTCATTTTTCTTGAAGTATCCATGTCCGACACCCGTGTCCAATGCATATCCGGACATAGGTATAAGGATATGATCCCAAGGACCCTCCAAATACATGAAAAAACTTAAGAGTAAATCAAACATATCCGTATCCGACACTCACATCCGAATCCGAGTAACATAGATTTTAGTAACACCGAACAGCTAAACCCATGATAGAACTAACCCCCAATCCCCCCCCCCCCCAAAAAAAAAAATCAAAAACACTATAATATTCTTGAAAGTGCCTTATGCAGATTGCAGGCTGTTAAATTGCTAGTTAATATCATTATTAACATTCCAGCTACCTATGTTAGTTGGATTCAAGTGTGAGTGTCTGATATGGGTATGCGTCCGAAAGGGTATGTTCAATTTTTTAAAAGTTTTTCTATATATTTGGAGGATCTTCGGAAGGTCATATCCCCCTACCCATGTCCAGATATAGGTTGGATACGGGTGTTGAAAACGGGTATTTCAAGAAAAATGAAAACTCGAAGTAACATGGCCAACTACACAACTTCCTCTTGCATAGACAATTATAATTACCTCCACAAAAGCATTATCCTGTAAATAGCATCTCCAATTCTTAGATGGGTGAAAAGACTGATTTTTAGCATCAAAGCTTTCATTTCCAGGGGGAGAGTTTAGAACATGAAAGATAAACAATTTCAAACTTTTTTTGTATGGATATTGTTGTTGCAATATTTAATTTGTCAAAAAAATTATTTCACTATGAGAAGAAATGAAAAAAATTGTCTACAGATTCTACATGACAAGTACTTACTAGTTGAACGTTTCATGTTCCTGCAAAACTTACTGCCACATCTGCACTGGAATGCCTTAACAGGATGATCAACATCATCCAAGTCAATACCATAATCCTGCACGCAGAATGTATAACCTCTTAATAGGGACAAACAAAATAATATGATAATGCATGAGCTGATGCCCAATTTTTTTCTCAAAACTCCGACTCTTCATTTTTCTTGAAGTACTCGTGTCCGACACTCGTGTCCGACACCCGTGTCCGACGCATATCCGGATATGGGTATGAGAATATGATCCTCCAATGACCTTCCAAATACATGGAAATCTTAGAAACCATTGAACATACAAGTGTCGGACACATACCCGAGTCCGACATTCACACCCGAGCCCAAGTAACATAGGAATATATAATTGCTCTCAACCCCATATATCCAAACAAAAATAGCATCGTTCAATGTCCGAGGATACTGATGCATGCATATGCCATAAAAAAATTGCATTAGTGCCAGAACAATTAAGCAGACTATGTTACAGAGGCGTATATATCATGCATTAATTTATAAAATACAGCAAATATAGACTATTAACTTTATCACGCATGATTCAGGAATAGCTGAAAGTAGTCTATGAGGGAAAGGAAACTAACTTACCTCCTATATAGCAAAGCATTGCATGATTTTCGCATCGTAAAATGATTAATAGATAAGACTGCCAAATAAGGCTAAATGGGAAGTCATACTCACTTGAACACGTTTAATTGGATGTGTTTGTTAAAGGCCTTAAAATACAATGAGAATTTGAGACAGTCGTTATGACTATATCTATGGTGTGCCTGAAAAACACACAATTGGCACTTTTGTTGAAAAAAAATATAACTGTGAATTTCCTTTCCCTTCAATGGTGCGGAATTTTGCAACACATTATAACTTATGGAACCTAAAATGAAATTTGAATCCAGCCACAATTCATTTTGGCATCCCAAATGACAATATATAATAACATGACCTCAATTTACTCATCCAAAAATACAAATCCAAGTCGGAGAGGGAAAGGGGAAAAAACACTATAAGTCAACAATGGTTCAGTAAACGTTCTCGAGTCAAATCCCTAAGCAAATAACTCGCAAGCTATCACCAAATGGAAGGGGGACAGTTAAGGTTAGGTTAATAACTGATTGAATCTCATAAGAAGAAAAAAGTACAAGTCCATCTCTTCTCATGCAAAGTCGACAATCTGATCATTACTTCATTTTCATTTCTTTTTTAACCTTATGAAACGCAATAAATATCAACTACAAGCTTCAGAATAATATAACTATAAATAATCACTCACCCAAGTCAGCTCTTCAAGCTCATGAACTTCTCTTGTTGTGAAGAAGGCTAGCTGCACACAGTAAATGCTCAATTAGACTTGCTATTGCAAAGAATTGAAGCCAGCAAAACAAATAGGACTATGGAGGTGGAAGAAATTAGTATTTCATACATGATAGTAATGAAGATCTGGAGTCTCCACTTCAACAGGAATCTCAATCAAGTTTGCATCTAAGCATCTAGCAACATAAGAAACGGGGGGAAAAAAATCAGATATTTTAAATCTCAATTTATTCAAGGTGCTCAGGTATTTCTTCAAATGCACTTGCCATCATGTAATGTAACCTATAACAATAATTAAAATAAAACCTCAATAATGGAAATTCAGTCAATGTTGCAGGTAAAACTTTCTTATCTCCTGGTGCTAATATCTCAACTAATGTCCCCCCCCCCCCCAAAAAAAAAAAATAAATAAATAAATTCAACTGATCTCCCACCTTACACCACCTTTGTGACCTTCATTAATGTCATCAAAATCTATTACTAATGTGACAAAAACACACAACATAGAAATAGATGCAGGCAATTGAAAATAATTTAAGAAGACGGTAGGAAAAAGTTAAGGGCAAGAAAGTCTACTATACAACATATATATTTACCTATGATTGATGAACCTAGCAACATTTCCATAACATGTGGCATCCAAACAGAGGGCTTCTTCATCCTTAGAAACTCCCTTCAACCCCCAATAAGCATCCAGCAGTATTGGACATGCATGTTTCTCTCTGTTCCTTGCATACAACTCAGAGATGGTGAGTATTTCTCCAACAAACTCACAAACGAAAGCTCCTTTGGGAAGCTTCTCTAGAGTTCTGAGGCCCCAACCTTTTCCATCAGGTGTCAAAAACACCTAAAATTCAGAGTAAAATAGTCATGGAAGACATAGGGGTTTATAAAAGCAAATTCAAAGGTTAATGCCTTAATTTTAAAAGCAACCTAACGATAACAAGGACCAGAAATTGTACAAGACTAGGATGAACCAAACCTGCAATTTGTAATTTACACCTCTCTGCACCACCCGATTGCCACATTGCTTATTGCAGCCACATTTGCTCCAACATTCTTTGATAACTTTTCTCTTTAAGTGACCCTTACAAGGTTCTGGAAAGTCATCCTTCTTTGATCTCTCAAGGGGGCACTCTGTACAATTAAGGAGACATTGTTGTTGAGGATCACGAGTCATAGAGATACACTCTTCTAAGAAGTCCTCCTTGAGAACACCTGTCGAAGTATATGCAAATTTTTCCCCAACTTGACAAGCACATGCACAAGGCTGCTGGGACAAGAGACAATCCCCGAAACATGTCGAACAACAACTTTCATCTCCAATCCGAAAAAGAGAAAATCTAACATGAGCATTTTGAAAGACCAGATTCTCTGATATATATTGAAACGGTGGTGGAAAATCTTTATTAATTTCATTTACCCATGAAATTTTAACTTTTTCTTCTTGCTTGGTTATGTCACTTGCATCATGAAGCCACCTTAATTCATTAGGTGTAAGTTGGTGCTGCGGAACAACCACCAATTCCTTGCCACTCAAATCGTCAACACATCCATTTGCAGAGCACTGAACATTGAAAGATCCATTTAACATCCTAGCTAGCAAGCAACCATTTTCCTTATTGCTCTCAGCATCAAGAGCATCCCTTGCAGGAGATTTCTTCAATACATCAAGAGCTGGCATCACAGTACCTTCCTGCGATTTAGTAGAGGAATTAGTTGCCAATTCAGAGATGCACTCACACATATCAGTCAGAATTTTGATGACATCAAAATTTGGGTCAATGAGCTTATATGACCGGAGGCATCTCTGCTCCATCAGTTCTCTTAGTTCATCTATACTAGGCAATTGGAAATTGGGTCTTCCAAGAGCAGAATTGTAGCTTAGAGAAATCTTCACCTCTCCCAGTGGCGATGATGCAACTTCTAGGCTAGAAGGAATTTCATCAGGAACAGTAGCAAGATCACAGCTGGTACGCCTCTCGCTCATTGAAGCTGAAGCACCAGCACCTACAATTTCATCTGCATGCAGGGATTCTGGAGGTTCCTGCCAATTTGATTTTCCAGTTGAAAAATCCCCAATTGATAAATCTCTTCTGCTTAATGAATCTGTTAAAAAAGTGTTATAGTAAAATAAATAAATACATAAAGGATTAAAAATGTTAGAAAATAGAACAAAAACAAACAACTTAAGAAAAGCATCAATTACAATTTCAATATCCAACAATGTAATAGCTATAAATGTTAATTAGCATATTCTCTATCTCAAAAATGGATTTATATACAACAGATTAGGATCAATCACAGAAATAACTACCAACAACCAAAGTATCCTTATACATATTGATTGACAAAAAGTCCTCACTATAGTATTCTGCTTCCCTTAATATGAGTAGCAAAATTTACATGTAAGGCGGCAAGCTGCATCTTGGAGAAGAAATCACTAGCAGAAAGACTGCATGCTTAAAGATAAGGAGGCCAAGTGTGTAAAACTAAATTAAATGAAAAAATAATGGATCTTCACTTCAGAATACTGACTCGTCATTTTCTGAAGTAAAAACATGTAACCACTAAAACAACATATACAGGCATTTCAAACTGCAAACCATTAAATCATACAACTCAAAATGTTGTAAGTATATTGAATTCCTTGTCAGACAATGATATAAACCAAAAACAAAATGTAAAAGAAGCAGTAACATGTACAGACTGCAACTTCATTAGTCTATGGAGAAAAGCATATATATGCATTACATCTCTACTTCTCTTTCCTTTTAATAAAGACAGATGTCACAGATTCCACATCTGTCTCAATTACTTTGTGGAGAAACCAGCTGAAATCATGAACGTGTAACACCCAGAGATTATGCTCAGAAGCTAACAGGTTGACAAGTATAGAGATCTAAATACTATGCCAAAATTCATGGGACATATGCCAATATGGCGCACTCCAGACCATTGTTTTGCATGCATTGAGTAAATTGGAAAAGCTTGACGACAAACCATGAATATTGTATCCCTGATTTTTTTCTATATATAGATTTCTACCCTCAATATCCACTAAAAAATGCACTAGAATGGATTAAATGTTGTAAAAATGACCATCAAAAGGAGCATTTCCACTATTCTTAAACACTGGTTCCTGACTGCCGTATGACTTAACTCAAGAAACATATAAACAATCTACTATAAGCCTATCCATTTCATAGTACAGATTACAAAATTTCATAACATCTAAATGGACTAAATGAAATTAGCTGCTAGAGAATTGCCACAAGGCTTATCAAATATTGATTTAAAACGAAAAGTGAATTAAGGAGGAAAAAAACAAATATCATTCATATGGGAATTACAATAACTTACCTGGACAAATAACTGCAATAGGAACCTCATCCTCAGGAATGTAATCAGTAAATGGCTCTTCCTTGGGAATGACCAGTGCATGAGCATCAGGCACCCTTTTCTTAGGAATAATGCCAGGCTCAGGTGCTGGATCTTTAATGCTTACAGCGAGAGATACATTCTCAGGGCCTTTCCCATTGGAAGCAACATGAGGTGATATAGGTTCCTTTCCTTTGTAGCTAACATGCATTTGAGATGAATGTGAATTTGGTTCAGATTTTTCTAGTACTGCCAAAGGCCTAAGTTCTACAGTTTGCTTCCCTTTATTCCTACCACCATGATGGGGTGAAACAGGAGCAGGAGAGGCAGGCTGAGGAGAAACAGGACCAGGTGAAGCAGGCAGGAATTCTGTCCTTATATTTCCAACATTGCACTGAAGTGACTGCTGTTGCAAAGAAGCAGGAGGTAGTTCATCCTCAACTTTAGGCTTTTTTAAAAAGGTTCCAGCCACATTGGAGCTGTCGTTTCTATGAGAACATGATGCCAGACCTCCTTGGTTTTTCAAGCGTATTCTTTTTAAGGGGCGTACAAGCTCGTCAGGTACTGAACCTTCTTCCTCAATATCTTCCTCCTGCTAGGTAAGACAATCAAACCATATCAGTTGACACCAGATGGACTATGAGAACACGAAAAAAAGAAAATTTATGCAGGACCAGCATAAGTTAGGGAGATGAGTCACATACATCGCAATTCTTGTCTTTTTTAGGTTCTGACAACTGAAAAGCAAGACCAGCATCAAAAATACGAGAAGAGATAAGACTTTAAACTAAACCAAAACAGATTATAAAGGAAAATGTACATTACTATCCTCCTCATCAAAGATAGCATCAGCAAGAACTCTATAATTTTCTGATTCAATTAGTTCCCAATTTTTGTCATACAGCTTTAGAAGCTTCTTCAATACTGGTTTCACTTTTTCCTCACTGATTCCTATTTCCTTCATCGAGCGGAAGGCCTGCACAATTCTGGGGTTTGGTGCCATGATGCTTTATCAGCTATCAGTTTTAAAGGCTTGCAAACACCAATATTTAAACCTACACTTTCCCCTTTTGGGGAGAGAAGGTAGGCAACAACGTCAGTCCAGGAATAAAAGTAGAAAAGTAGCAGCAAGAAATTGAAAACACTGTATTTTTAAGTATTATAAATGCAAAAAAAAAAACGAAAGATAAAAGACCGGCATACATAATTAACTAAACCAATGACTAACTTACCTTAATCAGAGTGGGAAACAAAAACTTCTTTTTAACTTCTGAAGTCTCAACTAAATTAAGACAGTTAAATGATAATTCAAAGACGAAAATCCGCATATATTTCAAATCATTCTTTCATACAATTGAGATAATTCAAGTTAAGAAAGAAACCTAAAAGCAAAAGCCTCCGTGATTACATGCAAAAAGGAGAAGCCAGTAAAACTGTTTACCTTACCAAGCCAAACCCCTTGAAGAATAAATTCAATCTTTTAGAAACCTAGACAGATAAGTAGCCTACTACTTCCATGTGAATCTGTTAAGTATCCTA